>CM060832.1:97857500-99197500 GCA_030762175.1 Metallyticus violacea
CTCCTCTGTCCATTCTTAACGTTGTTAGTTATCCGGGATATGACGTCACGTTAACGAGGGTTCCATGTTATGGTAATTTGTGTGCGTTGCGCACCCGAAAGTGAATTTCACCTTCCCCCTCTTAATGCCACGTTAATCCCCTGACTTTGTTCCGAGTCTAAAACCTCTTTACAAAAGCGGGTCTCAAGTCCGATATAATTTGCCATGCTGGCAAGCCTGCCCTCAATCCACTTGTCGCTTAGACCTCTAGAAGGCTCTGTTTTGACTTTTAGTCTATCTCAAATTGCAAAATAAGCTTAATAGAAGTGTTTGAAGTATCAAAGATAACGTGAAAACAGTGCATTGTTCTGTACTAGAGGGAATAATTTAAAAGGAAATTAGGCTTGGATTTTTAATCAGAAAGGAAAGATGTAACACCAATTCACGAATATGAATCGTGAAATAAGTATATGGTAGCCTAAACTGAATCTCTGAATTTTCCCTTTGTACAAATAAACTTTAGTTTATATATTAGGGTACCTGCAGAATACTTTCTAAGTGCAACTACATTCTTTTGCCAGAATCGGTTGTAAAGATCTAAATTTCAGTCTTGCATCTTTTTATTGCTATCAGTAGCAGATATTGATAATAGAATATGGTTTTTCTTTAATATATTTAATATTTCAGAAAATAGTTTTTATTTTAATTTGGCTAGATATGATAACATCAACCTGAGCTTTACGAGTCAATATTTATGGGAAAGCATTTCAAAACTTCAAACAAAATCGAAAGTTTACCTACCTGTAAAATCATCTATTTTATTCTTCTAGGACATGCCTCTCTTTTATAATTGCAACGGTAATTTCGTACAAGCGTGAGATTGTGTCTTAGTTTCAATAACTCTCACTTTTTCACTTTTTTAATTTTGAATACTTTAAGAATGGGCAAGAAAGTCTGTCAGAGGGTGGCAATTTCAAGTGTTTGCATTGAAATGAACTTGTGCTGGAGAATTAATGTTTAATTGTTTATCTTTACATATTTTCTTTTCTAATAATAGTTGACAATTCACTGCCAATCTTAGTTTGTCAATTACAGCATCTATGTTCTTTATTTTCCTTCCTATTCCGTTATTTCAACTAATAAAACGGCATATCTTGTACCACAGCATATCATAATTCACTCTCATATACCGCCACGGGTGGCCAAGTTGTTAAGGCCATACTCGTGAGCAGCATGTCATGGGTTCCCAAATTTTGGTTTTAAAGACGATTTTCTTGTAAATAAACATTACAGCAAATGCAATTGTAATTCCATCTTTTGCTTTTTCTGTCGTTGCTTGATAACTAGCACTTTGCTGCTGTTGTTTGATTTAGGACAGAATAATGCTATAAAAACGTCTGAGTATTTAATGTAATAGTTGTGTTTTTGTAATAACGTGTTATATAATGGTGTATATCCTAAGAAAGTAAGCGGACCAGTCAGAATTTCCTAAATAGGCTGTAATACTGCAATATTAATATTGTAACTTTACCAAAATAAAAAATAATGCTTTTGAAAAAATAAAAAGTAATAGTAGGGACTTAAGAGCCTAAAGTTCAGCTGTGTTTTGAAAAGGAACAATCAGACTTGAAAACTTCGGGTGACGTGTGGATTAAAACCACGAATTTTCGGTTTTCCATGTTGACGCTCTAACCTATTGATCTACCGTGTCGTTCTCAAGTACGGATCCCAAACCCTCTCATCTGATTCTAAATATCTCCGAAACCTCTGCAAGGTTTCTGTACTATGAGAGAAATTCGTGGTTCCGTTCCGTACTTGAAGGACGCGAGGCTCAGTTGGTTAGAGTGTCGGCTAGAAAGGGCGAATACCCCTGGTTGGAATTCCGGATGTGACCCAAAATTTTCAAGTTTGCTTCTTCTTTTTCAACTGATGTACGAGGGCAGGTTTCCGGCCTCACCGGTAAGGACTATCGCCTTCATAAAACCCTTATCTGGTGTCATCCCTTACCTCTTAAGTAAATAATTGCAGCTGTAACTTCCGTTCTACTGTGTTAAGTTGTTCAGATATACTTGCATAAAGAAGGCTATGTGTAGAAGTTTATGACATGTTCAGAGTGTATTATCGAACTATTATTAAGTTCTTCACAAAATAAATACTAACTCCAAATGAAATTAAACAGCGATTGGACGGTGTATATGGGAAAGTATTCCCCTCATATTCTACCTTAAAAGAATGGGCCAAACTTTTTCAAGTGGGCCGAGAAAGTATTGAAGACGAAGAGCTTGCGGTTCGGCTCCTTGGAGGTACTCACTCCTGAAAATATCGCTCTTGTGGGAGGAGAAATTATGGAAGACCGGCGGCTCAAAGCTACACAAGGTTGAGCCTTTCTAAAACAGCAGACTTTCAAATTATTCGTGAACATTTAAAAATGAATAAGGTTAGTGCAAGATGGATGCCTAGATTTCTTTCCTCAGTCCAAAAGCAGCAACGAGTTATCTGATGTCAGGCATTTTTTTTAGTTCTGCCGTGATAACGAGAGAGAAGTTCTGCACACCATTGTTATAGGAGATGGAATTGTGGTCTTCTGCTATGATTCCTTGTCCAAAAGAGAATCAATGGAGTGGCGTAAACCTGCAGAAGCACCGCCTGTAAAGGCCAAGGTCACTCAGTCAAGCAAGAAGATCATTACCACAATCTTTTGGAACTGTAAAGCAATACTCTTCATTGACTTCGAGGAGAACACCACAGTAAATGGGGAGTACTATGCTCGCCTACTGCACAGACTACGTGCTTCCATCAAAGAGAAAAGGCGAGGAAAGCTGAATGGTAGTGTACGCCTTCTTCACGACAACGCGCCTGTGCACACAGCTCTCGTTGCAAAGGAAGCTGTGAAGAAATGTAGCTTCAAGGCGATCGACCACCCACTCTACAGCCCAGATATAGCTACCATAACTATTTCCTCTTGTCAAAACCCAAGAAGGACCTCCGAGAAAGGAAGAAGTGTGACGAAATGATGGATGCTGTTTATGCCCAGTTTGCAGACAAGACTTCTGACTATTTTTGGGGAGGATTGAAATGTTAATTCAAAGATGTGAAAAGTGTATTGCAATAAAAGTTAACTCTATTGAAAAGTGAAATATAGTTTTTGTCTTTATCAAACCTAGAAAATGGATAGGGTGGAAACTTGTGGACCTACTCTCGTACTAAGGCAGTTAGTGTGAAACAACTATTAACATGTATAAATGTTTTGAAGGTCTTCTTGAATATTCAGTATAGTATCTGTGTATATGATAATTTTTCGAAGCATCTATTTCAAGCAAAAGGACTTGAGAACCCAACTTTTTTGGTTATTCTTTTGGATATGCTAACAATGCAAGTTGTTTTGAAGCAATAACAACTCTCCTTCCTCTCCATTTACTGGTTTCAGTAGAACAGACTGAAATGCACTGTGCTTTACACGAACTCCACTTGCTTCTGCTGAATTGAATTTATGTGGTAGATATTTCATGGAAAGGGTGCCGAACAAGGCTACACTGGAAGCCCCCTGCCTCTTGCCCCGCATGTCTGGTTCCCCGTGGACCGTTCCCATAAATATCCCCCGCCTCCCTCTACCCAGAGGAACAATGCTAATACACCAATTATAGGGGACTGACCTAACCTATGTATAGAGGTCAGAGTGAAGGGACTGGTCTTAACCTTCAAGCTCGGTAAGACTTGCGTTGCGTGTTGGAATTCAGAGTGAATTAAGCAACACGTGTTTCTAAATACCCATCATCAGTCATTAACAGAGCCTGGATTTGCATGCAAAAACACTTAATCATTTTGTTCTTCTTTTGTAAACTATAAACATTAACGACTTACCCCATGTTTCGCCAACCTAAAATACGATATTATTTGATGATGAAGATAACAGAATTATATAAATGATTAAGGATTCTAGATATAAATATATTTAATATGTGGGTTCGTAATTAAATGGTTAGAAAATGTTCTCAGACCAGTTTATACATAAGCATGACTAGAATGGGGGAAAATCAGTTTTATTTATTAAAAATATAAATATTATATGCATTTTACAGAAAACGTTTATTTTATATTAATTTTCAAATGTAGAAAAATAAAACAACAAAAAATATATATTCAATTATCTTACCACGGAATTTTAAATGTTTTAATATCTTCTCATTGGCAGAGTTTTTTTGTTTTTTGAAATGTAATGGAGATAAAAGTAATTAATTACAGGTTTTGCTTTTATTAATGAATATAAATTAAGAAGGTGTCCTTAAAATAATGACAAAAATATAAAAGAGTATTTTTCTAAGTATCATAATAAATATTTTTACTACTAAAAGTCATCATGGGGAAAAAGGTTTCGGTCAGTGGCATATTTCCCTTTCACTTATGAAGTAAAATGTTTGTATAGAATACGTATGTAATTTTTTTCTTTAAAATTAGAAAAGCCACTTTTAAATGCTTGGAGCAGTTTTAGAGCAACTCATTTGTCATTCTAAATATTACAAGTAAATTATGTCAAAATCAATCTAGGTATATTGTATGAAAAAATGTGAAATTTTCATTTATAAACAAGATTTCTCTTTTGCTCCAAAAATATGGCCACAAGAATATCAGAGCGTTCTATCTATTAAAACGTAAAAAGATTATTAATCTGAAGTATACAATATTTCTATGAAATATATCCTTTATCACATTTTCTTCATATATACATTTTTATGATTACTGAAAAATAACAACCAATTTACTTTATAAAATATAAAAATTATCTGTATGATAAAAAATCTGAAAACTAATACAAACATTCTAATATAACCAAATGTAAACTTATACATTACCAAAGTTGAATGTTTTACAAGCAATTTGTATTAGAATTAAATACTCATCAATAAAATCATCATAACTGTTATGTTCATATATTAATCTGAATTATATGTTTTCCCTTAAAAGTATAAGAAAGAATCCGGTGAAATATTAACGCCATAGGTGTAGAAATAAAATGTTTTAAGAATAAATACAGCATCACACAGGAACAAATGTAGCAGAATTTGTAGTACGGCATTACTGAAAATGCTAATCAGAAAAATAAAATATAATGCAATAAAAATATTGACAAGAACATATAAACATTGAATTTTTAGGTTGACTCATCTCTTATTGTTTAATAACACATTATAAACACGAGGGCTCTTCAATAAAGAATGACATTTTTTGACAACATGCTTTTACTAATCCTCATAATTTTTATGATTAATCTCCCGTTCCCATTGGATGCATTGCACCTGTCCTAACGTTTGAGCCATGCTGGAAACCATTTTTGGAGAGTCCTTCAGAATCCCTCCGCGGCCTTTCCATCACTGCTTCTGTCGATGGAAAATGCCTCCAAAGAAGGATTTTCTTCAATTTGAGGATAAAGAAAAAATTACACGTGGTTAAATCTCAACTATTCATAGGTTGTGGGACACAACATTAATTTTCTGAAATATTCAGCAACAACAATTGCGTTGTGCGGCCGTGCATTGTTGTACTGCAGCACCCAGATTGTTGTCTTCTTGCAGAATTTTAGGACATATCTTTAGCATTTTCCGTTTAAGTAGTGTGTGCAGGTATGACTTGCTGGTAAATCAGTTCTGAAATAAATGGTCATAGCTTTCCCAGTAGAAACAACTATTATTATTATTATTATTATTATTATTATTATTATTAATTTTTTTTAACTGTTCAATTGCCAAAGTGTAGATGAGATCCAAAAAAATATTCAGAATTTCTGAAAGTGTTCTTAATATTACTGCACAATCCTTTCTCACAATATCAGCGGTGTTAATGTTTTCTTCCGCTAGAGCAGAGGCTGGAGCACGAAGTCCATTTTCCTTTGAAATTGATTGCCTCCGTTCTTTAAACATTCCAAACTATCTTCGTGTTGTGCTATAGGGGATAAAAACTCTCCATAGACCTCCTATAACATTACACGTGCTTCACCTGAAGATTAGTTGAGACGAAGGCAGGATTTCAGAGAGCATATTGTTCGTTGTGTCACCTACATTTTGCTGTAGGCAGAGCTGAACATGTTAACTTGCATAGGAACTGGAGCACAATGAAATTGGTACCACATGTACAATAATATTAAGCTATCAAAAATTTGTAAAATTAAATTTTAGGGTAGAAAAAGTATAATTTCTTATTGAATTTCCTCATAATTAATATTGTACATTCTTTGAAAACTATTAATTTTTTGCTTAACACTCGGTGATTTTTGAACTTAATTAGTGCGCGCTTTAGATTATATGTAAAGTTCCTGTTCCCTCTACACCACAAAACGAATGTTGCAAACACGAGGTAATATTTCCAAAAATCTTCTTATGTTCACAGTGTGAATCTGTAAATGCTGTTGATATTATATTCAGTGGTGTATCTTCAAGAGTTCAGTTGATATCATGCTTCATGAACTCACTTTTACTCGCGTACATGAAGAGAAAGGAGTATCTGAGACCTTGACAATGGCCCTTATTCTACTTTTTCACTCTCGCATCACAAGCACTTCCGTCCATCTCCGCTCCGATTCACAATAATATTTCCCAGCAGCACCTTGTCGGGGAAACCTTCCGTGATGTCAGCTCGGAAGCATCTCTCTCGATGTGCCAGACTCGATTTAGCCAATTCGGTACAAAATAACCCTCCCCTCCCTCTTTATCCTGTACTGGCCCTTCTTTTTCTTCTTTTTTTTTGTTACCTCTTCTATTCCTTCACACAAACCCCTACCTTCTTCTTCACCCCCATCGACCGCTATCAAGTGAGGGAGGCACGGCGAGAGTTTTGCTGGAAGGAATAAAAAACACGGGAGAAGAGCTCTACAAGAGAGGGATGGGGAGAGAGAGAGGAAAAAATGTCACGCTTCCATTCAGAAAAGAGAAGCGCGCACTGAAAAATTCTGCCTGTGCAACCACCACCTGTGGATCTTTGCTTTGGATTGCACAACCGACTGGTGGGGGTGGCATGCCGTGGTCGAAGTGGAAACGGTAGGGAAGGTCTGCTGGCAGTGAAAGTGGATAAGAGACACCATATAGGAAAGCAGGATATGAGGGTGAAAGGGCATTAGTGAAAAAAAAAATATGCGTGTGTATGTATATGGAATCTTTCCCTACACTTTTTCACTCGCCGAAATTCTAGCAGGCAGCAGGCGAGAGTGGGGTTTTATGTGGAATGAAATGGATTCACACGCAACAAAGTGGGGCACTCTTTTCATGCCAAGACCTCCAACTACGCGCGACGAATTGAGATGAATTTTTACGTGTTTTTGCCCTGCTTTCGGTACTGTCCCTGCTGTATAAAATGTGTATTCTGAAGGAAAAGAAGCGAGAAAATGAAAGAAAGAAGGTAACCAAAGGTAACCAAAGAAGCTGCACAGGCAAGAACAAAGAAAGACTTACATTCCCATATACCTAGTACGTGGAGATTATACTAGATCAAAAGAAAAAATATACGTAAATGCAAATATAAATTATATTTATTCTACATTTGGCATTGCGTTTACACTCGAATACTAGAACATCACACTGATGTTAAGCCAGTGGGAAAAGGTAGTAACTGAACGGGATAGAGTCGCTCTATCAATTTGACTCGGGACAGTAACCATGCAGCAAGCGCGGATGTAGATGCTTGAAGAAAGTTGTAATTATTTGTACTTAATTTAACTAGTTATGTGAATGTTGTGTGGATGTTATATCATTTACATCATAAATAGAGCAATTGATTATACGTTATTAGGAATAAATAGAGAAACACATACCTAATAATCCTGAAACAATAATGTGAAGTTAAGCCCAAATATAGCAACGTTGCATTGTAACCAAGCAATCTGTTTTTCAACGCAAATTGGCATGTGTCATCCGGTTCTAGGCCATACTTACAATTTAAGACTGGTTGAATCACCCTTGAACGGAGTGTATGCCACTACATTTTTGGAAGTTTGGCAAGCCGCCCAAACACACATTGTACGACTCTCAAGTACAAAATGTCTAGTTCATATCGTCAATCTGTTCGACTTGTACTTCCATATCATACCTCTACCAGTTAACTAATGCGAATTCACATATGTTCAGACTTTTTAGGCGTAGTTACATTATTTTATTCTCCAAGGCATAATGTTAATATTATCCTAAATTCAATTTGATGACAACAGAGTAAAGAATTAAATGTTAGCAAAACTTTGGGATAATGCAGCTACGAACTTGCCACTTGCCATTGCCATTCTTTTATTTTTGTAATTGTTTACGTGATATAAGTACTCGTTTCCGGCGGAGGTACCTTGTCTGGTACAACAGTGCAGTATTTCATGTAATGAACACCAGTGATGATAGCTTCAGTATGCGACAATAGTTCAATATCTGAACAATGTGTTGTGTGTGTGCGAATATTCAGCTCTCTTAATAAGTGGGGTCTTATACATTTATTAGTCATATCTATGAACATAACGTACACGTGTTAATAAACAGCAAGTATAGTTAAAGACAAGTGCTTTACTAAAGGTCTGGAATAAACTATGTAAGGACAGCATAAAATTACTCACAAAGTACTTTGAAGAGTGGTCATATTATTCGACAGATATGGCAAACAAAGTATCGGATTCTTCTGTTACACCGAATTTCTGCGTCATTCATTATACTAATTATCTTCACTGTCATCGCTCTATCTTCGTTCAGAAGATTCAGTGATCCGCTTAAAAAGTAAAGAAATAAACAATCTCGTCAGTTTGAAAAAATATTCTATAGGTTCTTAAATTTATTTTCATAATCTGTAATGATCTAGAAGCTACTGTTGGTAACAATACTAAATAACCTTTCAAACTCGTGCAAAATAAATACATTTTCAGAATTATACACAACGCAGATGTGTTATGGCGGAAAATGTTGGTAAAGATTAAAAAAACGTATAATATGTTTATTATGGCTTCAATAGCCCTGCTTGGAAAGCTTCCAAACGAATAACTAGGCAACTGTTTCACAGGCGTATGTTGCCTGCAGCGTCGTTGAAATATACAGGAATTAAATATTCTAGTTTATTGCTTTTTTTTCCTACTATTAAGGCATTAAATATTCATCTGCTTAGAAAACATTAAAATTAGATCTACCTAGGGGCTCTAGCCTATGCTAGACTTAAGCTAGACTTAAGCACAAAACTAGAAACAACAGTATATTTTGGAGGTCTGTTTGTGGTTTTACTACAGAACAATGAATAGTTCCTTCAGTAAACGATAAAAGCGTCAAAACGCTTCTTACTTATTACAGGCAAATAGCACAGGCAAATGTCACGATACAATCATGCGTTCTTGTAATTATCGAACGCACAACGATCGCAAGTTGATGATAGAACTAGCATTTATATTTATAACAGTGTTTTAACTTTTAACATTTCAGAATAAAAAAAGTAGTAGCATCTTGCATAGTAATAAAGTTACATAGGTAAATAAAGGAAGTTGGAGTTTGAAGGCTTCTCTCTTTAACACTATTACACTTTTTAAAATAGGTTCCTAAGATGATTGTTAATAAAAGATATTGTGTGACTTGATAAATTATTTTCGAGTAATCTATGATGTCTTCAAGTGTTATTGATGGCAGATGCTAAAAGCACAGTTTTATTAAGTTGAGGAATTAAAAGGGAATTAAATGCAAGTTTAATGCCTTATGCCCACGTTTTAATTTTCTGCAAACAATCCTCTCATGGATAAAATTATGTGTAAGGAATGCCTAGAGAACTTCTATTCAGAGTGAAGATCTGATTTGTAACTTAACCCTTGTAAAACATTAAAGCTGATTAAAACTACTTGTTCAATTAGAACCTCTGTTTTACCTGTTCAAAAATCAGCAGCATCACGGTAAAGAAAATTGCCCGATAGCAGGTGAAAGAATCTATAACTAGTACGAAATAGGACCGAATGAAGTGGCTCAGACGGTATCGCTTGGGCCTTGTATCCACATTCCTTGGTTCCGTCTGTCCTGATCTTAGATTTTTGCGGTTTATGAAAGGGCCGTTCTGAGAGACTCGAACTATTGGCAGGGTCGGAGTGTTTTATCTGGAAATGACATTAGAAACCTCATTTATGTCCGTATCTCATCGCCCATGGATCCTGATCGTCCGGTGTTTCCCTCATCCCATCCCTTCCTCCCGTAGGTGTCCCCATTGTGACGTAAGCACAAACGGCCAGTCGTTGAGCAAGCTGAAGTAACGAAATATCCTCCTCTGCCCCTAACAAAACAGCCCAGTGCAATCCAACACGAAGTGGACAACTATTTGGTGTATTCATTAGGATTTTGGAAGATTTTTGTCTACTCTATTTTTTTAATTTTATATTAACTGTTCCAAAGAATAATTAAGTCGTTTTCAATTATGTCATGTGCGTTTTCTTGCTAAACACGTTTCAGACTAAAGTGAACAGTGAAGATAAACTTATGCAAATTTGTGTTGTATTTTATCTAAACTTTCTAAGCTTCCATGGATGTTTTAGGTTCACAAGCGTCTCGTCGAAGACACTCTAGCATGTCAGAATAGGTACTTTGTATCCGATATAACGTAGAAAATTCCCATAAACATGTGTTATTTACTTTATTTATATTTTTTGGCAAACCTACAGCAGGTGGTCTGTCAAACGCCTTTAACCGCAACGCCCGTCATACATCGCACCCCTAGAGCTTCTGTGCTCTGTGGTAAATGCGAACAACACTGACTGACTAACGCCAGATTAATGTCGGAGAATAATGAGCGTGTGAGTATGTATATTTGTGTGAGTGAGTGAGTGAGAGAGCACACATTGTCGACCGAATGCGAGACAAGAAGTAAGAGAGAAAGCGGGAGAGAGGTGAATTCACGCTAGTCCCTGCGACGTTACAAAACCACTGACATCACTGAAGGGCCAACGTTTCATTAGAAGATGATAACAGGAGGAAGTGGAGAGAGGGAGGGACAGAGAGAAAGAGAGAGAGAGAGATGGAGAGGGCCATGAAATTCGTTTGATGACGGCGATATATACGGTGTTCAGAGAAGTACATGTGAAAGATGTTTTAACGACGGGTACAGAGTTTGTAGTGCAAAATAAAAGAAAATACTCGGTGAACTGAAGCATAATCCCACCCAAGTTGATAGAAGTTATCCTTTAACTATTAAGAAGAGTTATAATGTATTACACTTTGAAAATATACGGTAAAATAATCATCTTCAAATGTTCTAAAGTTTTTAGCAGAGTCCCCTTGATTAACAATAATCAAGACTTGGCACAATTGTCTCTCTACAGAAGTCCAGGACTTCAAAATTGGCATAGAATTCAGAAATCTTATTTGTTAAAAAATGTTCAGCTACTTCAGGTTTCATTTTTGCACATGAAACTACCAGCATTGTATTTTAAATAGTTTATATCCAATATATCAACATTATAGTTTTTAGAAGTCATCTGACTAGACCTGCGACACACCGCCCAGCATTCTATATAACCTCACTCATGTTGCTTTTTAAATCTTTTAACCTTATTTTTTAAAATCAGATATCGCATCCTTGCTACTTTAAACCAACTTGGCTTCAAGTATCAGCCGTCCTGGGGGTGTAGTGGTAACCATACTTGCCTCCTAAACCCAATATCGCGGATTCAATCCCGGCCAGGACCAATGGATTTTTCGGGCGTAAAATGCCTAAGTATGGCTTCCTTCAGGTGGAAAGTAAAACCGTGGGTCCCAAGTCGTAGATGTACGGCATGTAAAAGAACCTCAAGCCTGAAAAAAGAGGCCTCTGAGCAAAATTTGTAGGCCATTTCGCGCCCTGATTTGAATGGGAAGCTGATGACCTGAGATGTTAAGCGCGTCTGTAAATAAACCAAATCAAATAAATAAATAAAAAATTAAAGTATCAGCGATATCAAGGATTACTGCAATTTCAAAATATGTTTCGTCTATTACAAATATTGGCCTATTATCAAAACTGAGAGCTGAATTCATTTAAAATATCTAATGGTGATTAAATATTTATTTTATGAATTAGTTTTGGAATATTATTAAGTAGAAGTGAGGCTATGAAAAAAACCTCGCTTGAATAAGTTTGTGCAAAAGTGGCACAAAAGTGAATCAAAATGTCCTCTCAGTTTTCTGCATAGTAAAATGTTATCTGGTAGGACTACTACAATCCGGCTTAGCCATCTGAGCTTATTGCATGTAACAGCAAGTATATGCTATTTTATAATTCCCAGAAAAAATGTATTTAATGTCAGAAAGTGAACAAAAATATTGTTGTGTTTAAAGATATAATATGAGATAGTTTACTTAACCAGTACAAACTCAGCATTAAAGCGGCCGAAGTTTCTCTAAAGATATACCTTGCATTTGGACTAGAATCAACAGGGACGATCACTTTAGGTTTTCTATGAGAGGACTCCCTAGCGTCGTCGCTGATGACAAACTATAAGTTGCCATCGAGACTGGAGCAGCAATAGTGAAGAAATAAGCACCGCACACCCATAAGGAAAGGAAAAGATTTACATGACCGGAGAATGTGTTCCATATATATGCTGACCGATCATTACAAAGACTAACACTCCTTAATTATCATCGCCGTGAATCTTAACTTTTATTTATTTGTTTTTCCCGTGAGTTGATATTTATTAAAAGTGGCCACAAATTGAATGTCAGCCTGAGAACAGCCAGGTAAGCTGGAACGTCCGCTTCGACAACAGAATATTTTGGTAAGCTTCTGGTAGACATCAGCAGGAACGATCAATTATAAGCTCCTGCCGGAAGAAGAAACAATTATCAGATAACTAAACCAAGTTAACAAAATGCTTTTTCAGAAGCAAGCATAAACGACAGTGCGAAATCCCATATTTCTCAACACACGCAGGAGATAATAGACTAGGATAAGAAACTCTAGTATATTCTTTGCACAATCCTATATTTCGTTTCCTGAACAAGCGCCATTTAAGGAATGATGATGGTATGCACAGAATCCTAAGAAGTTTTATTAGATCAAGAGTCCAGACATTTTTCAAAAGTGGCTGTTACAAGCTGGTTTCAGCTTGGAAAAGTGATTCGATTGCATGAGTAAATGTTCTTCATTATTCCCTCTATAACATAATAAACTTTCTTAGTTATTGGATAAAATACATAGGCTGCTTGATAAAAATTAAATAAACACATCAATAGACATCAAAAAATTTACAAAATACAATGTTCTCTATTCCTAAAAGTATAGTTAAACCCCATTTTAAAGAACAAATATTTGGGAACTTTTTTTTTTGTGCTGTTAATTTCGACAAAGTCAGTTCGAATACAAATTCAGAATGCTTTATCTCTAGAGAGACTAGACCATTATCTGTAAAGCATATGTGCATCGTACAACATATGCAAATCTAGGTAGAGGAAACTCATAGCATCATAAGGAAGTTTAGTTGTTTGGGAAAATGTGCTAAGTGATGCTTATGTCTGTTTTCTTCAGAGTTAACTAATGCCCAACTTAATTTTATTTTCCGTGTAAATTATCCAGAGGCTAATAGAAGGATATGAAACATGTGAATGTAGTAAATCCGTTAGGACTTCCTACTTTAACAAACCCGTTTCTTGCTGTTGACTCATATCTGCATATCTAGTTAGCATATTTCCATATGGGCTTCATTAGAGGGTTATATATTTATCTGGTCATAGCATCTACGCCCTACCGTCACGGGTGGCCGAGGTCGTTAAGGCGCGGACTCGTGAGGGGGAGATCTGGGGTTCGAATCTCGCCATGACCGTTCTCCCTGAGTAGGGTTTTTTCCAGGATTTCTTCAGTCCTCATAACTGGCAAATGTTGGGGAGGTACCCTAAACTTAGGCCTGGAACGCTTCCTTCCTTAAAAAATATCCTTTCATAATAAATCATTTCATTTCATGTATCATCAGTGTCCACCGCCTGTGGTTCCTCAGTAGTAAAAACGGGCGTTAAACATTCTAAAAAAAAATCTACGTCCTAACAGTAAAGAAAATGCTATGACTTCCTATGAACGGATATTCAAATAAATTTATCAAAAACTAAAAATATTTGCTAACATCAGTTTCTGAAATAGAACATGTTCCCCTCTTGGCGCAAAGCGATCACTGCGTCCTCAAATCTTGCGACCTCATCGGTAGAGAGCAGTATTGCAGGGGGAGGAGCATATGATACCCGCTTGTCGCCTATCATGCGGTTTTTGAGTTTGTAGAAAGCTGTCTATCAAGGCATCTCCTTAGCTTAGAAAATGTCTAAGCAGGTACCGGAATTGAACTCGGAATTTTCCAGAAAACAGTCAGCAATGCTGACCAATAGACTAAGGAGTTGTTCGAAATAAAAACATAATGCATATCATTTTAAAATATAGACAATCAAAAGCAAAGAAAGTGTACTTTCTGCTAAAGGCATTAATAAGATCAAAAAGTATTTTAAAACAATTAAATACAGCGTAAACTTTTTTTTAATGGTGTCTAACTCCGTTTTTACTACTAAGGCACCACAGGCAGTGAACACTGATGATACATGAGATGAAATGGTAAATTGGGATTTTTTTTAAGTAAGGAAACGTTCCACGTCTAAGTTTAGGGTATCTCCCCGGCATTTGCCATTTATGAGGACTGAGGAATACCTGTAAATAACCTCAGTCAGGGAGAACAGCCCAGGCGGGATTCGAACTCCAGACCTTCCGTTCACGAGTCCACGCCTTAACGACCTCGGACATGCGTGGCGGTACATTCAGGGTGAACGATTTTTTTGTGCAGGACATGGATTGGAAAGAAAAGATCAGAAACAGTTAAGTAGATATTGCAGTACATTTGAAATAATCTAAAAATTCAAATTTTTAAATAAGTTATCATAGAATGTTAGCATTTTCTTTGTTAGAGGAAAGTGAAACGTGGACCATGAAATAGAAGGAGAAATCCAATTTATAGATAAACTATTACATTATGAAAGTATTTATAAGTTATACTAAAAGGAAATAATATATATGTAAAATTGTGAATATTTTAACTAAAGGAGAAAGTCAAAAAATATAAATGTCATAAATACAGTAGCAATTATTTTTAATAGTGTTTATCACCCGTTTTAACTACTGAGGCATCACGGACGGTGGACACTGATGATATATGAGATGAAACGTAAACTGGTAGGGGATTTTTTTATAAGGAAGAAAGCGTTCCAGGCCTAAGTTTAAGGTAGCTTCCGGCATTTGCCATTTTTGAGGACTGGGGAAAACCTGAAAAAAACCCATTCAAGGAGGACTGTCCTCTCGGGAATCGATCCCCAAACCTTCCGTCCACGATTCTGCGCCTTAACGACCTCGGCTACCCGTGGTCCAATGATGATTATTATCATTATTTTCAAGGAATATTTAGCAACTTATTATGGTTTTTAAAATTTTCAAACTATTTATTTTAAGTTTGTTGGCCAACTTTGCTCAACATCAGTCTGTTATTTTCGATCGGTTTAATCCTTCAGCATTAAAATATATCACATTTCTCCCTGTTTTACAGAAACCTTTCCCTCCACATCATAACCTCATTGTGGAATGACCTGTAAGCAAGATAAACATGAAATCTTGCTTGGTACCTTGCTATGAAGTTAAATTCTCGTTGTTGAATGTTCAACTACATTTTTCAGGGTTCTTTGCCGAAGGGTTTGATTGCAACAAGAGCGGTGTCACAGGGGAGGAGCATTCATGAGCGAGAACGGATTACGCAATTTGTCGGGTGGACTGCTCCTTATTAGAGTAAATGTGTGCCAGGGAGGAGTGAGAGAGACATTAAACGAGGCCTCCGGCAGGAGAGCTAAATCCCCCGGATCGTTTCTGACCAAGCCTGGTTGAAGAAGGTCCAGCGAAAGAAGGATCGATGTGATCCCACACACCACTTGTTTGCATGTGTGTGGAACGGGAAATTGGGCCCGAAGGCAGAAGCAGAAAAAATAATCTTGCCTTGGTACAAGTTAACTTCATAAAGTGTAGTTGACTGCCTTTTGCCACTGCACCTGAGGTTCTTCCACGCTTCAGCTGTAGTCAGCAGTTGATTTTCCCTCTGAGTAGAGTTCCCTAATGATGAGGCGCACATACTCCTTTGCGGTTGTGTGCATATAACGACTTTAGTGTCGTGGCATATCGTAGCGTGTGCAAAATATCAGTTTACTTTTTATCGGTATTAATATTAAGAATTTATCTTGAGAGAATCTGGAGCTCCAGTTGTATTTATTATAGCCGTTTAGCGAATAAAATTATAAAAATGAAATATATTCATAAAATGAGCTTGTACTTATGAATGCCCAATTCAGCATTTTAATTAACGTTAATAATCGAATAGAAGAAAATTAGAACAGATGAAAGTCGAAATTAAAAAAACTTACGAGTTATGCTGTTTTATTTTTTTATTTAAACTCTGTGGTAACAAATTGAAGACAACTAAAACAAGATGACCTACAACTCTAATTAAATGTACAATTATTTAACACACACTTTTTAAAATCAAGTGAGATTGTTAAGTTTTACGCACAATTTTATGTTGCCTGGTATTTTTGACTGAAAACTGTTATATATAAAGCAAATATGTGCTCTGATGTTTCACCTAAAGATTTTTAATTGCCGTCTTGTTTATTTTTTCTTCCTAGTACTCACTGTGTTTAGGCCAAGGTCTAAAGGTTTTTAAAGTGCTGTTCTAATAAATGTTCATTAAAATAATTACTCGTAGGTATGATAAAATGAAAGTGACAAAACGGAAAAGGTAAAATTATGGCAATAGTCAGCTGTGATTGTTCGATATTCCCGATAATCTTATACTGGAGTGATCACTGATTCATCACAGAAATAGTCGTTAAAATGTATTTCTATATCTTCTGTGGTACAAGTGATGCATCAGTGTTAGACCTTTTAACATCATTCACACACACACACACACACACACACACACACACACACACACACACACACACACACATTGATGACCAAGTTCGCTGAGGTCATGAAAAATAGGTATGCGATTCGGATCTTGCCAGATATCCTAAACATTGAGCTGAAACGCTTCCTCCTACCCACAAATTCCTTTCCACTTTCTCATTTCTTGTGTTTCATCAACGTTCGCCTCCATGATATAATACACATGCACATATACACTGCTTATAGGCAGTGATAAAACAGAAGTAATTCACGGTGTTTTTGAGTTTTTAATCAGGCATGGTAAATATAAGTTACAATTTCTATAAACATTTTGTTTTCCCGAATAAATTTTATATTTGCTAATTCGGCGTACAGATTTCTGAAAATGTGAGCAATATATTGCTGCATAAAGGAAAATTATGCACACCTTAATCTTTTCAGGTTGAATAATTTACATTTTAAGATAAATTTAATTTAATCATTAAAGCACGTAAATTTAGATATCGGGAGGAAGATTAAAAGCAACGTTTTACGTTTCATTTTAGATTTCACCCTCACACCCTCTGCCAACCCCACTGATACTCTTACTTATTGATATTTAAATTTGAAACACGATTGGTTTCCTATCAATGCCTGATCTCTTGCAAATGTTTGAATTTGACAGAATAATAATAATAATAATAATAATAATAATAATAATAATAGTAATAATATATAAACTACTGTACTTTGTGTAATAGTTATGTTCCGGAAATAAATTTCTTCATAATTAATAGTAACCCACAAAAAAATAATATAATAAGTAGTTGTGGTCAGGAGTTTAGAAATAGACTCTTATTACCTTAATATTAATAATTATAATTTTACCTAAAATATAGCATTTCATCGTGCAATTACCTGGTTTATTTTATTCTGGCCTTTTCAAGGAAGAATAACATCAGTCCAGGTTGCCGGGTAACGGTAAAAGTAAAACATGATTAACTCTTTAAAATTTAAGAATTGAAAATGGGAAGCTAAGGTGAGAGGATGAAAGCTAAAATTTAATATACGCTGGTTTTAAATTTCACGTCATTATTTGATTTTCAATTGTAATTTGAATGAAAAATAAATTTGATAGGTGTAGGATTAAAAAACAATCTAAAATTGGGTAAAATTACAAGTATTAATATTACAGTAGTACAACCTATTTTGGAACTCCTAACTAATTCACTTACATTATATTCTTTCTTGGAAGCTTTATAACGCCATTTTGAAACAATTTAATGCCCAAACACAACTATTACATGAAATTCTCAGTAGTTTTAGCAGTATTATCCTTTTCAAGTGCAAACAGCAATAAAGAACAAGTTGGGAGGCAAAAAACAAAATATCAAAAGAGTTGTTAACAATTGCATCCGTTTTAAAATTGATGGATCAAAATGTAGGGGTAACATTTCAAATTTAATAGTAGAGTGGCTGGGATGTGGAGGTGAAACCTAATATTTAATAAACATTTTTAAATATCCTTGTTAATATCTAAATTGATATGCTTTTGTGTAAATTAAATTTATGTTTTGCAGATAATTATTCAGACTGGATATTTTTAATAAATATCTTGAATTTAACTTTAATATGAAGCAAAATAGCTTGTCTTTAAAATTTGCAGAGAGGTCCAAATATCTATAGAGCTGCTGGAGAATTGCACAGAAGGAATTTTACTTCATAATTTTCTCTAAATATGACAGTTAATTTTACTTATTTCAGTTTCCCAGGAGGAACGTTTTGTTCCTTACTCTTGCAGCATGTTTCAGGTAATGTGTAAGGAACCACCTAATTGTGCTATTATTATAACCAAATAATGAAATAAGAAAGTTTTTTCTTCTTATAGCATGTTCTGCTTCTGAACAGTAACAAAAATTGATCAAGAGAAGAACCAACATAAAAATTGGCAGAAGGTATTTTTGCAGTGTTACTGTATAGACGTTAGGGACTGCAGCGGGACGGGTAAGGGGGGATGACGTGTTCCGGTCTGTTGTTCCTGGCTGCAGCCCTCTACTGAGGGGATCTATGTTCAAGTAAAAGTGAATCAACTGCCTTCAAAGTCAAGCTCTGCTCTCGGAAAATACATGTTTGTTTAAGTAAGCATAGATAAGGAGGCTAACACATTAAATAATGTTTTTTACACAACCTCCCAGCACGCTATCCAGATCAATACTGGTACAAAAACAAAACTTTTTCAGCAGGCTGGGGAAAGTGTGAAATGTGCAACAGTTTCAGAAAACTAAATTTTGATAGCTTTAAGATATCTGTTTACAAGTTATTTATGTTTGTATTTGCTATGCAAGCTATGAATAGCAATATAAGATATATGTGATATCTAGGATGGTGTAGGTTTTCTCAGCTTCCTAGGCTACCAACCTCTGCTACGGTTTGGGTTTGATCAGGGACTACAAACCTGGTGATGTAGTGGTAACCATACTTGTCTTCGAAACCCAAGATCGCAGGTTGAAACCCGGCCAGGATCCATAGATTTTTTCGGACGTAAAAATCCTAATATGGGTTCCTTCGGAAGGAAAGTAAAGCCGTGGATCCCATGTCGTACATTTACGGCACGAAAAAGAACCTCAAGCCTGATTGAAGACGCCTCTGAGTAAAATTTGTTGGCCGTTTCACTTCCTGAATAGAATGGGACGCTGATGACCTGAGATATTAAAGAGCGTTCGTAAATAAATCAAAAATATATATTTATATACAAACCACCTGTGGTGCCTCAGCAGTAAAAATCGGGTGTTAAACACCGTTCAAAAAAATAACTCTACAAAGGAACTAAAAGGTATCACCAGGTATTTTTTCAATAATATGTTTTAAATATTCCTTGAAAATTTGCAAACACCCATAAGCGTTAAATAAATTCTCTTTGTTCTGTAATACCGAAAGCATGAAAACAGTGTAGGCTAGTGTTTGCGAAGTTACATTCTATCATCATCGGAAATTAAATTTAACTTTAATAGAGGAAATGTATAAGAAATGAGAACAATTCTTAATATTCTTTTTGAATACAAAAATTAAATAAATTTACCGATCATTTTGCGTTAAAACCATACAGCTATATACGTTTGGCAATTGAAAGTGCTTTCTCTGTCTAAAAGTATAAATGCTAACTTTTTCCCTTAATTTAGCATTTGTGTCAGAAAGCAGTGCATTTTTGTGTGCTTAGTAATTATAGTGATCTTTCAACCGTCTAAAATAACATTCTGAAATTAAAGCAATGTTGATGACCACTTTCATATAAGGATTCGACTATATATATATGGTTAAAATAATCTTAATTCACTTCGTAAGTTAAGTTTTCATAACGCATAGATTATGCTGCATAAGCGGATTGTGAGATTTTGGCACTGTACCATAGCATTATGTGTTGTCCGCCTGTATCCCTAATGGAATTTTTAGGAAAGGATACTCTGCAATTTCCAGCATAGGAATAAAAATTCCTCTTCCATTTTGCGGATTGAACCCTAAACCGCCCAGTAAATAGCCCGGAGTCTACCTACTCGCTTTTCTATGTGTAATTGTGCCTAGGAAACAATGACCATGATCGATTGTTAAACTGAGAATACTAATTAGAGTTATGCTAATATAAATAAATGGTATTTATCAGTTGTTGTGCCATGAAATTACATCCTTGAATATTTACGTAAATATTAGTCAGTACGGATAGGTTCAAACAAGCAGCTTGTCTGAAACTTGTTCCCTTTTTGAGATCTTGGGGAGAGTTGCTCCAAAGTTTCCGGGCGGTGGCGGCGGGTGCCGGTCCCCGGAGACGACCCCTTGTCCCACCCCACCCGGACCCGGAAAGCCATTCCGGGCTTTCGCTGTCCCTTCCAGCACTCTACTAGCTAAACGCAAGAAAGTATAGCGCAGAACTTTAGGCATTGTGTAGAAATGCCTGTTATATTAAAAATACATGACTTTCCGTTTATTAATATAACGATTAATGCATTTAATATAATCTCTTCATTCTAAATAATAACGTAAATTAAATTTACAAAGCTTATTTTCACAAAATATTAAGTGTATACACTCATAAAACTCATTGCAATACAGTCAAGAAAAATATTCTGAAAATAAAGCCATTAATTATAAAATTATAATTCATTCGTAACACACAATATAAAAACCGAAAGAAAAGAACGGACTCGCCTAAAATTATAAAAATATAAATTATTGTGTAACGTATCAATCATTTATAAAAAGAAATTTATATCTTAAAATGCATATTATTTTGGCACCACTGCTCCAGACTATTTCATTAAAAAAAACTATCATTATTTGGGTGATTATTTTCCAAATAGTTTTTTATTTCGGGATCCACAGCTGAAGAGGTACTGTAAAATAAAATTGGAATTAAATTACTTTCGTTGTCAAGGGATTTTTGAACACCATAGAATTATAGAATTTGATTTTCTGCTCTAAGGAAAACATTGACAACAATTATAAGTTTATGCTCAACACTCAATATTTTCAACGAAGTGGTAGTAAATATAAAACTTATGTAATTTTGCATCTCAGCATGAGGAGTCATTTTGGAACTTCATAAAACATGTCGTGTCTGCTTTAATTTTATTGTTTGTATTAAGTTTCAATTTCAGATGAGTGTTTAAAAAAGTAACATAGTGTCTGAATATAAATTTAATATGTCATCAAATTATATTTGAGTAATGCCAAAATTCAACGCTTAGATTGTATTAAGAATTTAGGCAAGAAATTGAAACAAATTATCATCTATCAACTTGATAGTTTCTATAGCGATAAATTATATTAATGGCCGCATGCTAAAGAATTTCTGCTGTAAATTTTATATTTTCACTAAACTTAGGGTTATTTTGAGAATGTAATTTCAAGAGAATCTGCTCAAGATCGGTTTTAAAAATTGGAAATAGAGCTAAACAACTTTGAGCTGGAATTTATTATCCCTCTCTCTGAATTTCCAGTTTAATATTTCTGATTTCTGGAAGAGCATCTGGGAGAATGTGTCATAATAGAAGTTCTATTTTCATATCAATTCAATTTAGACTTTTGTAGAGCGTAGACATTGAGACACACAATTTATGGATAATCTTTGGAAACATTTTATTAAATAGTATAAATTTAAAAACCAATCGAAGGAATATCTTGAAGCCTCTCTCAGGATATCCTTCCATTTTGCAAGAGTTTCTTAATATTGAATCTTCGTCCCAAAAGCTATAATTATTTTCCTATAACTTAAAATTGTATCAGAAATAATCTTGTTAGAAGAACAACATGATATTATGGAATCATTTCTTATGCACAAAAGGTTTGTCATTAAACAAATAATGGAAAAAGCAAATATCATTTGGAGAAATATATAAACTAATAAGAATTTAAAATGTATTTTCTTCAGTAAGCAAAGAGTTGCTGTGAATTATTATGAAGATCAATGCCTACCTACTCATTACATAAGTGGTATTCTCGTATTTAAATTCATCAATAAAAGCAAACGAAAATTCAAGGTTAATAAAGGACTAAGAGAAGTAGATTAGTTGAAATATACATTATTTAATGCGTATTTAAGCAATATTTTAAAAAACTGGAAACATTTCAAATGAGATAGTTTCATTTTATATAGTGGGAAAATAAACTATATTTTAATAATCGCAGATTTTTAGTCTGTGATATAAGTTATTAAATTTCAATTATAGATGGCTACAATTACAATTAGACATTTTTACCAAAGTGTTTCAGAAATAGTATACGGTCAGTTCCAAAATTAAAGGGAACAACTAATTATTTGAACAGATAGCACGTTTTAAATTCCTTGGATACAACTTAATATATAAATAAGAAAAGAAAACACATAATAGAGATAAGTATTAAGTTGTGCGACATATGTAGAACATTAAGAGGAAGAAAAAAGAAACGTCTTGAGTAGAAAAGTTATAAGATAATAAATATATCGTGAAAATATATAGAATCAAAATTAAATAAAATAAAAAAGTTATAACCTCCAAAATACAAGCAGCAAAGACAACGTTCCTTAGAAAAAAATTGGAAAAAAATTAGAAAAAAATAAGGAATGAACTTAATACAGCATAGTGAAAAATAACTCACAAGTACTACAATGTAGCTGCATTCTAATGAAACTATCATAACAATTTAAGCACCAATAGATGCGGCAATTATTAAAGAAATTAGTATTGTATTTCAAAGCTGTACAATGAATGTTATACGTCTAAGTTGGTAGCATTGTTGCATATGCTCCACTTTGATTGCAGAAATAGACGGGTGCATGGCTGCTTTGCTCTTGTACAGACAACCAAAATCTGTAAATTGTGCACGCCATGCGCGAGATATTTGTTAGTACGTGCAACCTTCCTGTGCTCTGCTCCAAAGCGACTTTGAACTGTAATTATGGATTTAGTCGCATAAGGTTTCAGCACATAAAATGTCTTCGCTGCTCTGGCCACGATTTTACCTAAACACTATCTGATGGTCAACGGATCGTTCATGATCATCGAGAGCAATATAATTACAAATGTTTACATCTTTTTCGTGTTGCTGGGCAATGTACACCAAGAACATGTCAATACTCAAAATGTACTCATTATTTTAAACTCGTGCTTTTTATAACCTTGTATATAATCGTTAATTGTTAAAATAGAACAGTGGAAAACATACAACGTATGGAAGATGATAGATTCAATGTTGAATGAACGCCCATTTTTGCTACAGAGGCACCACAGGCGATGAACACTGGTGATACATGAAATGAAATGATGTATTGGGAAAGGATTTATTTTTTTTTTAAGGAAGGAAACGTTCCAGGCCTAAGTTTAGGGTACCTCCCCGGCATTTCCCATTTATGAGGACTGAGGAAAACGTGGAAAAAACCTCAGTCAGGGAGGAGGATCCTGGGGGAATTCGAACCCCAGACCTCCCGCTCACGAGTCCACGATTTAACGACCTTGGCCACCCGTGGCGGTGAGACTCAATGTTATAAACCTAACGTGACTAAGGGAGACTAGGAATTACTTTAATAATTGCCGTATCTATTGGTGCTTAAATGGTTATGATACTTTCATTAATATGCAGCTACATTGTAATACTTGTGAGTTATTTTTCACTAACGCTGTATTAAGTTCATTCCTTATTTTTTTCTATTTTTTTCTAAGGAACGTTGTCTTTGCTGCTTGTATTTTGGAGGTTATAACTTTTTTATTTTATTTAATTTTTCTTCCATATATTTTCACGATATATTTATCATCTTACAACATTTCTACTCAAGACATTTCTTTTTTCTTCCTCTTAATGTTCTACATATGTCGCATAACTTAATACTTATCTCTATTATGTGTTTTCTTTTCTTATTTATATATTAAGTTGTATCCAAGGAATTTAAAACGTGCTATCTGTTCAAGTAATTTGTTGTTCCCTTTAATTTTGGAACTGACCGTATACTATTTCTGAAACACTTTGGTAAAATGTGACGTTGGGAACAGGCACTAAACAGCCTCTTCCCTGAAGTGGACAGTAATGATGTTTTATCGACTGCTTAGTAACTCGGTGCATGCTTTATTTTGCTCTCTGCTTAGTTTTATTGCTGATTTCTCGTTAATATCTTTTGCGTTGCATGTGTTACTCCGAACCTGAAAGCTATTACGGAAATACAGGAACGTTTTTCAAGACCGTAGTCGTTTGAAGCAGAGGAATGACAACCGCAGGGAATTAGCTCTAACTTTTAAATTAAACAAAGGCGGAGGTTTTGTTTTTACATAGCTCGGATTGCGATTGAACCTTGCTTACCGGTGCGTGCTGCAAGGTGCCAGATAATAAGTGTCATTCACCATCCCACCCCTCCGCCGTTAGCGGTTGTGTATCCGGAGGAAACGGTAGGGAGATGGAGGAAGAAGAAGAGGAATATCGGATTTCTCTGTTTCTCGCTTCGTTGGCTAAAACAATCCCCGCGGCGGCTTGATTTTCTCTCGTTGGAAGCAATCGATTGCGGCACAGATCGCACCACGTTTCTCCTACCTGAAGGCTCGCAGATTAAAGTAAGCATTTTTTTTTTTTTTTTTTTTTTTTTTGCCCGCTCCCCTCTTGTTTTCCTGTGCACCGCTTCTGAATGTTTGGTGACTGCACCATTTTGAGAGAGAGAGAGAAAGTGCGTGTGTGTGTGTGTTTGTGTGCATGCAAGAGAGAAGGGAGGAAACGATTTGCTTTGTAGTCCACATTCTTTCCTTATGTCCCGGAGGGATGAGCTGGGAAAAACAAATAGCAATCTTCTCTCTTTTGATTTTTCTAAACAGTTGCAAGAAGGTAAGAAACCTCATTTATCTGTACAATTTTGTAGTTTTCTTTGGTATTGTTGAGGTAGCGGAAATATGCGTTACATTCGTGTAAACATATGTCGCGTCACACTATCCTAATCCTATATATCACAGAGCAGAACCTCAAAAAGTGAACATGTTTAAAATATTTATCATAGTTTAAAAGAAGCTTAGCTGAGAAAACGACCATATTAACTGGTAAAGCACACTGGTCCCGCCCCTAAAGAAAAATAGTTTCAGATCTTAAACCTCTTAAATAAAAAAAAATGTTTAGCTTATAATATTGCAATTAGTGATATTACATAAATTTACTTCTAAATTTAAATTGCGTGAATAATTGGCTACCCTGGAACCAAGTCAGCCTGGAAGAAAATCAAAACCTGATTTCATCATTGGCAATGGGTAATTGATACTGCCTTTAGTGTACTCTAGAAAAAAATATAAAAATAACAAAAGTTATATCTACCCTCTCAAAAGTGTTTAAAAAGTACTAATTACAGTCGCTGCAATTTTAGTTACATTATCCATAAATTCAGGCGTTTCTTCATGCTTCTGCTAGTGAGAAATACACAACGTATTTCTTTGAAATAAGGAACATTTAAAAATGACAGGAATAAATTTTATTTATAATAATATTTATTTATTAAAGGTTACCTAAAAAGTATAGTCTCATACATTTTTCTCAAACATTCTACTTGTAAAATAAAATGTCACTTTTAACATTTACTTTCTCACGTAAATTCTTTAAAATGCAAGAACGGAATGCTGGACTTCCAGTGGGAGAGCCCGGGTTTGAACCCTGCGTACTTAAATGGAACTTGTGGTGAATGAAGCGCATATTGGAAAGGTTTTCTCTTGTTTTCCGGCTTCTCTTGCTATTCCTTCCTGTAAAAATGTATTATTACCTGCATTCAACACGACACAATTGCGTAGACAGGCATATACTTGCATCATACGATGCACTCTGACTGCCTGGTTACCAGCAAACTATTAACTAGCTCAAATACTGCCATCAATCAATCGCTTTTTTGTGAGTAAAACAAATCATTTAATGCAATGTATAAAGTTCAAGTTGTATATTCTTTGGCGTTGTTGCAGAGATACTTTCTAGAAGAAAATCGCTGTTCCGAAATCTTTCACGTGTTTTGAGTTAAAGGCTCTTGCAATGACCATGATAATCAATTTAGTGTTTTATAAACACCAGTCAGCATCAAAATCACTTTGATATTTTCATTACCAGAGTGAGGACTTTTAGCATTAAATATAAAAAATAAATGACACTAACATTTTAAAAACAGAAATTTAAAATAGGCACTATAAGCTGAAATAAAATAAAAAGTATAGCTTCATATCAAAAAATGCACCTTTTACTTATTGACTACTGAGATTACTAGACTTGAAAATAAACTGACTCCTTAACCTAGCTCTCTGCAGTTGTTATAGAGTATTACATTGCATTTCTCTAGGCAGACATAGCAGGATATACCTATGCACACATGCCGGCATGTTCTTTTATGATTTTCAAAGTTTCTTTCGTTCTCCCTACAAATTATTGAAAAGTTAAAACGTATGGCGCATACAACAGTAAGCAATATTGTATGTACTATTTGGCCTGCTGCCTAATACCGCAAGTAGAACTTCCCTGCTGCGAGAGATTGTGTTTCTTATGGGCTAGGCGATTTCTCAATCCTCTTTAATTCAATCTTTAATTCCGGACCACTATAGTTCCAATTCGCAACTATTTTCTGTAAAACTTGCTTTCATGTAAGTGCAATATTGAGGAGATAAATTATACCCTTGTCTCTTTAGCATTAATAACCGTTCAGATATAAATTTTTTATGGTTTTATAACAAAACGCTTACAACATTTAAGCGAAATTTTCCTTCCACTCCGTTCACTGGTACTTTAGGTGTGAGTGTGGCCTGGGACCGGTTGGCGCATGCCAACTTGCAGTGGAAAATAAGATCCTAATTAAAAATGCAACGTAATTATATTTCGGGACTTTAAGTATGCATTGCTCCGTTTACTTTTATGTAACGTAATTTATTATAGGATTGATGACGCATATAGCACTGTCACACAGGATCGGTTTTTATATTAGACACATAGAAAAGACTTCCTTCCTCAAGGAACTTCTGAAATCTGCTCTTTGTTGTGAGTCGTTATGCTTAAGCGACTCTAGCCGGAGAAGGTAATGCACCAAACGCAGTGTATGTCATATTTTGTAGTTAAAATACAGTTACACATTTTGTGCGGACAATAAGAGTGTTACTTCTTTCTATTTTTCAGCAATCTTAAAAAACATACTAAAACTTTTGGGAGTTATAGCCCTACAAATTATTATTTATATTTACCCATTAGTATACAACTTATAAATAAGGCAAAACGACATGAATAGGACTAAACGCTTATTTTTAAATACTTTTATAGCTCGTTCGTACATGCTTAATTCCAATTGTTATATTTTCCATATGATTTCCGTGTATTGTTCGCGCAGTATATTTCTCAATGGGTGTAAAAAGGGTACTGTTGCAGAATGGCAGATTAGTAATGCATCAAGAGATCAAAGTTCTCTTGCCTATGATAGAATTATATTTTACAGTAGCTAATTAAGCTATGTATTGACTTTCATGCTAATTCTGATGAACACAAAATTGTATTTTCGAGTATGTAACAGTATTCTAGTATCTTAGAAAGCACTAATGCTAATGACTGTGCCAATTGTATGAGTTAATCTTGAGTTAATGAACAATTTTCGCACTATTTACAGTCCTGATAGTTAATACAGAGTTTAATGTTCGGTAACATTTTCAAATTTCAGTCACACGAACCCACATTCACATCACTCTCCAGTTATATACATTCAGTTCTAAAGAGAAACTCACTACGTTTATTGCACTTTGTAGTGCTTTAGTGTGGGCACCATTTGTCATTCAGCAGATATCTACACGACAATGTAACTCGTTCTACATTCTTCTGTGGCCATGGAGGCCGATTCCCGCATTCTCTGAGTTACTCCACATCACCGGAAAATGTATAATACTATACTAATTTCCTTTGACAATATTCTTAATAGACTGCGTTGCTTTACATTTTGTGTCAACCCGATATTGTAGTATGTTTCCGTGCGTTTTGACTCGTGTGAACTGTATATTTTGAAAGGTAGGAACGAAAGCCTAGAATGGATGTGAAAGATTGTGTATTTGTGAATTCTTTACAGCGTCGAGAGTTCTAATTGAGTTCATGCTACGGATTCTAACGTGGCCGATGGTAGTTTTTTCATGAACTCTAAAGAAAGAGGCTAGAATCCATAGCTTATTTCCTTCATTTCGTTACATCAGTTAAAATCTTCTTTTTCCAAAATTAGATTTTGTTATTGAAGCATATTATAGCAGCCTTCGAAACATTTATTCCATATTAAACTTTAGTTTTTCAAACTCAAAATAAAGCAGCCCCCTTGCACACAAAGAAGATGTGTGTTACACAAAGATATCGGTTTATATTTTGTATTTCACTAAACAAAATCCAGAAAACATTCTTTTGAGATGGTCATCATTTTCATCTTCTAGATCTGCTGTGTTATGTTCCTAGATATAGTGCATTTTCATACTGGCATTTCCCCGCAGTAGTAATATTTACATGCTTCTGCAGTACTTTAATGCCCATAAAGGTGACAAGTGAAAAAAACGCATCTTCATGATAATGAGGGGCTTGTAAAATCACTTGCAATTTTATCACGCCTAGCGTTTTGCGCATATTAAGTATTTTTATACTCATGGATGGAATTGTGTGATCTGAAACATTTAAAATATACATTAATACACATCCAAATGAAACAGCATATGAATGTAACGTTAACTTTAAGTAACATTGCTTTGTTTTAAAAAATAAAAATTATGTTTTTAAAATCTTAATATCTATAACAAGATCTAACTAATATTCGGTTTTATACACGCTATTTATCAGGAGGAGGAACTGACTTTTAAATAATGCAATTATTTGTTTAATATAAACAATGTTTGGATGTTATAGCATGATATTTAATATACAGAGTGGCTCAAAAGAAACTACATACTAACTGAATTTCAGATAGTAAAGTATTTCGCTTCTTTTTATTTTCAAACTGTTTCCCTTCTGCATTAATTGACCATTGGGGTCTACCTGGAACACTCGGACACGCAGAGATAAATGTTACTGTCCAGGTTGTGGCAGGCTTGCTTAATGTAAACAGCCAGCTCTTCAACAGTTTGTAATTTCCTTCCATGCACTTCATCTTTAAGCATAATATCCCCCAAAAAGAAGTTATTTGGGGTAAGATCAGGGGATCGTGGTGGGAATTCAATTTCTGCAGATGTCCAAGCACTCTCCTATTGAAAACGTTATCAACGTACATCCGAACAACTGTAACATAATGCGCAAGAGCTCCATCATGCTGGAAGTAGAGTTGACAAAAATTGTCCAAATGCATGATGATTCCTGGTGTAACCTCTTGGAAGTAGAATAAGTGTTGTTACCATCGGATTTCCAACAATAAAGCGCGGCCCAATTAAACCACCCTACACGTTTACGCCGGGTTGCTTTAGCGCTTGCTCCAAAACCACATGATGATTTCCCGTGTATCATTAAGTACAGTTATGTCAGTTTACATGTCCCGATAACCTTAAAAATAGCCTTATCCAATTACACAATATTTTTAAAGAAGTTGGGACTATGTCGATACTGATTGAGCATAATTTCACAAACTTCCAACAAACACCATTTTTCAGACTTGGAATGTACACTTTGAACTTCTGCTAATGCATTATCGTTTGGACTGACCGATGTGACATTACTGCAAATTCTACTGCTAATGAACTTCCTTGGGCTAGTTGTGACAGCCAGAAACAAGTTGAGTTTATTTTCCTTTGCTTTTAACTGTACCGCACTTATATTTATAAATTGGTAATATTGTCAGAGGGAAGACCAGAAACAGGAAATGAATCGTCAATAGTAGTTAAAAATATTAAAGACATTTTCCTGTAACGACTGGTTACCAACGAGGTTTTAAATTCTATACTGAGGGAATGGAGAGAACATTTCGAATCAGACCCACCTTCATTTAAGGCTGTTGACATTATAATTCACAAATTTGAAATTGAAGTTTCTGAATTGAATGCGCCTCGTAATGGGCGATCTAATACAACATGGCCTGATGAAGAAAGAAAACATGTTAACTGAAATGCACTATATATATATATATATATATATATATATATATATATATATATATATATACTTTCTTTATACTTTTTTCCGGAAATAGGTATTATTCAAGCAAACTAGATATTCTCCAGATCCTATCTTTGGTCAGTTATTCATTATGGATAGTTATTTTCAGGAAATATTTTAGCCCTAAATCTGAAAATTTAAATTTATTACACAAAAAATGCATTTAGGAAGCATATTTCCAATATGATTTCCAGTCTGGTATGCCTTGTTTTAGATGGATAGTTTAGTTCAGATTTACCTGATAAGTTATTTTATTTCAAAGGCAAAGAAAAGAACATTCTTTGTTTAGATTTTATGAAACACGATAAAGTGATATATAATCTAAAATAAATACCATGAAATGACAAAAGTGACAAAATATGTATTTCTTAAACTTCGAAATGGAAAAACAATCAGCGAATATAAGCACTTGCTGCAAAAAGCAGCAGTGTGGGGCATTTTATATAGTCAAGAGTTAACTAAGAACAAACCAGATGTGTAACTAAAATGGGAACTCGAATATTCATATAATAAACATTTATTTCCGTTATAAGAAACATTTTCATGCATGCTCATTTGCAGAATGTCTTTCAAAATTATGAAATTTTACACAGTGCTTTTTATTAAAATAAATTAAAAATACATCATCTGCTAAAAGATGGTTTGGTTTTGCCTGCTAATGTTGCTTTTATATACGGAATTCCTTAAGGTATATAATAATGAAAATACATTTAAAAAGCAAACACGGTCTATGAAAAATGTCGTCTTATTTTCAACCAAAAAATGGACATGTTTCAATACGAGCGAAGGGATGAGGTTACTGTGAGGCCTATACACGGAATGAGATATTGGAGAGGCTTCAGGTTCCCAGAACAAAAGGAGTGTAGGGGGAACAGAGAGAAATGTCAAAATGCGGTAATGGCTGTAAAGGACAACTTTTTTTTTAGCTAGTGGAGGAAATGGGGAGGAGGCAGTTCTGGGCATGTTGCAGGCAGTTTCCCCTTAGTCTCCAACATATTTTTTCCTCTCAGAGAGAAGGATAGGAAAGGCTTGGTGGATTTCCAGTGGTGTAAATTCATTTTTCAGTTTTATATACATGGCTACGGGGAAAGAGGGGTAGGAAGACAGAATGGTGAGCTAGTAGTTTTCTGCTCGTGACCACTTGGTGGCTATTCGTATTTAATTCCAATAGCCAGCGACCAACCATTTCCTTTTAAAGAACAATGACTAAATCTCCGCAGCAGGCATGCAACGCCACGCTAAGGTTGTTGTAAAACAGCAAGAGAGCACGCTCAATGTTCAAGGTACAATATCTTTAACAATCGCTTAAAATTTAAACGTCCGCTGTAAAATTATAGATTGTATTTCTTCCAAGAATTCCATCCTTAGTTTAATAAAACAATCCCATACAATACGTACCGTAGTAGCGCCTTTCTGAGGTGTATTTGACTATTGCAAATATTATATCCCAGGAGGATGGCTAAGAACTAAGTTGAAATTATTGAAAAGGTTTATTCTAATGCAAAAAGTTTAGTCAATACACATGACAGGAAAGGTACAGCAAAACTTGATTTAAATATACAGAGATTAAAAACAGGCATGCTTAATTGGCGGGAGAAAGGCCCATAAACGAATTTGTTTACACCTTCCATTACATATTTACTTACTTTGGTGTCCCCTTACTGCCCCTAAAAAAACATGTACTTTATGGCTCGTTTCTAAAATATTGTCTTTCTAAATTCCCTTATGAAAGTAAACAGAGTTTACTTCAGACATTAACAATTCCATAGCCTCTACTGTCCATATGTTACACCCTCTAAAATACAAGGTTACATGTTTGTCCTATAATCCCTCTATAACTTTTAACACAAAAAATCACTTACTGTTTAACACCCATGTCTTACTTTTTCTTTTTTATATATGACGCACTCGTAGGTATTTGGATAAGATTGAATCGGTAGGGACAGAGAAAAATTGTCCGTATTTTAACCGTACTCAAGGGCTTGCCGTTTGTGCATACATCCCCAAAGGGGACCCTCCAGGCGGCCTGGATCCAGCAATCTCTTACAAATAAATTTTTCTACATAACATTACACATTAGATAAATACGAATTGTCTAATACTCTATTTAAATGAATACACCAACAACATTGATATCATCGATTCCTCTCTTACAGAAGACGCTACCGCAATAAAGATCAATGTTTTATTTAAACAATTGAAACTTATGTTAATATATTTTAGGAAGATAACTTTAAAATGCCGCTTAATATTAAATTTGAGAATCCCTGGTAAATGTTTCGTGGTAATGAAGCCCTTTACTTTACGGAATACATTTATAATTAAACAGATAATTGCTAGTCTTAAAAGCCGATGCTGTAATAACGCATTGGCTGCTTTCTAATTTGGCAGCTTAATAGCTGGAATTCGCTATTGCTATTTGTTTTTACTCAGTTTACTTGCAGGGTGGTTGGTTTCTATATACGAAATTTGGGCGAACATTTAGAGACACGATCTTGTTGCTGCTTTTATATTAAACATTAAGACCTACAGATTTGCGGAATGAGATCAGTGCTTCAATTATAAACACTCCATAGTAAACGTCTGTCTATATAAACAAATGTACGTTTATAGGCTTCATGAGAGTATTTTGTAGAAAACTATAACTTACAGATTAATTTGCAAGCAACTATGACTCTGCATAGCGCAAGTAAATTACATATTTAACTTACAAAGAAAGATCGACCTAAAGAAGCCATAAAGTCATCATACTTTTCTTATGAGATCATCAAATAGCGTTACAAATTCCAAACACAATAAATTATAAAGTACTAGCACTAGCCAAAAAAATATTTAATCATTAATTTCGTTACATTTTTTTTAAATTATATATATATATATATATATATATATATATATACCTAATATTTGTAGCAGGGTTACTTGGAAGACTTGCCTCAAAATGCGCTGTAATCTAGCAAGCAAAGAAACACGCAAGAAAGTGACAACGAAAGTGTGTAAGGGGAGAGAAAGAGAAGGGGAGCTTACTATCTAGCATGGAAATGAGTTTTGGGGTTGTCATGAACCTTCAACAGCACACGCTCTCTGTTGCCTACCATAACCTCACCACTTCGCTTACTGTGGCCGTGTTAACCGGGCCTTATGTTTGTCCGTGGCTAATTTTAAAACCTGGAAGATGAGCGGAATTAATAATTCTCTTCACGACTTCCACTCCAGTTTTGATGCCGTGGTAAGGAAGGACAAGGGAAAGGATATCATACTATGTAAAAACCAACGAGTTGTCAGTGGCGTGCTCCTTGAGGAGCAGTAAAGTGAATTTAAATGTCCTTTAGTATTTCTTAGTATTTTGTATTAATATCTTTAATTTGTGTAAACATATTTTACATGCATTTAAATGTGTTTTTCTCGTTTAAATTAGGATGAAATCTGATATATTACTTTCACTAAAATCCTTTCATATATTTTGAAATCTTATTATATGTGTATACGTAATAATTGTGTAGAAGTGTTTGCTTTTAAGAGTCTCCATAAATTCGTTACTTTAAATAAAGACTGGGCTTAAGACAGAATACCGTTACCGCAAGGAATGTAAATAGCGATATAGCAATTATATAATAGAGGTGTTTTATATTTGATTTAGTTATAAAAAGTTTCTTGATATTTTTGCTAACTATAGTGTTATTAATAAAATTCACGATTGGGAATCAAAAAGATTATTGGAGTTATCATTCAGAGGAATGAAACTATCAGCCTATCCTTGTATATTTTCTAATATTCCACTTTAAAAATATTAAATGCAAAATGCATAGCATTAATATTTTAAATATAAAACAGGCATGCATACAGTTAACTATGTAAGACTAAAATGGCGGATGTAGCTTTATATAGACAGAGCAAAATACGAACCCTTATCTAGTGTCATACCTTATCTGCTAAGTAAATAATTGCAGATGTAACTTCCGATCCACTGTGTTCAATTGTTCAGATATAGTTGCATAAAGAAGACTATGCGTAAGAAGATTGTGTCAGTTCAAAATGCAGCATCGAACTGTTATTAAGTTCTTCACAACAGAAGGACTTATTCCAAATGAAATTAAACAGCGATTGAATGGTGTATATGGGAGACATCCCCTCATATTCTACCGTAAAAGGACGGGCTAACATTTTTCGAATGGGTCGAGAAAGCATTGAAGATGAATAGCGTGTAGCTCGGCCCTTGGAGATGCTCACTCCTGAAAACATCGCTTTTGTGGAACGAGAAACTATGGAGGACTGGCGGCTCAGAGTTCCAGAAATAGCAGCAAGGTTGGGCCTTTCTAAAACAACAGTCTTTCGAATTGTTCATGAATATTTAAATGTGAATAAGGTCAGTGCAAAGGTTACATGAGTACAAAGATGAAGTCAAAAGGGAACGATGAGCATGGTATTAATTTTCATGCCGCTGTAGCAGTAAATTCATAGACAGTTAATTGACCAGAGACTACGCGACCAGTTGCACTTTGACACCATGGATACTAAAGCAGCAGAGGTACAAAAACCCTTACTTTTTAGGCAACAGTTTCAAGTGAAGTGTGTTGTCATTTAGTCGACTATGAACCTACATACGACCAGGAATATGGTAGCAGAAGATGATGCACAGCCACACTTTGTAAGATACAAGATGCACATTGAATTGCTGAACAAGTTCCGAGACCTTTTGCGCCCATCTGACATTATACCTTTGGATTACTTTTTATGGGGGTACGTAAAACAAAATGTTATATCTACAACACTTACAAAGAAGCATAATATGAAGGAACGAATACATAAAGCATGTGGTACTATTACTATTGCCTGTACGTCGTCAAATGTTAGAGAAATCCTCCAAAAAAAATTAAATGTGTGCTTACATCTTAATGGGGGCTATTTTGAGCACTTACTATGTATGCAAAATAATAGTTTTTGTAAAAAGATTTATAACTTTTCAAAATTTCGTTTCATAAAAATGTTTTAAATACAAGTTGCTTAATTTGTTGAGGGCAATCAGAATATTTGAAAGTGATACCATAGTTCTATTTAAAATTCTGAAGTTAACCCCAATGCCCCACGTACCTCATGATGAAGCCCTCATAACTATTTCCCTAGAAACTGTTATGAAGATTCTTTCCTCCGAAAAGTCTAGAAAAATCCAGGATTTAGTTATATTGATTAATTTAAAATACATTAACGTGTAACGTTTTATGGGGGCTACACTTCATATGGTCAATTCCGTTTATTAACATTATTTTTAATATGCTGTAGGTTGGCAAGCGTATTCAGTGATTTTTTGTTTGTTGAACACATTACGTGTTATTAAACATGCTACTACATTAATATGTATTGTATCTAGCTGTGCATGCATATATAAAACAATAAGGAACCAATGATTTAGCATTAGTCATAATTGGCACGAATAAAGATTATAAATGAAATGGTAAAGTAGTTAATATTTCTTCTGTTTAATCTGCTGAAACAGATCAGATTATAAGAAATGGTATTATTTTATTATTACAATTTAATTGTAACAACAGCTTAAATGATTATAAAATCCATATTGGTGTATCTTCTCTGAAAAATAATAGTAGCGATCAAGAAATTGTTTGATAGTAGTTATAAGTAGCCAGTTGTTATTATATTACTGTTATTTTGGCAAATTGTATCAGGAATTAATCGAAGAGTATAAAGATGGATGCTCTAGAATTGATATTATGATTAAGACCAAAGAAGTAACAGTTAGTTGCGTTTTGTAATATGCCTAACTGTATCTTATACATATTTAATTTGGAAATAACTTTAGAGCGAAATAGTTCCACTTATTTATTCTAGTCTCAGTGTAAATAAAATAATTTTTTATCTAAGATTCGTGTTCTAGAACTCTATTGGAGTTAAATTAATTCTGTTTGTTCAGATCCCGAGGGGATTCAAAGACAATAATGTTAAAAAAGATGAAAACTGCGTGATTTTATAGGCATTTTAACGCAGAATGTATAAAACTTAATTGTTAGTTACACTGTTCACGAAACCATATTATTAATTTGATAATTTCCTTGTATTTTAATTTTAAATTCAGAGTGCAGCATAACACTCTTCTGTAAAGTAATGGGGTGCATTTGATTAATAGCTCAGTGATATCGGAGCAAATGTTTTTCAGATAGCAGTATTGGAAACACTAATTTTGTTTTTAAATTTTTTTTGTATGGTAGCTCTCTCATTTGGACCGATATTCTCAGCTTAGTCAGTGGTTAAATAAATCGCTTAAAACGAAAGAAAGCAATGCGGGTGTATTCAACATTTACCATTTTGCAGAGCGAAAATCACCTTGAGATGCAAATCATCGATTCCCTTAGTAAACCACATCTTAAAGAAAATGTTCCTGGATTAAGAACTGCTAAGCCACTCGTCTGAAATGTTAATTCCATTAAAACTGGAGAGACGAGACACGCCACTGCTTTATGTGGGACCTACGCAGATGGAGACTGCAGGGTGGTTGACATTATTTCAAAATAAGATGAGCTCTCTCTGTCTCTCTGTTGGTTAGAGACAAAGAATGAAGAACAGTCAGAAAAATTCAAGAAATACATTTTTTGAATATACCGGTAAATATCCAGCTAGCTGTAGCTAAGTTAGGTAATTGTTGTAATTCTGTCCTTGATGTATTTGCAGAGCTTTAGAGTATATTCAACTCTGTATTTCTTTTAATAATTGTCTTTACGTCTGAAGGAAGGCAGGAAAGTTTAGTCAATGTATCTGAACCATATGCTAGGAGTATTTAAATAAGGCTTAAAATATCTGCAGCACCTACAACTTTTATTAAACGGAAAATGAAAAAACATTTAAATATTAATATCCAACTTGTCCATAGAGCTCATACATTTTCATTACAAAAATAAAAGGTCAATCACAGTGCATTTTCATATTTGAAAACTCTCCAGATAATGCTCTATCTACTTCTAAGCCGAGCAATTTTTCAAAAGAGTAAATGGTATGTGTTTTATATAATACTTTATTTTGTATTTGCTTTATTTACGGACGCTCTTTAATATCTCAGGTCTTTAGCGTCCCATTCAATTCAGGGCGTGGAACGGCCGATAAATTTTGCTCAGAGACCTCTCTTTCAGGTTTGAGGTTCTTTTTCGTGCCGTGAATCTACGATACGAATTCTCTTCGGAAGGAAAGTCATACTTAAGATTTTTACGCAAATCCATGGACACTGGCCGGATTTAAACCCGCGACCTTGGGTTACGAGGCAAGTCTGGTTACCACTACACCACTAGGACTGACTTACGGACTACATCATCTTAAGTTGTCCTTCTGTGGAGAGTATGAAAATTAAATTAGTCAAAGAGACGCACTGAATATTTATCATTGACTTCTCACTATTTCGTAAATTTGCTTGGCTTTATTTTGGTAGTTTGACTGAAATAAACATATTAATTGTTTTAAATGTTAAATCTACCATAGCCGAGGTAATTACAGAACTTCTTATGAAATTTTGAAAGAAATGGAAAAAAATCTAATGAAATTTTCATAAACCAAAGTCTCCGTTAACAACAAAATTAGCCTTCTGTTTATAAGCATTGTAGGGGGGGAAGGAAATCCGTTGTTCAATTTCCTAATACTAAATTTTATTTTTGTAAAATACTGTACTTTTCCAGTGCTGCATGCGTAATCGTGCCATTCACATTATTTACAAATTGTGCTAATCTTAATTACATTTCTATTCACGTTTTCCGAAACAAGCACATCTCAACCTGAGGATTTATAAAGAGCTGGCAGAAGAGCAATGAAGAGAGGTTACAGATTAATTATGGTTTCCAAGGCCAAAACGCCTCCTAGATTATGGATTTGAGTAAAGAACAGTAAAGAAATGACTAAATCTGCACCAGCAAAAATCTCAACTAAGATCAAGAAATCTCAGGCAAAGAAATGCCTGTTTAAGACGTTAATAACTAACTCTTTCAATCCTGTGTTAGAACGGTTCTGTTAGATAGACATATGTTTAATTGTAGGCAACTAAAACAAAATCACTTTCATGAAATGTATATGCTTTATTTACACTGCTTTTTACTTATGTAAAATCTGGAAGTAATTACTAAATCGCCCAGCCCTCTATACAGCTTCAGATTGTATAGCATTTATACTAGAAAAGACAAATATAGCTGGAAATGTTGATTCTTGTTCACGGGTAGTAAATACTACTGGACAAAAACTTCGTCTCTGAAATGCTATGTATGAGTCATAATATCGACTATTGTATATTCCTTTCAGTCAATTTAAATACTGTCAACTTTCTTTCGTTCTTTTCTTTCTTTTTTGTGGAATTGCACTAACAATTATTATTATTGAAAAACGAGTTAAACTGCAAACTAAGTTTAAAGGAATCCAAAATCGTTAACTGTAACAATGATAATGTAACTCACTTTTAAAAATTCCTTATTGAAAAGATTTGTCCAAAGTATATTAATGCAAAGTTGTAAATTGAGTTGTAGTTGTAGAAGTTTAGAATATATCCTGATTGATATCACACAAACCAGCAATGTCCACCGTCAACAGTGTCCACCGCCTGTGGTGCCTCAGTAGTAAAAACGGGCGTTAAACACTGTACACACACACACACACACACACACACACACACACACACACACACACACAAAAGCATTCTCCAAAGCTACCAGAGAAACCACGAAAAAACCAGATGAGGGTGATGATTTCAAGAAAGTTGAACCAAATCTTACCATCTGAGCAACCCTGATAGGTTCTGAATATCATCAGATAAAACATTAAGGGTGTCAAAGGTTTCAAATGATGAGGCCAATAGAAAAAAAGAAAACACACACACACACCTTAAATGGAATTTTTGTCGTGGAAAATTTGCACAACATAAATTATATAAATATTAAGGTCGTAAAGGGATTTCAAACTCATTCAGAAAAAAAAAATGTTTAATCAAAGATGAAAACAAGAAAATGAATAAAAGATTTATATGACCTTGCGTCTATGTTTGTGTTTTCAGTCAATTAAGACCAAGGGCTATAAAATACAGTTTTACTTTTCGTCAATCTATACGTATATAATGTTCAAAAGTGTGTAGTTTAGCGATTATAACTGAGATAAATCCAACTCTAAAACCCCGGAGACTTATGAGCCAGCCATTCCCCTCCAGTGAAGGGGAAGTAAAGCCGTAGGTCTCGTGTCGTACATTTACGGTACGATAAAGAACCTCAAGCTTGAAAGAAGAAGCCTCTGAGCAAAATTTGTTGGCGTTTCCCGCCCTGAATTGAATGGGATCCTGATGACCTGGGATGTTAAGGAGCGTCCATAAATCAATCAATCAAAAAATCCAGTAAACATCATATGAATGTAAAGTCCTTCAATCGAACAATTATTGACAACATTATTAAAGGATTACTTTTCTCTTAATATAAACGGAAGTAAGTTGTTATATTTTAGCGTAATTTGTAATAAAATGGCTATGGAAACAAAATGTTATCTGAAAAGTTTAATTTTGGTCACTTTTCGTCAGCACAATAATTGTTATAAAATGCTTACACATTCCTTAAGTTCCTTCTCTATGGCGCGACACCCCAAATGTTGGTCCTTCTTGGCCTACCGCAGCGACCGCGTGTCCTGTACCTCCGTCTTGCAGCATTGGACGGAAGCATTGCAGGACAGTATGTGATCACACCGACATTCTGCCATCACGAGGCTTCCAAATTCAAAGGACGCTGCACCTTTCTATCCCAGGTAACTCCCCAATGGGCCTCACGATGCTGTGTGAACTCCCTTCCGAACCTCCTTAACTTAGGAAATCTCTAAGCAGGTACCGCAGATCAAAACGGGCCTCCCGGACAGCAGCCTATAACACTGACCACTAGACCAAAAGGTATTTCAGTCATTGGTTATTCTAAAACAGTAATTCTCAAGCTTTCCTAGACCGCGAAATGCCTTTGAAGATTTGCCGCTATGCTGGACACTTAGATTTTAAAATCCTAAATTCCCGTTCTTTTTTTTTCTGATCTTTCATCTCTGTTTACAAAATGTAAACATGTAGATAAAAATAAACGCACTTTTTTCATCATTTGCTTCCTATTGTGTGTGTATTTGCACAATTGTAATAATAGCAATATTTCATTCAGAAAGTATATAAAAGCATAAAGTATTAAGTTAATAGTAACTAACAATAAGATAGCAGAATATAACTCGTTCATTGATATGAATGACGCTGCGTTTCACTTACTGGCCTTAAAAGGAGAAATTAGTATTCTGGGTTATGGTTCTACGTTTTACATTCCTGTTTTTTTAGGTAGTAAAAGACTGCAGAGAATGCTTTTTCACAAAAGTATATTTTTACAAAAATCTTCATTACGTCATGGATCTCTTTGGTAGTCCGGAAATGAAACCATGACGGTTCTCCTGTTTCGCATTTTCTGCTTACTTATTTGAACAAAGAGTCGCCTTCAGTTTAATTCCATTTTTCTGTACCTCAATAAAATGCTCATCATACATGTGTATGAACTTTCGTTTTCTCTTAATTCATTGTTTGTATCTATACATTCAAGAATAAATTCTGTTTACATTACTGTAATGGCTTATGCACCTCATATCCCCCGATATTCAGTGAACCACAATGTGAAAAAGTTACTCTAAACTCTGTTCTGTGCTTCATTTTTAATACAAAATTACTCTTTATATAAACATTAATATTGTCTTATACTTTAATTTTATTATATTCATATATGTTTATAGCATAGCTTGTTTGCCAGTGAATACTTCTGTTAATTTGGTCTGAAACGCATTCCAAAACAAATGACTTATTGAGAATATATGCAAGCAGTTCTTAGACTTAAGTGTGTTCTTAAATATTTTCAAACCTCCGCGTGTTAAGCGCTGAGGTATATCAAAAGCATTGAGAGATAACCCAGTGTCAATTTTTTTTTTTTTTTTTTCTTATTAAGCCAAAGAAATTTGTATTTGTTTCTTCTTATTTCTGCTTCAAGTACCTTATTTGAATTTTCGCGCGTTTTAAAGTAGAGAACGTTTTAAAACAGAAAGGAGTTATTAAAACATTTGATCATCTTGGAACGTTACGCTATGAATTAACAGAACATAACTGCTGCCAAAGCAGGAGTTTACTATGGTTATAGCATAAACATCTCAAGTGGACAGAATACATATCGTTGAGCCCAGGTTACGAGAAAGGGGAAATCATTATTGCGGTAGTGTCAGCACTGATATGGCCAGGAACATTAATCGGAAGTGGTTAGAGATACCTCGCTTGGGGTCACGTTAAAGCAGGAAGACGAAGTTTTAAGTAGCACTCAGCCCAGCCTCCTATGGCAGCGAGCGTTCAGTAAATATCAACACAGGTCTAGCTCGGTAGGAATTGTTGATGGGTAAGCATGTGGAAGCAGTTCCATTCTGTTATCGCAAACAAGTGGGGAGGAGAGAATATGTATACTTCATTGCAGCTGTAGTATTTATAAGCCAAAGTATTGTCTTAATTAAATCATTGTGTAAAAGTTCGTATGTATGTATTCTTCGGTTTTTAAAATGTTGCGTATACTAGTACCCAAAATATTTTACTTATTACTGAAAGACGGTTTTCCTTGCTCTTTCGCCGTTTCCTTTTATTTTACTCCTTCTGTTTCATATTCTAACACATTACTCCTCTCCTACTACTCTTTTATATTTTATCCTAATCATTTTCTCTTCCTTCTATGAACCTTTTCTCCTTCTACAGTTCTTCATTCCTCTGCCACATTTTCTCTCCTTGCGTCTTTTCTTTTATCTCTTCTTACGTCGTTCTTTCTTCTGCCATTAATTATTCCTATCCTTTTAGAAGTCATCCTCTGTGACCACAAAGGGTTGATTATATGACCATAGCGAAAAGTCGTCTTTATATATATATTAAGACGCTATAGGCAGTTTCTCTTACTAGAGCATCAAGCGCTTTCACCTAAAACAGCACCAAAGTTATTATTACCTGTTTTATCTCTTTATTAAATATGAATTGCGTCTCAATTGCAATTTTATCATAATATTAGGCTTTTAAGATAAATGTTTAATTGTTCTTTATTTGTCTTACAATTTTATTTATTTAGATATAAAGAACCTTAGAATTGACTATATTTCCAATGTTTTTACTCTGTTCCTGCTAATTCAAAATGAAATTTGGACTTAGAGAAATTTAAAATAAAAAATTGGGTAATGTTATTAATTTAAAAGAGTTCAAAGCTGATTGAAATAATGGACAAAAGCAATCTGGCCATAGTAATAAAAATCAATTAATTAAATCTCTTCTGTAGTTGGAATAAATGCTACCACATAATTAAATTGTCAGTTAATTTATTTTTTGGTTAACAAACATTTAATGTAATGTATTGGAATATTCACTTTTACACATTGATATGCATATACAAGTTGTCCCAAAACTCTCGCACCAACTCTGCATTACGTATTCAAAGGAGAAATCTGAGAAATAAATGTAAATGAGCATATCCTCTAAGTGTTTTCAAGTTATTTGAATACAAAATTAGGAAGACAAACATTGAACTGCATTTTGGAGGTAGCCACAATTTAGCCGCTGCAGATGCCATAGGAATGTTTACAGTTTGCACTCTAGAGTTATTTGTGGAGCAAAACTTTGCACTGTTGCCTCAAAGGAGGTTCCAAGGCCAAGGCGATAGTGTGCCTGCCACCTATTTTGTGTCTGATGGTGGTAGGGAAATGTACACAATAACAAAACGTGTAGATGACTTTACATATTTCCAATCTGAACGCAGTGTTAATATCAAAGGAAAGCATTCTACTATTCCCTACAAGTTTAGAGGGAAAACAAGAATCAACTCCACTTTGAGCATACGTGAATAACACACGTAGAACTTGTGGCAATAATGCGTTCATCCATTAATCAAAGATTTTTTCAATAGTGTTTAATGCCCGTTTTAACAAATGAGGCAACACAGGTGGTGGACACGGACGATACATGAGATGAAATGATAAGCTGGGAAAGAAAGAGAAATGAGTAAATAAAGGGACATCGAAAAGAAGTCGCTCCGCAGTCATTATGTAGCCGAGATTTCACTAGAGAGGTGAATTTGGATGGCAGCACTGACCGCGCGCCGAGCATAAGCTATTGTGTTCACTTAACCACTAGGCAAGCACACACTCCAAATCCAAACTTTAGAAACGGTGAGCGTTTTTTCTGTACATTATACCTCACCTAAGTGCGGAGGAACTTGTCGATGGCCCGTTATTAGCCTTAAAATGTCCTCATACCTGCCTCGAATGCGAGTAATTAATAATTCATTGACAGCGTTTTCACAATTTAGTGGCATACAAATCTTATAAATCTCGGACTAATTATATGACAATTCTGCTTTGCGTTATGTAACCCAGTTTTGAGGAGGGCTATATATTTAACTGTGTGGCTCAATCCAATAAGGATACAATGGATAAGGAGACAGAGTAATTTCGAAGATCGAAAATATGTGTCTTATGAGGATGTAATTTATTTTATGATATATCGGTCCTGATGGTGTAGTGGTTACCATACTTGCCTCCTACACCCAAGATCGCGGGTTCGAGCCCGGCCAGGACCGATGGATTTTTTTGGGCATAAAAATCCTAAGTATGGCTTCCTTCGGAAGGGAAGTAAAGCCGTGGGTCCCGTGTCGTACATTTACGGCACGAAAAAGAACCTCAAGCCTGAAAGAGAGGCCTCTGAGCAAAATTTGTCGGCCGTTTCATGCCCTGAGTTGAATGGGATGATGATGACCTGAGATTTTAAAGAGCGTCCATAAATAAATTAAAAAAAAAAGTATGATATAGCAGGTCTAAGTAAGATGGAAAAGAAACAAAATAGTAACCAGAGAGACTCTGAGTGTACAACAATTATCCTGTTTTATTTATCGACTATGCTAAAGAGACATGTTCTCGTACTTTATTGTATTGTATCATTTCGAATGGTGATTAGTCAGTAGCGCACTGGTCCTTTAGAAACTTAATGCTGTCAATTTGAAATTTGAACAGACAGACCATCGATTTCTCGAATTACTTGTCTAAGTCTTCTCTACAATATGTAAAATTATTGAGCTGTAGCAATTAACAATTTGTATACATACATTTCTCTGCAAAAACAGCAATTGTGTTTCTATTCTTAATTTCCTTTTGGATTTTTCAAACGTTGCATTTTTTCTCTATGTTCTTTTCTCTATTTCATTGTGTGTGTGTGGGGGGGGGTGTATTTTCTCCTTCTACTTGTTGTAATGTTCCAATAGAACATATCCAAATGAAACCATGTTTAAAAAATAAATATATGTACATGTTTGGGTGTTTGCCAACATAACATCATATTTTATGTAAATATTTCTTACAGGCACCAAAGAACACAACATATAACTGGAGCTACCGCAGTATGGAACTCCACGCGGGGAATGACAAGGAAACATTAAAAAAGGGAAATGTTGTTCAACAGAGTTTTCCTTGCATTAAGCGAAAATGTGTTTCATTAACTTGGGAAACAATGATTCTGCTAGATCAATGTAATAAAGAGGATTTTTGGAAGTAGCCTCTATGAAGAATATGCTTTTCCAGTCTTGTAAGTGGGTTCTGGTGGCTTACCACAGGAATCGGTTTCCAAAAGTCCACTGCTGCAGGAGAAAGTGCGGTTAGAGTTGTGGTCTAAAGGAAGACATGCCGATAGCGGGAGGAAGACACACGGTCTCCTGCGCCAGGTGGAAACCGCATCACACTTAGCAGCTTCAAAGGAAAACCACACAAAGAGTCCTTCTTGAAGCACAACCTGGAAAAGGAGTGTCGTTTTCTTTTTCCAGAAGCATTGTCTGCTGACATGAATGCTAACGCGGTCAAAGGGGAAACAATGTGAGTTTTCAACATTGAGACGATATTTGGCGAACTTCTCTTGTTACGTAAAAAATAATGCAAAATTGAACTATTTAATAAATAAAGTATTCAAGAAAATAAAAATCATATTTGAGCATATCAAAGACACAAGACACACCTTACACCACATCACATATTTCATAATGTCGTGGCAAATTAATATCTTACTAAAAAGAATTTTCTTTTAACTTTAAGTTGATATTCTGATCTTTTGTAATGAATATTTAGCATACATGAATATTTTACCTTGATCTGTCAAAGATATTGGGTATTACTTATGGAAATTTGGCAACAATGGAACGTCATGATCAATGTTGGAGTCGAAATACTTCACGGCGCGCTCATATCTCATTCTATCCTGCAGTTTGTTTCGAGCACTGCTTATGTCGCTGTTAACGCGCAGTAACTTATAAAGAATATGCCATTGTGACGACAGTAAACCATACAGATGCACAGAAGTTAAAGCTATTTTTACAATCTTATGAATTTGTAGACTGTGAGCACTTTAGAAATGAAGAAAGTTTATTCCAATGTCATTCCAAGGGAAAATAATTATCTGAATTTTTTCAGGCCATCTATAAGAGGAGTGTCAAGAATGCTTCCTTCGTCTAGTGATTAGCGTTGCTCACTGTTGGCCGGGAAGACCCGGGTTTGATTCACGATAGCTTCTTAAGAATCTTTTCTAAGCGAAGGAGATTTGGAACGGGACTGATGGGAAAATTGATTGAATTTATTTGGAAAACAGAATAAAAGCAAAATCGTCGAGAAGATTATCTAATATAATGGAATAACAGTTTTCAGGTGCAAGGAAATGGATTTATCATGTTTTTGTTGAAGAAAGCGAAACTGACCAAAGCCATGAAGTAAACCAATCAAAATGAGCCATCAAACGCAACAGTTGGATGCACAAAGATTGAAATAGGGTATAACAGTTACTATGCTATACATTTAGCGCAATATTTTTAACATTTTTAACTTGCAGGCTTCGCAGAATGCTACACAATTTGTTCGACATACAGTTAAAGAAAGTTGAGTCAATGATTCCAGTTTAGATGACCAGGCAATTTGACTACATTGGCTCCATTGAACATATTCGGAAAAGCACAAAGAGAAATGTTGTAGAGATATTTCATCAATAAGAATGTAGCTATTGAAAAATTAGAGTATTACATAACATTCCTGAATTGTAATAGAGAAGCAAAACTATCTTGCAAAGATTTTTTTTTGATTTGTTTATTTAAGGACGCTCTTTAACATCGCAGGTCATCAGCGTCCCATTCTATTTAGGCCGTGAAACGGCCGACAAATTTTGCTCAGAGGCCTCTTCTTTCAGGCTTGAGGTTCTTTTTCGTGCCGTAAATGTACGACACGGACACACGGCTTTACTTCCCTTCCGAAGGAAGCCATACTTAGGATTTTTACGTCCGAAAAAATCCATCGATCCTGGCCGGGTTCGAACCGCGAATCTTGCAAAGAGGGATTATAGCATTTATTAAAGCAAAGTGGTTTTTACGAAGTATGACAGCATTAACTTTAATGGATTGTGACATAAGTTATAACATATAACACAAACGTTTATATTTTGTTAATTATAAAGAGTTCATTTAAGTCATATTAAAGACAATTACTAACAAACAAGTGGTGCTATGATTAAGATAAAGTTGTTCGAGTAGATAGCGCATTTGCACGTTAAGTATGTTTATGTAGGTAGTAGAGGGCTGCAAGTTTTACCAGCAGTAAATGACTTGTTACAGAGGATAAAATGTTCATTATATTGAATTAAGTTTACATCATCGCATCCAGTTGAAAAGGAACAGCAATCCGCTTATAGAACTGAGCAGTTTCCCATTAGCACAAAACAATTTTGAACCTTCAGCTATAACAAATTTAAATTTTAATACAGCTTTTCTAAATTCTAAATATTTACTCTTTCATTCTTTATTTCAAATATGGCAATACCTAAACTTTTGACTTTTCATGATTATTTCTTCAACGATTTTGCGAAAACTTAGTTCACTGTATAAAACACACGCGCGCGCGCACTCACATACACAAGAGCTTATAAGGCGAAATATGCTTAAAAATAACGAATACATAGGTATGTGTACAGAAATTAAGCAATGAAATTATCGGCAAATCTCTATATATCTTTGAAAGCTAATATTTTCGTACTAACACAAGAGGAAGAAAGTTTAAAATTCTATCTCCATTAAAAATTACAAAAAAATAATGATGTAATAATACTTTTGGCATATAAAATGTAAGTAACTCTGTATGTATGTTGTATTTAGAATAACAACTTTTTTAATTCAAAATTTTTGTGGGTATTCTTGTGTTTCATCTAAAGTAAATCACATAAAACTTCTTGCATTTTTCGGTTATTTCGCTGTGTATGCTATATACATTATGCTAAGGATAGTTGCATAGTTGTATTATATTTATTATTATTATTATTATTATTAATTTTTTTTTGTTTCAGTCCATGATAAGATTAGACATTTTGCAAAATAATCACATTTTAGTTTACTTTTAATGATTGTATCGTTGGAAATTGCCACCGTCGCCTTATATTTACTTGTCGCTGCATGTTCAACTTATTTGAAATCTAAAACTGCTATTTAATCGATACATAAAGGAATACACTTTTGGTATAACCTTCTTAACAATATATTGAACAGTTTTATGTTAACTTTCCTTGTATTACATCTATTTACCAAGAAGCATCATGAAATTTTAAAATAAAAATGTAGTTTACTATCAGTAGCCTTACATTAACAATAGCTACGTAGATAAAGATAGAATAATGAAATCTAAATGCGTACTCACATATAAACAAAGCCGTTATGAAGGCTTAAATAAAAAGATGAATAGCTAGAATGGTATTTGGATGCTTTAGCAGTAAACTGTTTCCATCATAGCTTTAGTTCCTTAGAAGTAAGGGCGAAGAAACGCCACGGAGAGAATAAGTTAGGCAAGCAGTAGCGAGGAAGGAATAGGTGCTAGTTTCTTGGCAAGCCCTTCTCGCTATATAATACATTATTATATCTCCGTTTCCAGGAGCCTACATGCACATAAGAGTGCCCCCGCCTGCCCAGAGACTATATTTCGTGCTATTATCTCCTCTTCTCGCCACTTTAGTTATATAGTTAGGTTCCGGGACGGAAAGGAACACCGCCTGCGGCGAGGGGCGGCAGGGGGTGGAGGCAGCTACACTGTTTTCATATTATTATCTCTCCAGTTCAACATGAGCGTGTGTTATGGCAAGGTGTAGGAAGCTTCTACGTTTTTACAACCTTTCTTGCCTTGCAGGAAGCATTCGTGATTTTCTGTGTAGCCTCCGATGCTACTAGAGATGTCTACAAGTAATAAACTGAACAATCAGATCCACGACAGGATGAGGTGGATAAATACCCGGGATTAAATTTAACCATCTGTAAATTTTAACCTCTTAGCATTAACAGATATCAGTTATGGTTTAAATGCGTCAGTTAAATATTAATATTCTATGGAAACTCAAAATAACAGTGACTAACAACTTCATAGAATATATGTTAGCTTTCAGTTTTGAAAGACACCAGCCTAAGGATATAGTTTGATGCTGGTTTACGTTCATGAAATACGTTTTTACTTGCGATGTTCACTTCAAATATTTGCAGATGTTCATTTGCAGATTTGGGCTAAATTTTGCGCTGCCGCAAACAACTTTATATTATGATAAACTAGAAGCCATTCGTGTTAAAAATCCTAAGTATGGCTTCCTTCGAAAGGGAAGTAAAGCCGTGGGTCCCGTGTCGTACATTTACGGCATGAAAAAGAACCTCAAGCCTGAAAGAGAGGCCTCTGAGCAAAATTAGTCGGCCGTTTCACGCCTTGAGTTGAATGGGACGCTGATGACCTGAGATGTTAAAAAGCGTCCATAAATAAAGCAATAAAAAAAATTCATATTAAAATACTTTCGATTTAAATGTGTGTCGAAATATTAAAAAAAAAAAATAAAATAAAACACGTTTCAAAGTTCATACACACTTCCTTATCAGGGAGACATACCTGATCTGATTTCGAAATGTAGAAGTTTTGAATATTTCGACACATTTTAAACTGAAAGCATTTTAACACAATCGATTTCTGCCGTGAATACCTGTGTTTTTAAAAACTGGCAGTCCAGTGACAATTTAATAAAGCAATACTTCTGGATCGTGCATTTCCAGTTCCAAGTTTAATGTATGCCATGTTTGTACACTTAAGCACGAAAATAATAAGGAATTCTATGAGTAAAATTAATTTGTGGCCAAAAATTATATTTCTGCAAAATATTCACAGACATTAAAGCTATTAAAAAAAGAATTTCCAAAGAATCATTTAAAAGGTGCGAATATATTTTTTTCAGAAGCATTTACTTTTTAAACTCCATCTTCATATGCAAAACACAATTATCTTATACATTAACTTTGTACAAAGGTGAAAAAAAATATTTTATTTACTTTAGTTAATTTAAAATATATATTAAGATATTTTTTTAAAACATTTGTCTTTTACATTAAATTAATTTTTTTCTGATTATATTCATGGTCAAAACAAAATTGTATAATGTAATTGTATACACACTAACGAAGGTATTAGCAAAGTAAGGAATAACAGACACCCACTGTGACAATTTATTTTTATTTTGAGTGGTCAATGCACATGTTTTAGAGCTGAGTTGAGAGCATTGGGGCAGGTAAATGGAATCCTATCCCTGCAACGTTAACTTGAATGTTATTAAATATCGCTTTTCTCAGAAACTATTGAAGCTGAAGACTTGAAAATATTACTGTGTATGCAGAGAAGTGTTGTGATTTTGCTAAAACAGTTATTTAATGAAAAATGAATTGTTCTGTTCCATCACAATATTATTCCATCAAAAAGTCTTAATTTAAACTTAATTGAAAAATATTTATCCTACATATGTAAAGCTCCAACAGAAAGTAACCCTGAAAACTTCAATCTTCTTTGTTAAGTAGTGGTTGAAAAAAGGGCTTTTTAATATGAAAAAATAAACTTACAAAAACAAACTTGAAAGTTGGTGCACCAGAATCTGCCTGCTTCGTAGTCTGGATTATCCCCAAATATATTCTGAAGACTTCTCTTGGTCCCCCTTTTGCTTCTTTGGACAATAACTCAAAGCAATGTCTGCATTTTTTAGCCTAAGCTTATCAAGGCGTCTTGCACCATCTGGGACCCAGCATACTGAAATGCAGTTTCGGCAGGACCTCATAGTGCCTTCATTAAACGAAGTCACAGCATCATAGATCCCAAATGAACAGTGTTGATGCCCACAAATACTGTTTTAGGAAGGCGGTTCCATATAACATTCATTTGGGTTCTGCATTCTACCTGGAAGACATTTCATCAGTAGATCTGTATCAAATAAATCCCTGAAGATGGTTTTACCTCATCCACGACAAATTTAGGTAAATAATGAAGATGGTTGTATACCTGGCCAGTTCTTTTCCCCTTGTTGTGTTTGCGCCAACTGTTTTTGTCTGTAGACACAATCCGTGATAAGGAGAGTCCTTTGCGAAAGCAAAGTGTCGAGACTGCTTGTCTCATTTTCTTCAGTCATCATGCTGCTAATTGCTAATTGCTAATTGCTATTGACTTTTGCACCCTCTGTGAGCTGGCCTTTTCCTTCAAATGACTTTTTACCTCTAAGAGCTTTCTGCCCTAACAACTTGAATCTTCGCATGCGTTTTTGTACGTGCCCCACACATTCAAGTTTTGTTATCGTCACTCATCACCATAGGGTTTGATTTCCAAAAGTTCTTTGAAAGCTTTGGAATCACCATTTCCTAGGTAGTGCAGGTACCAGATATTGTGCTACTGTGCAGAAAAAATAAAATTTATGCACTCCAGCAGCCTACATACTTCCATAATAGTTTGCAATGCAATTCTCACTGTGCTCTTTGCTGGAACTTAGGCCTGGAACGCTTCCTTCCTTAAAAATATCCTTTCACAATATATCATTTTATTTCATGTATCATCATTGTCTACCGCCTACGGTGCATAAGTAGTAAAAACGGGCGTTAAACACTAACTCAAAAAAAAAAAAAAACACTGCTCACTGTGGAAATACCATTGTTGAATGTGTAATCTCTTTTCCACCAAGTTCCGTCAAATGCCACAGTGAGTGAAATCACGACTATTATCTGCCCCATCTCGAAGCATCCAACACATCTACAGTATTTGGACATAATACACCCACCAGTACTCTTCCAGTGACCATGACCACACCATTGTGGCCTGTTTTCAAACAAGTTTCGCCAAGTGCCGCTGTGAGATCACGACTAATTGTTCCCCAACATCATTGTTATTTCCTATAAATTCTTCCACTCCAGCATACATCGATTATTGTGCTACATCCTCTGCCACAGTACCTAATGCAAAATGATAAGTTTTGAAGGTGGAGTGGGCAGACTCATAACCCCACAAAACATATCGCCACGCTTCTTACGTTTTCCTCTTGCTATCAGCCCATATTCTAATTTAAAGTTTTAGAGTACAAATCAGTGATTTTGCCTCCAATGATTACACTAACAGTAAAAGACTTTCAAAAAAGAATGCTAATTACACTAATTATAAAATAAACTCATTTGAGCTGCTAGGGTACAGCATGAGTCTTCTTTAGTGCATCTTTTCATTCTCGCAGCTTTGCAACACATATTTTCTTACACTGCAGATAAAGTAGTCATTGTCCTTCTTGCAATGCTTCTGTTGAAACTCTTGTAGCTTTTTATGAGGGGCGCTCTCAGGTGATTTAGCAGTACTTTAGTTTTGGGAAGGAGCTTTGATGGGGGTTAGGTTTTAATTGTACACCATCTGGACCAACCTTTAATTTACTTGTGCTTTTCTATGCCAGTTTATACATTTTTAATCCTGGTCTAGGCATATTGAAGAGGTGAAATGGACACACCATAAATAAAACTTACAAAACATAGCTATGCATATAGAAAGGAAGACAGGAGACATTCAATGCATACGTTAGCCAAGCAAATGAATTTCCCACTCTTTCGCGGAATGTTTGAATAAGAAATACACTCCCGGAAGTATTGCAAGTTTTCATTCAGTCATGAGAGCTGTCAAACGTTTCGGGTAATGCCCCCATCACAAACATCACACATTAATATGCTTAAAAATGTTTACGGCCATACTATACAAACCATTTTAAAGATAAAATGTATAGAATCAGAGATAAAAATAAATAAAAATGGACTTTTTCATCCAAAATTCGATTCCATTTACACTTATAGCTCAAGTTGAGGGCATTCAGCACATGCTCCATGTCGACTGCAGATGCAGAAGGGTATAAGGTTGATTTCCTCTTGCAAACGACAACCAGAATCTTCAAATTGCACATAACTGCACGGATAGAGTATACGAGTTGGAGAATTCTTCTCGTTATTCTGCACAAACGCGATGTTGCTCTGTGCTTTGTGTATGGCATTCCAGCATACAAAGTGTATTTTCCGCTGTTGTGATAACCATTTTCACAAAACACTAATCAACATATCAAACTATATTCATCGAGGGCAATGCAAATACATCTTTACAAAGTTTTTGTGTTACTGTGTAACAAGCACCAATAACAAGTCAATATTTAGAAAGTAATAATTTTCAAAATGTTTAAAAATGATGTTTTTGTCTAACCTGAAGTTTATTTTCCTCTCGATATAGTCGCATTTCTCTCCAATTTCTGTTGCAAATAAAGAGGATAATGTAAATGTGATGATATTTAATAGTTTGGAAGTATATAAAAATAAGTTATTATTTTGTTGTCATTTAATAAAATATATGAAAATCCCAGAGCATTAAAAAAAACAGTTTTCGTAAAGGAGCACAGGTTCCATCTCTGCATAGTCTCAGTTTAGAATTCTCATGTTTAATAATTTTGACTGTTATAAAAATAAGTATGTAATTATAAACAAGAAGTTCAATTAATATAGCAGCTATTTCTTTGGCAGCCTAATATTTTGTGATAACACACATCCCAAAATTCAAAAAAGCTAAAAAAAATAACTTATTTTAAAGCCAGTATTTGTCTTTTAAAAATATTATCAAAGGAGTTAGTTCATTGTTGTCTTAATTTTTACAACCCTTTTGCTTGCGGTTAAAAACTCCTTAAATGTAATATTATTTTTAAGGCTAATTTTGTTCCCTTTCCCTGCAGCGGAAGGAGCAGGAGGTAGCAAGACGACTGAAAATGTAAACGTTTCCGACATTTTTATTTTCACATCCTCCTCATGCCAGCCCCTTTATTCCGGTTTTTCTCACCCCTAACTCCTGCGTGTAGCAAAAGTACCAATCTCCCTTACACATCTAAACACACAGTCATTTCCGACTTCCCTGTCTCAACCCTTTTTCTCATTTAGCCTCTAATAATATACAAAACTATTTCTCCTAGGGAAAAAAGTTCCTAGAAACACCGAATTAAAACTTAAAGCAGCTGCATTTAATTCAGATTTTCTATTTGTATGACACTTTATTTTTGTTTAAACTTACTTTTCGTATATGTTAAACTTATTTAAAAGTGCAAGTTGAATAGGGAATATCAATATTGTGACAAACGGCATACGTATTAGCTCAGTTAATGAATCTCACGTTCGGGGTAATGCGTTGGCGATTAATTAAAAACTCGACAAATTCCACAAATAAGGGGTAAAGTAATACAAATTAAAATGTAATTGACAAGTTCGCACGTTAAAACGAAATCTTAAACAGCGTTTAATGATTTCTAATGTTCTATACTGAAAATAGTAGAAGAATAATAGAAGAAGTGGAATAATTTCAGGTAAAAGTCAATACAATTTCAAAAGATTTAAATCGTTGGATGTACTACTTTATTAATAACTGCCTTAAGCTAATAGAAACTTATTTCATTCGTAGCTCCATAAAAAATGAGAGTTTCATTGACTATATTAAAAGTAATTCCGAACTGTATATTTACTATTTTATACGTTATGTAAACTGCGTTATAATTTCACCCAAATTTACTAGCAAAACGTATTATAATTAATGTTACTTTGTAAAAAACGGACTCTATTTCAATTACACTGCTTGCCCCACCCCAAAATTGATCGGAACTCAGTAGTTAATAACGCGTATGACAGAAGCAATGCATAAAGTGAAGTAAATATAATATCAAGGTTAAGATTTTAGGTAAAATAAAGAACAAAACGGTTTCTCTAATAATATTTTTATAGTGCTTAAAGCTCTTTGCTTATGGTACTGTAGCATCTCACTGTCACTAAATTATAAGTTGTGATAAATTGGAAAGGTAATTTTGAGAAAGACGAGCTCCAGATCTTAAGCTTAGGCATTTCCCCAACATTTGCCAATGATGAAGACTAAGGAAAGAAACATTTGTCAGAGAAAAGAGCCCTGGTGGGATTCGACCTGTAGTCCTCCCATGCACGAGTCTGTGCCTAGCGAACTGGGTCACCCCGTTGGTCTCTTAACTGTGAACCTAATAGTTTACAACAGGACATTAATAATTCTAGAAATAGTATTAGGGTATTAGATAAAACTACTCGTACTCCAATCTCCCAAACATAATAATACTCAATATCGGCCCAAAAGCATTGATTATCGAATTATTTAGTTTAGGAAAAATAATGAATAATTCATAAGAACATCCAATCTGCAATTAGAAATATAACTATTATTGCCGTTGTTGATGATGATGGTAATGTTAAGTAAGCCTTTGGAACTAAATCACATAAATACCAGATTACTTCCACATAGAATTCAGTTTATGTGCTTTGCAGTTGGTGTCTGTTTTACGATCCGCATATTAAATTTTTCTACTTTAGCCTTCGGTATTCCTAAATAGAAAATAATTATTGCTTGAATTTTCAAGAAATACAAGGGCTATATTTTTTCAGAAATTAGATTAAAATAACAAATTTAAAAATAAAGCTAGGAAATCTCTGATCTGAGGGCTATAAAAGAGCATTCAGCGCAATCAGAGAAATACATTTTCTCTGGAATAACACAGTAAACCTTGATATAAATTCAACACAAATAAATATTTTACAAGTAAAGTTTGCACTACTAAACCCACAAACCTTCCTTAAGAAATGTGATTTTTAAAAAATAAATATTTTCCGCTTAAAGGTTATGGGTAAGTTAGTGATAAGGTGCAAAATGAACTACATTCGCGTACATTATTTAACAACACTTCGGTAAATTAATTATGTCATATAGCATTTGAGTGCTTTTAACTTGCCTCAGGAAACACAGAAACAAATAAAAAGTGTGTAACAGAATTCGGCAGTGATAATATTTCGGCCTAGAAAAGCTAGGGGCTTGCGGCCTTTCTAGGCCGAGGGCGGCCAAATTTCTTACAAAAGTTAGTAATATTTCCTGAATGTCACTTTGCTTTTCATTATAAGTACATTTGATGAACACAGCGAACCTTACTACTCCAGTTGCACACAAACATATCCGTGTGTCTGTCTGTCTCACTTTATATGTGGCACATAGTTTTCCTTTATTTTTTAAAGAGCCTTTATTTTCGTTATTTTATTTATTAAGTTTTTCCTATATCCTTTAAGATGTGTACTTCTTCACCATTAATTTCATTCTTTTCATTACATTATAAGTTTTTGTACATTTATTTCATCTGTAAACCTCAATATGCATATGTACCTCAGAAGTATATTTGCATTATTTTCAGCATAGATTTCGTTTTATGATTTCGAAGGTGTTTCTAATACATATATAATTATGAAATTTTAATTTTTTCATTATTTAATTTTGGTTATTGCACGACATTTCATAAAACAATAGTTCAAATATTTACTATGTGAAATGAACATTTCCTTCTGATATAGTGGATATTTACTACTTCTGACTTGCGTGTGTTATTATTTGGAAATATATGAAAATATCGTAACAGATTTAGTGCACTTCGTTTTTCTTGGTGAAGGGTTCTATAAACATGGTTATATGTTAATACAAGTTAAGCATCTCAATTTATGGGCCTAAGAAGCAAATAGAAAGGCTAATATGTCAGATGTATCCCACTGATTAATGTTTTGTCACAGTTTACTCCAAAGTAAATTGAAGCTTTAAGTTCAAGTTATTGTTACCTAATACAATACTCATTTTCGTAAAACTAGCTGCAGAGTTTCTTGCTAAGCCTACATATAATTGAGGTGCGCACTCTCGGGAACAAATTCGCCATGACTGTGTACATACAATGAGATGGGCTGAGAAATGGTGTAGAAACAATCGAGATGCTAGTTGCTGCGAAGTTTGGGTTAGGGAGAAGGGAAGAAGGAACGGTATGGGGGGAGAGCTACCCCCACTACAATTAGATATCTTTGTGCAATAACTCACATGTAATCTCGGACTTGCTAGCTTCCAACCACTGCTGCTACGCTTCTTCTTCTTCTTGAACCACGCCAAGAGATCACGGCTGTGGATAAAGCTGAAAAGAGCGAGAGAGGTAAAGGAAGTTAGAGACCTCATCTTACCGTTATGCGTTCCCCCTGCTCGTCCCCTCAAGCATCCCTGTAGGAACTCCTGCTACACACCTCTCTTGCAAAGATCTGCTCCTTACTCTCCCGGAAAGGAAAGGAGGAAAGGTTTAGCTTGAGGAATTAAGATACCAAAAAGGTAGGGAAGGAAGAAGGGTTAGTCGTAATGTAATTAAAAGTATATATGTATGCTGGTTGGATCTCTCTGCACGTGTGTGAGAAAGAGAGGAGTAAACTGTGGCACGATGCAGGCAGGCACTGACGTCGTCATAGTCGACATAAGGAAAGGAGGATGAGGTTCGTTTCTTGGTAATGAAGCTATAGCTACTTTAGCAGCAAGTGAGTTAGGGAGAGAGGTAAAAGAGCAAAGAAGATGTGGTTACATGTGGTTGTCACGCTCAGTTTAACAGCAGCCGTCTTACAAACGTGAAGTTGGCTTCTTCTGGGTTGACTCAAATACCAGTTAATGATCATCCTAAGAGCATGGGGCAAGAATGTAAACGAAAGCATTAGCGAAAACAGCAAATCTGAAATATTAACCTGCTAAGTTATGGAGTAAAACTTTGAAATATTCACAAGGAAGTGAAAAGAACTACAGTAGTGAAAATATTCCTTTTTGACTTAAAAATTGGTAACATCTTGTGTAGAGCAACCATAAGCTTCGGCTGAATTTGATATAATCAGTTAAACTAGATATACATGCATTGCACATCACAGTTGCCATGTTCTTGTAAAATGCTTCATTTCTGAAATTAATTGCAACAAAAGAAAATAACAACATTGGCAAGAACGCACTCTAACACACCATGAAACAGATACAGTAATTCTCATATTCATATAGATTTTCGTATTATTTATGTGCAATGTTTATAGAAGTTTGTCCCTAAAACTACATATTTCATTTATGAAAATGAAATCCAGGTTTAGCCAGTTTTGTCTATTTACAATTAAGACCCACCATGCCAGCCCCCCACACTGGAAGTCAAAAATGTATCTGGGATAAATTTTACCCTAGCATCTTCTTAGCCAAAATGTGCACCCAGCCTTCCGATTCCGAGCATAATGGGCAAATCGTTTTGCCGTCCTCGTCAACACGTGCCTTCCAGCCTCCCAGTCTAAGCGGTCTCTTTACCCTATTCATTTTTATTTTCGCTCTGCAGGTCCAGAGATGACATCTGCATGCATCGCGCTTTTATTTACTGACATGTATATTTTGACTTTTGTCACAATCCATACCTGTTTTCAATACCCCTCAACCAACTATCGTTTAAACCGATTTTTGACAATTCCCATTGTGCAACTACTATCCACCATTTTGTATAATGCAGATGCCTGTAGCATATTTCCCTTAGAGCTCTTTGTTACCCTTTAATTATTCTTAGTCAGTAACTAATTAAATTTATTTTGCTGTAAACTGCATGTCCTCAGCATCCCACGTCTCGTAGTACACCATAATTCAATGTTCCCCTTCCCACCTCTAGAATTCGCTTCCACAAATTACATTGTAATTTATTTAGGCTTTTATTTTTGGATATAATCAACTTCATCCTTTTTTTTTTTTTTTGAGTAGTGTTTAACGCCCGTTTTTACTACTGAGGCACCACAGGCGGTTACTTCATCCTTAAGAATCAAACATTCGTGATAGCGAACCAAAAATAAAAATGAAGTTGGCAGCCGAGAAAATAAAGAAAGTGTTAGTAGCTTAAGAGCAGGTAGCGCGTAACAAGCAGTTGAGATATCTACCCATCTCTGCTTCAGTAGACACGTTCATGAGGAGGAACAAAAAGAGAGAGAGAGAGTTTATAGGCTGAGTATTGATAATTTCAGAACTAATTTACCTTGGGTATGTAAAAAAAATACCTCAGGATGTGCATATATTTAACAATTTGTTTCGGAAATCGGTTGTAGCATTTCTTTAAGGCCCATGAAACATAACTTTCGGCGACAGCGGTGAGTGGTGATTACGTCACATTTAAAACCTTTCATTTGCAAATCGGCCGCTTGCCGGCGCGCCTCCCCGCAATCATCGGTATCTGGCACAGGAAACTCATAGCCATAACACTTCACCGTTTAAAACATAAGTACTACAATAAAATTAATTAATTCTGTGTTCGTCTTTCTCACTGAAGAAGCTGGAAGGGAAATGATCCATTAATACAGAGGAATTGACGAATGTAAATGGGAGTTGCTTAGGAAGATGAAGATTGTGTCCAACAAAACGGGTAGCATCGTATGTGAGAACGATGAGTACAGAACACAGATATTGTACCCAAGTTTTAATAAGGTGAAACGTTATAGACTCTAGTCTAGTGGTTAGCGTTGCTGACTGCTAGCCGGGAGGACCCGGGTTCGAATCCTAGCATCTGCTTAGAAATTATTCTAAGTTCGGTATGAAAAGGGGGTTCACTGTTCACTCAGTCTCGTGAGGATAATTGGAGGATAGAGAAGCTGCGTTCTTCGATCTAGGAAATGCCCCTTGCAATACTGCCCTCTATCATTGAAATCATAAGACAGAGTTATAGGAAGCAGAATTCGCTGCGGCAGGCCATGGTCCGACTCGGGTTGTAGCACCATAGAAGAAGAAGAAGAAGAAGAAGAAGAATTTTTATGGTGTCGTAAATTAGTGGCGATGGTGAGAGGGAGGGGATCGCACAGGTACGTGGCCCGTTAGAGAATTGACAGTTTTAAATGTGTCTAATTGTAGGTTATATCATTAGGTATAGTAACCATTTATTAAACCGCGTTGATGCTAAGGTTTTTTTTAGTCAGAAAAAAAACTGGGGCCTCTTTCCTTCTCTAAGAAGTATTTTTTTACCATCTAGAAAGACATGCAGTTTGCTTCTTCTTCTTCTTTGTAGGTGCTTAAAATGCTATCCTAACTGAAAACTTTTCGAGAGGATAATGGAATTAATAGGTAGTGGTGGAAATGAAACGGACTATGTCGGTGCATAAGTTGCTTTACAATTTGCATGCGAAGGAACATTTTTGAGAAAAAATTAGTTAACTTGACCTAAGCAGAATTAAAACCGGGATCTGTTTGCATGTTCTTATTCTATTTCTTTCAAGAACACCATAATCAATTCCTCTCTTGATATGTGCGTGTTTTCTGTTCAATTAGACTTGTTTGTGTTTCAATATTTTTATGACTAGAAACAGTATAAATTACAATTAATTTTCAAGATTCTCTCGATTTTAATTAAATGTTTAGCTCTCGTTCGATATTACAGTACTAGCAGTAAACTTTTAATTTATCGTCTTTAGCTTTATATCTTGCATTCTTTGTTGCGATGTTTAATGTTATAATAAACTGTTTGTCTGATATTAACAGATAATGCAACGTAAAACTGAATGAAAACTTGTTCTATAATTTTGTTATAAAATTCTCTATTGCTTCTTGTTTTTAACTATGCATGTCCCTAGTCTCCGGTATATTAATGGATGGATTAAATATCGTTTTGAGAGCAACTGCCTGATTTCGGAAACAACGCATCCGGTCTGGAAAGCGGAGGTTACGATTACCTGAATTGATGTTGCTGTGGCATGCGATACAAGTCGCGCCCTTTGTGACGACAACCGATTAGGCAGTCTATGGTTTCTTTCAGCTATTATAGTGTTGTTGTTATTATCATTATTACTATTATTGTAATTATTATTACTTTGTTTCACTCTATGTCGAATTTCACTGTTTCCATTGTTGAAAACGGTACGGGAAATAACGTTATTGTAATTGTATTATTTTACAGATTCCACTTTAACAATATATAAATGCACAATGCATTTGGATAAAACAATTGCCTTACTCCTATTAGGTTGTTATGTCTACGTATGTGGTTGACGGGTATATGTATTGGCTGAGCGGGTAGGCTTCATATGGAATGGCGGGGCACGTAACGTGCATAATGATACGTATAAAAGTAGCAGGTTACTATTAATAAAAAATCGAAATATTTCAACCATCGCATAGAACAACAAACAACATTTGGCATTCTTGGATCCCAACAAAATCACTATCATAAGTATGGGTACGTAATACATATATTTAAACTGTAAAACTCTAGATTAGGATAAAATGCACTACTAAATAAATTACAGTAGTTCACAAATCTACTACAAAAAGTAACTGTTTTCGGCACTAGTGATATGTACGAAACGAGTAGTTTAAAGTTACTTTAGTAACAGTTGCACACAATATTTTGCTAAATATCATGTTGAATTGTTTTACTTTGATTAAATATTGTAATGAGGGTTAAAACATAGACGTGTGCTCACCATAGGATCTTTTTATTTCAGTCATCCAATAAACTGTTGAAAGAGAGAGATTCAAATAAATATTGCGAGCTTTCAAAATAATACTGGATAAATCTAACGAAGCCATAAGGAAACAAAATTCCAAAAGAAAGATATGTGAAACAGCATATAGTAAACTGCTAATGAAAAACGAGATAACGGGGATATTATGTTATCATAAACTTTAGATTTGATAAATATGTTTTAATTATTAAATTACAAATGATTTGCCATTTTTGCAGCTGTAGCATATATCTTTATCCTGTCCTTCAATTTTCATATAAGTTAACTCAAGACTCTTGTTCAGTACCAAGCCTGCATTTCCAGTCTAATAACATCTCCTATAAATGGTCTAAGATAAATGTTTGTTAATGCTATTCAATAAATATCAGCGCCTCAGGAGTGCAGAAAATGGCGAACATAACAATGATCAAGTCATAATACTTCACTAACCGCAGAACTTCACATTTTACAATAAGATGTTAGTTTTGTTGGTAGCTATGAAAAAATGTCTTGCAGTATGGTTCAGGTGCGGAGTCTATGGCCTGTCTATGTGTGCGTTAAAGTTGTTTCGGCGAGAGCAGAGCCATCTCCTCATCTCTCTTAGTCGTTATTATTACAGCAGAGTGCTATCTCTCTCTTGCACACCCACAGATACAGGCACTAATCAAGACGCATGATGATTATAGAAGCCGCCAAGTACACCGTGAAATTACAGGAGATTCTGGTCATGAATATAAGGCACCAGTTAAGACGACGACCGGGTGGCTTAAATATAAGGAGAGGGTGAGACGTTACACGCGCTCATATACCTGTATTGCACCTCATTAAGTAGCGCATACCCCAAGACTCGAAATAGTTTGGCTTAGGTTTCATGACATAGGACATAGAATGCTTTTACAAACCTCCAAGATGCTTGCAACGTAAATGTGTTCTTCGGCTTAGGGTGCAATGAGACATTGTATTTTATAGATACTTTCATCAGCAAGAATGCAAAAAGGGATTAGGATTTTTGACTTAACGGCTGGGTTTGTTGCACGATATTGAAATGGTTGCATGATGTAATCATTAAGCTCGAAACTCGGTTGTATTTAACCTACTAAACAGCTTCCTGTGGATGACAACTTTTATCAGAAATCAGAGCATCTGCAAAGAACTGACGCTCAGCACAAATACTCTATATGTGCATACATGATAAAATATGAACGCCAACATTCATAAAAAAAAAAGCTATAGCTTACCAAATATTGGCCAAAATAAAGTTATTACTCTTTCATGAGGATGGCTACTCCAAGCAGGATGTAGGACAGACAGATGTTAATATCGTCCCTCTCGTAGGAAACTAAGGTATTACTTGGACGGACTTCTTCTTTCATATATAGATCTCTTTAACTTGGAATAGGAACCACAGATTAAAGTACCTTCCGGAAAACTGCGCTTAGATCTAAAAAAAAAAAGCCTTGGGCTTCGTGGGTATGAATATCTACTTTTATTTCTTCCACAATAAATTATTATCCAAAGTACAAAAATAACAGTTCTTAAAAACTTCAGAGGGCACTGAGTATTTTATTACATCTTCTACGTATACAAGTACAGTGAGGTTATTTGAGTTAGGGCCTCCTGAGTGCCGTTCTTATTGGAAATTGCAGCCACATTGAGTTACCACGGATAATTAGTTATTTTAATTTACTATTTATATTTTTAATGAAAGCATAAAATGATATTGTATTTAAAAAGCGAACAATTAGCACTAACCCGTGTTATAAGTGATGTTAAAACGATGCCTCTCAGTGGCATCTGCCTTAGAACATTTCTGCATTTCATCTAACAAGAACATGACGGTTGGGAAATGTTCCTTATTATTGAGAGAGCCTGTCTCTCATAATTTACTTATAAGTTGGCGAACATTTTCCCTATCTGAAAAACGAGTGACAGGATATTATTTTGCAAATCTTCTCCACAAGAATTCGTTTTCACATATGTACATAAGTATGTTCTTCAAAACTGTATTTATGCACTGAGGTAACTACCGGAGAGCAAATTAGCATGCAATTTACACACATGAAAACAACAATTAATGCACAAACGCATAACCACTCGCCGACAAAGCCTCCCTCAAACCTACTAGAAGCTGCTACCTGCAGATGCAGTATACGGCCTTGACTACTGATTTCTCCCAGTATGCAGCTGCGCTCTGCCGGCTCATATATTGAAAGTAAATGCATTGTTCTTAATCCCAGTACTACAGCGAATTTCAGAGAAATCATTTCTATCTCTCTATCCTGAATATAATTAATAAATTGATGCTATTATTAATTTATCCCATCTTCAAAATTGTTTTCCTGTCTTTTAAGAAAAGTATTTCTTCTTCTGTGGTAACCGTGGTTTGTTTAATATGTAAAATATTTTAATGCTATTCTTAGAAGAATATATTTAAATAAATATAATACAAAGGTAAAAAATATTACTAAAAATAAAACAATTTTATTGTAGTTTAAATAATTTTCTTTAATGATGTAAAAGCAATAAATGCTGCTGCTAATCTATTTATTTCAAGTCATGGAAAGTTTACTTTTCGGCTACGACATGTTAAATATTATATGATTAATTCATTGATTAAATGTTCGTATGTTAGAATAAAAACGTAAAAAAGAAAAATTAATAGCGAACATAAAGTATACACTATAGGTAACTAAAATTCATGTTTAATGTTGTCAGTAAATGCTCATCATTCCATGGAACTATAACATTGTTATTGATTGACTTTTCAGCACAAAGTGGAATCATGTATCATATAAACAGTTTGATTGCATATGCTTTAATCTATTTCATTTCTTAAGAACCTGGATCACGGAAGGTTGCTATAATATTATTAAATTTGATTTGCTGGACATTATTTCTGGCATTTAGTGTATTGGTAAAGTTTCGTACATACATTTAAACTTCCTGATTATCTACAACATGTTGCAGAATACTTGATGTGAAACTATTACTTGCTATGGGTCTTTCCTTTTTTCAAATAAAGGTAATACCTTATAGGCATCTTCTCACTGGTGTCTGCACAAACGTTTAAATTAGCGCATGTACTTAGGAAAGAGAATGTAGTAGTTTTCAAATACGGGAGAAGAGTATTGTAATAAATTACATGAACAAGCATACATAAGCTCACCAGGCGTGCATTCAAGAAAGCTATTAAATTTAATTAATTTTAATAACTTTGTGTAAGCGGAATTAACTTACCCACAACAGCAATGGGTTTGTATGGCTAAGTATTTTATTAAAAATAATTTATATTAAAAGTATGCTTGCCTCAAAATTGCAAAAATAAAGGTTTAATGGCTAAGCACTTTCTGAAAGTTACATACATAAGCATAAATATTAAAATAGTGCTTGCATACAAACACAAAAACTTTAATGGCAAAAGTACATAAAAATATTAACATTAAGTCAGTGCTGGCCTGTAACTTACAAATATAGAACTCCTATACAGTGAAATAGGAAAAATTAAAATTGACACAATAAGAGTTGTATGCTACTTTGGTTACTGGATCAGGCCTAAGGAGAGAGCAACGAACTTAACAAGTTTGAATTAATGGCCGAACGCACTGAGCCCTTTGAACTTGGTTCTCCTTCTGAAAGCAGGAAACGCCCATAAAAGGTCCGGTATAAAGTTCTCATGTAATCGCAACCAATGGGTAGAAAGTACGTAAATACTGCAAAGTGCATCAGACGGAGTAATCTGAACAAGATGCGTGCAAAGCTGTTTTGGTTGGCTCCAGCACGTTTCGATTTTCGATCACTTGAGCTTATATTTTTCGTCTTTGCATTAATTAGGGTACGAATAACATTTAACTATTATTATCTGTAAATTGTTTATCCAAAAGCTCATAAATATTAATTAGAAGACCCAGGCCTAAGTTTGGGGTACCGCCCCGGCATTTGCCATTTAGGAGGACTGAGGAAAACCTGGAAATAACTTCAGTCAGGAAAAGCGCATCAAGAAAAATATTAAACAAATTTCGCCCTCTCTGAAGCTCCAACACTTCTGCACTCATAGACTGTAACAACGAAATAGGCATTAGCTGAACTTCCACCTTATGGCAGAAGGTGTGTGCGTGCCTTTTTAGCATCATCTCTGCATGGCGCTAGAGAGAGAGTACCTACTGCGTACGGTTGGTAGGGAGAGGAAAAGTTGCAGGAAAAGCTGGCACAGCTGACGTGGGTATGCAAATGTTGTTCGACTTCCCAACAGCATCAACCGCTCCGGAGAACTAAAGAAGGAGGATGAGGATCGGTCGAGGCTGAACAGATGAGCAGCGCCGAAGAGAAGATGGCGTTCTTATTTTATTTCCCATTCCTATAGTCCTCGCTCTGAATGGAAATGAAAATAGCAACAAAGCCCGCGAGAAAATTCCTCTTCTCAGTCATGAATTTGTGCAACTTGTTTATTACAAACAAATACGCGTTTTGCATTTATTACTGAATAAATATTGTAAAAGATACAGATAGAGAATGAGTTAATGTAGAGTGATAATAAAAGAACCAATTTTAAACACGCCATGGTAACAGTTGCACAATAAAACGGAGAAATTACGTCACTCTCGCCTTCTGTTACCAGCGATTAGTTTCTGGGAGGCAAAAAGTTATAATTAATATTATTAATAAACATCGAACCATAAACAATAATAAACTTCCATAAAACCCAAAATGAAAAATAGAATGTCTAGCCAAAACGCCTCGTAACATTTTTGGGATAAAATGCCGGCAAATTGAAAACACACATTTAATCACGCAAACAGCAATATACAACTAATGCTCTTAAGTTCGTACTGCTATTTTGAAACAGACTTCAGTCTTTTGAGAGGTTTTTACAAAGCTAATTTGTAAAATATGAAAGTATTTGTAAGTGAGCAATTAAAGGGTTATCTATCTATAATATAATTTTACTTCAAAGCACAATGCTTCATTTCATTAAGCAATGCTACATGTTAGTATAATCTTACATTATCAGTTGATTATTTAATATGTCCTTATTTGCAGAAGAGATTGTATTATATAACTTTTACAATTGATTATCATTCAGTTTATTGAAGTCTAGGGTTACATATTTTATCAATTTATTTAGGTATAAATTAATAATTTTACATTCGTTCACTGCCCACTTATCATCTACAATTTACCTCGAAACTTGAAATTTAAAACCAGCGCTAATATGTAGTTATATAAACCGCCACGGGACGGTAGGTCTGGGGTTCGAATCCCGCCAGGACCAACCTCCCTGACTGAGTTTTTTTCCAGGTTTTCCTCAGTCCTCATTAATGGCAAATGTTGGGGAGGTACCCTAAACTCAAGCCTGGAACATTTCCTTCCTTAAACAATTCTTTCCTAATATATCATTTCATTTCATGTCCGACTTTGGTGCCTCAGTAGTTAAACTAATCAAAAAGCACTTATATAATATACGAGTATGTTGCCAAATCTCGGCATAAATTACCCTGTTAGATTACGGGCTCTTCAATACTTTAGTAATATTTAATTCATTTTATTACTAACTAATTTTGTTCTATAAGAATATATTAGTTAGTAATATCTCTTTAGAATCAAAACGCATTCTAATTAAGAGAAAAATACCTTGGAAAGCTTTCGATAAGTCGATCAATTTGCGTAGCTGCTGATGATAAGGAATAAAAATCCATAAGGGAAAAAATGATTGGTGTGAGAAAAGAAACAATTCATAAATGAAGAGGGGTAAGAAATTAAGAAGGAAGAAAAGAGGAGGGGAAAAGAAGGAAGAGAGAGAGTATAAGGTAGAAACAACGAAAGATAAATCATTTTGCATTTTGAGAATCATGCTCCAATATTAAGGAATATAGACTTTCAACTAGTTTTAAAATATTGAGTTGAAATTCAATGGGGCGTTTCTGATTATAGCGGAAAGCTTTTGACGAAGCTAATGCGCAAATCAATTAGTTTTTATTTCACAGATTTACTCACATAAGACGTTTCGTTTCATTAGAATAACATTATTGAAAACATGAATACTAAACAAATATGAAAACAGAAATTATTGGTTGATATAATATTCCAAATTAGTAAACATGTGTATTTTTAAATTATCTATTAAAATGTTCAAAACTTTCGATATTTCTTTAATTTTTTATTTATATTTTTATTTATTTATTTTTTGACAATCTGGGTATAGACTTGTAAGATCTTGCACACAAGGTAACACAAAGTGCTTTTGTCTTTCAACCACAGTCAACAGTTTGTGAAAGGCTTTGGTTAATGTAATGGATTTCAGTTGAAGCATTTACTGCTATTAAAAGGTTAACTATTTTTTCATCTTTCTAAATGTGAAATATTATTCTTCCATATCGAAAGGAATTTCTGCAGAAATCTGGTGTCCATCTATTGCCGAAAAAAAAATCTCTACTCTTCACTGGTGTAAAACCATCCATTATTTGCTATAAAAAGAGTAAAGAATGGATTCGAAAACATACAATTATAGTTTACACTTTTAATTCAGAATAAAAAACTAGATCAATATTCAGCTCTCTTGTGAAAAAAAAAAATAAACAAACACACATATGTATGACCGTATGCTTACTTTTCATTTTTGTTGTCATACGAACTGTTCCGAACTGTGGAGAAATGCTAAGCATGGGTATAAATAAAACTGTCATCTATTTTAGTTTATTGTGGAATTTTATGATAAGCTAACCAACAATTATCCACAGGGCTGCTGTGACTTAAAATCTTTCACAATACTTTACCAATGTCGTGTTTATACCTCTTCTTGTATCAGCTATTTGCAATCATATTAAGAAAGGTTTGCTGAAAACAAATATATGGTTCAGCTAAAAAATACGAAAATTATATATTTTTATCTTGTTTCTCAGAGACTTTTGGATCGCCGTGTCTTATTTGAAAACTTGAAAAATGTAGTGACAACACTTCGCCATTCTACTAATGAACATGTGAGGGTATCCTCTCTCTGCACGTCCAGATCAAAAGCATAGGCTATTCAACATGATTAGCATCCCTAGTACACAGCATGAAGACAAAGCAGTCAAATAGTGTGGTATAATTTGAACCACCCTAAAGCAATGATTTCTGAAAGAAAGCTGCGTGCATGTGGCAGGAATGCGAGAGAGAGCCTGTGATAATGAACCTTTCGAGATGAAGTTGATAGTGTAAAAGATGCAACGCGTCAGATTGTCCTCAAAGCGAATTACGTTGGAGATGGATGGGCGATGGACAACGAGGGTGCTAGCAGCAGAATCCAGTACAACGTTGCAGTAGAACGCTTCTTTTCAGAGATCAACAAAAACGGCTTAACGTCTTCCAGAGTCTTAGCGGGGGCTGATAAATGTGGTAGGGGATTACATTGAACAAATGTGAAGGTCTACAGATTCTAGAATAAATGGCTTGCTATGTATGAATATTTTGCACATCACTTTCTTTCTGGTATTTTAACGCTTCATTAAGAGCACACATTTAGGGAAAAAAGGATATTTTTTATTCCTTTATTGTTGATTCTATTGTTTATCACAGGCGAGGTTGTAAAAATAGGTTATGAGTAAGTATTCCTCAGAAGTCACCCACTTATAGTTATTAGTAACTATTTTGGGTAATATGGCCATTATCTACTTATGTATCTGCTAATTTGTAAAAAAAATAGCAATTAAATCTTATTTGCCAAATATTTTTTTAAATTAATTAGGGTAGCTCAGCAGGTAAAGCGCCTGATTTTCCCGTGTCTAGTCAGACCCACTTTAACTAACCTGCTCTCCAAATGAAGTATCTGTAGTAATCTAATCCAGAGGCCTAGAGAATACTGGATCGTTGTATTGACCACTCTTTCTCTAGTGGCGTAGGACAAGTGCACTATACCTTACTATCCCTCATTCCAAAGGTTGTCAAGCCTATCAAGGGGACCAACCTCACCTAACCTAACCTAAACGAATCGAACCTAAATTAATGGGATGTGTGTTTATTATTTATTTAGGTTTTGGTGGTTTAACAAGTTGTATATTTTATACATTGATTAAATGTATGGGTACCCAATTCAAATAAGCTTCCCAGAGCCATCATCTGCTCTTTGTTATAGCAGCGTCCATGCCAAAATATGAATCCCCCTTTAAGTCTTAAGAGTTTGTAACCGAAACCACCAACATCTTAGATCCCTTTGCAAAGTTTCGTTGTTATATTTGCTATAAGAAAAGGGACAGGGGAAACAAGAAAAGGCTCTCCCTCCCACTTATTTGTGTGTAGTGTAACAATGGCGAGATGCGTGCAACAGCCTACCGGCAGAATTTGTAGGAAAATAGTAAGAAAATGTACTTCCACTCACTCTTTGGACAAAGCTTAACTAAGTCCACAAAGTCTAAGTCTTCCCTCTTCCAGCTTCACGTCTTTACCTACAAAGCCGCTTCGTGAGGGAAAACAAACAGCGATCATCGTAGCCACCAGACCTTCTTTAAGACTTTCGTTTGTGTTAATTGGTTTACTTCCATATTTTCCTCTCTCGCTTGCTAATGACTCAAGCGAGATTACAGCTTATTTATACAGTTTACGTTGCCATAGACGTGCGTGTACGTTTCGAAAACTATGAACGTTTGATTTTTCGATCAGAATCTCTTTCGTGTTCTATTATTGATATTGTTACCTTGGATATCGAATTATTACTGCGTTGGCATGTCTTGATCAACAGAATATTGCTAAATGATATTCTCTTCGTGGAATATGTTTAAACATTTATTAATAAATTTGTGTTTTCTGAGCGATTATGAAAAGTAAGAAAGTAATAAAATCTAGACCATGGAACGGCCAAAAAACAAAATCTGCCGGGAACAGGGTTTGAAGTATATCACCCCCTGCTCTACACCTATGACAAAAGCAAAAGCGTAAAGATTTGCTAGTTAGAATTAGAGAAAGAATTAAGAGTTCCAAGTGTATTTATTTTGCTTTAGTGTAAATAAACTGTATTTCAATTTATTTTGTCTAAAATCATGGCATATTGCTACCGACATTTCACTGAAAAGTTGTCTGTACTTAATCATCAAACATAGGAAAAACTAAAAACATTATGACAAAAGCAAAAGCGTAAAGATTTGCTAGTTAGAATTAGAGAAAGAATTAAGAGTTCCAAGTGTATTTATTTTGCTTTAGTGTAAATAAACTGTATTTCAATTTATTTTGTCTAAAATCATGGCATATTGCTACCGACATTTCACTGAAAAGTTGTCTGTACTTAATCATCAAACATAGGAAAAACTAAAATAAATGTTTTATTTCGTAAGTGGAATTTGTAATTCAGTTTTACCAACGCGAAGAATTTTTTTTGAAAAAATTCCGTTTCTGTCTGAAATAAGTATTTACTTTTTCTAAGAGCCCCATTGCTCTATAATGTTAAAATATGTTTAAAAACTACATACATTTCAAGACGACGAATATGGTCTAATATTCAGCTGATCCAAGGGTCCCAGGTTCGGATCCCGTCATTATTCAGCAGTGATGTATCTAAACTTGCAAGGACAACTGGGTAATCAGTCTACCCTATAAGTAGTAATTAAAATCCAAGTTGGAAATTTCAGATTTTCAGGATGTCGGCTGCGTTGCCTGACACACCACATTCTATAGTGGCAAGCGTTTTCAGGTTTGGTTCTTATATCTTTATTTCCCGTTTATTCAACAGTAATCACTTTTTATTACAATAACAGATATGTAGGCCTAAATGAACACCGCAGTTCATATTCTAAAACACAACTACTACAGATTTTGTGTTATCCTGGCCTATATTTCTGACCCCCCGATTTTGTAGATATAGTTTCTGTAAAGCTTGAGATATACAACCTTAGTAACTTATTTTGGATCTTATTTTTCTCTAGAAGCTGCGTACGCAATCAGTGGAGTATTTGAAATTACTCTTGCTATATTTACATGCTTAATATGCTTGCAGGCTTTTCCATTTCAAGTTATATAACATAATGTGTAGACCTCTCTACGCCATGACATTGAATTTACCTGCAATATCTGAGGCATAACCTTCGGTCAGGGGTGACATAAAGCTGCATAATGTGTTTGCATTGACAAAACCAGCACTAGCTGCGCTGTATATATTTCACATGATCAATCACTCCGCCCTCACTGTCTGTTTTGACTGGATATAGGGAACACATTAGCACCTCGAGGAGATTTCGCTGTGTGGCGGCAGAAATTGCTTTGGATAAGTTTTCCCTACGTGTATGGGATGAGAGCTCTCGTAAATGTGATCTTGGAAATTTAGAATGCGCTCTTCTCTTGAAATAAAACTACCTTATGAAAATGAAATATCAAATACTATTTCAAACCATTTGAGTTGCATATTAGTTTATTGAATAATTCATAATCTAGCTTAAATAATTTTATTAAATGTGCCTCTCGTCATACGTGCTTTTAAAATTGTCTTAGTATTATTTCATGCAAGAACGGTACAAAACGGTGGATGCTGGAAAGTTAGAGCATGGAGGTATTTTCACAGCTTGCGCAATTTCTAGAAACTTACAAAATATGTGTCAACCGCCATGGTATAATGGTTGCATTCTGTTTCTAATCAGGTACAATTCCTGATTCGATCATTTTTAAATGTATTTAACTACTACTACTACTACTACTACTACTACTACTACTACTACTACTACTGCTGCTGCTGCTGCTGCTGCTGCTGCTGCTGCTGCTACTGCTACTGCTACTGCTACTGCTACTGCTACTGCTACTGCTACTGCTACTACTACTGAGGTAAGGGGGTACTGGTCAAGGGGTGAAATTATGAATTGGAAAAAAGTTTTTAGGAAGGAAGCGTTCTGGCCTGAATTTAGGATACCTCCCCTGATTAAAAAAAAAGAACTGAAAAAAATCACTCAGAAAGGACATTTCTGGCGGGAATTAAACCCTGGATCTCTCGCTCTCAAGTCTGTGCATTCGTTAATGCACAGACGTGCACGTGACCACCCATATCAAGTCCTAATTAGTTGTGAAATATTTCAACTTTTTCTTTCTTATTTTCATTTTTCCTCGTTTAACAAAATATTATTTATTTTTTTAATCTGTTAATTTTAAAAGATATATTATTTGACTCGACCTTCAACTGATCTTGAGAATCTTCTTCAAATGCCCGAACATGACAAGCACCTTTATCTTGCTTACAAACTAGAATACTTTTTAATGGTGTAAAAGTCCGCTTTTACGACTGAAGACACCATATGCAATGGACATTTTTAATGGTGTTTAACGCCCGTTTTTACTACTACTGAGGCACCACAGGTGGTGTAGACACTGATGATATACGTGGTGTAGATGAAATGATAAATTGGAAAACTATTTTTGTTATGGAAGGAAGCGTTCCGGGCCCAAGTTTTTGGCACTTCCCTAGCTTTTTCCATTTATGAATACAGAGGAAAACCTGGCAAAAACCTTCGTTAAGTATTACGCCTGGTGGAAATGGAACCTCAGACTTCCCGTTCATGACTTCATGCTTTATTGACCTCGGCAACCAAGGTTCATAGCACATAACAGTATGAATACAACCTTATAATTATAAATCATGTTTCCATGTTTACGTTATTTTATATGTGTTCTACTAGCTTTCAAGCACATAACTGGAATATAAGAATATATGTAACATTACTCACTGAATAATTAGAATACTGTATGTGACAAGTTTGTGACTTTAATCATATTTTTATTAATTTGTGTTTTCCCTGAAACACAACTATCTTGGTTTTGTTAATGTCTATTTTTAAATTTTCCTTTCCATTTATACTTTCATTAATTTGAATACACTATGCAAATTTATAATTTCTGAAAAAAGTCTAAAGGGATTATTAACAAAAGAGTAAATCGACACAAATATTTTATTAGATCAAAATACAATAGGGGATGCATTAATGTCCAGTAAAAGGATATATTTATATTCATTCAAGTATCCACCTCGGTTATAGTAACTGTCTAGTCCTTGGAGGTTTTCTAATTCTAAACCCTTTCATACTTCTAGAGATGGTGTAAACTTTTAACTATAATTCCTGAGTATTTGTATCCCCTTTCTCACGTAACAGTTCTATGGAATTTCAGTACAGACTTTGCAACCTGTTTTTCTTTAGTTGCAATACTCTTTGTGTAGCACCCAGATCAGAGCCGTTATCTGACTCCAGTGTGAAAATATTTCGTACTAAATGCAATCCAAATGATATTGTATAACGCTGGAAATTTCGTAAAAATGTTTTCTGATTTATCTTCCCTTCAATGTCCATAATATTCCCAACTTTGTTCCCAGAAAAGTATCCGCAAATCATAATAGGCCTCTAACTGTTTAGCACAACATACTGGTGGAAATCTTTCTCTTCTTTACGTCGGCATGTTCTAAATCGACCATGTTGGTATTCATCTATGAAAAGTGCTATAGACTTACCATAAGGTGCTGGTGTTGTCTAGTTCATTGATGTCTCTTCTTTACAGGTTTTAGCAATGATCCCGCTATTGCCTTACGTCCCTTCAGTTGAGCTTCTGAAATTTTTCTTTTTACTGCTACAACAGACACAGAATTCTTAATCATTTACTCTAGTTCGGCACTTACTGAGGGTGCACTTTTAAATCTGTTCCTCTTACTGGTAATTGCAATGAATTTATCACCGTACTTTTGCGAGTCTCTCCTGATCGTGGTAAATCTTTATTGCTGCAAATATTTGTATGGCGGGCAAGTTTGTGTTGGACTCTCTTAATATCACTTTCCTCAATCGCAATACGCATTTCAAAATGTATTTTTACCCTTGGCACCATAGCTTTCATTTAATCACCAACAAAGTGAACTGCATACAATTTTGATTGCCGTTGTTTGGTGGATAGTAAAAGAACAGCATCGGTGCATAAGTTACATAGGCTGATAAATATACATATTTAACCAGCCAATGAAACATACAGTTTCAGGTTTCTATAGGTTACATTTCCATAATATCATACATTTATGAAATCAACAAAGGTTATAACGGCATTTTAAAATAATGTTTTATTTATTTATTAAACAAATATTATCTTCTGCATAATAATAAATCTCAAATTATTTAAATACCACTTTAACGTAAGTGACCAGGTATTTTTAAATTAATGAGCAACCCCGTAAATTTAAAAATAAATTAACACTGTTGAGCCTTTTGTTAGTAACTTAGCTCAGTGTATGCTCAATTTCACTTATGTTTTATGCATCTCAGCTGCAGCTAATCTTGTTTTTACTTAAAGTATCCGCGCACTTCCTTAAAATTAAGTATACAAGTTTATTTTGGAAAAGTAGGCAAACAAAATGCTTACGATATTAAAATACCTGCACAATTAGATATTGTGTTACAACAGATATATTGTTCCTATAAAGGCAGTTACATTATACAGAAAATAAGTAAAACCCTGGAGTAAAAGGCTAGAAAATAAAAATAACACAAGAAACGATAGGCAAAACTTTTTACATAAATTGAAGTGCATGTGTTATAAAATGAAAATAAAAACATAGTGGACAAAAATTAAAAATTATTCATTTTCTGCAACAGCTTGAGAAATGAAAGCATAGTGCAACTTTAAATAATTAAAGCTTTCATCAAAATAAAAAGATATAACTGGATTGGTCATAAAGAGACAGCAATAAAACCTGCGTAAACAGAAAGACGAAAGTGGATATATACCTATATTAGTTGTACTGGGAAAAAACTAATACAATAAACAACGTTATTTATGTTGTAGTTGCAGGTATATCTAAAGCGTAAAAGCATGAAGAAATGAGCTCAGAAAGGGAAATATAGCATAGAAATAGCAGTTACCTTTGAGTAATCTATAATGAGTAACTCTTTTCTCCTCATACCTTTACATGAGCCCGTTTCTAGCTCTTATTTCCCTCTGCATCTGCATAAATCTCATTTAATGCCGAAAACATCGTGCCTGCCAATTTCTTCTGGCCCATAACCCTCCTGTTTCTATGCTGGCAGTCACTTCTCAGATCGTTGGAAGGGGCGTCCAGATCCTGACGTCACCCTTCAAACACTCTGGGTGCACCGGAGGAAAAAAAAAAACCGAGAATTATTCATTGCATTGGGAAAATTAACTTCTATACTTTCCTCTTCCCCTTCTACACAGTGCTGTCTGGTGCAGAGCTTGAAATTACTGTACAGGGCTTCGTCTCCATAGAAACAAATAACGGACCGTAGCTGGGAACGTCGGCTATGAGGGCTAGTTAGGAAAAACGAAGGGTGATTTTGTTTTTCAACTTTCTAAGGTCGCATGGTTCTCGCCGACATTACAGAGAAAGGAGATCTGTTAATGTAAAAAAGGGGCGAGCGAGGGAACAGGACGCGAAAACGACGTTTTGCGACAGACGCTTAATTAGGCAAACGCTTCTGAGTGTTGGCTTTAAATCATGGGCAGCAGCTACCCTAGACCAACACACATTCAATGAATTCAAAAGCTATTTGCGTCGCTGTGAGGGTCTTTGACTTCTCCACTTTCTGGAGCTCTCGTCCACATAAATCACCGTCGTCCTTGTCTGTGAAGACCACGTCACAGTCTGGAAATATTCAACGAGGATTACGTGCTCATGTTAAGTAATACACCACTACACAGTTGACCTTTTGCAGGTAAACATTTCCTTAGCGTTTTGTATAGGAGAAAGCCTTTAGTATATCGAGAGAGTTCTGCCACAGAAAGAAGTAAACAGAATTAACCTTGGTAGAATAACATGATGTGGAAGGTTTTTGTGATACGATATAAACTTGTATCAGCATAGGATAATTTCATTATAAACATTACTTATTGTCAAATTAAGGGCTTCTCTTCATTTACAATATATTTATAGGAACTTGCTCATAGCACAATGGTGGTAGTGGTGATGGTAATAATAATAATAATAATAATAATAATAATAATAATAATAATAATAATAATAATAATAATAATAATAATAATAATAATGTATTTATTGCTGAATCATTATGGCACCGTTCCCATGGGTATTTTCACTCACAAACAGTTTTCCAGCTTGTAAATCAACGTCCAAAGAATAATATTAATGCAAGAGCAATTTTACAGTTTCTGTGTTGTTTCAACAGGTTAAATAGTCATCATACTTTGTCAACTAATTTTTAAAAGTGGAACATTTCCGTAGAGCTAGTACGAGTTGGTTTCAAATTTCAGTTATAATTTTGATGATTCAAGAGTAGGACATAGAAAAAAATAAAGAAATTCTCACTGTCAAAATTAGTACATGGATAGCAGAAGAGGTCGTCGTTTGATTAATGTGATCTTCAAGAAAATCAATCAGATTTGACCAACACTTTCTCTAATGTGAATGAATTGCTCTTTCAGTTCATTGTATACTTTCATTATCGTTTCCTTGGTTCGTGAATAATGGAATGAAATGGATTTCGTATTTTCGTCTTGACTGCTCTCAAGACACTGAAAAAAAAATAATAATAATTGCGTTGAATAATTTCTTATAAAACTAAAATTCGCTTACACCTAGTAAGATATTTTCACTATTGAGTTTCCATTTCCCTGAAAAAGCGCCAATTAGAAAATAAAACATTTGGATCATCTATTAAAACTATAGTAGCAACTAATTATTAGATATTTCAGATACCTTTAGAAATAAATCGTTATATTATTAACATGAAAAATATCAGGTCCCTACTTATAACAAATTTCTTTTTGGAACAGACAAATAGTTTCTGAAAAACGAAAACAAATTGGGTTTATGTACATTTTTTGGCAAATAGTGTGCATGGTAGTAAAATTAATACTAATATTTTATTATCCACTGGAAAAAAGATACTTGACAAACGCGATCAACAGCCTCACTTCTTGCATGAATGTAATTGTGTAACGTTTATTGCACAAAAAAGAAAGAAAATCCATTTGCCGTATTTTGTGGGAAAACTTACAAGCAATAACAAATGTCCAAAAATATTTTCTTGTCGAGAATTGTTCACGAACTTTTGCGCTTTTCTTCATAATACTTCCAGTACATAAACATTTATTGAACATAATAGCTTCTTTAACTAATAATCGAAAATAACTGTACTCCAATTTAAAACACAAATGGCAGTTTGGCGTCCGAGCTTATTTGTTAGGTTTATATTTTTTCGTACATTAACTTACTATTTCCATTGATTTATTCATTTAGATCCTCGTTTATACTCTGAAATTGCTTTAAACACACTGATAAATAATTATATTTACATATATATGCTAAATAGAGTATATTTGAATTGTCTAAAAAAAATGTGATATCTATATAAGGTACAATATTGTTTTATATTGCGCTACACACATTTTTTTTTTTTTTTGACTTGGTAACAACAATGTTCCATTCCAAAATTAGCAGGTCTTTATAGTGCAAACGCGTAAGGTGGTGTATTATTTAAAGACACAAAGTTACTGCGTATAAATGCACTCCACATTTTTTGAAATGTAATAATGATTAAAGATTTATTTTTTATGCCTTGGCCTTCACAACCAAGAGTGTTTATTGTGCAGATTTCAAAATTGGGGTATGTATTAATAACAACATTTTTGGAAAAGTTTCTACTGCAATAATTCAAGGATTGAAAGATCCTTTGTATCAGCGATTGCATTTAGATGTCTTTAAGATATTTATATAGTATTCTTAGTCAAAGAAAGTATTGGAAATACAGAAAACACGCTTGTTATAATATTAGTATAATGTTTGTAGAATCCATTGCGTTCATTTGTACGGTCGTTCTAATCTCAATAATATAGGTTATTTTTGTATTTCCAAATAGATACTATAGGAAACAAAGAACGTTTTTGTAATATAAACTGTCATTTTAGTATTATTCATTTCTCAATATAAGAATAGCGTGCCATTATGTTAGTCTCTAACAAACAGATTTCTCAGAAATTAACATTATTTCAGTCTTTAATGTAATGCATCTAACATGATTTCAATATTATGTTTATGGTGGTAATTATATTAGGGAGTAGAATATGTTACTAAAGGTTATTCGTTCTGTCACATTAAGAAAATGGGGGGAAAAATGCGAAATTCTCTTAAGGAATTAAATTATTGGTGAAATGTTTTTACAAAATTAACGTGATATAACATGTCTTATTCGTGAAATACGGTGAGTAAAGAAACATGTTTTATGCTGTTGTTTCAAAACAGCAAGCATGTCAATGTATTCGAAAAACAACGCATATTGCAGATTGCTTGTGATTCACTATTGCGTAAGCTCTGATTAATAAATTCATAAGTTAGGATGTTAAAGGTAGCGTTGTTTTTCTTTAAGAAAAATCAACAAATAATGATGAAGTTATGGAACTTGCAAAAATCATTTTACTTATGAGAGTTGGAATTTATATCATCAAGTGTTAAATCGATTTACTTTTGTGCTGTAATATATTAATACATCATTTCAGTTATAATAATAGATAAACTAGTACATCAAGTAACGTACTTTGATATTATTTCCTAACTCAAAGCATTTTGACGTTAAGTTTATGAGAAAATTTATGTGAAATCATTGTCATGTGTCAACAAAGATAAAATAGTGAACAAATCTGTTTATTAACTTGTTTTCATAGCAACATTCTAAAGTTATAAGTTAACCACGTAGAACAGTAAGCAGTGTTGTCATACATTACGAGTTAAATTAGTTATTTTCTCAAAAAACTCTCAAAAATATATTTAGAAAAGTTCCCCATATTAAAAACTATCACCAACCTTTTTATGGCACTTCCAAGCTTTCTGAATGAAGAGTTGTCTGTCAAATCTGTAGAACACTTTCATTTCCGCGGCATATTTTTACTGTCAGTAAATAAACAATAACTGGGCTGCATAGAATTCATGAAAACTTAATATTAAAGCTAGTGGGATATCTTGAGCAAGTTTTTATCATCATAATTGTTAAATATTATCGTTATATGTGTTTTAATACAAAAAATAATCAAATACTTAAATAATCTCTTGTTTTTCTTTCACTTTCTTCCAGCAAATTAAAGTTCTTGCTTGCCAAATCTTTTCTGAGGGTCTTTCATCTTCCATCTAATGTGTTGTATTACGTACTAAAGGTTTTTTCGCATATATTCCTAATGGGACGAGTGACTTTTCAAGATATTGTTATGATGTTTTCTTTCCTATTTTTCTTTATATATCAAGAAATTCAGTGAACTTTATGCGGTGACTTCCAACAAGGTCTAACGCACTTAATGTTTTGTACCTTGAAAAATTTTTATTTTGTAAATGTTTGCACTGTAAGTTTAAGTGCTTTTATTTTGTATTATTATATTTTATCGGTTTTCTGTTATTTATTGACTTTGTCTTATTTTCTATCTTCTGTTAAAATATTTAACATTTTTTTATTAGTCGTGTCTTATTGAATCAATTTTCTATTCTTCTTATCATTATCCGAACATTAGGGAACAGTGCACTGTTATTGGTATTAAGTCTATTGAACTTATGTATTATTAACTCATTTTTTTAAAGTTAAATTGGTAAAAGTGGCAGCCTTCTAAATTTTCTAACAAATGTTGCTTTTAGTGGTTTTAATTTTATTTTGCATTTTCTGTACTGACTTTGAATAGGTACTATTTTGCAATGTGCTTATTACTGTAAGAGGGTAGGTCCATAAGTTTCCAGCCTAAACCTTTTCTAGGTATGATAAAGACAAAAACTATAAAACACTTTTAATACAGTTACTCTTTATTGCAATACACTTCTCACATCTTTGAATTAAAATTTCATCCCCCCGCCCCAAAATAGTCGAAAGTTTTGTCTAGAAAATTGGCATAAACACCATCCATCTCTTATCCGTCACACTTAAATGGTCCTTCTTGAGTTTTGAGAAGAGGAAATAGTCACTGGGAGCTAGATCTGGGCTGTAGGGTGGATGGTCGATCGCCTTGAAGCCACATTTCTTCACAGCTTCCTTTGCAACAAGAGCTGCGTGCACAGGCGCGTTGTCGTGAAGAAGGAGCACACCACCACTCAGCTTTCCTCGCCTTTTCTCTTTGATGGAAGCACGCAGTCTGTACAGTTTCCATAGTACTCCCCATTTACTGTGGTGTTCCTCTCCTTGAATTCAATGAAGAATATTCCTTCACAGTCCCAGAAGATTGTGGCCATGATCTTCTTGGTTGACTGAGTGATATTGGCCTTTAGATGCAGTGCTTCGCTAGGTTTACACCACTCCATTGATTCTCTTTTGGACAGGGGATCATAGTAGAGGACCATGTTTCATCTCCTGTAACAATGGTTTGCAGAACTTTTCTCTCGTAGCCACGAGAGAAAAGTTCCAGAGCTCTAAAAATGCCTGACAACAGATGACTCGTTGCTACTTTTAGACTGACTGAGGAAAGAAATCTGGGCACCCATCTTGCACTGGCCTTATTCATGTTTAAGTGTTCATAAATAATTTGAAGGATTGTTGTTTTAGAAAGACCCAACCTTGCTACTATTTCAGTAACTTTGAGTCGCCGCTCTTCCATAATTTATTCTTCCACAGGAGCGATGTTTTCAGGAGGGAGCACCTCCAAGGGCCAACGTGCGCGCTCTTCGTCTTCAATTCTTTCTCGATCCATTCAAAAAGTTTGGCCCATTCTTTTACAGTAGAATATGAGGAGGACGTTTCCCCATATACACCGTCCAATTGCTGTTTAATTTCATTTAAAACAAGTCCTTCTTTGGTGAAAAACTTAATAACAGCTCGATACTTCATTTTGAACATGTCACAATCTTCTACACATAGCCTTCTTTATGCAACTATATCTGAACACCTAAAACCAGCGGAGCGGAAGTTAAAGCTACAATTGTTACTTAACAGGTAAGGTATGATACCATATATGGATTTTGTGTAGACGATAGCCGTTATCGACAAGGCCGGAAACTTGTAGGCCTAGTTAGTGATGTGATACTATTTTGCTTTCCTTTCCTTAACAAATAAATATTTTGGAAGTAATTAAAGGCGCTGTTTTATTTCCAACAGTTACCTAGTGCTAAAATTTCATCTGTATAGGGTCTTTCCATTTGAAATCCATATTGTCATATCAGATTCTGGTTTCCATTGTAAAATAAATATCTTGTTAAACATTTTAATAAAGCTTGTAGAATACACACAATATTTTTCTCAGTGATTAATGGCGACTAGGCTTGTCTTCACTTTGTGAGCGCGCACACGTTTACAAACCTGCGAAAAATTATATTATATTAAGTAAACAAGTGAAGCTTCTCTTGCTGATGACGTGTATTCCCATATAGCCATAACAAGATCACAAAATAAGAGATAAACTTTGTAGGTAAGAATAAACGGAAGATGGTACGGACAAACAAAATGGAGCGAGGAGACAACAGAGAGCCCTCCACGTGGGGAAAGAGGCGGTGTTAGACCCTGAGGCGGGAACAGCGCAAGAGATATCAGTGGTAACACCAGCTACAGTAAGATCCACATAGAGCGCGACGGGGAAAATCACGGAAATTAAGTGTCAACATGGAGAAAAGAGAGAGGCGAAATAGACTGGAACAAAATGAAGAGATATCTTGTTGCGGGCTCCTACTCTTCCTAACCAGCAGTGGCGGTATGTAAATACTTATAGCAACTGTTGCACCCGCTGTGAAAATTAACAGTCTTTGTGGCACAAGTTTCATTGAATCGAAGCGGAAAATACTCGCTTAAGCAAGCAAATGATGTTGAAGATGCTGGTTAGCTTTGCAAAGAGTTTGAATAAATATTAATACGACAGTTATCCCCCTACCGTAATGAAAATTTCTCACGTGTTTCATATTTTGGAAAGTTCCTTAGATTGACATGGATTCTGGTTCTCTCTGTGCTACTAGACAGTTTAGCAAGTTTCAAGAGCCTCAGATATTGCTATTATACCTTTGAAAACCTTTAATAAACTTTATATTTTTGTTTATTAATATGTTTCATAAAACCATAAAGTTTTGCTTTAACTTTCCAAGACACCAATGCACAATTCTTTTGCATCATAAGAGTATCTACAATTTACGTTTTTCAGTTAGGCGGAAGCCGCGTGTATAGGGCAACATAAGAATCGTATAGTATATTTTATAAATGCTTTTTATATCTCAAGCTATTGTTTAAGTGACAACATATCGGCTGCCTTAGACATTTTTAGACTCTGCGTTAATATACAAAAGAAGAATAGCTCATAAAATGTAAACAAAATTAGTACGTTTTCTTTTAGTAGTGTAGAGTGCATCTACAGGTGTTTCCATAGCAGCCTGCATACTCTAGTTACCCTGTTCCCTTCCTTAATTTGAAGGATAAATTAATTGATTACACAAAAGGCCGAAGATATTTCTTTTTCAGGATGAAGCAATATTTCGGAAAACTTTCACTCCGACCATTTATTGCAAATGCAAATTGAATATCCGACAGATGACCTGTAGAGAAATATCACGACTGTGTGTACGTGGATTTTTTAAAGTTTCATACTGGTAAATTGTCGTCGTTCCTGGTGGTGTAGTGATAACCATACTTGTCTTCTAAACCCAAGATCACAGGTTCGAATCCGGCCAGGACCGATGGATTTTTTCGGAAGGGAAGTAAAGCCATGGGTCCCGTGTCGTACATTTATGGCACGATAAAGAGGCCTCTGAGCAAAAGTTGTCGGCCGTTTCACGCCCTGAATTGAATGGGACGCTGATGACCCGAGATGTTAAAGAGCGTCCGTAAGTAAACCAAATTAAAAAAATACTGGTAAATGAATATCCTATGAATGATAATATTCAAAAGTATGACTTCTATTACCTCTGAGCATTCTCTGAGTTCTTGGTTATAAATTATGAAGAAATTGTAACTCTAGAAATGTTTGTGGATTTTTTTCAATTGAATATATTAATTATTACATTGTTTAATGACTTAATAAAATACAGTTTTCTTTCTACAAATTCCGTTTGTCAATAAAAGGTTATATTGCGTGTGTCTTATCTTGATCGGCATCATATATGCACTAGGCGATTGCTATTGATCATATCTTTACAGCAATATAGTCAACAAATGATCGCACTGCAACATTATGGGAGAAAGGTAATACATATTTTGACCCGAGTTTATCAGTTCGTCAATTAATAATCAAAAGAGACGCTTCCATGTCAGAAACCGGCATGTTAGAAACCCAAAGCGACAAATTTCCAAAGAGCAAGCCATCGCAGCTTGGCACACAGCATCACCCAACCTCGCCGGGCATTTTCGACTGTGTAACATAACCAACATAATGAAAAGATATAAAATGGGAAAGCGGAATATTTGTGGAAAGGAACGATTCATTATGGCAATCGCCTAATCGGCAGGGCTAGTCACGATAAAGCCAGGTCAGGATGACTGGTTCCAAATACCAAGCGATACCACCTGACCACTGCGCTGGATATCGCCCTTGGAACTGCTGCAGTACTCTGATAAGTTCAATGCAATTACAATTTCATAATTATGTGTTAAATGAAATATATTAATAAGCTGATATTTAAAGTTTGCAAGTAAAACTACAACAGATGACTTTATGGCGATTGAATTAATTGTCTGTGAAACAACGAGAGTTCTTCAAAAAGAAAATGAGTTTTTTCTTAAAAACGTTTTACTGAATATTATAGTGTTGGTATTTTTGTTTCATACCACGTAGAACTTCTCTCAATACATTATTGTAATTGTAGCTCGTATTCCTTTTATCAAAATAACGTTCAATGTGAGAAACCTTGTACATTCAAATGAAGCAAGTCCTTTCAACAGTTAGGTTGCTAAGTCTCCCTCTTTTAACTGTTAGTTTAATGTAAATACTACAACACAAGTAAAGCCATCAGCGTTGCTAGATGCTCAGAGACACACACAAATATGGAATATGTGTATGTATAAACTTATATTATTGACAGTAATCAATTGGGAAACTCCTAAATATTGCACAAATAATATTGCATAGAGCAAAAAGATATTAATAAATATTTTTACAAAAGAGATAAGTTAAAGTTGATAATATTACACTAAAGAGTTGATTAAATGCGGCACTATGGATAGTACTGCATTATACCACTGAGAAATATTTATATAAACCATTGGAAAAGAAAATCAGAAAGAGAATAATCAGTGAAACTCAGTTGAAGGTTTAATTGTTGGTTGTGGCGATGAGCAAAGGTGTACAGCATTCCCTAAGCGAGACGGTGGGTACAAATGTAGCCGTATCAAGCTGATTTACTAATAACGCTGGACTAGCACAAACATTGTGATTTACGGAGCTCTTGGTGAAAATGAAATGGAAGTGCTTCTCACCCAGAGCAAGTCCTTAGTAATGGTCATGTTGTCCCGAAGTAATCCTTTCTGAGACATTTGTCATACCCCGAACCGAAGGGAAGAGTTGCTTTTTGAGGGGGAATCCTCACCCTTCATCGCCTAAAAGAAGATGGCTTCATAAAATCTTTCACTTAGACCTAGCAGCATTGTGTCTCTTTGTCTAAGGGTGTAATGTGTACCTATACTGCGCAGCCATTATGTTACTTGCCTCCTTTTTTAATTTTAATATTCTGTAATATTTTATCCACTCTACCTGCCAGTAGAGTGAACAATTATAAAGTAATTAAATGTATAATCTAAAATAAAGCGCCTTAACAAATATCGTAATTCCCACTATTATACTTCCATTATACACATTTATTATGGATCGTTTCATATACATATGTAGAGTCATTAGGCGTCTTTGTGGGATCTTCGGCAGATATATTCCCGATTTGTGCAATTATATTTCATGCACCAACTTCCAGGCAGGCGTTCAACTTGTTGCCTTCAGAAATTGTGATTGTAAATTCTCATTTCCCTGCATTCTGCCAGAATTTGTCTCCCGGTATCACTTTCTCCGCACAATGGCAAATTCTTTCTCCAAATACATTATTTTATTTCTTTTCCAAGCGCCTAATCTGAGCCATGCCAGATCACTTGTTTCTTCTGTGCGGCAAACATCTAAGTAATTCCCATTCCTTTGCACCTGACATTTTTTAGCCTGCAGGCTAAGCGAGACCTTTTCTGGGCATTGAATATTTTGGTATTTTGTTTATCCATTTTTCCGAAACATTTGTAACTGTATTCCAGCTACTGCGCGTAATGTTCTGACCCTTAACACATATACCTCGGTCCAATTTGCTGTAAGTCTTTCCTTATTTTTGATGCACAACATATACCCCATCATTCCCTCAAACAAACTGCTCGAAGAAGTGCTTGATCCCCCCGCATTATTCTTAACCAATACTTAAATGTTTTTATTTTTAAATGTACTCTTTCGTTATAAACGCCAAACCATTTAAGAACCCCTTAATTTGTTGTATCTTTCTCTACTGTGGTGCAGAAAGCACGTTTTTTAATTAATACAATATGATATTCACTATATCGTGGCCTATTCTTCTCTACCAGACATTACGCGCATAGGAGGTAGCGCTTGGGAACGATTCGGAAGGTTATTGGGTTCGATTCCCTTCGGCCGGCCATCCTGACCTTGGGCCTCGGAACACCTCCAGTGACACCTTGTGGCATTGGAGTGGCCCGCCAGCGTCATCTGAAAACGTTAGGGACCCCTCCTGCGCCCGTACATCGTCTCGTCAGGATCCTGGTTCCATGGTGTATCCTCAATTTCACCCCTTCCGGTGTTGCCTCCTTGCGAGTATATGTGCAATAGCCCATTAGCGGCTCCAGTGCGCAGTTTGCAAAATCGATTCACCAGATTTGAAATAACGCCTTAAGCAAGAGGTTTACAGAGTGCTAAATGAACCATTAGAAATTTTTAGTGATCTCATGAAGCTGGACCTTATGTTGTATCTGCTATACTATAATTCCTAGAAAACAGAGCTTTGAAATTCTACGGTATTTGTCATATTCATCGAACATTCTTCAGACTCCCTAAAATGCAATACACTAATATTTCTTTTAATAATAGGATGCAGTGGTGAATATCTGTTCTTATTCCAAGAAAGGAAATATATTTTCCGTAGTATTTGCTCTCTGTTGTATCACTAGAAAAAGATGTTAGCTTTATCTGTTAATTATTTCTGTACCTATAATATTGTGGTTTTCAAATAAATCCAAGGCTAGTTTAGAGATTTAGTAAATGCTAACCACATTTTGGGGATTATCAATTTTCGTATTTTTTGCTTTTCATTTGTAAATTTTGGTGTGAAAATTATTCAGAAATTACTGAAAATGAAGGCTGTTTATAAAAGTATGTATTCCTGAATCTCACGAATAAGTTGTATAGTATTATAATTTGTTATTTTTGTACTAAGATTTTAGTGAAATGAGAGTGTGAGTCTGAATGGCTACAGAATATTTCACCTCTTGCTAAGAATGTCCAACAAGACTTACAACAATAAACTTGTGGAATTTACGAGCGACTCAAAACTCTTCCAACTCCCGCTGCCCATTTTTCTTATTAACCTTGTACCTCAGTAATGTAGGAGAAAGGGAAGGGAGGGAGAGAGATTTCTGGCCATGACAAAGGACGTAACCGTTTAATTTTATGCAACGACCTAATAATTAAGAACAGAATAAAGAAGTAGCAACTATTAGAGGATGAGCGGTGGGTAGAGGTTGCTATTCCTGGCTGCAGGTTAAAGATCCACTTAGCCCCATCCTTTTACATCCTCCCATTCTTCAACTTCTCCTTTCCCCTTCAGTCCTTCACCTCCTTTATTTTTCTTTTACCTACTTCTCTTCCTGTCTTCTTAAACAGGAACAGTTTCAAGTGCATAAAGAGGTATTATTAAGGAATACGAAGGCATATAGCTCAGAGCTCCTTTGGTATAAAGAGCAGGGTGAGAAAGGGGAGGTCTGAGTGTTGAAGAAGCATAAGAAGACTGGGAAAAAAGAAGAGGACTTGTTTAAACTAATTAGATTTGCAAGTGTCAGTGAAATGTGACTTGTGTGTGGCTCCGGGGAGATGAAGTTGCAGTGCAAGCCAACTTCTCTCGTTCTTTAATACGTATTTTAATTAGAGTCGTTATGCTAATTATGTGACTTAGTACTGGCCGGACCAACAACTCCTCTGCTACTTCCCCCGGATTTTTTCCCCCTGTTCTTCCATTTCCGCTCCCTCTCTCACTCTTGCTCCTCCAGCATTTTCTTCAATGAGGAACCTACAACTCGTTAAATACAGTCAGTCTGCTTTTAATGTTCATTTCGGATACTCTTTATAAGTTATATGTAAATCTTAACGATGTAAAGATATTTTTTATGATCAGGATGGCTCAATTTAAACAAATTATGCTCCCTAAAGGATTAAGGAATACATTTAATGACACTATAGTGTAATTACTACTAATTAACTTATAATATTTTTCCAAGAGGAATTCCGGAAAGAAAGAATTGGTATAAGAATTAGAAAATATCATAAAAAGTAGTATTTTTCCTTGTAGACACAATTAATTATATTTTAGGAGCAAAACATAGCTTCCAGAAAGATGAACAAAGTGTTTCTTTGGCTGTGTTTTGGTTAACGTGTACATTTAAGAACCTTCAACCACTCTAATTGCAAAAAAATTAGGCTAATCTGTTTGGATTCCACAGAATTCTGCTTACATTAGTTAGTATTATTCATGCATATGGCCCTACAAATAGGTACTTGCTAACTGAATATTAATCTTATTGCATCTTTCTTGTAGTACTATATCATATTTTGTGTGCACACACTATGTTCTATTGTAGCGTTCTAAATGGAAAATTATAATATAAATTTGACTGAACAATCAATTATTTTCAGGAGTAGCCACATTCCAAATCAGAGAGACATCTTAATGATAAAATTAATAAATAATAAAGAAATTAATAAAAAGAAGCAGGTTTAAAAACATTTTATCACATTTTTAGGATCTAAAATCCTTATAAATTTCCATAAAGCTACAGCTAACTTCTAAATGGTAGATATAAAAATTTGGCATTAATTATAATTATTTTTCGTAATTGTTTCACATTATAATTTTATGTATGTACTAATAGTGTACTTTATTGCAGAAATGTTTTTGAAATGTTTATAATTTTATGTATGTACTAATAGTGTACTTTATTGCAGAAATGTTTTTGAAAACAAAACAAAAAATCATCAGCCTTTTCTAGTTTTAAATACGCATTTAATATTAATACTAATTGCTTAAGCTTATGAATTAAATCCGTTTTAGGCGTACAATCCTTTTTTTTTTCTTTCTTTCTTTTCATTGTTCAAACTGCATATTTTTGCCCAACCTTTTTTAAATTACTAGTACAGATTTTAGAGGTAGAAAAAGTGACATCAACTGCAGGATGAGTTTGAAAACATGGTATATAACATTGTCATTGTCATAGAAACCTATGTATGAAAAGGTGAATCCAGCTGGCTTTGTCCTTCAAATTAGAATCGCTTGTAAAATAGAAGACTATAATAAATTAATACATTTGGTGTTAATTTATACTTAGTATTTTATTTAACTTTATTTTATAATATTATTAACTACAATATTACTTGCAATTTTGTTATTTTATAAGCATAACCAACGCTTATAAACGCATATTTTTAATATTATAAACAACAAACATAAAAAAAATCGAGCTATTTAATTGAGAATAATGAGAATCCTTTGTTTTACAAGCCCTACTAATTTAGAAGACATGGCCAGCTTGTTTCAACTTTGTATATAAGTTTCTTAAGGCAATGTTAAATTCCTACCAAATCCATCCTCTATATAGTATTATTTATTACTCGATCAGTATTCTTTCTTTTCCTTTTTCTTTTTCTTCTTCTTCCTTTTTTCCACAATCAAGTTTGTAACCATTTAGTACAAAGAGTAAACTGCATTTTAAAGTGACCGTTGTAATTTTAAAATTAAGTTTAAGACAAACTGAATGATGTAATAAAGGTGTTTGGTGCATTATAACTGTGAATTAGTTCTATCACATGGTGATTCGTGTAAGATATGGGAAATATTTGTACATAAAATGCCAAAAATAAACAGAATATCGCGAAACCGATATCAATGAAATTGATCACGTTCACCTTAACGTTAAACATCAATTTTGTGAAAATTTCTGGAAATTAAATCCATTTCAGTTAACTCCAATTAGTTCCGTTGAGCCAAGAATTCATTCGTTAATACGTTTATATGCAATAAATTTCGTTCACTCCCCTTTGGTAATAGCAATCGTCCCTAGTACATTGCATTCGTTACCTAAATTAATTCTGCTTCCCGTGCACTCTGTCGCATACACCATACGCCATTGATATTACTGCTTCATCCAAGCATCTAACATATTCTCCTATTATTTTGAAGGAGTAGAAGAAACCCTTTGACCTCTCAATGTTTTGTACATATCTTCTATCCCATTTTCCTTAAAACCACGCCATGTTTTAAATTAACCGCCTAACCGCTCCACATTTGGCACACTTAGTTATTATCCAATGTTCTCGCATGTTTATTGTTTCAATGTACGCTTTTATCGCCCCGTAAAATAAGTTTACCACTTCAAGTATTTTAGAAGGGAACAGAGACGTGGTTAACCTCCATGCCCTTTTGGTCGAACTCACAACAAGCAGAAATGACTAAGTGAGTTGCCATATTTATTTTATAAGGATAATGGATCGCTCTCACACAGTCAGATATTAATGTCCAGATCCAACTACTGCCTTCCAATTTATGAGCGTCTGTCAAGTATATACTCTTTAATTATTCATACGTCTGCTTTGAGCCACCCTCGTTGCTCGAAGGACTGTATAAGACCTCACAAATGATCTCTAGAGGGCACACACACTGCACACGTACAATATTACGACTGTACATGCCTCATCGATATGAATCTCGCTTGTATTTAAACTCCTTTGTTACTGAAGTATTACATTCTGAATCCTGTCCTTGGTACTTATAAATTTCTAAGCAAAGTCTCTCACTTACCTTATTATTTATTTTGTAACCTCTTTAATTTTTATTCGGTAAATAAATTCTTATTATAAAGGAGTCAACGTTTTAAGTGACCAACCTATCCTCGCATCCTTCGGCTTACCGCTCGGCCATCCAAACGTCCCTTGATTCCGCTCGGCTTCCGCTGTCAAAGCCTCTAGCATATGACTCCGCTGGCACCGGGATACGACTACTTCCTTTCATGCAGACATTTTTGTTTCACTGAGGCGTCTTAGGCAGTGGATGTACAGATGTGTGAGTGATATAATAGTGTGGAGAAAAAATGATTTAGGAAGGATATTCCAGGTCTAAAGGTACCTCTCGGACACTTACGTTGATGAGAAAGAGGAAAATTTGGAAAATATCTTTGTCATGGAGGACAGTCCTGGAGGTAATTGAACTGGCTTATGAGTTGTTCTTAACGGTTTATTCCACTTGTGTCCGTAACCAACTGTTTTATTAACAACATATTTTGAATCTGAATATGAGACTAAATTTGGAGATATTTTCCCGTATCTTCCAGTCGCATCATGTAGACTTTGGTACCTCACTAGGGCGAAACTTAAAGCGCCCGGAGTTGGACATTGCTTCGTATTTTACAAGTACTACCATATATTTACTTTCTGTATGATGTAGTAAGGAGTAATTTTTTCAGAATATCGGGATGAATTTTTATTCCCAAGGATGTGAGACCGGTAAAGTGTGAGACTGGGTGTTTTCGAAAGTATAATTTTTTTCTCTATAATATTGTATTGCCGCTCTAGTAAATATTGTAAAAAATGAAAAATTGGGCGTTCTTTCAACCAATGCGTATACAGGATGAAAAGAAACACAGTTCCACAAATACAGCTGGTATAGAGTTTAGCAAGGAGGACAAAAAATTTACCTTTTTTTATCTCTTAGTTTTAGAAAAAGTAAATATTTTATCCCGAAACATACGACATCGCCATTTAATGTTCTGCTGTCTGCCCCCTTCCTGCCGAAAAGGTGTAACATATATCGTAACTGCAAGTGGAATGCAGCGGTCTTCTTATTGTGTACTATTTCTTGATACAAGCGAAGTGCTTCTATTGAGTCCTGATGTATTCAAGCATAAAGTGATGCGCATTTCTAAATACTCACGACTGTTGAAACTGGTTAATGTATGCATTTAGAATCACCAATTATACATGTCTAGCTTATGTTTGTGTTAAGTTCTTAACTATTATTACTCACTTTTTTAACATCTATTAACATATACGCTTTGACAATATTATTAAGCTCAGTGATACCAAATGTAACACAAATGATTCACACAAAACATTTCAGGGGAATTTACGTCAAAACACTTCAGATTATGAAAAATAGTAAAGGATATTATTTGTTTTATTTCCATTTTCCATTCATTATTATAATTTGAATGTACGAATCCCTAAGCACTAGCATGCTGCAGCACATGAAAGAAACAAAGGGTTTTTTTCGGCTAAACAACATGCCTAAGCTATGGCGCAATATTTAATGTCTTTGCTGAATATTAAAATGCAGCAATGGCGATCAAATTAACTTGGTTACAGAGTATTTTATATTATAGTTTATTCAAATTGGTTCATAATTGAAAATAATCTTGATTCCATTTCTTCAAAATGTTATTAAACAGATTTAAATTTATTAATATTCAATTGCTATTGAATTATCTTACCTTTTCTTTTCAAGTTTAAAGTTGCACAATAAAAATGCGGTTTCTACTTGCGATAATGCATGTGAGCCATTTAGTGTGCGAGATTATGCAGGAGTGCAGCTGAGTCGGTTAAACCTAACCCAAGTGGAAACAAAGAATAAAGAGAAAAGCATAGGGAACAAACGTTTATTTTAAAATTCATTCAGGGGGGAAAGAGAGGCCGTATTTAGGACGACGATATATAAAAAGAATGGAAGAAGTGGGAGTTTGGAAGGAAGGAAAGAATCCCTGGCAGGGTTATTGGAAAACGATGATTTACGGTAATTGCCTCTTTTTTTTCCTTCTTCTACTTACCCGTTCCATTCCCTCCTGCCGTCCCCAAGAAGAAAAGAGGGCAAGAAGGGTGTTAATAATGTTAATTAATATTTCGAAGCTATGGAGATGGCTGGCGGTGTACAGAATATATGACGCCATGGTATGTAGGCGTCTTGCCAGTTGGCCGCTACCCCAAGAAATCCTCCTGCAACAGTGGTCCTTAAGCTCTGCCAAAGACTAGTCCTACTCTGGGAAGTGTCAATAACCATCAGACTGGCACACCGGCCAAAAAGGAGAGAAAAAAGCTCAACGAAGTATGCATAAGAGTATTAATTAATCAATACTTTTGATAAGTTTGTGTATATTGTGTGCAATAACACCATTAATAACTTAAGAGCATAAAAATGGTGATCTTTTCATTTTTAAGAAACTGATGTATCATTAATACCATCTTCCAACGAGCGCTTCCTGTCTGAAGTATGCAAAATGATAGATAGATAGATGGAGAGAGAAAGAGAGAGAGGAATCCTCATAAGATAAATGCTCCTTTTAAATATTCCAGTGCTAGGATGAAAGTGTCCTCTGTATTAATGCATCAAGTTCATTTTAACTGCCACTTTCTGCAGTAAAATTTATTTATTTGTTTTTTAAAAACTTAGTAAATAATAGTTTGAACATAAGGGATTACTGTCGAAATAAAAATTAAAGAAACAATGTTATTTATTTAAGTAAAACTATAATACACTTATGTGAAATAAGTGAAATAATTGTATCATTGGTAAGAATTTGGTCTACCAAAGGCACCTAAACAGATATAAGTTTAAAGCATAATAATATATGGTCTCATTAGAGAGCTATTGTTGTTTTAAAAGGATCTGCTGTAACACTTGGAAAATTTTGATGAACCTCTTTTCCTTGCCGTTTACATTTATTTTCTCGTATTGAAATATTTTAATCTCAGTATCCTGAACATACCCGCACCGGCCAGTTTTAATGTCTATTAACAGGGGTGTTTTTTGGTGGTTGTTTTCGATATTTCCTTATATTTTTAGCAGTAGCAACTAAACAATCTTATAACTAGTGATTACTCGCCAATTGAAGCCAAACTAGAGATTTTCTAACCCGTATCCTTCATTTCTAGGTGGTGGGCAGTAATAAAGAATCACTGCTCGACAATGCATTCTGTGCTTTGCGATATAGTATAACTGCAAATTTTCTTGGCGTGGCCATCCCTTAAATATCCCAATCAGTGTTTTCCACTCGTTACCATAGAAGTCTTCTAGTTGGTGTTCAAAGCGAATTAACCTGCTAGACCCGAGTAAAAAGGTTGCCTTTCTGTTTAAATGTTGGCATATTCTTCCAGGTATTGTTTCATGCTCAACATTTTACTTTTGAACATCGAATACTTAATATTTTAACTTTTGAAGCTCTCGTTACTCACCCCCATACTATTTGGGTACAACCCCTAACGCCGCGAGAAGACCAATGCAGTTAAAGAGATAATAAATAACACATTTATTTCCCTGCCTACAGTTCTACTTAATTTTTAAAGTACTTCTTTCTTCTTGGATCCGATTTGTGAACGAGAGCTGTTATTGTTATATAGCTACCTCTATGATGCTAAGCTTCAGGATATTATCAGTTCCTGGGTGATGATAGTAATAACAAACGAGAACTGAGGAATCCTTAAAATATTTCGTAAGGATTTGAGACTTGGGTGAGGAAAAAGCCAATTACTCAGTTATTACTGTGCTTACGTCAATGTAACACCTGAATATCTGAACTGAGCGCAAATCTCGGGTAATCTCGCCTGAGTCACTTCGATCCACCCAAAGTCTTGTTATCACCACGCTGTATGTGTAAGCTCACTTTATGGAAATGAACAGCTTATGTGTGCTATGCAACTAGGAACTTGCCTCACGCTCTCCTTATAAAACGATAAAAAAGTTATTTTTTAATTTTCTTTATTGATTTAATACTGTTTATCAAGATATGTTTTCAGGTGAAGGCTGTTAGAAAGATTTTGGATCAGCTTGAAATTGCAGACGTCTTTTTCTGTAAATAAGAATCTATCAAAAAGAAGAATCAAACAAAGTTACAGTATAAAAACACATTCTGCACACATAACTGTATAGAGGAAGGACTGCTGCAAATGTTATATTCAATGGCACCAGCGCCGTGGCTTCCTGTTTATTTGAAAATTGCCATGTCACAAGAACATTTATTTTGGTGCTCTGCAGTTTGTGAATCTATAGTGCAAATACAACGCTCTTGATTCAACAAGCAGGTTCCTCGTCATATGCAGTCCTAGTAAAGGCACAACTTTAAATTCCGCAAACAACGGTATCGCGTGCTTTTAAACAGCCGTACAAGTTGCAGGTAGTGCGATCATAAAAGGAGGTTCGTATTCTGCAATCCTGCAGGGTATAAAACATTTTTTTTTTTTTTGGATGAACCAGCATTTCATCTGTCAGGTAAAGTTAATTGCTACATTGTTAGAATTAGGGGGAATAAAGTTTCTTGCTAAGTCGCCCAATAGAAAAAAGATTCGCCGAGGATGAATGTCTTTTGTGTCTTTTTGTAAACATAGTTTCTGGATATTTCTTTTTGCATAGAAAACTTAGGTACGAACTTCATATCTAAACGTAACAAGTAGGTCCATATTACTTTATTTTCATACAAGACAGTACCCCGCCTCACTTTTACTTTGAGGCCTGGCCTTATCTGCATTGCACATTTCCAGGGATTGGTAGACAACAAAATGTTCATGTCTGTGGTTTCCTAGACCTTACCAGCTGCACCTTTTATCTGTAGGAGTGTTTACAAGAAGGGATGTTTGTCCCAGTTATTCCGGATACTGTTCAGAATCTAAGACGTCAAATTATTGAAGCTGTGAATTCATTAACTGGGGATTCATGCGTGGCAAGAAATAGACACCTTTCTATGTTTGAAGTGCGGCACCTGGGCTCCAGTTGAGTGTGCAACTGGACCTCAAGGACCATAGCATTACTCTGTCCAGTAATGTGCGGAATGTGTTTCTTCTTTTACAGATTGTCTTCTTCCTTCATACAGTTTGCCTTCGATATTCTGTCATACGCTTATGCGCTCTTCCAACGTCTCTTTTGCTGGTTGGTTTACATTTCCAAAAAGATACATGAAATTCGTTTGTATTCTCAAGATATGGGAAATCTATTGGCGCCACATAATATTCATATGATTGTAATAAAGTGAAGTAGGCTCCTAACACAAAACACAATGTATTTTGGATTAAAAATCTCATTTTATTCTTAAAACACAAAGGGATTATAAACAAAGTTTTAATACAACAATAAACTCAATAAACAACAAAATAAAATAAAACATTATTAAACTCTATAGGATCTTCTCGTCCCTTAATCACATTTTGGTGTTCAGTAATTTTTTTCATTTAGTGTTAGTTCATTTCTAATAACATTTCTTTTCTGCTCTTAAAGTGTATAGCTTATCTCACTTGTCTAGAACATTAGTTCATTTGCTTGCTACCCATTATCTGTCTCTTTTAAAACCCACACTTCACTTCCATTCATTAGAGAAGGAATGAATATGTCATAATAACCATAGTATTATTTCTGACATTATTTCATTGAGTTTGTGATTCTTAGAGTTCCATTGATGTAATTTAGTCTATCAATTTTTTCTCTAATATCTACTTCATCCTGAGCTGAATACGCTACTGTGATGTTAAAGAGCGTCCTTAAATAAATAAACTTAATACGCTATTTCCAAGTATTTAAACTTATTCACTTGGTATATATCGTTCCCTGTTGTGATTTTTGATCTGTAGAGCATTTTCCATGAAATAGCTTTGCCTTTTCTTTTGATGTTTCGAAAATGTGGTCCAAGCTATGTATGATATTTCGCTCTCTGAAAGTTATCTTCATCATTTGTAATTATTATCTGATCGTTTGCGTAAAGAATAGTCATTATATAATTTTTAGATTCGTATTATATGAATAATTATTTATTTTTAATTTCCATAACCTTGCGACCTCGTCAATATATACTAAAAAGAAGATGCAATAAACTGCAGCCTTGTCTTAACCCTATGCTAACTTCTTCGGTCCTATTTTCCACATCTTTATATATCCAAAATGTTATTTATATATACGAGGGCGTTCGAAAAGTTTTTGGTCTGACAAGAGAACACGTGGTTTAGAAAAAATGTTCATTTTATTTTTCAACATAGTTAAATTTTAAATGAATACATTTAGTCCAACGACTTTCCAACTTTTAATCAGATTTTTCCAAGTGTGAAAAATAAGCGTCTGTCTCCGCTTCAACCTATCATTTGATGTGAATATTCGCACACCCAGCATTTCGTCTGGTTTGGGAACAACAGGTAATAGCAAGGAAATGTGCATTCGAATGCATTTTTGGTCCAGTGTTAACAAGCGCGTCACCCATCGAACAGAAAGCTTTCTCATTACCCTAAACTTCGTATGAAATGTAGTGGAGAGGTCTATGGAGATCTTTGCAATGTCAGCGAACTCGCCTACCTTCAATCGGCGATCATTGAGTGCGGCATTTTAATTTCTGTCGCAATCTCGTCAATCGTAGCTGTTTTGGGACTCCCTGAGAGCTCATTATCTTGACTTGATGTATGACCACGTAAGTCCAGCACCCATCTTTTTAACCGTCGAAAACGAAGGAGAAGAGTCCTTTAATGTTTTTTTTTTCTTTTTGTTGTTGATTTGTTTATTTATGGACGCTCTTTGACATCTCAAGTCATCAGCGTTCCATTCAATTCAGGGTGTGAAACGGCCGACAACTTTTGCTCAGAGGCCTCTTCTTTCAGGCTTGAGGTTATTTTTCGTGCCGTAAATGTACGACACGGGATCCACGGCTTTACTTACCTTCCCAAGGAAGCCATACTTAAGATTTTTACGCTCCGAAAAAATCCAACGATCCTGGCCGGGTTTGAACCCGCGATCTTGGATTTAGAAGGCAAGTATGGTTACCGCTACACCACCAGGACCGACTCCTTTAATGTGAAGTCTAAATTCTTCTGTAATTCTGTGGGTGAACCTTTCTAAACGAAATATTTTATCATAACTCGTATTTCACTTTTGTCTATTTGGAAGAAAATGTGAAGGATATTTTGTTTACAAGATCGTCACAAACGTTACAGCGCGCCATTTAAAGTATGGTGCTTAACAACTATTACTGTAATTTGGCCATCTTCATGACATCTCTGAATCAACCTGACAATTTTTAGAACACAACTTATTATTTTCACTAACTGTAGAAGAATTCCTCTCCTAATCTTAATGGTAGATAGAATATTTCTTTGTATCTTACCAAATGCTTTAACAAAGTCGGCATTTCATAGTTTGTCGGAAATAAAATATGAAATTTGCTTCCATTTTGACTAGTCCTGTAAATACAATGACTACATTGTGCACTACAGTGTAAATAAGCTTACGCTGATAAATTCTGTAATGTAAAATATCTTTCACAATTATATGTTTTGAATAAAGTTTAGGGGAATATTTTTCATATTTACTTTTAGGAAATGTAACTATCACTCATAAAATGTTAGTTTTCATTTAAAGTAAGCACAGGATCTTTGACGTCTGAGTTTAGCGTAATTAAATGTCTTCCTGAACTTCTCGTTGAACTCCTTGTTTTAGTTCCATGACGGTCCTTTCATTAAAACAGTGATCTGTCTGCAAAAATGTTAAGCTATTACCAAAACAACCATAACCCTGTTTGTAATTTTTACTTGTTTTCCGTAACTTCAGTTTTTCTGCCTTCTTATTATTTCTTGGTTGCTATCGAAGTTACAATTTCGCAGTGAGGGGTTATCTTTGAATTGATATTTAAAATGACTATACACGTTCAATTTAATCTTCAAGTAGACAATAATTACTTTATAATTGTAATAGCTAGTGCTAGAAAAGATACGTGAAACAGCACTATGCCAAGATATAGCTCTTGTTTGCGATAATTTTCATAGGTAAAAATACGAGTTTAATATTTTGTTAGAAAAAATTAAATATATATAATATACAGCTGTTGCCCATAGCATTTCTTAATAAATTAATTTTAAAGCTGCAAATTTCAGTGTTAGAAATATTTTTCAAGTTGCAGCATCATCTTTAAAAATAACACAACATTAGAAAGGTTGTTGTTGATTTGGTTTATTTACGGACGCTCTGTAACAGCTCAGGTCATCGGCGTCCCATTCAATTCAGGGCGTGAAACGGTCAGCTCAGAGGCCTCTTCTTTTAGGCTTGAGGTTCTTTTTTGTGCCGTAAATGTACGACACGGGACCCACGGCTTTACTTCCCTTCCGAAGGAAGCCATACTTAGGCCTTTTACGCCCGAAAAAATCCATCCATCCTGGCCGGAATTGAACTCGCGATCTTGGGCAAGGCAAGTACACTACCAGGACCAACTATTAGGAAGGGGGTCACAACAATTATACTATAATAATATTGCCTATGCGGCACAAACGATCGTCTATATCGCAGAAAAGAATGTTCTCTAAGTCTGTTGCAGAAAATGATCGGTATAGCCTCTCCCTAGCTCTGGCGCGGCCTGAAACTTGGGTAACGCAGGGATGAGGGCACTTAGAAGTCAGAGCAAGTACATGCTGGCCCCTTTCAGGTAGGTTAACAGCATCACAGCTAAGGTCCATGCTCACCCTAAAGTATCTTCGAGAATACAAAACGGCGGTGGTAGCTGATGGTATTATTACTGGCGAACAATTCATTCTTACGAAAATACGCGTTAGCACTTTTTAGTTAAGAAAATAATTAATTAGAACTATAAAGAAATATCACTTGGTCTCAAAATTCGATAATTTCAACTTTTATTACATATAACACAAACTTTTCAGTTATATTTTGAGTGTATTAAGATATAAAACAAATAGATTTAACAATTCTTACTGAATTGGGATGTTCAGTATAAACAATTTTATAAACTGGTGTGATATGTACTTAGGTTGCTAGTGTTGTGAGATGTTTCACAAAAAAGTGGTTTAAAATGCGGCAATCGGCGCGGTAAGGACTCAAGAATCCAAATGGAAAGATCCCCGAAGTGCACTTATATTATACGTGAAACATTGATTATAAATAAAACCGTTCTGTTTCACTTTAAAATAACAACCAAAATCTAAAGTAAAATTAAAGACACTGAAGTACGATATAGCTATAGTAAATTGCTTGAGATTAGACAGTCAAACGAACTCATTAAACGTTTACCAAAATTTTCATCAGACTCAAATCTGAAGTTAATGTATATGGAGAGTGATTTTCACTATTCATGAAAAGAGAGTAACATGCTACAAAAATAATGCAATAGTACGTTTTCGAAAATATCTACTTCAAGCTGCAATTCAGTACGTTTTATTACCCTGGTACGTGATTTTTAAAGAAATGTTTAACTTAGAGACACTTTCGTCAGATCATCTGGAGAAATGTAAGAAAGGAGCAGATACGGTCGGGCTTAGAAACGCAACCAATTTGTTGGTATCTGCTCCCTGTTATTTAGAAGCTTTTGATATGGGAAGTGTTTTCAAAATGTGCTCTTTGTAAGAGTATTAATTAAAATTTGTTATATTAGCAATGTTTCGATAAAATATCGAGCTCATACAGACGGATATCATTGGATTTCTATACCTATTGAGTATCGAGGGCATTGAGATGTTTTCAGGAAAGGGATATTCTAATATAACAAAACGCAGAAGATTACAAAATTGACTAGATTTGGTTAACTAAGAAAGTATTTGTGTTATTTCTTCGAAAATGCTGCTGGCGCCAAAATCACTGTTTTACTCCCTCACTGCGCAAGATACGGGTCGGCCTATCAGTGCTACTTCTGTCCATGGCTTCCTGCTTCTTGCTCTAGACTATGAAAATCTGCCTTATTGGTCGTATTTTAACAAGAATTTTCCTCTAAAGGAAAAGATTGACGACATATATGTCGACACAACAATATTCCCAAAGTGTTACTGATGTCATTACACAACCCACAGTAGGCGATAAATTACTTTGTGATTGGTGCTTAGGACATGTTTTCGCCGGTGACTCAGTTGGCGAGAGGCTCGTCATATCGCTGACCAATCAGGCAACAAAAACACATTATCAGCAGAGGCATGACATCTTTGGCGTTGCAACAGTTCCGGGGTTAAAGAAATTACGCAGTAGCGATGCGTTTTCAATTTCGTGCACTGGTCTAATTTTTCGTATGCAAGTGTTTTATTAAATGTAGTGGTTATGCTTTGTATCAAACAAAAGTGATTACTGGGGTTCCGATAAGCAACAGTTCAAAGTGTTAAATATTTTAAACTTTGCTGTTTTTGTTTTGTTTTCGTATTTCTCGCGAGCTTGGTTCTTACAATCAACATAGAATTAGGTAAGTACTGGAATTGAAATGGCTTATAGCCATGGTAAAGTGTCAAAGGGCGTGCGTTAGGAAAAAGCGTAAATATTAGAAGCCAAGGCGCAAATTTGTGTGTGCCGTTAGAGAGTATTTGGGGGGGGGGGGGAAGAGGAATAATGGTGGTCCTCTAATTTCCGTACAGAATGTACTTGAGAGAACCGCCACGGCTTTAAATTTGCATAAAAACATTGTTGTAAAGAAAAATCGAAAGCACAAGAAGAATAAGACCCTACAGCATTGGTTATCACTCCTGGAAAAAAATAAAACTTGATAAACGTGTGATAAAATTAGATGACTTTCAAAAGGAAGCTATGTGTCGCTATGTGTACGACTACTACAAGAAAAAAGAACACCCAACTAATCGATTAGCTTCTCTTAAAAGCTCTGATCCCTTCAGAGAAACATGTTTTCCAACAGAAAATGTCTTATGGAAAGACATTGTGGTGCCTATGCCTATTTTTGGAAGCATGCGGGAGGTGGACCAAGCTCCTGTTATTTAGCTTGATGAAACAATTATACCAAAGGGTTGGGCAGGTCACACTGCCGCAGGGTCACTGCCCAAAAGGGCAGGTAAGGGGAACAGACTTATCTTAACTCAGGCTGGAAGCAGCTGGAATAACAAAGTAATTTCTTCCTACCGTAGACTTGTCCCATATACCAAATATATATTTTAAGAATATTCTTCATTACCCATCTTTCGCTCAATAAATCTAATTGCATATGCCAATGATCTTACGTGCATGTTTACGTGTGTCATTCATAAAACAGCTGCTAATTTCGTCGCTAGCTAAGCGGTTCAGTCATATATTGAATTTTTTCGACGTACTTGAGCAATTTCAGAACTGCGTGAAATCATACTCAACTAAAAGAGTTGTTTTACTTATCGTAGAAATTTCCCGATTTTTGTGATTTTGACTCTTGCATGTGACAATATCCAGAGTATTGATATTCCATATTGATATCGATATTGATATAATATCGAAGTACTCTAGATTATTGACAGCAGTAGGCTATTAAGTGAAGATACTCATAGGGAAATAGTTACTTAAATTTAGAGATTCGAAATAAATAGAAAGTTTGTTGAAACTTGAAGATAAAATTTTTAGTTTTATTTTGCAATACTTATATCCTGATAACTAGAATATATATATCAGGACATAATGCGCCAAATTAATTTTTATTTATTTCTCTTTTACATTTATGAATACAATTTAAATTACAATGTAAGTTCTACAGATTTCAAATCTAAATTATTAATACTATAACTAAACAAAATTTCAACTTCAAACACCGGTAATGGAAACCAGCACTACTGCTATAATAAACTTACAATTGCTACTAGGTACTAGTAGCAATGCATCTTTTACACTTCATTTATAATTCCACAAAGTACCTTTTAGATATCTTAAGTTTTACAATTAATTAATTTATACTTTTCATACAGTTTACTATACACAAATCTTCATTTCTGCTAACGGTCGGTATCTGGGCAGTTGAAAATATAGTAACAAAAAAAAAACGCTTAGCAAACTTTCTTTTTGTGTGAATGATGAATTTCATCGATGTATTACTTTTGGTTAAGGAGCTACTTTAAAGTAAATTGTAAATAGCTGGAATTCTAGGTAACTTAAAACTTGAAGCATTTTCATTGTTAAATAGAAATTATGTTTAAATGAAACTGGTAATTTTACAATATCTCAGTTGATATTAAATAGAATGTTAGCACTCTCCAGAAGGAAAAACAAAACAAGTAGATATAATATACATGACACTCCTAAATCTACTGTAAATTTACAAATAATAGTTAAAAACAAAAGCAAAAAGCCAAGAGAGAGACGATACGAACACAAAAAAAAAAAAAAAAAAAAAAAAAAAACTATTGCAGTAAGAACTGCAACGATCATATTCAGCAAACAATACCAAAGTCTTTACAAATGCATCAGCTTATAAAAAACTCAATAAGAATTCCGCAGATAAAAAGATAATAGACTGTAGGCGAGAACAGATATTTGAAGAAGTGTAACACTCCCAAATTAATTAGGGTGCATTTCAATTCTTCTCTTGACATTAAAAAATAATTTTATTTTCCTGCTTTAACTGCGAATTGTAGAAGTCAGTTGTAGAACAAATAGAGAGGGAGAAAATAGGACGCGTGCTCATGTGTGAGTGTGTGTGTGTGTATCTGATTCGGCGGGACGACCCCGCAGAGAGCGATAGAAGGGAAGAGGGTTGGATGTAGACGGCCAGTTGCAAGCTAATTAGTTGATTTGTAGTGGCTCAAGGGGGCCGGTCGGTCGGTCGGTCGACTACCAGTCCAACCTTCTCCTCTCTCTGCCCTTGCTGCTAATGCAATCTAAATTTTTCATTCTGCCTCCTCATCCTCTATCACGGGGCTTCCCTCTCGGGAAGTTTTGCTAGAAAGTGGAGGGGTGTGGAGAGAAAGACGGAGATCCTTCCAAGAAAACCAGCACTTGAGTTGTTGGTGTTGGCTGCTGTCATCGATGACTTTGCCAAATGAGAAATCGGAAGTTATTGGTTACTAATTTCGGTAGATAAAGGTGCAAAAATGTAACTTATACTTGATACACCACAAGTATATCGTTACATATTTTATGTAATTCAATATGAACTACATATTCAGAACCACAGTGGAAAAGGAAATAACCTTTGATGATACTTTGACAACCTTTCACAAAAAACTTCATAACGAAGCTCGTATGTTACAAATTTCTAAAAATAAAATATTATATTGCTGCTTGTTACATGAAAAATGTTTTATTGGTGATATTTCTAAGTCGAAGAAAACTCGAGTTTCAGTTTAAGGGGTAGGATGGAAAGGGTTAACAACAAACTTGAACGCGTTAGCGATTGAAGAGACATATTTTGTCACCCTGAGTGAGGAAAAAAGGAACCTGCGTCGCCACAAGCTCCAACTGCCAGTTGTGCACATGCACGTCACTATGCACGTCTGTTGCTTCGGAGGTTCAGCTCTGTAAGATTGACACCTGTGTGTCAGGCTTTATTTCCTTGTTTAGAGATCAAAGTTTTCAAAGTCCTAAGATCATGTTCAGTTTCAAGAATCTGAAGAGGTGAAAAGAGAAATAAAAGAAGAATTTTCGTGAAATGGAATACAAAAAAGAGAGAAAATTTCCTAACTTGGGTTCTCAGTGCAGCTTGGGGTTACCAAGCTACGTACCCATTATAAACATGCTTCTCAATTGTATTACCTGAAGTCCTCAACAAGTACGACACAAATAGACTCATAATGAAACACATTTCTAAATTTTAATTTAAGAATATTTATGACCTATCGTCTATTGCCTCTCGCAAGCCGCAGTCGAATATCGCCATTACCATAATTTCTGGAAATATGAACGAATGCAATCGTAAATTAGGTGCTAAGTACTGAAAATGGAAATATCAGCATGGCATTAAAACAATAAGTGGCAAAGCACAGCCTGCACTCCTTGCATTCTAAAAGAGATAACAGCTGTTTCTCTTCCCACCAAAGTCAGCAATGAGCGTATCGAAATAAGCTAAACTCCAAGTATGTTAAAAATATAGTCTAACATAAGATAATGATATATATCTTTCACAACTAAAGAGGTCACAGAATTTGTCTTTTTAATTTGGAGTTCACGAACAGGAATGCGAGTAATGTAATTAATAGTTCACAAAGGACTCACAACGACACAAATCTGGAAAAAAGAAAGATATGGGTTCGTATTTATTTCATCACTTCAGAGAGAATACTTTCCATGCCTGTACGTCTTTGTGACAAACATGAATTCATACTGGGCATTTAAAGGTAAGAAAAATATTTCATGCTGCTGAGACCCACAGCAGAAAAACAATCTGACAGCCGATCATCACGTTGCTCATGAGAATATGAACTTCAATTCCCTCTAAGTCTAAAAATTAATTCTGTAACATAGTAGTATAGAGAAATGAGGATAGGTGAAGATAGTAGGATCACGCTTTGGCGCCGAGGTAAAACGCACTACAGCCCAGAACATTTATAGTGGCTAGAGAAAGGAGGGGTCACTTTCTGGAACTGCATGTTTGCTATCGGTGAGGTTGAGATTGCCCGAGTCCTTCATGAACGAACTCTATATAGAATCCTTGAGAGCAGAATCTTACCGAATGTTCGGTCTATACAACCTCCCAATTATATGAAAGCAATCAGTTAAGTTCACGATAACGCAGCATTTGCACTTCCAGGACAACCAGGGATTGGTTAGGCCCTAATGCTGAAATTTCTGCTCCTCCATGGTCACTTGGGCTGTTATGGTTAACAAATGGGGTGTAAGGCTGATATAATATATGAAAGTCTATAGGAGCAATTGCCTGTTTTGTTATTATTTATATTTATTGAAACTACAAGTTACCGAGGAATGTGTTATAACTGGTACATATTCCGCTATACAATCGGAAATTTATTTTACCGATGGGAAGCTACTGCGTAACAACTTAGCCACTGTCCGAGAGAAACCATGTCGCACGTACAAGCGCACATTTTTTTCATTTGTTCTGATTATTTATTAACCTCCGCTGTCTGAATCGTACTGCCGTAAATCATCCTTCCGAAAATTATAATCTGCCCCCCCCCCAGATATTTAGTTTATTATAGGTACAGCAGTAATTTTATATGCAGGAAGATTGGCACCTGCACATTGCCAACAAATACACCAGCTGCCCGCCCTAAACACGTTATAGACTTTCAAGGAGAATTAACTAATCGATAGCCTGTTTCATTAAGTTTCTCATTGTTGTTTTTCTATGGTGCTACAACCCGAGATCGGGTCATAGCCTACCTGTGCTTCCTCTACTTCTGTCTTAGGACTTCATTGGTACAGCGCAGTATTACATGGGGGCACGTGATCAGCAGGCCGGCACCCGGCCGGTTGCCTATCACCGGCTTTCTAAATCGAAGAACGCCATCTCTACATCAGGCTCCTTCCCAATTACCCGCACGAAGCTGGGTGGACCCCGTTCCTGTACTCCCTAACTTTTCCTATGTCGGGAATCGAACCCGGGTCCTCTCGGCTAGCAGTAGCAACACTAACCACTAGACCAAGTAGGAGGACTGTGAATGAAAACGCCTTAGATTCGAACTTTATACTAATCTAAAAGTTACACTTTCCGATTAAATATTCTGGAAATTTAGTACAATTTCCCTCCTAGAGCATTTATACAATTTCCTTTGCATATAACAGTCATAAATAAATATTCCATGTTTTAGCGTATCTCTCACTCTCGACATACTCCACATAACACAGTAGAAATTAACTGCCACTTCCTACAGAAATGAAGTTGCATCAGTTTGATAAACACGACTGAATAAAATAAATTCACTGCTTCGGCGGAACTTTAACTCCAGTCTTATTGGGAGTCGCGCGTCCACTTAAGGTCAGCCGGTCGTGTACACAAACTCCGATTGCGCAGCAAAATGAAGCCCTGATATGTATATGACTATGTATAAAGTATAATGCATAGTTATTGTTCCTTATGAAGTATATGTGTGTGTGTGTGTGTGTGTGTGTGTGTGTATATAGAGAGAGAGAGAGCGAGAGAGAGAGCGAGGGCATAGCATAGCATAGCATGACGTAGCCGCGGCACCGTTGGCGGCGGGAAGGTGGGGAGGATATTTACCCTCCGCTGCGCGAGGCTTCAGTGTGAGTTGAAATCTTGCGTAAGTAGCACAGCGCCGATACACCAGGCAGCCTCACCGGCCGGCCGCACATCGCGAAACCGGTTGCGTGAAGGATTGTTCAACTGTATAAGGCGATCCTTGACGTATGTCTAGTGCTAACCATATTTGGCTCATAAACGCAAGATCGTGAGTTCAATCCTGGCCAGGATCCATTTTTCCGGGCGTGAAGATTCTGAGCATGGCTTTCTTCAGAAGGGAAGTAAAGTTGTAGGTCTCTTGTCATAGATTTACGGCAAGAAAAAAAAATCAAGATACTTGTGAGCAAAATTTGTTAGCCGTTTCATGCCCTGAATTGAATTGGACGCCGATGGCCTTGGATGTTAAAGAATATCCGTAAATAAATCAAATCAAAAAACATCCTGAAGGATATAAAGACTCCTAAGCAAAGTTAGAGGTCTTATACTCCAGTTTGAACTTATTACTCTGTCAGCAAATCCAGTTGAATAACCTGAACAGATTCACATATGTAACGAAATCAAAGCTAGTGATTTACAGTAACGTAACAAGAAGCGAAAGGGTTCTCCGCTCGTGTAATGCAAGGTTGGAGGAATAAACACTGGTGAGTAAGCCTAGCCCCTTTGAGACCCCAAATATAGATCAATAATCTTAAATCATTTTTGTAAGAAGCGCATATAAAACAGGAATATTATTTAATTTTAAAATATATATCAAGAGAAAACATTTGATTGAAGTGAACTTTTCTGGACATGAGGAAAACATTCACGTTCTTCGTTAGACGCTATTTCTCCTCGACATTTTCTGGATTTCCATAGTGGTGAACTGCTTGACTAAACAACCTCATCCACTCCCTTTCCCCTAATATGATACTAACTCGATCAGGAAGAGGCGTGTATATGTCATTTACCTGTAAGGAAGTATGGTGGCTATCACCAAGGAAGCAGTTTTCTTCGTTTTCATTATTTTATTATTCTTTATACTGTACAGCTTACTTTTATATAGTCTGTAACCAATGTTGAAAATTGTTTCGCGTCAAATGTAGTATTCAATTTCCTTCTTGGTGTTATTTTTCTTCCTTTACTGTATCATTTCAAATTAACCTAGCTGGAGCTTGTGTTCTAATAAACATCAGCACATAGCTACAATAATTTAATAACTGTCTCCTTACTGCAAAAATATTCCTGTTAGCGAATAAAAATTAAGCAAAGGTTATATTTTCCTTCCCATATTCATTGCTTAGTTATGGTTTGGTATAAGCGGATCCATAATTTTTTTTGAACTCACCTAGGTTTCATTTTATTTGTTTTCTCAATACTTTTTGTTCGACTCCTGCTAATTTGATTATTAACAGGACATATTTTTAGTCCTATATAAGACAATTTGGCATCCTAGCACATTACTGCTGCTGCTGCTACTACTACTACTACTACTACTACTACTACTACTACTACTACTACTACTACTACTGCTGCTGCTACTACTACTACTACTACTACTACTATTACTACTACTACTACTACTACTACTACTACTGCTGCTACTGCTACTACTACTACTACTGCTACTACTACTACTACTACTACTACTATTACTACTACTACTACTACTACTACTACTACTGCTGCTACTACTACTACTACTACTACTACTACTACTGCTGCTACTACTACTACTACTACTACTACTACTACTACTACTACTACTACTACTACTACTACTACTACTGCTGCTGCTACTACTACTACTACTACTACTACTACTACTACTACTACTACTACTACTGCTTCTGCTGCTGCTGCTTCATTTAAATTAAGCGACATGTTGGTGAATGCTTGAACCAATCACTGTGAAAAAGCTATATTAAATATTCACATTCTCTTTTGATTTTATAGTTACATTGCTAATACTTAATAAGGCAAAATCTGTCCCTGCAAACGTTAAATTATACAATGTAGCACTATATAAGTTTGCTCTTAGTAGTCTTGTGATATGAAGTTCTTTTTCTTATAAAATGGTTCGTCAATAGACACGAAAATATTGAGGAGAGCCTTGTCATATGTTTCCATGGATATTTTTATGACGTACATATGGATATGCAATTAAGCACTAATGTGTTTCTTTTAATTCTGTTTAAAGGAAAATTAACGTGTTTAATATTTTGCAGACATGGATTTCATATTTTGACAAAATGTTCTTCAAATGTTTCAACATTTTAGTATATTTCTTATTTTTAAATAGGATAGCATTATTGTTCAAACTGGGATGCTTCATGGTTTTTTTAATAGTGTTTAACGCCCGTTTACTACTGAGGCACCACAGGCGGTGGGCACTAATGATACATGAGATGAAATGATATATTAAGAAAGGATTTTTTTAATGAAGGAATCGTTCCAGGCCTAAGTTTAGGGTACCTCCCCGGCATTTGCCATTTATTTATTTATTTATTTATTGAGGAAAACCTGGAAAAAACCTCAGGTAGGGAGGACGGTCCTGGTGGGATTCGAACCCCAGGCCTCCCGGTCACGAGTCCCTGCCTTAACGGCCTCGGCTACCCGTGACGGTGTGTTTCATGTTGAAAGTGCGCGAAGGTAATTGGGATTTTCCTATATTCTATTTTAAATGCCAGTCTTTGGAAGTTGAATGCGCACAAAAACGAATAAAATGTAGTAGCTTTTGAATTTAAGCAGGTTATGCTGCAATAGTGTCCTCGGATCTCAATACGTCTAATAGAGAACTTTGCTGCGCTAATGAAATGGCTGACAGCCAGTGACAAATTTTGCAAAATATGAATTCTCTATTGCTATGTAAAGGTTTCAATGGTTTGCACTGGGTAGGATCAGCAGGAAAATATCTCAGAAAGTTAGCCTAAGCAAAGAAACACAAAGCTGAGTACCTTTAAATACCCGTTTCTCCGACCCGCAATGAAACAGATTCGGCTCCTCTTTGCGCCACAAGAACCAGCCTTAGAAAGGGCTAAATGTAAAGGGCTGGGGAAACGCCGCTTTGGTGGCTACAACAGCGCTCCAGGGAGGGGGTGGAAAGAGGGAATATTGAATTCAATTACCACACTTGCCATAGCTGTATCAGTACAGAACGCAACCCCTGGCCCTGTAGGGGGTTTTCATATCGTATCGGAGGAGATATACGTATAATTTCAAACCCTCTCCAAGCCCCGCTCCAGCTCCGAAAGCTGTATCCTGTTGTATACATATCTCTCCCGAAATCTCATCTCAAGACGCTTCATACCGCCTGGTTCAATACGAGCGTTCTGCCTAAAACAAGCAGATATGGACACAACTTGCCTCTGTAGCTCTGTTATTTTACCCTCAATCGCGCACTACTGTGTAAAGATGTATTACGGCTGCAGTATGTGATGAGGTCACTTGGGTTGGAAAGTTCATTTCATCACTAAGTAAACGGAGAATAATATTGTGAAGAAAGTGTTTATATATTTACTTCTTGTGGTAGAAACTTTCTGCTTTTACGCAAAGTTTGCAGCAGTTTATTTTAATTAACTTATTTTCCCGGATTTGAATTGTGTTTATTAGTATGCAATAATCATATAATAGGCAAAAGTATTTTATGAAAAATAAAATGCATGTAACAACCTCATCTTTTAATACTATGAAAATTAATTTATAAGGTTTTCTGTTCATCGCGCCCATAGGACTCCTTTGCCGATCAAGAGATTTTTATAGTTACTTTCACTGTTTACAGATGCTTGAATGTTAACGTAGAATCTAATTTTAAAACTGGTTGAATAATAAATTAGTACAATAAAAATAGAAATCGCATGTGAATGCGCGCTATCAGCGACGTCTTTAGAGAAATGTCTATGTGACTTTTTACTTCTATTCTGTTGTTTACTACTGCTTGTATCATAATTAAACATACCTCTGGTTTCATGTGATGTTGTTTTATGTAAGAGTAAAGAAGGAAAGAGGAATAAAAGCCTATGTTTTCCATGCAATAGCAAGAATGGTAAATTTGTGTAACAGGGCACACAATTTTACATCGATATGTCAAGAGTGTGCTTTTGTATGATAATGATTATAATTTTGTTAATTAAACAAAAATAGTTGAAAAAGATACAGTTGTGCCGCATTTGAATCTCCCTACAAGCATCACATCGAAATATGGCCCTAAAAGAAGGTGTCTTGTTGGAAACGCAGCCAGTCAGACAACATAACCGCTTTTGGAACAGCAAACTTACAAAACGTAGAAAAATGTCAGCCACTGAATTAATCGAAATAAACAGAATTGATGCTGGAAATAGGAGATATGAAGAAGAAAAATTGAAATTTGCTTTAGAAAAAAGAAGCAATGAGGTAAGAGCTAAAGCCAGCGGGGAAAAATATCTCAGTCAGTTATGTAGTCCACGTTATCTACAATCAAAGGCAATTTTTGAGGCTAAGCATAAAAATGTATTAAATTTACCATTAAAACATAAAAATGTTACAATATTTTCTGTCTAAAAGAGAAAAAGGCTCAATGAAGAAGAGGCTACTTAAACGAATTGCGGTGATGCAGAGATATTTTCTAACACTGCGTTAATTGAGCAGGTAAAAGAGAGAGAATACAATACCTCTAAAAAAAAAGGCTGTTAGAAATGCTTACTGTATATATACATAATCGTGGCTTTCAGGACGAGAAAACAGTTAATGACTGACTGTGCATCCAGAGTGATATGCATTACATCTGAATAGCTTGGCAATTGCAAACATTTATATAGCATAAATAAACGTTATAAATAAACGGATGAAATTTTCTCCATTTGTTCATTTTTAATACTACATCACAACTCATATTGCCTTTAATGGGGTAAAATATCTTAACAGAAATTAAGTAGGGAAGTGATCACAAATGCTCAATATTGCCGTAAATAATATAAAAATGATAAAAACGCAAGTTCATATATAAGTAGGAAAATGAATTGTAGCTTATTTACGTGCATTATATCTTATACATTTATGTACATTAGTTTTGTTATATTTGTTTTTCGATGTTATGTGAATTAAACCAGAATTACTTTTTAATATACAGTATTCCCAAATACAAATACATTACATTGCAGGCTATTAGCGTCTCTCGTATGTTAAGTCTCGTGGATATTCTTATGATTAATTATTTATTATATAATATTGTTCCAAGTGGTTTTTTATTTCAGCAATCTCGTGTCTTAACAATTATATTGGTTAGTGGCTTAAGCATAGACATATATTAACAAAGAACTATTACGCTGGGTTTGCTGACGCCATAAGAGTAGGAAAAATATGCACGGGAGCCTTACAAACCTACTCTTAGTTATGTCCAATGTACAGACCCTTTGAACATTTAAATATCATTGGTATCTTTTTTTTTTTTTTTTTGATTTATTTATGGACGCTCTTTAACATCTCAGGTCATCCGCGTCCCATTAAACTCAGGGCGTGAAACGGCCGACAAATTTTACTCAGAGGCCTCTCTATCAGGCTTGAGGTTCTTTTTCGTGCCGTAAATGTACGACACGGGACCCACAGCTTTACTTCCCTTCCGAAGGAAGCTACACTTAGGATTTTTACTTCCGAAAAATTCTATCGGTCCTGGCGGGTACGAACCCGGTTCTCCCTGGTATCACCGGGATGATTATTATTATGAAAATAGTGTAAGCAATCTGGTATATCAAATGCAAATAATAACTTAGTTTTAAGTAAAAATCTTTGCAAAACTAATGAACTATTTCTCTTTATATGTAATTGCCCTGAGACACCGCCACGGGTAACCGAGGTCGTTAAGGCGTGAACTCGTGAGCCGAGGTCTGGGGTTGGAATCCCACCAGGACCGTTCTCCCTGACTGAGGTTTTTTCCAGGTTTTCCTCAGTCCTCATAACTGGCAAATGCTGGGGAGGTACCCAAAACTTAGGCCTGGGGCGATTCCTTCCTTAAAAATAATACCTTTCACAATATAACATTTCATCTCGTGTATCATCAGTGTCCACCGCCTGTGGTGCCTCAATAGTAAAAACGGGCGTTAAACACTACTCAAAAAAAAGAACCTGAGACAAATCTTATTGCTCCCAACACATCCAGAAAATATCGATACCCAACGAGACACCGTTTTATGTTACAGCATATCATCAGCAATTGCATTCGTAATATTTCACTATTATCCAATATATATATTTTTATCAAGCATTCAAAATCATACGGTTTCCATGAACTAAATTTTTAAAATTATATTCTCTGCAGGCACACACATTTTTATCACTACACTGCAAGCGAAAAACTCGTTTTATGGAATAACCACTAAGTTGGCATTACTGGTGTAGCAGACCACATTATTTTATTAGGCTGAGTCAGCGCCAGTGTGTATCAAACAACGCGCTGATTAAGAAAATAAAACATGCAAATAACGCTTTTAGTAGTTTCATTAATTATGATGATTAAAAAGTCAGTTACTAGTGATGCTAATGCATGAAAACCTTAGTAAAGTGAAAATTACTAAAGTTAAAATATGCGGTATGTTTGTGCGTATTTATAAATGTTCCTCCGTTTGCCCAGTAGAGTATATGAAGTAAAATTAAAACATTTTAAGATAGCAAATATATTTTATTTATCTGTTTATTTTAAATCTCTGTGTTCTGTGCGACGAATTACAACCTAACTATGGGAATGCACTTTGTTAACATTGCACGAATCTATTGGACGGTATACTGCATACCTCGAAGGTCAAATCGCATTCCATTTGGAAAAGCATGTAGTGAATTCTCCATATTGAGTGTTAACGCCAAGGTCCCTCGCAGGTCAATTCCTTATCCACTTCTGTGCGCATATTTTAAAAATGTTACATAAATTCAGGTATAATGAACAAGAAAAATCAACCACTTTTTCCAGTGTGTTTAAATCGCGAAAAATTTAGCATTGAAAGTATATTTCCTATAAGGTAAAGAGTTACTTGGAGGCAAAACACAAATATTATATAAGTAATGATAAAGCCTATTTCACTCATCTGCTATCTTCTGAATTAAAGCAAATCAAGTTCATGAACAAATTAACAACCATTCCAGAAAATACGAAAATTTGCGAGATATAAAATTGCTGAAATAACTGCAAGAAAATTACAGTCATGTATATATTAGTTTGGAATTTTCTTTTCTGTACTTGTTAAGAAATATTAAGTCTGTTAGAATAGGCTGCCAAAAGGTAGATAGCAAATCATCCTTGTCGAGCTATACTCTCGCCGCATAAAACATTCACAAACAATTAACTGAGAAATGATATGAAGATATAAAATTTTACTTTCAGCTGAACGAATCGACAACGTAAGCAGTAATTTCCTACCAATGAACTGGGATAAAATTTTTAGATTTTCTTGTTGAACAGCTAATAATGTGCCCGTAATTGTCTCTCACGTTAGTTGGTTTAAATTTTTTGGAATAACAAGACTGTTACTTCGGAAGAAAATCGCTAATGGCTGCAAAAGTGTTTTTTTGACATTTAAGCAAACTTAATGCAAATATGCAGGAGAAGAATACGAAATTTGTCACATAAACAAAGTGAATGATGTCCGGAGAACAGTTAAAATATAAAAGTGGAGAGTTTAAAAAATTACTTGGAACTATTTTCTCTCATAGCTGATAATGAACCGCAGTTTACTTCCAGTTTGATTTCGAAGTACCTCTGTTTTGGATATGCTGCCTTCTCTCCGTGTTAAATGAATTCAACTGGACCCGGCGGCGTTTGTCGTTACTGTGTGTGTAAGATACAAAATATGTACTATTAAAAGAGGCAGAAGGGAGGGTAACTTCAGGCTGATAATACATTTTAATTAAAATATAAGTAGAAACTCCATAGTCTGGATTTTGGAACAAAAAATATATTTTGACGTAAGAGTTTTTGCAAATGTATTTAATTTTATATTAATAGATATTTGATAAAAATTAATAATATACTACACTAGCATATACTAGTCTTATAAATAAAATATTTTTGTATTTAGAAACACTGCATCAAACACCCCCATATGACAGGAATCCATAGTAATGTAATAAGCATTGCATTTTCAGAACATAAAACAAAAATAGTGAACAAATCACTGTTTCGAGAAATGCTCGAAAGCGTGATCTCTGAAACATATTGGTAGTAAATTACAAAGCGAGAAAATGGTAATTGTAAACAAAATGAAAAAAAAATTATTTTCTTCTTGGAATTCCTATAAATGGAGACTAACGTTTACACCATTTGGAACGATGAACTGCCTTGTGTTTGAGCGCTGTCCCTATGCCGTACATTTTTCGGGAGGACTTTATCTCCATTGGCATCGATGCTGCACAAATTAAACAAAATTCGGTTCCGCCAACTCTCTCCTCTTTCACTTCCACGTAGGCAATATGAATTTATTATTTATTCAAAGCACTAAACGTTTGATTGATTTGGTTTATATACGGACGCTGGTTAACATTTCAGGTCATCAGTATCCCAATCAATTCAGGGCTTTACGCCCGAAAAAAATCCATCGATCCTGGTCGGGATTGAACCCACGATCTGGGTCTATGAGGCAAGTGTGGTTACCACTAGATCACCAAAACCGACAAATTGAACGTATTCTCCTTAGGATATTCAAAAGGATTTAGAAAATGTAGATTGTTACATGCGCAGAGCCATCCGGTCCTGCTCTCAGTATCCACTAATAATCTCCCAGTTTTTCATGATGGTAACCAGTGTTTGCATGTGAGTATCAGAATAAAACGCCTCAACAAGGCAACTACATTGTGGTAGCAGCTTCGATATTCCCTTAATGGAAGAACTGCAGCAAGTTTACTTTCTTTTCAATATGATCTTTAGTGCTGTACCCGAATTTTTATGCAGATTTTCACTTAGGATTATTTTTTGTGCAAAACAATAAGATCCGTCTTCAATCAAAAAACTCCCACAATCTCAGACATCATTTTCTCCTCGTTTAATTACTGCTTATTTAGAAATCCGCTGTTACAGAAGATTTCTTACAAAATCTTTATAACTACAATAATGCATTAGACGTACAACCTTGTTGCTCATTTCCGGATCCGTTCTTCCTCCCTCTAGAACGCAGTGTTTTTACCTCTCACTCACTCACTCTCATACACAGGTATGTAGGACTCAAGTGTTTACGTGCCTCTTTCTGCGGAAGTGTATAACGCTCTTATTTGCTAGCTTGGTTTACTTGTTCTTTTTTTTTTTTTTTTTTTTTTTTATCTTCCACTCTCCCCGCACCGCCACATGAATATTTAACAAGGAAGCTACCTTAATCTGTGTCAGGGGAGCAGAAAATAGCCAATATGAGTTTCTTAAAGCCTCCTCCACGGTTTACCTTCCTCCTCGGGCTCTTGTTGCCGCATTGTGTACTCGTGTGTTTGTATATCTGCGGCTCTGGCTTGCTGCTTTTGTCTTGATTTATGGAAACTCGCGCTGCGTAGAGAGGAAGGCGGTGGAAGAGTCTATATTAGAAAGGCAAGTCTTATAGCGCAGTTAGCGCGCCTGCTTTCCCTTGCTTTAGGTTCTGGTTAAGGCCAGCAGAACCCCAAGAATTATTCTCCATTAAAGTTTAAAATAATGACTGTTAGGAAGTACGTATAATTGTATATCTCATATATGTAATCGATTTTGCACTCAAAAATATTCCTCTAAATATGTTGTAGCAAGACTACATATAGAAAGCTGTACACAATAACAAAGGGAATTATAACTTTTGTTAGAAAATATCTAAGGAAAGGAAGCTACTTAAATATATATATTATGTGTGTAGATGTAGAAATATCCTATGAAATGTGCAATAAAATAAGTAAAATAGGCACACTTAATTTTTTCATGCATAAAGGTCTTACGTTTAGCAATATTTTATGAATTTAAACCAGTAATGGTTTAGGGAAAGGGAACGATAATTAGTTTTAATAAGAATAAACATGGTTATTAAGCGAATAAAATATTTTTATTAGTTTGCGGTATTTTGTTTTGCTATTAATACTAATATTATTAATCTACTGTCATATTACATATTTAAATATTCGTGAAATGACGCTATAATAAATTATAATAAAAATGGTAAGGGAATTTAAAATTAACTTATCAGTGATAGTAATAACTTTGACCAATATTGAATATATAGTTTCCAATTCATATTTTTAACTCAATAAGTTAATTTCCTTAATGCATATATTTTAATTGTTCAAATTGCTAAAATATGTGTACACCCCGAATTAAAATAAAACGTATTTTTTCGAGAATTATCGCGTGCTTCTCATTATATTATTTCATATCATTAGCTTTTGTATTTTGTAGCTATAAGGTAAAAAAAAAAAATGTTCATTCAACATTTATGAGGAAATCTCTACTAAACAAGTAATTCAGAATTCTTTGAATGTAATTAAACAAAATGAAACATGTAACTCTAAAGATAAGATTAAAAATTAAACTAAAACACTATGCATCGTTTATTGTAATGGATGTTAATATTTTATGTTTCATTAGTTTATTGACCTTTTTGTTTTCTTTCATGTATATAATGGGCGATGATTTTAATATTAAGTGAATATTTGATTATATCCTTAAGACGATGGATGAATGGAATGCATTGCTGTTGGTGCAATAGAGCTGGGAGTACGTTGACTCCTAACATTGCATTGCAATTCACAGTCTAATCACAGGGCAGCTGTTACATGGGTTAAATTACAAATGTATTCTTTTAACGAGAACTTCTAATACACTGAAAAATTAAGTCAAGTTAAAGTCGATGAAAATGTATATTTCTTAGTAACATTATTAGCAACTTATTATTTTTATTATTATTGTTATTGTAATTATTACACATCTTTTAAATAAACAAACGGGAATAAAGTTAATGAATCTTAATTTGATGTTTGGGCGCAATGTCAATATAGTTAATTAGTTCGTAAAGTTAATAAATATAAGAACACATTTACTGCTAGTGAACTAGTAATGTACACAGAAATTGAATGGTGAAGCTAACTTTGTTATAATGAAAGTGTAATAAATTAATATAGCTATCATTTCTTGACCTTTGGTTAGAAAATCAGTGAATGCGCAGCTGTGTTAAAATGTTATTAAATTGCTATAATATGTATTATATATTATTTATATAAACTATGAATTAATAATATGCGCTCCACAAAACAGGTTATACTTCCTACAGCTGTGTGGTCTTCCTTATAAATGAATGAAGATTACATTTAAACTTTAACATTTATTTCTGTAGAGTCAGTCCTCATTTTGATTGCCGGTAAAGAATACAGAATTATTGCTAAAGCGTTTTTATCACTTTTCCAGTGTTCATTATTATTTTGTAGAAAAGTGCATATTACATAAGAGAATTCTGAAACGTTCTCGGTCTATTAACGAAGAAATGAGTTTTTAACTTGAACGTTATTTTTATTTTCGAACATAATTTCCTTTAAAGTCAATGCATTTATTCCGCGGTTGTTCTAATGCCATAAGAAGTGGTTTTCTGGAAAATTCGCAAAATATTCCTCTACATCTGCAAACGCCTCTTGAGTTGATAAAAAACGCTGACGAGCAAGAAAGGGTTTGAGCAATGAAACTATGGAGCTAAATCTGGAGAGTAAGGGCAATGATTCAAATGTATCAAATTTCCAGTTGCTAAAACACTTTTTTGAGTTTTGAACAGGTATAAAGTTTTGATAGGAAAAAAAGTACTTACTGTACAAACACTAATGTTTTACTATTGTTGGTTTAAAAGATTGATATAGCACTCTCCGACATATGGTTTTACTTCTCTGAAGATAATTTATTAATAAAACCCCAAAAACTGATGCATAACCTTTCTTGTAGATGGAATCGACTTTTAACTTTATTGACGCTGTTCAATTCTGGTGTGTGATGGTGGATCCAGTCTCATTGGCAGCTACGTGTTGGTGTACAAAATCAGTTCTGTTGCTCTTAAAATGCTGCGAAAATGTTGCGACATTTTTCATATGAATGCGTTTTGGAAATGATGTTAGCAAGCATGGCACCCTCTTGCTCAAAGCTTTTTCACAAGAAATTCTTCTTGTAAAACATAGTCTACACGTTCTATGTAAATGTTTATTGCTTCTGTCATTTCACGTTTTTAGCTTTCAGTGATTTAATACCATATCATATCTTTTTTTCAAAGAATTCTGCCGTTATACTTTTTGGACGCCCTTTATGTGAATCAACTTCAAAAGTAGTACGGTCATAGCTAAGTTCAGAAACATAGTTTTTTGTTGTTAAAAATTAAGGAAAATATTCCCCAAAATCTTGTGGTGTGAATTTTTTTGGCTTTAAATAATCTTTTACGAAAACAGTTTTCACTACACGATACTTAATTTTATTCATTCATGGAATATTCACAATATATCTGTTTGAAAAAAGTTGTATTAAATAAAATATTTAAGACAGTGACTGCATATTTCAAATGAATGTTTAAGACTGGCGTACTACCGTAAAAAAACAATTGTCTTGCCAACTTGCATGGCCAAGTTTCAAACAGTTCTCGTATTTAATCCACATGATAATTATCGATAATGTTTTGTAGTTCGGAGTGTATGGCATTGGAGGTTCAGAACGTGATGCCAAATTTCTTGATACAGAATAGTTTTACTGTAACTGAATGTGGTTTTTCATCGATTCTGTCTCTCTGTTTTACGTTAATCAGTGGTACAAAACTATGTTTTCTCCCTCTGCTGCTACAACGGATAAAAATTCCGTTCCTTTAGAACGGCAGGAAGAGAGAGCGAGTGAAATATCCCATAAACTCATCATATTCTTACCTGGGAAAGCTTTAAAGCGGATGAAAAGGCGGTCTGAAGTCTACTTAAAAATATCAGGTGGACTGATAATTTAATTAAGCGATCTCTTTGACCTTTTTATTCTTGCCTTAAAAAAAAAACGGATGCGCCGAGAGGGGAAAGGCGCCAGAGATAAAGGTTTTGAGGGATGATGAAAATAATACGAGTCCCACCAGAGCCTGTAACCTGTAGCTTATGTATTCGTTATTACCTTCTTTTTCCCTAAAGCCTTGCATTCCACTCTCTCGCACTCTTTTTTGGTTTGCGTCCCTCCAACCACTTTCTCCTTTCTGCTAAATCTCTTTGTTTTAAAAACGTTATGTAGGGTTGTAAAATATGAAAAGCGCTGCCTTTTCCAACACAATAAAATGTAATCGATCTTTTCCCGCGGTGTCCTTGTCTTGTTGCCGTGCATTTTTAAACAAGATGAGAGGTTGGGGAGGCTTGTAACACTCTGAGGGTTGAAATTTGTCATCTTTTAGCTCTTTATAGCTTGTAGTGCTTATATTTTGTGAAAATAACATGCACAACCAAAAACAATTTGAAAATGAAAGACCGTGCTATACGAATTTAAATTTATGACAGACAATTGCATTGACTGAAACCTCCTGTTGTAATGCGTGGCATAAAGACGGTTGAAGTTTCCCTTAATGTTTTCTATACCCTGTTTGCAATTCAAGTAATAACATCCAAATTCGCTTAGCTGTATATCAAGTTTCTTTCAGAGCTGCAAACATCCTTGCAATGTCGAGTATGTGCATCTAAAGCATGCAGATTATGTTCACCAAGTGTGTATATATATATATATATATATATATATGTTAGCACATATATTAATGAAAATTATTATTAACGTTAAAATAGTTTTACAACGAAAAGAAAATCAGAATAACTTGTTTTTGATCAAAGAAGCTCCAGACAAACATTGAATTGAGAAAAGAAATATTACTTTGATTACGTAGATCAAAGTAGTGGAAACAGATTCCGCAGTCTCTTGCATATAGCAAGCAAAGGTTATATAAAATTGCTGGGCAAGAACTTATCAGCGATGCGAAACCGTTTACCGAGAAGCAACTTCAACGAGAGTAGGCAGGTAACGTTTCAAAGCTAAAGAAATGTTAAAAAGTACTAGTAACAAAATAAAAACCTCCTCTTTCTATTGTATTATTTACTTTGAACTAAAACCTTTCAATATTCACTTTAGGTATTGACAGGTTTGGCAAAATATAGAACTTCTGCATTACTTAATATAATCGCCCGAGTTTCATGACTTGTTTCAAGGATGCAGACTTTATATTTATCGGCCACTTTATAAACAAAATTAATAGACATTAGTTAACTCAGAAAGAACTACATTTTTCTCACATAAAACCTAATAATTTGGGTCTTGGTGGCCATGAAATACGTTCACAAGATTTCTGTCGCTATTTCAATCACTGATAAATAATATTTCTACTGTGAAGTATATTCCCCTCTTTTTCTTCCTTTACTACCGGAGAGCCTTGCCTACCGATAATAATTTAGATACAGTCATTACCAATCTTGGTCTTAACAGTGGATAACTCAACTTGGTAGCTTACCTATAGCTATGGAAGAGTTTATCAGTGTAATTATTGGACCCTTTGACCTTATATATTCCTGATAAGTTAAAACTATATCTGCTTTTTAAGCAAAAGCTTAAGCCTATCAACCTACAAGCATGAACTGTTAATATATCAAAAAGTATAGTCCGTTGACCACGAATGGTCCTCAAGGTCTCCCTTTAGTTTCTCTATAATCTAAATTTAATCATTTGTATCACAATTAAATTTTCATAGCAAAATGGTTCTTTCAATAAAACACGTGTTTATCAATGTTTATGGAGTTTATAAGTTCCTTACCGTGCTCATCTTTCATGTATTTATTATTATATTTTTTAAAGTTAATAAGATGTAATAGACTTGTATTGATCATTAAAAAAAAACAAATGTGTGTTTTCTTCTGTCAATCTTAATAAAACCAAAGTTATTTTAATTGATTCTGTTAATAAAATAACATATAACTCACAATAAAGAAATAGGCGATATAATTGCTTATATATGTGACAAGAATATAATGATGATCTGCAAGAGCTTTCAAGTTAAAAATGGACCTTCATTTAATAATAGTCTGAGAAAAACTGCTATAACCATGGCAACTTCTAGCAACAACAGAAATAATGTTATATTATAGAAAACAGTAACAGACTGTCATTTCTCACCATAGTAATCAAATTAAAGAGTATCATTTAGCAGCCCTACCAAAGAACAAGTCATGGTAATTAAAGACGATTTATTGTTACATATGGAGTCAGTATAACGTAAAACTTGCCAGCGTAGAATGTGTAAAATGATAACTTTTCCAACATATATAGCTCAGAGTGCAACTGTCATAGGGCAACTAAAATAAATGTAATCAAAATAACTTCAGCAAAGAATAAGGGGGTCCGATATAGTTTCTGCGGAATTAATGCAGACATTAACAGAAACTGAATTACAATGAGACATATGTTAGCTTCTCTTATTGCATGGCTTCCATCATGGAGTTCTTCAATTTTAAATCTTTGGCGAGTCAAGTTAAATTTTTATTTATAACATTTGTAATAAATTGTGAGAATACGTCACACAAAACCTATGCTTTAGAAACGAGTGCCTTGGAGTATTTTGCAAAGAATCTGTGCATCCGTATATGTGTCATATTAATTACTAATAGAAAGAGGGGTTATTCATCCGGCTGATATTCGTTTTGTTCTCCACGTTTCTAATGGCAAAAGTTTATGAGTGTACGCAGGTAAAACAATAGAAATAGTCATACACCAAGGAAAAAATATCCAAGCAAAATAATAAAAACTGTTAACCGGCCTCTGCTTACAAGAAACAAGACTTTGAATCTTGACATTAACATCGTGTACTGCATGATATTGCGATAGTTAAAGACTGTCCGTCACAATCTTCTTGAGATACATAAATATGGCCAAGCCGTAATACGAAAAGAACCCAATCGAAAATAAATACTGTTCTTGAAACTTATTTGGCTCGATAAAAAGACCAGATTCAAACCGGCCTGTATTCTCCAACCAATTTAATCGTTGATTCTGCTTTTCGTGAGGATGAAATTACCCATAAATCTGTGATTAAGGTATAACACGGCTCTGAGTTCAAAACGCCACACGGATAACACATACGTACCAATGCGTTCAATAACTGAGGAATATCAATTAAAATAAGATATGCCTAGAAAATGAACTCTCTACTCAATGAAAGGGAATTAAAAGCATAAGGTCCGAAATGAGAAAAGATAATCTAGAGTAAACAAGTTAAAGTCTCCAGTCCATACTTACGAAGAAAGCAAACCAAAGGATTGTCATAAAGCCTGCGTACTCCTCTAGGCCTCCTTGAAACACTGCATAAATTAGAAAAGATCAACATATACGTCCTTAATACAAGTCTTCATGCTCAGATATTAATAGAAATTTATATTGTAATCATTTCATATCATAATCGTATCTATAAAAAGATGGAGAAAAGTGATTTGTTGTCAGCTGCAGGGGACATCATCTGAGCGGTGAACGTCCATTAGCCGAGTCTGCAGGAAACTCAAAAAATGTTTTCCATTGAGATCGCATTCTAGGAGCACTGTTCGCTGATCACCATACCTTCAGCTTCCACCAAATCTTACTATCATACTCGACGAACCATCGAGGAATGCGATCTGCCCAGTACTGCCGGTTTACGACGCCAGTATTGGTGATGGTACTTTCATCCAACCAAAGAACTTAGCAGATAAAATCCGAATACCATTACCAACCATTACGTATCATCGCATCGCAATAAATAATTATATTTTAAAGGTCAATTTTATACTAAAGCTTGAACCAACTGAAGTTTGTAAGGGTGTTACTTCTACCTTTGAAGTATTCCTAAATCGAGTGCTACTTGTCTGAGGATCATTTGGGGATTTTCGCCCTGTAGAGTTTCCAGTCGCACAATAGTGCACCGGAAGGTATGATTTGATGGAAAATGATATTGCGTAAACCGTTGTTGATACAGTGTCCGTGCAGGAGAAAGACCTCCTCCAGCCCCAGTAACTATTTGTACCATCACTGTGCACATCTTCATTCTTTACTGTTGCAAGACGAGAGAACCATTATGTTTATACCCGAAGGGGATAACTACACACATATTCTTCCAGACTAATAAGACAATTTTTTCAAAAGGGCTAGAAATGTGACATAACTACCTAAAATAAGAACGTATTACAGGTTTAACAATTCTTAGGAAGGGGCAGGATTCGAGCTTGGGATCACTCTAATATAAATCCCCCACCCTAAACACCCGTACACAAAGCACAGCTGTGGAAAATCTCAACCCAACAAGTAAAAAAAAAATCAGTGTTATCCTTTTTGAGGTTTATTTTAAAAGTATATTATATTATGATATTCAAATATTCTTGAGATTTTCATTTCTAACGGAGGAGAGTCATTATCATCATCATCATCATCATCATCATTATTATTATTATTATTATTATTATTATTATTATTATTATATTGGTGGTGGTAGTAGTAGTTGTAATAATGTGTTTGTGATGATAATAGTAGTAGGAGGAGTATCATTATGAAATATTTAATGCGTATTTATTTTATTAACACAATAGTGCTATAAGAATTGTCTACAATAAGTAAACTTCGATTAGATCTATGTCGCAATCAAAGCTGAATGTTGTACGTCAAACATGCTTGCCTCGTACACTGTGACTGTATTGGTAACAGTCTATTTAAAACTGATAACAGAATTAAATAGACAGAAAAAAAAAATCAAAGGAGCTTTGTCAGCATCGATCATTGGGGCATAAGTGAAACTATAATTTGAATTACAAATTTAAACAGCTGCTTCTAATATAGTGGAAAAATAGTACAAAAATGTAACATTTATTAGCCGGTAACATGTTTTCACATCTAGGAAACGTATTGCGGTATCATTTCTTTATAAGATGCCTATATATCTCTGACATGGCATCGTTAAAAAGCATGAGAGTGCTGCGCCACTTTTTCCTTACAGCTCTAAAGAAAGTGGTGACACCAGAAAAGAAAGAAAAGAAAACAAGTGGAAATCCTCCGCGCCTCGTAAGCACAAAAAATGGCTATGGTTGGCGCAAACTCGTGCAGCGGCGTAATACACGATTTGTGTCGCCATAAATGTGGTAGAGGGGAGGTGCAGTGAAAAATATCACGTAATTAGTCTTGCGGACATATCGGCTTGCGCACCTGCTCTAAGATAGAGGGTGATATCGCATCCCATAATGCGGCCGGATCCGCTTGCAGGAGAATGCTTGATCGAAAAGCTTCAATGTTGCCTCTCCCTGCTCCTTTTATATTCAAGGGTAGCTATACACCAGCCACATTAAAGCTGCTAGTGCTCTGTTTTTCACGTGATCATATGTGTGCGAATAGATGCAACACGAATTACTGTGTTAACTTCAAGGTTTACAGTTATTTATTTAACGTTAATAGCTTTAACCTCTCATTATAATCACCTGAAATTTGATCAGTTCAGATATTACCGGCCCTTAAACCATAAATTAAACTTTTGGGGCTTCAGGTAGACGAAACAAACTCAGCATTTGTCCATGTGACTAAAAAAACTACGCATGAAAAATATCTGATCAGGTAACATCAGGACGGAACCAGGATTTTCTAAATGAACGTTTCACACGTTTCCACAGCTGTCTTTGGACTGCATGTAAGGTACCTTTTGAAGAGCGCAGGAGGTATCCATCACGTAAGCACCGCCACAGGTGCCGAGGTCGTTAAAGCGCAAGGTCTGGATTTCGATTCCATCAGGACCGTCTTCCCTGACTAAGGATTTTAATAGGTTTTCCCCCGTCCTCATAAAAGGCAAATGCCGGGGAGCTACTCTACGCTTCCTTCCTTTAAAAAAAAACTCCGTTCCCAGTTTAGTTAAAATGGGCATTTAGCACTATTAGAAATAACGAAAGTGAAATGGAGATACTAGCAACCATTTTACTATCTACGCTGATGTTTGGATGTCCAACTGAATAACTCACATTACGGTTAAAAATTAACCACCACATTTTGAAATAAATGCAATGTAACTCATTCGCTTTTTTTTTTTTTTTTTTTTTTTCCGTCTCCAGTACACTGCTCTTTATGTATCTATAAAGCTTTACTGATGTTCAAACTTAAAATTTAGCAAGCAAGCAGATTTATTGTAGAAAATTAACGTGCAAACATTTTCTCCAGCGATTTGAAAGGAATCATCAAGGAGGATTTTTCCTTCTGCTGATGTAGACATGTTTTAAGTTAAAAGGTCATTGCGTTTACTGGACTGGGGATAGACAAGTCAGAGCAACGAAGGCCTTTTGAATTCTACTGAACCTCCAGGAGGGTGAGGTTAGGTGAAGGGTACGAAGGACGAATGCAGGTAGGGTTCTTAATGGTTCCAGTTCGAACGATTCAAGGAGTTCAAGCTCCCCTGAGCTCCCCCTCCAAGGAGTTTAAACCCCTAGGAAGGGCGTGTTCACGACAGACCTCTCTACTACGCAAATTCTTTCGCCTCACGCCGCACACCGCCAACCAGAGTACCCTGCACCCAAAACTAATGGAATAAATAAAATAGGAGAGCTGAAAATTGATGGAAAGTAAACATGTACTATTCCAGCATTCGAACAAGTGGCTAGGTGGGGGAAAAAAAATCAGCAAAGCCGAAATGGTATTTGCAACTGGGGCCTCCCGCATGGGGTTCAGATGTATTAATATTTGAGAACCCTAATTTTATTTTTAATAGATTGTATATACTCATGTAGTTAAGTAGAATGCCTCTCCGATTAATTATAAACCTGAAGTTTCAAACATTTCCGGAGTTATATTTCGTCCGGAGTAATATTTACTAATTGAAGACATAGGATGCTCAATACTTATACGATTTTGCAACATTTTCTAATTTAAAGTGCTGTCGAGGCACATTCTGGAAACAGTTTATAGACAATGATGACAAATAATTGGTTTTATTAAAATATGTAGTCAGTTTAATCAAAATTTAATAATCGAGCAAACCATAGATTCATGCCAATCGTAATAGAAAGAACATCCTTTGGATCTTTCTTATCTTGAATCCAAAAAATATATAGACTATCACCAGATCATGCAAATTGTAGACGAAGATGGTTAACGCACATGAATGCCAGGAGCCTCATATGCTGTACACTCACCGATGAACACTTTTCCTTGCCTGCACGATAATCCTACTCAGTGTATTTATTTCCATGCCATATTTTTGAGCTAAAGGAGTATAATGGATTCTCTACTGAATGATATTATTTAAAATTTCTGTATCCCCCTCTGCAAATAAAACTGAATGTAGCAATCACAGCATCTCTGCCTATGATTTTTGAAATTTAAAATCCTACATACGCACTCCATGTCACATTATCAATTTTGGAACTAAATGACCTTTTTTGGTTAATTTTAAATGTTTTATTAAATAGGACTAAATATGTTGACGTTTTCTTTCGATATTTTTAGCTTTTTGGAAAAGTTACACAAACGTAGAGTTGAAAAGGGTACTTTATAAAGTAATCTTACACACACAATGGTAATAGAGTTTATTTGAGTGTATGTTAACGGAGGTGCTAAAGAGTTAAGGTGCCAGTCAAAAACTTAGTAACTACTCCGGTTGCTGCTGGTTAGCTCAAGATTAGTTTATGGCGATGGTAACATAAACACTTGCATTCGTAGAGCTGTCGTCATGATCGCCAGGCAGAGACAATGCCCCGTCCCTTGCTTTGGTCTACAGGGAAATATGTAAAAACTTAAGGGGGAGGAAAAGATCGAAGTTTTTAGGGATGGTGCCTTGTGGTGCACTTGCGCTCGAGTAGTTGTGATGTGGTGCCGGTGACAAATACAGAATTTGCATTTAAATAGGGTATTTCCATCTGTGATACGGCACAGCCCGGCTCCACTTCATCTCTCAGCTTCACACTCCGGTATTAAACATCCTACTAGTAGTATTATTTAAATTGCAAACGGACGACCGCCGAGAGCTAGAGGGGAGGGTAGAGCAACCTGTCTGTCACTTTTTCTTCTCTTCATATTCCTATCCTTTTCTTGGCGTCTTCCTCTTCAGCTCGAGCATGCAACCTACATTGGCTACATCACGAGGCCGTCTCCATGGGTTAGGCATGGAGATTCTAAGCGTCTGGTAGTAGCCGTCAGCTCCTTTTTGTAGCTTTATTAAATTTCAGAAAAGTTAAGTACAATTCTTGTTTAATTATACATGCTAAAATAACGGAGAGCATTAAGAACTTTGGGTTCGTAGAATGCAGGGTTGTGTGAACTAGGAATATATTTATAAAAAATAAATATTTGCAGTTTTTGTACAAAGACAACTTTTTAATGTCATTTATATCAAATAAATGTGCAATATCATACACACAAGAATTTATCAAAAATAGCAAATCTTAAAGTTATTATATCAGAAATTTCATCATTCCATCTTTTAGAATTCAGAAGAAGGACGTTTACAAATAAGGGATCAGCAATTAATAAACTTTATCGAGAAGCATTTACTTCCAGGAGAAACTATACTATCTCACTTGAGCAGTCGAAATGCAGAATTATAAATAAACACTTGCAACTTTGAAGAGGTAGTCTCCTTCGCCTAGACGCAAGACCTCCAAAAGCTTTCAATAGCAGTATCTCTTTGTTTGTTGCTACCATCTGCCCTAGAGCCTGCACTTGTGAATAGCTGAATTTAAATAAATAATTTCTCCAAATCTCCACAAATGAATTATCTTAATATGTTCATTGGAGGAAGAAAACACGTTATTTGTTATAAAAGTTCACGTATTAAGATGAACGCAATTCAATAGAAGCTATGATTAGTATTATAAAAGGCATTTTGGTGAGAAAAGCACAAGAAAATAAACACTCTTGCATAGAGTACAATAGTTATAGATCTGTTTTCGGCAATCGTGCAAAAGTTTTAAGATGTTTGTCATTCTGAATGGAATTTTAGAAAAGATAATGCATGAATTGAACAGTTCAGACAGAACTACTTTAAGGACAATAGCATATGCAAACTCTAGGATAAGAACAGGTGTGAACCACAGGTATGCGAAATGATACAATTTGCAGACCTAACAGATCCTCGGCGGTTAGTTTCTTATTGCCGCTATAAATTAGCTATAGGCTCGTCAAAATTAACTACTCCCCCCTCTCATTTCTTGCCTAGATACTAATCTCAAACCCCCGCTACTGTTATCTCTATTCTTAACAGTCTGCTTGACCTTTCTTCCCCACTACTATCTTCTACAAGGATATATTGACTATGTCATGCACTACATTGTAGCGTTGTCACTGCATCATTATTATAACTGGCAATATATATTCTTACTTTTTAGTTATCTAATAACAATAAGCATGCTCACGGACCATAGATTTATTCTGGATACTTAAGAGAAAAAACAGTACGTTTGCTCTTGATATAAAACTGAGTTTCAATGAAAAGAAAAACACAGGTTTAATAATAAAGAAAAAGAAAAAATAAGCACATGAAAGTTTCCCTTACTATTTTAGGAACATCTTTGGGAAAAAGAGTTTAGAACAAGTTCTATAATTTATATAGTATTACAAAAGTGCCTAAAGAGAAATAATTTAAGGCCCTATGAAAATAAAATTTGAAGAATGTGGAGAAAAATTAATTAAATATAACAATTATGGGTAATGTTCTCATAAAGAGTACTGTTTATTCATTTTATGCATTTATTTGTAATTAATTTGTTCATTCAATTAATCTTTCATTCGCTAGAATTTTAAACACTAGCTCTTCTTGAACATTATTCCTTTAGAATATAGTAAAACTTGACATTCACGTTAGAAGGAAGTACAAAACTGAGATATAATTAATATTTGAATTTGCTTATATCATTAGGATATTTCAAGGGTGTGGTCAATGTGGTTAAACACAGAGAAGATATGGTAAGTCATAGCAATACAATAAACTGAATGCACTTCCTTTTGTTTTAAAATTGTTGTTTTCTCTGAGTTGCGATCTACAACAGAGCCAGAGAGAAAGGACGGCAAAAGCCGAATTTGCACATAACTTTCCAATATTCTAATGCAGTATACGTCAAAGTGACATGGCCAGTACATTGCGGCGGTTCCCCTATTCGGGCTCGCTGTTCTGTGGCAGCAGGAAAGATTTGTAGACACAACTCGATAAGACGTGGAGGGACTAACGCAGTAGATTGTATACTTTGACACCTGATAGATGAATGGCTATTGGAATCCAACTCTTAAGTTTTCCCTTCGCCTTCCTTTGTATATATACTTCTGCTCCTTGCTTTTTACTTGTTTGTATATGGGGCGTAAATCAGTCTAGAGAACTGTTCGGGGTCCTAGGAGCGAAATTCTATTCTATCCTAGTACTAACTTTACTGTAACAAACGATCCCATGTTCTGTTCCATTGAAAAATGTAGTTTTATTTCTGAAACACTTCTTTTTATTGTAGAATGACCTTCCACAAGACCTTCCTAAAGTAATGTACATTTTAAATGTTTAATCTGCAATTAGTATGTATAAATAAGGTCTGCTGGTTCTTGACTGTCCTCTGCATAGTCCGAATTTAACCTCGTGAGACTTTGGGATAGTGAAAAAAGTTATTTTCCCCTTGGCTAACAGGTTCATCATGAGATAGAACTGTCATTGCAACATTAACACTTCTTTTACGATAGGTATGTTGAACGCTGCCTAAACAGTAAGCATTATTAGTTTTAGATTACATAATGAATGTATAGGACTATACATAAACGTTTTAAATAATAACATCTGAGAACACTGCATATTTCTAGCCCAATTATGACAGAGAAGTTGCCGCAGTCAAGGATTAGATTCAAACTGGCATTATAATATTTTAATATACGTTTTAATAATTATACAAGGTTTATTTTATACAAAAGTTTCATATAACACAGTTTCATATTTCTAGAACCTTATGCATTACATTTATAAACACGCGTTTTTTCAAAGCAAAATATAGTTTTGAAAAGTCCAGGCTCATGTATCTAAATACGTGCTGAACTGTACAAAACCTGATGTAATTGCTGATCTCTTGTTACAGCATTGTTTCCTCAACCAGGTTAACTTAGCTGTGTAGAGGGTATAATGTCCTTAAGGCGATTATTATAGTTCCATTCAATAAAATACAAGCGTACATAACTAATTGCTAATAGATTTTTGTGTATATAAGCCAGTTTATATTTATATTTTATTTCAATGATTCATCAATTAAAAATGGATATATCAGTAAAAGTTAAATATGTTTAATCCATTGATTTTTGAGGTACAGAGCATTAATCTTTCAGTATAATAAAAGTATTATCTCTTCAGGACATACTCTTTCTAATTTTAAGAAATGTTTGCTAATAACCGCTTTTTATCTTATTGTTTGTGAATCTCGCTGATCTTTGAGTTAAAATTCTTAGTCATTTATAAAAAGAGCACCTATCACAGCATTTTAAAAATTTTCAGATACTGAACCAGCCCCTAAATATATATGTATCGTTTACTACAGAAATATTTGAGCATTTTCCTTTTATTCCAATTAGAGGCATGGTGGAGAAGTGGCTTGAATGAAAAGAAGAAGAGGAAATAAAATAAAATAAAATAAAAACATGTACTGTAATAGAATTCTAATGCAAATTGTGTTTAGTATTGGCAACAATGACTTTTTTAGTTATTTTCATATTTTTAATTTCGCAATACCACGCTGTCCAGTCATCTTCTGCTAGACACGCACTCAACGGTCGGCATGTGACCGAACAAATCCCGGCATTCTTCATCTGCTGGTTGTATGGAATGCAAATACATGGTAATGTGATTTAGCAACTGGTATTTTATAATGTATTATTTTAAGTCGCTCGCTTATGCAGCTATCTATAGTAATATGTTAATATAATGGATGACATAACAATTATTTTGGGAAATACATCGTTTGTTAACAGTCACGTCACCAAATCAATACAGGTATGTCTGGTATTTTATTTTGCACGAAGCCCAATAATGTACATAACAACTCTCATGTAGTTCAAACTCAATAATAACGTGAAATAAAGGAGAAAATACGCAATCATTTCCTGCCAAATTGATCTACCATAGCCACCTATATTCAACCTCCAATTTTGCCTTATAGTGCAATATACTATGTTATTTATGTTTTATTGCCTTTTTGTCACTGTAATATTTATTAAATAATTCATTTAGTTTAATAATATTGTCACGTTACTAAATAACTGCCCGTCGTCTAAAACCAAATTAACTTGATTTAAAAAGCACTCGCTAATTTCCTAAGCTCAATACTAACTAATAACTCGACATTAGGGGATGTAGTCAGAGCTAGATCTTCTTGAATTCGTCACATCCATTTTCTAAAATAACTAATAAGTTTCAAACGAAATTATACTGATCCTTTCATGATAAAGTTATTTTATCGATACGTGATTTACATATTTGAGCTAATAAAATGCATCTTATCCATAGATGGGGCTTGCGGGATCTAGGAACGATTGTTGAGTATCATGTCTCACGGAAGAAAAAAGAAGTCAGCTTAATTTTACGAAACTAACGCGTCATGTATTACCACGCATGCGCTAACTTCTCCTCCATTCATATATTTCTTAATATCAATCTTGACGACCCTTTCCAGGGTGTATCGCAGTGTTATATAAAAAAACCACATAAACAGATGTCCTCGTCGATGAAGTAGAAAACGATGAAAATAGTCAAATTACTACATTTCAATAAAATTAATGATAAAATGTAACATTGGAATATTAACTTGATTTTACTCAACGAGTCTTGCGCCCTAATATAGAATAATGTTTTGGTGAATCTTGTGAATGTCAAAGTTTATCTTGACGAGTTACATTTTTTAATGTGCGCAGTTCAGCTTATTTTTTGTTTGTTTGTTTAATCTAGTTGACACTGCATTATAATATTTTCATGAGGTAACTTTGAATGTATCGTTTTTGTTGAACTACCTCACTGAAAGCATCTAAATGGACGTAACAGCCAAAATGCAGAGCTCAAACTCCTTAAAACGTACGTCACTAATCTATATCGATCACAGCATTTTCCCCCCGAGATTACCTTTATTAATATCGGCGCCCAGAAACTCCATTAACATCAGCATCTGCAGAGACATAACAGCCATAATGCATAGCTAAAAAAACAATTATTTACCAATTGATACTTTACATTCCATCATCTGCATGGACATATCAGCCATAATGTAGAGCTCAACCACGTTAAAACGTGTTTCACCGACGTTACGAGCCTTAAAATTCATTCTGGTCGCAACATAGCACAAAACAAAAATGCACATCCATTTACACGTATGACACCATAAACTTAATTTTGAAGAAAAATATATATGTGAAAATGAAGATTATGATAAGGTCATGACAGTTTCTCAATACTTGATAAAACTACTTTATGCTTTAAAGTTTTGATGCGTTTTCTCACGCTGAATATGCATTTTATTTTTAATTCTAGAGTATTGTGTTATGCCTTAATTAAACTTCAAACACACAGTTATTTTTAATAAATATAGCCATGATTTTTTTTCTTCAAGATTTGCCAAAAATTTTCTAACCATTTAAGGCAGATAAATTCTTTGGCGAATATAAAATCTGATTGTATGATTTTTGCAAAAAGTTAATCATTGATTTCGCCTCATGACGTGGTCTGTATCGTGATGTAGTCATTGTTAAGGAAGTATTCCTTCGATCGAAGCAGAATGTGAGCCTCCATCGCTAGTTTATATTTTGCACGATGTAATTCTTAAAGCAATACTTGTCTGGTATAACTCACTAAATTAAAAGTATTTTCGTTGCCTAGAAAATGTCTTTCTTTAAAGGTACCTTTTAGATTTAGTCATAATTATAAAATAATTTTAAAAATTCCAGTAAATGATTGTGTAATATTTTTTTCAAAAAAAACTCAAAACAGCATTATTTTTCTTACACGATTATCGGCAACATGCAAAACAAGGATTTCCTATCTAGAATAATAATTTCTTAAGTTATTCACACCTAACAGACTCGATTATTGAACTAAAAAAAAGGACTAAACAATCTTAAGCTCATAATTTTCAAAATGGATTTGAAATTCAGTGTACCGATTTAAAATCCAAGAGAAAAATAAGCATAAAATAGATATTCATATGCAACCAAAAACTGAGCTTTTAAAAATATCATTTAGATCCCTCTTAAAGATGAGTCTAAGTGCATGTAACTTTCATTTGTACTTATATTACAAAATGTAGCAATGTAAGTTATATTGGCATTTTGTTAAGGTTTTGTGCTGATTGTGTAAAAATGAGTGATAAGGAACTAGGAGGCGGTGAAAACGAGGGACGGGAAGCCGAGAAACCGCATCCAAGCAAACGCTTCCCCCAGCTAGGCACGGCTCCTGCGGCTAGAAACACAATTACCTCCAAGGTGGCACTGCCGAGGCTTCCGTAACCTCAATATTATTCCGGCACCATTCGCTTCCATACCTGATTTACCAGGCACATCTATTATCAGCAAATTCGTAAGATTTCTCTCCAACTGCCTTGTAAGACTTCTGCATAATCCAAACGCCGTCCACTGTTGAAGGCATTTTTACGATGGTAAAGTACTACCGTATACTGCCTATAGCGTTATACATTTAGTCTATTATATTAAGTTAAAAAATGAAATTTTGAGAATCAAATAGAAAAAAAAAGAATTTAAATATATTCAGAACTGTGTTATATTAATAAATTCATATGTCGGATATTTTTCCTTCGAAATTCGACTCAAGAATAAGTATTTAACACGCAAATAGAAGTTACAGAATTTTTCTTTATATCATAATGTTAGAATGAAATATGTTACACAAACAAAGGAAATAAAGTAATATTATCGTGAAAATAACACGAAAGGTTCTTATTTATTGATATATCTACAAGCCATAGTGGGGAATGGATCATGAATGCATCAAAGAAAAACTTAATAATGATTAGTGTTTATTTACGCTCTTTAGTGATTTTACATTAGTAAGGTATATATTGTATTACATTACATTATTTTATAATACAGGTTTTCCAAAGTTTTATTGTCTACAGAATAACACAATGTATACAATGAATTCTTTGCTATGAAAGTAAGCAAGCGCCAATTGAAATTAAACATAAAAACAAAGGAGAAATTGCACTCTAATCCGTTGATCAAAACACTGCAATAATATGTTGCTATTTCTCATTAGTGTGGCGCAATAAGTTATTATTAATAACAATTTTTCATTTTATACTGTGTTTTTGAATGTAATTGAATATTTATTCTAGCTTGCATTTGAAATACATTTAAGCTGATATATTTTAATGTATTAAATTCCTATTATATTATTTAATGCTGATTAATGCTCTATTGAATGTTTATGGAACCTGAAAATAGATGTTATCAAGAATGAACAAATAAATAAATAAATACTTGACAATTCACCTCATAATGGGTGATTTCTCAAAGTTTCTGAAAGCTTTGTGAGGGAAGAACATTAAGGTTAGCGCAACTATTTACAATTATAAAAATTTTAAATGTTTACTAATGAACTATGACTCATTAATTTATTATTTTAAGACCATTTAGATTATGTAATTAATTTATTTTTCTAAAAATTAATTAATTCAGAACATTTTCCAATTCTTTCCAAGACGTTTCTTCAGAAATTGGTGGCAGATTTTCCATTTTTCTAATGTTGTAGAGTCAGACAAAATGTCATTTATTTTGGGATATATTTGCCGGAATTATGTAGAGAATCAATTACTTTCTCCTTTTTTAAAAAAAAACTGCAGCTACGTACGGACTTAGCATCACTGACAATGTATTACCGAATAGTAAGCGATTAAAATTTGTATATATTTACAATTTCAATTTTACAATTAACGTTGGAGTTCTGTTCATACCACGTTCTCCATTTTGTTTGGAGCAAACCACGTGAGAAATAAATATTCATCTTGATTATATAACATATACTTCCATGTTCTTTTATTCCAGTTAACTATGATACATGACCGCATAGTTGTTTTCTTGTTCTTCTTCGTAATCAACTGTCCCGTACTGCGACAATTTCGATACTGCATTATTTCTTTCAATTAATTTCTCACTTCCGCATCCGACCTCTATTTTGTAGTCTCATTTCCAAGAAGAAGGTCAATAAGGATTGTCCCTTATACTTCTACCGAATGTGGCTCTAATCAAATGCGAAAAAAAAAATATATATATATTTACTAACTTCTCTGTGAGATAGAGAAAGACTTGGATTTAAGTACTGGTCAAGTCCAGCTGTCTGGGTAATATTTTATTTCGGAGAAGGTGAATGCCAAATAGCTTTAAGGCGCCAAGGGTTCCGGGTATTTGCGCCATCATTAGTTCATTTCATTTCATTTCATTAATTTCTACAGACTTACACCTGTAATATTTAGTTCACAATCTACAGACGTAGCGAGAAGACCAGTGCAGTCAACGTGGCAATAAATAAAACATAAAAAACAAATATAACCTACCAACCAACTAATTGTTTAAATTTTACATATTTTATACTTCATTAAGCGAAAGTAGCGCGATTTAGGTGAATTAATGAAAACAATATAGTTCCTTAGAATTATACTCTAAGTAACTCCTATATCAAATAAATGATGTGAGATTCTTGATAAATAAAGTGAACAATCAAAGACTCGATAAAAAGAGAACAGAACCAAAAACATGTAAACGTTTTAACGCTAAAGAGGATAACTCTCACAAAATATTCATGTGTAAGCATTGCTCCACAACTTAATACTTTCATTTAATAAACATAGAAGATTATTCTTTTGCATCTACAGCAGATATAATATAACAAATCATTATAATAACTAAGTAAATCAAGTATAAAGTATATATAGAGCAAAACAAATAGTCATACTCGAGTACTCCAAAACAAAAAACAAAAGTAAAGCAGTTTTGTGATAAGGAAAGAAATGGAACTAGGTTAACAAGCTAATGTTATAAAATGAAATTAAAAAAAGACATCGCTTATAATAATAGAGTGAAAATATATGCATTTAATAATTAGTTTATAAATACAGAAAACAACACGCGATGTTCTCACATCAATGAAGTATGAGTAATGTTGCAGCATTATCTGAAGTATCTAACCTATTCTATTTTGAATTAGTAGCACAGCATGTGATAAAAAATCAATAGATCCATAATAACCGAAAGGAACGTATGACTGAAATAATGTATCACCACATTTCTTAATAAAACCAATAAAAGAAAAATGTTTGTTAATCCTTTTCTCAGTTTATAAAAGCCTTTCTTCAATACGTTTTTTCCCAGAAAGAATGGGACATAAAACAATAATATCAATTCATAAAGGTCTCTGATACAAGAAAGTATTATCGCCCAATACCAGTATTGTGTATATTCTTCGTAATTGTAGAAAAAAATGTGCATGTACAATTAGTAACTTATCCAAAGAACAACAATAAACCAGTAGACATGCCTTCAGGAAAAAAAAAATGCTACTACCGCGGTCCAAATACGGATTATTTTCAGCACCTCCAAAGTTCTTTGTATTTGCCAAATTTAGCAACTCCAATATATAACATAACAAAATCATTTTCACCGTGTTGCACATGAAATAATAAAACATAAATTACAGTTCAGTGTTCTGAATAATACAAGTTTATATTGGTTAAACTGTAAATAGAAAGCAAAAGTAGTGCAATTAAAACTCTGGAATCACAATGGAGAGATGTGTCAAGAGAAGTTTTTCAAGACTTGGTACTAAATCGCTTTTTATTCCTAATATGTACAATACAAATGATATTCCAAAATTATCTATAAGAATATGAGTTGATACAACAGAGATACCAAAATTATCTATAAGAATATGAGTTGATACAACAGAGGTACCAAAATTATCTATAAGAATATGAGTTGATACAACAGAGATACCAAAATTATCTATAAGAATATGAGTTGATACAACAGAGATACCAAAATTATAAGAATATGAGTTGATACAACAGAGATACCAAAATTATAAGAATATGAGTTGATACAACAGAGATACCAAAATTATATATAAGAATATGAGTTGATACAACAGAGATACCAAAATTATATATAAGAATATGAGTTGATACAACAGAGATACGAAAATTATCTATAAGAATATGAGTTGATACAACAGAGATACCAAAATTATAAGAATATGAGTTGATACAACAGAGATACCAAAATTATATATAAGAATATGAGTTGATACAACAGAGGTACCAAAATTATCTATAAGAATATGAGTTGATACAACAGAGGTACCAAAATTATCTATAAGAATATGAGTTGATACAACAGAGATACCAAAATTATCTATAAGAATATGAGTTGATACAACAGAGATACCAAAATTATATATAAGAATATGAGTTGATACAACAGAGATACCAAAATTATATATAAGAATATGAGTTGATACAACAGGGATACCAAAATTATCTACAAGAATATGAGTTGATACAACAGAGATACCAAAATTATCTATAAGAGTATGAGTTCATACAACAGAGATACCAAAATTATCTATAAGAATATGAGTTGATACAACAGAGATACCAAAATTATAAGAATATGAGTTGATACAACAGAGGTACCAAAATTATCTACAAGAATATGAGTTGATACAACAGAGATACCAAAATTATCTACAAGAATATGAGTTGATACAACAGAGATACCAAAATTATCTACAAGAATATGAGTTGATACAACAGAGATACCAAAATTATCTAAAAGAATATGAGTTGATACAACAGAGATACCAAAATTATCTATAAGAATATGAATTGATACAACAGAGATACCAAAATTATCTATAAGAATATGAATTGATACAACAGAGATACCAAAATTATCTATAAGAATATGAGTTGTTACAACAGAGATACCAAAATTATCTATAATTATATGAATTGATACAACAGAGGTACCAAAATTATCTATAAGAATATGAATTGATACAACAGAGATACCAAAATTATCTATAAGAATATGAGTTGATACAACAGAGATACCAAAATTATCTATAAGAATATGAATTGATACAACAGAGATACCAAAATTATCTATAAGAATATGAATTGATACAACAGAGATACCAAAATTATCTATAAGAATATGAGTTGATACAACAGAGATACCAAAATTATCTATAAGAATATGAATTGATACAACAGAGGTACCAAAATTATCTATAAGAATATGAGTTGATACAACAGAGGTACCAAAATTATCTACAAGAATATGAGTTGATACAACAGAGGTACCAAAATTATCTATAAGAATATGAGTTGATACAACAGAGGTACCAAAATTACCTACAAGAATATGAGTTGAGGTACTAAAGATGTAAACATAATAAGACATAGAAGAAGCATTGTATAAGCATGAAGTAAATTATGTAATAGTGTAAAAGTAATGGAAAGAAATTTAATTTAAAAAATAAACTTAAATTCAAACCGCAATAAATTTGCCATATTGACTTAGAATTAAAAGCATATATTAATATTTTCATACTAAATTCAGAAATTATTACATATTATTTTTGATCATACATTAAATCTGAAAGAATATTTCAATGTTATTTTATATTATAATATTTAATGCATCATTACTAGCATAAATAATTGTGTAAATTAGAAAAATGTTCACTAAGTTACTTTCCCTACATAATATCACATCGTTTAATAATTTTGGATACTGTGATTATTTGGAAATTGTCTTCAAAATAAAAAATATTTCATTGATGATCTTACTAAAAATATTGCAGGCCATAATTCCGAGAATTAAAACTTATTAATATATATGCTGAAGCTCTCAACTCATTAGCCTATCAATGTTAATCAGCACAGCATTAATAATACAAGGATATTATAAAGTTTGTAACAAGTCTCTAGCAGGCGTAAAAAGCTACATAATAGATAGTTTAAACTAAAAATAAAAAGTTGTTGTTGGAATGACCATTTTATTCAATAAATGGATAATTCAAAGAAAGTATTAATATTTAAATGTTTATACTAGTGTATAATATTATTTCATATTTACGATTATGTGCTTGTATCTAATGTAGATAATTGGATTAGATTACATCTACACGTTATATTTTCTTGTAACCATTTGCTTAGTATAAATGTAACTTCTCTCCTAGAATTATGTCTAGGGTCTATTTTCCGTCTTTTTCTTCATATTTTATTTTATATAGTATTAAGTTATATTTTGTCCAATTAGAGCTTTACTTGAACAATATAAATTAAGCTTTGTGACAAATTTACATTTGCACTTACAGTCATACAGTAATCAGAGCATTAGGAGAATAGCTGTAGAAGTACTTTTTAAATTGGCATTCTTTTGTTAGAAATCAGCAAGATATTTCACATATAAAGTAATGACAAGCTAATTTCATACAGCATCTTGTTTCAACTTTTATCAGATGGGTTAGTGGAGTCTGTATCTGTTGTCCCTTCAGATTCCTGCTATATTCTGTAATTGTATTACGTTAAGTTTTGTATTTTGCATCTTCTGTCATGTACAGTATACCCTAGCTAAGCAGTTCATAAAATAATTTAATGCAAATGTATATCATCACAGCTAGGGAAAGACAAACGATCAGTCTTGTAGAAACATCTCCAGCTCGCAAAGGTCTTGTTTTTAGTTTCAGGAACGATTGCAAGTAGCTAAAATAATAGACATTCACGTTTACATGGACAGTTGTTTTCTTTGTACATACAATATGATCGAGGGAAAGAAAAAACAGTTTCGAATATACGGATCTCTCGAGTTAGTACATAGTACATAGTAGAGTGGAGTTCTGATATGATTGTTATGACTGCTTGCAAGGTTTCGATTCCCCTTATTTATTTACACATTTTTGTCAAAGTCCGATTTCAGATTGTTCTTGAAGCAGCTAAAACGTATTTGATTGTCACTGAACCAGGATATTCCATTGCTATATAATAGCCGTCGGTGATACGCTCATAGTTTAAAGACCTCAATCACCCGTGCCGGAAAAGGATAGATAGCCGATGAAAGACGTGGACGTTTCATCGCACTGTGTCATCATCCAACTGCATTTGCCAGTCCAGGCACGGAGAAAAATCATTTCCACATCATCTGTATTCAATTCTGATAGGAAGTATAATCCAGAACGATGTGGACAACATCAACGGTAGTCACAAAGACGTGGTTATCTAACGGCTTCCAGACAATCCTCAAATGAAAATTCTCAGGTCCCCATAGGGAAGATTTTGAAAGAAGAAACATCTATTGCTCCAAGATACTGGAGGTTCTACTTGAGCATTTTTTGATTTTATTGATTTTGGCCCATGGTGAGACCAAAAGAAACTAAAGCAGCATAGGTTCTCACCCAAGAAAGATTACAGGACATTGGTAATCGTTTAGAAAATTCCCCTAGAAAATCTCTTCATCCTCTTGCACAACAAGTGGGAACTTCATATGGGCCTGTGAAAAGGCTACTAAATTATTTCTTTTCAAGCCGTACAAAATAATTGTGGCACATGCTCTTCAGCCAGCTGACCCCGTACACAGCCGCACATTTTGGTAGTAGATCTTGGGAAAATGTGTACAATGCACAAATAGATCCACATTTAATATTTTTCTCGTACGAGGTCTGGTACCTCCATGGTTATGCGTGTACTCAAAACTGTGGTTACTGGGGTACTGATAAAACTGACTTCATATAGGAAGTATCCCTCCAGGATGAAAATGTCGCCATTAGTGATGAGAGAATCATAGGAATCATTTTTGAGCATACATTTTGTTCTGTTACTTATGTGAATACCGAACAAACCTTATTTTTCATATAATTAACCGACAGGAAGCTGGATCGTGCATTTTTTCAACAGGACTGTGCTACTGCTCACACTGCAGATAATTACAAGAGAGCAATTCACAATGTTTCCATAAGATAAAATTATCAGTAGGGATTTGTGGCCCCCTCGGTTTCCCGATTTAAGCAGCTTATGATTATTATCTCTGAGTTAAATTAAAAAAGTCCATGTACAAGATGAATCCGCATACCGTACAAGAACTCAAAGATAATACTCTTCAAGAAATTGTCCGGATTTCTCAAAGTGAACTAGATCGAGTGATGAGTTATCTAATATTCTATGACAGGACACTTTCATTCCATCTAAAATTATGTAAAGTGTATCAAAGAGGAAACATTTTTGCTGCCCTACTTTGTCTGTGTCTGTGTGTTCCAAGAAAAGCAAATATAGGGTCGCCAGAAGGGATTCAACGTAACCTACGAATCTATGCACCTGCCTTTATAATCTACGGCGACTTAAGTAACAGGTTTACTTGAGAGTTCCTGTGCCAGCTACTCCCTCTTGTACCAGGAATGAACGTATCAAAGTATGCCGAAAGGAAGAGTTGGGGGAGAGCTTCACAAGGAACCTCTCGACTTAAAGGATAATGGGATCACGTTTATCCCTCTTAGTTCCGCGCTCTACCCTCAGCGTCGCTCATTCTACCCTAACCGCCCCCTCGTACGGACGACCACCGCTGCCTAAGTCGCATCTTGGCAACCCTTAACGGGGCTGCGTGTCTTTTGATACAAACTGTGTCACTGTTGCAGAATTTTGGTGTGATCTAAAATCTGAAGAAAATCGTCAAGTTTTCATCCAAAATTTACGGCAGTTAGATATTTTGGTGCAGTGTGATCACCAGCATTGTCATTGCTACTTATTTCCTTGTACTTTACTCTTCATCTTTTTTGTTATTTTTTTCCATTTTGCCACGATATATCATCGTATATTTATTTTGTTTTGTTCGTCTTCATAATCAACATTTTCTTTATTCTGCCGCCTGCTGCGACAGAGGCAATGCTGTTTCAATGATTTTAATTCATTTTCAAGTTTCCATAAGTTTTATTTTAAATTATATTTTAATTTTTATTCATGAATTAATGTGTAATGCAATGTCTAAAACCTAGATTTTACTTTTCTTATATTTGGCATTAACAATCAAGTCTTTCGGTTTTCTCCTCATGTTCAAGTTTCTGATATTCTTATAAATACTTTGAAATAGTCCAGTGATAATTTCTAAATTGCATTGATAATAATAATAATAATAATAATAATAATATTATTATTATTATTATTATTATTATTATACAGGACTTACTCAGGACTTACTCGTATATACCACAGGGACCTTATAACATTTCTTAAATGTCTTTCTGATTGTGTAACATACATATAAAAGCCAGATCAAATGTACATGAAACAAAAAGAAAGGAAGGATATAGGAAAACAGCAGCGCTTAGATTTATGCCTCTTTCGCTTAAAGTGACAGGTCGTATAAAGTTTACTTTGCTTATCACGACATACCTGTAGTAAGAGGTATGCGACCTTGCATGTGAGGATCTAAGTAAAGGAAAATCTTATTTTAATTATAATTTTTTTAAATCAGTGCTTTCTTCACACGGATGCCCCAAATCCCGAGAAAAATCTTCGCAACTGTCCATTTTATGAAGAAGTTAAAGGCATTCAATTTTTTCTGTTGTATTATTTTTATTTTATCGTCAGCAGCACAGAACTGAGTAAAAAAACTGGTTAACCTAGTTTTGGTACAATGAAAGCTATTATTATAGTAAAGACTTATTTCAATATGTTAAGTTCTCATTTTTGTTTTCAAACAAAGAACTGCTATAACCATTTAATTTAACTAATATACATTAGCATGGTCATGTGTCAATTCACAAATGTTTTTTTTTTTGTAGAATTTTTATTTTGTATTCTGATAATTTGCAAAAGCTATACACTAAATATATTTGCACCAAAATATAACAATTATTAGTGATTAAATTATTTCTGAATTATAGATTTTTGTGTTTGATGTAAATTTTCCTTTCTAATTATTAAACATGTATTTGCGCTTGGCATAGATTTACAGTCCTATTATTATTATTATTATTATTATTATTATTATTATTATTATTGTTGTTATTATTATCACCATCATAATTATCATTCACCATAATATCTATGTATGGGCAAGTATTGAACAGACCATAGTGCAATTAGTGATATTATGTAAATTTGTTTCTTAGAGTTGTATAAATAATCAAGTTGGCAACCTTGGAACCACGTCAGGTTAGGAGAAAATCAATAACAGCTGATCTCAGCATTGTGCTTGCCCAAAAACATGCTATAGCTTTTTTCGCGTTTTAAACAGCAATTTACTACAATATCTATAAAGAGTATTTAATTATAATGATAATGAAATAGTAAATAAATAAATAAAAGGTTATTTGTAATTTTAACCCACCAAAGCGCGTTTAGAATTACTAATTACCAACCCTGTGATATCGATAATATTATCTATCGATACTCCTCCTAGTGAGAAATAACCAAACTACTTCTATGAAATAAGGAACGTTTAGCAATTAGTGTAATTAATTAAATTAATAATTGCTAATTTATTTACAATTATTAAATACTGACTAAAAATAAAACATGTGTTAAAATGATATTATTTATCTCTTTTAATACTTGCATAATAAATAAATGTTATCCACATTTCCCCAAGTTGGAAGAATTATATCCTTCGTATAAATGCAAAAATAGTGCAAAGGCAGTAATAAAATTAATTTTTATATATTCACACACAATTAGTGAATTAAGATTATTTCTGCTATGAATATTCATTTTTAAGGATTTATAAGTATTGTCTTGCCAAACATGATATTTTTATGAAAAAGACTAAAGCATTACCTTTTAGTTTCGAAATGAAGCCGTCAGTAATGCACGAACGATAATGAAATATGAATTAAGGAATGTCTTAATTACTAAAATAAAATTCAAATGAGGCATAATGTTCATTGTTTATATGATTATTACACATACGCACATTTTCATAAAGTACTTGATATGGCACATTGTTGATAAATTGGTATGAAAATATGCTATCACTGCAAGAAAAATCAAGCTCAAAAAAGGGTAACTGTAGATGTACCTAATGAAGAAAATAGAACAGAGGATGTTCAATAACAACACCGGAGAGAAAAAAAGACGAACAAATGAAAGCTTGTTTTTTTCGGGAATATTGTATAATAAACTGAGCTCAAAGCGTAAACTCTCTAAATTTCAGATCCAGTTAACATTTAAACATATTTATTACTCAAAAAAAAAAAAAGAAACAAAGACCACAATGAATGTAGTAATACTCAAAATGTTCTCGTATATTATAAATGAAGTTTGAAACTTCTCTCTTTCTGCAGTAAGCTTACATATGCTAGCCATAGGGACCATTGGAAGTAGTTCATTTTTGGTTTAAGTGATGTTTATAAGGTTCATTATTTATAACAATTTGAAATATTGCTGTATAGTTAACCCTGTTTCATAAAATTCCATCCTCGTATATTTTTATAATTTTTTGCTTATAGTAGTTTAAAAAGTTTCGTTAATTTGGGCTAAGTAAAATATTTTAAGAAATCAGAGAATATATGCAAAATGAAAATGATGCAAATATATGAACCTGTAGTGATACAATATATCAAACTCGTCTACAAAATGAATAATCTCTGACTCTCTATGTATATACTTTTCGCTGAACTCTTCCTATCAAAGCTTTAAAATCTATGTTTATATTTCTATAAATGTTAAAATTACATATTAACAATTCACTGGTTGTAACTAACGTATACTGCAACAAGAAGATCTATCTATTTGGAAATTTTAAAAAAATCCCCATGAGTGTACTATATGTGTGTGTGTGTTTTTTTTTTTTTTTGTGAAAATATACAAATAAATTGTTTAGAAAACAAGGACACGTTGACTTAAGTTGGGGTTTTTCTCAGAACATTTGCCATATATTTTTTTGACTATTTCTTTACTTTCCTTTAATATCGATTTCCTGCCAAAATATAAAGATTATGATCAATTAATATGTAAGTGTTATAAGCGTTATAAGTGTAATATAATTTACAACATAAATCAGAAAGATTGTTACTGTCATATTTACACATTTTTTAAAATGTTTGTTGTTTTTACTTGCTTAGAGTACGCTCTTTAATTCCCACGAAACACAAATTTGCTGGTTTATAGTGCTCGAAAATGCTCTTTACGATACAGAAAATGGCATAATGTGTTGTACATATAAATTATCATTCCTTACATTTCCATATATGAAGAATGGAAATACAGATATAAGAAACATAACTATGTTAAACATTCTCCCTTGTAATAGAAAAACAAAAGCTGTAGGAATTTTACATCGATGTTACATTCATTTTGTAGTTTTTGAGATATTTACCTTTTAATAATATAATTATTTGGTTTATAATATGCGGTTGAACAGTGTTCCACAATTAATGACAAGGAAGTATATTAAAATAGTGAAGAAAGTCTGAGAGCTTTAAATTAACAGGATACACAAATTTTTCCCAAATCAAGTTAACGCACTAGTTTTGGGAAAATATGCATGTGAAAATGCTTATGTAAAGTTAGAAAACAAAACTGGGCTCTAACAGATAAATTGCACTCTCAGATTGTTTATAAAATTTAGAAACATAATATTAATGTAATTTCTTATATATTGCGCATTTAATTGAATTGTTTTTGGCGAGGTTTTAACACCCTTATTATAAAATAGTTTTTGTTAGTAGTTATCATACGAATTACTTTTTTAATATGGGGTGGTCTGAAATGTTTTCCACCTATTAATTTTCCCTCTGGTTTTATTTCTTAACATTCTCTGTTCTACTTTCTTGATTCCAACTGCAGTTACCATTTTTGAGCGTGGTGTTTCTTGCAGGGACAGTATATTTTCATAGAAATTTAACAATAATGTGGCATATCAAGTACTTAAAAATATGCATATGTATAATAATCATTATAGAACAGATAAACAATGAACATTATACCTCATTGTAATTTTATTTTTGAATCTTTCATCAAGTCACGATTTATTCCAATGAAGCTCTATTTCCATTGTTTCATTTCTGAAGCGATTTTCCGGAAGATCTGTCAAATACTTCTCTTCAGATGCAATCTCCTTTTGATTTAATGAAAAACACTGGGCTGCAAGAAAGGGTTTGAGCTTTGGGAACAGATGGGAGTCAACAGAGAGCCAAATCTCGCGATTAGGGTGGGTGCTTCAACAATATATGCTTCAAATCTCTCGATTTTCCTTGTGAAGAGTTGCTTTATATTAATGAAAAAAAAAACTTTTTTCACAAATTTTACATTTAGTTGGTTTAAAAAATTCAAAGGTACTCTGCTGTTGCCTTAAGATAACCAATTAGAAAATTTATTTGTTGCCCCAAAAGACTTCTGTCATAAACTTTCCTATAGATGGAATCACATTGCCGTCTTTGATGTTGAATATGCGGCAATTGTTCACTGTTTTGACTGTTGTTTGTGATCCAAGTATGTTTATGTTATGAGTCAATGCAAGGAATCAGTTCAGTTGCTGTTAAAGTGTGAATACTGTTGCGACATATTCATATAAATATGTCTTGATCCCCTGCTAGCGAGTACGTGCTCAAACTTTTTCATAAATAATTCTTCGTGTAAAATTTAACCCACGTATTCCATTGAATCTATAGGCTCAGAAATTTCGCGCACTTAACTCGCCAGTAATCTAATACCATATGGTATTTAAGTTCACGTGGACTATCTTCTAGTTAATACGGGCATGTTTAAATTCAGCAGCTCATTTTAATCGTTGAAAATGAGGGAGAAGAGTCCCGAAAAAAGGTTATGCATTTAGTATGAGTTTCCCTTGTCGTCAAAAAACCGTTATCACTCACATAAATGATAATTGTATCATTTTTATGCAATATCCATAACCCGGGTAATTTAAAAAGCTGTATTAAATAAAATATTTAAAGCAATGGCTTGATATGTCAAATGAATGTTTAAGATATGATGAAAAATTATATAAATAACATACACAAGTTAAACATTTGGTCAAATATTTATCAAAAATAAGTTAATTCTCCCAAAACACACTTTTATTCTATTTTAGACATATTTTCATACAGTAAAAGAGTTTATATTTTATTGTTTTATAACATTTGTTACATTCCTGAAAATAATACGGAGTACTTTTTGTGTGTTACAGTAGTTTTTAGCTTTAATTCAGTTCATGAATCAATCAGTGGATGTTCGTACTGCATTTGCTAAATAAGTCATGTGTTGTTATGTGTGATTGATACAAAGCAACAAACAAATACTACAAAAGATGAAATGAAGTTCAATATAGAGACCAATTTTTTATTCAACTTACAATTCTATATGACAAAATTCATTATCACAATAAACGGATATTCTCTTCCTATGAGCTATTGGCGTTACTCCTCATTCTGAAACGTTTCAGAGCAAGAGTTCCATGCTAAAGCGTGGATAAATAAAAAATTATGAAAAATTAATTTACCGATTCTTTAAAAGCAACAGTGTCAACTTTATTCTAAAAATACACCTTCATAATAGAAAACTATGCAAGGAAAATAAAATTTTAACATGATTTTGACAGATGAATTCTAAAACAGAAATTTCCAAAACACAAGTCAACTCACAATGTGTGTCTGAAGAGAATTAAATAGTTTCAAGAATAGCGAATATAAAATGTTCAAAGGTGAGCTTTTGTCACATTTCATGCTGAATGAATATTAAGGTAGTCGGAAGGTCATATCTTACAAAAATCTTATCTTATGTACCAATCTACGAATAGTTTTCAGAAAATTTCGATCAAAGAAAAAAATTTAAAACTCGCTCATAGCAAATAGTAAAAATAAAATTTTCTAATTCGAAAGCTATATGCATTTAAAATAGATGGTGTCAAAATCAGGAGTTTATTCTATGCAAAAGTATTTTAACTCTTAAAAGAACCTCTTCTAATCACTATAAAATTATATCAGATAATTCAGAATATTTGCACTTTTATTGTAATTAATTTTTAAAAGAATATAAAAAACTCCCCCTCCACCTCCCTTAGTATGAGATTGTCATATTTTGCAAATTTTGCCAAATCAAATAAAAAAACGCTCAGATTAGACCGTCAAGGAAGTCAGGAATAGCTTTCTTTTCACCCATCATCCAAGTTAAAACACCTCTGCTCTTCTTCTTTTTCCCCTCCCAGTTTTTCTCCCCATCATCTTCCCTTCTTCTTTTCTCACGAGGAAGACAAAAAATATCCCTCGTGTCAGTTTTCTTGTTCAAGCTTCAACGTTAATATTTAATATGTGTGTATATAATCCAAGAGAAGAGGTACATGCCTTACCTTGGAGGTTGTTGTTTCTTTGTCGCTACAGACATTTTCTCTCCCTTGCTGAAGATGGTTATGGAGCCAGTGGTGACGTTGCTAATGGGAAAGAAAGGAGTCAGCTTGAATATCACTGAAAACTGTCTACATTACGCCTCTTAATACTTCCTGTAACACAGCCTCCCTCTATTTTTTTCTGTTGTTGCTTTCCTTTGCAGCTGGCAACAATGAACCACTCAAATTATCAGGGTGCAGCTTAATAGTGCACCTCTACTTGGCTGAACCTTGTGTTTGGAAAAGCAAGAAATTTAAAAAGGAAGAAATTAAAAGAGTTCTGAAGGAAGCAGCAATGTCGGCATAGAAATAAAAAGAAAAGGACATAAAAAGGATCCCTCACGAGAAGAATAAAGCCAAAGTAAGAGGATCTACACCTTTACTTAAAAGGTGGGCTCATGACCGTCTTAAATAGCTCTTCTCGCTAACTGTTGAGGGAGAAGACATAAGGCAGAGAGGATTTTTTCCTCTTGGTGAAATGCCTTTCTCCCCCCTGTCTGGTTAATGCTTTTTATGTCCTCAGTTTACATTGAGTGCAGAAATTAAGTACAGCCCCCATTTAGTTCAAAGTTCATTCAACGCAAACAATAATAACGGAAACGGTAACTTTGCTGATGGTATACAACAAAAGAATAAAGGTATTCTTAGGAAGAGAGCTCCTAGTGCTTGCTTGCATGCATGCTTTCCTTTCCTGCATTGATTTATCCTATTTGTTGAATCAAATTGTCTTATATCCATTAGAGTGATAACTTTATTGCATTATTTTTGTTGGTGTTGTTTATCTGTGGTAAATTAAACTCTAATGTACATAAATTTTGTTAATTGTGTCTTATTTATATTTATTGTATATTAGTTTAAATGTAAGAACACACACTACTAACGATAGCAAATAGTAATCAAATGTTGGCATCTTACTCAAAATAACTATCAATTTATTTCATACTTTTGCTATCTTGGGTACATTTTAATGTCATAGTCAGGTATAAAAACAAATGAAAATATAGTTATTCAAAAACCGATTACAATTTAAATATCTTGGATGTTAAGAATTTACCTATTATCTTCAGTCTTTATATCGTGAACATGTCAACCAACTGCTAAATATGGTAAATATGGGAGGAGAATTAACATCTTAATTTATAATGTTTTTCTAACAGTCTCACTAACTATGAGCTTTTAAACGGAAGATGCTCCTACAATTCAGAGAAAAAAATTTATTACATTTATTGAACTCCTTAACTCCTTTTATTTTTGTTTGACCATTTTGTAATTACACCTTATTTGAATATATCTTAAAACGTCCAACGCATATGCATTTTTCGGCTTTTCTTATTATTTAGCTAACAAAATACATGTTGGTAAGCCTGAAAGCAAAAATAATGCTTTATTTGTTTTGCGTCCGTGTTAATTCAAATATCGCTGCTTCATATATATTATTTTCTTTACCTAAATGAGAGTATTGTTAATTCATTGTTAATGAATTTACAAAACTAATTATGGCTTAAAAAGTTTTGTTGCACAGAAAGTTACTAAAAGTGCATTGTAAAGTCAGCAGTGGCTTGTGTGAACTATGGGAGGAACTTTTACTATAGACTTGGCTCAAGTAGCAGGAATTATTTTAAAACCGCCACTGAAATCCAGCTAAATAAAACATACCGTATTCAGCGACATTACAAACTGGATATTAGCAATGAAACTGATACTGTTAACTTTCAGTTATCAAGACATTTAATACAATAAATGTTGAATTAATAAAAAGTTAATTTATATAAAATTTTACATGCTTGAGTGCAATAGCGATTATGATATGTTTGATCCGGTATGACTACTGATACATATTAACATAATGGAAGGGAACCTAACATCGAGTGTTCTATGCCATAAATTGGAGAGTTTAATCAATAATCACAACAATGTATCTTGTTTTTCGAATATTGTATTGACATGTTTTGCTCTTTATAAGCATAAATAAAACGATTATCATTTTAACGTCACATAAATTATTATACATTCAGATTGAGACCGTTCTGTAAAGGTTATGTATTCTCAAAATAGCCCCATATAATACAAATAATAAGTGGTATTGTGCTTAAACTATTTTCTCACTTTAGGAAAGGCATTTTAATTCCTCATAAAGATTAACTTTTAGCTTTATTTCATTTACAGTTTCAGGACAAAATTGAACACTTGCTATTCCCTCTGCTAAAATTTAATTTCTGCTGTTTGTGATATATGACATCAGGTTTAGAAATTGACAGTAAAGCCGCACTTAAGCCTACGGAAGGGAAATTAACTGCTTCAGTATGAGCAACATAACTACAATAGTTACTGCAGTATGCTCTCTTGTGTGTCACTTAAAATGACACGAAAAATAGAGTAAGCTCAATTTGAAAGTCTTGCAACTTAGATCGGCCGACGCGAGATTCTCTGCGCGCCAGGCGCGTCGCCACAGTCTCTCTTCCAGTCAGTTGCGAGCGGGATTTCGACAGTTTGGAGCAGTTGTTTGTGAGATTTCATTAAATATTGCAGTGCTGTTGTGCAATGTTAAGACATTATTCTCATTCGTAAAATCATCTTCTAAACATACATCAGCTACAAAAAGTCGTGTGCCAGAAAGAGACAGGAATTTATGCGTAAATTTCCTAGCAGCTCAGTTGATGAAACAAAAGTTTCCTTTGAACGTAGTCCTCCGAAATCTTTGAAGCATGTAGCACAATTTCATTTATATCTTCAAGGCAAACAACAAAAACTAAAATTAAATTCTTACGTAATTACTGTAGTCAATCAATTAAAGCCCTAATATCAAAAATGAAAACTCAATTTCTGTAACTGGGAGTTAGAAAATGTTAATAACGGGGAAATTAATCATAGATCAATATTCGCTTCTGGTTTCATCAGAATGGTTACGTGGCATTCCGCAATAACAGGCAAAGGGCATCAGTGAAACCAGAAATTGTAACGAATTCCACTGCATCTGGGTGTGGTGAGCCACCAGCTCAAAAAGAAATATTTGCCCATTTTTCGATGAAAAACATGAAGTGGACGGTGCACATGTGATATGTTGCAGCCGCTGTGTGATGAGTTACCGTATGAGGAATGTTTGACTCGCATTTTCCGTAAGATAATGCCACACCTCATACTGCTCATCAATCCTGGCGCTCATTTATGGCCACCTCGTTTCCCAGGTCCTACGCTATGTTTGTGCTTTTATCTCTGAAGGACTTTTTGAAAAATAGTATATTCAGGTAATCGTCACACCCTGGAGAAATTCAAAACGTAATTGGGTGCATTAGTGATAGGAACTAATGCATGTCAGTGATAATTTCTTAAAAATATGTGCATTGTGTATCAGGGTAATGTGCAATATTTCCAACACGTACTGTAAGGAGGGTGAGTACTAAATTCTGTTATTTAATACGTTGCTCCTAGGATTTAAAATGATGAAACTTTTAAGTGCTGCAAGTCTACCCAAAGTCTAATCGCCGAACCGGCTGAACTATGTATAGGAGCTGTCACTGTAGCACCATTTTGGGATGGGTTCATTACTGCCCTTTCTAAGTAAAATATTCTGATTCTGACATTATTAAGAGGTATGATTTCACAACTCTAAGGAAGGTAGTGTATGAACGCTAGCAAAAAAAGTATAAGTCCTGATTAGGACTTTTCCAGAGAGCAGAAACAGCTAAGAGGAGTATCTCCGAGATAATTCTAAAGGTTAATGCTCTTGTCTCTCGTACAAATCCATGAAAGTCATTTAATTGATATGGGGATCTCATTTACGATTGTAAACTATTATAAACCGGGATTTGAACCTAAAAAAGCGGTCAGACTGCATCATGATAAGACATCTGCTTCAACCCGCTAATTTTGGAGGATATGGGGAGAGAAATGGGAATACATTCCATCCTGGTTAAATCACTTAATACCAGATACATTGTGAATGGATTTCCGTACATTTGGCTCATTGAATAAAGCCCCTGGAAGCAGAAATTCGCCAACTGTGGACGGTCTCTGGAAAGTGTGCCAGGAGACGTGAAATAAAGTGGACATCCTGTAACTAGTTTTATGCAATGGGAAGTATAATGCAGAGCGAAAGCAAAAGGGGAGGGAGAAATGTGATTTTAACGTATATTATTCAAAATATAGTCCTCATATTAGTTTGGTTTACTGTGCTACTATATATTCCTAACTTTACTTTCTTCAGGGATGCTCTTATAGTTTCCAAGTGATGTTTTACATTTTTACATTTCAAATAAGCATTGTTATGTTTCATACCTAATATGCTACTACCAGTCTTTAAAATGTATTGATTTACTCAATATTTTCCTGAATTTCATTCTCGTCTTCTACAGTTTTAATCCATATTTCGTCGTTGACACTTCCTTTAACGTATTTCAATAATATTTCTTAATATTCTTTCAAGAATATTAAGACTTCATTTCGGTTTAAGACTTATTTGACTAAAGTTTGTATTGTAGTAATGGATTATCATTGTAGCATTTTGAAAGTATATCTAAATGAGTATAATTGTCGCATGAGCCTTGTTGCAATAAAAAGATACATATGTCACGCGTTTTCTATGAGTAATTTTATATGCATATATACAGACACGAATAGAACCCTTTTCCTTGAGCTTCCCCTTCCCCTTACTAATCTCTCGTAGTAACATAAATGCTAATATTTTACATATATTTCAAATGTTATAATAAATTGTCACGTTTAGTTATGCAAAATATACTTTTCTTTATACTTTATAAACTCGGGACGTTTAAAAATAGAGAATAGTCATTTGTTTTCTTAGGAAAAAAAATATGACAACCGGGATGAGTAGAACCTCTCGTTTTTCATACTTATAGCCCACTTCAATTGAAACTTTTTCAAGTATATCATCAACGTGACCGAAAGAATTACGCAAAGGTGAAAAGTGACCTAATTTAATCACAATGCTGCCCTTTGATAAAACAACTTATAGTAAGTGCGTTTCTAAGCAAATTGTTGCAAGCATGTCAGCTGAAAAGATAGTTACAAATGCTTACCAATGAATAAAGCTAAAGAAAATCAATGTACTCTCAGTGACCCACACTATCCTCCATTACACTAGCAGGTTTCAGGAAAGCAATGACGATGGGGAAAAGGGAGTTTATTGCCACGTCTGTATTTAGATCTCCAAGGACCGGCCAGTATTGCCCACCTCGGCCCATTTTCTCGCGGATTGGTTTTTTCCCGCTATATAGCTCGGGGACTCCCCGGACCAGTTAACGTGTCCTTCCGCAGACAAGACCCTTACCCACCCGTTGTATTGTTTTCCCCCTCTCAAAGAGTCAGATGTTCCAAAAGCCTGGAAGCTGCATTTCTAAGAACCGAATGATCATCACACATTATGCAAATTTCGCACCCCATCTTCTATGGAGGATATCAGTTCTCGGTGTGAAAAGACAATAAAAATCTTGCACCAGTCAGCAATAAGTGAGAACAAGGAAGTATTCGGTATACGCCTTTTGTACTGAGAAAAACGTCTAATGAAAGATAGTGTCAGGCAGCTTATACAAGCAAGATTGAAACTGTACACTCTCCAAATATGTACTTTGGTAATGAAGTTCAAGCTAAAAAAGTTGATAGTGACGGACGATTGAACAGACAAATGAATGGTTGGATGGAATGGATTAATGATGATTTAGAGTTTGAAATCTAATACTATCGCCTTGTTAGGGCAAGAGAGAAATAGGGGTATAAAATCTTACCCAAACAACAGTGGATATCAATTGTGTCCAGGTAGTAGCAAGGAAAACTAGGTGAGAGTCTTCTGTCATAATTTTTAATGTGCTTGTTAACTAAGTCGTCTGGCTTATCTCTCAGGCAGCCTTGGAGATTTTTTTTTTTTTCTTTTTTGTCACACTACATCTAAAGAAATGATGTGTAATTTTTGTTTTCCATTCACTCTCAAATAATGCTTTATATTCAGCTTTTTTTAAAGAACGTTCCTTGAAATGATGGCAAGTGTTACTGTAGATTGTTCTCATTTAAAGGACGTGTATATTTTGACAAAAATAAACTGAATACTTTGTAACGTGAAAGAATTTTTTTTAATACAAAACCAATGATAAATTTTCTAATTTTATTACAAAGCTTTAGATTTTACTGTTTGCTGATTCACTTTAATGCACTAGAAAAGACAGCATCTGCAAATTCTATATATTACTTATTCATATGAACACTTATTATAAACGCTGGCGTTGGACCTGTGATTGAATCTTTTAGGCAACTTTTTGAAACAATGAAAATTAAATCCGGAATTTATTTTTAGAAAATTGGTATTGAGTAAAGGGGTCATACGAAACTTAAAGCATGAAGAATAAACTAATTTCTGTGATCGCCACCAGGTCCTGCATCAAATCCAAATAGACAAACAGTCCATCTTGACAACTTTCACTGCCACGGATTTGTAAAATGCTTCATGACTGTTACTTTTTCCCCTTATTATTCTGCTGTCATTATTGTTCCAAGAAGGAACACTACAAATCTCAAATCGGTTTTTTTATCTTCTTTTCAACGATTTAATAACTTGCAACTCGTATCTACTTCATAAAGCTTCATTTTCAATTGCTCATTTCCAGTTTTTATCTGATATGTTCTGCGTATGTTCTTTATAAAGTGAGATATATTGGTGATGAACTAGGTCAACTCCAGTGTCTATAAAGTTCCGCTATGACAATGTTTAAGGTGGCTACAATAACGACTGATGTGGCAAAGGTATGCCCGATGTAATCACTCTTTGTTACGACCATACTGTTCATTTGTCTTAAGTGATCGACTCTTGAAATATTTACATATTATACATGTGTTTGTTATTTTAATGTTGCGTCATCGTGGAATCTGGATGTTAAACTATGCAGTCTTACTTTATCGCCATTTGCACACAGTTTTATAAATCTAAATAACTTTCCACATTACGCGAAGAAGAAAATATAGAGCAAATAACCTTTGTCGTAACAGAAATATTAATAAATGCAATAGAGTTGAGTGGTTGATAAATAGACATAATAGGCATAACAAAAAATAGTTCAAAAGTTTAGAAAAACATTGCTAAAATCTCTCCTTGTTTATCATTGCGCAACAGAAGAGATGTTTTTCACAAAATGTTGATCAATAATAAATTGTGTTACATGAGGGGAAATAAAATAAAAATCACATTACATTTTCATGAAACATATTTAAACAGCTTCATATTCCAATCTTCTAAATGAGTTCTAACTAGCCATTTTGGCAAAGCTATCGGAACGCATTATCTTATGCAAAGAATATATAGTTGTTTACTCTTTATAGCAAATGAATTGACAATTAACGCAGTTTAAGCATTTCAGATATTTTAATGTGTCTTTCTATATTCATTTTAACAGCTTCACAGGTCAGTAAATAAACCAACAATTGTTCCCACATTGGGTTTTATTTTGTTGAGAACATACAGCGTATGACCTGACCTGAACTTCTCATTCCCCTCCTTACTATTGCAGTGCACCGTTTCCTGTCCATAGTCAAAGCTTTGCTTTTGCTTGCCCCCTAGAGAATATCTTCCTAAGTCAAGTATATAGCATGGCTCAAATCCTTACACATAAGACCTGTAAGCCAACATCTCAGATTCAGTAGAGAGCTGGGGGAAAGAACACAGTAGGGAAAAGAAGTGTTACGAACAAAGAAAAGGGAGAAATATGAAAGAAAAAAAAACGGTTGCTCTACAGGGCGTTTACAGCATTTAACTTGCAAATGTTTCTGATGGGATTTCTTCCCCAGTCAGTCAGTAAAGCGAGGGTCATCATCTTAGTATATACTTTTATTGTTCTCTCCGTTTATATATATATATATTTTTCTTTTTGTTCCTCCATCCTGTCTCCAGTTCGTTTCTTATGTGTTCTTTCTTGCCAATCCCTTGTTTCGAAAATCTGAACGCGAATCTGTCTCTCAGATACATCCAAAACATTAGTATGTTTTCATGTTTTTTATAATATATCTGTTTGCTAGCACTTCAAACAGCTACTGTCTTCCAACCATGGTAAGAAATCTGAGAGATATGTGTTGCTTAAACTCTGGTGCTACCTGGAATGCTATAGAGCCCAAGTTCCAAAATGGTTGGAGTATAGACCGTGCAGAAAAATAAAAAAGTTGTCTCTCTGGAAAGGTTGTTTCTAACCCCACAACATATCTCGGTAATATTCGTTGTTATCGCCCAGGCTTCACTATAAACAATTCTTCCCTTATTGCTAAATAATGCTAACAGACTAAACACTGTGTCAGGTATGTTATTAACAAAACAAGTAGACATATTAATTACAATAGGAAGCACAGCATCTGGTGTGAATTATCTCCTTCCCATGCACCTCATCATAATAAAAATACACCTGCAGAATCTCGTAGTTAGGGCACTATATAAACGAAAATATAATTTTTAATTATGTTTATTATAATCAGCTTCAGATATTTTGACTTACCAGTAAACATTTAAAACTAGTTCTAAGTATTTAATATTTGAATATGTAACTTTGGGTAAACGTTAAGCTGAAGTTCTGTTATTTTTATTATGCTTGATTAAAAACAAGGATTAATACTTTTTATTCATAAATATTAAGCAGTTTTAAATGAAACGCTATAATTTCTTAACTGCAGAAACTAAATAGTTGTGCAAAGCCATAGCACATGTTTAAATTGTTTACATTAATGAGTGCTTTCGTGTTGAAATTTCTCAAGTCAGCACACATTTCTTTTTATCCGGGGAAAAATTTGTGGAATATACAGAATGTGAAAAGATAGTGGTTCTTGTTTATATAAACAATGTTAGTATTATGTCTTATAACCATTAATAGGACATCACATGTTAACTAAAGAAAAATAAAAAGATAAAGAACCAACGGCATACGTAAATATGAAATAATAAAATAGAATAAAAAATTAATAAATGTAATCTATATGAGGAAAAAAACGCAATACCTGCGTCTGAGAATTTACATAGGAACCCTAAAATTAGCTAGAGCGGTAAATACATAGCTCTGTGTAATCATTAATTTATCTCTCTGAACATCTACAGGATTACACTTTTATAAAACTGTGCTAAATATGGTAAGTAAGATAAATGTAATTTTTTGCATGTTAGCGAACATTATTTAATTGTAAAAATATACTCTTTTACCAACTAAAATGTGCATAATTATTATATTCCAAATAATAAAATAAGTCAAATTTGGATATCGGTTAGTTTTTATATGAAAATATCTAGAATCGCGATACTAAACACTAAGAATATACCATTAAAATTCAATTTCAGTAGCTTTTTATTAACAAATGTATTTTCTCAAAAACTTTTATCACAGAAAGTAGAATTCACTTTACAACTCAACATATGCCTATTCGAGTTGTTCTTTTTTTCATTTTCAAATCGGAATTTAGTCCAGGATGGAACTCAAACTGTGAATCTTTTATTTACCATTCCGATGTTATATTTTGGATCTCCAAATGATCCCTATTGTATCACAATAACATGTGAGTGATACATATTGTATCACTCAATAACAGTAGCAATTTCACCTTGCTCACTGTGTGTTCCCACACGGATTCCCTAGCAACTCTTCTGTTTTAGAAATGTTTCATATCTACTGCCGCCCTGATTCATTGCGTTGCATATTTTCTGAGATTTGTATATACTTTTATCAAAGATGATATTCAGAAGCTGATTTGTTGAAGCTCTTAACCCTAAACTTAGGTACTCATCTTTTCTCAAAACTCTGCCGGTATTGCGCTTCAAGAATCTCTCAATATATCTCACTTCTTAACATTTGAAAAATAGTTTTGATGTTCAAGGCATTGTTTACCTTGAATACCAAATCAACATAAACGACTTCTTGTTTTCTTTCAGCTCACTTTAAAAAACAGAACTGCGGCCTGTGAAGGGGTCCAAATCGTTGAGGTACGGAATCGTGAACGGGAGTTGTGCAGATTTCTTCAAGTTTGCTTGTCTCCAACAATGGCAAATAGGGGAGGTAGCCTATGTTTAGGCCTGGAACGCTTCCTTCCAGATGTATTATTTCACCCGATTTCAGTCTTGCCATTTGCAATGCAATATCTCAGTACTGAAAACGGGTTTTACACACTATTAAAAATTGTGAGCAAGTTTTCTAAACAGTTCCTTAACTTTAGATCTCTGAGTTCAACCTGGAAGAGTTCTGCGAGGAATATTGCAATTCCTTATAGCTTTACAAAATTATTCCTAACAAAGCTGTCTTAGATCTCATTGGTTCGATCAACTCCAAGAGTAGTAAAAATGTTATTACCCGCTAACTCTCTTCTCATTTTAATTAATATGAGAGATTAAATACTGCTGTTTTAAAATAAATGGTTTCAATAATTATGAATATTATACTGGTCAAAACGCATTTTGGTGCCTGGAATGCCAGACTTATATCTGTGTATATTTGATCCACTGCTTCCAAAATGACACAATTTTTTTTAGAAACAGCAGAAATGTCATATGCCACAATCATCAGTCAAAAATCAATTTTTTTATTTCATCTCATTTTAGCATGAAAAATAAGTAATAATGAGTAATGCACTAAGTATACTTATTTCAAATCAAAAGCACAAATTTGCTATACTAATCTTCTAGACATTGGACACAGATGAAACTGCTTTTATAACATTTCCTACTTGCAAGACAATACCACATGAGAGTCCAACAGAAATCTGCCATCACGTGTGCTTCTGATCTTCCTTGGTATCTGTCTTCCATTTTTTTTATGTCTTGAAAAATCTTTCAACTTGCTCTTGGCTTAGGTTTTCTGGAAACCAAACTACGTGACTATGCACGATAATGGATTTAACACTTATTTGTGTGTTGAAATTAAAAACCATATCCTCTCCTAATTTAGTGTAGTTGTCTGCCTTCCTATTGCCAAGGAAACTTCTCACAACATAAAGAAATGAAGACTAGGTGCAGCATTTGATTTCATTACTTGAATCTATGAAATGAGGGTCGTTTATGAGCTGTTTGATTTATGAAACATCGAAAATACTTGCTTCCGGTTTTCTCATGTTAATGCAGGCAACTTATGCACTCTGTATTCAATGCATGAGTGATCTTTATTCAAAGAGTTTTCAAATTGATTCATTAGGAACTGTTTTACATGTAATAGTGGGCAGGATGGTTTTATCTGGTGTTACCAAAGGTGCATTGATTACATTTTGTTTTTCAACCACCACATCTTCCCTTGGAGACAAATCTTTTTTGTCCAATGCTCATGTTTGACTGTGCTAACCCAAAGGCAAAAAAGCAAGGATACTTTGTGTAGCTACTTTGTTCACCAAGAACAAAAATAGCCATCTTCGAATCTACACAAATCACCCATTGATGTTTGCTTGTCGTTTTTAGAAAACTAAAGAAATGACTTATACGCTTTTTTCACCCTGGGAAAGTGACAAATTGGAATGGAGCCATATTTGCTGAAATTATTTAAAAGAACACATTTCACACAATGTACGTTTAAAAATGTCGATGAACATGTACCATTCACTTGAGCTATATTGTAAGAGACCTCTGATGTCCTTACAGAGTGTAGGCTGTTGTATTTGTAAAGAACGGCAGCAGCTGCTTTTCTCTCTTTCTATAAAATGTAATTTTTGTTCCAGGTTGGAGCGCATTTTCTTCCTTTTAGTCTGGCGGCGAGCATCCAGAAGACTTCTTGGTTAGATTTAGGTCCATAATTAAATCACTCAGCTCATGCCGGTCAAAACGTTAACTTTGTGAAGTTGTTTGAAAATTTCTGTACTCTGTACAATTTCAGAGCTCATTGAAAGGCGAAGGGTATGAGATCAAGGGTGCCGCCGATCTCCTATCAGGAAATCAATTTTCATGATTATTTCTATGATTCATTCGCACAAACGTAGTAATAATCAAAATGTTTTTAACTTTCTTCCAAATCCAGTATTATAAATTTAAAACCGTTTGTCTTCCCGTTTGGCGAAAACACTGTGCATTCAATATGAGGAGCTTATCTGCATTTTCAAGATCGACACCAACATTATTTAGTCTATGACAACTATGATAATATCCATTCGATGTTAAAACACACACACAAAATGTTTGCTTCAACGTTACTTTTAACCTCAAACATTTTCAAAAAAGCAATTAAAGGAATATTTGTCAAATTAAGTTTCCATTTTATATGGAAAAACGTGGATTATTTAAGTAATTATGGCCTGCTTCCTGAGTTTATTGTCACTTGATTTAAATACGGTGTTTACGTAATGACAATCAGTGAAAAAATAAATAATTTGCAAAGAAAATACGAAGACATCATTACTAAAACAGAACTTGCTGTTTTTAACGAAACTGAGTTATAAATATTGTCACGTGCATGCGGACTTTAGCTATGGCTTGAAATGGCGGTAGGCTCCAAAAGTAATCCATGTCAGACGCAATAGCTACCAGAAAAAATACATTGCATAAAAGAGGTGGTTTCACTGTCGTTTATAACAAAATTGCGCTTTCAGTTGACTTAGGTTGTTGTTGCGTTAAATATTTCACACTAAATTACACAGATACTTTATGCTTTGTATACACCTTGTTTTCTCAACACCAGAGCAACCGTGAAGCCGTATTTTGCTCCGTCTTCTATATATCAACTGAACTAAAGCAACTGAGAAGATACATAACTGACAGAGAATATCCATATATAAGGAATAAGACATAGTTACTCAGGTACATGGAGATCAGTGAATGTCAGTAGCTAAAGAACTATTGTTTGTTTACAATGAGTCTTTGAAGTAAAGCAGTCAAAAATGGAGAACCTAAAAAAAAAAAAAAAAAACTGCATGAGCAACTATTTGCAGAAAGTCGGTGTTATAAAATATAAAGAAAATATTTACAATAAATCTTCCATGTAAAGAAAATATATTTAGATTCAGATAAGAGAAACCGTAGTTTGTGCTTGGAGGATACGGTAGTGCAATTAGTAAGAGCATCAGCACGGAAGGCAGAAGATCCGTGGTCCGAATCTCGACTCTGACTCGAATTTTGCAAGTGTGATTCTTCCTTTCCAACTAATGTCCTACACACAACCAGTGTGAAAGAACTATTTCTATATTTACAATAAGTATGTTGCAAATATTGCTGAGTTATAGAGAAGAAGATTAGTAATATGTGTTCCAGTTTCGTATTAATTTACCTACTTCGTTGTACAATATTTTCTATTGCATTAATAATGAAACATATTCATTTGTATTATTTTAGTAGGAAAATAGCCCAAGTCTAACATTTCCACATTCAACAATTATTGATTAAAGCGTAAAATCTCAATATTTCATAAAATATCTGATTCTTGTATCCTGAAGAAACATTCTTACTTTTAATTTGAATATTGTAATTTAGATGAACTAGGGATTGTTTTACAATTTCTGGAAAAGTATATTAAGATTCTGGGACAACATGCATAATATTTATTTAATAATAATATTATTATGTGACCATTTGTGATAATATTACCTAGGGTATATGTACAAAAGTAAAACTCTCATATAATTGATATATTAACCGTTGTTAGGGCCAAGAGGTTTAAGTGTAATAGAAGAAACACTGAAAGGTATTTTCGGATATCTTCTCGTACTTTATAGAATAAAATGCAAAATCTAGATAGTGGAAATTGAAATTAAAGGATAATGAGCTAAAACATATTTTTCATTAAGTAATATCAAGCTTTATATTAGTATACATTTTCAAATACTAATTCTTCAGAATAATAAGTCATAAACATCGTGAATAAAATAATAAAATCATACCATACATTTTAATGCAGTTAGAATTATAAGTATTATATTGTGATGTAGTACTTCATTGTAGGACCTTAAAGAAGCGCTGATGAATTTTGAATACAAAACATTGAAATACTAATTATGCATTTTTGTTACAAATTTCTTTAGCTAACAATAACGGGCATTAGTATATTTAAACGGAATAGCTATCTGAATCCTTTTGATAATATTTCTTTAAGAGCTCCTCTTTTATGTACTTGGTACGCTACATGTAATCTTTTTCTTTAGCAAAAATTTGCGTTTACTTTCTACGTAATGTTTGAAGCAGATTGTGCTAAGCTTTAAAGTAGACAAAGTCCTTAATTTTCTTATAAGTAAGGCAAGTTAAGCAAATCACAAGTTGTGCTTAGTTTGGTTTATTGTGTTCTTATATTACTTTCAGTTTAGGCATATATATATATATATTAATGAAAAATAAAAATAAAGAAACACTATTAACAATGTAACAAATTAACACTAATAATAAAAGTGGATAAAGATAAAACACTGAGAAAGAGTCACACTTGAAATTGCTATATTTCGAACTATATTTTTACATAAAGCGCGTATATCACCTGATTTAAATCTTACATATAGTTTTTTTTTTTTTCTTCGCACACTCTCATTTCTAGTTTCATCTGTTTCCATGCATAATGTTACCTTCGATACTCAATATTTACTTTTAACACCTTCACTTGTCTAGCTTCTTGCCATTGAAGAACTCGCAGTAGTTCGAAATATAGCAATTTCAAGTGTGACTCTTTCTCAGTGTTTTATCTTTATCTAATTTTATTATTAATGTTAATTTATATATATATTTATATATTTTATATATATATATTTCGATTTTTTGGTTTCTTATATATATAACAAGAATCCTACAAATTATCAAATTTATTATATAATTAATATTATTCTACGTTTTATATGCTCATTTCCTACAATAAAGCAGTATATTCTTTGATAGAGACTGGACGGACGCTGGAGTCAATAGCGAGGTGTGTTAGTGGTCTTTATTTCGGGGACAAGATTGCAGATATCCAACTGCATATTTACATCGTTAATCTGATACGCACGAGGAATGAGATGAATCAGAGTTCACTCAGGGAAACTTGTTTCGTGCTAACAAAGATCGGGTGTGGAAGTGAGAGTAAATAATTTATTAATTATTTATTTATTAAGATTCCTAAGATATTCCAAATAATTAGAGAAACAGGAAATATTGTTTGTGCTCAATGTACTAAAGTAATAGTGACAACGCTGTAGAGTTATCGGGTATCTTACGGAGCGTGTTGCTGTTCAGACGAAACTATAACCTTACACACTCGGCGTTCGGTGGGAGAAGGGGGGTCCCGCACACTTTATCACCTTACAGCTACTCAAGACAACTAACAAAATATAACCAGGCAAAAGGTGCTCTTATGTACAGCCCATGTGGCATTTCGCAGGAGTGAATGACGTGATTGGTACTTGCAGGAGTCACTTTGTACTTCTCGACTTAACTTAGGGAAAAAGAACGGCGAGGGGCAAATGACAGGGGGATGATTGATCTGTGAACTAATTGTATGATCGATGGGTTTACTTCATCAGGAGCAAGTAGGAGTGGTGTTTCACCTCGTTCTGTGCTGGTGAGAGGGGAAGGGTGATTTACTTCGCTTCTCAGGGGTCATTCATTAATTACATCACCCAATAAAGAAAGTGGTCATGAAAAAAAGCAATGCAAGAACATTTAAGTTTCGGCATCTATCAAGCTTTGAAATATTCAGTCCAGTTGTTCGGAAAGCTTTGTTTTTCCTTGAGAAAGAAAAATGCAACTCTTTCTTTGATTTTAATTTACAAGTTTGCCGGACAAGGTGTTTCTAAATCAGAATATTCTGCATATACTGTATAAAACTTAAAAATAAAACAATAACGTTTCAGATACACAGTTAAAGATAAATACGATATAAAATGTAGTTCATGGAAACCTAGTGCTATTTACTGTGCCATCCCTTTATTTGAGTCTCTTTTTCCAGTCAATGACTGTGCGAGCGTCAAAGAAGCTCAATCAGTGTCAATTATAATCAGGTGGGAGTCTGTAGGGGAAAGCAGGCGGAACAGTTTAACAGTTTACTCAAGTCCACAAACATTAAATGAATCAATGCAATACTCGAAAAGAAAGAGTCAACATTACAGAAGCTATGGGAATATTTGTTTACATGCTATAAGGTCTGTCTCGTAGCAAGCAGTACACATTTTCAACACTTTCTTTCAAATACAGGGCAAAGTAAATATTTTAAACGCGTTCATAATATTTAAATAACAAAAATAGTTTGCTTATAAAGCACCGATAGTTCATCCGTTAATTCTTCGATTAAACTCCCGCGTTCTAAGTATTTAAGAATGTGAGTATGTCAATAATACTGGTTTACAGGTCTTGAGTGGGCCAGTATGACAGCTGCCGAATGCCGATATAACTCTGCAGAGTATAGAAAGGTCCGAACAAATGGATGGCGCGGTATACGAGCAACACTGAACAATGTCGATATATACAGTTTGGGAAAGCACAGATGTAATACATAATTAATCAGAGGAAATCATTTTACAATGCATTAACACTGTCAACATAAGATTTGGTTTGATAAGTAACTCGGTTTGCTATTAAAGAGAACAAGTTCAGTTACAAAGCTCAAGACATTGGTGATTCTCTCGTGAAAGCGGTTTCTTCGAGGTCATCAAAGTACTCGTTACCTCATTTCATTTAACTTCAGTTCCTGTCTAGCTAGGGAGATTTGAGTTTCAAAAACAGATGGTAATTGGAGATAGCGAGATTAGGTGAATAGAGTGGAAGAGGAAAAATATTTAATCTTAGTTCGGTCAATTTGTCTTGGGCGATGCGGTTTGAAAGCACTGGCGCATTCTCTTTTTGGTCATTCGCTGAAACGCTGTCCCAGAAAACTGAAGATATAACCTTTCCCCAGCGAAGAGAGCGCATTTCGCTTTTTTCGAAGTCAGGTCGCCTGGTGTTGTCCACTGTTAGACAGCTGTTCCGTTTCCGATTTATAGTGATGAACGATATATTCGATATACTCGTATATTGTTCTTAGTCACAAAACGCCGTAAAAATATGTTGGATTCTTCTGAAACATTTCCCAAGAGTCGACCGATGTTCACATGCGACTTCCTTCTTCTTCGAAGGGAGTAGACGCGACAACTATCTTGCGCAATTTTTTTATGTGTAATTCATTGTGCAAAATAAATAAAAACAGTTCAGTTGAGATACCCGCGACCTTTACTAAATCGCGCTCTTTCACTTGTCTATCAGCCAAAATGTCATGAACTTTATCAATGATTTTTGGCCTCACAGCTGATTTTGGAGGACCAGGATGTGCCCACCTTCGATGCTTGAAATCATTTCATAGAAATGTCATGCGTCATCCAATGCTGGCAAAAACCTCTCATGCGTATCCTGCTATTTTCCCTTTCCAAAAAAACAGTTGAATCACACCATGAAAGCCACTCGTATCTGTTTTTCCCGGTCATTCCAAACGCTTGTGTTTAAACAACAGTCAAAATAAATTAATTAATAGGAGAATGACTTCTGGCCATATAATATTGATACATGCAAAGCAAATTTTGTGGCCGCAATATGTGAACCAAGACACTTATCAAACCATCTTTGTAGTAGTTCAAGAACATAGGTGGAAATATCTGAGAGAAAAAGGAAACTAAAATTGTCGCCTGGAATTTGAAAGATTAATTACCGTGGAAGATCTTCTAAAAGTATTAAGAATAGCAATTATTAATATTTCCATTTATAAACTTACTTCATTATCTCGCCTGTTCTCATTCATATTTCTAACAAGGCAAAATGTTTTGTAAGAAGAGAAAATTTTGTACTACTAAAAATTTATTCTTCGTCTGAACACGAAGAATCAAAAAGTATAAAGTTTTAGTAACATGATCTAAAGTATAGACATTAAAGAAGAAACAGAATTTACATGTTGAAATATCACTTGCAGCAAATGAAGAAAAGAACTCAAAACAAATGCTACGGAGGGTTCTAAAGAAAGAAAAACGATAGGCAGATGGCGAAGAAACGTAATGAGACCTAATATGTGTTTTATTAGTAATATTATACAGTATTATTTTAAATACTCCACGTTTTAAGAGTACAGGGGAAGAAAGAGGAAGAAAGTTAATCAAAATCGGAAATTGAGATATCAACACCATCTGGTCTTGCTTTTAAAGTGTTATTGAAACAGATGACTAAATAATTAGATTTAAAATCGTATACAGAGTATGAAGGTGCAATATCCATGAGGGGAAAGTCAACAGGGAGCGTATTGCAACCTGCTTAACAGTTTATTACAAATATTTAATTCAATTTTTAAAATTCTGATCTGAATGAAACAACTTCTGTATTAAGGGGGATGATTTCCAAATCGTGTAAAAATGCAATTCTCAAATGATTTAGTGTATGCGAGGAATCAAGTGAACTTAAATAAGATAATAAAAATAGCAAAAGGAAGAAGAATGATGCAGTTTCTGAAATAATTATGAAATTTACGATCTAATTATAAATGTAAAACTTCAGTTTGTTTTGCTATTTTCTTCTTTAATAACGATCAATTATAAAACTGCCTAATATAAATTTTGCAGTAGTCATAAAAAAAGCGAAAATGTTAATGAAAATAGAAAATTGACATGTTGCCTATTTATGCATATTTTAATATTTATTTCTTATTATGCAAATTACGTTTATTTTCCATTATATTTAATTTAACTTATTAATTAGAAGTAATTAAATTAATAAATAATTTTTAATGAAAGGATAAATAAGCAAGTTTACGTTCATTTTTCTTTTTCTATATTTTTTTCAGTTTGTGTTTTTTTTATGTTTTGTACACGTTTTACAGTATTTTAAAATGCATTTCTATATATTTTTCATGAAAACTGTTGATTATGAGATTAATTACAGATAAAGATTTTGGATATTCATAATTTTTCTTTCCCTTTATATATTGACTTTGTCTGGATACGAGTTTATCTTGCTTCATATCACTATTTAACTTTAAAAATGAAACATTTTTTTCCGAACGTCCCTTGAACAGTAGTTTCATTATATATTTATCACTATGTATTATTGTGGATGACATACCTGAGAGTTTTGACAGTATTCTTGTGATTAATTTATATGCATTATTTAAAATAAAACTAGTACTTTCCAAAACAAGATAAAATTTAGAAATGCATGGAATTTAAATTCCTTTTTAAATTTGGAATATTGTCGGAAGGAGCTAAAGATTGTAGCGGTAGCTGCAAGCCAATTACAATATGAAAATGTGTCATCTTCCACAGAAAGAGCTGCTAATAACGTTTCACTCCGTGAAGGACCATAGTACGTAGATATTGCTATTTATGAATTTTGTAAAAAAATGGCAAATATCGAACAGTGTACGGTAAATAAACTCTCTATGAAGAAAGACATAATAACTACAGAAACTCATAGAGAAAGAACAAAAACTCCAGGGACTCTGGGAGCATTATTTTCAGCTGTTCCCAATTAGAATACGAGTTCAAACGCGGTCAAAATTTGAAAGATGCCCTACATTTGACGGCCAAAGTCAGCCACCAAGCAGAAATTATCGAACAAGCTCAGGATGTGTGGTACTGTAAAGTAACAGACGAATTATATCAGAAACTACCGAAGTTTTAGGTGAACGGGCATTTCGCATTTTCAGATCCAATTAACTATATCCGTCGATTAGTAATCTTTGATTAAAAATGGTTACCTACATCACTATCAAAATAGAAGTACCATGACTCTCCACCCCCCAAAGAAGGCCAAATGTGTAAACCAGCCGGAAAAATCAAGGCAATAGTCTGAGACTAGAGGAATTGGAGCACAAAGCTAACCATTTGGATCACCAAAAGGCAAAATCTACCAGTAAAGACTGAGTTTAATCTAAAAATGTTGCATTCGATCTCACATGTGTCGTTGCAATTAACAAGGCTATGATTTGCTGCCACATCCACCTTATTCCCCAGATTTGTCTCTATTGGACTTTCATCTCTTCCTAAAGATGAGGTAATTGGCGGATCGTATGAAGAACTTAAAGGAACAACTGACAAGTCACATTCTTGTCACACTGACAAGAATGTGACTTTCATGATGGGATAAAGCTTTAGTGCATAGTTGGACAGAGTGCATTGGTGTTAAAAAGACTAGTTTGAGAAACAAGAATAGTTTTATTTGAGTTGGTCTTTATTTTGTATTTCACATATGCCATATATTTGTGTGTTATTTCCTTTACATTTTAACGTTTAGTAAATTATTTTATTAAAGTTATTCACTATACAAAATTTCTGTTTTAAACGTAACGGAAGCAGAGGTAAAGACAGTATTGAATTCTGCAATAGCATAAGTAGGAAGCGTCTACCACATTGTAAAAGTCGGTCCTGGTGAACTAGTGTTAACCATATTTGCCTCGTACACCCAAGATAGCGGGTTCAATCCAGGAAAGGGTCGATGGCTTCCTTCGGGAGGAAAGTAAAGCCGTGGGTCCCTTTTCGTAGATTTACGGCACGTAAAAGGACCTCAAGCATGAAAAAGAGGCATCTGAGCACAATTTATCGGCTGTTTCACGCCCTGAATTGAATGGAACGCTGATGACTGAGTAGTTAAAGAGCGTCAGTAAATAAAACAAACAACAACATTGTAAAATACACGTTTGTTTACGTACCAGAACGTGAATCGCTCAGTAATTGCTTTTGGAACTATGATCTTTCTTTGAGCAATTTGAAGCAGTTTTGTTTGCTTCTGTATACTCTTTTGCTTTTATTGTGCTAATCGATAAAGCATAGAACCTGAGGTGTAAGTGATATGGCCAACACAACAGTAACTTTTCTTTTTCACCTAAAGCATATCAGAGAATGCTTAAAGTTCATGAACATAATAGTAGGATTGATTTACATTAGGCAAATTTTAATTCCGAATGTTCAGTAAATCAAATGCAAAAGTTACACCGAAGAATGTGTAATGCATGATGATTAGACTTATTTTTATTTCAATCCTGATCCAACAGAAAATGGGGATTAGGAAATAGTAGAGATATATATCATTTGCCTGGATCTCACTGGAGCATCAGGTGGTGAATTTACCTTGTTTATTCTGTAAGATAACGGCATAAATTTGCAGTGACTAGGCAAAAACTGCTTTAAGATAAAACTTAAGTTGTAGTTCAATATTTTTTCAATTTCTTTTCTTGAGAGGTTGAGATTTTGACATCCTATTCTTTTTATTTCAAGATGCTCATGAATTATGATTTTCCTTTTTTTTCCCCTCTCTCTTTCATTTATAATGGTCCTCTCTTATCCATCTAAAAAAACCGATGCGATTTTATTCAATATGAATGAGTTGGAAATTATAGAGAATTCCGGAAGGTGGTTACGTTGTAAGTTTGCCATTGTAAATAGAGCTACTTTAACAATCGGCATTGATGTACTAATGGCAATAGAAAATTTCTTGTCAGTGAATGCAGTCTAATGACATTTCGTGTCTTATTCGCTGATTTTGAAACATAATTTAAAATTTAATTTTTGGTGTTATGAACTTCCACATTTCTACTCTTCGACATCACCCTCAGTGTTGGATTCACCTGCTTAAATATTCATATAAGGGATGTTTATTATACTTATCTTAAATATTCATATAAGGGATGTTTATTATACTTATCTTAAATATTCATATAAGGGATGTTTATTATACTTATCTTAAATATTCATATAAGGGATGTTTATTATACTTATCTTAAATATTCATATAAGGGATGTTTATTATACTTATCTTAAATATTCATATAAGGGATGTTTATTATACTTATCTTAAATATTCATATAAGGGATGTTTATTATACTTATCTTAAATATTCATATAAGGGATGTTTATTATACTTATCTTGAATATTTATGCATATATTGCAGTTTTTGCAGGCATTGGAAGGAAACAATGATGAACATTTGACCCTTTAAAAAATAAAATGACAGCATTATTAGGCGTTTCCTGTCAACATAACATTATGGAAATACAAAAATAGCTAATGTAGCATTATAAATTTCGTAAAATTATTTGTTTAGTTACGGCATTTTGCTTTTATGCTCCACTGGAGCAATAAGCCAACAGAATTGCTACAGGCTGGTGAAACTCTACCTGTCGGTATGCCAAGAAGGCAGGCAGGTGCTTAACTTGAGCCTGGAGAACACTTGACCGTGCCTTAAAAGTGTACCCATATGACACGCGCTCTACTTAAGCCAAGAAACTTTCTTTTTGCGTCCTTTACTTCCCCGCATGGCAGGAGAGGAAATATCTCAGCCCATTTTCCTTGCTTCGTCATCAGCCCAGTAAGTGGCTCGGAAGGAAAGAAGGAAGGAGGCGTTCGTGTCACTTTCAGCCGATCTTACCGACACCCGCGGGAAAAAATTAACAAATGCACGCATGACCGTCTTCTCTTTCGCTAAATATTTCAAAAGAAAGAAGAAAGCACTGTAGAAAGAAGAGGCAAGTAAAAAGGACTCGTCTTCATCCACACCCCCTTAACTACGCAGTTCTTGCCCCTTGCTGTCTCCCCTTGCACCGAAAGAACTTTAAGAGACGAAGTTGTTGCTTCAGGCTCGTGGGGTTTTTTCCTTTGCTGTTCTTTCCAATTTTTCTTGTTCCCTTCCTATGCTGAAATTTTCGCTTCATTTTTCCCATAAACTCCTGGTCGAGTACACTTCAATTGCAACTTACTTCAGTTTATACAGATAACGGCTTTAGCGGTCATATAGTGGTACTCCCACAGAGTCCCTGTAGTTGGACGCCAGCTTCTGTAAGTACAAGCCTTCAAACTTCTCCCTCCGCTCAAAAAGAAATGCTACAGTAAAAGTGTGTGCTGCTTTTGGTATTTACAACCAAGTGAGAAAGGGCGGTTTCAGAGTCAACATTATACTTAGATATATTTAAAATGAGAATATAACAGATGTCAGAACTGTATGTAGGTGGCAATTTTGTTAAGGGATGTTTGGAAAGCGAAAGCGAAACACTAAAGAATAATTAAATTTCAAATATGACTTTCTCACCAGATTATTGTTAGATGCGTGGATGACACTTCAAATACGCGGGAAAATCTGACACAAATTTTACGTTTTACTTTATTGCATTGGATAAAACACCGATATGACAGATATATTTCAAGCACTGGTTTTAATGATTTAAATGTAACAGAACTATGAGAGGTACTATATTAACTTAAGTGAACTCTAACGTTGTGAGATTTTATGAATGTAACTCTACCGGTTTTCCTTACAGATTAGCAATACCTTTGACCTAACAATGCAATGATTGGAAAACACGGAAGTTTTGTAAAATCTATTAAAGATGAGGCCACCAAATAGGTAATACATTTTCATTGCCAAGAGATGTTGTGTTCCAAATGACTCACAATGGACTATGGCATGAAGAGGCTTATCAACACAGTGAATTTTATCACAAGTAATATCACGAGAGTGCTAAGATTTCCGATAAATTAATATAGGTTTTAAACAGCTCGTACAGTAGTTCTTTGGCACTAATCACTAAAATTGGAATTTGCCTTTTGTAACACCCAGCGTTATAAAAATTTTATAATAATGCAGTCCTAACAATTTTGGTTTAATATGGAATGAAATGATTATTTATATATTTAAGCGGATACAAATTATATATTTTATAATGCACTATTTACTTTTAATTTTTGACATTCCTCACGGTGGTTTCCAAATCAAGTCAAAGTTCAAAAAGTGTGTCCCACAAATTTCTTTAAACTATATCCTAAAAAAATTAAATATATAAAGAAATGTAATGCAATTTTAAAAAATGTTTTGACAAGATAAAATTACAAATAAAAGTGTTGTTGATTTTCTTCCAGCCTAACAATGTTCCAGGGTTGGCAACATGGTTATTTATGCAAATAAATCTCTTAAGCAGTTTAGTGTAATATTACTAATTGTACTGTGGCCTGATTTTGAAACCGCCGTGAGAAATTTAAAAAATGTACAAAATATTATAAAACATGTACTATATATCTGTTAATATAGACTATAATGATCACGTGTCGTACGAGTTAAACCAAAGTTGGTAACACTGGAATGTTATGAAAAGTTATAGCACTAAGTGTTACAAAATGGGATCGAAAATACGACAGCAATTCCAGTAGGTGTCTGAATATGATAGCGGGAGAAGCGTAACATATCGAGAGTGCAGGATGTCATTCCCAGAAATTGGTGCTTGTATTGAACGAAATGCGTCCACAGCAAAAGGAATATGAGATCAGTGGATTAAGGTAGAACGAACTCACAGACGTGAAGAATCCAAACAGTCCCTCAAACAACCGAAAGAGAAGACAAGACATAATTTTCGCATGGCTATTATGAATATGCACAATCTCTTACAATTTTAATGCCAAGAAATGTATAAAGATAATATTCCTTGATTTCTAAGTAATTACATCCAGAAAGTGGCGTTCAAGGCGTTCATCTATATTTTCGCTAAGTCCTTTGATGTTGAGTTTTAATATTCAGTTGCATTTGCAATAAATATCAGCCAAACTAAGTAATAATTAATGTTTGCCTATACCTGTTAAAGTAGCTAAATATGTAATTGTGTAATTTATTAATTTTAAGACTGCTAATAATTTTTACCAATTAAGAATTTCCAAATGAGAACCATAAAAAAGCTGTAGCATAAGATAGGAAGATATCGGAGGAAACAAAAGGGGGAGGGAAAACAACAAATTCAAGCAGAATGTAAGAATATTCCTATCTTCGTTCAAAGTGTTGGGATTCCAAAATAATGGACGCAAAGATCGTGTAGTTCTTTGCAATAAAGATAAAATTGTATATTTTGATCTGGTAAACAAAAAAAATGTATCAATGTGTGTTAATCATCCATAAGCAAATAATCGATATATAAGCAAATAAATTCCACTTTCACTCTAATCACCTACTTTTTTACCAAATGCAAAACGGCATACAAACACTTGCAAACAGCATTAGATTTGCTTTACTACAATTTTTCAGCTCGTAAACAAACTCTGATTAAGGTCGAATTCTTATTTTTTCCTTGTGCGTTTTCCACTAAAGAAAAGTCCTGTATAACCTAGTTATAATATCATATCAATAGCTGGTGATTTCATTCAATTTTGAAATTAAAAAGCAGAAAATACACTCTCTTGTCGTCCAGAATTTCTGGTTAGGAAAATTCTGGGCTAGCTAACAGTTAAAGGGAATCCCTTGTGCAATATAGATGTCCGGGGTATGAAAAATTCATCAAAATGTTTCCTCGTTTCAATATTCTATTAGATAATTTTAAAGGGAAGCGATCTGGGGACTCTGTGGCGAAGGGAGAGGTACGGTTGGGGAGGGGGAGGTTGAATATTCATGAGGTGAGTAGAAGAAAACTGCTCCTGTGTCGCTGTGAAGGCAGATTCACACTGTACAACTTCTTCTGATTCCAGCCATCGCATACGGGAGAGCTGGCTGGTTACCTGTGCCACATGAATTTTTCCCATTAACGCAAGTATAAGGAATTCATGATATTACGGAGCAGACACGTGCTGCCGACGTTTGCAAGTGTCCAAGCCTATTTGATATTCTCCGCAAGTGTAGCATTCCAGAAACCCAATGCAAAGTAGTAAATAACACTCAAGAGTCACAATGCAAAATAGTCGCGTTAACGGAGCAATACTTTTCCTATGAATTGCTTTTCTATTGTAATTTGTAAATAAATGCTGTTCTGAAATTGCTATATCAGCACTTAAAGGTAGTATTTCAAATAAATATTTACACAATTTGTTTCGTTTCTATTGCTACATCAACATCAATAATTGCCTATTACATCAACATCATAATGATCATTCTTGACCGTTTATACGATAAATACACTTCTCTTAATTATTCCGCTCTTACAGACATGATTTCAGCTGTTGCAGAAAACCATTCCTAATAATATTCATTGTAGGCAAATAACTTTCAAACCAATGAACGGACTTAAGTTGTAAAATGATAGTGGCCTTATAATTATTTCATTATTTTTATATTCTATTAGTATGCAGCAATGATATCGGCATGGGAATGTAAAGACCTAAGGAAGTGTCCAAGATTAAAAAAAAAATTCTGCTTCTGGTCACAAATAAGGTATAAATAATATTTTAAATTTATTCCGTAGAGAAACCAATACGATACACATAAAACCGAATAAAGTAAAAACTATATTGCTATCTGAGTATTACATGCTCCGTTTGGTTATACGAATCTGCCATAACGTGTAATAATTATTTATGGTTAATTAAAGTCCCGCAACCTTTGAAGTATATAGGTCCTCAGGTCCTCAGTGTGGAACTCCATATTCGAGAATGGCCTCTGGAAACTAAAAAGTTATATTATCTAAGATTTTTACTTCCTGTTTAAATGGAAGTAATGCCATGTCTGCAGTTTTAAAGGAGCATCCATTATATTTTTACATTTTCTGTTAAGGTATTTTCAAATAGTACCCACCTAGATACTTCCGTACAAAATAAAGTTGCTACAGCTAGAAAAAACCTTCCGTTTACTACGTTTGGTCAGCAAAATTGAATAGACTATCCTTAATTTATATGCATGGAAACATGATAGTTCAAGTGGTTAAATCTAACACATAGGGAATTAAATAATTATGATATTGAGCGAAAGGGGAACATTCTAATTTCTTACTAAGTTTGACTATGGAGACAGATCTCATCAAGAGACGACTAATTTATTTATTGATATGCATGCGAATAGCAATTCAATTTCTCATACAATGGGACAAGTTCATAAATACATTTACTCAAACTGGAAACATAATGGATATACCAAGATCAGGTCTTACGAAAAAAGGAATTGATGAGAATGCTACATTGAATGTTGTTCTTCATGTACAAAAGATTCTACTAAAAAAAATCAATTATAAATACAAGTTATGTAATAAAAATCCCTAAAAGGGCCAAGCAACATCCATATAAACTTTAACATTTGCAGGGCTTTCAGATAGAAAAATGCAGCTTAGTGAATTAATAATAATAAATAAAAATAAATCAACAGAAATTCAAAGCTTTCTTAAACCAGATGAAGTTATATTATACCTGAATGAATTTTCCAAATAAACGTAATTGTCGATACTCCTCAGACGTAAATCTGGGGAGACGTAAATCTGAGGAGTAAATGAATGGAGGAGAACCACAAAGCTTTATGTTTGGGCTGTTATCCTTTCTTCTTTAGAGAGACGCTAAATGCAAATACATACTAGAATATTCTTCGAAATTACATAGTACCAGCTATCACAGTTTTTTTTCCCCTCAAATCCAGTCCACCCGAAGCTACCCGAAGTTGACTACTTCTAACAACATGGAGCTCCAGTCCACTATCGGTGGAATGTTCTTCAGTATTTAGATGGGTTTTTCCGTCAACAATTGATTGGTAGGAGAGGATATGTAGCTTCCCAGCTTTGTCGCCTTTGGACTTCTTTTTGTGGGATCTTTTGAAGACAGTAGTATAACGAAAAAAAAAAAAAACACCAACTTAAAAGATATGAAGTATAAAATAATGTAAGACATTACTATAGCCTGTTAAGTTATTCGTTAAATGTTTTCGATGATAAAGCCGGCACTTTGTCAAACAACTAAGATCTACCAGTTCGAACACAGAATATATACAACTATTACTTTTGTATATTATATCAAAAGAAAGTTAATATGACCTCAGTATCAGTACAGGGCCTACCATGAAAATTTGTCTTCATTGGGATGATTTCCATGATGATCATTGTTTGGTTAGCAAGTTTTGATGTTTATGTTGATTTTCATGCGAAAGAGTGTTTTAATGTTTGGTTTTTTGTTTCTGTAAATGTTTAATTTATAGAAAATTATACTTTCTGAATAGCTCTTAATGAACATTACTCGGAAATGTGAAATTATATTTGAAGTTGTAGACCTTAACATTACATCGGAATGAGACAATATTATTATAATTATTATTATTATTATTATTATTATTATTATTATTATTATTATTATTATTATTATTATTATTATTATTATTATTTACTTCCTAAGTATGGGCCTTTCCCAAATTTCGTGTCAATTAATCATATGGTTCAAAAATTATTTAGATGGCCCGAAACATTTAGCTACTCTATATATATGTGTGTGTACACACACACACACTCACACACATGCAAAAATCTCTGAATGTCTCACTTATAGAGTTTTAGCATTTTTCTTAATACCTGTTTGAAATATGGCCCTATACCAGAAAGGGGCAACAAACCATTGTGTCCCTAATATTTAAGAAATAAATGCCATGACATGAATAATATATGCCATGGATCTGAAGTATGGAGTATTACGTAAAAAGTGTAGAAAAGTTAGTAATTTCACAAGTAAAAAGGTTGGTCCATACACCACAAACAAATAAATATAAATCAAAACATATTTTATACCAACAGAAAGGAGGAAGGGATGTTTGTTAGACGCTTGGAAAACGTTGATAAAGTCAGTTCCTTTCATTCAGTGAAAACCGAAAGTACCTGAAGGCCTAAACCATGATGTTTATGATGTAGATGATGATACACTACGTAATCTGATACTTTCCCTAAGGAGCACATGTCAAAAAAATGAAAATATTCTGTTTGAGTTTCATTGGGTTGAATGTAAATTATATTACATTTCCTGCATTAGTATCATATTTGTAAATTTACAATTGGTTTGTAAATACGTAACTTTGGTGCACTGAGGTGGCCCCCACATATTAATTCCTAATGACAAGCAATACCGCCTATTGCATGCACAAAATGTACTTCACTTTCATCTGGTCGAAAATCAAAAACTCGTTCATTTTACGTTACCCATATATAACACTATTATTTTTCCCCTTTGCTCTTGCATGTAGCGTAAGGATCTCATTTCTAGTTACCTCACTTCCTCGCTTCTTTTTATAGCCAGATTTCATTCATCCATAGGTAACAAAAGAAGCTTTAAATGCTTTACACGGCGACTTGGAGGAATATAAGCATCGAGCGTGCTTCACTTCAAAGCTTTGTAGGGGGGTTTACATCAACACTTGTGGTACGATGTAAAGTGTTAGCTACTTGATTTTCTCTCTGTTGTCACTTCACAATACTTCCACTAACTACCTCCTTCACCGTCATCATGGCTGCTTCCCCACCGCCATACCGCGGGGTCGGAAATATTCAAATGAATTTCTAATCTGAAGGAGCTGCGGGTCCCCCCTTCTCCCTGAGCAAGGTGCCCCACCTCGGTGTCCCCTATGCTGCATCCCAGAAGCTATGCACAGGCTCTGAACAAAAGGGAAATAAGTTCCAAAGGTCTCAAAAGCATATGACAAGACAAAATTGCTAAACTATAGAGAGTAGGTATATCTTAAAATGACCAATATACCATTAATGACCATTAGCTATACATGGTTTACTATGGCTCATCGATAATTAATTGACGTATAGCAAATCATAAAAACGCTATAGATGCATTTATAGTGTGTATATATTCACTTTATAAAATGTAAAAAACCATGCAAGGCATGAATTAAACGAGGAACAATGCTACACAAAACGCACGATATCCCAGTTTATTTAAAATGTAACTCTGCACTATTGACTGTCACTTAAGTAGTCAATGAATAATAAGCAATAATTAAAAACATACTATTTTTCTGTTTTATTGCATATAAAATTACATTTTTATTCCTAAATTTAGAGTGTGTAGTATATATTTGAAAATCACATTAATTATTTATACTCGTTCTTATGGATAAGCTACTTTAATGCTTTACTTTTAAAGGACGGGTTTCATCTATTTATTTAATTGGAATATGGCATAAATAATAAACAATAATAAAAATAGAGCAAGATATAGTATATTTTAAGGTCTACATCGATCTTTCTAATGTGGTGTTTTATTCAATACGTTATTTCTACGACCGTTGGGCAAGAGTATGTTTTTAGAGACATTTTGAGTTTTTTTTTTCGACTCTGAATTTGCCATACTCTGTAAAATAGGACTGGCTACTGTTTCAGATTTAATAAAAACAAAATAGATGCCGTTTTGTGCATGATCAAGTTAATAGTGATAGCATCTGTTTGTCCTACTACGCAGATAAAATTCAAAATTTTGATAGTGCTTGGGTTTAAGTAATTACAAGTAATTTAAAAGTACTCCTTTATTAAAATAAACGGAAATGAATACTTGAAACAAAACAAAACATGCGCATAAGATCCTGACTTAATCATATTTAAAAAAAGATTAAAATTTGGGAATAAAAGAGAATAAATAAAAATTAACTACCTACAGCTTGAAAACCTCTAAAGGGAGGGGAAAATATATGTATAAAATAATACAAATAATAAAATTAATTATAGACTATGAATTCAAAGAAACATTAAAATAGTATAAAAATCGTACAAAATTTAAACGCAATTCTATGCAGAATACATGAAAAGTATTAACTTGTTTACATTATTGCTAGAAATAAAATTAAAAATCCCTTGGAAAGAGTAAGATTTTTTCAATTTCACTTTTAATTAGTCTTCTCTCAGGTATATGTAGATAAATCCATATTATAAACTTTATCTCAAAAGCTGAGTTTTTAAAATATTTTAATCCAGTTTTTCAAATTATTGTTAATTATTATTATTATTATTATTATTATTATTATTATTATTATGTTTTGGGATTACACAGTATTCAGTTGATTAGAGCGTCAGCATGTAAGCCCAAAGATTCGAATCCCGACCATTACCCAAAATTTTCAAGTCTTGTTCTTCGTTTCCAACTTATGTTCTACACACAGCTGGTGTAAAATAACAATTTTCGTATGTAAATAGTATAATTATTTTTTATTTCTTTAAGGTTGCTATGAAATTCGCGTTGCACTTCTTATTTTCTGGTAGGTTTTCGTAACTAGCACTTTGCCATCCCTTAAGGTCAAATCTATATTAATTCATATTTCACTTTAAGCAACCAGTGCCCTCTGTTCATTAATTACCTCAGTATTTGAGAATTTCCAGCAAGTTCTTGCAAAAAACGTTTTCATTTATTTACTGGTCTCATAATTTGATATCACTATGTTTCTCTAACATTTCTGCACCCTAATATTACGTTCTTCAATCCGCTTTACATCATAATTAATATAAATATTAATAGATAATGTGACATAATTTTAAATTTTTGTTTGAAAATTTTCGGATGTAAATTTTTAAAATATCATCCTTTGCGATAAAGGCAAATAATTTCCAAATAATGTTTTATTGTGGTTTGCATGACTTATGCTTGATTATTTTCTTTTCTTTTCTTTTTTTTGATTCGTTTCATTTAAGGAAGCTTTTTAACATCTCAGGTCATCAGCGACCCACTCAATTCAGGACGTGAAACGGTCGGCAAACTTTGCAAGAGGCCTCTTCTTTCAGGCTTGAGGTTCTTTATCGTGCCGTAAATGTACAACACGGGACCCACGACATACTTAGAATTTTTACGCCTGAAAAAAGACATCGATCCTGGCCGGGTTTGAACCCGCGACCGTGGGTTTAAAGGCAAGTATGGTTACCATTAAACCACCAGGACTAACTATGACTTATGCATTTCTGAACCTAAAATAATTACAGAAAATCAATAGTCAAAATAAAGCAAATTATAAATTTCATTTAACTTGGAAATATATTGAAATATAAAGCAATTTAGTATTTAGAACGTTTTACACGAATATTAAACTTGTATTTTTGCTACAGTTATATATTTTCATGTTTAGAAATTCTTGGACTTGTGTCACTTTAGAGTTAGAAGGAATATTCTGTCCTTATCTCCATTCCTTCGTTTTCGCATTTTCTTATTTTTCTTTCCTCTTTCTCCCTTTCCTGAGAAACCTTTCTCAACCATTCCTTTCTTTTCTACCTCCGTTTCATTAATTCTCCTTTCTCGCACACACTTTTCTTATACCGCTTAGATTCTCTACTCATTACATCTATTTTGTTTCTGCATGGCCATATACCCCTTTCATTCCTTGGTTTGGCTTTCATTTTATTTTCCGGCACTACGCTTTCTAAAATCCAGAGGTTTAATTTTAAATTCCAGGGGGAAGGTAGCATAAAATAAAAATGTATTAGGTATGTCAAGCCAATGAAAATATAAACATAAAATGGAATGTATGATAAAACAGATAAAGAATAATCTACTCTTATGGTCTTTGGTACAAACATGGTTATGCTCTGTGCTTTCAATTGCTTGTCTTGATCAAACACTGGCTGATATACCGAATATACCCAACTTCAAAATCAAACTTTAAGGAAGAATAATAGAAGAGAGCAAAACAAAAGTTTTTGAGGGAATAGTCAACTTGTGAAAGATAAAGAGGCAAAAATGTTTTTGATAATAATTGAGAATAAAAGGATTACATTTACATTTTTAATTCTGAACTTTTATTACAGAAACTGACCAAAGTGATTTTCCTTCAATATACGACGTAGTTGTGTTCCAAGCCTCCAGGCATTGTGCATACAGAGCTAGTAATTTAGTGCACCCGAGAGATCTACGTCTAATTCAATTTTTACACCAGGTCACCACACACGAAAATAAACAAATAAAATAAAATGGGATGAGGGCAGGAGGACGAGCTAGACAGGCATTGCGTATCGATGCTGTCGAACTGCAAAGGAGAAGTAAGAAGGGAACCGTCGTCTTGATACCACATGGGATCCGCAATATCACTGCAATCTACTTAGGCTTCGCAGGCAAGCTTTCGACGTGTCCCGGCAGTTTTTGTTTAGAACAACGATTATCATAACCAATTGATCAAAACTGCAATCTTTTATCTTCAAATACATCTTCAATTTTAAGTTTCTCTTCGAAGGTTAACGCATTTATTATTAGTTACAAACATGTGGTTAATTTGTTTGTTTGTTTGTTTTCTTGTTCTTCTACTAGCCCTGGACATTTGAGTATTGAATTTAGGAATGCCTGGTATAAGAATGTCTTACTATATTAAAATGTTAGTAAGTATGGTAGTAACTCAAAAAACAGAAAAGCTGACAACTTAAAACAACAAAATTTTACCAACAATATAGATCTAAGTACTAGTCATAGTTTCAAAGTTAAAATAAACTTGCAATTATAAACTAATAATTCAATACTTCGCTACATAAATGTTATGGGTTTGAGGAGAGTATGTATTCAAAAGCGTAAAATTTCAAATCATATTATCAAATCAATATATTATTTTAATGTTTTATTTTATAATAATTGCTTAACTATTAAGACGACATCGTAAAGTAACTAAGAGACGATAATGACTGCGGTTGATGGCGGTTTTTTTTAATACATATCAGCAAGGAACGCACTCGCGCATGAACTTACGCACAAAGATAAATACGAACTACTTCATGTTCAAAAGTTGACGTCGTTATAAAAGTGGAGAATGCGGTTGCTGTTCTGCTTAGATCAGCAAGTCTTATTGCTGCTTCTGTCTTTCCAAGATATGTCTTAGCTGGTAGTTTTAGTGCTTCAACTCTGCATTTAGGCAATTGGTACTGGAAATTAGTGGTAACAATAAACAAAAAATGCAACAACGCAGTCATTTAAAGTGAGTATCTGCGGTTAAAGTATTTAAAGTGAGTATCTGCGGTTAAAGTATTTAAAGTGAGTATCTGCGGTTAAAGTATTTAAAGTGAGTATCTGCGGTTAAAGTATTTAAAGTGAGTATCTGCGGTTAAAGTATTTAAAGTGAGTATCTACGGTTAAAGTATTTAAAGTGAGTATCTGCGGTTAAAGTATTTAAAGTGAGTATCTGCGGTTAAAGTATTTAAAGTGAGTATCTGCGGTTAAAGTATTTAAAGTGAGTATCTGCGGTTAAAGTATTTAAAGTGAGTATCTGCGGTTAAAGTATTTAAAGTGAGTATCTGCGGTTAAAGTATTTAAAGTGAGTATCTGCGGTTAAAGTATTTAAAGTGAGTATCTACGGTTAAAGTATTTAAAGTGAGTATCTGCGGTTAAAGTATTTAAAGTGAGTATCTGCGGTTAAAGTATTTAAAGGAAATGGTGCTCGCTCTTGTTGCAGATAAATTCATCTATTAGACTGTGCTTCATTTCACTATCGGTCTCGGTGGTGTAGTGGTAATTATACTTGCCTTCTAAATCCAAGATCGAGGGTTTAATCCCGGTCAAATTCGATGGATTTTTTTCGGGCGTAAAAATCCTAAGTATGAAGGGAAGTAAAGCCGTGGGTCCCGTGTCGTACATTTACGGCATGTAAAGAACCTCAAGCCTGAAAGAAGAGGCTCTGAGCTAAATTTTTCGGCCGTTTCACGCCCTGAATTGAATGGGACGCTGATGATCTGAGATGTTGAAGAGCATCCGTAAATAAATCAAATCTACAACTTCGTTTGACTGCATCGCATTGTGTCGGGCTGCTCTTCAGGTTACACTACATGGGAGAGCATTGAACTGAATCTAATGCCCTTGTACTGCTCTAGGTGATTTAACAGGAATTGACAGAATGGTTACCGGCGAGTAAAAATGTAACAAAAATCAGAATGAATATTGGACACAATTATTTCAGGACAATCTTATATAACATAGCAATATTAATAAACGTATTACAACTTCTATAGTAGTTAAAATCTAAATGGCACTATGGTCTAACAAGTAAATCTAAAGTGAAACTTTTATGCCAGATCCTTTCATCTTCAGGTTTCATCCCAAACGGGAGAGAAACTCGTCGCCCCAAAATGTTGCAGGAATTGTTGTCACATAAGCTGCACCATCCTAAGTAATAAAAGAGCCCAACTCCCATCATCCGCTCCAAGCCTCGTTCCCTTTCTTTAAATTTGTTTCCTAGTTCTGCTTCACAAAAACCCATAGCAGTTTTGCTTTTGCATCTGTGTTTTTATTCTCTTTCCACCTCATACGCTTCCATTTCTTATCGTCTCTCTATTCGTATCATCTGTTTCTTCCGTTCACATCATTTCGCTCTCCTCCCTACCGGAAGTACCTACAAATACGGTCGATCTATGCAGGCGATGTCGTGACGAGATATTGCCTCCTCACCACTGAAACTTTTGGAAACTATTTTCTTCAGTCCCTTTGCAGCACGTAGTAAAAAAGAAAGAAATGATTCTTCATGGAAGAGTAAAAGTTTCGGTATCAACCCTGAATAGTTTATAATAATATCAATATTTGCCACTGTCTTTAATACTCGTATATTTAAGTATACTGCAAATGTATGTAAATCAGTTAACACCAGACATTTAAATACAGGATATATTTCTATTTTTGTAAACTTGTCTGAACTTATCAGAGGAACATATTGATTTCGGATGTAATAAAGCAGTATTTCATAATTTTAACAGTTCTCTCTTGAACTGAATGCGGTAGCTTAGGCGGTAACGCTTGAGATTGTATTCAAGAGTTCCCTTGAGGCTGGCCATCCCGACAAATTCCTCTCATTCCAACACATAGCATATGGGGCCGTAAGTGTCAAGTGAGTCGGGTTGCTGCTGTGTGGCGCGTCGATGGCTTGATGTCTGCCGGATTTTAACTGGCAGCCTCGGGACACTTCAAGCTATACCTTGGTTATATCGTACTTCTCGCTGGTATGTGACATCAGTGGAAACATTAGGAACTATGCCTGTGTGCATCACCCTCAGGTTTCTGGCCGATCAGTGTACTCTTTGTCTTATCATTCATTCCCAAGGATCAAAGGATCACCTCCCTCTAAAGTATCCCTATTCTTCAACGATTTTCTCTTGTAGTGTGCTAATATGCTTTCTATTGTGTTCAAATTGAGAGAGTTTGAGGTCCAGTTAACATGGTTATGTAATTATTTACTATACATTACTGAAAAATGCACTATCATTTGGGCACGTGGCACAGTTGATATGTTTTCTTTCCTTTAAAAGCGTTTGGTTTCTTTCTATGAGTGACAATGATATTTTAAAGGTACCAATCGTTTCTGCTCTCAATCACTCACAAATTAATTTCTACCCGAGTGCTAACGATGTGCAAATGTCCTCGTTTCTTCTCGACATGCATATGAATTCAATATTTGTCGTTGTCTTTATGAAAGTCACTGGAAACTTTTTCAATCGTCATATATGCTGCACTTAAGAACGAATCATCTAAAATTATCACCACGAATATTTCTAAAACCAAAGATGCTATTATTCAGACAGCAGTAATGTTGCCAATACAACGATCCCAATAATTATTAGAAAATGCATTTATAAACACAAAGCTATACTTTTTTTCAAATAGAAGAATGCATATTGACTTAGATAAAATACAAATAAATGAGATTAGAATTAGAAATTTTGACCAAATAGTTTACAAGATATCCGTTTATGGAGTAGTGTGTTAATTGTCAAACCCGTTTTAGAGAATTCCCATGGTATTTAGGCAAACGGCAATACATTTTCCTGGTTGTTATCCAAAACCAGTACATGTCTGTTCGTATTTGGTCTACCGTTTAGAAAAAAAGTATCAAGAGTATTATGCAATTTAACCTGGATGTTTCTAGTATTCCAAGTCCTAGTCTTATGAAAAAATTTAGAGATATATCTGCTAAAATTCAACTGCTTAGATACTGGACTGAAAATGCACCGCACATTCCTGCCTACCGAACCGCATGCATACGTTTGTGCTTACATTTTGTTTTCTTTACACGTATACAGCGAGAAGTCCCTGTCAATATTTCGTGGTATGTCATAGAAATAAGACGTGCTGAATATGCCGGGGAAAATGGCATTGATTATTAAAGCTGAAAAAGCCAACATGGTCCTTGTGTAAGGAGAATTTAGAAAGAGTGCCGTACTTTGTTGTACTGTGTAGGTCGAGAGATATCCCAGGATTGTATTGCTGCATTGCTTTTTGCCTAAAAATCATGATACTTCTCTAAAGAGGGTCTAAAAGTTAGAGCGTACATATGACGACATCTCATAAACTATTGGCCCATTTACATACATTATACGCTCTTCTAATTTTACTTTATTGAGGTCGATAGGTATTGTTCTATTATAAAAATGTAACTGTGCTGGAAATACATTTTCTAATAAATTTTGGAATCAATGTGTGGGTTACATTGATGAGTCCACAAATTTAAATTGAACTTCAAAAGGGGTCCAGTTTTGATTATTGTGCAAACGATTTTCATTAATTTTCCCCGTCACATCAATTGATATCAGTAACACGCGTGCTAATCTTCCTGCCTCAGGATTCTACAGTAAATCTTTACATGTAATTAACTCTTCAGATTGAATAAGTGAGAGTTGTCATCTATCGAGCAGTTTTTTTTTTTTTTTTTTTTTACTTCCGTCCTTCCGTTTTTGGTCATATTGTTAATTTACATTACTAAATATTGAGCAATGTGTTGAACGTTTATTGTAATACATTTCAAATGCTTTCTTCTAGTTTTTGTATCTTATGGCATGATTTGTATAAAATCCCACTATCACTTAATTAAAAATATTAAATATCTACCTAAGATTGACTATAGAATAAAACACGTAAAATTAACCTTCGTTCGTGTTCATTTGCATAGTGTTGTATGTATAGAAGATTCTCCTTGCTGGTGTACAAGAACTGCTCAACACATAAACGTGTTATGGGAGAGGGAGAGAAAACACTCCTTTACTGCTTCAGCAGCTAAGTCTAAGGCGATGCCAGGCACTAGTGTAAGTGGTAGAGCTTGCAGACCGCCACAACTTCTCCGGTAGTGACGTGCCTCGTGTCTCATTAAACCAGACGACCCTTTTATGAGGCCGCACGTCTGAGGAAAAACGGGTTGTCGGTGACTGGGCTACAGGGCTTAGCTACGCAATAATCCATGGCAGTAGCTGTTCTTGGCGCATTTGATGACAGCCTCTAGGTTCTCTTTCTTCTTCCCCAGAAGAGCTGCTCTTATTGTTGTCACATAATAAATACGCAAACGTCCTCCAATGCAAGTTGAGTGCTGGGGAAGCTGTACCGACGCTGATTCACATGAGTGAAGAGAGGCTGTAGTTACAAGTAACTTATTCCCAGGGATGTGACTTCTGTTTCTATTATTAGAGATATTAATTTTTTGCTTTTGTTTTACAAGTTGCCATAGCAGGAAATCGCAAAGATCAGTTGATTTGTTTTATTTACGAACGCTCTTTAAACTCTCAGGTCATCAGAGTCCCATTCAATTCAGTGCGGCCGATAAATTTTGCTCATAGATGTCTTCTTACGGGCTTGAGGTTCCTTGACCCTGTCTGCGATTGAACCCGCGATCTTGGGTTTACGAGGCAAGTATAGTTACCACTACGCCACCAGGACGACCCATTCGGTAACGACAATGCAGCACAAATGTAGGAATTTTATCCTTAAATAATGTCTGCATATCTTTCTTTTTATGAACATTTACTCATTGACTGTACACCACAGAGCACATTTTGGACTGCCTTAGAAACATTCTACAATCAATGCTCTTTTGTACCATTATTTTGAAATTAGTTATTTTGAAACTCTCCAAATCTTTACAATATAATCTATTTATTACATTCGTAGTATGTTCTTCTTCCATTTTCTTCAGGTTTCGGTCCATTTTTTAAAAAAAAAAACGGTTGTGTATTTGTTTGTTTTATAGATGATCGTAAAGTTCTATCATCGAAAGGAATAATAGCTATGGTATGTGTTAATTTCAGGGTATTTACTTACCAGGGGGTTCAAGCGGAATTAGAACGAAAATTCCATAAGCCTGCTCCCACCAGCGTAAATATCAAACTACAGAAATTCAAGATCACTGGTAGTGTGATATAGTTCTAATAGGCCTAGTATGCCAGCTGAAACAGGTAAAGGACGCAATTAGCAGGAGCCCAAAAACACCAACCAAGAGAGTAAGTCCGGATTTGGGTGTACCACAACCGACAGTGTGGAAAATTCTCCACTACACCTTGAAAAAGCGATCATACCACCTCCAAATTTGACTTTGCTGGAAAGGGAGACTGTACTAGTCTCGGCAATGTGTGCCGACCTGTTGCAGACAGTCAATGAGGACAATTTGCTGTAAATGTGCTCTTTTGTGATGAATTCACCTGCACGCATATGCTATAGTCAACCAACACAATTGCAGACAATGGGCAGAGGACCAGCCTCGAGTGGGAATGACATCCCTCAAAAGCCAATGTGTACACAAAGTCTGAGGTATATGCACTACTCTTCTTTGTAGAACCCACAGTCACAACTTGGAAACTACGGTTTTCCAACAGGATGAAGCAATCCCCAACTCAAACAGATCGTTCGTGATTTTCTAAGTACCTGGAAGCCACATTTCCATGTAGGTAGGAGCTTCACATCCCATTTGAGCTCCACGTTCTCCTGATCTCCACCTGTTTGCAGGGGGAACTTAAGTCACAAGTGCACAAATCAAAATCAACTCCATTGAAAATTTAAAGAAGCATACCAAGCATGCGGTGCTCTACGTCACACCTGCGATGTTAGAAAAAGTGTTTCGTGAAGCGAAGCGTCGCTGGGAGTTGTGTGCGGAAGTGCATGGTTGTCATGTGGAGTAAATTTAGATGGATTATGTGTTACTTTGTGTTAGGGTTTACATATACCATATTGGTGTGCATCTAATATTGGTTTTTCACAATAAGGAATTGAAACTTCATAATCCCCCTATATTATTATTCTACTCATAGTACCCTCGTGTTACGTAATTAAATGTCTTACAATATTAACACTTCTATGAACACACAACGTAATACAATATCATGTGAAGTTATTAAGCACTAATTGTTACAAATGTTTCATTTGCGTTAAAAGCGTGTAGGCAGAATTATATCTTATAGGCAATATTAAAATAGATTGCAAATAATATGTAATTCCTTCTGTGCTAATTATCTATTTTTTCGTAAAAATAATAAACCGAATTTTAATAATAAACATAATATAGATAATAACAATCATTTAATAATTTTCAAAATATTTCCCAGAATCACCGTTGAAATTTCTGGAATAGGCCACACAAATTACGCAGTAAGGACTAAATAAAGCAGCACTTGATTTAACAACCGTCGATATCTGTGACTACTGAGAACTTTCTACACATACTTCGTACTGCATTTTCTTAGATAATGGTTCCCTTACTTTACCTACGTGAACGGCGCCAGATCACAATCACTAAGGGCTAAAGCAAATTATATATAATATAGGTACTGGTTTTGAAGAGGGAATGAACATGTATTAAGAGCCGCGAATCGATATAGCTTATTCGGCAATGAGAAAATTAGAGAAAAGGAACGTACACGTCCAATTATTTTGCCCATCCCTAAAACCCCTGAAAGATGCAACCAATTTGGCACAAGTGCCATGAAATTCCAGAAGGGTAAATTGAAAAAAATGTTTGGCGATTCTGAGACGCAGTATATTTTAAAATATTTGGAAAATTACATAATATAACCCAGTATCCAATTAGCTGATTTTACAGATACAGATAGTAAGGATAGGCTGACAATAAATATTGAAGTAAAAAGTTATAAATCATAATCTAGTAGATGTGTTAATCTACAGCATTTGTTCTTTCACCCGAGTAGAGTGCTGGAAAAAACATTAAGGATTTAGCTGAATGTAATGAAACTTAAATCGTTGTATACTATTTTAAATTTTTTTCTGCCGTTTTGATAAAATATAACTTCACAAATATTTTAAGAAATAACTATATAATATTTTAAAATTTCTAATATTAAGGCACTTTTTGCATATCTTGTAGGTACCGTGGTAAAAAAAAAAGATGAAGGAATATGATCCTCAATGAGAAACTAAAGACATTCCTGTTTTCTTTTTACCACTCACTCTTCTCTCCACTTTTAACTATGGCTTTTTTTCATTTTCCCCATTCAAAATACAGAGCTATCTCGCTTGAACTTAGCGGCGATAAACGCAGTGTGCCCATCTCTGACGAAATTTGACAAGTATCATTGCGCCTGAGATAGACTTTCTCTAAAATTTCATTGTCACTCATAACATTAAGGCCACAATAGCACTCACGTTCCCACAAACTCATCATACACCCAATTTTTTCACCATGCAATGAGCTTCGTGATTTTCTATACGTTCCAATATACGTTGTTCTGCCACGCAATATAGCCATTTAAATGAAACGAAGTTTCGTTGAAGCGAGGATCAAGTGCAATATTCTTAGCACTCCGTAATATCCACTTAATGGAATTTAACCATCGCTCATCATCACGTGGTTGCAATTACCGCACAATAATGATTCTATTATGGTTTCCATTTTAATAATGTGATAGCTTTCCAAACTGTAGATAGCGAACCTTGTGTTTATTGTGCAAGTCGTGGGAAAGATTTTTAGAACTTCATGCTAATCTTTGTTCAATTGTCTAGTTTCGACTCAGTAAGCACACGCCTTCTGTCCGTCACGTCTTATCTACAATAGACCTCATTTGTTTAAACTTGTTTGCAGATTCTCTGGAGCGAAGGCACACAGGAGATTTAACTGAAAATGGGCTTTTAACTTCCCAGTACAAATTTATAATAGGATATGTATCGTACGTAAAATCTCTATCTCTGTGGTGGCATTGTGAAAGCACTAATTTAATTCAACTTAGAGCACTTAAACATAGGCAACATTCTTTCCTTGTAGTAGTAGTAATGGGTGTATCTTTATTGTTACAAAACTCTATATACATATTACAAATATGTTTTATGCATAGGTTGTAGACCGTACATGCTTAAATATGATACAAAATTAGAAAGAGGAACAATTAATAATACAAATAAAATATCAATAATAATAAATAAACATTAAAAGTTGTAATAACGATATTTACAGATATATGAATAGAGACATGTTGCATTATTTATCATTATTGTGTTCTAACCAGAAATAAATTATTTCTATCTTCACGCCCTTTGGCTAGGAAAATGTCCACCTTCAAGCAATTAGTGAGTTTTGCAAGCAGATCACAGCAGTCAATCGTCATTGCTTGAAAAAGTTTTCAGTAAACAATGTTTTTCTCAGGTGTTCCCAATAGGTACATTCTGCCGGAATATGTACACATTCCTCATCTCCTACACAAAATGAGCAGATTCTCCTATCAGAACTATCTGTTATTTTTTAGCCTTCCAGCTCCCTAATCTAAACATGAGCTCTGACTAAATAAACGGGACAGACAACGCGTGTCTTGCTGCCATGAGTAGCCAGTCTTATGCGCGGTGACTACTTTGCCTTGTTCAAGCTCTGATGACCAGCAGTAGCTTGAAAATTGCATCATTCTATCCCTAAAATAACTTTCACTCTAAAACTCTCATCTTCAGAGAATTTTATGTATACAAAACATCATTTTTTTTAAATTACAAAGGGATTTATAAACTGAAAGAAGTAAATAAATAACCTTCATTCCTCGTGCAATTAATCAATCATTAAAATGCAATTACGATTAGTCTGATTCACTAACCAACACTTTTCGAGTTAAGTCTACATGAGTGTATAAAAAGTTATCCATTTTAATATATCTAGTTTATATTAAAATGTATTTTCTTTCATTAATATCTATCATTTCAATTAGATCTGTTTATTTCTCCAATAAAGCAATATCACTGTGGATACATAAAAAAGTGCATAATTTTGCACTCAACTACCATAAAATTCTTTAGTGTTACTTTTAAAATTATCTTTTAATACATATAAGGTCCAAATTCAGATTTCTATTATCAATTGATAAAATATTAACAAATTTAATTCCATTTGTTTAAATTTTTGTTTTTGTTTTACCCAATATGTTTCTATATTTACAATTCTCCGTACTACATTGATGATAATGTTCTCTCAAAGCGTAATTCTTAATGTTTAGTATTTTATTTTACATATAAAGCACAAGAATATACCTAAATAAATGGTACAGTCATGCTTTTAAGTATTGTAAGGTATAATCCCCAATACCTACACATGAATAACTATATTTTCCTCTGTTACAAATGTCTATACATTGTAAAAATATTAATATGAAGCAATAGTCATTCATTGTTTGAAAATAATGCATTTTTCGAACAATATGAATATTTTTATTATAACCTTTTTTGAATTATACGAACTGCTTTTGTAACACTAGTTCTTTATAAAGTTTACACTCATTTTAATAATATAATTTAATGCGTAAATATAGACGGAATGTGTATGGTTCTCATTTATTTCAAAGTTAATTTTTTAATGTTTGACTTGAACCCAAAGGAGTTCTTAAGTATGTCTCCTGAAACTGCTGCGGTTGGTTGATTATTTAAGTCCTGGTATCTGGAATTTTGCTCAGAGTCAAACTCAATATCTTGCAGTGTCTATATAAAAGAGTAAAGTGTAATATTTTTTTAAAAAACGTTAATGTGCCACATTACAACTAGTTGAATAAATTGTTCCTTACAAATGCATTGCTTTTGCCTTCCTTCTTTATTCGTCCTTCTTCACTTTCATTTCTTTTTTATCTTCTTGGTGTTATTCTCTATCAGCACAGCCACTAGGATCATCATTAACATCATCGTTATGGCTACCAACATTCTAATCATTATCGTGGATGACTTTGTCTTTAATGAAAATAAAACGCTTAGATCAATCTCTTTTCCCTCTTCTGCCATATAATAGTTTAAAGTTTTAACAATGTTCATTTAAAGATGTTTCTAATAATGTATTATTGCTCAAATTTCATTCATGCTCATGAGCGTAAATAAAATGGTCCCAAGGTGCTTTTTTATATTGCTTTAGTTTTGTACTATCCATACCCTATGTAATTAAAAGAGAGATCTGCCCTTATTTGTCCTATGTGTGTATTGGAAGTTGCACGGCTTAGAAAAAGATTACAAAAAGCAAGTCATTTTAAAACTTCATTGTTTAAAAGAATCCCATCGCCCTTCACGAGATAACTTTTACTTAATATTACATTTCCTTTTTAAGTGAATTTACCTTTAACAAGTGGATAAGCGTCGTGCGCTTTGTCTATTTTCCTTTTTTCTTAAAAGAGCACTCAGAGAATGAACTATAATTTTAATACGCCACTGAGGAAGGAAGTGGAGGAGGCACAGTGAATGTCTAAAGGCCTGCTGCTACTTGAGTTTTGTTTTAAAAGACATTAGCAAGGGAAAAGGTCCCTTCTCGGCAGTGGTGGCGGTAAGACAGGAGGTGCCTGCAAGAATGCGAAACACGCATATAGATACGGGCAGGATCTGGGGGTGCCTGTCCCTAATGGCACACGTTCCCTTCACGCCCCACCAGTTTGTTAGGTCACATTATATCGGATTCCAAGAGGAGCAGCGGCATCATTAGACTCGCTTCAAGGAGTCAGGGATGGGTGCTGATTACTTTCATCGCGGATATTGCCTCCTGTCATCCCCACAATACAACCCCCGCTTTTCTTAGAGGGGAGAAAACACCCCTTAAATAAGCTTTTCGACATTGTTACTTTCTTTCCTTGACAACGTTGAATATGTTTTCGATCTCTAAAATTTATAATCCGGGATCCTTATGTAATGCATAACAGATATAGAAATTATTAAAAGTAAGCGATGCTTATTCCCTAATGGGTTTTATGAAACTACTGCTAAAGGCTGCAGTTTCCTTGATTTCTAGAAATGTTTTAATTTAAAGATATTATTGTACATCAGTTCCTTAACATACCCCCTGCGTTTGTACCACTTTACTAAACTGAAAACAAGTGTGGTCTCTAATATTCATCTAAAAATATCGGTGTAATCCTGGATGCTAATCGAGCGGTGTGGCCAGGAGGTTTGAAACACCTTCAAGTCTGCTATTCTATCTCTTGGTCGCTTAGGAAAATGTTGGAATACACCTTTCCTTTCCAGGAATATTCGGTTTATTTCTCGAAAGTGCCAAGGCGAGGTGGGTAGTACGGTGTAAAGATGGCTTGCGCTCAGTTAGTACGATACGAAGGTGACTTACGTTTTGAAAAGATTCCTGCTTCCAGCGTATGGTATGGATGTGGTCCTTTTGAGGGCTACGACCCCTTTGATTCAGGGTTCGCCGGCGTCGGGGTTGATCTATCTGGAACATTGTTAAGGACCCCATCTACGTCCAAGCCTGATCATCCCCTTCCTGTTACTGGGAGCCTAGGACAAACGGACAGCTCTTGAGCAAGGCTGAAGTAATGAAATATTCTCTTTCGGTCCTAACAATGCAACCTAATACAAAACTTTATGCATTTTCAAGATTCTCGCACCAAAAGGAAAAAATAACAATTGATGACCATCAGTATGTATTTTTTCAACCTTTTAATGGGAATAGTGAAACGCAGAAACAATTTTCATAACAAGAATTGATTATGACTGACAAAATGTAAAGTTTTCTAAGCAAAGAGTAGAATTGTGGAATGATGCGAGTAAGATGTTAAACGGTACCGAAGTAACAGTAAGTGTTTAGTAATTGTCTTTAAAACAGCTGTTTTATGTAAAAGTTTAATGCATTCTCTTTATTCTCCGCTTCACTTTAAATATTTAAAGGATAAGTGTTTTAGATCTTGTTGAGGGAACACAGTTGCGACTATCTCCCTGGCCTAGTGGTCAGTGGATGCGGTTTGGGATTTACTGGGTTAGATTTTCGAAAATGTTCTGTTTTAATGAGGTCTGGAACGGGTTCAGCTAACCTCATGAGCATTGCTGAGGGTCTTCCTGATAGAGGATGCAACCTTTCGACCTGTAAAGTCTTGTGACCGACTGAAGGTGATGACCTCTACCCCAGAAGGTGTGCAACAGAGACAGAGGACAAAATGATTTCCGTGGCTGGCCTGAGTCTTCGGGAAGCAAGGAACGTAGCTGCAACATCTCTATATAGTTTAGTGGTTTTAAATTTCAACAATGACAGAAAGTATAATAAATATTATTATATGTTGCATTGTTATACATTGCCATTACTAAGTAAACGAAATGACCGACGAAAGTTTTAATTATGCAGATTATGCAACTATTGAAGGTCTCTCGTTCACACAAATCAGTTTTGAGTGAGCTATAAATGAAAACATGTAGTTAAAGGAAACATATAGAAATTAATTGCTGTATTCACATAAAAGATAATACACGTTTTGGATGCATGCTTTGCACAGTACATGTTATTACTGTAAATGTACATACCACGACGTGTCTTGCAGTTGATGTAGTTTAATTTGAAAATGAGGCAATAGAATTAAACTGAAAAGTCCCCCAGCATTGAGAAACCGTTGATTATGTGAGCAATGGAGGGAATGCATGTGATCACTTACAGGCAAAAGGAGCAGTTAAGATGGCGATATCCTGCAACGAAGAAGTAGAAGATGCTGTCGTTAAAGCCGCAACTTGCAAAACGGTTGCAGTGATCCAACAATATGAGGGAGGAGCGCCGCGCATACTTTTTGATACCTACGTTGGCGTCTTGGGCCACAAGACAGACAGCATCCCGACACTCTTACCGCTGGTTTCCCCTGCTGAACGCGAATTCTCTGTTAATTACCGGCCTGTCACGAACAGGGACCGACCGGCGCCTCCTCCTACTGGGCGAGAGGGGATTTTCCCGGGACCCAGGGAGATTACCCCGGACCCAAGGCTCCCTAGGATTAAGGGCAAAGGCGTGTGCGTGTAGAAGCATCCCCCGTCGAGGAGTAGGAGGAGTAGAGAGTGCTAAAGAGCCATCATGGACCTAGGCTATCATTCTTTACCATCCACTCTGCCTACTAACAAGTTGACTGGACACAGCTATGTGACATGTTGTTAAGACAAAAGACGGAGGATATATTGAATTTCTCACCACGATTAAAATAAAGTATGGCCTCTAAGCAAGCGCAAAGTAAGTAGTCTTCATATCTGGAAACGCTATATTTATTGAGGTACATATTAGAATTATTTAACGCGTGTATGGAAGGAAGCTGCGACTCTGATGTTGAAGTCTACATGCATGCTTCATACCAAAAATTAAAGAATAAAATTACAAGAGTGATTGTTTGCCCTTCGCCACGCTATAGATAATCAAACTCTGAATCATTCCGACCATTTCCCACCTTTGTTCAAATTAGAGTGCTAACATTTCTGATTGTGTTTCGATTTTTTAAGTATCTTTTTGTAATGTGAAGAAATGTACTCCACTTATGAAATAAATATACAATCAACCAAGAAAATCAAGAGTATAATGTACTGAGGACCATTTCTATACTGATTGCTGATAACTTCGCTAGTCACATTTCCGCGGAAATATAGAATGTTAGCGAATATAAGCAAACTTTACTTTCTCTTCTGAGCCAACATTCATGAACAATGAAACGGAAAACATCCGACTAAAGTCCCTAAACACTCATTGATAGCGGTTGATTAAAATATTATTTTAAATAAGTTCATTTTCACATGTTGGTATATTACGTAAAGGCTATAATGCTCAATACAAAGCCACAAACATTTAATATATTCAATTATGTCAATTTAAGAAGTTCATTTAGGTATTTTATTACGTAAGATAAACTCTATAGTATTTGATTTTAAACTGAAAACATTGATTGATAATATGTTTTAATTATATAAATTGAAAAAAATCATTTGCACGTGTTTTTATGTTAGGTGATGGCTTTAATTTTCAATTCAAATAACAAATATTCGTTGTTAATACGTTTTAAATAGTATAAATCTAGTAAGCTCATTTGTATAGATTTAGGACAAAAAGTGCGGTTTTCGGGAGAGGAACATAAATTATAACACGTCTGTTTCGTATTCATTTTGCATATAATAATATGCTCAGAGCATATAGTGGTGTTAATCATGTCCACATCTACGACTTCGGCGTAGTTGCATAAATGTGAGCTACAAATTTGATGCAGTAGTGGCCGTCGACGCCACCTACAAACCTCGTAATTAATGCCATCACAGCAACCTCTGAAATTTATTCAAGAAAGTTAGCTAGGTGTTTTGGAATAAGGAAATGTGTCTCCGAAAGCTTATTACTGAGTAATTAAATTTTTAAATGTTGAATACCTATCTATGTATTACATCCATTAGCGGTGACACATTACAAAGAAAAATAAATCAATTACTTATATCTTCCCACTTCATTAATAATAGAAGAATATTAGGGAACAGTTAACCGACAAATTACTAAACAATGAATTAAGAAAAAGCCGCAAAATAACTGTACCATGATAACAGTACTTGTTTATGAAATACAAACTGCTCTTCATAAGTCCTTAGAATAAGAAAGTCATGGCGTCATGGAGCAGGATCACCTTTACCAATCCTTCTGTGACCAAACTGTGATCACTAATATCACCTCCATATATATATCACTCGGTTTGAAGAACGAAGAAAATGTAATTAATCAATAACGAGCCGTCAGAGATAATCGGTTGCTTTTACAAAGCAGTCAGCTAACATCCCTAAATCTAAATTTGTTGGTAAAGTTTGCCTTCACTCTCTATATGGCTTTCAGCCTCATCTTTGTATTGTTTAGAACATAAAAATAATTTTAGCATTTACATAAAGATCACCTCCCACTCTTAACGATTATATTTTTCATTTTCATGAGACTCGGTTAAAATTCTGATTTCCAATTGTTTAGGGAAAAAAAATGCAAATGGAGCTCATTTCTAAATGATTCGAATGTTATTCTCCTTCAAAATTAAAAATCACTCCTGCAATGGATATTGATATCTGCCTTCCATTTTAATTATATTGGATACTAATAATAGTTATGTTATCTTTATTCATTTTTAAAATAATTCAGATGACATTCCGTGCCAACCTTGTACAAGTATGAGGGCAATTGTCGGCATACAGTTGAACGAACATACACATGTACATTTGCTTAAAAAGGGTAAATACTTGAGAGACCCAGATTTTGTTCTAGGGCTATACTTGTCTTCTTGCCTTAGAAGAACTCGTGTAGTACGAAATATAGCGAAACAAAATCTGTGACTTTCCAAGTGTTTAATCCTTTTTCTGCTTCTGTGATTATTGTTAATTTAGATAGTTCACATGTTACATTATTTTAATTTATGTTATTTGTGTGTATATAATATTGTGACGAATCTAACCTGTATTTTTACACTTTTCAAGAAAGGTTCTACATCTGGCCCATTGTCAGAGTGGTTATTGTTAACATACTCAACGTATGCGGGTGTGTTTGTGTTTGTGTTTTTTCCCCTTCTTCTTTCGTTTCTGATAAGTTGTTTCATTGAAAGACAGATTTGTTGTGGTTCTCTCACCTGCCACTTATTTATAAGAATAATGAAAGAACATATAACCGAAAGTATCCTGCCGTGGCTACCTGGTAAGGCAAATGTGCTACTGGAAAGATGGTCGTGTCCCAGACAGTCTTCGGCTTCTCCACGAGTTCTAACTCCCCTTCTCCGCCCACTTCTTTCCGAAACTTTTCAAGAGCGAGGACCCTTAGAGTACGCGCCAACTTCTTAATGAGGTCTTCAGAAAAGGAAAATAGTTTTCCTCGGGAAAAATTCTACTTTCTGCTGAAAATGTGCAAGCCACATATTGGCAGTCATTTTTTTCAGAAAGATATAAATCTGTTGATCATATTGAATACTATGACTATTTTGTTGTTTCGACGTTGATATAAAATGTATGAAATGTATTCAAAAGAACAAGAAAAGTAATATAATATCAGGAAGCAATATGCCGAAGTGAACCGCAAGATAAAGAAAAGTAGAATCTATTGCGTACTCAAGAGCCATAATTGATAAAAAAAAAATCGAAACGAAACAAAAATAGCCATGTATCAGTAACAACAAAATGAGAGTTAAAAATATTTCTACTTTGTTAATAAGTGAACTATCTCTGATATTTTAAAATGCATGTGAAATGATTGCTTATGAAGTTCAAGGAAAATGTTTAATTTTCGAGATTATATACGTTCACTTCGTAGTTTTATTAGATCACAAACAGTTTGTATTAGCATTCATTATCAGATGTATTCAAGAAAATATGTAGCACTTCGGCAACCTTGTATTAATACTTTTCGTTTATCTTTAAACCCATCTCATACGCCGATGTTTAGTAGTAAGCGAATAACACATTCTTTTCTTCTTCTGGATATTTTGAGCCTGGATATTGGGCTACGATTCTGGTAATCAGTTCCAAAGTTTGGTTTTAAAGATATTGTATGATAGTAGTTAATTAAGGTGAGAAGGTAATTTTTACTGTCTCCAACATCAATTTCCTTGCAAAAGTCAATGATAGAATAAAATTCTGAAAATTACTTCAGGGTTGTAACTAAAATTACCTAGTGAGTATATTTTTGCAGATTCATTACGTTGTCTTGCTTTTTTTCTAAGTTTGCCTATTTTCTTGAATTTTCATTGCATTTTTATCAGAAAATTAAAAAATATAGCGGAAATTGTTTTCCCATCCAGTGGAGTACTAAAATGTGCAACTAGATTTCAATAGAAAGATCTTCATATAAATTGCACATTCTTTAATATTATTCCTTATATAAATATTTTCTTTTTTGAAGTAGATTTTAAAATAAAAACCGCTGTAACTAAAATTAGCATTACGAATTTGTTCTAGAATAACTAAGCCTGCATGGCTTGTCTTTCGCTTTAACAAATTAATACTGATATTTGGAAAGTATAATACACTGCTGTTGTTGTTGATTTGGTTCATTTATGGACGCCCTTTAACATTTCAAGTTATCAGCGCCCCATTCAATTCAGAGCGTGAAACGACCGATAAATTTTGCTCAAAGGTTTCTTTTTTTCAGGCTTGAGGTTCTGTTACGTGCCGTAAATCTACAACATGGGACCTATGGCTTTACTTCCTTCCGAAGGAAGTCATACTTATGATTTTTAGGCCCTAAAAATCAATCGGTTCTGGCCGGGTTTGAACCCGCGATCTTGGGTTTAGGGAGCAGTATGGTTACCACTACACTACAAGGATCGACACATAATACACTGCAACAGAAAAGGGAAAGAGGCGTGCTGCAATCTTTAATTATCAGAATCATCATATCACTAATTACAGCTTTTAACAAGGCCTATTAGATTATTAGCTCCTTCATTAAGCATGTAATTCTAATTTCTAGCATAAAAAGTGTTGGTAGGTGTGCGTCATCACAGTGCTACTATTAGTTCTTCATATGCTTATTAACCTTTTTGTTTATATTACACAGAATGAAACGTTAAAATGTGACCAGTACTTGGATTCTACATGTCTGCCTTTATTGTGAACAATAAATTGAATGAAATCAGTAACTTGGTAACCTTGTTAAAGCTTTGTCCCATAAACATTTTCTTTCCATGGTCTACCTACATATATATTCAGTAGTTGAAAAACTAGCTTGTAAAAATTAAGGTTATTAATATCATAGTAAGTTTACTTAATATTGGTTGAAGACTTTCTGTTTCTACGCATATGGTTGCTTATGCTCGTCTTGAACCACGGGGTCAAGAACCCTTTATCTTGAAACTGTCATTCGATATACTCGTTAGGCTTTGAGCAGTCTGGTGTTTCATTCCCAATGAGGAGAGCATTACACTCATCAGATCACTTTTCAGTCTCCATGAAAATCTGAGCGAGCGAGCTCGGAAACGTTGAGACCTGACTTTGTGAAGCAACAATAAGAATAAGCTGCAATATTTTTCATCATCAAGGCGAAATCCACTGTTACATAACTCTTTAACATAACTCTTTATACTTTGCTGATTGATAGGAGAAAGTTGTCCGAAACAAGACCGGATACTTCGCGGTGTTCCAGTTCATCTTACATTCAGATTTCTTTCTACACCGATCATTCTGAGCATTTCAACCAGTTGAGTGGTTTTTTTTTTTTTTCTTGTGATACTGTCTCTGAAAATATCCCTCTAAACATTAAGCCTTGGCTGCAAAGCACTTCCCACTATACGTCCTGTACTGCTGAATTATTTAGACTGGATGGGATGAAGGAAGATTTCAGACACGTAAGCGTAACTAGGGCCTTTTGTACCTACTGAACCTCGAAGGAGAAGGGATATGAAAAGCAGCCAGGTTTATAGCCCTGTAAATACGGATGCAGACGGGCTCCAAACGTTTTCAGGTTTTACTGTTATCCGTTATGACGTCTTAAAGGAGTTCGAGTTCCTTGGGAATGCTACTGTCATAGCAGAAGCCAGGGAAGTTTTCCAATGAGCAAATTCCACTACTGCACGCCGCTCACCGCCAATCCATGTCGCCTGGTCTTGCAACCCTGAAAGAATGAACAAGAAAATTAAATGAGAGAGAATGAAGAATAGGGAAATATGTGGAAAGTAAATATCCATCCCACCATTCGTCTAATTGACCAGAGAAACTAGGAAACACAAAATGAACCAAGATCAGAATGGTCAATCCCAAGTGATTTGAACCAGTTATCTTCAGAATTCGAATTCAAAACGCTACTCACTGACACATCCCGCGCATTGTACTGTACCGTAGCATCTAAAGTTACATTTTGCAGCCCAAATACGTTCTTTGGCAATATAATCCTACATACTTAATGAAAAGTTAAGTATGAAAACTAATCATAAGCATGATTTATAACCCAGGAAGTTTAGCAAAATAATGAAAACTCATCACATGAATTATTTTCATTATTTTTGTCCAATCACTGTATATAATGCAATCAAAAATGATTTTATGTATGCACTAAATATGTTCACTTTTTATTTAGGAAGGATTTCATATAAAATGTATTTTTGTGCCTTTCCTTCATGCCATACTGATCTATTGATATACGTGTTATAAATCAGCACACAGATCACACTTTTTACATAATTTTACTTGTATATATTAATTTGTGTTTCTGTATATCTCTTTACAGAGTTATACATTTTCTTTATAGCATACTGTAGTTATAAATGTATATACTTTTCAATGAAATAAGAGCTGTATTGTTTGAACTACAAATGTGGCAAGATTATCTTAAAATGATGTTTAAAAATACACCAACATAGTTCACTATGAATTATACGTTTTAATATGAATCTCAAAACGGGCAGAGCCTGCAGAAATAGCCAAAGAGCCGAAATGAAAGCCATAGAAATTGTTTGTGTAGCTTTTCTTAATTCTCTTCATATCGTTAGTTCAAACAGCGATCAAGGGAGAAAGGAAACAATACGCTTCATTAAGCTCAGTGTGGCCTATAAGAAGCACACGCTCAGCCTTCTAAATCGCAACTTCTTGGCTTACTCTCCTCTCTCTCTTTTTGTAATTTTGCCGCAGCCGTAAATTACTCTAAATTTTCGACATCTTCTTGTTCATTATTTCCGTTTCCCCCACCTCCTCCTTGCCTTAGCCATGATTCCAGGTGCATGCCGCTTTGCTACCAACGTTTTCATCGTCTCTCGGCATTTCTCACCCTCCGAAAAACACCCAAGACCGCGAACACGGTAGAAACAATTCACGGCGAAATTGATTCGGCGTCGGGGGTCCATTGCGTTGCTGGCACCTCAATCCCACCACCTGCCTCTTCCATCCGACGTGCGCTTTCCTGGGAAGCCAAACCCGTCTCTCTTAATTGATGCTCCACGCCCTTTCAGAGCGGTCAATAATAACAATACAGTGTTCTTATCTGTATCTCGGGCGATAATATAAAACGCTCTTCAACGAACTAATGTAAATACAATTACATTTGCAGAATACAGGTTAAAATGTAAAATTAATATTAAGAGAAGTTTTGAATGGAAAGTTCTATATTCTTATATTATTTTTGTATTTAACTGCACACAAAAATAACATTTAATTGCTATGAAGCAGTTTATTTATGATACAGGTGTACATTTTAGAATACAAAATTAAGAGAAGCAAAGTAATAACAGTAAAAATTATGAAAAGTTTAATTGTAATACTTGAAACACAATGACTTACAATGAGTGTGAATTTGTGACCCAACCTAAGTGACCAGAGGAAACTATGAAAATACTCAAGGTCAGGATACCCGATCCCACGAGACCTCTAGAATGTGAGTCCCAAGCGTTATTCTGTGTATTAGGTATTTATAAGTTATGGAAACTTTCATGAATGATAGCCCTGGGCACAGTTGATTCCACAAAGATGATCAGCGTAACGGCACCTCAAACCGTCCATAACAGATACTGTACTTTTAAATGAAACTGTATCATTAGTGCTTGTATTCGATTCGAACCATTAAGGCTGACCTTATGTCCTAATATAAAGTTAATACACACACTACAATTGTGCACACAATTATTTATGCATGCTGTATATTAGACCTCTTGAAGTAGCAGGTTAATTTCTAGGATTACCGGCACTAAGCTTTAAATATAGGAATTCAGTAACAGCAATAAATAAGAAAAGTGCTTACAAAAATTACAAATTCTTAAAAGAAAGGATAGTGGGGAAATAAAACGATCGTAAGACAAATGGTGATTTTCATTTGGCATAATGCCTTTTCATTCAGTCTCTGTCTCTCGCGGAAGTTTAAAGAATGGATGGGGTAGGGACAAAGCTCGATTTGGAGGGAGTGAATGGTGTAGAAAAAAAAAAGAAGACACGAACTTAGAAGAATAAGAAGGACGTAGTAATACCGAGGAGGTCGTGAGGCGATACCACTTATCAAGGGGCACTTAAAGTCAGTTTTATTGGTCCCTGATAGGTTGTAAAAGTGTTACGAGTGATAATTCAGTTGAATGGGAAGAGAGCGGGATGCAGTGACGGCAGAGGGGAGGTTCATTGAGGGTGGAGTTACAGTGATACGCGGCGGCCAACTTCCGGAGGCAGGAATCTGCTACATACATATTACAATTTTACTTTTTGCTGACTGCACAGCCCTCCATTTCAAATGTTCCAAGAGAAGCAACGAGGGAAATTGTTTTATCCTTTTTATTATTTTATTTTTAAAATTTCTGTTTTTAGCGGATGCTCTAATTGTCCTTGTGCTATGTTTATTTTTGCTCCACAAAATTCCAATTACTAATTTACCACTTGATGTGCTTTGGAACGGTAGGATTTCCTCAAGGAACCTTATACACAAGTTGCTAACATATTTATTAAACATATGTTATTTAAATACCGCTGGCCTACTTCTTTGTCGCTTGCTTTTTGTTATACAAAGAGCAATTTCTTAGATCTAGGAGAACGAAGTCGATTTTTCACCAATTAAGTTGGGTAAATAGCATAAATTTTCTTTCGCAATTATGCAAGGAATACTATGGTGCATGAATGATAATGATATCTGGAATTAATGTTTATGCTTAGAAGCGTGTACATCTCGTCCTATCTCTAAACTTTCTGTCGCTCAGTTTTGTTCTTTATAGAAACAGCGTCGAACTGGTGGCATATATTGAATAACTTAATCTTTATGATAAAGCACAAAATATCACTCCAATTTTTATTTTTCTTATATTAGAAGACTTGTACAGTCTATATTACAAATTTTATAAATGTTTTCAAAATATTTTTTTCAGTTTTAACCAACTTTACCCATAGTGCAGAGATTCACATGGGCTTGATATTAAAATGTAATACTAATTAATTTTATTGTATATATTTATTTATGTCTAGTACGAGTTTGACTTTCTTGTATAAATGTGTGCAACTATAAGAAATTAATTTTTGTCAGTAACACGGCGTATCGTGACTTGACGATGACTTTCAAACTTTTGACCGAAGAGTAAGAAAGCAACATCGAATTTTAAAATTTAGAAAATACACATTTCCCTTTTAACTCTTTTTAATTGTTCGTTTTATATCGCATTGAATATTAGGGGAGGTATCTCTCATCGCTGGGTAAACTTTTTACATACATAGGTTTCTTCAAAGCTCTCACAATTTGGCTATGAAGTTCTCTGCAGATAATGCCACAATCTCTGGCTTAGACCAGTAAAAAAATGTATTTTGTTCTAGGCACTCGAATTTCTGCTCATTGGTACAAAACGAGACCGCAAGCCAAAGGAAGAAACTATCATTATTTGCCCAGTTCAGCATTCAGTTGTTAAACTGCGGTTGAACAGCAGTTCAACTTAATGTCTACACTTATATTTCTTCCAATTTAGGAACTTCTTCCTATTGAACGAATTTCAAAGTGATAATTGCACCATTTTAGTGTATTTATCACATTTTGCTGAAAATTTTCGAAATAAATCCCTACCATATCGAAATACAGTTCGTAGACTTGTTGAGAAAGTTCCTAAGACAGGCAGTGTTAGACACTGAACGGAGAAAAAAACAATTTAAACTTAATGAAGATAAATTGTTCGATACTTCTGAATTTATCAAAATTGTTGCCAAGTTGGCGCAAGAAGTGGGTATTGGACTTGGAGTAGGACATAAAGCGGCCGCAGAAAAACTGAATAAATGTACATATAAAGTAAGAAGAATTGTAAGAATTGCAATTTCTTTTTTTAATAAAAAAACTTGTAATACGGTGTATATAACAAAAACAAAAAGCGTTTGAAAGGGTTCAAGCCTGTATGCCTGTTTGTGGAGATCTCTTTCAACACATTTTACGAGTAAATGTAGAAGTTTGTGAGCAAATGAAAATAAAATTAAACGAATCGAGAGCTTTATAGAAATTATTATCAATATTATATAAGAATTTTAAAAGAATATATTTTATATTTATAGAATATACCTTATCACACATATTAAACATCGCAGACTCATGGAAATCTTTGTAATAATGCACAATGAATAGAAGAAATGGTTACAAAACTTCAACATTATCGACAGATTTGGTATTGATAACCATCTTCTTTCTGCTTTAATTAATTACACTTCAAGAAAAGCAAATACAATGCATTTTAGTGTTTCACTAAAAACTTTTAATTTTAAATATAAGAGGTTGAAATTTCCTTAGGTTGAGAGAATTTAGGAGGCAGATATGGCGGACCTAGAAAAAACTCAAGAGGACTGGTAATTTTATCGTTTAGGAGAAAATAAGAAAATTTCCATTGCATCCTTATAACATCATTACATAACCTGTTTCCTCTTTCCAGAAAAGAACGAATTTAGCAACATGTCTCAGAAAATAAGTGGCATTTAACATTGCTGCCAATTGCGATTAAATATATGAGAAAACAATAATTCACGTTTCTTACATGTTTCAAGTTCTGAAGCTTGTAACGTAATTATTTCCGAAGACCAATGCTGATGTTTTGAGGTTGTGTTTCCTTAACTTGATTTTCAAACAAGTACGAAGCATTCTGACATGTTATATAAACTCAGGCAGGTCTTCCAGCAATATTACATTGTGTGGTATGGTTTCACCAAAGTTCCTTCATGACGAAACTTTTGTACCAAACTCCTTTGGTTTGTAAAAATATGCTGCGACACAGAAGCGCCTCTCTTAGTTCCCCAATGAACTAATTAGTAAACAAACGAAGCAAAAGAAGCAGGGATATTTGGTGCCTTGCTTTGGCAATGGAAGTTTGGAACGGTAAGACTGTGATGGGGAGAACGGGGGTGGGGGAAGGAAAAAACTTGGTTTCGCTTCCCATGCTTTGCAAGCGACGGTCACATGGACCTATAATAAATTATTTTGTAGACCAAGTGAGCGGCCCACCTCCCCTTCAGCAACTCAAACAACATTTCACAAAGTAAATGTTCTCCGGCTCTCTCTACGAATTGCTCCATATACCCTGCCTGCTTCCTTTCAACGGCGCTCTCAGTCCTCGCCCTGAAAATTTGAATAACGCACTTGGACAATCATGAGCAGAAAGAAATAACGAGAGAAAATGTTAAACAAGATCCTAATTACCATAGCGTGAACAATTTTCGTTTAATACACATCTTTAACATAATGCAAGTCATAACAAACTAGATGAATTAGTGATTCTGAGGAATAAAGCAGTGCTTACGGATATATTAAAAGTTTAATAGTTTAAGCAAAGCGTTGATTTTATATATGAAAGATAATAAAGTTTTAAAACTTCAAAGGAAATATTAAACCAACCCTCTTTATATCACTGTTTCTTATTTATATATTCGTTTACTTTAGTATAAGAAACAAGAGTGCGTTTGTTAGAAAACATTTGTTCAGTAGACAAAAAAGCTCTGCTGAATGAATTTATGGTTTTCACATTTAAAGATAGTTTATTAATTTACTTTAAAACTCACATTTTCCTATGAAATTGTAACGCGTAGCTTAAATGAGTATATTGATTTATTCTGTAAGATGTTGCACCCAATAAGAATACTTTCTACTTGCACAATACTCGCGCATCTGTTACGTTGGCTATTTATTATAAAATATTATAAAACTATGAGATAATTCCATGCGCACCTCTTTCAACCATTAAACAAGGCCATAGATACCTGAGTGACCAATGAGAATCGAATTACATTTGTAGTAAATAGCATGGTTCTCAACAACTGAAAAGTGAGCTTTTCTTCTTATAAATTCATTTATTTTATTATTTCTTTTTCCTTTCTTCCCCCCCCCCTTTTATTGCACTGTATCAGTATTAACATCAGCGCCTCGATTGTAAAATAATATTTATATTAACATATATATAATATCAATATCATTTTCCCGCAGTGTCATGTAATATATTTAATTATGTAAATAATATGTTACATTAGCATTTTAATGTTGGAATCGAGAGATGAATGCAAATGTATGACAGTAGCAGAATGCTATATTACGTAAGAATAAAGGTGAAAGGCGAACATCTGGCCTCTAAAGCCATCACTAATGGTTTTCCTTGACGTGGGCAAGAATGGTTTTACGCTGTGGAGCATCTGTACGCTAAATTTTCGCGCCCTTCTAGATCATGCTATAGGAACCGGCCAATCTACCTTGGGTATTTTAAACTTTTAAAGCCTTCCTATATCCATGGGCGTACATATATAGACCCAGGAACCTTGGCGTTGACACATGAGCCCTCAAGCTAAGATGTATAAAAAGAGGCAATTTGCCCAGTTTCAGGCATTCATTCTCGGCCATGTAGGAGCATCAGTCGACTCATAGAAAGGTGGCAGAGATTTATATAATGCAAGTAGAATGCATAGCCGCGTGATAGATACTAAGGTGAAATCTTCAATTAACAACCAAGTGATAATTGATTACCAGCATTGCCGCGCCGTATGAATCAGGTTATTAAGCGATTGTTTACAACCCCCGGAAGCTCGCAGCCACCAGAAGTACCTAGCCCAAGGTTACAGGGCATTCATTTTCCGATCGGAACAATAGCTTCTTTGTAGTGTGGGAGTAGGTCATTAAATACATTTGTCGTACCACATACCTTCGTGTGTTTATGTTGTGAATGAGCTTCCTGTTGTATGAAAACAACGAAACGGAGAAATTTCCTTGAGATACAGGTATTGAGAAAGCGGAGGCTACTTGCTACGCCCACGCAGCTTCTATTGACATTGAGAACAGGACTACCATCTACGGAGACCCCGACGAACAACCAAACCCTCCACAATTAAGCTTTCATCTCTTGGAACGAGTGTAGAGAAAATTAAAACGAGCTTCGAATATGTTTTGAATATTTACTGTGCCAGATCTTGCCATGTTTACTTCGTTATTTTGAGTCTGTTTTTCTCGCTCAGTGATCAAATGAAAAGGAAATGACAGAAATGAAAGACCATCTACATAGTCTAGTAATAATGTTTTGCGAATGCTAATTCTGAGGCTTATAGACATTGTAAGCGATAGGGATACAGTATAAAGTCTTAGGTGATGAGGATAATAGGAAAATTTAAATAATGACAATAACTGGTAATTATAACCTCAAACTATGAAAAAACTTTATGATGTTCACTTGTTTTATTTCAAGAAGTTGTATCTTTACCGATAAACTTTATTTCTTTATTCCTTTTTATGTTTTAGTAAATAAATTCTGGTGATAAAGCAAGTAATAAATAAAAGTAATGAAGAATTTAATAATTAACGCTATACTTTTTTAAATGCTGGATTATATTCTATGTTTAATTAGTAAACAACATTTTGTGTCTTGAAAATATTTATCTTCAGTTTTCAGTAGTTTGGGCCAAAGGAATTAAAAAAACAATTAATAAATAATATGTTCATTGTTTATCAAGTTCCTTTTTACTGTAGAAGCATTTCTTTCGTGTTTGTTCTCTTTATACTAAGTCTCTTTCATTAAAAGTTCGAACGTCATCAATAGATTCTTTTATTCCTATTAATGTGTTAACGCTTAAGCGTACAAAAAGTCACTAATGTTATTTGCACCTTAGTTTTTCTAAACTCATACGCTTGCATTTAGTTAGCATGGTTATACCCTTTCCATGTGCGTACACAGAGCAGCTTTTAAACCGCCGTTTCCAAAGCTTCGGAGCTCACCATAGATGGAGTCCAAGAGAGCAGTTATAAAGAGCAAGGGAACGTCGGCCGAGTGGGGTGGGCAAGCGGCTTTTCAAAACGGGGGATAGAGTGAGGCTAAAGTTGTTCATAATGGTCCTTTAAACACGGGCTTTTGGATGAAGTCCGGCTGGTTGAGAGCAACTGGTGAACTGGCTGTAGGCAACATAGCTGCTGCAATGCCTGTGAAAATATTACGGTTTTAAACAGGCGGCAAACCAAAACAGCAACTGGAGGCGTGAATAACTTGAAATTGGTTGTTAGAATGTGAAAAGGGAGAGGAAGATTAACAGAAATACGTAAGGGTGGACTTAGACAATGCTGTAAAAGGAGAGCATGAGCTATTTAATTAACTGTTTGTTTCTGTTGCTGCAGTTACCGTTCTTTTGCGTTTTTATTCTTTGCCCTCATCCCTTGGTTTAGAAATGCATTAATAGCGAATAATTTTATGAGATACTATTTGTTATATTTGCAAATTAACCTTGAAAAAGTAGAATAGAAAACTGTATAAGCAATAATGTTAAAAAGTACAAAACGGTGTACATAAAATACGAATCAAAAAGTACAATATTCAAAGGTTACTGGAAGCAGATGCTTTACTTTTAAAATAAAGTTATTCACCCAAAAACAGAATAAGTGCGCGCAGAGGAACTATCAAAGATGATTAGTTAGAAATTTTAATGGAAATAAACTTGTTAACATATACCATATTTCCATGGGAGATTTAAATCAATTTGGGTATACTTTCTGAGTTTATTATAAGGCATTTTGTTCAAACCTGACCAAACCATTTTAAACCTGAATATTGATTATCGTAGCGATGTAGTCCATTCAAAATATTCATACATTTTTTCTGTATATTTTCACATCAAAAAGTTAAATCCTCCTAAACATTTCTATCCGTTTATAATTATTTTAATTGCCCATATCATCTGTTAATGAATGGCAGTATGAAATTAAAATATGGACAAGTAATTATGATACAGTATTATACAGTATCATGTTTATACATTTCACCAAAGTGACAATCGCGTAAACTCAGGTACATATTAAAATAAGGTACATTTTAAAATAAGTAGTCAAATGTTTTGCTCAATCACTTTGTTTACATTTGATATAATACATTTCTTTCTTTTCTATTATTATCTGCATATATTGGGTATTTATATTGTTTTAATGTCCGTTTTAAGGTAGCTGGGGAGGTGGGGGGGGGCAAAACTGCCGGCAAAGCGAACGTGGTATTATTCAGGGCACTTTAGAGCATTTTATTAAATATTACATTAGACTTTTGATTCTAATTGAAAGTTATGCTTATATTGAAGTCAAATTTTCAGAAAAGCTAGACAAACATGTCTTAATGTTCAATGTTTAAAAAACGCGCCAAATAAATTACAATTACTTTATCAAGACAATAGCTGTAAATGGTACATTTTGGATACATTCATATGGATTATTATAAGTGCTTTGTTTTAATATTTTGTTGGATAACCTTTTGATTTGATTATTGCTTCGATTCTTCGTGGTATTGAGTACACCAAACATTAGATATCTAAATCACGATTCGATGATGACCTCTATCAGCTCCCTCTTGTTACTGGGATGGCGTGATACCAAAATGTTCATCCTTGACCACAGCTTTTCAATGGATTGAGGTCAGGACTGTTCCCTGGCCAAGGAAGGACAGTAACATGAGTCATTTCTGATTGATTCGGGCGGTTCGACGCTTAGCGCCATCCTGCTGGAAGATGCACCGCTGACTGTCACTATCAAACAAATCACAAACATTAGACTTCAGTTTTAAGTCTAAGGCCTCTTCTTGGTATTTGTTGGCAATAATGTTGCCCTCTAACACTGCTAGGCGTCCAACACCATGCCTTGTCATGCTTCCCCATACCATGACGACAGGAACTTCATGGTGGCGGTGGTGCACTCAGGTAACATGTCCTTACCTGTTCGGCGACACACAAACGTGATGCCCTCTCTTTCAAAGATGTTCATCTTCGTTTATTGCTCGAAATTACTTTACCCCAGTCTTCTTGCGTTCAATCCCTGTATGCTAAAATCAAATCCACCCGCTTTTGTCTTGATTTTTGTTTGAGATGAGGTTTCTTTCTTGGAATCCTCGCTCACAGACCATTTTCTCAAAGATTTTGTCATATTTTTCGGTCAGGGACTTGTAGCCCAGAAGTCCTCAAGATGACACATATCTTTTGCTATACGTTGGCGATCTTGTAGAGAAAGGCGGCAGATTCTGCGCCAGTCTTGAGCACTTCGTTTTAGTTTTCTGCACTTTTTGGAAACGTTTTTGTGCTTCCAGTTACTTCGTACCGCTTGCAAACTTTCCTAATGCCTGATTTTGTAGCACCATTACCTAACCTTTTTACTATTTCTTCATAGGAATGACCTTCTTCGCGAAGTGTTACTGCTTAACCCTTTTACTTGGTGAGCAATCAGCGCGTTATATCTCAGGAGCCATTATTTCAAATTACAGGATCACTTTTCAACTCATTCTGGATGAGGTTCACTTCTTAAAAGTGAGTCGACAACTGCAATACAACAATGATGATCACACTTGACTTAGGGACTGAGAGCAAACCACAATAGTTCTGTTGGTTTAAAAAACAATAATTACACAATAATTATGTTCCTGCTGGACTATGATGGAATTAGACATACACAAGGAAATTACATTAAAAATAAATGGTTTTCTACAACACAAAGTAAACTGCTTTGCCAACTCTGCAGACGGGTGATATTCTTTGTGTTCTTGGTGGATATTGAAAGGGAAGAGCACCATGTCACTAAATACATGATGGACTCAAAAATGTATAATTCAACATGAAAAACGTTTGCTTTAAAACTTTATTACCAATTATACGAAGACATCAAAGGGAATCTATAATTAATGATTGACTTCTGCAATCAAGTAAGATGCTCAAAATGTTCATCATTAGTATCCAGACGTTTCTGATTTAGGGGAACTACTGCTTGAACAACATTACATCAAACGTATCTCTGCCATTTTTGTTTATTGTTTTGTTGATTATCATCATGGAGACATGGTTGCTGTAATAACTACTAATGACATTTTTAGAAAGATCATACAGTTATCCGATTCGAAAACGATCTAACAAGACAAAAATTCTCAGAATAGGAAAGTCCAAATATTTTTTTCAGAATTTTGGCTTTAATGTCGGCTTAGCTTAGATGAAAGGCTAATGCCATGTTACTAACCATTGCGTAAAATGGTAGTTCTTGAATTATGTATAAATTACACTGTTCCTTTATTGATTTCATTATATATTTAATTCAATAACATTTTAATTTGATATCTTTTTCCCAAATACTTTCAAATATATGAGATGCTGTATGCCGACTAAAAGGAAAATGCATTATTCCAGTTTCTATACTATTCAGTCCAGCAATAATTTTTACAAAGAACCTAATTTTAAGATATTTCGAGATCTATAAAAAAGTGAAAACTTGTACAGAACAGACTAGCAGATTCTCTTTGTTGACTGACTGCCAACAGTAAATTATTGCATCACGATTCCTGATTATAAATCTGCTTCCTAAGCTGCAGCATTTGTCTTCTGTGGCTTCAGAACGGTTAAACCAGGAGAGAGAAGCCGGGTTTGCTTACACTCAATTACATCTTTTGTCTGTCAGTCTGACTGTGAAACTATAAGTTATAAACTGAAACGAACAGGTAATGAAGCTCTTTAGATGTTCAAACGCGAAGCGTTTCCAGGTAGCGGACCACAAAATGAAAACGGACACTTGCTGAAGATTGATATATACTCCAGAGTAATAATCAACCACAGCTATTGCTGTTTCCTCGACCCTCTTTCTACTGTGGATCAAACGCGAAATTCAATTACAAATCCCTATTATGTTTGGATTCTAAAGGTTCTCATTGCAGAAGAAATCAGTGCAGAAGAAGCCTTATTTCCAGTATGTCGCTTTAATGCTCTAATTTCAGAGAAGCTTTGTTTTTAGCAGTTATTTGTCTGAGTTTTACTACCTTTCGTGACACAAAAGTCAGTTAAACAGTGCAGATAACGTATGAAGTATTTAATTTTCATCGCAAAAACTAAATTGCAGGGTATTTAATGTTAAAAAGAAAGATAAATTAAAATAATTCTTCTATTAAATGAAGTTTTTATACATTAAAAGCTTGTAATGAATGAGAGTTAAGAGACAGAAATTAACTTTTAATAGCTAAAACCGAATTTTAATAAAGAATAATTCTCCTAACGAGTTCAAATGGATAATATAAACAATTAATTTTGCGGCTACCAATTCAAAAAAAAATGTGGTAAATTACGCTATAAAGTTCACAGATATTCTGTATATACTTTCTAATTTGCTTAGTAATATAAATGAATAACTGAAATTATACCTTCAAGATTGAAAAAGCATTGTTTTCGTTCGCTTAATGGAAATTCCGTTGTTTCTTTATAGGAGGATGGTCAAAAAGTAAGTTGTTTTTTTCAAGAAAAGATAGATAAAAATAATAAATACCATTTTATTTTGACAACTCATATATTTTTCAAGCATGATCACCAAATTTATTTAAGTAGTTGTTATAGTGTAAAAAGAGTTTTCTATTCCTCGACCATAGAAACTGGTTCTGCTGGTTGAAGCATTTCACACTTCGTCGCCATTGTAGGAGTACTAGATGATTTTTCATTTTTCCAAACAGGTGAAAGATTAAAATGCACTTCAAATGATTCAGCGTCATGCCTCTGTTCCCCCGCACCATTAATGAATGCGATTTGTTGGACAGTAAAGTTCCTGTAAATGTTGACAACCTCTGTGTTTTCGCCTTTTGCAATTGTCGGTGAGCCAAAGTTCTGTTTCTACAACTTGTGTATCTGTGCACCATTTAACGATACGACTACAAAATAGTTGCAACTTTATTTCCGAGGAATGCAAGTAAAATAAGAAAGCTTACTTTTTCATTTACCTTCGAGTTATTACCTGTTGCCTTTTGCATAAACGCAACAAACTCTCATTTACTGATCTCATATCGTGTTTATCTTCATCTCACGTGACTGTTGCTCATTAAAATAATGTAGAGCCGCGATTTCAATTGCAAAACTGGCTGTATGCTATATATTATGCCATGTGTTCAGCAACAGTATCGAATTTCTTGAAGATTTTCAACAAGCACATCAGTCATTCTTAGTAGTTCAGATTTGGGTAAGAAACCTAACACTTCACCACAATTTTTCACTCGTTTAAATTGTTCGTGTTTTCTTTTGTGTAAAATAATTGCAATTTTGGTAGATAAAGGTAATTTCTTCTTACAAAACAGGTCATATTTCTTACTTATTTCAAACACGTTTAACAATGCAGCTTCTGGACTTACTGTGAAATTTAAAATGTTTATATTTCAGAAGCAATATCTTGGAAAAGGCCTTTCGATCAATCCATTTCCAAAAATGCCGTATAAATAGCTTAAACTTTCTAAATAGTGACACAATATAATGATGCAGTTTTGTTAAATAGCGGTTATTGTTGAGATAAACTGTTATTGTTTCAACATGAAATAAGAAAGCTTGGCCTCGAATGGCAGAAGTTCCTACACAGAAAATAGGCTCAGTACCGAGCTGAGTGGCTCAGGCGATAGCCTTTGGGAACACATTGGGAAGGTCCCAGATTCAAATCCATTGAAGCCGGCCATCCTGACGTTGAGTTTTTGGTGGTTTCCGTGGTCGCTTAGGCGGTTGCTTTCCCAAGAAATTTCCGCCCTCCCATTTGATATCATGTCACTTCAGGGTAAGTTGGGCTGGTGCGGTGTGATGTGGACTTCCACTTTTAAGTTTTGCCCCAGCATCTGGTAAGTATGTAAGCAACCTTCTGATGAGTCGAACTACTTGAGGAGCGGGGACTCAGCCGGCGTAGGGGTCTCTGGAAACATATTAGGGACCCCATCTACATCCGTGCCTCACCCCCTTGGTTTCTGTTCAACTCATCCCTTTCTCCCACGGGTGCTCCTATTGGGGAGCAGTCACAAACGGCCAGCCGTTGAACAAGGTTAGAGTACCGAAATATCCTCCGACTCTTAACAATCAAATCCAAGGTAACTCCGAAAGCAAAACTTTGAATCGATAAGCCAAAGATACGTGGTTGAGTTCCCGCAGAGATTTCAAATTTCAGGATATTAATTTTATTAGTAGAAAAATAATAACACATAGAATAAAGTAAAGAATTGTAACTATCACAAAAATATCAAGGACACAAGTCCATGTATAGTTTTATATAAACAAGTATAAGTAATATTCTTCTGAATCCTAATTTAGAACATAAAATATATTTGTCACCTGATGAATTTATGATCTCATTAATTGCGTAAGAGGAGTTTGCTATTTTTATAAAATTAAATGTTCAATTTTTTATAAGTATCGATAACATTTGAAATGCATGATTTATATTTAGCTTTCTGGTTTTCCTTTTTAATTTCTTCTATTTCCTTTGATGAAATATTAATACCTACCTACATTCCGAATGCAATCAAAGCCTAATTTAAGTTATAGAGATATGTTCATCCAGTAATAATGTTTGGCTTAATTTTTTGCTAAAGTTGTTTGCTTTGCATTTTAATAGAAATATCTGCAGTACTTATTTTTGTAATGCTCAGAGTCCAATATTTATATGTGCATATTATGAAGAATTTGCAGTTTGTTTGCAAGGTGCTTCATAAATTGAATTAATCAGCACTAAGTGTTTAGTAACAATTGAGAATGTCTCCGGTTAAAATCTACTGGTGCCGGCTGCCCTGAACTTTTTTTTCCCCTCGTTCCCCTGTTCACTTAGACGAATGCGGGAATGAATATTTCCCACCCCGGGATTTTTTCACTCTTCCATTTCATCTCATTTTATCCCATTCAATTCCACAATGGTAGTTATAGGCTTAGAAACTTCAGACGAGGCGGGCTGGTGCCGTATGGGGTGGCAGTGGCTTGCGCCAAAGTGAAAGTCCCTATCCCAGCATCTGGCAAGTTCTGTCTGAAAGGCCTTCATGGGACTTCTCGAATGATACTTCGGCAATATCGTCTTGATTCTCGCGGACCTACGGCGTGTGTCTTACTATCTGTGGAAGCGTTAGGGACACCCGCCTGCCTCCACGTATCCTTTATCCCATTTCTTCTTGCATGGGAATTTTAAAAAAGGAGTCGTGGAAACAGCTTAAGCGAAAGTGTCGGACATTACCTAAGCGACAATTCAATTCTGAACTCCATTCGTTTTTTTTAAGTCCAAGGATGTGTTGACTAAGGCCCAATGAATGTAAATACAAAATCCCTCCGGATATGTTGAATATGCCAATATCAAACAGGTTGCACAGAAATGTTGCTGCTCATTTGAGAACAGGGTTTGCTGTACTGTATAGTCATGAATGTTTTTTTTTTTTTTTTAGTTCGTTTGGTTTACTTCAACGTTAATATTTTTTTTTTTTTTATTTATGAGGAGGGGATTTTGCTTTGATTTTTAAGAGAATATTCAACAATTTTATTTATTTACAATAACCTTACAGCACATTCTGCACTTCTCATGTAGATTTTATTTATTTGTTCGTTTATTTTAAACCGTCGCAACAATTAGGTCGTCAATCACCCAAGAATCCAGTTTTGCTCCCCAAGACTCTAGGGAGACTAGGAGATTTCAGTTCATAGACGAGATGAAGCATCTTATATGAAAATGTAGTCATTACTTTATTTGAATCAACGTTAGGCTTTATTTGACTGACATTTTTGCATTATGAAAAGTCTCTTCATAATTTGCAACTGGTTTCAAAACCCAATGCAGTTTCTGTGGAATGGCTAACTGCATTAAACTTCATTTGCGACCTGGGATCTAAAGACGCCATTTCTATTCTTTTATGTTAAGACGTAAAAGTCTTGCTTGCCATAAAGTCAGGGGTCGTGATACCATACACGTTACAGTTTTTTTCAAATGAGAAGCGTTTTTACTCTGAGGTTTGCAGTGTGTCATCCAATCAGATTCATAAAGTGTTTCTAAGTAGCCTAGTTCTAAATGAATATTAGCTCAAATCATGTAATTTTATTACACACACTTCATTAGGCAAGCAAAGGGCATCTTTCTGAGTCATCTTTTTATCTTCAGTAGTTTTCATTCTAAAATAAATGTTTTATAGCATTACAGTAACGACTTAGTGCATCATCAATGTAATTCTATTAAAAATAAATAAAAAAATAATAACACACAAATAAAGTTAAACTAAACAACGCAACCAATGTAAATAGATAACCTAGAACTATAAACTTTATTATATACTCACACTTGATAATCAGATCGTTATCTGTCACAAACTATCGCCTGTTGATTTAACTCCCGGTATGTCATTGACATTCAGTAGGAACTCTCATAGCCAGTGAATACAACAGGTCTACAAAATGCCCTAAATTAAAACAAATACAAGCCTGCCAGTGGTATTTTGTTTCTAATATTTGATTTGATTTTTAAAAAGTATCCAGTAGGAGAAAAATAAGGAGAAGAAAAATACAAATCTTGTGATGTGAACAAAACTACTACGTCACACATTGCCTGTGAGACCGAAAAGTCAGACTTTATTGGTTATCCAGTTTTTCTGTCACCAAGAAAGTATATTGAACTCCCAAGAGGCTAATAAACTTTAATGGCTTTAAAACGGAGATTTTACGGAACTATTTTTGACAAGACAAATTTCCAATATTACAAAAACTTAATCAGGGTTTAGAAAGCAGCATTTCATACAAAGGCTATAATTCCTAAACTTACAGAATACTGGAAAATTTCAATTTCAGGTATAGAAAGAAGAACGATGGATGTAAATGTTTATGGGAAAGAAGTTTATCGTTGCGGTAAGATTAAAATTCCTAACCGCAATGCTCCAAAATAGAACTTCTAGTAGCATATATTACTTAGACGAGACTTGGGTTAAATAAAACCACACACTAAAGTCAACTTGAGGTATGGTAGACAGCTGATTTCTGATGTGTAGGGTCCGCATAAACAGACTCATACCAGAGAGCATGTGAGTGTCTCCGTACAAAACATCCAATTACCATGAGGAAATGATAACTGCTGCATATAAGGGTTGGTTTCCAAATATATCTCTCAATTATTTGGTAAAAAAACACTCGATTATTTTAAACACATTTCCAAACATATCTAACTGAATATCAGAAACTATTGCATGGATACAACAAAACTGTAGGTATATGGTTTTCTGCTACCGAAACTAAAACTGAGCTATTACAACCTGTATTGCCCTTTAAAAGACGATCTAAAAGTGTGACCCAAACTAGTAATGCACTTATTCAAAGAAATCATAAACTGACATAGATCTTGCGAAAAATACGGCAAAGAACTAACAAATTCATAAGAGATAACAGGTGACCAAAATTTTAGAACCAATCATCATAAATAGACAATATTATGATGACGAGGACAGTGATGAACAGCACACCGAAATAGATGGCTCATTATAGTAACAAAATGGATGATAATGAGCCTCTAGCAGTTTTGTGCATAAAAACAAAATGCTTAAGTTAGTGTTTAAATTAATTATATATTTCTATTTCAAGCATGGCAAAAATATATTTTATAATTTTGTTGTGAAGCCTTTGTAATAGTTTTTTTTATTAATTACAGTGCAAAGACGATAAATGTGTGTCACTTAGAATATGTACTATACATTGACTGAGAGAATGAGAGGAAGTGAGTGATGAGCGTTAGCTAGGGATGTGAGAGAACATCTGGCAACAGAGTGCAAATACTCGCTCCTCGTTTCCGATTTGAAAAGCATCGTAGTACTGTTTAATAAGTTTAACAACAACTGACTCTAGGTAGCAAAGTGGATTAATAAGAAGATAGACCAAACTTGCTTGCAATTTGAATTCAGGTTAGTTCATAGCACAGATATGCTCAGTAGTTATGTTTTCCTTCAAGAACACAACATCCTACCAAGTCTTGATCTCATTTTGTAAGAAAGTCTTACGCAAGCATAGTTTATTTGTTTATTTATTTCCTCTACAAGAATACGGCTTCGTTTAAAACGTGCTATGGGTATTTCATTTCCATCCGAACAACTTTTCTTCCTCTTTTTTTTTTTTTCTCTCATTATCCTCCCTTGCGCCTTGTCGGGAAACATGTCGCCGACCGACCGTTGGCGGAAGCAGAGTTGCTTTTTTCCTTTCTCATTTTTTTCGCTATTTTTTCGTACCACCTGCGCATCCTTACACCATGTCTCCCCTGTCTTGCAGCTCTTCTTCCGACCCTCTCCACCCCCTCCTCCTTTTTTTGTACCTAGCCTTAATTAAATCTCTCTTCTCCCCCTCCTTTCCTTCTCGGATCTGTATGGAGGGAAATGACGTCATGTTGCCTCTGCGGTCCCCGATATGAAAATTACCCGCCTCAAGTGCCGAGTTCCTCCACTTGCACCATTTTTGGCGCTTCCTGCGGTAGGCTCATCTGCTTCTCCCTTATCTTTCCTTCTGTAAAGTGTAAAATCTACTGAGTAACATCCACATGTGCTTGAAGAAGAGATTGTTAATAAGAAGGACAAGATTATGTGCTTCCGGAATAGATCCAGTAAAGTTGATGGTAGGTCATTGCTCCAAGTATTAATACGCTGTACGATATGATTACGATAATTAAATATTGATTAAAATTGTTCTGTTTACAGAAAACTGACCATTTTTAACAGTCTTATTCTTCTTTCTAGGAAGGATCAAGTCCCATAGGCCTGTTCCGAGTAACATTCAGAACTTATAAAATGCAGAAGTGCACTTTAGAAGTGCAGTAGTAAAACATAGTTTTAAAGTAAGATAATTATTTATAATAATAAATTAAAATGTTGCATTAAAATATGTGTTTTATGATAATAAATTACTTTTTTCTGATCGCGGCTTATAAGTAGAAATGAAGAAAAATATAGAAAACACTGTATATGAATTTTGGATTTTGGATTAAATTTTCTATACCGAATTGTAAAGCTATTAGTAATCTGTAAAAACCTGAAAGCTAATAAATTATATTGAAACTCCCCACACCTTTCATATATGTATTGATTTGTGGATGACACAAATGAAAATAGTCAAATTGAAACTTTCAAAGCTATTGTTTCAGAAGCAGTTACTTTGAACATACATTATTAGTTATTAGCTCTGTCTAATTATAATAATTAAATAGAGCTGAAGAATTACCAAGTATAAAGTAAGATCTGCAAAATAATCACTAACAAACATAAAATTAACAATATAGTAAACAATTTGCTTCCAAATGGATGGACACGTTTAACCGTCCTGTTCAAAGTATTGAGTAAATCAGCTCAGAAACAACAACGGCTTTGGTTCATGGACAAGAGCAATTAATTTTATTCTGCTAGAAGTGTTAAAAATTAAAAAAAATAGAGAAAGCAAAGTTAATGCAAAGAAAGAACACTTAACTAATAATAAAATTAGAGATGAGAAATAATATAATAAGACAATACGTAATTGTAGATCAAGATGGTAGCGAAAGAAAAAAACAAGAAAGATTACAAATAAAATATTAAAGAAAGAAGAATAAAAGAATGATAGCATGAAAAAGTATAATACGAGATATCAAAAAAAAATTTGAATGAAAAACGACGAGAAAAAAATGGAAAAGGAATAAAAATATAAAGTTAAGAGGAAAAAAGAAACGTAATATAAAAACAGAACAGCTTAATAATAACATTAACATAAGAAATGAAAACTATAATTATAAGATACTGCAGGTTCCCAAATCTAATTTTGTATTGAGTTTAAATCTAACTCCTAGTTTACATACCGTTGTAGAATATATTTTGTGGCATGGAAACTAAACTTAATAATTTAGTGATTTTTAATTAAAATCCCTCACTAAACATACAACGCTAGAAACACCGAGAAATAACAACACAGATTATAATGCAGATGCTCACTTTAAAAATAGTGGTATAGAATTTAACGTATATAAATATATATGACCTAAGCTATTTTAATCTGCGCTTTGTTACAAATGAACGCTTTTGTGAACTTCAGAGGTGCCTCATGTTGCAAACATCAAGTAATCTGCCATCGTGGAAGTATCCCATCCATCATGACACATAGGTATATGTGTTATTGGTATCTATGTCTCTCTCTAGTTAGTACCTCTAACTTGTACGGAAAGCAGCCAAAGTAAAAAAGAAACCATAACTTCTTGCTCCAATTGCATCCTAATGCCTTCAAATTTTAGCACGTTTTATTAAAACCTGATCATATTGACCATCCTAAATATTATTCAGAAAGTTGGTAAATTCGATATAAATAATTTATGGCGTGTTTTACATGACATATTTAATGGGGATATTCTTTCACTTTTGCTTTGTGCAACAATGAAATTCTGAAGGGGATTTTTACAGTAGGATCTATTTCTATCTAAAACCTTGATGCTGCTTCATCACATGCTTGTAAGATAGTATTATTTTTTGGTTAAAATAGTTAAAATCTCCTAGGCTGTTTTGCCGTGGTCCATGGTTTAAATTACTACAATAGCTTTCACCAACTACTTCGATTGGCATCTTCAGTGGACGATGAACAACATCTAACTGTTAACAAGACGACAGTATTGATCCGTCTCTGTCTGGCTATTGAGGACGATCGGTAATATGTGTGCGGCGGAAGAGGAAGGAGGAGGGGTAGTAGTTGTTTGTTTTTAAGAACCGGTTTCCATGTGCTACTTAGGTGATATCCGCCATCTCTATTAAAGTTGTTTGGATGCTGTTGTATTTCCAATGCTGTTTTAACTACAACACCGGCCGTGAAAGCCTAAGAAGTGGTTCATTAATTCATTTAAAAAAATGGAAAAAGGAAGATTCCATGGCAATGGCATACCCTACAGGTCACTGTGTAGATAATGGTTTTATTCTTTATATTTAATTTAATATATAACTTTGGGCATTTTTCTTTAAGACTTATTGAATGATTATTATATTGAAGCAAGTGCCTCCTTTCCTTTTTGTAAATTGTTTAAATTTTTCATAATTTCCTACTGGTAAAAGCCAATTAAGAAAACTTAAACATGTGTGGTTCGATTCTCGGTCGTGACCTCAATTTTTTCTATCTAACTCTTGTTGTACACCTTGCCTAATACACAGCTTACGTGAAAACATTGCATTTTATATAAATTGTCACTAATAATGTGATTAACTATGAAACTTGGGCCATAGGAACTAGAAGGTTTCGAACTGTCTCACAGAGATAAAATCTCAGCAATGAGATAACTTTAGAGGTCTCTACGGTGTTTACTCAAATAGAAGAGATTTTTGTTTATGGTCAGACAGAACACGGTAAGAAAAAAGCAGATAAGCTAAAGATCCATGGTTCGATTCCCTCACAAAGTTCATTTTTTTCTTTAATAATACTTAAGGTGCCCAACAAACCATTTAGTTTTTATTGACTGAAAGCCTCTGACCATTTTCTGTGCTGAAGGTAGATAAAAGTCCCTCATTGGTAAATCTTTCTCTATTGGCAGAGGTTTGGGTACGGGATAACCTCCTTGTTTCTCCGATTTTATACATTTTATAATTTTATGCGCATACCAAATCATTGGAAAAATGAATTCAGTTGCTTTATATTTTTCGTGCCAACATATACCATATACACACGTGTACAGGTATTGGTGTATATATACATAGAACTCCTAACTTCCGTTTAAAATGTTTATTTCTACAGTCTTAGCAAGTTAGCATAGAGCTCACGTACACAACCAAAGCTATTTGGTTCACATGGCCCTTCTGCAACTCGATTGTGCCACTTAAACGTGCTATTTTAACGTCAAAGAGAGGATAAACATATACAAAACAGAAATAAGAGGTCAAATAAAATATTTAACGGTAAATATAAACGTTTTAAAACCAAGGTACATTATTTTCTTTGATTTAATTTAGTTTTTTTTTTTTTTTTTTTTTTTTTTATTTAAGGACGATCTTTAATATCTCTGGATATTTGTTTTACGTGCCGTAAATCTATGACATGGGATCAACGCCTTCGCCTCCCTTCCGAAGGAAGCCCATACTTGTAATTTTTACGCCGGATAAAATCCATGGACCCTGCCCGGGTTTGATCCGCGATCTTGGGTCTACGGGTCTAATGATTATTACTAAACCAACAGGGCCGACTTCTATTTACGTGTTTCGTGTAATCAAAATGATGCTTTGCAATAATGTACACAAACTCCTTACTGCCTGTCTGCTCGGTAACGTCATGGTAGGGACTTACAAAAAACTTTTAAAGAGAATAATCGAAAGAAATTCATCATAGTTATAGTTTTGTTAACACGTTTTGCATTGCGAGTGTATTTCAATACGAGCAAGCTATTGGGGAAGAAAGATAATTTTTTGAAAATTTGTTTGCCTTTGACATAATTTGATTATTCATTTTTCACGTTTATTTTACTTCGAGATCACTCAAATAAATAACAAAGCAATAAACTATATATAAAAGGTTTCTTCTTTTCTTCTCATTGGCGCTGCAGCCCGGGGTGAGCCTTGGCCTGCCGCGGCGACTTTTGCTTTTTCTATCTCCGTCTGACGACTTCATTGATAGAGGGCAGTATTGCAGGGGGGCACGTGGCCAGCATGTTGACATTCCGTCAATTGCCTATCACGCTGCTCCCTAGCTTCCCAATTATCTAAGGAGATACCGGAAATGAATCCGGGCCTCCCGGCCAGCAGCTAGCAACGCTAACCACTAGACCCAAGGAAGCAGTCATTCATATTTATACGTATAAATGATATCTGTTAAATATACCAAATAATACTGGCGTTTTTTCATTTTTACTTTTTATTTATCTGGGTTTTAAACTTAATGATATTTTGAAATATTTGGAGAGTGTGTAGCAGTTGGTATACTGACAGGCATTAGTCTATTGTTTGCAATACTTGCATGTTGCTTGAGAATTCTTTTAAATGGTGTAGTTTACTGCCGGTAATCTAGCTATAACAGTTTACTCCGGAATTATGCAGTCTTTTAGTATTTCTATTGAATTGTTTCATAATATAATACAATTTACAAAAGTGAATCAATGAACTTGTGAACTTACAAAATAGAAGCGATAAAATATCATCTAAATTAACACGGCTACACTGAAAGTATTGCTTTTGTTTTCATGTATAAATTTAATTTTGACCACTAAACAACTGCCTCGGCATGCATAATTGCGTTTACTGAAGAATCTAACTTGTTTTTTAGACAGAATGCACTATTATAGTGCATATTTACTAATTCCTGTGTGACTTATCATAATTTTGAGAAGTAAAAAGATAAAATAAATAAAAATAAACAAATAAGACAAATCATCTGTAACATAACCATTAGAAGTAAATGCTACATTAAAATTTGGTCAATTGGTTTAAAGATACTGATAGCAAGATAATGGTCAGTACTTCCTCAGAATGCTTAAATCTATATTTATTAGTATATGGTAAGTAACTTTTCTTTTAAAATATTTTAACGAGCTGTTGCTCCCTTCATATATAAGGCCTGAGATCAAGTATAATTTACCTAACTCCCATTTGTCATTTACGTGAAAAGGGACGCTGTCAAATGTATATTCTACGCAGTTCATTTTATTTTACCACCTCTTTCACCCTTTTTATTCCATATCAAGCACGCAACTTTGTTCTTTCTTCTCAGTTTTTAGGATTTTTTCTCTTCCTTTCTTTCCTCACCTTCCCCTGTTCTTAACCTATAAAGAGAGACGTGAGGGTGGAATCTGATTCAAAAGGGTGTCAAGTGCACAAACACTTGACACTTACCCTGCCACCGAAAGAAGGAAGGAAAAAAAAAGCAATAGGGCTGGGGAAAAAAAGATAGAAGGATGGGAACTCAGCTCTGCAACCATTCTTATCCTCTTTTCCTCCCCTTCACTTCATTCAGCATCCCAAGAGGATTTTCCTGAGATGATAAAACAAATATTTAGACTACTTCTTCTCTATACTATTATCTAGAAGCCACAAGTTATTTTCATTTTTTTATTTATCTCAAACATTTATCTTCTGTGTAATGTCCTCTGAGAAACTTAAATTCACAGGAATTCATACTTTTATTTTGAATTATAATATAAAATGATTTTAATGCTAGGTTATATGATCTGTTATACAAATTTATTTAGAAAGTAATTAATATATAAGTTATAGGTTCCAAGAAGCGTAAGATATGATTCGACATTTGTGCATCATATTGTCCTTTCTTCTAAAAGATTCTCAGTGACAATACAAATATTTATGTATATGTATATATATAAGGTTTTTGAAGTCAGTAAAAAAAGGGAAATTGCACCTAAAGATAGAACATTTGAATCAAGTATTACAGCAAAATTCACCTTCATTTTAAAATATGGCCGAGGCATACTAGAAATCCGTGATTATACATTGATAAAATTCATCTATTTTAACACCATCCCTTACATGTTATCACAGATAATTTGAGTATTTCATTTTTTTTTCATAGTAGCAAGTAAGGCTAGGTTTTTATTAGTAGTTGATTCGGCTTAAGGAATGCTATTCAGAGATTATTGCAGAAGAAAATAGACCAAATACCTATGTGAAAATAGCTCAGTGGTCTGAATATGAGAGAACAACAAGCCTTTCTTGACTTGGAGAGCTGCGCAGTTTTCAAATAGGCCTTCCTTCCTATTTCCCCCTCTCCCTCTTTATCGAATATTCTAAATCGTTCCAAAGAAGTTTAGTTGTGAGTTCAACTCATATCGATAATTGTCTTATTCTAAACATATAAACATTATCCTCTGCTGCATGTATCAAGTTGCATAACAACTTTTCCTATGCAGAATCTTCGATGTAAGTTAAAAAGATTAGCTATGGCAACAAAGCATGGGATTCTGATATACTTTTAAATATGAATCTTTGAGTGCATTGAGAGGAAATAAAAATTATTTGAAATACATAATTTTAACTTATCATACACTTAATATGAAAAGGAAAACATAATGGGATTTAAAAAATTACAGGAATATAAATTATTCCTATATAATGCAATAATGCGTGGTAAAATTTACATACTTCATACCTCTTAACAAGTGTTTAGTAATGATCAAATACTCTTGCAGTATAAAAATATTCTATTATGTTATTTCATAACGACCGCCACGGGTGGCCGAGGTCGTTAAGGTGCGGACTCGAGAGCTGGATGTCTGGGGTGCGATTCAAACCAGCACCGTCCTCCCTGACAGAGATTTTTTCCCAGGTTTTCCTCAGTATTCATAAATGGCAAATGCCGGGGAGGTACCCTAAACTTAGGCCTGGAACGTTTTCTTCCTTAAAAATATTCTTTACCAATTTATCATTTCATCACCTGTATCTTCAGAGTACACCGCCTGGTGCCTCAGTAGTAAAAACACCGTTTAAAAAAAATGCTCATTTTATACATGGAATATTAAAGCTATTTAACAAAAATATAATTCTATTGTTTTCTTCTCTATGAATGTATATTTCTCTTTAGAAATTTATCTCATATTAATAATGATGAGTAATAATAATAATAATAATAATAATAAGAATAATAATAATAAACATATAACCGTGCGCTCCAATTTATTTGCTAGCTACACATATATATTAAGTAGTTTTGTTTAATACCTTTATATATACCCATAATAATCTCTGCACTTGCGAAGTAGCCTGTTTCTTAACTGAAATAATACAATATTTTTATACATACTGTTCAACGTAGCTACTTTTTTTTAATAAAGAAATTGTCATTTTTACTTTTTCCAAAATGACCAAGGTCTATACCAACTTTTATTAAAAATACCTCATTTTCTTAATATATTTCAGCCCCTTGCTACTTTCAAATTCTGTTTTAAGTTCTACTTTTTGTTACCTCTCCTAGATTGAATTTTTTTTAATTTATGGTGTTTAAAGGGCAATGTTCATAAACTAAAACCCGACGAAACTATAAAAATATATTTCAATTTCAGAAAGTGGTACTCAGGAAGCAATGGAAGAAGTGTAAATGCCTTTTACTATGCTTTTGTAATTTATTATACATTTAATATTGATCATTACAAATCTGGAGCACTCGTACAAATGCTAGTTTTTGTAATAAAAGGACACTCAGGGTACTTCAGTTTCAGCAAACAGAGCCATTTTTTCCCAGTTCGTGTAGATAAGCTGTGTTTGGCTTATATTTTTCTGATAACAGACACATCAATACACTTATTGTGGCAACTTTTCTTCAATTAGATTGTTTGTCTCTCTCAAGAATTCACTACAGCTCTCCTCAGTTTTGCAAGCTGATTACAACGATCTCCTGAACGTTTGTAGCCACTTCCAAGATGCAACATATAATGCTTAACAAAAAGTTTGCATATTTGGACTCGCTCCCTAAGTGCTACTTACCACAGAACATATTGTTCACTATAATGCGCACAATAATACCAACATATGCCTATAAATGACTATGTATTGAATTTTCATTTGAAATTTTTATATATATTCCAGATAGGTCTATTACCTATACATACAAACATTAGCCTCTCCAATTTCGCATAAATGAATTGATTCGTATTCGTATCATGACATCCGAATTGAAAAAAAACTCTTTCATCGTCTGAATTTTGAGAAACCAATGCACAGGACTCACTAAATTAGAGAACTTCCACAGTTGGCTGCAATTAAGCTCAAAAGTGTGTAATAAATTGGAAAAAGATGAATACGAAATATATTTATTTACATATATAACAAAATTTACTGTTTTGGCAAATGTGTTTTATTGCAAACTAGTACCAAAGGAAACATTGTTATCTTCAAAAAGGCCACCAAAATTCCAAAGCTTAAACGAACTGCAACTAATAACCTGGACTGTGATATTAAGGAAACAATGCAAAAGGTGAAGCAAAATGCAAATAAACCTTTGTAATTATCCACATGTATAAAATTGGAAAACAGGATGCGAGGAGGCAAACGGTATGTGTGTATGTGCGTGTGTGGGTGATTAAGGGAATAGTTGAACCAACTTGCTCGTCGATACATACTGGCGGAAAGGAACGGTAATTACCTAAGCCTTTCACCAGGACAATGAGGCAAAGAGCAGTCCGATAGCTCTTATGCTAGCAACATGTAGCATCTACTATTAACAGATATTTAGAAAACAAATTATTTTATAAAAATAAAAACTTCAAAAATCATTGGGAGGCATAAAGTGCTACTTTAAATGGTGGCAAAAACGTTTAGGAATACTCAAAGGGCCTAAAACGTCCCTTGACTTCCGTTTGTAACACTGTCAGTTTGGTCTGGAAGAAACGTGAATGTTAAATCACAGAAAGAATGGCTGCTGCTAATGTATATTTTTTCTTCTCCTCCCCCCCCCTCTATCCGTATTCCATTCATTTATAGCATAACTTTACCTCTACCTTTATCTCTAGACTTCCTAGTTCCCTGTTTAATAGGGATACATGTAATATGAGTGTTATTTAAATTTTACGAAAATACATTGCAACTAAATTGCGAAATATAGTGACTATTAAACAAACGCAGAAAAAATGTTTCTGGTAACTATGTGTCCCTTTTCATAGAACAGAAAATATTGATTTTATCATAGAAAAGCTACTTTTTCGTCATTTTGCTGTTCCATTTAAAAGCCTTGTCTTTTTAATATGTATGAATTTATAAGACGCATTTTATTTTCTATAATTGGTAGATATAGAGACGGATAATTAAAACTCCCACCAAGAATATTTCTGAAACGAGAGATGCTATTTATGCACCATTTTTATCAAAATTAAAATGCCTATTCATTTCAACAAAATAATACTAGATGAGAATAAAATGTCTATGGAGTTTTTGCACTATTCTATCCCAAGTAGCTTACAAAATATCATAAGTAGAACTTCAGCTTTCAGATTCTGTTTTTAGAGAATCCCCATGTTCACTAGGCAAAAAGCAATACATCTCCCAATTGATAAGCAAAACAGTGTGTAACTGTCTGTTTCCCCCCCCCCCTATAATTTAAGGAAATTATCAACAGTGCGTTGGAGTTTATTCCTGGATAAGTATTAAATTCCGAGTCATATGAATCTTTTAAATTGTAGTCAGTCCCATTTAATTACTGAAATATAGGAATGGAAATTTACCGCTGTAAATTCTCAAGAAAAAGAACATTGATGGTCGCGGTAGGGAGGACAGTGGCAGCACCTAAACGGATAACTCTCTAGTGACTAGGGCTCAGAATTTTAGGCTTATGCAGAATAAGTTTCAAAATAAAGATAGACATATACTATTTCCTCCTTTTTGCCTAGGTAGCAAATCAATAATATGCCTCATTTCGGAAATATCCAGGAAGTAGTTTTGGATGACTAAACTATGTGTGCAATTGAAACACCCATCATAAATTAAATTATTTAAGCTCTATATTCAGATAGAAACAAAATATCCTTTTAAAACCAAAAAAGTAAAGAAAATCAATGTAAAACAATAATAAACATTCATGATTCACCTGTATTCACAGAACATAGCATTCTGTATACAGAGCGTTTAAAAAGTGTCCAACATTTTACAAGGTGACACTATGCATCAAAACAAAACGAAAAGTTTGATAAACATGGGTCCTGCAACTCATATTTTGAGATCTGAATCATAATTGACACCCTTGTCATGGAAAACTGAAGGAACAATGAAAACAAAAGTTGGTTACAGATATGTATCCGTCATGTGTCATAACAAGGCCAACGGTGTTTTCTTGTCTTTCTGTGTCAAAGTAAACATTAATCAGATCATTAGTCTGCAATCGGTTGTGTGGTTCCCGTTGTGTAGTTTCAGTCATGTTAGTGTGCCTTTGTATGCACTATCCTTAACTCTGGGTACGTACCGTGTAGAATGGATTGAATTTGTGCTTATGTTATTGTGATGATGTATGGTGCATTACTGTGTTTTCTCCTTTCAGTCTTACTGAGAGTCCACTTAATAGTAGACTACTATTATTTCACTAGGGAAATGGCAGGGGTGGTTTTCTGCTCTAGTTTAACAAATGGAAGTAACTTTCAACTCCATGCCCTCTATGCTGAAAGATATTCAGCACGCAGGGTATACTCTCTAAACTGTGTTAAGCATCTCTTAGTCCGCATGCCTGATATGGATGAGTGTGTGCTAGGTTTAATGGAAGACAATCCTGGATCCAGCAGCGGAAAGCATTAGTCATCCTCTTGTCTGGAAGGTACTGTGATTATACCATATTCAGCATTGCAGGTGCTTAGACCACAAGACCACTCTACCCAATTTTCTGTCATTAGTTCTTGCAATAGTGTAGTGCATGTCCACTGTTTACAGCGAAGACTTTGTTTACAGCAAACAAGACTCTGTCGATGATAGGAACAAGTGCCGCTCAAGTGACCGATATTTGCATAGCTCAACGGGTGTATTAGATTATAAGGGAGCTGGCAGAATATAAGAAGACCTTTTGTAGTTTGTTGTTTATATGGAAGAGACCAAATAAATATAGACTGTTCACCGATAAAGTAGTAGCTCTTTGTTATTCTGTTTTAAACACTAGATCAATAATAAATGTAGATCAATTAACATTTGCTACTTCTTTCTAATTTTTAAAATTGATGTAACCGTGAAAGTTCTGTACATGAAAAAGTATTATTTATTGCACTTTTAATAATTCAATTTTCAATTCATATTTCTCCATTGGTTTGTTTTTTAAATTGAGACTCCACAATATATTTCCCAATATGGCTTATAGTCATTGTTAGGTAAACTAGCGATAAAAAGGTAACCCTTATTCAGATATATAATTATATACGTACATAAATGAGTATACAGGTGTTTCTAAATTCAATATGTTAACTTCTGGGAATAATTGAAGAGAGCAAACAGAAGTTTTTGTTAAATAACCATAGACCTGAAATTTATTGCATAGAATAAAAAAATTACTTTTCAATTTAGTAGTATTAGTTTACAAAAAAAAATCAAAAGAACTGCCTCGTGCTTCAGTACTCGCTCTTCAGCGTGTTCAAACACTCCACGCTTGTGCCTACAGAACTAGTAGCTGCTTGCACCCGAGCGACAAGCTTCTAATCTGATTCAATTGACGTCTCGTGCATCAAGATCCCCCACAATAAAGGTGATGATAATGGTGATGAAAGGTGAGTATGGAAAAATAAGAAGGCCGTGCAATAGGCCCACCGTGGCCAATGCATTGCTCACTGAAGAGCAGTTTGAATGCTTTCTAACTGTAATACAGAAGTGAGGAGGTGGACCGTCGTGTTGAAACCACATGCGATCTTCAATGTATAGGGGAATGTCGTTCGGTAATGCAGGAAATGTTTCAAGGAACTTCAGATAAATCAACATTTATCTTTGAGACATCAATGTTATAATAAATGAATGAATCTGTAATCTTTTTGTCCTCAATTATATTTATAGTTTCAAATTTGTTCTTCAAGGGTTTTCTATGCAATGAGACCCTCGGTAAATAAATAGTTTTTTTGTTAATATTTTCCATTATGTCTTAAATTTGAGTAAACCGGTATTACGCACACTAATTATAAGGATAAGGATATGTTCTACGTAACTCGTCTAAAGAAATTCCAAAAGTCAAATTATTTTATATTTACTAGTCAATACAAAATTCTATGGTGATCATCGCATTTATTAACATGCATTACGCTTACCTAACCATGATATATTTCCACCTGGACCGTTGTAACTTCACCGGAAACAAAGTTGTAACGAAGAAGTGACGTTATCACGTTTCTCTATGTAGGTCAAGAAGTCTGGATATACCTAGTTGTTAGAATTCACCTCAGTGCCGCTGTGTTGGGGCCGCCCTCAGGTCAGATTATTAAAAGTCTGCGGAGGAATGGCTTCCTTGCGGCTCCTCTTCGCTGTTGAGACACTCCTCCAGCATACAGATAGGGAATTTGTTCACCTTCCCTTTATACTTAGTCTCTGGTTTCGCCACTGGTAAGAGAGGATATTTTGCACAATGTTCACTTTTTCCTCTTAGCGTTCATCCATCTTCCTTTACAGCCGATGATCCAAATACTAATCCAAATACAATATGGGTCTATCTCATTTTCGGTCTTCAAACTTGCAGTGAAAATCTGTCTGGCATCCATATTACATTAACTCAATTCTAATAATTTAATCATTGCTTTTCTTTCGCCAGTAGCATTTTAATTTCTTATTCCTTAGTGTTATTTCAGTTCATTTTATAACACTTGTACTTCTTCTTTCTATTTCAAAATCCAAATTTCGCTACCATATTTAAAAGTGGGTTTAGATGTGTTGTGTAGTCATCGTTGTATTTTTTCACATTTAAGTAATAATTTCACAATCTTCAGCAGCTTTTCAAAAATCTCAGAGATGGCAAGTTATAGCAAGCTGAGTCCTCCAGTTCCAAAATATTTGAATTATTGTGCTCAATAGGTCAAACACATAATTACATTAAATTAGATGATAAACATTATAAATAATGTTTTGTTTCATTTTTTCAGTAGTGTTATTTATTGTTTCCTTCAAAACATTTTAATCTTATTATAGAGCCTTGAGTTCTTGCTGTTAGGCGCTCTGGTGTTGAGAATATTACTGCAGTCTTTTCTTCTCGGAGCTTTGTGATTAACTAATTTGTGTGTAATGAAATAAGGACAAGTTAGTTGATGCAAATTCGCAATGCATGTCAGTACTATTAATACTAGGCGTGGCAATGATTTAGCAAATATATAAACAGGTTTCTCGGGTAATGAGAATCGAATATTCGACCATATTAATTATTTTGCATCAGGTGAATCCAGGTGCAAACGATCGCTAAATTCCTATATATGTGTGTGTGTGTGTGTTATTTATTTATACTCATCCATTTTCGTGAAATAATAATTTGTAGTAAATTAATTTATATGACATGTATATGTATTTTTTTACCTTGATTCAATAAGGCCGCCTTCCATTTCAAAACATTATGTCCAAATTCGAATGCAGTTCGAAAAATCATTTTTAAGCATGTTACGTGAAATCGTTGTACGTGCTTCTTGAATACATTTCTTCAAGTCCTGAAAATCTCTTACCTTTGTTTTGTACATTAGTATTTTTGGGGGGGGGGGGATGATGATGTTTAACGCCCGTTTTTACTACTGAGGGACCACAGGCGGTGAACACTTAAGTGATACATGAAATGAAATGATATATTAGACAAGGATTTTTTAAGGAAGGAAACGTTCCTGTCCTAAGTTTAGGGTACCTCCCCGGCATTTGCCAGTTATGAGGACTGAGGAAAACCTGGAAAAAACCTCAGTCAGGGAAGACGGTCCTGGCGGGATTCGAACTCCAGACCTCCCGCTCACAAGCCCGCACCTTAACGATCTCGGCCACCCGTGGCGGTCACTAGTGACTTGATACACTCCCAAGCAAAAAAAGCCTGAAGACATCAATTGAACATCTGTTTATCCTCTGCAGGGGAGTTGCATCCAACGCAATTTGACATGATATTACAGCCTTTTGAAGACAACGGCATACAAAATGTCATGGAAAGTTCCGAATTTACTACTGTTGCACCCTTGCATTATTTAAAACCAAGACATCAAGCAAGAATGCAGTATTTTTCTTATGAATGAAAGCTAACATTCTAACAGGAAAAAAAATCTGTAATGGTAAAACGCTCGTATTAAAAATATAGTTTTCATCATTAAACTGAGCGTTGGTGTACTAGCCCGCTTCCTAAGTAGATCTATCCAACATTGCTCCGGCCTTACTTCCGCAAAACCGTCCCAGAAACTGGAAGGCCAAGCAATCTGACTCGAGAGTAACGTGTGGAAGGTGTCGATTCGATCCTCTGGGCCGATATACTAACAAGGTTTGTCTTAGCCCCTAAAGAAAACAAATGCCAGTTGGAAAATGGATGATACTGAGTGACAAGCATTCAAATTAGGTCATTTATTTGACAGAATGCGAATTAAGTGCTCAGTGGCACGTAACCAACAGAAGTTACAATAAGATGGACAGCATAAATAGACAACTGGGCGCATCGACGCTTTCTAATCTCTAATTGGGTATTTAGCGCCAATGTCAAGTATCAAACTGCATGTTGGCAAAACAGTTCAATCAATAATGATATTATTTTGTAGAAGAGGCGAGTGTATGACATTGAGCAGCTTGGCTGGCTAGCGCGCGTGTGTACACATGAAGGCACCGAGAGGTTGCCTAACTCCGTGGTGGCGGTGGCTGAGGAAATTACTCCTTCCCCTCTTACTTCTCCAGACAGCCTCCCTCTGGCTCCGTGATCAATATCCCTTCCTTTACCTCCCTCCCTCCCTCTGCACCCCCACCCCTTGTCTTAATTAGGAGTCGGAATCTGTGGCGGACACACACACACACACACACACTGAAAGGGGGAGCCAGCAGAAAGGGGTTACTGAAGACCAATATAGGTTCATGCTGTAGCTTAACCCCTCCTCCTCAAGACCACCGCCACAAGCCACCACAGTTTTATAATAAAATAGCGAACGTCTGCAGCTCTGGGTCTTCCTTACCTCTGTCCTCATATGGCGTTAGTAGAACTTCCAGCTTCTTTGTGCTTTTATTTGCTTGCTCTTAAATTAACACCCTGAGATATATATTTTTTCATTTTCCACTCGTCTCAATGAAGTGAGACACAAAATGCGTTGCAAATGAATGTAGTTTATTCCTGTAATATCTATAAAATAAAGGGTCAAAAATGCATTAAGGTCCATGTCTTTGTATATGTTCAATAGGAAAAAAAAAATAATTGAAAAGTTTTGAAACAAAAAAAAAATAAATAAAATATTACCTGTCAATTTTTCATAACACCTCGAAATCATAAGTAACAAGGAAGCAATGGGAAACTTTATTTGCGCTAGTGGCTTTGAAAGCCATAATACATTTTCCCTTCCGTCTTCAATAGACAACAGCTCAACTTATGCACAACAATTATCCTCTCTAATAATGATAAATTCTAAGTGTATATCTACACAATCACAAGCCTACATCTCCAAAATGTTTCTGTGAGAAAAAGAACATCAAGCAATAATGCATATTTTCATCCGATGTTCATTCCACGCCAAAAACAGGCCAAACATTCCATAATCCCAAGATTATAGAATGCTAAATAACTTATATTTATCAAACATTTTCTTAACCGCTGCAATTACTTTTGTAGTATTCCTTGTACTAAATATTGTTTGTGCCAAAATGTAAATATAAATACAAATAAAAAGGAGGTTAGCAATCAGAATACCATTAGTTCCCATGCTTGTGTAATACGAGCGTTATGAATTGAAGGTGCATATCCTGTATAGCTAAATATTTATGGTATATATATTTGCCGATTATAACGTCTTTGTTATTAGGTCGTTAACATTTAACGTTTAAGTATCACTTTATATCCCTGAAACGTATTAAATAACAATAGACCAAATGCCTTAATTCCAGATTACTAGACTGCACATGAAAAAAAATATTGACTATTGCAGAGTTGTGAAAATTTTACAAATCCACAGCATGCCATAACACATTTTAAACAATTAACGACAGGAAGTTTTTATATATATATATATATATATATATATGTATATGTGTTTATATATGTATATGTGTGCTGTTGAAGAATATTGTAAGAGTTACTAGGTCTAAGAGACATATGAAAACGTAAAAACAGTAGAAAATAGAAAGAGTGCTGCGTCACCTATTCCTGCAGTTTTATTAGATTTGGAAGCACCAAATATACAGATTTCTCTTTCCGTTGTTAAATTAATCATATGTATATAGCCTCTTAATTTTATCAGTAAAATAGGATAAAATGGGCATGAAAATAAATTAAGGTCTGTCAAAAACCAAATTTATTGAAGTTGTCTAGCTTCAAAGAGTGACAAAGTTCCATGTAATGCAAATCTGCTTGCAGTTATCTTAATACCTACATTTCTAGTGACAAATTATTCCGGTGCTTTCAGCTTTATATATAGCAGGCCTGTAGATTGAAGCATGAAACACATCCCATTCACTTACATGCGCAATTCTTGTATACTAGTAATTATTTCTGAAGCTACATGATAGACCAAAAGGAATTAATTAGCGAATCGGTAATTATCAGCAAATTTTCGATAATGGAAGGAACAGTTGCAGTTCTTATGTTTAAAGCCGGAGTCGAGGAACTCGGGGTCATTTGCTATTCCTTAATTCATTTCATGTATGTACGGTAGTTCTCTCCCTCTGATAGACTCCCTCTGGGGCTCCAAGATGTGCAGAGCTCCTCATAGACTGTTAGTTTCAATTGTTTGCAGGAATTTTGGAACAGCATCGCCATAGAGAGGAAGTATAAGCCAGTTAATTTTGTGGAATAACTGAATCGCATTTTTGCCTATCTTCAATAAATCGTTTTGTTGACTTTTAATTCTTAACTCCATCAAAACTAAATTTGTATTTTTCATTTTACCGTTGTAATAAATTAAGAATGATTTTTTCTCATATCCGTTGTCTTATGGAAATAATTATTCATGCACAAAGAAAAAAGATTGGTTTTTTGACGGGTCTTTGGGAACTCACATGTCTGTGTCATTTCAATTCGTGTTGCTGTGTATTTTCGACCAGACATACTCGTTCCTTTTGAGAAAATATGGCTTCGTTTTTCACGCATCTCTTATAAGATTTGCAATTTTAATTACCAATGTACAATACCAATAAAATAAACGGTTCAAAAACGTTGTTGCAGAATTTAATTTCATCTGTCAATATACTTTTAATGTATATAAATGCCCTTACCAGAATTACTTTTCCCATGTGCTTTTTCACATTTATAATTATAAAGGATGTTTATGAAATATATATATATATATATATATATATATTAGTGCATAAGCATAAAAATTAAATAATAATTTAGGTAATAATGGACAATATATTAATGTTTCAAAACATTTTAACTATAATTCATATAAAAACTCCGGGCCAGTAAATCCTGAACAGAGCGAAATTAGCACAAATGGGAATCTACCTAAAGGAATGCTTACTTTTGATTATTACTAGGCACCGCGAAGCTCCAAGCAATCAGCAACAATGAAGCTGTGCATGAAGTATAGCTTGGCGGTACTATACAAATGGGCACAGAAAGCAGTGTCTAAAATCGACGCTCTACTATATAAACAAACCTGCGGATCTAGTAAGTAGGAGACCGCTTTACTATAGTTTGAACTATTTTGATTCACTATGCTTTCCGCTCAAAGCGAAAGCTCTATGATGATGAATACCAAGTGATCAAAAGCAGGTCTTAGTTATGCCACATTTCATATCGCTTGTAAACATTGTTGTATAAAGCGAAAATTGCTGAACGCGGAAATAGACAAAAGTGTAAGATTTTAATACATAGAACTTAACGCCGAAAAGTAAATACAATACAAAAGTATTGTTGTTTTTTTCTTTCTACACGCCAATGCATATATTGCATATCCACGACCTGCATATTGCACATCTTTATCAGTTCTATTAGAGTGTTAACAGTGTTACTATTAATTAATTATACTGTTCAGATTTCCCTTCAAAACAGTTGGCATCTTTTCAAGCAAAAAGTAACATAGATAGAAAGAGTGTCGCTAATAAGAGAAAAATGTAAACAAGTGAGAAAATGACATTTCTTTAAACTAGCTATAATTCAAATGTAGAAATATGTTGTAGCTATGAAACTGTGAATACAAAGACAAAAAGCATTTGAATCAATTACATATTGTACAAAATTTTTTTTGATTATATGGAAAGGTTTTATTTGTAGGTAAGGCAACTAAGGACAGTAGTATATCGTATAGTCCAGCGGTGGTGCAATGTAAGATTTATGACCGTCATAAAACTAAAACAATCAATGAATTACATCTCCATTATGTACCAAAGCAATAATAAATTATGAATTACTAAACGATGCTAAAAAGGACATTGGTTATGTTACTTATAAGTACATGTACTTTGTTTAATGCGGAAACTTGATAAATTCTGAAGAAAAACTAATAATTTCGGTCTCTTAGAATTCCATTTCGAATAACGTTTTGCTACGGTATGTATTAGCTATACTACTTGTGTCCTCCGGTTAACTGTATCTTATAAAAAATAAACATTATAAAAACCAGTTTGGGTGGGGTTTCTAACTGTCAAAAATGTTCTACACACTCAATGTATTTAATTGTTTTATGCGCTTATCACCAGGTAATATAAACATCAAACTATCAGTTCGCAAAGTATAGTTAAAACATTTCTAATCTATAGTGGCGCTAGTGTGAACAAGAGAAACTAATTCATATTCTTGCATTACATCCCGACAAACCCGAGTTTATTTATTTATTTATTTATTTCAGATGGATAGACGTGGAATTCCATCCCTCCCACCTCAACATTTGAGTATTAATCCAAAGCTAAAATGTTTGTCTAATTCTGATAAGTGCACAATCTAGTTTAGAATGATTGACTCTCGAAGTAGAGTTTCAATTTTTCATTTGTTAAAGAGAATGCAGTTAGGTTATGGGGTGCTGTTTGCCTGATTCTAAACAGTACGTGTACAAAATACCCTTCAGAAGAAGTTATGGTTGCACATATAAACATTCTCCTTTCCTTATACAGGGGGTGTAGGAGCAAGTCGAGTGCTGGAGACAGTCGCAAAAGCTACAAAGCTTTTGTTAATGCAATCTTTTGCTTCCCCATTATGTCAGATGAAGAATGAGGTTTACCGTCCAAGCGTCTGATCTCTCAGCTTTTTGGATAAAAGAGAGGGAAGGTTCATATCTCTCTTTTATGAATTATACAGGTATCCCATAAATTATTTTAGGCTCAAACTACATTTCTCCACTTTAGCCTTCCAAGCTCTCTTTTAATGTAATCATCGAACACCTTCTTCACCTGTTAAAAGCAAAGGTATTTAAACAACCGGGTACGTTTTCACAGCTCGTCTACCCTTCTGCGCCCCATCCCTTCATTTCTTTTTGCTCTCAAATTTACCTGCTAGCTTCCGCTTTGCTACGCTTTAGCAAGCTCAGCGTTCCTCCCACAGTTAAATGCTGGAGCTCCTTGCCTCCTATTTTAATTATATTACACCATTAAGCTCCGATATTAGTTATGGCATATCTCCTGCTTACGTTTACACCTAGACAACCCCTCCATGCCGGTTGTGCAAGAGAGAGATTCCTTGCAAAGGAAAAGCCCTGGATTAAAAGTATTTGCCGGTCTGGGTTAAATAAAATATCGTACTAATCAGTTAAGTTTAATTCAATGAAGCTAAGAGAGCAAACGTAGAGATCTAAAAGTCAAGATACTATTTCATTAACTTAGTTCGAATTTGATTTTCTTGATACTAAGCTTTTCTTGATCAAAATCCAACTACATTTTCCTCTTCGCTGGGAATAAATTCACACCAGACTATAAGTTGACTAAATTCAAATTTATATTTTGTGTTTATAGCTCATTGTACTTAGCATTAATTTAAAATAAAAAACAATAATAATTTAATATTTTTTTTCAAATCGCAGTGCATGAAGACTAGGGTAGCAGTAAAATTGTTCAAGAATTCACTCACATTTTCTTTATACTCTTTTATCATACTCTCTGAAAGATTATAAATATTAAAAGTGTTTAAAAATTAATTTATAAGTTTGAAATAAATTAACGAAACATGTTGTCGAGCTAGAAAAAGCGGCACATTTAACGAAAATGTTAATATTTTTCATTATGAAATCAATAAAACAATATGCAATTTCAGTCTTAAAAATTAAAATGAAACCATAAGTTATTTTGTTACAGGATAAGAAGTGAGGTATTAAAGCATGTAAATCAACGTTGGTGTAATCTAGGCCACCATAAGAATAAATTTTAATTTTTAACAATACAAGTATCTCCATAGATATGTAAATTATACAACTGGACATCTTTATGGTATCTTTCTTTATGATATGGTATCTTTAAAGGGAGGTTCAACAGAGTTGTGTATTTTAAATTAATTAAGATATTTTATAAATACATTTGGAAAACCTAATGAAAAACGTGTGAAAAGGTGATAGATTGTATTTTAGGACAAGTGGAACGAACGTGAAACAAGAGTAGAACAAAACAAGAGCGTTTTCTTTATAGGATTAAAATCAGATTTCCTTTCTCAGTTTAACGCTGTTTGATATATCAACTTTGAACCGTTGTTTTGTTATTAAATCTGATTTTTTTTTTTTTGTTTCAGATTTTTTCTTAAGCAGTAATACAGCATCCAGTGCCAGTAGCAGTAGGAAAGATCTGCGTCATTATCAGGCGATGAGCAAGGTAAGAGCAATATCGAGTTTTTATATCTGCATAATATACAATAACGAAAACGTATACAACATATGGATATATTTACCCTGGTGTATCTGAACTAACCGCCAAGGCTGACCGAAGCCGTTAAGGCGCAGAGTCGTGAACAGGAGGTCTGGGGTGTAAATCTCACAAGGATCGTCCTCCCTGATGGATTTTTTTCAGATTTTCTTCTGTCATAAATGGCCGGAAAGGTATCCTAAACTTAGGCCTGGAACTCTTACCTCCTTTAAAAGAACCGTTCCCAGTTTATTATTTCATATTGTGTATCATCAGTGTCCACCGCCTGTGATGCCTCAGTAGTTAAAATGGGCGTTAATCACTATTAAAAAAACTATCTGACCATTGTTTGCCTCCTGCCTCCTTTTTTATTTAATTGTTTTTTGATTTGTATTAGAATGCTATCTAGTTTCTTAATAAATGAATTTAATTCAGAGAATATAGCTTATATTATTTGTTAAAATGGATACTTTACGCTACTTTAATTTTATTACTAGTAAGAAGAATTATTGAAAGAGGAGCTGGTACTGATTTATCCTCCTGTTTTCGTAAGCATCACAGGTGAAGGATCATTCTACATAAACACTAATAAAAATAGATTTCTATTAAAAATGTACTTCTAACCCTATTTATGTTCCTAATCTGAATTAGAAGATAAAGAAATTAAAATACTGTGAGTAATATGATTTAAAAGAGAATTTTTTTAATCAGAAAAGAAAGAGGAATGCCAATTGTGGATGTAACTCAAATTATTCCGTAGTTACCGAAAGTTTCATTTTTACCTCTTTCATGTGAGATAACAAGGAAAACTATAGAGCCCTCGAAAAACAAAATAATTTCCAACTGCATGCGAGTTTTGAAAGAAAAAGAAACTATTATATTGATGGCATGATGATGAGGGTTCAGATAAGGATATATCATAAACTCAAGATAAATGTTTATGTTAAACATTAAAAGCATTGCAACCCATGAAGCAAATGGACACGACAAAGCGTCGAAGATAAGATTGTCTAAATGTATACCGAACTGGTTACTGGAAAGTAAGGGAAGAGGAACATCCACCATCATTTGTGTGCAAGAATTAATTCAACGAGGGGGGAGAGATAGAGTCAATTAGAAGGAACAGAGTGGAAGGATAGAAATGCTTGGATAACTGGGGATCGGAAGACGCTAAAGGCATCAATACTTCTGTACTAATGTGGAAGTCGAATAACTTTTTTGCCAGAATGAAATATTGTCACTAATCCGCTAAATATGGCAATAAAAATTTTTGAGTAACATTTTTACATTTCAGTACCATTTTCCTAAATTAGCCAGCGCAATATCTGACATATTTAAAGTTTTGAAAAAAGGAACATTTTTAATGAAAATCGTTTTAACATACATAGTGCTAATTACAGTTTAGAGTAAGAACAAATTAAAAACCAAAATATGCAGTTAGATTAGAAAAAACAACAATGTTAGTTATTTATAATACATTAATAATCATGCCAATGTTTTAGATCAACCTAAAAAAAATCTAAAACTACTAGAAACTTGGGCGTTTAAAGCATCCTATCATTCGATATCATTAAATAACTGCTATCCGGTGATGCATCTTTTAAAATAAGGTATATCTACTTTAAAATGAAAACGCGATTACTTTGCATCAAAAGTTTCTGGCATTTTAAAGATTCTATGAATCGCATCTGTAAACCATTCCCTACCGTGCTTATTAACGTTCCATAGTAGGGTTTTTATTCCCTTGGCCAAAGTTCGCTTAATGAACCGGACCTTTAAATTCTTGAACCCTCAGTTTCTCTCTCTCTTTTGCTAAAATCATTCCCCTAGTCTATAACCAAATGGAAGGCAATCTAAGTAAGGACCTTTTCACCTCGGGAGCCTACCTGTTACGCCTTCCCTCGACATTTTAACACCGTTACGTTCTGTTGTTATCCACAACACAAAAACCCTTTGCAAGGGTTTAATCGGTCCATGTTTAACACCTCGTTTTTGCAACAAACCGCTTCCTCCCCCCTCTTAATGTACGTACAACTGCGCCATTCCACCCCAACACCTAAACAAAAGCCTACGACGCTTCCCAGTGTCTGTAGCCGCCTCACGCGTCCTCTGTCATCATCGCCTTCACCTCTTCTCCCCGCCACTCCAGGAAACAATTTTGATATCCGATTTCGGGCCACGTCGTTTTCCTCCTCTTCTTTTTTTTTTTACCCTAGATCTTTCATCCCCCGTTCCTTTACCAGGACGTGACTTCGGAGAGTGAACAGGAACGTGTATGTGTGTGTGCTCTACAAGGTTTGGTAACAAGAGAAGAAAAGAAGGCGAAGAGAAAAATAAAGATGAGGGTTTGATGAAAAGTAATTCCTCTTATATTGGGTATAAACGTTTCCGACTGGTAGAAGCTTGGATAAATGTTTGTACAACGTTCCCTTAGAGTCGTTTAAGGGGATAACATTCCTTCCTACATGATTTCTATGCAACAGGTCTGATGTTCAATCACCATATAAAGTTGTAACTGTGCCTATGCCCAGGACTGTGTATAAGTTTCTAAGTTTTATTTCTTAGAATTTTTCCTAATGAAAATACTATACACTTGTAGAAGCTAAAAACATATGTAACAAAACTACTCCTAAACTTTCTTTTTTCTATTCTTAATAAATCAATTTTTAAAAGTGTTGTTATAACGTTGAAATTCATTTTATTATTACTGTTTAATAAACACATTTCTGGCTGGTGCTATGAATTAGTGATACCTGCCCAGTGCAGTTACTTGTTCAATGGTATCGGTACCTGCAATCAAATTGTTGGATGGTTCTGTGGTAAACCCGTTTTAGATGAGCATATTGTCACCGCCTACTATGAGCTACTCTTCTATGTATCACTCTTTAATCAATTCATCATCACTAGGGCAAGCATGCGGATTAGCTAAGTCACTTATCTATAAAAATTTACCCATTCCTAACTAGAATTCAATGAAAACAAGGAGATAATGAACCGAGGAAATCTCTGAAAATATAACACTTTCAAATTCTTATAGGTATGCTATTAACATAAATCATCATCTCCTTACCTCTCCTCCCCGTCAGAGCTAATATTTCTTCCAATTTCAAATTTCCAATCATCGCTTCGAACACTAACCGTCTCTGTGCTACAATATACGCATTAATTCCCCCATATGCCACAAAATAATGAGTATGAAAATATATTTCTTTGTTGACTTTAGTAGCACATATTTTGTGTAAGAAACTAGAAAGAATTACTACAGTCTCAAATGAACACTACGTCTTTTCATTCAAATGATTGAAATTTCAACTGTAATTTATAAACATCTTATTGATAACGCATGGTACGTTTTCAGACACCTACCGTTGCTGAACAAAATAAAATAAAGATAATATATTTAAATTGCATTAAAGAGCATCTCAAAGGGTTTCAGAAGTGTGGAAGATTTAGGTATGTCTGCCTACAAATCATGAACTCCCATCAGGTAAGTTGTCTGCGTAAGGTCTTTTCCGAAGTTTTTCCTTACGCTGAAAAGGTTAACGCCAGATAACCATAAGCGTTATGGTCTACGGTCTTATTACACAACCAGTTATTCAAAGGTTCCTTCATCGTCTCTTAAGGCCGTCGTTGTTATAAAGGACGTTAAATTGTTAAAAAAAAATGGCCGTGATGCAAACGTGTATGTGGATGGCCAGAATAAGGTTGAACGTGTCATTTCGTTTGAAAAATTGCGAATTCATGACATGTGTTCGCCATTAATATCGTCCCTGAACTAAGAGCCACCAGCTGAAAAAGCATAGTTCATGGTCTGCTTAAGGAAACTGCCAATTACTGACATGGGACGTTCCGGAAGTCCATACCTAAATTAGTGACAAGACTCTTGAAAAAGTTACCAAAGGAGCCACAAGACATTTCTGCGTCCTGTGCTCAAAGTCTAGGCATTATTTTATAGAAAAGTATCCGTTTTAACGGTTACAAATCGAGTTGGTACAGACAATACTCCCAACTGATAATCTAAAAGAGTTCATTTTGCTGTACAGTTTGTTGATCAAATGAACAATGATAAGCGGTTGTTATTGTTAGAAGAAAATCGTATTAGTGACAAGTTCCATGCGTCTGTCATGGTCATTCACGTAACATCTAGTTATGTACCAAATGAACAACCACATGTCTAAATTGAGCTTGAACGTGACAGCCTGAAAGTGAACGTGTGCTGTGACGACGGAACTGAACATGGCGTCATCTTGATGTGTTTAGAATTATACCTAAAGGACGAGAGTTTCATATTTCAATAAGTTGATGGTCTTTCTCACTACAACTACAATGTTTGAGAGTTTCTGAACCACATTTCTATTTCATGGAAGACTGGACCTCAGGTCTTACTCTGAGGCTTAATCAAGCAAAACTGTATAGTATAGTATAGTATAGTATAGTATAGTATAGTATAGTATAGTATAGTATAGTATTCCTGTACTGGGCACTGGAAAAAGAGAATAAAAGAAACTCTAAAAAATTCATGGTCATATGTAGGAAGAACTAGAGTGTCGATCACATATATGTAATTCACAATCGGAAACAGCATCTAATTATACAAAACACGTAAAAAATTTCAGGTTTTGGTGTGTCTCAATTTATCATTTATTTTAAATGTTTAAAGTTTATGATTCCCTTTATCGCTAAAAAATAGTATCCCTAACTTGCAAAAGAAGCATTTAAATAGTTTATATCTATTTCTAAACTTGTATTTATGCATAACAAGTTTCTGCCCTATGACTCCTAGAACTTGAAAACCATGTACAGAACTCAGATTTAAAAAGATGCATTGTGAAAAAAGGTACATTTACTGCATTCATTTTTCAATCTTACAACTTCTGAAAAATTTATTGTTTTTGTGTCCAATGCTGTTACATTTATGATCTAATACACAAAATAAATGTACAAAATGCTGTTTTTTTTATTTATTTTATAAAGTATTTGCGACCTGCTCATTTAGATCTTTGCAGAGGCATTAAACACAACAGGGCCACTCACACACTACTCTATCGTAAAGTTACGCCCTCGTGTGTTCATATCTTGTTTTAATCAACCTCTTTTCGGTGTTTTAACACATACCGCGCGATCCCAATGACGACTTCTGTCATGATCTTTGTATTTTAGGTCAAATATATTTATCTATTGAAAAAACTACACGCCTCATTAGACATAAGGATTAAATCTGTAATTATTAGAGGCTACTTCCTATTCCATTGTGTTCTACCGCATCTTGTAGCTCTTTGGTAGAATTTTTCCTACACTTGTATACTAATATAATGCAAGTATTATACTTTGATATATGTAGGTGTTGGAGTTTGTTATGCTATTATTACATAACTAACTGCAACAATATAGTATTGATGATTAAAGCTTGCAAAATATTAAATAACTTGCTTCATCTATGAAAAAACAATATTTAAACTTTTGTATCAATATTATTTACAGAGATTTCATTACGATATGTTTTAAGAAATATAAATGGTTTATACAACGCTTTAAATACTAAAATATTAATTTAGTCAAAACACAAATTCATTGTAAAACAACACATTATATCAAAATTTATCAATATTGCAAATGTATTTATTTCTTTAACGCATAAGCTACTATAACGTGTCGTACTATGTGAACAAGATTAATCTATTTTCAAGAATGCCGTGTAATTTCTGTGAAATTAGTTAATATAATATGAGTGAAACGAACATTTTCATATTTCTCAAGCCTTAAAAATCAAAGAGAATTGTAAATTATATGGAATTTGCCGTAGCTTATTCTATAGTTTAGAATTGCATGTGAAAAGTGTTAATATTAAATAACGCAATGTTTATTTTGTGTGCACATTTGTTAATAAACATGCATCCGTCTTCGTTTATTCATATATATAGTGAATGAAAGCTGAATGATGTGGTAGTTTCAGGTTAAATTATTTAAATTTATAAGTATATAAAGGGCCTGTAATTTTTAAATAACTGTAAAATGTTGATATCACTCTTTAAACTTAGTTTATACTATAGCGTTTGCTAGATACAGAAAATGATACAATTAATTAAAATACATATAATCATAAAAATATATGTCAGCTAATAATAATGCTGTCAATGTATACATTAGGACGGGAAATATGTGATGTTTATTAATATATGTTTATATAAAATCAGGTTTTCAAACTGATCTAAAAATAAGGAAAGTTAGCAACTAATGTAATTGTTTATGCTTAGCGATCTACGCCTCTTGGCGGTAGCTGATGTCATTGAAAATTAATCAACAAAAACTTATAAAATAAATAATTACATAAATGAAATTGTGTACATAAGTATATTCCATAGATGTAAGTTTTAGGTCGAATCTAAGTGTGTAAAACATATGTGCAAAATTAAAACCGATTTAAAATTCAGAGTGCATTACGGGAGCAACAGGCGAAGAAAATCTGCTTTAATTCACACTGCTGATCTACCGATGATCGGTTTCGTTATTTGCTTGGCCAGATGTTAACAGAAGGAAATGAGGAGAGAAGATATCTCGTCAGACTGCGAGCGTCTCATGTGTGTGAGACGGAGACGAGACAGAGAGAGAGAAAGAGGAAAGGGTGGCTCTGGGGATGAGAGAAACAGGCTGATGTCCCATCATTAAAAGTTTTCAACAACTCAGCAGCGCTCGTTCGCTCTGTGAATAGACCTAAGAGATTTTCTGTGTAGAACTCCTCCATTCGTTTATGCTCATGTCAACGTCGTCCTTTTAATTTTTTTTTTTTTTTTGTGACAAATAGTTCGCTGGAGCATCGACATGTTCCTTCATTCAACGTGAGTATTATATATTTACTTATTCTCAAATTGCACCGAGTCTTTGAATTGCTGCACGAGTATGTATTAATTTTGTTTTTGTTTGTTTGTTTGTTTGTTGAAAAGAAATTCCTTGACAAACAGGCAAAAATGAATGTACGAGTTTACGAATAACAAGAGATATCTTTCAGGAATACAGCGCACTTAAATAAAAAAAAAAAAGTTTTCTCTTTCATGTAAGCCTCCGTTGGTCGATCTCAAATTTTCTCGATATTCGATATCTATTCGTTTTGTATTGATACTCGATACTTTCATATTTTTATCAAATAAAATACAATTTTCTCGTTTTATTATTTTAAGATATTAATATATCAAGCAAGTACATTTCAATTTTGGTATTTACCAGGTTGGAATGATCACGAAAAACATTTTGTAAATTGAGGTGACATGTTTCATTAGGTGGTGTGAGATTTTTCACCTCATTGCAAATGCTGCAGTTATCACTCACAATATCCAATTGACAATATTTCCATATAGTATCGCATAAGTGACAGAAACGCATCGTTTTCTGTCACTTCAAAGTAACAACTGCATAGTAATTAATGTAACATCACCTTTCATAAAGACGCTAAGTACGACATTGTTATACTTACTTGTTATAAATTACTTGTGATCATATATTTTAACAGACCTCGTGATATGTTTACCAAAATTATGTTTTAACATTGAGTAGATTTCTGAACTAAGATTATTTTGTAGGTGAAGTGTAGTTTTTCCATATCTGAAAAAACCAAAAATCATCGAAAAGTTCCACTTTTAAAGTGCAATTCCGCATGTTTTGTTGTCCTGGTTAAAGAAAGTCATAGCTCAAACATTCTGTAGTCATAACATTTGCAGAAAAGTTATGGAGGGGGGTTCGCTTTTATTCAGCGACTTAGAAGCACCAATTTCGTGGTACCTGATATTTATAAATTTATAAATGAGGTATGTGTTTCATGCGACCACTTTCAAATGTGTAACTTGTGACGATATTTATTAAAATTGTAGTCGCCACGGGTGGCCAAAGACGCTAAGGCGCGGACTCATAAGGGGGAGGCCTGGTGTTTGATTTTCCACGTCCTCCCTGATTGGAGTTTTTTCCAGGTTTTCCTCGGTACTCATAAGGTACCCTAAAGCTTAGGCCTGGAACGTTTCCTTCCTTAAAAAATATCCTTTTCCAATTTATATTTCATGTATCATTAGTGTCCTTCCCCTGTGGTGTCTCAGTAGTATAAATGGGCGTTCAGCACTATTCAAAAAAAAAAAAATGAACAGAGACATTGTTCAGAATCGATACCTATTGAATATCAAGGGTATCAAAGTATCGAGAGTATCGAGAATCTGTCTCTAACGGAAAAACACGAACTTCTCCTCTTGTGTCTTCAGATTGTATTTTATAATCAGTGTGCAGTTATGTTCCTACCGGAGGTGAACAGACAAAATAAAACTTAACGTGTACCTCACTGAATAAAATTATCCATTGCAAACATCCAGAATTTGTTCAAAAGAAAGAAATTATAAAATGAATTTTTCCGAGTGCAGGTATTACAACAGTATTAATTCATTGTAACATTTAGTAACGGGAACGCTTTTGTATGAAATAATGGCATGTTACCAAATACGAAATAACAAAAAGAATTTGAAAGAAGACCAAAAATATTACAGAATTTTGTCGTTTCTAAAATGTTTTATTGCAATCTGATATTTTCTCCGGTGTAATATAATCGTATTATATTACACAAATGTTTGATTTAGTTAAAAGTAAAGTTTATCTAAAAGTTAATAAAGCTGTGTTTTACCTCGCCTTTGCCTTGTTACGTTATCAGTGTAAATCTTGGAAGTGAAAAGAAACAAGTAGTTAATCAAGAATAATCATTTTATTTTTATTTCGCTTGTTTTTATTCATTGCTGTGATTAGCAGATTATTATCTATATAAAATGATGATTTTAATGCTCTCAGTTTAATGCTTTCTACTCGAAAAAAGTTTTTCTTGATAGTTTATTTCTCTCTGCTGAATTTTCGTCCAATATAATATTATAATATTATTTATATTTTAAAAATCTGAACATTTTGATAGAATGGTTTTAGATACTAGCGGAAGAGTATGACGACACATATGGTAAAGAAACACATATTTAGTGGCATGTAAAGTACATGCGTGATCTTTAAAAATGGTTTGAATTAAATAGTGGACCTCGGCCAAGTCGCTATTGAGACCATTGATTTCGTCGTGTCATTCTGTGAATTTGAAGATGCATGAATATTCCGGGATTGTTTTAATTATATATTTTGCTTTTCTACAAACGTTTAATATCCACCAACTGGTAAGATCTTTCAATGTGGTGAATAAATGGGTGAATTTATAGACCTTAGCGCATTAAGAGAAAACTCTTGAAAACATTTTCCAAGTAAAATATCCTGACAGGGGGAATCGATACATAGCAATTAACTATTTCCATGTGCACCGTTAACGTCGGGAATTTAAAAGCATGGGCGTGAACAATTTATAGAACCGAAGTATAAACAATAGTCCTGCCGCTGAAGATGGTTTAGTAGTGCATATTTTCCTAAACCGAAGAAAATGTCTGGCAGAAATCTTTGTATAAAAGGAAAATAAACTTTCTTGAGCATACGTTCTCAAAATTTGTAGCTCATTTCATCAGCAGGCGCCAAAAGGGTTGAATAACTGAAGAACTTACTCCTGTAGTTGAGATAAATACATACTCTAATTTCTTCCGAGTAGGTTAATATTATGTAAATCAAAAAGTTTCGTCTTTCAGCTCCTGCTTGTGCGCCCATAAAAAGTGTGTGTATCTTGTAATGTAATGTGCATCAAAATAATCACTCCAAAATATTCGTTAATTTTAGTAATGATCATCCAACTCCTTAACTTAAGTATTGAACGTTTCCCAAAGCGGTTAGCAGCTCTCAGAAACGTATATTTTGATAACAAAGGTAACTCCATTGAAAATAAATCACTGGTTATGTAAAGTAAGTTGACCTTAAACTTCAAAGTAAAGACAGTTTTATCATTAATTTCCAATTGTGTTAGTAAGGACAATATTTAGGTCTAGCATAATAAGACAAATAAATTAGCATATAAAAGAAAAATCTGAGAATGAAAACTTAGAGGCAAATTTTCTTCGATGTTTGTTGTTGTTGTTGTTGTTGTTATTATTATTATTATTATTATTATTATTAACTATAAAGATGCGGGATGTATTTTCTTAAATAAATCATAGATTGCGTGATACGATAGGAATTTATTTCAATCCCAAATTAACTATTGAAACCATTGGTCATTCATGGTATTTCAGTTATGGTAGGAACAGGGGAGCGAAGGAAAAAGGAAGCACGATGTTGGAAAGTGTTAAATAATTGGATCGAACTACGGCGGAAGTGACGAGGCCGTTTGACGTCGCTGTTGCCTTCACGCTTTTCCGCACCAATCATTTTTGGACTCATTTAGAGAGCGTCGTTTCTCCACCACTGCTCAAATCCGACTAGCAGTTTACAAAAAGCATTATTTATTGTTGATGTTTCGTCTGCTCAGAGAACCGTAACAAAAGTGGCGCCGTTAGCGTATCAAACGAATTAACATTATTTTTCGCTAAAACGTCGATCTGAGCGACATTCAAAATTCAGTTACTTCTCTTGATGAAATTACACCTTGAAATGTACACTACCTCTTAAGCTGCTTTATCCAGTTCTGCTGTCATCACTATCTCGTTTTTATAATAATTTTATGAATAAAAGCAGCAATAATAGAAGCAATACCCAGCATGCTTTTTCCTATCTAAAGTAAACTATCTATATTATTATTAATATTATAATTAATATAGCAACTTTTGCTTTCAACTATGTAAATATATATTTATGGTTAATTCTGGCAGTATGAAAATCACTTTTTACGAGTTTACTGAATCATGTCCTAATAAACAATTGAATAACTTATTTATTTCCAATTTCGTTGCTCTTTTATTTTTTCCATTTTTTTTTTTTTTTTTTTTTTTTTGCAGCCATTGGTTGAGCCCATTACAAAAGGTATTTTAGGCTAACACTAAGAGAAATATTTATTAATTACGTACATAAGAGGCAAATCAATCAATAATGCATTAAGTTGCCGGTCAAAGCTTGCTGCCATATCGCTGATCGACACTATGTTAATATTCTATACTCTGTGGGGCACTAACTTATTTAGAAAGTAATTCTGCATCTGAAAGTCCATGTGCGAAAGTCGATATAAAAGCTCAAAATAAAGAGCCTTATTGAAAACCGAGCTACAGTTATTAAAACTCTGTCAATATTTCATATATAACCTCCAGCACATCTTCATGTACTGTTAAACGATTAAGTGGCTTTCTTTATTTAATCCCATGTTCTTTGAAAATTTTAATATAATGTTAATAAGCTGCTTTCAAACATCAAATATTAATATTTGAAAAACATATCTGAAATATTTTCCTTTTTAAACTGTGCATTCCTCTTTTGAATGTATTTATTTATTTACAGTGGCAGAGCTAAGGACATTAGGCCTTCTCTTGCGCTCTACCAGGCTAAGAATAATAGAATAATAATGTTCGAATACACATATAGTCCTATGGAAAATATAAAACAAAGTATAAATGAATGTAACTTAAAGGGAGGAAACTTTAAATGTATAGTGATTAATATAGAAGCAATAATTGCAACGTAAGTAATTTATAAAGGTAAACTATTGTATATATTTTAAAATACTTTACAATAGAAAAATATCTTTCTGCTTATAATGTGTACTACAGCCTTTTGATTGCCGCCTACAGTTGCTTGTGTTGTCCATGTTATAAATGAAATTTTATACATGCAAATTATCCCAAGTAGAGATCGAGCCCCAATAAGCCAGTTGATATGGACATACGTTAGTGCCTAAACCTCTGAAATGAGCTTGTGGATGAACGAATGAAAATTCGAAATGTCCAAACGTAATAGTAATGAATGGTATTTTTTTTTCAGAAAAAAGGTTGATTTTAAGAGAAATAAGAAAAGTGCATAGAAATATTTTGGCAATTTTCAAACAACAAATAGGCCAGTGCATAGAAAATAGCCGCCGGGAATATTATGTAATGAAAATAAATAAATCTATTCACAATGATAAATAACAAGAACTAAAAATTAGTTGCTTCTGGAAATAGATAATTTAACATCATGCATCAAAATCTCCAACTAAACGCTAAGAGATCGAGTGGAACAATCAGAAAGTAGGTTCAAAAGCGAAACGGTGCATTAGGTCAGTCTTTATACGCGGCGGCTATATAGTTTGTTCAGGGATACTTAGTTCTCATTTTCACTCGCTCCTCTCTCTCTGGGTCCCATCAAGGGACAAATCGGACATTACGGTGACACGCAAATGTGTACTTACAACCCTCCAGTTGTAGCCGTGTCTGCGCTTCCCTACCTAACAATAGTCAGCTCTATGTGAATATATCTCTGCAACAAAATTTCTAAAATGAACAGCACTACCCATTGAAAACTTAAAGGTATGCATCAGCATTTTAAAACAATATCATTAAAGAACAATAATAGTAATATCCCCTGCTGTGAAGGCTTATGATTTTATACTGCAAACAGCCCTTGCCCAAAGGATATATTCTGCAAGTTTATGATGCTAAAATTCCAAAACATCATAATACAACTATAATTTATTTCACAATAATAGTCAGTCATTTTGTTGTCTGATTACCTGGAGGACTGAGTTATTACATCTAATATCTTTAATTAACATAAAACATCAAGGGTAAACTACGAGTCTAATTTTGGATGTGCAAGATATTTAACTTATTTTCTTTTTATATTTCTGTTTCAGAAAAATTAGTGCAATTTGTAGAGCTTTTCAAGATGAAATCGTTTCTGTAATTGTCTGTGAGATCAGTGGGTAATGTTGTGTCTAAACTGCATGTAATATTATAGAAAACTAATGCATTTTATCATAAAATGAGAAAGCGATTGTCCGTTTAAACTAAAATTGCCGCTGAATATGAACCGCTAGTGTAGTTGTTGACAACAAATTTTGGAGATTGCAGCGACCAAATGAACGACAGGGTTAAAGGATTATCACAAGGTTTTAAAAAATGTATCTCAAATAGTTTTAAGGAAATAAGATATAATTAGTCATTAGCACTGGGCAATGCTTGCGCTATATAGAATATTGTTCAGAAATAGTTAGACTATAGCAATTCTAAATATACAGCATACAAAACAGGGGCGTTCAGCTGGAGTTGAGGGAAGAATCATAGGGAAGTAAAACATGGAAACAACGCAACATTCCACAATGAGCCATAAACAGAAGCAAAACATGGACGAAGCTAAGTAGTAGTACCGCCATCAGAAAAATAAACAAGTTCGTTCAGTTTTATATACATTCAATAAATAAATACATTTAATACCTAATAGGAGGATTTGGGCTATGTTAGTCATGTCAGTTTAATTAACCTTATGCTCTCTACTACCTTATTACATTAAAAATCCTTATAACTTAAAAGATTAATTTACTATGCGAAGCCTTTTTGTTGATAGTATCCTAGGTTTTCGTCTACTACTTACACCTATAATATGGGTCTTATTTGATATTTGAGAATATATTCATTTAAAATACTTATTTTCATAATTATTTTCAACTTCTTTTTCTCAACTGCCTAAATCATTTACCTTTTAATTAAAGGAAATGACAGTAAATAATTATCATCAATTTGATATTATATTGTATCCACAAATGCCACTCATAATTACAGAATAAAATATAATCTCATTATTTTATTTTCTCCTTCTACGGTGCTATTCTTCAGGATTCTGTTACTTCTTCGTAAGGAATTCAACTGCCCACATTTACAAAGGTAAGGCAACTTTAAGTGTTACTGCAAAACATAATTGTCATAAATAAATGCTTTCCTTTGATTGCAACTAAATCACAGTCAAACGATGAGCGGTGGGCATTTCTACTCGCGAAATTTTGCCTCTGTACATTATTCCCCTCACGAGAAACAAAGTTCTTGTGTTACCTGTTGAGCGTGAAGTCGCTAATGTAGTTATTGACAAGAAAACGCAGGCTATTGCGGGAAGTGAGACGAACGGCGGCGGGTTCGAAAGCATGGTAAAGTGTTGGATCTACGTGATCCCACTGAGTTCCTCTTTCGTCTAAACAGTAACACACTGCCAAGATTCCTGATACTTTTCTACCGTTGCCAATGTTACTTTTGCACATCAAAGTCTTAGGGAAACTATGAATATTTCTTGTTTTTCATATTATTGTGAACAGCTGAGGATGTCTTAATTGATAAACAAATAATAAAAGCATAAACTATTTACTCTCAATTTCACGCCCGATCTATGGTGGCACAAAACATGTACTGAAAGAAATTGTAGAGACGTGACAACGTTGTTTTTCTGAGCGAACTGTGATTCACCAAAATTCTAATATCAAAGCAATACATATAAGAAGTTACATGGCTGCACTCATAGTTCCAGGGATAAAAAGTCATCAAGTCTTGCCCAGTACAAGACAACATAATAATACTTGCTTCAATGAATTGATCTTTCCGCAGGGAATTTACGTGGTATGGCATAGTATAACGTAGGCAGTTAATGAGTTTTCCAGCGATAAAGTAAGCTGAAACGAGCAATATGACATTAGTTAAAAAATAAACCTATGTTGAAATTCCCGAAATACTTAGTGAAAAAACTCAAATTGCAGATGTGAAACAGTGTGTCTCCATTGTTGAAAAATGATCAGAACATAAGTTTAGGGAAAGATTCTGCTTAAAAGCCTCAGTTAATGAAATTATAACGGCATTCAGTGAATCTAAACGGCAACACGGAACGGCTTCTATCGTTCTGAAACATCAAACAAAAGAAAAATATCAATAAAGGAGGACATTGATACATTTTCGGAGAAATCGTGAGTTACATTTATAATTTTGTTTCCAACGAGTTCGTTTCCCTTAGTTGAAGACCTACAACGATTAAGTATAAGGTGTGAAATGCATCTTGTTATTGTTTCTACCAGTTTGATTTGACAACAACTACGTATAATTGGGTCTGTAATTTATAGTTTTCTATATTCGTGTTTCCTATGTACAGCAAGGTTATCCAAGCTTACCGACTGGCAGAACACGGCTGCGTACTGCGAGGAGCCAGTCGTCAAGGTCGTATAGTGTATGTGCAAGTATCGGCGTGTACTTAGTTTGAAAAAGGTTTTCGTGTTTTACTCGATACGTTCATTGTGTGTAAATTATGTGGCATTTGTTCTTTGTTAGTTATGCCATTATATAAATGTAGTCTAATAAAAGGAATTTTTATGTATGATCATAAATACATGAACGCTAATTCTCCCAGCGAACTGATAAGACGATTTGTAAGAAAATATCCTGGCACTTATGTTCCAGGTAGAGAAATAACAGGTACGATGTCGCTCAATGACCGCCGTTTCTTTCAGAAGAAAGATGAAATGCAAGAATTTCCTACGTTGGTAATGTATTGCCTCATCTACATCATTTCATTATCTCCTATAAGAGAGGCTAGTTTTATTATTATCCGTTTTCATTCAATGTACAAATATAAATAATAACTTTACGCGCGGCTACTCTATATCCCTTTTACCAGTTAAAACGGCTGCATCTAGTCAGTAAGTATCCGCACTCCGGCGGCCCGTAACTTAAATAATCTCACTATACTGAGAGTGATATCTAACAAGTTACTCAATTAACAGAGAAATGAACTTAAATTTAGTGGTTTTGTAATATGTATATTAGTAATAATTATCTTCAAAATACTCGTATCAAATCTCTCTACCGAATAATATTTAACATTTATTTTTCTTGCTTTACTCAAAACCTCTTAACGTGTTTTACCTTTTAGCAAATTATCTGAAAACTTATAGAGGTTGGGTTCAGCGGTCTAGTGATGAACATCTATTAAACAATGTAATCATGATTATCCAGCTTGTATTTTAAATACAGAAAGGATTTAAAATAATGAATGTTATTACAAAAGGAAACGAAATCACGAATTAGCAGAAAAAGTTGGCAAAGACTAGTAAGCAGTTCAAAAGTCAGCGAATAAATCTATTTCCACGAAGGAATTGTAGCAGACAGGTTGAGAATACCACCAGAACTTTTTTCATAAATCGTTGAGACAGCACGGTGGTATGAAAAAGCGTTTGATTGCAAAAAAAAATGTTTTTACAGATGTAAACTTCTGCGCTCTCGCTTCTTATAGGAGCTATCGGGCTTCAAGAGAAGGGTAAGGCAAAACCCGAATGCGAGTGGGAAATGGGTACAATTTTTTTCTTTCTCTTTAAATTTTGCTCTCAAAAATACTAGTGCTTTGGAAGAAGCGCGTAGACTAACAATAGCGTGAAATGGTGAAAGGAAATTTCGCTTATCGGTTATATTATTCCTAAATGTCTATGCCACGCGCTATGCTCAGCATCTTGCATCCGCATGTAATTCTTACTTTCCGCTCCTCTGAAACAGAATCTCCTTCTCTTTCTCGTTCGCAGGCGCACGCACTCTCTGCCTATACTAAAGAATAATCCTTCTCTGTTGTCCTAGCTTTCCTTTTGCTGATTTATTCCCTGCGATATCCGTCAGTCTTTCTTTTTGCAGCCTACACTAAGGGTGTCCAAAGTCTGTATCAATTTCGTCATCTACAGAGAAAGGGACTGAGCTTTTGGTACACGACGAACTACTCCGGTTTTCTTAAGTGATAAATTACAAACATTTGTAGTTATTAGAAATGTTTCATGTAACAATAGCTCTAAAGTTATGGAACTTAAAGATTTCCAGGAATCTTTAAGTTCCAATTCCAACACCTATCTTACCTTATTCCTTACATTTGCATTTAGTGTGTCAATAAAACTTGCGATCGGTATATTTCATATAGACAGAATAAGCTTTTCGGGGGAAAAAAGTCAATACTATAAATGAGGACATCAGATTTTACATGTTTTACTATTTTCAACTTTATTAGTAGTTAGGTTAGGTTTATTTTATTTAAGAACACTTTAACATCTGTGGTCATTGAATTCAGTGCGTAAATTGACCAATAAATTTTGTTTAGAGGCCTTTTCTTTTAGAGTTGAGGTTCTATTATTTTACTTTAAGTTTTACGTATTTTGTATTTTATAACACGTATTCTTTTTGTTACTGTTCTTATTGGAACTCTGTTTTGTCATATGTATGCTATTAATTTGTCTTTATATATTTTAAATTATGCAACGTGCATATATTTGTTAAATGGCTCCATAGGAGATTTTTATTCATCATATGTGTTAACCATCATTAGCTACTCATTTCCATGAGATCTATTTTCTTAGAATATCGTGTGTAAGTGTATATGTTATGTTAGTGTGTATTTTAGTCTTACTTTAAAGTACAAGATGCTCAAAGTAAATAAAAAATTAAAACTGTCCTACAAAAATGAGATACTGCAGATAAGGACATAACCTGGAGTGAGCAAAGTGAAATTTATCTCGAAATGTGTACCTTTTTGTCAGGATCTCTTCTTTTTATATATGATATTACAGTGCGATCAGTGATGTTTTCCCTCACGTCGCGGTGTTGGTAAGTATTAAGCCTCTTAAATTGGTTTTATTATTGTTCTATCCTCCCGCTAATCACGGAGACGCGGCTGACTGGCTAACCGGCTAACGAATTTTGCTCGCCCATGAGCAAAATACTGCAGGGAAAAACAAAACTGATTGCATGGCAGGTGTTTTTTAATTAACTGATTTTGTATATATTAGGTGTTCCTGTCCATAATTAATTAGTATACACGAGCATATATCAGTTTCTTGCACAGGTCTTGTGGTATAATTCATTTTCTGTGGTTCTAATATTTTTACAAAATATTATAATGTGTTTTCTTATTAACTAATTGTGTAAATGTATCTGTGCATAATTAATTAATATACAAAAGTAGACATACCGAATGAGCTAGTCGCTCTGAGAAGAGCTGCGTGACTAAAGCCATCTCCCAGCTATTCTTCTTATTTATATTGGTGTTAAACGTCTAATACTAACTGCCAAATTGTTAAAACAAGTTTAATGAATGAATTGATAATGAAGCAATGAACTCGATCGGGTTTGTTGGCGCCTTAAGTTATGTTACATTCAGTTTTCCAAAATGTAAGGAAACTCCAGAAAAATGCGCAATTTTGTAGCTGGTTGCCAACAACCAACAGAGATGGTGTCGTGCACAGATGCAGCACCATTGAACGTAAGACAAATATGCATGAGCATTTAATGAAACAGGATATTAAGATTTATCACCATTTTAAACTGTGCTGAATATTGAAATATTAAAATATGTGTATCATACTGGACATGGGAACAAACGTAGAAGTTCATTCGCTATAACTCAGAGGTGTAACGTGACGTACGCTGCTTGACAGCTGGCGGATTCTACTCCTTCGCAAACGGTTGCTTGAATAAACAGTGAGACACATTTAAAACCTTCCATTTGCTGGTTGATCGCTTACAGACGCGACCTACTGCAATCGCGAACTCGTGGCGCCACTTTACTTCACTTTAACATTTGGGTACTATAAACAAGATTGACGATTTCTGTATTCACTCTTTCCGCAGAAAATGCTGTTAAGTATTGCCCTTTGTACGACACGCTCTGCTACTTCATTATAAACTGCCATTTACACTTGTCGGCTCTTCTGCACTAATGAGCCTAATTTCTGTTTCCATATTTTCTTTAATTTCATCAAATTAGTGATATGTCTCTATTTTTTCAAAGGGCCCCATAGATGAAAATTACGGACTGTTTTATCTGTAGAACGAGGAGAGCATAAATCACTGCCAATAACTCTGCGGACAAATATACGACAGAGTTCCATCATGGCTGCAATTAGCACTATAGGCTTTGGCATTATCCTGTTAGAAATACGCCGGCAAATATTCCTAGTATGTGTTAGTGTATGACATTGCTACTTATGTGCTTAAGTAAGGAGCTAGCTGACTATTATGAAACCAAGCTTCACCGGAAAAGCAAATAGATGCGGAATCATTTTCCTCCGTATTAATTTTTTCTAGCATCCAATTTATGTGAAAGGTCTGTAACTGGTGAACTAAAGTAATGACATAGGGCTTTAACTTTAGCAATTTCATTGCTCATCTTGCAGGTTCTTTACAAATTTTTGTTTGCTGTGTTAAACACCTCAGGGATTTTGGAGAGCTAGGCTCCAAAAAACCTCCTATTTCATTGCGTGTTTCTTCTGTGTGCATATGGCATATTCGTTTCTTTTCAAGATTTATCAGAGAACCTTTTTGGTTAAATTTACTTACATTGTCTAATAATGTTTGTGTTTTATGGTACTGAACAGTTGAAAGTTTACGTCTAAATGTTTACCTTGTTCTATCACATTATTTCTTACACTTTAAGTACGTCTTCAAAATGTATATACCTCACTGTTGCAAACACAACACACTACTGTACTACTCCAAATGAAGCGTGACTCAGCGCTGTTGGAGAGAACTCGCAACTATTCCCTTACTAGTTGGAGGGGAATATCGGCGAGGAAGTGGATGGGGTAGCTGCTGTAAGCGACCATTTGCAAATGGAAGGTTTTAAATATGTCTCATTGTACTTTTTTCCTTCACACGGAAACCAGCTATCTTAGATACCACGAACTGTACGCTCAGTTATACATTATTTCATTCGTTCCATTCATATCTCCAAAAGACCTTAGCACTTAAAGAAACGTTAAAATCTTACAAAATAAAATATTAAACAAAGTTATATAAACAGAGGCCAGTAATAAGAGTGTACTCTAAAATACATATGTCGCTTATATTAGACCATCATAGAAAGACAAGTAAGAAGTTGAAAACATGGTTTATATGGCTTATCTTGGCCTTAGTTTTGGGGTTATTATTATTATTATTATTATTATTATTATTATTATTATTATACAAATTGATATTTCGGTTTAAATTTTGTTTCAGTGGGACGTAATATTAATGCGTGTTCATAGCACAATTTTCTAGCTCGTCAGTATTTTTTCATGTAGATTATATTTAAATATTTTGTTATATATCCAGTTTTATACATATTCGGGTGTTTTGCACAATAAAATTAAAATTATTTTTATTAGTTTTATTTCAAATTACTCAGACACAAAGTGCCTCATCCAGATATACTGACAGTATTTATATAAATATTTTCTTCTTCTATTTAATATTTTAAGAATACTTGGCATATTTATTTTATAGAAAATAATTCAATCGAAATATATTTCTGAATAACTACCTAACCAGTTATTTATGAAAATGGCTTTGCACAGTCTGGATACCCCTGATGTAAGCACTAAGGAAGACTGGAAACATATACATCGATCAGCATTGATCAGTAGCTGGGGTAGATGAGTGCTTCTTGGAGATTACGCGAGTGTGAGCACAGACACCTGCCTCCCACTTTAGCTCTCCTTCCTTGTCTCCAAAATTGCTGTTTCTTAGGGGTTTGAAATTTTCACCACAGGGCTCCTAAAATGGTTTGTAACAGAATTAAATGACGGTCAGGGACGCAAAAATGATTCTTGTGCATACCTCCTCTTTTACTTTTTTATTTTTTATTTCAATTTGAGAAAATAAACGCAAATAAGTTATAAATAAAATGAAAAATTTAATAATGGACAAATTATGACAAAGTTATAAGAGCAAAAATAAAAAAACGTAAAGAATATAACGTATAACATAGGGAAAAAATGTTGCTCTAAGATATCTTTCTATTGGTTTTAAAGCGCAAGAACGTCTTTAAAATGTTTAACATTTGTGATTTATAAAAAAATATAGTAAGACTACTTACTGCGATAGTTTTGTAGTAAAAGAAAGAAAGGCTGTGGCAAATGCATGCTATTCTTTTGTTGTATTTATATAAAGAAAAATCTAGGAATACTACACCTATTTGGACAACCTCAACTTTTAAATCAAATTTGCGATATTCTGTAATGTATATTTGTTCACATTAGAAGCATAATGAGCACTATGTTTCCAGTACATAAAACAATAATCATAAATAGATAAATACAAGAAACATTATAGTAAGGAATGTTATTTTATTACATTAATAATAATAGCAATACTAAGTAATTATTCAAGTTATTATGAGAAATAGCTTATTGAACTAAGCAATTATATTGGTAGTTTTAAATTGCATTCGCTTGTGGATCCTTTCACATGTTATACGTCAGGTTCTTTAAGTACAATATATTCTTGCTATTTATCTCTTTCTTCCTTACTGAAATCCACAAATTACACAATAACCAAAAGCACTAGAATTCCATTTGAAAATAACACTGATAATTGATTCTATAAATACCTTAATTACAATACTCAAATCTAATGTTCTAATTATTTCTCGCTAGATGCTTGGCTGTTTCCAAGTGTCTTTTGCTCCCACTCCGTTAGGTTTGCTATATCACTCACATCCAGGGTCCGCGAAACTTTAGAGGAATATTAACAGCACTTATTCTTGAATGTATACGTACTAATAATGAATTAAGAGAAAAGTAAAGGGATACAGCTGATGATATGTACACGTATTTATTTACATAAAGTAAATTATAATCAAATTGAAGGCGACTATCTGATCTGGAGAGAGCTTTCAAATAGTTGAGCCGAAAACGTGGACTAGGCACGGATGGCCGGGGTCGTTAAGGCGCGGATTCGTGAGCGGGAGGTCTGGAGTTCGATTTCCACCAGGACCGTCCTCCCTGACTGAGGAAAACCTCAGTCCATATAAATGGCAAATGCCGGGTAGGTACCCTAGGCCTGGAACGATTTCTTCCTTTAAAAAAAATCGTTCTGCAATGTATGATTTTATGTAATATATCATCAGTGTCCACCGCCTGTGATGCTTCAGTAGTAAAAACGGGCATTAAACACTATTCAAAAACACTCTATGTACCTTTATAATTTCCCTAACAACAGGATGCATCTTTCAGCAGAGAATGACATAGGCGGGGGTTGCCGGACTTTCTGAACACTCTCAAAGAAGGCCATGGAAGTATTTGTCACTACTTGTGTGAAATTCATTTTCTGCACTCATTTATCTAAAAAAAAAAATGGTAACCATTGAGTAAACGTAAAATCATAACACTGAATATGCATTTCTTCTATTAGGCCGTTATATGGCTTGTAAGTGAAAAGCAGCAAAACCCCTCTCGTTCAAGAATTAAATTTAATAAACAATATTGTGAGTTAGTTGTAAGTCTGTAGGAATGAATTACGGATGACGCAAATGAGCTCGTATTCCTTGGCACCGTAAAGCTATCTGGTATTTAACTTCTCAGGGTAAGGAAAAACTTCCAAAAAAATCTTACCCAGGCAACTTGTCCTGACCGAGAATCAAACCCCGGACCTCAACATTAGTATTCGTAATCGTTACCATAAGACCACTGAGGAGCCATCGTCAATTACTATTAATAATAATTTTTTATGAGTTTACATATTTTTTGAATATAAAAACATCATTATTACTACCATGTAAAGACACATTACAATAATTAAACAATTGTTGAAAAAATGTGCATTCGTTTGTTTGTTTATATCCTTGAATTTTGTAAACCACAGATGAAAAAAGTTAATATATATAATGCAGATTAAGAATTTTTTACTTTAAGTCAAGTCCTAGGGGTCCATAACAGCGAGAGGTGTTTAAGGGTGGATCCGCCATCGTTGATTTGTGTGTAACGGGGTGCTGCCAGTATTCTGAGCAGAGTCACATCCTTTCATAAAAGCAATAACTGTTCTAAAAAACTATCAGCAATCAGTTTTTATAAAAGATTCAGTAGAAAAACTAACATATACATTCACACTCATATGAACCTGTAATTATTAAAAATATTGAAAATGTTATAAATTGCATGTAATACGCTAAATAGGGTGAGTTTATGAACTATCAGTTAAATTTCGTTCTCAAAGAATTAAATCATATAATTTAAAATTGCTAAATGTTAATTAAGTAATTAATTGTTAAGAACAATTTATTATAGCTCTTGTAAACTATAAATAACAAACAATAATCATAACAAGTCACAATTGATGAGTTAAATGTTCCGTAAACTCAAGCTATAGTCAAGACATTAAGGTTAAGTTTGATTATACAGTCATTTCTTTTATATCTAAAGGTTAATGAGGACGAAAGACCCGAAGAGCAAAATAAGCAAAATGTTTTAAACAAAGCCAGGAAAACGATATATTTATAACTGTATGCCAAAGAATATCCGACTTAAATAACAACCCATTGCTTTATAATTTATTTTTCAGTTCTCTTTTTGCGTTGAACAACTGAAACAAGAATTTTCAAACCGTTATGAGGAAAGATACTCCGTTAAGTTCATGTTTGTCTATATCTTTTCCAAATGTTTGATTTATCACAACCATTTTATGGAGTTCAGACACTCAATGTGTGATTAATGTACAAGGATTCGCAATTTATTACGAATATTACAATAAATATTTTTAAAATTTTCACTTATGTTAAATTAATTTTAATTCGCTAAAACTCCAAACAAGCTGCAAAATAGTATACCTACGAGAAGAAAACTGAGTTGCAACATATATAAAAAATATTTTTAACACTATAACATTTGCTTAGCAGCGAATACCTTCAGCATTTTAAAAGTAAGCAAATAAAGATTTATACCCTTTCATAATTTTAAGTATAAAAAATAATCTATTAATTTAGCCCCTATTATTCATCTAGCAATGCTGGGAGTTATCTCTTGTGCCCTATTTTCATAAGACTGTGTGCGCAAATATTTTGTTTTGCCGATAAATCTGCTTTCTCACTTCTACTGTTTGTAACCGTTTCTTGTAAGTGTAAGGACACAATTTATTCGTAGATCTGCGTTAAACAGGATTATTTTATCGGCTAAACATACTCTTAAAAGTGAGCTTTGGTAGAATAGAGGGTGGTTAGAGAAAGCAAGCCTTTATGTTTTCAATTGCCCTGAGGCCGGTTACTGCCAGCATGTTCCAAATTAATTCTAAGTTATAGTTGATTGTTATTCGCTGCAATTATGTACTGGTTATTGGTTATCTTAATGTAGTGGCCACACAGTTACAAAATACATGCATTACAAAACTCTCTCACACTCTACAATAACTGTGTTTATGAAAATTATTCCATGCTTATTTTATAGACAAACCTCATTGTTAAACTGAGCTAACCGAGCGGGTTGGATCCCTTGGGACTCGCATTCGGTAGGGTCTAGGTTCAAATCCTTCGGTCTTGTGGTCTGAGGTTTTCCGTACTTTTCCTCAGTCTGTTCCAGTAAAGATAAACTTCAGCTTGGTCATTATCTGCCATGGATTTATCTTCTTTTATATCATTCATATTCCTTCCACTCGCATCTCTCTATAGATACATGGCTGCGTTTTCTGTTTTTGTGAGGCTTATGAGAAGGCACTGACATTGAACAGACCAGTCAGTGTAGGTGTATTTCCTATGTTCAGAGATAACTAAGATTCCTGACAAGCATTGGCGTGTAGGCCGCAGAGGCTACTGGTCCTAATACCGAAGGAGTGTAAACAGTTAAAGAAGAAGAAAAAACTTAGCGGACGTTACATAGTAAAAGAAAAAAGTTATTCTATTATAGTCAACACTTGTATATTTTGCTGATGTTGTATCTCAGCTTTCGTTTCACAAAGTACAGTGACAGTAGGCAGACTGAAAGTGAGGCTCGTGATAAAAAACAAATTATAAACAAACATCTGGTTATAAAGACTGGAGTATATAGAGAGAAAGTAAATATAGTTTATCAATAATAAGCAAAACAAAACCGTCGTTTACTCTACGGTCTTGCATGTAACATTTAAAGACGCGAAGAACGTAATTACACACTTAAAATCAGTAAAACTACGTTAAAGCAAAGCCCTTTGACGGCAACAGATAAAAAAAAAAATACAAAACAGTGACAAACCACATAATGACGCACATATCTCCCATTACTGAAAACGAAAACGACATTTCAGATATCTAAATTAATGAGTTACAGACATAATGAGGTTTTTAACATTCTAAATATTTTAGATATAGGCTGCCACATTAATTATCAGTTGCACACAGTGCAGGGGTCTCATTGATGTAACATGGAAAGAGTCCTGTTTAGATCAAGAGCATCATTTTCAATTCTTGCTATGCGTGCTCATGTTCAGTACAAACCTGTACTGTGTCTGTAAACTCTTTTGTTTTCCCCGTCCGGATGATCTCCTACTCGCTCGCTCGCTTTTCAAACGAGATGTCACCCTGGGGTGCCTTTTGTCTTATCGAAACTTGGCGCATACAACCACCCTCTTTGCCTTTGGAGAGAGCAGACCATTGACAGGTTGGCTCTCGGCTTCTGGAACCTCTCAGGAAGACCGATCGGCCTCTCAAGGCGGCACCTGCTGGTAGTCCAGTGATCCGTCTTCCTGCACCCTTGAGAACAGCCGCCGTTACATCGTCGTTTGCTTGCCTTGTCTCCATCCCGATCGGTGCGAAGCATAATCTGTAATACAAACGTGAATACCCTGTAGGCCTATATATTATCAACGGAAATTTGCAGCTCTTGCAAATAACGGTGGCCTTAAATGATGTATAATGTTTCCCCATATATCTGACGTGTTTAGGGAGATTGTGCCATTGCGAAGACCTTCCCTCCATCTGTCTTTTCATTCCCGATAGCAATTTCATTATCACCATCAACTTTCGCATTCCCGCATTTTATTATATGTTTAATGTTCATCACATCACATAAATTGGGTTGTAAAATGCCTTCGGTTGTTCTTTACTGCGATAGCCAGAGCATTGAAAGCAGAAAATATGCTTCTCCATTGATCAAACATAAATTAGCCTCCATTTACATAGAATTGAATGTCATAAATAATGTAGGGCGTTGCAGAACTACCTAACCTACAGGTATCAGAAAAACGCCAAATAGACCGTCAAAATATTGATCATATCAATCATTATACCAATTACATTACGTAAAACGTTGTAACATTCCATTTTTTACTTTTTTTTCTGTACGGCCATCTTTCCACTTGTTTTAAGCATGCATGAAAACAATTATTATATTTCTTAGTATATTTATTCCTGTTCTTTAAAAAATAACACCTACAACACGTTCGGTTTCGGTCTCACCTAGCTATTTTTATAAACTGTAAAATGTCCCTTAATTTCTCAAATTAGTAGCACTATGGATAGCGGCAGTTCTCAATTATTTCATTTATCTATTTAATGTTTTATATAAACGTAATGCAAGCCATTAAAGTTCATCTCTGTAATGTTCTCAGTTGAAAGTATTTCGGGCCATCATGTAAAAACCTATCTATAGTTCTATTCTTTACTTCTTAGCTTCTTAATGCATATTTGTAATTACTTTAAAGGCATGTAGAAAAACATTGGCTGAGGATGATTTCCTCCTTATGGGATAAGGCTAGCATAGCAGAGACAGGTGTTTATATTTTGGCTATCTTTGAAGAGCTGCTTGCATTCCACGCACGACTTGGCACTTACAACGTGCAAACAAAGAAAGGCAGAAAGGAAGAGGATAAAGAAAATATGTAGTAAAGGCGAGAAGGCAACAAAACAAGCAGCCTCAAAAAGCAGAGACTTTGGGCAATGTTGGATTTTCGGCCTTTATTCTGTTTTCTGTGTTTGTTATAAGGAGAAAAGGGAAATATATTATATTTTTTATTTCTGTGTACTGTGGTGAATTGTGTTTATTTTGAGAGTGTGAGGTTGTGCTGTTTGAAATTAATTATTAAAAACAGCTAATTAATTAGTAAGCAGCGGGGGAGAAAACATTTATTTTAAAGCTGTATCTACTGTGACCCCTAACAAATTATCTTTTTCTTTTGATTTTTTTACTCTTTTTTGATAAAGAATACTTTGTAAAAACTTATTCCTTGCACATACTTCTCATCGTTAAAAGTATCAGCACAGCAAACAGATTTTATGTAGTTCATAAAACAGCCTTTGGGTACAAATAGGACACTAAGCATTTAAATACATAATACAATACATATTATGAACTGATTTAGTACTTGCTTTCCAGGCAATTTTTATTTATTTTACAATTTCCAGCACTTACTTTCAATTGCTTGTTTAATATTGTACGACAATTCGTCATATTTCTACTCGCTACTTGGCAGAACTGGCATGATTTGCTTATCTTGCTAAACGGCTAATGGGCCGCACTTGCTATGAAGATGAATTTATATCAATTTTATATCAATTTAGTGAGAAATAGTATCAGGACATCTAATTATCTGTTGACCGACACGACGGCGAAAAATACGTCGGCCGATAAGTCACCGTTCAGGCACTTAGAGTCGGGATATGCTGGCGGAGTAATAAAGTGTTTGTTGGTAGAAACAGTGTAATCAATAATAATAATAATAATAATAATAATAATACACTTAAAAATTTACATATCGATGATGTCATGCAAAGAAATACTGGAATTTCCTGCTTTCATTTTCCATACATTTCTGGCATCTGCTTATGAAATTGCCCATTACCCTTCTTAATTCTTTTTGAAAATGAAATTGATCTCTTGAGGGCTGTTAACCTTTAGTTCGTCTTAACTGTGTACACACTGCTAATTTATAAAATACATTAAGACATGAAACTCGATCGTCTGAGTAGTTCTCTTCAAATAATCTGCTGATAGCACGAGCGATATCATAATCAATGTTCAAAAGAGTAGCGCGAGACTTAAGCCCAACTTAGCAGTTCGGTAAACCACACCGTTCCTCTCCGACTCGTGCAACCCGGCTGATCTCGAGCAATAGTTTATCTGCTGATGAGACCCCAGCCAGTCGGTTATCAACTGATAAGATGACTGATATTTTCACTTTTAGCCCAAAAAGTAAAGCAGTTATCGCCTAACCCTCATTTCCTCTATAATATCAGTCAGAATAGCCCAAAATAATTTAGGGTAAATAAATTTAACAAGTGCATTAGTACAGTATTTCAACTATATCATAGTCAACAGAACTTCAATCTGTTATGGTAAGTAACAAGTAACATGATGATGAATTAATAGGCAAAATTAAGTAAATAATTAAAAAGCAAGTTTGATAAGTTGAAAATATTTCTGTCCTGTGTATTTAAACAGAAGCATCCAATAACTGTGCCATATTGTGGAAATTTCATAACAAAAATAAAATAAGAAAATTATCCAGTATCTGCAAGTCATATTGTACTGAATGGTTAAGTATTCTCCAGAGGTATGGCTGACTGTAAAGTTCCTTTTCAGAACTTCATAATTAATTAATCCTCAATTGTATACCTTTTAAAAGTTCATCAAATAATTGTACTGTTAGAGCTCAAGGCTCAAGCTAATTCTAAAGTAATAATTACTTATATTGGCATCCAAATTTATACTCAATTCTGGAGTACTACAAAAAGATCGTAGAGGAATTCTTCTGGCTTGGAGATACAGCATTCATATAAGGCTCCAATTTCATTTAATATAAAAGCTAGGGTTCGTTCCTATACTCTTCAACGGAATTTTTCCCTTGTCTTGATTAAATGATGGTAAAGAAAGCTCGAAACTAAGAGATTAATTAAATTATTATTAATTAACATGTTTTAATTCGAAAGTGCTTCACTTTCAGAATGATACTGGTTTATTAAGAAAGTATGTTCTTAACTGAAGGATGTTAGGAAGCAATACCAAAATTGGTCTAGAGACGGAAACATTTTAATTATTACAAGGTTATATCTTAAATATTGGAGAAAAGTTTGACTCTTCTTTTCGTTTAGGATAATTTTAATAATTAAAATTTGCTGTGCTTTGTGAAATTCAAATTCCTCAAACTAATAATATTTATTTAAAGAAACTTAAGACCAGTTACTTTTTTTATTTTCTTTTAAAGATATATTCAGAAAATAACGTAATCTGCTGAGAAGATCGAGTAATGTTTAAATATTTTATAAAATGAATTACTGCCTAAAATTTTGGCTACAGCAGCAAAGTTAATGCGGTAAAAATTTCAAATGGGCACCAAAAATGCTGCAGAAAGCTTTCGTTACTTCAAATTATTTTTTGTTATTTACTTATTTCTTCTATTCTTCAGTTATTATGGCAGTTATGCCCAAAAGTTGAAATATTTTATGTAAGTGTTTCTTGTGTTGGATATTAGCCGTTGAAATTTATTTTTATTGGACTCATAATTCGTGCATTTTAATTATCATAAATCAGTCCGTGTTAATCTTAATGATAACTATCACAATAGTAAAATGTTACTTTTATAATCACCTTTGTGTTGATATATCTGAAAACAACCAGCTAATAAGAGCATTGCTAAAAATAAAGCCGAATGCTGAATATCATTTTCACCAATGAGAATTTTAGAACAGGAATTCTAAATGAATATGTAACGGTAAAAGAATATAGAAATACTTACTGAAAATGACTTGATATAAAAGTATTCAATCTAATTTCCTAATACAATTTAACTCTTCGAGCATTAAAACGTTTCAAGTAAATCAGTTGTATCAAAGGTTTCGCTGCTCTACAAAGTGTTAAGATGAACTGTATTAAGCTGCGTTTTCGGTATTTATTTTTATTTTATTTATTTAATTCAATGCTGTTTGTTCTTCATTTGCACATTCCAATAAGCAACGTAAAAATGATTTAATTTAATTTAGAGTGTTATTTTATAAAGTGAAACTAATGGGTACTACAATGCAACTGTTTGTTTCCTACAAATTGACACCGTTTATTATATGATTAATTTACTAGATTGAATAAATAAACAATAAGTATATGCACATATATGAAAACTCCTTTTATCAAAATTGAATATTGATATCAGTGGGTAAGTTTAAATATTTTCCTTGTTTATTTTAATGTGTAGATTTGAAAACTGGAACTTATTAAAGGATTTTGCATGAAATTTTCCACCGTAACTCCCAATGTTGCGGGATAAGCATTTTTCTTTCGTTAGTTATACATAGTTTCTAGTGTATTTTCCTTTTTCTAAGAAATATAATAATATTACAATTAAAATCATATTGATGTTAATCCAAATTTATTTCAATTATTTGCACTAGATGAGAAATCCAAGAGGATTGTTGGGAAAAACCCAGTAAGAAACCTAATTAATGAAAGCTAGCCAGAAAGAAAGCAAAGCAAGGTGTGTGTGTGTGTGGATGAGGATGTGGCGCAAAGTACTGTTTCGTGTAGTGAAGAGGTGCTGCCTTTAGAACAACAATAATAATAAGGGAGAAAGGGGCTGAGTAAGCACTAAATTGATAATCAATATGCGACATTACCGCACGCTGAGGGAAGGCCAGGCTAAGAGGAAGGGGGACAAACTCTCTGAGCCCTAAGACATTCCTGCCCTAACCATGAAGGTACATTTTGTTCTCTAGTTTTAAAGCAGAATTTAAATGTGTGAAGCAAAACGAATTCCCTTCGAATTAGAATGGTTAACCTCGTAACTTGTATTACTTAAATATATCATATATGTAAGAAAATCTAATATTAAGTGCTTATGGAAGTATTGAAAAACAATTTAAATAAAATAAGGAAAAGAATTTTGCTATAATAAAAAATAACATTAACAAAAATATCTCTTATTGGCAAAGCATCGTACTATTGTAAACTTTTACAATCTACTAAATTGTTTCAAAGTGCATCTAACTTAACAATAGTTTCAAGTGTGCTTGTTTCATTTGGTTCTAGCCTACCTATTGCTATGCTTATAAATTTCTCAGCAATACATAGCAAAAATCTCAGACCAATTTACCTCCTTTTTAAAATAAGAAAAAATTATCTTAGGCTTGGAAATGTTTTACTGGTGTTGAGCTAAAATCAAGCCCAGAATTTAAAATCAAAACAGAAATAAATAAATAGTTGTAAACTCGTCATGTCAGAGTCAGTCATTGAAAAACGCACACTTGGAGGAAAAGCGAAATAACTGATTCATTTAGACTGCCACCGTATCTCATGCTGTGAAACGAGATGCTGAATAATGTCTCTGTGGAAGAAATTCCTGCATTGCTGCTGGACCGCTTAACTTTTGAGGAAACGTTTCAACATATCAGAGCTGTATTTGCTGCAGTTTGATGTGGATAACGTCATTAGTGCAAAATCACATCATCCCAGAGCAATCCCGGGCACATCATTTAACATATTTCTACAACCATTTTAAATGACTAACCATACTTGCATGATGTAGTTCTTGTTTATAACCTCTTTGTAAAATATTTAGTTTACAATGTTACCCTTTTCATTTAAGCTAAACCCGGAGCTGAGGATGTCAATAAGGAGAACCTCCTTTCACAAGCGATTAGCTATATCGACGGGAGAGAATAGAATAACCAAACAATCAACGGATCTATTTGGAGATGTAGAAAAATCTTGCGTAAGCAGCACTAGTTAACACCTTCTGTTTTTAATGTCCAAGTAAAATGTTGTTAAAATACGCGTTCATTCTAACATTTGATAGAAGAATGCAAAACACACAATATTTTACTACTCTACATTAACTTTCTATATATAGCACACTTCTTAATAATAGTTTATACTTGATACTAGCCTATAGTAATAACATCGCTTTTTAAAGAAAAAGTATTAATAAATTGTAAATCCAAGCATTACTTTTGTAAGTACGGTATGGTTCAGTTGGTGATAAATTCGTGTATTTTCTTTCTTCACGCACCCCTGCAGATTGACATGGATTTTATAAAAACAAATAAGGTAACTTAATATTGTGTAAATTAGTTCGAAGTCAATCACCGGGTAATATTCTTTTCGAGTTAAGTACTTCATCTATGGCACTTATCCCAACCGAGAAACAAACTGCCTTGAATAGAAATTTAGGCCACAGTAGTAAAGTGCAGCATGTTTAACTTAATAACATACCTATTTCATTTAAATGTTAGTCTTTCAAAGCTCGAGTATTTTATCACCTTTATTTGTAAAAAGTAATATATTGTAAAACAAGTACTAAAGACACGAAAAATGATAAACTAAAAAAATATGCCTACTTACAAATAGGTTCAGAATATTACATTTAAAGAAAATAATTATAAATACATTTTTAATATTTTCATATCAAGAATTGAATTGAACATTTTAAGTTCATGGATTTTAATGACAAATGCTGAAACTAATAAAGTGAAAATTTTGTAGATAAGATAGTACAGGTACCTTAGATATTTAGAACTTTAAACTCGAGTAAAGTAGTTTAGCGATGATATGAAGGCATTTGGACCTTATTCCACAAGTACTTAACCTAATAAAATAGCCGTATAAATAAAATAGAAATCTTGGAGTCGGTCCTGGTGGAGTAGTGGTAACCATACTTGCCTCCTAAACCCAAGATCGCGGGTTCGATCCCGGTCAGGACCGATGAATTTTTTCGGGCGTAAAAATCCTAAGTATGAATTCCTTCGGAAGGGAAGTAAGGCCCTGAGTCCCGTGTCGTACATTTACGGCACAATAATAGACCTCAAACCTGAAAAAGAGACCTCGGAGCAAAATTTATCGGCCGTTTCCCGCCCTTGATTGAATGGGACGTTGATGACCTGAGATGTTACAGAGCGTCCGTGAACAAACCAAACAAAATAAAACAAATCTTGGAATTTCACTAATTTTCGGTATTATACGTATATGTTTTTTGTATTTTGGTTCCATTCTGCTAAATGTGATTCAATTGTAAATTGTTAAATATAATTAGTGGAACATAAATATAAATTAGAAATAGAGAGACAAATGAAAATTTTACGTAATGGCGAAACCTGGTGGATGTGAATGTGAATGTTCCAATGTGAAACATGGATGTTAAGAAGTATAGATAGAAGGAGATGAAGTGGCACAGATAATTATCTTTATATATAATTATAATTATAATTAGTAGAGAGAAAATGAAAAGTAAAACAATAAGAAACTTATTTTAATCGCAAAGTATAAGTTATAGAGATGTGCAGAAAGTGAAAACATGGCACAAGTGCAAAAACCAAATAAATACTGAATGTTACCTCTCCAGATTTATTGGGAAAGAAGGGAAGAATATAAAAGTAAGAGCATTGTATTTTATAAATTAAAATATTCTAATCACAAAAGCACAAGGTCATTATCAACTGTGTATCATCTTTCAATTTTTGAGCTTTCCCTGGCTACAAGCTACACGAGAGGTTTTCCAATGATCCCTGTGGTTTCAGTAATTCTTGGCGCGGCACTCCACCCGCCTGGCAACCTGATGAAGTTGTTTAATGAGCTGCCAGACTCACCTGGCTCCTGCAGCCCTCATTCCACTTCTTGGGCTCGCTTTCTCAGAAATCGCCTCCAGCTTAGTGCATGACCTCCCGCAGAACACAAGTGGTCCAAGTTAGTTATCAACATCTTTCCCTTAACCATCCCGCATCCATTGCCCCAAGAATTTCTGATTCCGATCGTACCTCATTAACTTCTGTCTACCTCAATGCCGCTCATAAGATCGTAATTTCTAAAAATAACTTATCATTTTGTTAACTTCTTTTATAAAAGTTTGTTTTGTAATATAGCTTATGGTGTATTTACTCTATAAAAAGAATAAAAAGGAGCAGTTATTATTTTAAATAAAATATTAAGATGTATGAGGCAGCTTGTGTCATAAATAGAAAATCAATGTGGACAGATATGTTCTCCATTTGGCAGTTCGTTGCCCTGAGGTTGGTTTTTTCTCTCCTACATCGAGGTATGTTAGAGATGTAGTAAGTGGCCAGCGTCGCGTTTTGCAGAGCATTTCCATTAACTTAGCAAAGGTTAATGAAATAATAAAAATACGAGATCGTTGTTAAGGGTATTCAGTTTATTGTGTAAACATGTAACATTGAGATACTTCTTCCATATAACTGTGTATTCTGTAAGTTTCTAAAGTATCTCACTGAAAGATATTCAAATTTTTGTTCCCCTCTTTTCAGTCATTACCTACACGCATCTTAATGTGGAAGCCAATATTAATTTATATATGAATTAAATTTCAATGCTCCTTTAAATAAAAGTATGGAATAAAGGTGCTCAAACATTCAAGTCATCTTTTACGACTACAATGTTCTTCAAGATTTTTCAAAATATGTAGACTTATCCTGATCCACCATCCAGCTTTTCTTTATATACTTCTTAGAATAGAATCGCAATATCCACTTGATTGCCTGCGTTTGGAAAAACACATAATAGATATATCAGATCCGTATCAATGAAAAAGTGTAACTTTAAATGTGGAAGTATTCTTAAAAGTTTGCTTTTTACAGTTTTCTGCCAGGCAAGCATTGTAGCTCCAGAACACATTTTGAAACACACGTTGTAACTCTTCCGAAATGTGGGGATTTTCTCCCACCAAAGACGTCGGTAGTTGTGCGCAATGAATCGAACTGTGTCACATCATACTTCGTTCTTCTTCCGATAATTTATAGAAAAAACTGCTCCATAACTTCTCAACGTTAATAATTAGATGTAAAAATGCACACCATCATGTAATGCACTTTCATGTAAGGAATTTGATTTTTCTGCTAACCAGTTCGCCTATGTAAATGAAAGCTCTAATTTTCAAATCAAAGTAAAAATTATAAAATGTAAATTGCAATATAAGTAATATTTAAATAAACTCTATATATGAAATTATTTTTTTCATTAACAACAAATATTACAAAGTTTAATATATTTGCACTCTGCGATCATGTCAAGAGATATATTGAATAATAGATTATTTACTCAATATATTTCACCGTTGCGACGCATTAATGCAATTTTACTGTTAAAATATAGCCAAAAGGTATCTTATATTTTATTTATTACATTTGCTAGATTTTCATGTACGTCAGTTTTAAAAGGTATGGTAATTATTTCAGCCATAATCGTGTGCGCGCTTCTAACCTGCTGTTTATCCATGTAATTGCTTTTCTAGTAAACAAAGCCGCTTTTATCGAGAAATTCTTTCTCACCTGTGGTAAAATAAATCAAAAAAAAACTTTTAATAGCCATACTGACATTATCAGTAATTCCGTTGATAACCCTTAGCTTCAAGTTTCAAGAGAATCATAGCTAAAAGAGGTATAATCAGGAATTCTAACTTCTAAGTGTATTAATGGATTCTCGGAACTGAGACACAGTATATATCCTGCAGAAAATTGTGTTGTTTCATATTCAACAAATACTGTACATATCCTTAATATTATCATAAAATATCATCTAAAATGGGGAAAATAATTTAAAAAATCAAATTAATTCATTAAATATAGATGAAGAAATTGTGAGCAAATCATTTTATATTGCTGGTTTCTGAAGTCAAACTTACAGTTCTACATGAAATACAGATACAGAATAAATTTACTCTTCTGCACGTATGGATAAGCTGAAAACCTCTCAATATTGACTGCGTTTCTTGAGATAGGTAGTTCTGAAAGCTTCTCAAATAATCCTTTTTATTTTATCTTATTGACAAGTATGCCTTGTTTGTGATACAAATGGTTCAGCCAACACAAAAATATACTCTTCCAAGTCATTTATCTATCTTAAGGCTATTACTGTATCTTGATGGTGTTGAGACACTGACTGAAGTAAAAGTAAAAAATGGCTACTTTTGCCTAACATGTGGTTATTTTACTTTAGTCTTGATATATTCTTTCTGTAATAATTACTGCCAATCGGTTTGCATTAAGAACGGTCCTGATGGTCTAGTGGTAACTATACTTGCCCTCTAAACCCAAGATCGCGGGGTTCCATCCCGGCCAGGGTCGATGGATTTTCCGGGCTTAAAAATCATAAGTATGACTTCCTTCGAAAGGGAGGTAAAGCCGTGGGTCCCGTGTTGTATACATTTACGGCACGAAAAAGAACCTCAGCCTGAAAGAAGAGGCCTCTGAGCAAATTTTGTCCGCCTTTTCACGCCCTAAATAGAATGGAATGCTTTTTTTTTTTTATTGATTTATTTACGAACGCTCTTTAACAGCTCAGGTCATCAGCGTCCCATTTAACTCAGGGCGTGAAACAGCCGAAATTTTTGCTCAGAGGCCTCTCTTTCAGGCTTGAGGTTCTTTTTTGTGCCGTAAATGTACGACACGGGACCCACGGCTTTACTTCCCTTCCGAAGAAAGCCATACTTAGGATTTTTACGCCCGAAAAAAATACATCGGTCGTGGCCGAGTTCGAACCCGCGATCTTGGGTTTAGCAGGCAAGTATGGTAACCACTACACCACCAGGACCGACAGAATGGGATGCTGATGACCTGAAATGTTAAATGTTAAATGTTAACCGTCCGTAAATAAACCAGATTAACAAAGTCTCCAACACAATATTTTTCTTCTTCTTCTTCTTCTAAGAAGTTTATATACAGTCACTTGCAGAATAAAAGTGTTCTTTGGTTATTTAATGTAATAAATTAAGATAATGAATTAGTATACAATAAAATATATTTAATTCTGTTATTGTTCTTAAAACTCGATATTACCGGAGGAGAAACGTTGTCATGAAGTTACAGTTCCTTTATTGCATGCTGGAAGATATCTTTTGGACAAGCACGTATCAAGACCAAAGCGGTTGAAGAACCAGTTTAAAAAATCTAGATATAGCTGAAACTGATTAATGATATTCTTTACTACATGCTTTCTTTGATTGCCTCACTCTCTTGTTTTCAAAGTACTATCACAGTAGGCATACATTTACCTTCCACTTACTCGTACACTCCAACCATGTGGAATCGTGTCGTCATGTTTATTTAGCTCAGAATAATTCCAATGAATAATTATACAAATTTTTATGGTGTATTACGTTCTAATGAAAGCTTAAATATAGTTTGGGTTATTTTTTGACAAAAACTATAATGTGTATAGGATATACAATGGTAATGTTTTCGTTCTTTACAAAGAAAAAATATGGAATAGAACGGAAATGAATAAAGAAATATGCTATATCTATTTAACTTAAAATATAATCTAGTAATTGGAGAGAAAATTGAAAATGCTGCATAAGGCAGTGTAGGAAAGTATGTAAAAAGAGTAAGAATAAAGAAGATTTAGAAGAAAGTCGGTAGAACAAACGGAACTTGTGCAGGGAGCTTGAGCCGCAGAAAATACTGGGGGAAACTACAAAGAAATGGCTGCATATTGAAATAATTTAATCATACCTGAGAGGAGCCATGATGTTGCCGAAAGCAACACATCATGCGTTTAGCACTGGGGCGAGCATGTGTACAGTTGGTAATCAGGGCAGGAGTGAAAAGAGCGCAAAGGAGACCTGTTCCTGTCCTGACCCTTACCTAATGGAAGACCTCAAACTTTTAGTAAACACAGTTGAACTGCGGGGGCTGAATGCATGCAACTAAAACAGAAGGCCCGATATATGAAGATTTCAGTGAGCAGTGCCAGATCGATAAAATATATGAGCATTTCATTCAAAATATATGTGTGTGAGATCCTACGTGGTAATAAGAAAGCAATATGGTGTGATGGTGTGCTTGTGCATACTGAAAAGTAACATTATTATCAACTGGTGATAAAACTTTACATTTAATACTGTAATTAAATAGGATTAAGAAAGCGCTGTAGCGAATGGAGATGAGTGCAACGCACACAAGAGTCCTTAACACTGTGGTTGAGAATAACCGTTAACAAAGGAAATCAATCACTATCTACAATATAAATATTGGAATTAATATAGAAACTTGATTTAAATACATTTTGATAAAAACACAATTTCGCTGTTCTTTGATGCTACCTTTTCCCTGCATTTACATCTAATCATAAAATATAGGAATTTAACTAACAAAATATTACTTCATTCAAGGAATGAAATCACCACAATAAAATACTATAGAAGCAATACTAAAATAAACCGTAATAACAAACAAGTCAACTACGAATAAAAATAATGAGATCAGCAGGCAATAATATCAAAGAAAATTAATTAAATAGACTACAACAGATCGACAAGATATAGTTACATTTTTGTAAATGTTTTATTTATTGTCGCTTTGACTGCATTGGTTTTCTCGCAATGTCTGTAGATTGAACATGAATACTATAGATGTAAGTCTGTAGTCAAGAATGAAATTAAATGAAGTAATAATGCCGCAAATGAACTCGGACTCCTTGATGCCTTAAAACTAACTCAGGATAAGAAAAACGAAAAAATCCGTACCTAACTAGGAACGAACCAAGGACCTCCGGATTATTAGTTGCAAACATATTTCTAGATCATAGAAAGGGCCTAGTTTGTTTTTTGTTTGTTTGTTTTTTTGCCTGTAAAGAGATAAAACTTCCGTACAATATCAATGCCGTTTATTTAATCTGTTTTAGGAAAACAGGGATATTCACCATATAACGGATCATCGACAAGTTCCTTCACACGGGAGAAAATTGGTACTCCTATATTTCTTATTAATCCATCTACCTTGCTATGGCTGGATTTTGGAGTTTGTGCTTGTCTTGGTGGTTTAGTGAACACAATAACTATGTGCTCCGCGCGCGGTCAGTGCTGCCACCGAATTCGCTTTCCTAATGAAATCTCTGGCTACACAATGGGTGCGGAGCGACTTCTCGATGACCCTTTACAAATACGTGTGTATAAATAAGAAAGTCGTTATGTAAACAACATAACTTTGATTATAAAATAATTTGGGGTCTCTAGTGAGAGAATCGGCTTGCAATATTTTATTGCTACCAGTTTTATAACATTAATACGTTGCATTTTACTTTACTTTTCAATTGAAATTTGTTAATTTATATCCTTACCATGAGGCAGAAAGTGTTTTATTTCAACAAATTCTATGTTCTGTTTGTTTTAATGTATACTTATGTGCTGCCAAGAACAAACACATACACACACAAACAAACAGGAAAGCCATCTTCTTTTACATTAAGGCAGAATTATTTGCAGCACTAGATATTTAGAATACTTTTAGTATTATCATCGCTAACTCATACGTATATTAGTATAAATGCTAAACTTTGTTAAAATTACGTTTTATTTAAGACCCCTGCTCGAGAGCTTTTAGTTATTGTTTCATGTTCGTAACTAAAATAAGCATCTAATTAAGAGGCGTCTGCATAGATCCAGCAGTTCCACATAATAACAGCAATATAAACAATTAGGTCTGTATAATGTTCCTGCAGAACACTTTTTAACTTAATAAATGAAGCGTTCTTAAAAAGAGGCAAATTCATAGTATTCAATAAAAATGACAGTAAATCTACTAATGCTAGATTAAACATTGGGCTCATGATGAAACATGCAAAGCAGGCTCACACTTTTATTTAAACCTGTTCCTGCTTTACTCCCTTCTCCCCCCGTTTCTAATACCTGTTTTTATATCTGCCTCAGTTCCTTAGTCTTCTTTCCAGCCCTGCTTCTCCTTCATCTACATATGTTCTCGTCAGCTGTGCTTTGTTTCTCGAGCAGCTTATTACGAATGCAAAATTTCCCATTCATATTCAAAATTTTATATCCCAGTTTTACCACTAATTTATTCAGCTTCATCATCGATCTGGTGTGCCCCTTCTCTTGCACCACCAGCATCTCAGACGCCGAGGTGGGGGGATGGGAAAAGAAATGCAGAAGAAAAGGGAGAGGATAGTTAAGCCACGACTCCCCTGAATACTCTTAAGGAAAGGTAGCTAAAGTGTTTCCTTATGGGTAAGAAAGGGGGGAAAAACCAAATGCTTCAAGATGCCATTCAGTGATTTTGAGCAAGTCACATGGGTATAATAATTCTGTAAGCTGAGCCAGTTATAGCTATGGATCAGATATTTAAAGTTTAATCTTGTTTCCTGAGAAAAATAAACTCGTTTTTGAAATGAATACCAAGTGATTGTATGAAATCTTAAGTCAAAGTAGACCAAAACTCGATTCGTCTAATCTCTTCTAGAAGACAGTCAGTGTTCATGTTAGCACCCACTTCAGTTCACGTATCTCGTGAACTAGTTCATCAATGTAGTAAATATTTTCAGTTTAGTTGTTAAAGTATCAGGTATTTGAGACAAGCCTACATGATTGTTGTTAAATCACTAAAATGAATTAACCTACACGTATGCAAAACAGGGTGCAAACTCCCAAGATATAATGGATTCCATTGACCTTCATTTGTCACAGTTCTTGGCAGCTGCGATGCAATTGTCGCATGATTAACAACGTACCGCATAGTGCGTGTTACTGGCAAACTGGTGTTGGGTGGAAAACATGTAGTATCAAAGTATTGTTCCTTAAATAGAGACAACAGAAACCTTTCCATTCAACGTTCAGAAGATCACAAATTGCCTGAAGAAACGTAAGGAATGTAAAGAGGCTATTACTGGCATCACCATCAAAATCATTACGAACATTTTCCCGAGAGTTTAAGCTATCTTCCATATTCCATGTGTCAAAGTGCAGCAAAAACGCAGAAATTTGTAGTTATTCTGTGTCATGTATTCAAAAACTGAAAATGATGAACCATAAAAAATCTGATTTACACCTCCAGACTTCTTTCTTTGGGATTATTGAAGAAAAATGTGTATATAAATATATCTCACACAATTGAACAACTCATATATACTGTACGCCAAAACATTGCATTCATTAACATTTCCACTTTGCGAAAATTGCCCCAAAATTTAGAGAAATGCATGCATTTGAGAGAAAACGTTCAATGTAGATTATGAGCAGGACATATTTTGTATTGTTCAGGGTATGTGTATATAATTTTCAAGCCGTCATCTAACTATTATATGTTTACATTTTATAGACAATATTTAGAGCCTCTAGAGAGAATCACTCTTTATAAAATATTATTGAGTTAAGAATTATTAGTATTGAACAATGTTTTAAAATGAAACGGAATAAAGCATAATGATGTTACAAATTAAGGTAGCCTAGAACTTCATGAAGATTAGATACTATGTTAAAGAATAAAAGTTAAAAATAAATGCCAGAATTATAAAAAGAAACTTCTATAAACGAAGAAGAAGAGCAGTAGGATAAAGAAACGACTACCGACCTATAAGAGGGTGTTTTATTTCAACGCCAATTGATTAGAGTTTATAGTGTTGTAATATCAGAAATCGTTTTAACTGTGATGTCACATATTTGCATCTAAAGCAATCTGGTAGTCATGGGTTACCATTTCAGCCAAGTGATTACTGAACGACGTTGTTCTTGCCATTAGAAGCTCTTAAAAATCACTTTCTGGAATGTTATTTATTGTAATCATACTTTATTTAAGACATATGTACATGTATTAATCATTTTTAATTCTTATAAAGAAAAATGTGTAGTCCAGAACAAACGATGATTCCTACTTATTTCCAGCATGACAACATTTCTAGACAACATTTTCCATATAATATATAAAGCACTTTTAGCACGACAAACGCAAAACTTAATAATATAAATTATAAATGTATTTACATAAAATATGGACAATTAATTATGAATAAAATATACTAGTATGCATTTTGTTTGAAAGGTGCTCGTGGCAAATTTCGAGTAGCTTAGCAACAGCGGCAACTTCTGCAACAGAAGCGCTTAATGGGCTGCCTAACACGCAGGGTTTATTTAACATGCTTAATATACTAGTAGCAATATACTTTTATTGTAACAGGTTAACAAGCACACATATAATTATAACTGTCACATGGGCCTTACGGTCGTATATGATAATTCCATTCTATTTATCAAGTAAAAGGTATCATACCTAAGAAAAGAATTCGCTATGATTGCCTTAGTATCTATACATATACATACATACATACATACATACATACATACATACATACATACATACATACATACATATATACATACATACATACATACATACATACATAATCTATACATACTACACGTAGACAAACTTGCACACCAATATAGTTACAATACAAATTTTCTGTAAATAGTTTCACACTCGTACATATATACAAACATATGTAGAGCACTTACCCCTCAGTCCTCTCCCGTTACACACCTACCTCCCCAACTCCTCTCTGTTCTCTATAGCCATTAGCCTTCTTTGTTGGGTCTTTGACAAAACATTCCCAATTTGTGCAAGATCTCTCATGTACCAACACGTCCATTCCCGCGTTTTTGCCCTTATATCCCTCAAACATTTTAACTTTCTTCCAGCAATTGGGCGTAATGTTCTGTTGCCTTAACCTAATACACTTCAGTTAAATTTGTTCAAAGCCATTTCTTACTTTTGATTTCTAACCCATATCCCACCCTCCCTCCCTTTGCTCCCTCAGACACATTTCTCAAAGAAGTGCTTGATCCCCCAGTATTGTTCTTTACCAACACTTAATTGGTTCTATGTTTAAATTTTCACTATTGTTATAAACACCAAACTCTTCAGGAACTCCGCAATTTGCCTGCCGTTCCCAAACTATAGTATCCGTTTCAGAAAATGAGTTCCTCGATGTTTTCCCTTACCCAAATGTTGGCCCTTCACGTCAGTTGTTCTAACAATCGCCCTGTACACCATCTCCATTGGTTTTTAGGGGCATGAAGTTAAACTTATCGTACAAAATATAAATTCTAGTAAAATAGGTATAATTATTATAAAATATCTCAGAATGTATATTGATCACTGTCCTGGTTCAGATTCTAAATGAGTTTCGTTGTCAAATGGTGGTCCCGGGTTCTGTTTTCGGCAGAGACATGTTCTTTGCAGAAATTATTTGCCAAGTTTCTCCTCTACTGAAATGAAGAATGATTTTAACTTTAAATGTCAAAGAACTGCAGGTTTTATTGCGCATTCACTAATTTATTCATGTTATTCAAGGTTCTGGAATTTGTAGAGCAGTTGGAGAAAGACATTATACAAGTAATTATTAAACAATTTAAATAGTAATTAAATAATATGTCAAATCAGTTCAGCGTCAGACCATCACCAGGAGGAAATGCTTCCTTAATTCAATGTAAATTTGAAGAGTAACTCTTATTTACTATCTCGGAATAAAAGTAAAGTATAGTTAGCAGCAATATGCCTTAACAATACCCCATATAAACCGCAATGGAATATTTTACTATGAAATATCTGTAGCTATTAAATAGCTATATTATGTAATATCTACAGTGGACAATTCTGTTGTAATTCCAAAACGTATGATTAGGGTACCTTGTAAAATCAGACGGTTACTATTAAGAAGGCGCTATATATTGATGCTGCTTGTACAAACAGTAACAGGAAATATGAACAAAAATTCTGTCCAGCTATTTGGCAGTTTTTTTAATGATCTGCACTACATTCCTTCTAGAAAACATACTTGGTTTGTTTGGGTTCAGTCTGAAAGCCTAACCATTTAAAGGCCACGGACCTATCAACTGAAAGTGTGAAGGGGAGGGGAAATTTACGATGTGCCCTGCTGGCAAGCCTGTTCGCTTGGCATGTGAGAAGATTCTCTTTCCCATCCATCAATTTACACAAACTTCCACAGTTTTCAAGGTTTGGGGCTGGGTATTGCGTGTTGAAAGCGGTTGCCAAGAGATGAAACAGGAGGAAGGGACTGGAAATTGGAAAGCAAAGTTTAAACACCCACAACGGTAATATTATATTGCAAGAAAATTGCATGTTTTATACATATATATCTACACGTTTCACATAATAGCAAGGGGTCTTTACTGCAATTTACCTCACATTCACCTACTGCTACGCCTTTTGAGGCAATTTATGAGTTCATGTTTGGTATTCGCTAGTTAGGCATACTTTGCTCACGTGTTTCCTAAGCTTGTGCCTATAATTTGTACCTGTAATGTACACTGTATACATTATAATAGACAAAAGTTTTTCATGCGTGAGAAAAATTCACATATTACCGTACATGGAGGAAAAAAATAATGAAATAAAAAATATCGTGACGTAAGTTATAGAACGGCGTATTTGTTTTATATTGGTGTTAAAAGATTAACTGTTAATAATTTCAATTTCGCTATTTGTCTCGTTTATGCTCGTCTTTTTAATACACTTCAAGGGAAACAGCAAAGAACTTTAGAAATTAATAAAGGTCGTTTTAGAACATTTAAGATGTACTTAAAGTATCATTCAAGCTGCCTCTGAAGGCTAAATAGGAACATGCTCCTTTTTCGGAACGTTCATCATCTTAATGGCCTGAGTTTCCCACAGAATCTGTCACTTTCTGGAATGTGATTTAAAGCTCAGTTATTTACTTTGATTTAAACACACGTCATATATTTGAAATAAGATGTTTATTAGCTCCGTACAGATACAAAATAAACAAAATGTTTATTAGCATCGTAAAATTATTAATACAGGGTGATCTCCGACAAAAAATTTAAAAGGTAACCAAATATTTTATACAAAAGAATTCTTAAAAAAGAAAGGTCTCTTCTCTTCTCATTTGGAGCTACCGCCTGGGGTGAGCCTTTGCCTGCCACGGCAGCCTCTGCTTCCTCTACTTCGGTCTTACGACTTCATTGAAAGAGGGCAGTATTGCAGGGTGGCATATGATCAGGAGGCCAGTACCCCGCCGGTTGTCTATCACGCGGAAAAAAGATAATTAATAATGAATAGTGTTTAACGCCCGTTTTTGCTACAGAGGCATCTCAGGCGGTGGACACTGATGATACATGAAATGATATATTGGGAAAGGATTTGTTTTTAAGGTAGGAAACTTTCCAGGCCCAAATTTAAGGTACCTCCCCGACATTTGCCATTTATGAGGACTGAGAAAAACCTGGAAAAAACTTCAGTCAGGAAGGACGGTCCTGGTCGAACCCCAGACCTCCCGCTCACGAATCCGCACCTTAACGACTTCGGCCACCCTTGGCGGTGCGGCAAAAAGAAAATGTATTGCATGCCATTCTATTAGCTGAAGGAGCCATCGCGTGCGAGTCCAGTAATTTGTGGTGATCTGAAAAAGTACTAAGAGGTTAGGTCAATAACAAAAATACTCGCTTTCTCCGTTGGTAAAAGTCAGATGAATACGCGTTTGGATTTGGGAGATTTGGATAAAGTTTGTGCATTGAATAACCTTGATATGCACGGTTTCCACAAGATGGGGTGACCTCCCAAATTGGCCATAGGAATGGGCGCCTACTCCAACAGCTGTTTCCTCGTCGGCTGATTTATAGACACTCAGATTTTTCATATCTTCACGAAGTTCTGATTTGTCATTGTGTGCTAGGGTTTTTTCAGGGATACTGAAAGTACAGTGCCCCACACCTGTAATGCTATTGTAACAGAATAATTGACAATGTGCAAACGCAGAAAACAGAGAACACATAATTGTGCGACGTCATGTAGTACAAAGTAAAGTATTATGATTGTCTCTTTCTTTGGGACTCCCGTATCTATTTATATGCAGATTGAATCCAAGATTTATGCAATCACTAAGCAATTGCATACATTTTAAATCCTCATAAAATAATAAATTAAGTGCAGCATAGAACAAGAATTATTTCCTACTAATTTCCGGCATAGAAAAAATTTAACATTTCTGTGTTTCGACAAAGAAAATTATAAGCGTGTGTACACAGATAGACATATGTAATTACTAATAAAAGTTACTAGCATTGCATTTCATTAAAACTCTCATTTAAAATGCAAAATAAGACCTCTATCATCATAGACTATTTTATAGTACTATAGCTCCTAAAATATGTGTTGATAAATGCATAGGGAATTTCAAAAACATGATTTATGTTGATGATAAATTGTATGCTTGTGGCAAATATTGGGATGATAACAGAACTATAGATATTAGACAACTTTAATAATTACTAAACACTTAATAATAAAAAGGATAGATAGTACTAAAATTGTATATCAAATTATTTTATTAATTTTAACAATGCAAAAGTCTAAATGGCAAAAGTTGATTATAAAATAATCTTAGAATGTATACCCCTCACTGTCCTGTTTCATATTGTAGAATAGGAACACGTTCCTTACGTGTATAGTTTGCATAGTTTTCCCTCGCCCTGAAATGAAGAATGATGTTCATTTCATAAGTAAAATTTTTGCGCAGTCACTATTTAATCCATATAACTCATGAATCCTAAATTATTGGGGCATTTGGAGAAATAAAGTTGTACAAATAATTATTAAAACATTTGTTTTAATGAAATAGTATGTAATGGAAGTTCAGAATTATATTATAAACAGGCAAGTGCTATCCCCTAAATGTTAGTCATTTCGAACCTTCTGAGAACTTTTCGATCATAACGGATCAAGCAACATTAAATTTATAGTTCCACAAATGTGAGTTTCTGCAAGGAACAGAATGGATTAGTTGCAACTCAAGCCTAACTGAAAAGAATCATCCAATGTTTTATATGACTTGCAACGCTGCATTTTCGGTAAAGTCTTCCATACAAGTATTATGCGAGCTCCAAAGTAGAAAATTCGGTTCAGCTTATGAGACTTTGTCAGAGAAGTGCATTAATAAACGCATCTCCGTTTTCGGCACAATACAAGAAGCATCAAACAAAGACGGACATCAGAGACGAAAAAGAACAAGTGCAGTTTCCGCTCTTTGAAGGTTGTCAGTTATACCACGATGTATACTTTTTTTTTTTTTTGAGTAGTGTTTAACGCCCGTTTTTACTACTGAGGCACCACAGGCGGTACGTTGTATACGCTATACATATATTTTAAGCAAGTGTTTTAAATGTACCTGCTGCGCTACATATGCACAGTATTTACTTTTGTGTTCAAATTATGATTGTTGTATTTTATAAGTGCATATTAGTAGCTATTAACTTTCTAATTACAACTATTCCTTAATATTATTATATTAATTATTGTTTTTACTTGTTAAATAATGTTTAATGCCCGTTTTCATTAGTGAGGCATCACTGGCAGTGGACACTGGTGATACATGAGATGAAATGATAAATTGGGAATGGATTTTCGGATCTAAGTTTAGGGCACGTACCCTGTATTTTCCATTTATGAGGATTGGGGAAAATTTGGAGAAACAAAATTCACACAGGGAGGATGGTCCTGTTAGGAATCGAACTCCAGACCTCTTTCCTTAACAACCTCAGCCATCATGGGGGTGTTTTCATTATGATGGACTGTTTTGCCTCACATGTGAGCGTCTGTCTCGTGCTTTCACCATTAATGTTTGTCCAAGCTTTTACTCCCCCTTTTCTTTGTCTATCTGGTGAGGTGGAGATTTTTCTGGCGTTCGAGAGACTCAAGTATACCCCTCTCAATTCTGAACTCGTGAAGATCCAGCTTGGAATCTCCTGAAGTTTACGCAAGTTTGCTTACAAAAGCTGAGTTCTGTTTCAACTTTTGTAATAAATATATATATATATAATACTTCTTACACTCTTTCTGGACATTTTCGTGAGGTTTAAGTAACTGGAGCCTTTTGTGGATTAAGAAGTGACTGGTTCAATTAGGAGAATAGATGATATTTCTTATTGAACCTCTACCAGGTTTCTTAAGCAAAGCCCCTGATATTCAAGTATAAATAAACGATAGTGGATTCATATTTTATCGCCTGGCGTGCTTGTAGCAAGTTAATTATAACTGAATAGTTTATGTTGCAATCACCATTCAAGGTTTTATTAGGGCTTACTCTTTGATTTTTGAGTGCTGTGTTTAAACTGTTTTTGTTGTTTTTTTTTTTTTTTTTTTTTTTTTAAGCTTTTGCCGATTTTGTTGTCAACTGCTTATTTTGTAATAAATCCCATGTTAATATTGTTTATAGTATACAAGAATGTCTGTTTTTTATTGAAAAAATTATGTTGGTCATATTTACTTCTTATTGTTTATTTTGTACCATATTTGACCTATTCTTGTTATAATATAACGCTATTCTTTACGAATAAATTCGTGCTTTTGTTTTTGCACAATCTAAAAGATTGCCAAAGTTACGGTAATTTAAAAGTAGGAACCACTTCAGAATAAGGGTATATATACCGAGGGTGCCAAAATATATATATATATATATATATATATATATACACTTTCAGAGTAGATATCTATTTAATATATTTCAAAGTTGGAACGAAAAACAACAGTAATGTGTAGTATGATGTTCTGTAAAAGTGTGACTCACATTACGTTATGCTAGCGTTGCTACAACAAAATGGAGCCAAGATTTTCATTTGAATAACGGAAAGCAATTTTGAAGTGGTTTTGGCAAACCGAGAATGTTGTTGAAGTTCATAGGCAATGGAGACGTGTGTACAGAACAGAACCGTCAACGCGAGTAACAATTGCACGAATTCGAGACAAATTTGAGACTCATGATATCATATGCTAAGTTCACAAAGGCAGATCTGGGAGACCTCGCACAGCAACAAGCCCCGCGTCCTCGGCTATTGTTTTAGAACGTTTTGAGCACTCACCGCAGAAATCTACAAAGCAATGTGCACGTGAGACTGAGATCTAATTCCGTTGTGCTTCTACCTATGGGAACTCTTGAGAATGTTGCATATCGTAGAAAATCAGCTACACTGACAGCACTTTGAGAAGAAATTGAAACGTTATGTGTTGCAATCGCCGAGGGCACTTTAGCAAACGTTGCTCAATCAGTAATTCAACGTACTCTGAAGTGTATCAACGCGGATGTTGGGCATTTTGAACAACAACTGTAAAGGTCTAAGATGATTGATTAGTGCTCATTATTTTCTGTTTGTGAGAATGCATTTTGTTATGTTAACACAGTTTTTTTTTCTTTGGTTGAAGTGTGTATGTATTTTAGAACCCTCTGTATATATAATATATAAAAATAAAATAACACAATGAACAATGTAACTAAAACAACAATAACTAGATAAGCATTAAAAGGATAAAACTCTAAGAAAGTCACATATTTAGTATCGTAATATTTCGAACAGCTCGTGTTCTTCTTAGGCTAGAAGCTTATCTATTATTGAATATAAAATCAACATAGTATGAGAATCTTTAGATACGGATAAGCTTCACTTGCTTTGGAATCCATAGTCTTATTTTATCCAGATTCATAAAACGGATAAAATAGCAATAATATTAGCTTTATTTGAAAAATAGCCTAAATTATGGTGAAAATGCTAACAAATGCTATCTTCCAAATGTTACAATTTATGCGAGTTTATCCAGCTCTACGTTTTCTATTCGTCTACCCAACACCGATGTTTTCGTCCATGCTTTTATTTACCATTTTTCCTCTTCAAAATGATCCGTGCTGGTTTTTTATTGGCTTTATTTTTTCGTGACATTCATTCTTTTGCTCTCTTTTGTTAAGCTGGCGAGTAACAAAACGTCCATTTTGACTGACAATGTCTACAAATAGCCCCGGTAGCCGCTCTCAACAGGTGGCCTCTCCGTCTCTGCGGTGGTGGACATTCATCAAGTGCCTAACGCCGGCGGCCACGGCAAAGAGAGGGGGGCTATTCGTCACGGCTCAACACGAAACGTAAGCGCCGTGCGAAAGAGAGAAGAGGGAGAGATAGCAAAAATGACATTTTTACTCTCTCTACAAATCTCCGCTCTTGAAAAAGAGGTTCTGATCACTGTGTATATCCCTGGTTATAAAGATATTACCACCGTTATCTTGCATCGTATGCATGACAATAAATAGCATTTTGAAAAACATAAAATAAGAAATTTATCGGTGCATTTTCAAACCATTTCAACATTAATATGGATGTAGTAGAAAAGAGAATAAATATTTATATTTAAAACTTGTACTCCGTGCCGATTAGATCTCGGCTTACTGTGCTCTAAAGAGAAAGGTAACCAGGAAGTGTAAATCTAGCAAATAATGCAGCAGTATACATTTCACACTTTATCTCAGAAATTGTAAACCTATCAATATGAAAATTTTGTGAGATATTTACGGAAACTAAACTAAAGATTCTCTGTGAATTTTAATTCTCTAATGCATATTAAAAGTTTTTTTTTTCAAAAAATTTAAACAACAATGAATCTTATTTCCAGACAACTTAAAATATACATATTTCTCAGATTTGGCTAGACCAATTTTGTTGAAAATTTGCACACGCATAATGCATGCAAATGTGACTTGTGGTAACTAAATGTATTTAAATATCAATATTAGTTGATAAAAATCAATATTAATAAGAAGTGAAACTTTTTTCAAAATGTTAAAATTAAAAGTATTTTCAAGCAACAAGCATAAATATATTATTCTACTTCCCAGGATAGCATATTATCTGCAGTTTATGTAAAAAAACGTTCCAATTCAATTTTTTAATAAAAGTTTATTTTTGTTCGACATTTTTAAAAATATTTTGTGAGCATTAGAGAATTAAAATTTACAGAGTATCTTTAGTTAAGTATTTTTTAATATCTGACAAAAATCTCATATTTGATATCATTAAAACTTTTTGAGATATAGTAAGAAACAGTGTAAAATGTATATTGTTGTATTATTTGCTAGATTTACACTTCCTGGTTACTTTAAGAAAATATTGTATAATATTAACAAAAACTGTTCACATATCCGCAAATGAAACAAAATGTTTTCCCACTGATTTTTTCTGACTGTAAATTTAGAAATTAAACTAACTAAACTAAAGGCTACATTCAAAACAATGTTATTTTGATTTCTGTGCCTCTATGTAGAAAGCGCCTAACCATAAAATGTCGGGAAATTGTGTGTTCTTTAAGGAGGATCTATGGTTGAACTTCACTTTACTCGGTTATGATAATAGATCACAAGTCACTAATGAACATGAAATTCTTTTGCCCCATTTTCCGAAAGATATCAGGTATAATAATCAAAACGGGGGAATGGATAAATGTTTATAAAATGAAGTAAAAGAATATAAGTCCGAAGTTTATGATTACTTCAGAGTCAGATGAATGCCACGAATGTTGATGAAAGTTTGTTAATATTCTTACCTAAAGTTCTGAGGTAGTGAAAGCGTATGAAACAATAAATGGTACATATGAATGCGACAGTAAAACGCAGATATTTTGGAACCTTGATAATAAGAGAAATGTTGGATACTTTTTTAATTTAATGAATTTGAAACAACGTGATATCTAAACATTTTAGTTTAATTATAGCATATTCAAATAATACAATTAAATAGCAAAGTATTCCTTTTAATAGTATTTTAATTATAAATAAACGCAGTTTCAATTGCTGCGATTTCCTTATTTTACCGGCACATGAAAGATGGTTGAAAACGGAGTGAAGTGAAAAAAAAGTTCTCCGAACGTGGTCATGGGAAAATCGATGAACCAATATGAGGGGATAATAGAGCATGATCTTGTATTTATTTAACAAGATTGTAGCATCGTAATTATTAAAGATGAACTTCCACAGGATATATCTTTAAAGAAGAGCACGTTAAAATAATAATTAAAACAGACAAAGATCATGAGTGTTTGGCTTCATCAGTTATTATTTACCACATTAAAAGATAGAGCAAATAAAATTGTACAACACCTTTCCCCAAAACAAGACAACGAAATTATATAGAACATTTCCCCAAATAAACAGAAAGTACTAGTACATAAAATTGACACAAGAACATATTACAGCATAATGCACTCTATAATATCGTAACCAGGAAGTATAACACAGAATTGTCTCGGGGTTTCAACCCAAAAGCCAAAAGTAAGAACTGCTCAACTATTTCATAAAATCAATACCCTAAATTGAAAAGTACACCAAAGAAATTTTCCGTGGATTATATATATATATATATTCTTCGATATTCATGGAATGCGGACTTTAATCACGAAAATATCTCATCAAATTAAAACAAAACTGTATAAAGCAAATTAACAGAAACTTATATTAAAAATATTTACCCAAAGAATTGCCATGATTTACCCTGAGTCAGTGAAGATAGATTGGTCGTTGCCCTAACAAATTTAGCGGTAAAACCAGCAATGAGAAGCTGCCCACATGAAACGATTACAATAATGCAAGCAACTGTCTGTGGCTTATCTGAGGGGGCGAAACCGTTTTCATTCCATGTCCATCAACGAACTACATTTAGCTTGTAATACTTTTTTAAGTACGTAATACGCTGATGACCTGAGATGTTAAAGAGCGTCCATAAATAAATCAAATAAGTACATAATGAAATTTTGGGAAAAACTCTTATCGTCAGAAAGTTTGCTGTAATAGTTAAACATTTGTATAAATTAACGGTTAAGGAGTCGTGAGTGAGCAATGGTTTTGGCGTTTCAGTGTGATGCAGGTATTAAAGATCTACAACACTCCAAAAGTCCTAAGGTGCAGAAAGTATAGATAACACACGTACATTTTGAGATAAAGTTCACCAAAGATCCTTGTAGTCTGTCAGAACACGATATAGTTCATCGCCATGTACAAAAGTTCTACAGAGAAAACCAAATGTCAGGCTGCTTCGATTCGGTCCATATTGTTAATCATCTTGGTGTACATGATGATGTGTAATTGCCTCCACAGATAATAGCTCAAGGATGTTGGGTCTGGTAGGCATTTAACAGAACAGATACCTAAGACCAAGTTTTACAATTGTAACCTGACTTTTCGTCCACTCGGTTACTTCTGAATTGCCACTGAAACAAACACTTATCATTTATCCAGAATGGCCGAGGTCGTTAAGACATGGGCTCGTGAGCGAAAGGTTTGGAGTTCGATTACCGCCAGGACCGTCATCCCTGACTGAGGGTGTTTTGTATTTCTCATATGTGATAAATGTCGAGGTGGTACCCTAAGCTTAGACTTGGAACGTGTAGATGTTTTCGTTGTTGCGTGCCTCGGGTTGTACACGAAATTCTGAAGCGCTCTTGTGGATTGTTATAATCGCCTCGCTTGTTGTCCATGCTAAACGACGACATCATCTCAGCTTTTTATTCCGCTATTTTGTTGAGTCACTGCTCAACAGGACTGAGAGAGGAAATCATTGGTGTCATAGTACCCATATTTTTTATTTGTTTATTTAAAAACGCTCTTTAACATCTCAGGTCATCAGCGTCCCATTCAATTCCGGGCGTGAAACGACCGACAAATTTTGCTCAGAGGTCTCCTCGTTCAGGCTTGAGGTTCTTTATCGTGCCGTAAATGCACGACGCGGGACTCATGGCTTTACTTCCCTTCCGAAGGAAGCCATACTTAGGATTTTTACACCCCGAAAAAATCCATCGATCCTGGCCGGGTTTGAACCCGCGACCTTGGGTTTAGAAGGCAAGTATGGTTACCACTACACCACCAGGACCGACGTACCAATATCTTTTATAGCCTCTGGTGTTTCTGCAAACGATATAACCTGGTGTTATTGCGTTGACCTACTCTCAACCTTAATAAATTTACTGCGCCGCATAGACGGTAGCTGAAATCCATCCTGGGTTTTACATACTTCGCGCGAGAGCGCCCTTAACATTAAGACTGTATCTGTCAAAGAACTGCCCATCGACGACCTCCAAAGAGACAAACTGAATCTGAGAATGCGAATGAGTGCCCGAGCAGAGTAAATGCCTCCTTATGCATGCAATTCAAATCGCCTAAGTTTTGGCGTGACCAACCCATAGGGGGCTACATATGCAGGTGCATGTCTCGCGCTGCACTTTAAAAATTTAAAACATTTATCTATAATTGGGTGGTTTAAAGTCAATTGCCAGCTCACACCTCCCTCTGTATTTCGAAAGTTTATTATAATTTGTTAGATTAAAGTCAACTGCCTAAAACGGCGAGCGAGTTCACCCCCCCCCCCTAACATATAAAATGATCCGAGTTCCAACTGACCCTCACAAGCTTTAGGTCATTAAAGAAGCGACGCAACACTTGTCTCTTGTGTTTACACTTTCTTGTTGAGCAGTGATTTATTATCTTCTTGGAGCCCCCTCTTAGTTTGCCTTTCCGCAAACAGTCACACGAGAGAAATTCCTGTTCTAAAGAAACACAATTCATTAATACCTTAGGATACATATATACTTAATATCTACACTATTAATTACAATATAAAAATGGAATAATAGGTTTGCAATATGCGTATTATATTAATAACTTAGTGCGGGTGGGCTACAACGCTTCCTTCCTTAAAATCCTTTCCCGATGTATCGTTTAATTTCATGTATCATTGTCCAGCACCTGGGGTGCCTCAGTAGTGAAACCGGGGATTAAACACTATTTATAATATCCCCATAGATAAGTGATGAATAACCTGACAATTCAAAATAACGATACACACTTTGTTCGGGATATAGTTAAACAAAGCAGTGCTCGATAAGTTATACAAAAGTGCAATTCCTTTGAGCTAATTCCAAAGAGTTCCAAACAATTCTCAACAGCAGTTTATGGAGTTTTGACTGAGAGATATTCGTCACTGTAATAGTTGCAACAATGCAACAGTCGATACCTCGTATCCTTCAAAACACTAAAGGAAAAGTTTCAAGAAAATTAGGGGAAACCCTATAACACCTGCATATAACCCTAATCTTGCCTCTTCGGATTACTGTTTATTTCTATCCGCGAAGCAAGCTCCGTGTTAGATTATATGTATTCTGGATAAAAATCAGCATTAAATTAGGCAGTATTCGTGTTTTTATAATTTAATTTGTAAGTTCAGTAACAACTCAATGATTCCTACTCCTAACACCTTTATTTGCGGTTACATTAAAGCTATCTGCCCTTTAAACCGCTAACTATCCAGAGTTACATATAAGGGAGTAAGGGAGCTTAGAGCAGGGCAAGCTGTTAGGCAGGATTTAAAAATTGACTTCTTTATTCTCTATTGTAAATGACAAACAATGCTGTCAGGAGATTATTGACGATTACGCCGGGTATGTAAAGTGAGAGAGAACCCCCCCCCCAATTGCATCATCCGTGTCTTCCTGTCTCACTCCCTCTCGTTACCTTGCCTGCCGGCTACAGAGGCTGTCACAACTGCCAGGGAAAAGATGGGGACAGGAAAAAAAAAAGGATGGGACATTTATTTGACAACGTGAATAGGCCAAACCTGTGCGTAACAAAGTGCCATCGATGCTGCCGGTAATAATGTTAGGGAGAGAAATCCATTCTGATCGGCTTGATAGCCCTCTGAAAAAATAATAGCCTTGCTTGATTGCTTGTAAGAGGTAAACGAATAAAGCCGGAAAAATTAAACCAATATGCAGAGTTCCATTACCTTCTAAACTTAGAGAACGGTCACATTTTGATAAGTTAATGGCTCTGCCAACAAAAATAGCATACCTTAGTTATGTTATTTATTAATACATTTATTACACTCGTATTTCTCTAGCATAATACAAAATTTAACAACTCGTGTTCATATATGAGTCATTCTAGGTCAATGACAAGATTTAGTTCTTATATTTTCAAACTTGTTTGAAATGTTTTCTACATCTCCCAGCGTAAAGCATACACCCTCAAATATTTTATTATTTTATAATGTATACAATTTCAAAATTCTTCAAAAAAAAAAAAAAAAGACGCGCACACTAACGCGTATGAATACTCATTTATTCCATTATGTTTGTAGTACAAAATCTAAGTTAGTCTCATTTATAAAAGCCATGTTTCTAGCATGTATATTCACTTTTTGTGCATAGACATTATGAATTACCCTTAATTGTTATATAAAATTAATTTTCCTAAACTCAGTAATAAAATATCAATTTTAAAATACCAGCATATTTGTCATTTAAATATCTTTAAGTGCGCAAAATTTTAAAACGAGACACTTGAATAAGAAATAAATTAATTGCGCGCATAGCTAATCCCGCAACACATGTTATGCTATTTCGAGTGCTCATGCGGGACATGTATGGCGGCTATATTATCTTTAGTTTTTATAACCAAGGCAAGCACTGGTCCCTTTCTGGAAAACATTCTTTAGCCGGCTGGTTAAATTCATTTGTTGCCAAATATCAATTTACCTTTATAGTGTTCTGAAATTTTGCAATCACGTATTTTACATAGAAAATAGGTAATGCTATGCATTATTTTTAAATTTCAAAAATAAGTACAAACTTTATAAAAAGTATATTTTAATAATACCTTTTCGAAACAAGAGCATTAGCATTTATAATCTTAGGATAAAATGGAAAAAAAATGCATCTTATAAGCTTCAACATTAGTCAAACTTAAATTAATTTCGTTACTTAGAAGTCGGTCTTAGTGGTGTAGTGGTAACCATACTTGCCTTCTGAACCCAAGGTCGCGGATTCAAACCCGTTTAGGATTGATGGATTTTTTACGGCGTAAAAATCCTAGGTGTGACTTCCTTCGGAAGGGAAATAAGGCCGTGGGTCCCGTGTGTACATTTATGGCACGAAAAAGAACCTCGAGCCTGAAAGAAGAGGCCTCTGAGCAAAATTAGTCGGCCGTTTCACGCCGAGAATTGAATGGGACGCTGATGACCTGAGATATTAAAGAGCGTCCTTAAATAAAACGAATCAAAAAAAAAAGTTACTTAGGAAAGGAAATGACTCGTTTATATACCGGGCATTCCTAAACTCATTACTCAAACTTCTTTTTGATAAACCGTAATAGATTTTAAACTTGATGATTATCTGTCAACGATACATATTAATTGAGAGTAACACGATTACATATAAATTTTAATTTCATAAAAACTCTCGTGTTCAAAGATTCGTGGGAAGTGCGATTCCTCTTTCTGATTCACAGTACCATCACAACAAATAATAAATAAATAAATAAAATGGAGTGAGTTTGGAATGTTGGAAGAACGAGCAGACCAGGCAATAGTTCAACGAACAATAATTTGCTTACCGAATGCGCTTTTCACATTGAAGCAAAGAAGTAAGGAAGCGCACGCACTACTTTGTTGATACCACTTGCGACTTTGAAAGTCACCGGAAACATTTTGTAGCAACGCAGGCATTGTCAAGAAGTCAAAGCATGTTTGACAAGTTACGCATGTTGATTGTTGTGAACAACGATCGTCATAATCAATATATGAAAACTGTAATTTTTTTATCCTAAATTGGATTTCCAACTTCAAAAATGTTCTTGGAAGTTGACTGTGCACTTAATATTAATTTCAAACCTACCGTTAGAAAAACTTTTTTCTGGTCTCTTCCGTCATCCCTAGAAATTTCAGTATAGAATTCAGGAGCACCCGGTATAACAACCCGCGCACTATTATGTATATTTTGATTTTAAATAGCAGCAAAATCAAACAAGTTTTTAAAATATATAAATGCAATTATGGTATTTTCATTCATTTAGCGGAATAAAATGTTTAACAAAGACCTACACATTAAGGATATGTTTCCTTTAAATTTGTCCATTATGACGTGGAATGATTCATGTACACAATAATTCCAACACTCCCAGCATCCCATAAACAGCAACAAAATGCCACACATTATCAAAACAAATAATGGCAGGAGCTATAAAGAAACATCTTCCTTTCACCCTTTTTAACTCTTCAATTAGGAGAGGACTGCGTCTTTCCACTCATCCATCTGATAAAATTGGTTTCTACGTAAAGACATAGATCCATGTTATTTATGTATATTCTGTAATTAAATTACTCCCATTATTTACTGCATACAAATTCACCTTATCTCTAAGAAGAATCTCGCCTTATTTCCCAAAGAATTCGTATATGGGAATGCTTTCTTGAAATTATTGTATATTTTGTACATTTTTTAATTTCCTTGTTTCTCCTCCTTCTACCTCTCCCACAAATATAAAAAATTTATGACCCAAATTTTTCTATTTCGATCTCGAAATACTAAGTAAAATCATATATTTCCTGGTGCCGTTTTCTGTTGCTTTGCGGGATATAAATCTTCTTCTCTGAATTTATTTTTAATTGTTTATAAATAAGAAAAGTTTTTCGTCACCCAATTCAAGGATTTCTATGTATATTCTCCATTCTACAGAGTGGCTCTCAAGTTCAACCCCTAGAATAAATAACAATACATTCTGCAAGTGGTTCCCGCACAATCGCATGCTTTCAAAACATGAATCGCATAGTAGTTGCAACTTGAGATTCTACATGCATCTACAAAGACCAAGAGATTCTAGTACCGAGCATATTCGTGGTGAAATCTGTTACTGTTCCATCTGTGGAAGTCATCGTTTATTCAATCCTGTTGTAAGACGCCGGCGTTCTCCTCAGTGCGGTTGTCATTTCCAAAAGTATCCTATCATCATATGTAACGATATCATTAAAATCTAAGGACCGATGATATATTCCTTCCAGACGCCATACCGGATATGCGCAGTTTGCTACTGATAGAAGAGTATTGATGCGGATTCTGTTTTAAAAAGTAATGCAAGTTCATTTAGCCATAGATATAAAAAAATTAGATTCACTGGAGAACAAAGATTATACCAACATAATGTTTCTCGTTTTTCTCAGTCAGTAGACCTAACAAGTAGTGCAAGAATTACCTCATATATGGTGGGATTGCTCCCCATTCAGGGGTATCTTGAATAGTAGAGGCGGGATATCAAGTACCATGCCTGTTCATCAAATTGACTTCTTCGTACTGATTTTGAACTCAGCAACAATTCTTTTCCGGAACAGTATTTATCTATATAGCTGAAGGAATGAACAATTCCTTACTGCGATAATTTTGGGCACCCTGTAACATCAGTTGTTCAACGGAACCTTCTATCCACATATGCCTCCGTTGTCTTCAACTATAACGCCCTTCTCGTTTTTGCCATGCTCTAAATAAGTATTTAAAAATCTACATTTCTAACTAACTTCTTAAAAAACAAACAAATCATATTTATGTATAAATCGTAAAGCCGTATGCTGGTAGCATTTGAAATCAGAGGCATATATGCAAAGTTCCCTGTTTTGGCAGATTACAGCTTCGACACGGTTGGCGTCCAGACCATTACCTGGAATTTTTCTCCACTCTTTTTTTTTCTTTCATTTAGTTTATTTACGGATGCTCTTTAACATCTCAGGTTATCAGCGTTCCATTCAAGTCAGGGCTTGAAACGGCCGACAAATTTTGCTCAGAGGCCTCTTTTTTCAGGTTTGAGGTTCTTTATCGTGCCGTAAATGACACGGGACCCATAGCTTTACTTTCCTTCCGAAGGAAGCCATACTTAGGATTTTCATGCCCGAAAAAATCCATCGGTCCTGGCCTTTAGGAGGAAAGTATGTTAACCACTACATCACCAGGACCGACTTTCTCGACTTGATTAACAATTCCCTTTCACTAACAGCTTTCTGTTGCACATTTAATAATTGTTTATATTAATTCATATTTTTATAAAGACCCAGAGTTGTTTTATTTTAAATAAAAACTGTAATTATTACTTACTTATTATTTTATTAGTTTATTGTATAATTTCATTGTTCCATTCAAATTGTGTTTTATTCTTTAATATTGGCGAATATCCATGATGTGACTTTGAAATTTTCGACGGCGTTATGGTCGAGTACATAAAGCGTTGATTTGTTTATTTTACGACTTGAGGTTCTTTCAGGCTTGAGGTTCTTTTTTGTGCTGTAAATGTACGACATGAGACCCACGGTTTTATTTCCTTTCTGAAGGAAACCATACTTAGGATTTTAGCCCGAAAAAATCCATCGATCCTAGCCAATTGAACCCGCGATCTTGGGTTTACGAGGCAAATATAGTTACCACTAGACCCCAGGACCGACTAGATAAACCATCATTTTCGAGGTAACTCGTATAACAACATAAAGTTTCATGCGTCATTAGTCTCAGCTGAAACCTAACCCAGCTCCATAGCTGTGTACCGCCACGGGTGGCCGAGGTCGTTAAGACGCGGACTCGTGAGCGGGAGGTCTGTGGTCATTTTGGAAATGACCTCAATCCTCTCAAATGGTACCTGCCGGGGAGATACCCTAAACTTAGGTCTGGAACGTTTCCTTCCTTAAAAAAAAATCCTTTCCCAATTTATCATTTCATCTCATGTATCATCAGTGTCACCGCCTGTGGTGTCTCTAGTAAAAACGGGCGTTGAACACCATTCAAAAAAATCTATAACTGTAAATACGATAGAAACTTATGCTTGGTCAGACATCAAATTTAAATAAATTATTTGAGCTTAATAACAAAAAGTCTGCTTATATGGAAAAGTGACAGTCTTGTGATTTAATTTTATAATGTAGTTATTTATGAAAAAGAGTTATTTTTGTTCTTGTATTTGAGACCAACTTTCTGGACATTTCAAGAAATTTCTCATAATATTGATGACGTTAAGGACACATTTCGTACATATTTGTAATTTTTTGTTGCGAACACTATTTTTTTTTTTTTAAGATTTTTGGAATTAGGTAAACATGCAATATACAATAGAGTCATCTTTACCTACCTAGCGGAACTATGGTAAGGTTAGCAATGCTGTGTGTACGCGAAGAAGATTCTATTCTTAGTGATACATGAATTGAAAACACTTACATGAATAAAAATTGAAAATGCCCCCATAAAAATGACTTCAAGAATAAATAAATCATAATTCTTTGTTGAAAGTGTTGTGTTTAGTCAGATATACGAAAAGAGGTGTGTATATTTCTTGTACATTTAATGCTTTAACATTTACCGAATTTAATTTTGATTTGGTTGGGTTATTGCTCGTTTTTTCATCTCAGTTTTTAAGAATTATTTGGCTAATGAACTGTGCTATAATGGTCTCTTAGGAAGTATTCTTGAATAATTACGATGTCAGATATCATTAAAATGTCAATTTGTTCAACATGTACGCTGAGAAGCACACAAAAACAAAAGCGTACAAAAAAGTTGCATTCCTGAGAAAGTTTTAGAAATTGTGCAACTAAAATTATGAACGTCCTCGCAAAATATGATGTCTGAAGAAAGTGAGGGAAATTAGCAAAGCGCTTAGCGCTTCAAAGGCATGATAGTGATGTGAACATCAACACTTGCTTGTTACCACATTATAATTGCCCCCCCCCCGCTTCTAAACGCAAATTAATAAGTTATGTAAGAAGCCATGAAAATATAGACAAATTTATTCTGTCACAAAGTTCCATGCCCTCATTAGTTACTTGGAATAACTGGTAAATTAAAGTTTTTATTGTTAAATCAAATATTTTTAATATTTCCTATTCTAGTGTTTTTATTTTTCTCAAATTCCTACAGTGTATATGTAACTGCACATTTTGATATTTTAAGTGCATATTTGGGTATTTTAAAGTGCATATTTGCATATATATTTTAGAATTTTAAGTGCATATAATTCTCTAAAACTAATCATAGCATATGATAAGATCATACCTATATAATGCTCTATTGGATAAATTAACATATTATGACTTCTAGAAAATACTTTGTGTCTAATTAAAGATACCTGTCGACATAAAAATATCATCATAAATTAACATTCCAAACGACGTTTTTAAAGGTCCTATTTCTCCATATTTTTCCATCAAATCATTTATGTGCCTCTTGTATAATGTTTTAAACGCAATTTGTGCAGAAGATAAATAACATTTATGATAATATTCCTTTTCTTGAAGTCAAACTAGGAAATTCCGCGGCCATCTTTCAAATATTGTTTCCGTAAACTAAGTGAACTTGTGTTTTGTAGGCGATGCTTCGCCTGGTTGCGTCATTCTATGGATTCATTTTTGGAAATAGAATCACAATAAAGAAATATGATTAACCCCTTGTGACAATGGATTCAAACACTGGTTTCTCATCACGGTGTCAAATCACTAAATTTTATGGAAGCAGGTCACAAAATGCACCTTCCGAACTGCAGAAAGAAAGTGGCAACGTCGGTATGTATTATAGTATATGATTCGATAGGTAGTTGTGACAAAAAGTCCGAAACTTGCTGAGCTCTCTTTGGGTTCCAAACACTTGTAGTTCCTGCTCAAAGAAAGAGTAGCTTCGGATGGACAACATCTTGAAATCCTGTGTACAATTTTGCCAGAAAGTATTCTAATTTTCATTGCCTTCCCTTCTCTTCGAATTCTATATTTAATTGACGAACACATCAACCCTCATATATTTCTGCAGTTAGCACCTTCATCACGAGATAATCTTCAATGCTTCTCTTTTTAGATGAGTGTTTAGCGCACTCCTTCGCGGTGGAACTTGAAGTAGAAGCTTCTCCGTCATCAAAATAATAATAATAATAATAATAATAATAATAATCATCATCATCCAATTTCTGTTTGATAGCACTTGGAAAGCGCTCTTCATTGATGAAGAACTTTATCACAGCGTGGTACTCAATTTGTAACATTACACATACTTAATGTGCCATGTATTGATCAAAGGAATTCCTACAGTGAAAAGGCGCAAATAGAGAGTTGGTACTGGTATGCTAATATTTCCATAGTTAATGCTGTTAATTATATTAAAACTGACATCTTTTAGTTTGCATGACAAGCCAAACATTTTGGAACATATACATTAAGTATTCAATTCTTTTAAATGTCAAACTTGTGTCATTACAAAACCGTGCATGATGGGGAAAAAAATATAAATAACTTTTTGCATAAACATGCTTTTAGCTTCATTTTGTTTTCATGATAAAAGAAATAATTTTATTTTGTAGCCCCGCATTATTACAACGTGCTATGAATATTTTACTACAAGATATACGTTTAGGTTTCCACTTCAACATATGACGGCGTAATTTTTTTCATATATATGGGAATGCGTCAGATAGTCAATATAATGTTTAATGTGATCCTTGAGTTATATAATTTCTTTGTATATTTATAAAATAAGAAAAGTAAAGGTTTTATACCTCATTTACTTCTCACGTTTTAGCAACAAAATAATCCATTCGTTGACACCCATTAATATACTGTTAAGATGTAGGTTGTTATATCTTTGCATCTTGTGTGCCAGTATATAAAATAAATTTTATTTTATTACAAATAAGCTGAGAGATAGTTCATGAGGGGGTGATCAACTCATAAAAACCTGTTTAAAATTGGTTACGGGCTGAAGAAACTCTTCTAATCTTATATGTGGTGCTTGCAGTAAGCTTGGTTCTAAACGCTTGCAGTACATTTGCTTTAACGCCTTTACACACCAGATATATTGAGTTGGAGGTTAAAGAAACTTCCATTCAGATCATAAAGACGATGCTGACAGACGCAGAAGGGTCATATGACTTTATCAAACGAATGAAAATAAGTTTTTCAAGGCCGAATTGGTGGTTGTAGTGCATTCTGCAAAAAATGTCGTAATTTATTAGTCAGGATATTTGCATAAACACTACTTTGATAATTCACATCAATAAACAGAACGCTATTACTGAGCCCTCGAAAACATCAATGGGTTCGAAAAAGCCGCAACTTAGCACAACTTTGGACCTGGAATTTTTGCATATTTCTCAGAGAGTGCACAAATTAAAGGGCGACATTATATTGAACTTTTCCTGTCTAACCTTCAGAATTTTCTACAGAACGTCGGGGTCCAGCTCATTGGTTTCAGCGATACTTTGCCCAGTAATTGATCATTTTAATAAAGAATATTCTAAGCTCTGAATTGGTCGAAATGTCCCTTGGTCTCAGACTTTCCAATTTAAGACTACAAGATTCCTTCTTCTAGAGTTGCATCAAGTCTCAGATGCTTGAAGCAGAAACAGGGGGCTTAAAGGTTAGAATTATTGAGACACAACTATGACTACAGCAATTCTCAAATGTTATTAATTTGGATCGGACAAGAGGTTTATTTGAACACATTATTTACGAGAAGAACAATTTTATATTTGCTTCTTTCTTATTATGAGTGTGCTGTTTTCTTCATAATTACTTTCAGCTGACTTTAACTAGGATGTTCACAAATAAAATTTCTTCCCTTGAACCTACAACATGCAGCTTATGTTCTTAAATACCACATGCTTGAAAACCTTTATTGCGTCAATGTTGTTTGTAGAGTCTGCCTTCATTTAAAATTCTGCGCACATATACACGCTACACATGAAAAGAAAGAGCTATGTTATTAGAGTCATGAAACTCACATTAGGAATTGGAAAAAGAAAGAAGAGAAAAGAAAAAGCCTGAAAGAAGAAATAACACAAAAAGGGAAAAAAAAAGAAAAAAAAGAGGCAGTCGTAACAAACCACAAACGGAAAGTACGCAGAGGTTGGAAAAAGAATTCCAATTAATTATTCAATCCGGGGCTGGGAGGTGATTAGCATGCCAACTGAGCGACAGTTTCTAAAAGACGTCTGCTTCTTCAATCTGAATCCAGTGCCGGAATTTCTTAAATACCACGCGCATTAAAGACGAACAGTGCAGATGCTCTAGCATGGTCTTGCAGATGATACAAATGGAAAGCTATGAATATAATTAGCATTCTTGTTGACAGCATTTAAAACATATTTTGTCTTCAAAAACACAGTTTTAATTTTTAGTAATTAAATTAATCCCATTAAGATCACCATTCTGAAATATAATATTCTTCTTGGATCACGTTACTGCAGTTCAGGTATTCCACACCATGACAGCTTTTCTCTTGCATTTAAGGTTAGCTCTAGAAGCTAAGAAATTGCGGCTCATCTGCATCAAAGTGATTCCGGAGATCTTGCTACAAAGAATGGGATATTAATAGCATACAGCAATTGCCTAACACTGTGAACACATCTATTTCAAAAAGTTTAAGGATAATGTAAACTTAATTTGAATCTAAAAACTGGTAAATATTGAGACGCTTGTAAATCGAAGCTGTTGTTATTAATCACAGTTCATTTTTATATATAAATATTTGTTTCAGAATTGCAGCAAATTTTACTACCTTTTCTATGATGGTCACAACAATTTTATTGCATTACTCTTGAAATTAATATTGCTTTTGCTTTTTCTTCAGCTTTAAGATAAATGCCATTCTCAAATGTTGCGCCATGCACTAGTACATTTTTTTAAAAAAAACTAAGCTATTCCTTGAGAAGTTAAAAAAGAAACAATTTTAAGGAAACATAACGACTCTAACATTGCGGACATGCTGCAGATATGCAACATGGGAAAACATTCACTTCCGTGATCATGGCGAAGCGCCCGTTGGTTTTAACGGGATATCCTAAAGATTGTGAGTTAAACACGACCCTAAATCACTGAACTTCCTAGTCTAGCTTAACCTGGTAGCGTCCAGGATTTTAGCGAAAAGCCAAAGGACAAATGCTCGGTATTATTTTCATCAAACTTTTCACACTCGTGCCGGCATTGCTTTTAAGCGCCTTCCCCCTGTCGACTTATACTTTACCCCAGTCCGCTAGCTTGCTCGACAGTCCCTTCCTTTCCCACAGCGGCGAGGGGTGAAAGAAATCTTAATTAACGAGTCCATTGTTCTGAGAGCACCGGGGTGCGGAGAGGAAAGAAGGAGTGACGAGGATATGGCAAGAAGCTGCAGGAAACGAAAAATAGAGGGTAAAACGAAGAAAAAAGGAAAGAAAGCTGAAAAGAAAACAATAAAACAGAACACCAGAAGACAAAAGGGGGAGTAGCGAAAAAGAAACTGTAAATGCAAAGAAAAGTGGACCAAAAAGGATAAGCGAAACTGGTGGAATAAAAATAAAAAAGGCACCTAATTACGATACATTTGGATTTTCAAAAATTTACAAAAAACAGTTGAAATTCTTGGCTAAATATTAAACTAAAGAAAGGTGACATTAATTAAATTGACAATAGTAAATGAAAACCTTGTAGAATAGATCAATGTTAAACTTTCAGCAGCTGTTACGTATCGATCTCAAGGCACCATAAATAAAGTAGGAAAATGATATAAATAATAACGTGTGATGTAAAGAAAACGCGATGCTGTCATAGTTTTTCCCCACTTTATGACGATGCTACTGTTGCTAACACTGCAATTATGGATTGTGGCTCTCGGAAAGTGAAACATCCATGCTACACCCCAGGTTTATCACTCTACTATCAAAATTGAATAAATACCTTCAAGGAAAGAAATGCGACAATGGTGTGAAAAAACGTACATAATGTAGAGTTTTGCAGTTCAACCCTGGAGTACTTTTTGAAAGGCACGAGTAGGTGGTTAAATTTGGAAATTCTATTGAAGGGAATGGAGATTATACTAACAAAGAACATAATAAATTTATTTTCCATCCATCAAACAATTAAATTTGCCGGAACATTTCTCAACTTACCTCATAAATAACACTAAGTAATGGATACATAATAGACTCTGACATATCTAAATATCAGAGGTAATAATTTTCTTTAATATATTACCTTTAGGGTTTCCCACCTTATGTCCGGCAACAAGCATACTGAAGTCCCATTTACCTTGATATCTTTCTAATACAGAAAAGTATTGCACTTCTGTCTGCTCACTATAAAGACCCAAAATCTTCCGGAAAAAGTGTAGGGGAGTCGAAAAAGGGAGTTTTAAAGACATCCTTAACTTTGGTGGAACACGAATCTCAATCATTTTGACAACATTAATTTCTAATTTTTTGCTTCCAAGACAACCACAACAAATGTTAATTGATTTCTGGACTCAATTTCTCTGTTGATCTTAACAGTTACTCATCGCCCATTAATAATAGGATTCTTCTTTCAATTTTGCGTCAGGCACGTAAATGAAGCGCACGTTCTATTCATTGTTTTAGCATGGCTTTTATTAAGTCATCCTTGATGCGTAATATTTAAAAATGCACTACGTCAGGATTAGTTAAAAATACTTTAAACTTTTTTTTTTTCTGTATAGCAGTAAGGGAATTTTACTTTTGGGTCACTAGTTCCTAATATAGTAAGATTTCTATCTCTGCTATTCCATTCACATAAAACAGTGTATAACTCAGTTGCAAACTTAGTACTTAGTCAATTACTTTCAAATCTCTGAAGATTTTCCAGTCATATTTCTCATACTGAGATTCTTTTTCTTCAGCTTCTCCAACACGGCTTTGACTTTATAAACTGTTCCGGCTCCAAACTAGTGGTACCATGGCTTCTTTGGCCTATTTGTATTTCTATTGTTTGATTTTTTAACCTTTAACTCCTTATATTTATGTTTATTTTTGGTCATATTCTGTAAAACCAAATATGGATCTCAGAACTCTCTTGCTTGTAATTTACTAAGGTGTAGTTTAGAATTATTTCTTGTTTCAGAACTATAATACTGAGTATCATCATTGCCTTGTCTGTCCTGGTGGTCTTGTGTCTATCCATAGTATCAAAGTTTAACCATACTTGCCTCGTAGACCCAAGATCGCCGGTTAAATCTTGGCCAGGTTGATGGATTTATTCGGGGGTAAAAATCCTAAGTGTAGCTTCATTCCAAAAGGTACGTGTTGTAGATTTAGGGCACGAATAAGGACCATCAAGTCTGAAAGAAGAGGCTCTGAGCAAAATTTATCGGCCGTTCCACAGCCTACATTAAATGCAACGCTGATGATCTGAGGACTTCGGTAAATAAACCAATTCAACAAAAAAGCATTAGCCTTACATAAGTTAATTATAGATTTTGTACCTGCTTATTACAGTTTCTGTTATATAATTAAATTTAACTTGATTGGCATTCACATCTATTTCGTCTGAATATTAACTTGATTGGCATTCACATCTATTTCGTCTGAATATGATATTTTGCACCCGGAAAAATTAAACGTTGATAGTTTTACTAAAATTTTGATTTACAACACAATTTTTGAACAGACAGGATGTATGCCTCTAAATGTTATCGCTTAATAATTTTCCTTATACATTAGCATGTTGAAATCCTTTCCTACTATACTTAAAGTATTTAATGTTGTCTATAATTCGTTTTCAGTGTTAACCACCAGGACCTGATCGTTAGCAAACAGCATAGTTTTTAAAAATTTATTTTCCCATTCAAATAGTAATTTGCTTTAATTTGATTTTTTTATATTATTATCATTTTGTCCAAATGCAAATTAAAGGGCAAAACTGACAAAGGGCAAATTTGTCTTACTCCTACTGAAATCAGTACTGATCTATTTTATAATTCACGAAACAAATGTGTTTCTAAATTAAACTGTCTATTTTAAAGTAAATGCATATACGGCTCTTTCCTTTTATCTATCTGTTCTTTGCGAATACATGCATTACCTGTTTTATTAAATCTATAACTTGTCACTTTAGCAAAGATTTTATATCATAGTACAAGTATCGATTTCTTTAAGGTTATTCACTTTTGTTCTTTTTTAAATATTGTTTATATTTTCTTTGTTTTCCATTCTTCAGGGATAACTTATATTTCCCAACAAGCATTGAAGTTGTTGCTGAAAATTCCTCTATATCAATCTAACTAATTCCATGTTTATATTGTCTATTCCGGGAGCTTTATGCTGTTTTTTATTATTACGTCCAAGTCCTCCGTTTCTAAATATATGGCACTACTGTATTGTAATCATCACTTTTCTTATCTTCATTTTCATCGTTAGTCCCCAAATCTTAAAGTGTGTTCTAAGCTCGCTTACTTGTTAGGGGCACTAGAGTTTCGCACATGGGCGGTAGAGGGCAGGAACGTATTCTGTTTGGGATAATTGGGAAACTACATTACGCAGAATGATGAAGTTGGAGATGAGAATGAGAATGAATGGCAGGGGAAACCGTAGTGCCCAGGGAAAATCTCTCTCAGCGTCGTTCCATCAGTAACAAATTCCACTTACGGCCACTGGGATCAAACCCGTCCTCCTAGGTGGAGGCGAGTAGCCTAACCACTTCATCATGGCGCCAACAAAATCCTTGACGCAATTCTCCAATGACTCATCTGGAATTATTCGTAGGCTAGATTTATCTTTCTCTTCCGAAGTTAAATATTTTATCTTGTTGTTTATGAAGAATCTCAAACAGTAATTTCATATTTCGGTACATCTTAAACCACCAGCATAGACTACATAACTGGTCATCGACATGTTCCTCCGCACTCGGGTGATGTGCAGCGCACAGGAAAAAGTTGGTACTCCTACATTCCTGACATTCCTTCTTTTGAAACCGGCTTTTAGATGATCTCACCACAGTTGCTAAAATTTGGACTTTGGGGGGTGTGCTTGCCTCTGGTGTTTAAGTGAACACAATAACTATATGTTCGGCGCACGTTCAGTGCTATCACACGAATTCGTTTCCCTAGTGATATTGTGGCTAAACATTGTGACTGCGGAGCGATTTCTCGATGACCCTTTACTATGACGGTAGCGCATACAGTCTTCAAATCAGCTTAAATAGCCATCATTTATCCGCTGGTGTTGATGTCTGCCGCACCCTTTTCTGCATAAAAATAATATTTAAAATTGATGTGCAAATTATGATAATCCTTGCATCTTGAAACTTGTTGTTTCAAACAGTTTAAATCATGTGTTAAATCTTGTTGATGAGGATCTGATTATCAACAAAAATGTTGAGTTACTATCTTGTTCATTATAGGTTATGCATATCAGAATTTTGAGTAGTTACTGCTTAAGATATATAATTTGGGTACTTGGTGTAAGAAACTTCTATGTGAAAAGGGGATTTGGCTGCCGCTGGCGAATTAGGAGAATGGTCCATATCGTCTCTCCCAATGATAGGGATTGCAACTTGCACATGGAGTGTATACTTTTTCCTTTCATCTAACACGTGGTACGAAGCATGCATGAGTCATTTGTTATCGTGACATTCATTTTCAAGTAAATTTCATAACACTTTATTCGTCTTTGATACTTATACAATATTTGGGCAGATGCATAGCAGAAATTGTCGTGGTGATTTAAACACTTTTTAAGCTTAAGCTAGCTCAATGACAAATATACAAATAAAATATAAATTACTACAAGCCTAAAGATAAAGAGAATATTTAAAAGTTTGTGCTGACAGGTTAACCGTTTACTAGAGTTACCAATAGAACACGTTCATATTTAACATCTGCAGACTGTTGAACCTCTTACTTGTACATAGATATCTTGACCACTAAGCATGTTCCTTCTCCAAGACAAACATTTCTTTAAAATGGTCATCTATTTTCTACGTAAGTTTCTTTTCCCATATAATTTGAAATCATATGATTGCTAATATATTGGGTGTATTTTATTTTTCTTTAATGTCTGAATTCTCTTTATGGCGCAGTAAGCTGTAGATAAATAGCCCCATCTCTTTTGCTTACATTCTATTTCTCTGTTTTAAACATTGTTCTTGTAATAGTTTCTGTTAATGTTTTTTGCACGTTTTGAATATATATCATTATAATTGCTGATTATGATTGTGCACCTTAGGAAGTTGAGCTCTTATTACTTGTTCTTCTTATTATTTTAGAATACATTTTATTTATCTACCATGTTTTTCGAAAATTGGCACTATTACTGTTTCTTGCCAATCTTCTAGTATATGTCATTATCTCCAAAAGTGTTAAAAATGGACTGTATATCAAGACTTCAGAAAACGTATCTTCAATGTTTAATAGTTTTAATGTTTGCGTTGATTCGTTCATTGTTATTGACACAGATACACATTACAGATTAGTTTTTTATATCCGATACAATAGTTGCTGGTTATAGCTTGCTACCTTCTTCCGATATTTCATTTAACTGTAAATTGTCTCTTTCGTTTTTATTTAAGTTGTTCAATAAGTGGCGGGAATTTTATCTGATATTCATGTATATAATATTACTTTAATTAAAGATTTTTCTCAAATCTCTCTCTCGTTTTCTTTTTCTAACTTCTCTTTTCAACATCGTTCGCAGATTTCCCATAATAGGCGTTAAAAACACCAAAATTCCAGTATAAATGGTACCTGTCACAGGAAAAACATATTCGATGGTGAAATTTCTAATTTTACAACGGAAGTGCGATAAATAAAATGTATATTTAAATTATTTGAATAGATATATTCCATAAATGCTTAAATACAGTGTCTCTCTTTATTTTTCCACAATGTCACTGTAAATTTAGTGCTCACAGCTTTAAATGTTCCTTTGCGTTACATTTCCCTTCCAAGAGTGCGGAAATACTGCATAACAATGCTTTGCACTGAGTCGGCTATTTCAATTATACAACTAACATCGGTGTACCAGTCCTTGAAATGCCTCTGTTTTGTTCTAGATTGTCATGCAGTTCCGTTCGGCCGACATAGAATTTGTTACTCCACACACATTTCCTTTTGACATAATCACTTAGCCATAAACATTTATAAGCTACAACGAATTTCACTCTACTTCTGCTATCAAAAATCTACTAACTGCACGCACTTCTTAACCTTGGAATACATTTTAATAACATCATCCACCTTCTTTGCGTGCCAAACACAGACCAGTGGAAGGCTAACAACCCTTGTCTGATGACTGCTTCTCACTTCCTCCCTCATTCTGGACATAGCGTGCTTTATTCGCGTACAGTGAAAATCCGCACCATTAATAAGGATCGTCTTGTATATTCCACTTCTGCGCTATAAAACTTTAGAAACCCGTTATTTTTCTTGTGACAAAATTTACATCAGTATTATTATTTTTATTGATTTTTCTCCTTTATGGTGCCCCTTTTTTTTTTTTTTTTGTTTTTTGTTTTTTGTTTTGTTTTTTTAATATTAACGTATTATGAATATATCTTCACAGTTAGTTACAAGAAACCGCCACAGGAGGCCAAGTCGTTAAGGTGCGGACTCGTGAGCGGGAGGTCTGGAGTTCGAATCCACAAGGACCGTCCTCCCTGACTGGGTTTTTATTTTCAGGTTTTCCTCAGTCTTCATAACTGGCAAATGTCGGGGGGAACCCTAAACTTAGGCCTGGAACGCAGCTTCCTTCCTTAAAAAAACATATCCTTTCCCAATATATCATTTCATCTCATGTATCATCAGTGACCATCGCCTGTGGTGCCTTAGTAGTAAAAACGGGCAAGCTCCAAAAAAATTACAAGCAATTTCAGTAAGATTTGAAAATCTTATGTTTCCTTTAAATATTATCAACGTTCAAATAAAGAAATATATTTCTGTTAAGTTCGTCTATCATGAATGAATCCTTTTTGTTCCGAGTTTCACTCCTTTAACCTTTACGGTCATATCGAGCGATGGCGTAATCAATCCTTGCTTTCAAACCCTATTTATCTCTTTCAAATATCAAAATTTATTTCAAAATGTTGTAATTAAGAACTCGAACCGTTGCGCTTGCAATTTTGCATACCCCTTTTGTATATCTCTATATGCGTTAATGTAATACATCAAAAGAATGTTCAGAAACGTAAACTATAAGATGTGCTTCCGATAATTGGAAATGTATATGAAATGTAAACATGTAAAGCTCTATGCCGAACATAGGTCATGTGTGTTTAACAAAACTAGAAAGAGAACGCGGTTTGTTGCTGAAGAATTCTATTTATAAGCTGAGGAATAGATGTGTCTGTATAATATTTTATACTAAGCACATAAAATGTGAAATAAAAGACATTAGTAATATTTTAGCGAGTGGCTCAGGTATTAACGCTTGCTTGTAACTCATATGCCGAGTGCAAATCCCTTGGAGCCGGCCATCCGGACTCCAGTTTCCCCTTAGGTCAATGCCAAGATAGATCTTTCCTTTCCATGAATTTTCCGCTCTCCCATTTTATTCCGTTGGTTCTGTTAAAGAGTACTAGAGAAATGGGGCAGTACGTTGTAACGGTGGCTTGCCCTTCGAAAAGATTTCTACTCCAACGTCTGGTATGTAAGCGACTCTCCTGAGTGACTCGCGCTCCTTGGAGGGAGAGCGCTACGCCGGTATCGTGGTGCTGAAACATTGTTAGGGACCCGTGGTACTGCCCGTGTGTTATGGCCGCCCCTCACTGGGGGCATAGGCACAAAACGCTAGCCATGAGCAAAGTTGAATTATTTATTTAGCCTTCTCTGACCCTAATAATTCAATTCTATCCAATCGGATGTTTTACCAATGTTTCACATTTAATTATAAAAATGATATATGGAGTTGAAATTGAATATTGTGGTAATGTAGACAAGTTGATAATTTTAGTGTTTTTATTCGTACTTCTGCCTTATAAGTGGATTTTACTGAAGAAATACATTTATGCAAAAATTCTTCTTTCCTGCTGTTACAAACAAAATTTAAGATTTAATCTACAGACATTTAAAATGTTATATTTCTTCATTTAATATAATAGTTATTCTTAAAACTGAACAATTTTAATATGTTAATAAAACGATTTTAAACTGTTCATAAAGTATAAACAATAAAAGTAATTACAACAGTTAGTGGTAGAAAATAATCAAATTTCTAAAGAAATTTTTTATTAAAAATCTAAAATTGAAGATAGCAAACAAAATGCTCCTTCAGGTATGAATATCAAATTCGAAAACTGTTTAATCATAATGGTATTGCTGTATAAGTGCGTCATTATTCAATACAAAACACTTGATCAAGGCATATGAAAATATTTGTAGCTTTCAAATAAAAAGGTAATTTTAGTATTTGCAGATGAAATGCTTGGCGTGGATTTTAAAGCAACAATTTTCTAGTGCTTGATAAACTAAAACTAAAGCAATAAACTTCATTAACAATGCTTAAGATGCAAGAACTTTTAAAGCTAGACCACATGAAGACAGTGATGGTGCTTGAACACCTGCACTATAGAATGAGAAAGCTTTAATTCTACAAGCAGAATACAAGGAAGAGAGGAGAGATCTTCCTTTTATTTAACAAAGCCTCCTTGTTAGCAGCCAGGTTTCGGAGTCTCAACTGTGGAGAAAGTTAAGGCAAGTCCCGAAGCATTCATAAATGCTGCAGTAGTGATAAATGAGGCCTTCCTCCTACCCTTAACCAAAAAAAAAAAAATCCTAAGTAGCTCACCTGATAAAAAGTACACGAGTTTTTTCTAATCCTCTTTTCCTTCCATTTTATGTATTTTTTTCTGACTATGTACTCCTCTGCTCTAACAACAGGAAGGAGAAAGAGGTGGGGTGAATTTTCAGTTCACTTCACCTCAATGATATGAACCTGGAGGAATAAAAACGAAGACAAACTTTTTAATTTCCTCGTGTGGTTGTAGTAATAGAGATCCTTTTCCTTCTGCCCTTCTCTCAACCAATAAACACAGATATCTCGTTCTCCCTCGTTCTAGGAGGATGGCCTCGGGCCTTCAGGAACAACAACCCTATTAGATGAGCTTATTACAAGTAAACTGCCTTCTTTTCTTTTACACACGCCAGCCAAGGTAGGGACTGAGAGCGAAAGAGAAGAAGAGCTGTAAAGAGTAAGGTTCACACTCACTCCACAACAATATGAACATACCATTGACCGAAGCGGTATTAAAACTCGAACGTTGTTATTACTAGCCCTTCCTGCTAAGAGGATCAGAATTCACAGAATAGTTTTAGCAAATTCAATGTTTTTGGTACGAAAAGCCGATATTCTAATTAAAAATGTGGGTATTAAGCATTAAGGCTCGAAAGTATTAACAAATCAGTAAATATAGAAACGTTTATATGTTCGACATTGTTTCAGAACAAACAATTCTTGCTTTTTATCTTTCCCTTTCACTTTCTTTTGTTTTATATTGATGTGCTTTAAGTACTTGAACATGCAACAATTTTGCTAATATTTATAATACATCTAGTAGATCATAAATGAATTAATGCCACGAAACCTTGATTTAAACTTGAAGCTTGAAGAAAGACTAATAAACTATCAGTCATCCAATTATGTGATGACCCATGAGGCGGCGAGAACTGTATCGGCTCTTGGCAGCCCGGCTGCACAAAGCCAGAGCGGCCAGTTTGGGCAACACAAGACTCGATAGTAGCAACACTAGAGTGATAGTCTTTTTTTTTTTTTTCGTGGTTTCCCTAGTCTTTTAGGCGCAAGCTTCGAAGGGTCTTTACTTTCCAGGACTTTTCCGCTTTTACATTTCATTCCGTTGGTTCTATTACAGGGTTAAAAGTGCGGGGGTGGTGTGGACTGACGCGATGTTAAGGTGACTTGCACTTTGTCAAAGTTTTTTCTGGCCTTCTGGTATGGAAGTGGACCTTCTGAAGACCTTGAACTCTTTGGGGGGTCCTCAACCGGCGTCGAGGTTGGAAATACGTTAGCACCCCATCCACGTCCGCTTAGTCACCTCCTGGTTGTCCGGTGTTTTTCTCATTTCATTCCCTCCTTCCTTATGTACCTCTATTGGAAGCGTGGGCAGAAAGGCTGAGCAAGGTTGAAATATCGAAATATTTTCCTCCACCCCAAACAATCCAATTAATATTCACTTTATAATGGGCTACTGAGGCAATATGAAGAGTGTGTAATAAGAAAGACTTTATTAAAAGGTATATGCCTCATGTGAAAAGTTACTTTAAACCAGAGTAGTTCACTGAAGGCCTGCCTAGAAACACGTGATAACAATGAAGTAGACGGCCAAGAAAGAGGGGGGAATAATAACCTTGCATTTAATGGGGAAGGATATTTCTATTATTTGGGAGTGCATTTTCTGAATTGATTGGCTCCTAACGACTTGCTTGAGAGTGGTGGAGATGGTGGTGATGATTGTAGATAAAATTGACCAGTGCTTATTTGAAATCGAAATCGAAAATACTACTGATTGCATTATTTCCAATAGATCAAATGAAAAAGTCGAGTATAACGGGAGTTCGAGTTGTAATAAATTACTAATTGTTTACCATTATGAATAATTTTCCAGTACTATCAACCCATATCCTACCTTCATTCATAAGAAAGATGTATCGTTCTTGATTAATAAGACCGCTGCGGGTGGCCGAGGTCGTTATGGCGCGGACTCATGAGCGGGATGTCTGGGGTTCAAATCGCGCCAGGTGGTGCCTCAGTAGTAAAAAGGGGCGTTAAACACTATTCAAAAAATGTATTGACAAGAAATTCCTGAACTAAAGTGTATAAATAATTACTTCATTTTAATTGACAGCGACATATTAATGAATTTATTTATATAATTATTGATTTATTCTTTTCTTTCATTTAACTTTACCAGTTGTGTTCTGCAGGAAATCTGAGTATCTAGAAAACTTGAAGAGTTAGTTACTCCTCTGTAAAGAAACGTTTTGACAGCTAGTGCCACGAATTGGACTAAAATTCGTCTTGACGTTTCTTTCAGCTTCAGAGATAGAAAACGTAGGAGTAAGCGAATGAGGAACTAAAAAAAGGGAAGTGAATATCGCAAACGGGAAGCGGGAAAAACGAGAAAAAGATTGTGGAAATCCTTTTCCAAAGAGGGATCAGGGTCTAGAAAAAATCCCATATCCTCTCCAAGTCTCACCAAGGATCCATAGACAAGTGAAGGTGCCCTTATTCGTAAGATAAAAAAGGCGAATGATGACTAAGGAAAATGGATGAAATGCTGAATCTTGCACAAAGAGAGCTATAGCAATAATAAGTAAATCATCTGTCAAAAAAATGTGTGTTAGTGAGTAAACGAGAGATAGGCAGGGGGAGAGAAAGCGCCGTACAAAGTCATTTTACGCTTTTGACGGGGGGAATTAAAATTGTAAGCATAAAAATGCGCTCTTATTTGCTTTTCTTACTGACCATAATTGTTTTTAAATAATTGCAAAAGGCGTTCTCATGCGGACAATAAGTGGTAATAAATTTCTAGTGCATTGTTCAAAATTAAGTGTGTAAGTTTAATTATGCAATAAATATTTATTAAGATAAATGTATAGTATATAGGCGAACTCATATTTGCCACTGTACTTGTCAGTGGTTGTCGTTATTCTCAGATTCCACATTTTTCTAGCCCTCTAATCTTTTCTCCTCTTTTCCCCGGCTTAAACTAACTCCCCTTCTAGTTTTTGTAGGTTTTCCTATCGTCTCCTTCCATTTGAAAACTGGTTTTGACCTAGTTTTCCCTACGTCCGTCCAAATGTACAATTTCTCGGGTTTCACTTCTATCTGTGATAGATATCTTTGCATAATCTCTACTTCTATAAAGACTGTTGCATACCTCAATGGTGAAAATAATATAACTAGTAAGTAATTCTAATCTTGATTAATTTGAGATAATGAACTGATTGCAAATGCTTATATCTGCGCTATGAGAACGTTAACGAAAAACATTTTGAGGACCATGTAAGACTTGAAGCTTTTGAGGACAAGTTTGTAAGCTACTTTGGTTTTCATAGCAAGTCATGTTTAGCCGGGTTAAAAGAGTTTTACAGTAAAATTCGATGAAATTACTCATTTTTGGCGTAGAGAGGCAACTATGGTTAAATATCATTGACTGACACTTTCAAACCATGTACTGCTTATATAAAACACGTGAATTTCATATCCTTTGTGGAGTTCGTGCAGTTCAATAAGAAGTGCCACAATACAAGTATTAAAGAAATTTTATTTATTAATGCAGTGTTTGTTTTTCTCGTAGTAACTAACAAGCACTCTCACAATATGTCTTTTAGTTACATTTGGCTTCCCTGAAATCTAGTCGAAGTAGAGTAGAAAAGTGGAAAACGCAACATGTTTGATTGAGGGTGAAATTTCTCTACTGCGTGATTTAGTGGCAGCGAAATCCGATAAAAGTCAATGGCGCGCGTCCTGTTTCCTCCACTAAATGTGATGCAAAAGAAATGTAGCAACTGACAAACATGCAGCCAATCTTCTGTACTAGCCTGTTTTGCCAACAGTAATGGGAGTAACAAACTGCCAATTTAAAATAAAAGACTGATGGTTATTATTTCCCTTTTTGTTTATATCTACAATATTTATAATTCCCTTTAGATATTTGTAAAGTTATTGCATCGTAAGGAAAATTTTCCATATTAAAGAGCTTTGATTTGTTAATTAATTGTTTTTAATTTAGTCAGTTTATTAAGTTTTCAAAAGTGAGTTTACTCACAGCAAAGATATATATGTTCTGGAAAAAAATTCTATTCCGAATTATAACAATGTAGAGAGACTTGTTTGCAATAAATTAACACTCTTAAGAAAGATATTAAAACTTTTAAGTGCACCATACAGGATGTTCCGCTTAGAGATATCAAGAGGTAAATATTTACTGTTTAAAATCAGAACAAGATAATTTTTATGCTTTTCTTTTTTACAATATTCAGAAACACTTCAACTTTATATATTGGTGATGTAAATGCGAGCGTGCATGAGTGCATGAGTGCTCTTGCGCGCGTTCTTGCTCATGCGCCTATACTGCAATGTTAATTGAAAGGGTATATCTGGTGCTACATTCTTAGTAGAACAACAGACACGCTCTGTATACCACAGCAAAAAGTTGAATGTATGCTATGGTTGAAAGCACAGCATGTTCGCCGTGAGTGGAATGAGTGGGTTCTAGATGTCTGCATGGCAACTGGAGTCGCACACATCGAGTTAGATTGACTATTCGCCTAAATTTGGAGAGTTTCTACATCAAGTTGTGGTAAAAGATTTGTTAATAAATAATTATTTGCATTTTCGAAAGTCTATTATCACTTATTTCTCGATATATCTAAGGAAAACTTCCTGTTTTGTAAATAAACATTTATTTTAGAGTAATGTGAAAAATACTTGATAAACGAAAAACGAAACGAAACGGGATTATATAACTCAAAAGAGAAAAAGCGTAGTTATATAACATAATCTTCAAACTGCATGTAAGAAAACTTAAAATGTCACTTTGTTGAAACATTCTCTAATATTCATTGTTTAACCGAATAAAACAAAATTGACTTGGGTGTCCACGTGCGGTGTAGAAAGGAAAATCTTAGATTCTGCTTTTGTAATTGTACCTTTGATTAACTTATATGTAACTCTATGAAAAGACTTACATTTTAACACAATTTTTCAAAACATTTTTTAAATGCAATCTTCATTATATCTTCTTGTAGTTCAAGGCAATTAGAAGAAAGAGACACAAGTTCTATTAAGGCAGTTTTTCCGAGTGAAAAATATTTATGTGTGTGTGTGTATATGTGTGCGTGTGTAGACCGCCACGGGTGGACCAGGTCGTTAAGGCGTGGACTCATGAGCGGAAGGTCTGGGTTCGAATCCCAGCAGGACCATCCTTCCTGACTTTTTTTTCCCCAGGTTTTCCTCAGTCCTCATAAGTGGCAAATGCCGGGGAGGTACCCTAAATTTAGGCCTGGAATGCTTCCTTCCTTATAAAATATCTTTTCCCAATATAGCATATCATCTCGTGTATCACCAGTGTCCATCGTTTGTGGTGCCTCAGTAGTAAAAACGGGTGTTAAACACCACTCAGAAAAAATCTGTGTGTGTACATGTTGCAATTTGTGATATAAATGTAACTTTATGACAGATGTGACAAAGGACCATTTTTGTTTGCATAAGAACGCCCATACTTGAACAAATGGTTTTGATTGTTTGCTCCTTGCAGATATTAGAACATGCACGTAGAACTGTAAGACCTCCCGTTTTCAGAAACCGCACAGGAGAGAGCTGGGAAGTGTTGAGCATTTCCACTTGAAATGAAAACCAAACATTTCAGAGGATGGGAGGTGTGAAAGGAAGCCACAGTTAAATCGTCTGGTCAATCCTTATGCTCCGCTTCGCAATCCCGTGTTTGGGGTTTGGAAATAAATGGAAGATGTATGGCTTCGTTTGATGAATGTGGCGGCAAAATGCACAAGTCGATCGATCACCTGACCAATGACGTGTGTGAGTGTGTCGGGGTGTCAATTTCTCCCCTAGTGTGCGTGAAGGGTACGTTTTGTTGGAGCTCGGCCACCACCACAAAAGATGGATATAGATGGATATTTCAATCTCACCTCCATTACAACCCACCGCTATTTTCCCGGCCAAAAGTCTACCGCTTTTCTCTACCATTCCCCACTCATTCGCCATCCTACTTTCCCGTATCTGGGCACTCCATGCCAGAGGGAGAGCATATTAAGAGTTTGCTGAATGTTATTTTTGAAACTGCGTATTAGGAAATAAACTTGTAGCTTCCAAGTCAACAAATTATCCTCAGTAGCTCAGGTTTTCTATAAGGGTGGAACTTTATGACGGACTTCGAGGGAAAGATTGATGCGAAGAAAACTTGATACCAATTTTCTTTTGTTGCTTTCTGACTATCACTGGCTTAACAAATATGAAACGTTCTAAACTTTGTCTACTTTTCCTCCTGACTCACATGAAAATTAAAATCTGACTGCCTTGTTCTGCCGCAATCGACCATGCCTACTTTATCATACAGTAAATGTTTTTTTGCTTTATTTTAAAAGTAACACCGATTGGACGAAATATTCAATCTTTGAATCGCCTTTGCAAAATGAACCGTAGCAAAAGAAATAAATACTAATCTTAAATTCATAATCACATTTTAACTAATATTGCACTTTTATATATTGATAAATATTGAAATATTCTCTCTTCATACAATCATAGATTCAGGCAAAGATTTACAATTGAAAATTACAATTACATAAAACTGATAATAATTAATAGTATACACAATTTGTACATATACGTCAGCATTACAAATTCTTATTTAAAATGTTAAATATAACATAGCTTCTGAAGAGGAATAAATAAAAATAACTAATACACATGAAAGCTAGTTAGTTAAACGCATATTTCTGCCACATGTCTAAACAGTGTGTCAGTAAAAAGCAGTGCTTTTTGATGGACAGTTAAAATTTAAAATATTATACCATCATTTTGTGGATACCTAATACTATAAACATTAAAAACGATTATTTCCAAAGTGTTTTGCCGGAATGAGCCTAATGCCAAGACAAATTATGCAAAAACCTCTTTTGAAATGTCGTTCATGCATCTTGTAGTCAATACATAGAATTAAATGTCATATGCAAGAATAGAATTCAAATGAAAGGAATATAACGTTTTCAGCTAAAGCAGCCACTTGCAGCTTGCCTTGGCAATTCAACACTTTTGCAGCTGTGCATTACGGACTCAGTTAAATTTGAGAAAACATACATGGTATTGGCAACTAATCCTTGTTAAAGCAAAGTTTCCAGCCCACTGACGCTACACGGCAATTATTGATCCTGGTGGTTTAGTGGTAGGCATACTTGCCTTGTAAAGACAAGTTCGCTGGTTTAATCCCAGCCAGAGTTAATGGATATTTTCGGGCGTGTAGATTTACGGCATGTAAAAGAACCTCAAGATAAAATTTTATCGGTTGTTTCGAAGTACTAAACTTAATGGGACGCTGATGACCTCAGATGTTAAAGAGCATCCTTAAATGATAAACCAAATAAAAAGTATACGGCAATTGCTATTCCGGTGTCATGTCAAAGGTTGCAAACTTCTTCATGGAACATCAACCGGTTTCCTTACAAATCTTTTTTAATGTACAGGATGGCGCACGAAAAGTCATAGATTGAAATTTGTTTATATAACTTTTAATGAACAAAAAAGTCGATTTTTCTGTTTTACATTAATCATCAGAATGTGTATGCTCGGTGAGCGTGCAGTACATGTTCAATATGTCCACCTTGTTGACGCACTGCCTCTTCGAGACGAACTGTGACGTTTCCGAACACTCTACGACACGAATCTTCTGTTACTTTCTGGAAAACTTTTCTGATAGCCGCTCGCACTTGCATTAGATTGCCTGGTTTGTTGCAGTAAACTGTCTCCTTCAAATATCCCCATAAGAAATGATCACAGTGATTTATATTCGTCTGTGTGGCGGCCATATTGAACAGTCCTGGAAACGTTCTGGATATCGAAATGTTGGTGCGGGAAATCCAGAGTAACGTTTGCTGTATGAGGACGAGCTCCATCTTGCATGAACCATTGGTAGCCCTGTTGAAAAAATTTGCGGAAGAAAATTGTTCTGCAACATGTCCATGCAGCTAGCGCACTGTAACTGTGTCTTTGAAAAAGATTGGCCCAAGATTCCATGACTGGGAATGGCACCCCATACACTAACTTTTTCTCCGTAATTTTAAATCTCGTGTACAACACTAGGAGGTTCTCGTGCGCAAAATCTGATATTCTACCTATTGACGCTACCGTTCAAATGAACGTATACCTCATCAGAAAACCATGTGTTATGATTCACGGCATCATCATTTACAAGAGCCGAAGTCGCAAATTGTAATCGCCGTACCTTGTCATCTTCCGTCAGTTTGTGCAACACTGTCATTTTATATGGGAATAAGTTCACGTCAGCATGATTGAAAAGAACGACTGAATGCCCAGTTCGCTGAAGCTCGTCTCGTAGATTTCCTGGGACTTCTTGTCAAAGCCACTCTCACAGCCTCGATATTCTCTGGAGTATGGACTGAGTTGACACGAGGTCGCTTTGCTCTAAAATACTGCCGTCAGTTTCAAATTGTGTGGTTAGTCTATACACTGTCTGTCTGCAGGGGGCCCACCTCGTACGAAAATGAACACGAAAACGTCGTTGCGTCTCTGCTACACTCTTCGTTTCCGCGTAAAACAACACAGTCTTCACTTTCTGTTCTAGCGTCTACCGGCTTCTTTCCGTCATTTGACTTAACTGTAGCGGTGGAGTCACGCATGCGTGATATTGACATCTGCTGTCTTCTGTTGAACCATGCTCGAAATACGGCTAATAGTCACAACATTCCAACTTTACCAACCTGCAAATAACATGTTTATTACACAATTTCAATGTATGATATTTCATGCACCACTCTGTACGTAAGATACAGCGGTTCATAGCGAGACACAGTTTTGTGTTTTACATTTTTTATTTCAAATATTACCCCTCGAAAACGTATATATAATAATTTGGTGATACAGTTATTGGTCAATACTGACATCATGTGCTTTACTTGTATGTTACAAGATCTGATATGAAAGTAAAGAGTGTGCCTTTTTGTTGTACCAAATAAAAAAACCATTTTCACCTCGAATATTTCACTATCTTATGATACGAAATTTCTATATCGTCAAATCTATCTGTAGCTTTGACAAATTCTTCACACAATATAATCATTTTCCTTGAAATGCAACTAATGGGATGACTGGAGATTAAGTTAACTTAACATACGATTACTCGTAATCTGAGGATGAAGGGCAGGAAAGTTCTTTTCCTTCTATAGGATTAAAAGAACAGTTAAAGAGTCTTCTTTTGTCACCCTTATGCTTAATACTGTTCTGTTTGCTTTCCATTGTCTTTAAAGTATGTTCAGTGAATTCTATTTTCTCTGTTCTATCTGTGGCTAACATACTCTTGTTTTTTATTCTATTTGGTTTCCAAGACTGGAACTTATAACATATCAGCTCTTATGAATTTATCAACTACAACATTTGAGTTTTCTGAGTTTTTAGTTGGCAGTGATGGTACTGACAAAACTCTAGTTGCAACTTTATTGTTATTAATCTGTGAAGATTCTGCTGTAGAATCTTCTTTGCTGTTTATAGAGTATCTATCACATTACTGGGTAGATAGTTATCATCCTTAAATACACTTTTGTCTCAGCAGAATAGTCGCAGCAATATTCATCTTTTTCTGCTAACTCAATTTTTCATCATTAGTCACAGAAAAGGAACTCTCATACAATTAGCAATTTCACGTATCGTTAAGGGAGTTTTAGATGTTTCTGGGTGATTTGTAAATCAAAAATAAATGTATAGTGCAATTTAAAAGATAAACATTGACTTTAAAAGACTGCAATTTATTAGAATAAAGTGGTGAAAACTTGAGATATATATTGCCATATCCAAATACTACTTTCATGGTTGTCAAACACAGTGACGCTATTTGTTCTGAAGGAACAGCTGTTTGAGAAACGTATCAATTTATAAACAAATAGCTTTACGTTTATCCAAATAGAAGACGTTTCAAGAACAAGGTTATCACCGAGATCGTCATACCATGAAATATTATTGCCGAATACAAAGTATATCTTAACGCATTATAAAAATAAAATGTTTCTAAAGCTTCTCTTCTACTACTGACAGGTTTTATTCCGTTGCCCGCTGACTTTTCTGCAATTCTGTATAATAGCCATACCTTCTATATTTAAATTTCACAAGCGAGAACTATCAGGAAAAATGTACCTTTTTCAATTTATCAATTTTAACAAATGGGAATTCTTTCTCGTGAAATTGCGAAACCGTTCTAAACCAAGAATTTCTTTCGCTTTCTCACTACTCTAGAAGATAATTTATTCTTCCACGGTCTCGTAAGCCAGTCGATGACAGTGCTCATTTTCAAGGAATATTTAATTGTTCTTGAACACCTGACATAATCCTCTGGCAGACAAAATTTTGTATCGTTTGAATCTGCGGGGCTACGCTAAGGACTTCTACACATATCTAAAATGAAAAATGAGCAATCAGTGTTCATCCTAATATTTCTACACTCCGCTCTCCGGTTTTTAACCAGTGGGGGGAGGTGGTACCTGTCCGGGTTAGAGGCGCTCAAGCTATCGGCTCGCGACAGTAACCACACAGCCAGACGTGCTTGAAACAATGTAGTAGTTTTATGTACATGATTTAAAAACCTCCCAAATGTGATTATTTGTGTTGCTTACGTTATAACTACAACATTGAATGATACTTCACATAGGAATAAATATACCTAATAATTCTGAAATAGTCATGAAATTGTACTGAAATATGACAATGCTACACCTTGCCATTGCAAGTTGTCACATGCCAAACGGTCCGAGACTATGAACCATGCACTGAGTACTGTGTTTCCTTTACATTTCGTTAACAGATCAACATGAAATAAATTTAGACTTCATATAACAAACATTTCAATAAATTCATGCTAGTTAATGTTAATGACAATTTCGGATGTCGCCCTAGCTAATTTTGCTCATCGAGTTTCCAGTAAAATGGTTTTTATTTGATGCCGCCAGTCTCTATTCTTAAGTTTCGCTGACATATCTATTTTTGAAGGATACAAAATACACCTTGTTAACCCTTGCTGCAGATGTCATTTCCCTGCTCAGGTTTAAGAATTATCCGCCTAATATAAAACTATTTTACTTATTTTTAAAATTTAACCAGTGCTTGTATGTTACTTGTTTTTTGAGGAAGTAATAATCTTGGTAGCTTTTCTTAAAAATTTACAAACGCATGATCAATAAATGGAAACTTATTAAACGAATAAAGAAGTAGAATTCAAATTACATCCACGCATGCTGCTGAGTGCATCTATCGGATATTAAAGTCGATAAATTATCACTCCCTTTTTGCAGAGAACAATATCTTGAGGATACAAACAATACTCCACCATAAGGGATATTAATGGTTACAACACTATTCAGCCATCGCCATTTTATTCGACCACAGTTTAGCACAAGAAAGTTAGTGTGTCGTTATTGATGTTGTGGGCAGTCGTAAAGCTAAGTCGTAATGTCCCCCACACAGAGATAAGCCCGTGGGAGGCAGTGATGATCATCCTCTGTTGTGAAGAACCGGAGCACCGGACTTACCTTTTCCCAGCCGCCATCTTCATCGAGATCATTTGTTAATATTGTAGCTCCTTGAAGAATGATAAAGTACACTGTGTTACTTTGTTTTATTTATTGAATAAATACATGCTATTTTTATGTACCGATGTCCATATACTCGCTCTAAATTTTGAAGGCCTCTTTCTTACAAAATGTACTTTATTGATATAGTTAAGTAATATAATGTTCTAGAATATTTGTATAACACTTAGCTGTTTGTACAATAGAAAGAGATTAGTGATGCTGAAAATCAGGAAGCTTTCATGTGCTTATGTGTATAAAGAACACATGTGTTTACATGGTAGTGTGTTAAGCAATGTACTAGGTGTCTGACCGGAGTCGTTCAAAATTGTTTAGTAACTCCAACAACACTCGTAACACGCGGGAGATATTCTCTTGTCTGGCTGGCGGTTTATACTGATATCAGCTCCGTGCTGTTTCGATTTTCATGCTACACTTGTACACTCGATCTTGTTATGTTGATGTTTTTGTTCTTTTTATTTACTTTCTGCCGTTTCTTTTAGTTATTATGTCTTTTGTCATTGAATCATTTGCTCCTCTAATATCCCGTCGAATCTTAATTCATGTTATCTGCATTTCCCCCCATTAACGTATATTTTGTTTCATTCGGAATTAGAAGCAGTCATGAGAAATAAGGTATCATTGAATTTATTAATTTAAGATATTTGAATATATCTGCAAGGTAACACTACCATAAAAATGCCTCAACTTCATACCCAGCCATGGTCCGAATGTGCATTCCCGGCCCTCTCCAACCTGAGGACTGCGCGCCAGAATATTTTAGAACTGGGTAGGCTATGATCAGGAAACGATTCCTTGTTGCGTTTCCTTGCTCCAGCCTTCGTATGGAGTTGGACCACGTCGGTGTATTCTTGAGAGAACATCTGCTATTCAGTTTTTCTGTTGCTATCTTTACTTTTACATTCGCGAGTTCTAGATAGTTGAACTACGATTTGCGGTAACCATACTTGATTCGTAAATCGAAGATCGAAGGTTCAATCCCGGCCAGGGTTGATGGATGGCTTCCTTCGAAAGGGAAGTAAAGCTGTGGGTTCCGTGTCGAAAATTTACGGCACGATAAAGAACCTCAAGCCTGAAAGAAGAGGCCTCTGAGCAAAATCTATCGGTCATTTCACGCCCTGAATTGAATGGGACGCCGATAACCTGAGATGTTAAAGAGCTTCCATGTATAAAACAAATCAACAAAGAACTACGATTGATTATGGACGGCTATGGAACGTTCTGGCTCATGTCATGTTTTTGATTTATTACTTATTTTCTATTATACAGGTGTAAACTAGAATCTTCCAGGTTCAGACTTATTTATTATTTTATCTATTTTAACTTTATTTGTATTCTGCGAAAATATAAGTGTTCCCAATTAGAGAATTTCAACGTCAACAGGTACTATGTCCATCACTAATTGTACTGTAGGTTGAAGCCTAAGAACGACATTGAGTATAGTGCAAAACAATTATCCTTATTGTCAAAATGTTTTAGAGGACTCAAACACGGATTAGAACGTATTAATTAAAATAAACAAGATCAGCAGTACAATGGTTTTGTAAAGGGAATTTCTCGTGACATTTCCAGTCCATATTAAAATAACAATAATCCGTTGTTCATAAAATAGTTTTGAATAATTATGGGAATGTCTTTTAATGCAATAGAATCAAGATTCGTATTATATGTTGAACCATTCCAGAACCATTAAAATTTGTGTTAAGCAATAAATTCCGACCGAATGCAATTGTTACACATTGCTTCCCTTTTGGCTTTAATTCGACTGTCAACGATTATTTCTTGCCTGCTTCCAAAAGTGTAATTGGCCAAAAGTCTAAGAAGCACTAGAGATGAATATGAAATAAAATTTTATTTATTGCTTAACACATTGCTCAGTGGTTCTGGAAACTAAAATCAGTACGTTGTAAAATGGATACCTCTGATTGAGATGCAAAATTGTCTTAATGTCTGCCTGAGAAGGGTTTAAGGTGTAGTTTTATGATTATGCTTTGAAAAGAAAAAAAATCTTGAGTTTATTCAGAGCAAGTTTGGTTTCTTCAAACCTAAATATTATTTTATCACTACGTTTGTTCCTGTTGAAAGATGTGAGCATCTGGGAGATTACATGGTTAAAATGTTAAGAAGATCATCAAAAAATATGTTACTAATACTACTGAATTTATTGTATCCGCAATTACACGATACAACGACTCCTGGTTTAATCACGCTTATTATGATAATTGTAAATATACTTAAAGATATAACTTAGATATCATTTCAGTATGTTTCTGTGAAGTAATTCCTTACTAGCATAAGCTTATATCATGTTAGGTTTATTTTTAAATGCTGTCAATTGGTTCATACTTGTGCAAAACTTAAAGTTTAGTTAAAATCAATAAAATGTTTCAAATATGAACTCCATAATAAATTAGTTTCTTACTTGCGCAAAGTTCTGGCTGCTTGTAGCAATATAGCTTATAAGTGTAAATTTTCACAAATAAAAACGAGTAGTTTATCAGATATTGAAATGTTTATGACGTAGCGATGTAAGTTACGGTAGCGTAATTTGCTACTTTCATATAAAAGTATATATAGTTCGTAAAGCAAACGAAGAGAAACTAAAATCAAAATATACAGAGCTTGAGCTAGAGAAAGATAGTTGACCAGTTCTTGCTTAAATATTCAGAAAATGCTGTCCAAAGAATAAACGGAACATTATCTAAAATGTTATCTTTATTATCTTTGTATTGAAAGCACTAAATGTATATGAAAATATATTTTTAAGAAAAACTGTTTGATCGTAAATTTATAAACATTTATGTATCAGAATTTAAATATTAAACAGAACCTCGAAATAAGACAATTGTTTTCACGTATTTCAATTTAGTTCCAAATATTAGTACTTAGATACATAATTGTTGCTGTGTGTGTTTTTTTTTAATAGTGTTTAACGCCCGTTTTCACTCTTGAGGCACCACAGGGTGTGGACACTGATGACACATGAAATGAAATATTGCGAAAGAATTTTTTAAGGAAGGAAATGTTCCAAGTTTAAGCACACCCCCGACATTTGCCAGTTATGAAGACTGAGGGAAAACTGCAAAAAACCTCAATCAGGGAGGACGGTCTGGTGGGATTTGAACTCCAGATCTCCCGCTTATGAGTTCAAGCCTTAACGACCTCGGCCACCCTTGGTGGTATTACTGTGCTGAATGAGTATGTGAAACATACAACAAAACATAAAACCTCGCCTCCTAAATGATAATGTAGAAATTATACGCGTATACACTTTCAATGATAAGATCTTAAGTTAAAACTCATGCAGTAAGTGGTTAGACGGAAATTAGCAAAAAGAGGGAGATATTATAAGATAAACAATAAATAATTCTTAATAAAATCTAAAGATATATTCCATATAAGTAGTAATAGAGTAAATTTGCATATTACTTTTTTGAATATATATATATATATAATGTCACAAGCATGAGCCAAAGTGGCCAACTATGACATATTTTAACATTTTTATATCTATAATAGATTTTCTAAATGTTTATGCTAGCAAATTACAAAAGAGATATTTTTGGAAAATGTAAATACAAACATTTTGTACGTTAAAGTGTGTAAACAAACAGCAATATTGATTTCTGAGTAAAGAGAGCAGTTTAGTATTGGAGGTATGTTAGCTAAAGCTTCCCCAAATCATCTCAGGTATGTCTTCGCCTGCCAGACTCACATGTTTCACTTTGGAGGTATAACGTCAGCAAGTACCCTTGTGGCGAACGCATAGTTGTATGCATAACGGTAGAGCTGCAGTTATGAAGAAAGCTCTCTCTTGCAAGGGTTACACGAGGTCCCATTCTGGAAGCTTATTCCTATCATAACCTTAAACTCGTATAAAGTTTATGGCCATTTCATAAATCCAGGAACCCCCCTCCACGTGGACAGTAACACAGGCTACACCCCTCCAATGCCTAAGTCCCTGAGGGCGCTCCTCAGCAAAACTGTGTTATGGTACTACTATTTTCATTGCCCCGCCCTCCTCCCTATACCCGCAATATCCCGGCCACAATAATTCGAGAGTCGACTTTATTATGTCAATTTTAACAGCATAGGATGCGATTTTCCTTCTTGGGAAAACAACAGAAAAAAACAAACCATAATCTTGTTTACGTTATTTCAGATGAATACGCAAATTCGAAAGGTTCGACGACTTCTCATTTCTTTGGGATGCAAATTTTGTTGGTTGTCACAAAACTTAACATATTAATCAACAAGAGTGTACTGCACTCCATAAAATTTACTGTTAATGTAGATTAGCGAATGAGAATGCGGTTTTCATGCAAACCAGACCTGTTTTCAAGTGATAAAAGCGTTTGTCTTAGGTGCGTGATATGTCTGATGCTCAAATGTTTTCCTACACTGGTCATGATCAAAGTTTGTTTTCCGGCCATGGTTGAAACTGTAGAAAAGTAATATATTTCATCATTACTGGTTATTTTTTACACTCAGAATTTAGCATACTGTGCACCTAGTGGACTGGTTTAGGTGCTAACGATTGGGACCTGCATTCGGAAGGTTCCGGGTTCGAGTCCCTAGAGTCCGGTCATTCTCACCATCATGACCCTCACTTATACGAACCTCATCCTTTCCTCTCCTATTTCATCTCATTTTATTTCATACTGATGGTTAAAGAGCTCAAGTCGAAAGCGGATGGGGCGCAAGGAAAAATTTCGTGAATATTTCACTAGAGAAGGGAGTCTTGTTTATTGAAGGCGTATTATCAAAGTTAAAGTTACATACAAGAATAAATAAATGTAGATTATTTATTGATGTTGCTAAACGAAACTTCCACACATGGTTCATTATCAAGTGCATATTCTGTACACTTTAAGGAAACATTAATACTTGGAAATACTGATGAATGCAAGAATCTATCGTGAACACAGTTGAGTCATACTGAAGATTTGAAACGTTACTCGGACAATTATCACTTTACTAAGTGTGCCGGCCCTCTTTGTCTCTGGGATATCCGTACACTGGATTAAAACAAAATGGTCTGCTATAATAACAATGAAACCTGGAGAAAAGAATGTATTAATCTGATAAAACCTGCAGCCTCTTCATATTAAACTGGGTATTGTGAAACAGTTCGTTATAACGCTGCATAAAGACGACAATTCCATTTTCTTCATAACCATCTTGACTTATTCCCTGATTGTCTGACAGGTTTCAGACATGAAGGATGATGGACCACTAATGCTGGTACCTAAAAACAGAAAGTGTGGAACTAGAACACAGAAGATGATCACGAATATAAAACTTCCAAATGAAGAGAAAGCGCTGTTGAAAGACTGAAGTGGTCACATAAGACTAGGAATGTATTGAATTTAAGTGGGCAGCTTTGTTAAATTATGATCATGATAAAAATATCCTGTCCTATATCGATTTTGTTTCCAGAATTTTTTAAATTAGTATGTTTCTAATAATAATAATAATAATAATAATAATAATAATAATAATAATAATTTGATCCTTACATGATAGACAGAATCTGATTTCAGTACCTTCGACAGAAAAATAAAATTAATTAAAAGCACTCTTCAGAGTTAAAAATCTTGAGTAATAGCTTAATTTCGTAACCCTATGATTGTAAAGATTCCTGCAATTAATGTTTCTTTTAAATAAATAGCTCATAATAAAATTAGTTCTTATATCATCAAATATTAAACCAGAAACTACAATTTATAACACTCAATTGTTATCAACTTTCCTATAATATTGAATGTGATGATAAGAAATCTATTTTAGCGGATACAAATAACATTTTATAATGTTGTAGTAGTAGTAGTAGTAATAGTAGTGTAATAATTCAAAAATATATTTGTAACAAATATAACTCATGCATGAAGCATGAGGGGCTCGGGGCGGTACGTGCTTTTACAATACACTAAGAAATACATGAAATTGCACAAGCCGATTTTTATCTCTTAAGAGAAGAACATTATATATCAAAAATGGAATTAATTACTTAAAAATGAAAAAAATAGAACAAATAATTTTAAAAATATATAAGTAAAATAAGCAGAAAAGAAATCAGTACAAAATAAATAACTTACATCCCTACGCATATATGTACCAACTTTTCCAAAATAGTGTGACTAATGTTCCCTAACCCACTCCTCGCTTGTCTACCTTTTTCGATCTGAGTTGTCTCTCTTTGTTTAAAAATTTACATATTCCCTCTACTTCTTGTCTGGCAACGAATTCCAACACTGCCACTGTCATCTCCCCCTACTAACGGGCTCGGTAGACCTTTTTCTTCACTCATTCGTCCCCTTGCAGTACTCCAGAATATGTTCTTGAGATTCTTTCTCCGCACTCTCTCTTTCAGTCTTCTACCTAAACCAAGCGGCTCCCTATTACTGCGTTAGGCCCCATTTGGATGTAACGCTCCATCTCCACCCGATTTCCAGCTCCGATTGTATGACCAGCAAAACTTTTTCTGCACACCCCGAAAGACTCAGCTGCCTATTAATGTCCCTCAGGCGTTTCTTAATTTTCCTCCTTTTCCCCGCTCTGCGATCCAAATGTTACCCATTCCTATAGTTTTCAGACCCTTTCTTAATTTTGAAACCCAGGTCTTATTGCCTCCCATTCCCAGTTGCTCCCAGTAGTTGATCGCCCTAATTATTTTCCGATCTTCATGATCAATTCGTAGCCAGTACTTCACTGCTCGGATCCAGCATTCTATAATCTCGGCATGGGCACCAAATTGCCTAAGGATTCCGTAATTTGCTGTATCCTTCCCCACTCCTAAACTACCTGTCATAAAACCCGGTCTCCGTTTGTTCCCAACCCCAAATTTCAGCCCCATAAATCATTGTAGATGGTACTACTGTCCCATCTACTGTCACAACAGTCCTACCGGCATGTCTGGGATTCTGGAGAGTTTCGTGCTTGATCTAAGCTTCGATCAATCAATCGTCCATTCATCGAGAAAGTCGAGAAATGTTTCATATTATCGACGTTTGTCCTGCATATGTCCATGTCCCTGCCTTGCTTTAAATGGTTCCGTTCATAAAGGGCATAGTCTTTGTTTTCTTGTATTCACCTTAAGTAACCATGTATTACAATAGGCCTGTAGTCTGTAGGCCATCGATCGCAGTAGTAGTAGAAACAATTAATTATCGAGTCTGCATATCTCCCACCGTAGGTGACCCTAATTTTCTTGTAACAATGCCTCGATTATGCCGTCAATAAAGGATTAAAGATCAATAGTAATTTTATTTTTTCATAGAAAATTCTGCCAAATATTTTCTCCATAATCGGCAGTAGCGTGACTCCCTCATAGTTGTGCGGATATATATAGTATTATATATATTACAGTATTATAGTAACCCAACAGGCTGGGTATTCCTCTTTACTACATATATTGTTAAATATTTACAGCTACGCCAAACCAAACCTTTGAATGTATGAGGCCGCTTTAAACAATTCAGGCGGCAGCCCAGTTTTACCCTGCTTTAGGCTTTGATATATATATATATATATATATATATATATATATATATATAACTAACATTTCTCATGGTGATTTTGAAATCAGATTATAGTACAATTAGTGATATTATACAATAAATATTAGACTGCATTCTAAGATTTGTTTGCATAGTAACCATGGTGACAACCTGGAACCATATGAGGCTGGAAGAAAGTCAATAACAGCTGCGCATACAAATGCACACTCGATGTGATGTGGTTTTCAAATATCTTAAAATAAATGCTGAATATGGCAAATGTGCGAGTTCTTCTCTTTTCTTTAATTAAATTTACCCACTTTTTAAAACTGATTGCTTCTTTTCTTGCAGGTGGATGAGAAGACGAGACCATTAACGAGAGCAGGACGCGTTCAGCAACCGAGTTCGGGTACAGATGATCAGGGGTGAGTTTAAAACAATTTTAATTTTTAATATACGGTATTTCTAGCAGATAACAGATGAAGGTGAGTGCTTACGAGGGTAAGTGCATAAGTTTCCGGCCTAATCACTTTCTAGGTATGATAAAGACAAAAATTATATTTCACTTTTCAGTATAGTTACCTTTTATAGCAATACCTTATCACATTTTTGAATTAACATTTTAGTCCTCCTCCCCAAAATTGTCAGAAGTCTTGCCTGCAAAATTGGTAAAAACAGCATCCATTACCTCTTTCTCACACTTAAATTTCATTCCTCGAAGGTCCTTCTTGAGTTTTGAGAAGAGAAAATAGTCACTGAGAGCTAATCTGGGCTGCAGGGTGGATGATCCATCTCCTTTAAGCCACATTTCTTCACGGGTTCCTTTGCCACAAGAGCTGTGTGCACAGGCGCGTTGTCATGAAGAAGGCATCAGCACCACTCAGCTTTCCTCGCCTTTTCTCTTTGATGAAAGCACGTAGTAGGCCAGCATAATAATCCCCATTTACTGTGGTATTTCTCTCCTTGAAATCAATGAAGAGTACTCCTTCACAGTCTCAAAAGATTGTGGGCATGATCTTCTTGATTGACTGAGTGACCTTGGCCTTTAGAGGCGGTGCTTCGCCACTCCATTGAATTCTCTTTGACAATGGATCATGGTAGAGGACCATAGTTTCTTCTCCTATAGCAGTGGTTTGCAGAACTCTCGTTGCCACGGCAGAGCTCCAAAAATGCCTGACAATAGATGATTCGTTGCTCCTTTTAGACTGAGGAAAGAAGTCTAGGCACCCATCTTGCACTAACCTTATTCGTGTTTAAATGTTCATGAATAATTCGAAGGACTGTTGTTTTAGAAAGACCTAACCTTGCTGCTATTTCTGTAACTTTGAGCCGCCGCTCTTCCATAATTTCACCTTCCACAAGAGAGAGCGATGTTTTCAGAAGTGAGCACCTCCTAGGGCCGACCTGCAAGCTCTTCGTCCTCAATGCTTTCTCGACCCATTCGAAAAAATTTGGCCCATTCTTTTACGGTTGAATATGAGGGGGATGCTTCCCCATATACACCATCCAAACGCTGTTTAATTTCATTTGGAGTACGTCCTTCTTTTGTGAAGAACTTTAACAGCTGGAAACTCCATTTTGAACATGTCACTATCTTCTACACATAGCCTTATTTATACAACTATATCTGAATAACTGAACACTACGAAGCGGAAGTTACAGCTGCAATTATTTAACAGATAAAGCATTACACCAGATAAGGATTTTGTGAAGGCGATAACCCTTATCGGCGTGACCGGAAACTTATGGACCTCCCTCTATAAGTGGAAATATAAAAGGACGACGCGGCCACTGAAGGGTTCAGAAAGATAAGTGTAAAAATTAACGTAATATTTAAGTTAAGAGCTCGTTCCTTCATTGTTAGGTCGAGCACTTTCCAGAACTCCCTCGCATAATGGGGAAAAAAAAGCACTTTCATAATGGAAAAAGGTAAAAATTCTCTTCTGGGAGAACATAATTCAACATTTCTTCTGGGAAAAAATTGTGAATAAAAGAGCTACAAGCATTCTGAAAGCAAATTGAAACTATTGCCTTCTGACCATTTCGACCATAATCCCAAATTCTATTCATAATACTCTCTCTGGAATGTTAGTCGAGGAGTCTAATACGTCTTTTTTTTCGTGTTCCTGTAAACTTGTTGTTGTTGTTATTATTATTATTATTATTATTCTCAACTGAATTATTCGAAATCAATATTGTTTTGGTGCTTTATTCATAAACTTTGTCTTCCATAACATTTTTTCTTTTCCCACCCCTTCAGATTCCTCACTCATCCCTCGGCGAATCTTCACAGAATTCTTCTCACATGTCTTATTGTTCACATAATCTTATTCTAAAAATGCTTTAAGCAAATTTTCTGAACCATAAGACTCACAACTACTCCCCTGTATTTCCTGTCATTATAAGAAAGAGATTACAGGATCCATCAGAACGTGAGAGCACCACTCAGTAAAATGCGCACTTGATGGGGTGTTTTGTTTTGTAATTTGTATCAACATGGGTTACAGCACGCTAGGGGAAATGAGTCGTTTACTACTTCGTATTTATAACGTGTCTTGTGATATAATGCAAGGGTTGTTACTGTAGGTGTTTTTTCTTCCCCGCTCCCCTAACCTAACGATACCTAACAAGAAGTCTAGCGAAAATGATACATGGTTTCCATTCCTCGCATCCCGTGTCGCACCGTGAGACAATAAAAACCCTGAGATGGGAGGGAGGGGGCTGCATAAATATGGTGGTTGTCGCAGTCATTGCTACGCCACGTAAGGAAAAGGAAGCCGTAGATGAAAGCCGCGATAGAGAGCGCGTCGGTGGAAAAAGATGCAAGAGTCAAGGGAAGAAAAACTGATGACTAATTTGTCCAAATTCTCATCTGGAGGGAAACACCGATAAGCAAAAGACATACGCAGCGCTGTTCGGGGAAAATGAAAAGAGAACCAAGCTGTTGGTTTTACTCTGTTTTTTAGTCTGATTTACCGTGTAGCAGATATCACTTAAGAGCAAAAGTCTGGGAAAGGGTGGGAGCACTGGTCTGGGATTTAGGTTATGAGAATGACAGAGGAAGAAGGGAGAGGGAGAGCGTGTGAAGGAGGAGGGGGTAGTCGGATTGAGATAGATGCAGTAAAGGATGGAGGGGGAGGGGAACTGAAACGCTCAGAAATATAACTCACCTTTGCCCCTGTTCCAAAAGTTTTCCGAAAGTAAAACATTCTTCATCCTCGTCCTGCTCTTTTTCTTGTTCTTCTCGTTCTCTTGTTGTTTTCCGTGAGGAGGGAGTAAGACATGGGCTGGAAACATTTCGAGGAAGGGAAATAGGGTATGGATGGCAAGAAGTTGCTTTGAAAACGGAAAAAGCTTTCTGAGAAGGGAATTATACGTATCGGGTACTAAAACTAGGATATGAGCTATGTAAACAAAGTCTAGACCCTCTCTTTGTATTGATTCTGAGTATGTCATTTGTTTTTAGTCACAAGCCGTTATTACTGACAGCAAAAACGTTTCAGTTTCCTACATGGCAGGCCATTGTACATTTGTACATTTTAAAGTTTAACAAATATTACATCTATAACTACAAAACCATTTTATTGCGATAAATGTTAATTTCCTATCAAGTATCTACAAATTGGTGGCCGGCGTTTAGGATCTTTGCACGATTTACATACATTTAGCTATAACGCATGCAGGCGTATATTTTTAGCATTTATGTAATTTTTATAGTTTTATTTCCAGTTATAACGTAAATCAGTTCATAGTACGGTTTATTGCTGATGCTTTGCCGCAGCATTGTTTATAAATTCCGTTTATCTTCTTTACCTTGTCTCGTTCCTTCCCCTGTTCAGCTGTTCTTAGCTCAACCTGTCATATTATACAAGTTTTCTGGCAAAAGATTATGTTTATTTTGCATTCGATACGATAATGGTATTGCATCGCCCAACAAAGAGTACCATGCGTCATGACTAATTGCAAACCTTGATGCGAAGGAGCAAGTATGAGGCTGTAATGGGGCGAAATATTATCAACAACTACCCATTATAAAGCACATGCATAATTAAACAATAAATAACAATTTAAAAGTTTACCTTTGTTCCATTTATTTAATAATTATTAATGAATGTTTTAAGAAGCTATTGCCTTCCAAAATATTTTTTTCCAAATTATTGAAAAAAGAGTTATATATGAGAGTTACTATTTGCTGCATTTTATTTATTTAGCTTATATAAGGTTATACTTCACGGTTTCCTTTCGTATAAGCTTAAATTAGCACACAATTTTCAAGAATAAAAAAGATGTTCTTTTGCAACCATATTAAAATTGTTGTTTTATTTATTATGTTTTATCTGTAATAAGTGAGCTCATGTCGATTGGAATTTTCATCTCGACAGAGTTTAATTAATTTAGTAGCGTTAAATGTTAGTGGTATGTAGAACTATGTCCAATAAATTTATTTGAACAATTTACAACATTTATTGAGGTGTTTGTAACAAATAGACACAACATTACAAATGTTGGGCTATCTTTCTTAGTAATATAAAGTATGTACTCTGCAATTTGCAAAAATATGATATACTGTAAATGTTGATGGTGCATCTACATTTATTAAAATCAATATTTTGTTTTTATATGGAGTTTAATATTGTTTTAGAGACTTTTATTTTACTTTGAATTGATTCATTCTGTATATAACCGTCAGCTACCACCAGCATCAACCAACACAGTTGCGGAACCAGTGTCGATTTATAAATGTGGAACAGGAAGTCAAGTGGGTATTTCTTGGCCCATATTTGAAATTTATTAATGTCAAGGTTTTCCATTTTAATAATTAGCAAAAAGGATAATGTTCATATTGTTGGATTTATAACATAGTATTATATTTTTTCACATAATTTCCTTTCTTTCTTTTCTTTTTAATAGTAACTAATGGTTGATTGAATTTTAAATCATATATTTTCGATTTATGTAATTCATGCCTTCGACAAGCTCCTATGATTCCAAAAACTAGCTCTACTTGTAACAAAATCTCATATATTACTGTATTATTGTTGCCAAAATTATGTTTTCCACCAATACATAAATGATGTTGAACTTTTGAAGAAGTGTAGAAATGCATGAAAAAAAATTAATTGAGTTTAACCGGATTTGAATTGAATCTACTGGTTAATATTACTTATATATTAATTTGCAAATATAACCCCGCTACTATAGTTTCAAGTTTTCTATTTATCTTTCTAACATTAGACTGTGATTAGTACATATTTGTGATCTGTTTAGATTTAGATTTAGATCTGTTTAGATCTGTTTTCCTTTATTTAGGAGAAAATAGCTTAGATTTCTTACATCTGATTTACGTTCTAACACCGAGTACTATTTTCTTTATTTAAGATAGTGCATCGGTGAAATTGTAACCAAAAATATGCAATATATATAATTTTTTTTAGATTTTCATCATTTCATTATGTTTGAAGTTTCTATTTTCATATAGTGCTTTCATTTTCCGAATTCGTCACATATTTAGAGCGTAACGCGGTAATTTAAAGGGCCCTGCGAAGGTAGGTTTTCCCTTTGAGGCAAAAATATTCAACCATTTACAGTTCAAACTGTCAGTTTATGATCCAGATATCAACAAAGGGAAAAAAGAATGCCTGAATAATATTGCAAACGGACTGAAAACTGGCCTAAAATGTGTGGTAGCTGAATGGAGAGTGAAAACACATTATGTGGGAAAAAAGTCTGGCAGCCTAAAAGAAAACACGATAGTGAAATTGCCAAACTATCATCATCGTACAATATCCCTTCGTCTTTACGAAGTCTGCCATACTTGCAACTATTTACTACTGCATATCAACGGCTGAGAATCCCCAACACTTCAAGTGTCCTGACTTTTAGCATAGAGCTATTGCGGCAGGTAATGAACTCCCTCGCCATGACAACGCCACTATGAAAACTGTCCTCAGGACAGAAGATCATACTAGTTTATCAAAGGCTTCTGCTGCAGCGTTCAACTGTAGGGAAAACCCAGAATGCTACGAGGGCCTACATAGTGTTATTTGGTCAAAGTGTCTCAAAGAAGTATTCGTTTCAAAGAAGAAATTGGAAATTGCTATAACTCTGCCATTTCACAATTTAATATGGGACGTGAGGCTTCCCAAAAAGTAAATAAAAATTATAGCAGGGAGCTATCCTGAATGAATCAGGACAAAAAATTAGTGAGAGATAAACATTAGGAGAAGTGAAGTGAACTGGAGCACAAAGAGGACATAAAAGAGCACTAGGACGTTGGAAATGGCCAAGACTATTGCAGAGTTGAATAAAAAAGAAATAAAAGGAGAAATGTATGGATCTGTACAGTTTTAAAGCAACAGAATATGGTAAAGTACAGTTTTCACATTTTAATTTTAAAATTCGTTTTTCTCGCATACATTTTTTTCAGGTTTTACTCAAATTCAAAATGCTCTACGCGATGCAATTTTCATGCAATTCTTTTTAAATTTCAGGAATTGTGCCTAAATAAAAAGTAAACTTTTTATTTTGGCCATGTTATAGTGTTAATAATGATTAAATAATAAAAAAAGTTCTTCAGCACATAATCCAGAATTTGGGGGAAAATATATCAAAATTAAAAAATTGTTCTTTAAAAATTATTATCAATTTTAACATAAAAAGTCCGGATCTGTTTTATTTTAGTATTGTGAGGCAAATACTAAATTTTTAAACAAAAATTTTAAATCTTTCATTGCGTGGAGCATTTTGAAAAGTTAGCAATTAATTAAATGAAATTTATTTAAAAAGGAGTATGTCGGGAAATGTTGATGATAGAACCATAAAATGTTGTATTTATTACTAATATAGTCTCGTAAAAATTGAAGTTAATAGAATATGAAATAAAAAAGTTATAATTTTCACGGATGCATTACCTTAAACATATAATTCGATGCTTGATATTTAGTGTGAACTGTAATATCAAATAATTTGTTTCTAGAGTTGGTGACTTCATTTTCTTTCAATTAGCTCAAAGTAAAATTATCAGCACATTTTCTGATACCTATATATATTTTGTTCTCCATTTCATGAATTGCTCATAAAGTTTTTCCATAATTTTTTTCGGTTTTTGTTGCCTAGTGCTAACCATACTGCCTTGTAGATCCTAGATCATGGGTTCATACTTGGCCAGCCTCGGTGGATTTTTAGGAGAGTAAAATCCTAGTATGGCTTATTTCGGAAAGGAAGTAAAACCATTCATTCTGTGTCATAGATTTACGGCCTGAAAGAAGAGGCCTCTGAGCACAATTGCTCGTCCTAAATTGAATGGGAACCTAATGATCAGAGATGTTAAAATAAAATAAATATTCTTCGATTTTTGAGGTAATAAGTCGTTATTCATGTTCATTGCTCGCTCGTATTTCCACATTGTCCATACCAGACACATCAAACATTTTTAAATAAAATATTCATTGAAAAACCACAAACTCACAAAAACAAAACGTTGTTTTCTGTTGCTTATTTTCGTAGGTGTAGTCACTAAGCATATATCATCGATCTCACTGCTTTGTTTCCCACTGTTTCAAACTGTGTTCATACTTCAATACAGTTAATTACACTAAGTAAACGTTCCTAAATAAATTGTACAGTTTTAGCCTAATAATCAGGTAACTGGCCGTATGAAAATAGCGTATGCAATTCATTGACTGTCGATCTCTAAAAATGACGAATTTTGTACTCTTGTCATAATACAAGTAGCTATTATTGCATGAACATTGGCATAAAATACAATGCTAGTTTATTCACATTATAAACGCTTAAATATAATGCATGACAAACCGAGTTCACAACCCTAGAAATGGAAACATAACAGATGACTGTAACATTTGTACATTAAGTTGCCCTTAATAGACAGTAAGGTTTCCTTATTAAGTGATTCGTTATGAAATGACATCCATGATACACCTACTGGCTGCAATGCTACTCAACAACTAAAAGCTAACGCTATGGTAACCGCTTAGAGCTCCTAAAACTATTTTTTGTGTACATACTAATAAATAACTAGTTGCTCGTTTTCTCTGTATGCTTGTAGCATTTCCTTTTCTATGTTTTCTATTTACGGTACAAAGGAACTTGTTCAACTGTGAACTTAAACAAATTTGAAGTTGTGACAAAAAGAAACTGTACACTACAGATTTATGAATTGGGGCTATAATAATTACGACAATAATAGAAATAGAATCGAATAGAATAACATTAATGGTTGGTTATTAATACCGCTAAGTAACTGACATATACATAGAAGTTATTTGAGTTAGGGGCATGAAGAGCGCTTTTTCCGGTTGTGGCGGCTGCGCTTTCTTAGCAAGCAGCCCATAACTCAAATAACCTCAGTGTAGTACGACAAAAATACCTACATAAAGTTTATTTATAATAGTGCTGCAACAAATTTATATTTAATCGATTTAGCTCTAGTTTGTCTGTATATAAACTTAATCTGAGTATGGACAACTTGCAAACTGAAGTTAAAAGCATGTGTCTACATCCATCATATAAAGAAAACCCAAATTTCAATAGCACAACACTTATCCTTCCTGCAATAAAAATATTTCTCTCGTTGCTGATAGAATTACCAAATATACTACACATACAATCATTCAGAACAGAAGCAGAAACAAACCCAATGCAAAATGATATTGAAATACAATACTTGTTTTCAGCTTTTTATCTTCCAATCAAGTGCATTAAAGCGAGTCATTTGCCTGTTCCACTGCACATTTGAGTATCAGAGCTTACAGTCCATTTACTCTTACATATTTACCGCCACGGGTGGCCGAGGTTGTTAAGGCGCGGACTCGTGAGCGGGAGATCAGGGTTCGATTCCCACCAGGACCTTCCTCCCTGACTAAAGTTTTTTCCAGGTTTTCTTCAGTGCTCATAAATGGCAAATGCCGGGGAGGTACCCAAACTTAGGTCTGGTTCGTTTCCTTCCTCTAAAAAATTTGTTTCCCAATTTGTTATTTCATTTAATTATCATTAGTGACCACCATCTCAGTAGTAAAAATAGGCGTTAAACACTATTAAAAAAACTCGTATTTATTATCATCATAGCCAAATATAATAGGAAGATGTATCTTGCAGCAAATGTGGGTAGAGTTTGTTTTTTATTTTAATTAGAATGGTAGCATATTATGATGAAATAATTTAAACACTGACTTCAGAAATGTAATAGAATTTCTTGAGAGAGTAGAATGATAGAAGATATCCTCACCAAGCGGAAACAGTCGTGTTTCCTGGCAACTAAAACCAATTTCCGGAGCCTGGAGTAAATAACGGGGCAGAGCAACCGGACACAGATAAGCATTAAACAATGCCTATATCATGTTTTATTAGCACATGTCGAACCACGTCTTATACAATAATATACACACAAACAATGTGAAGTTCCTCTCTTGTCCTGGCAGTTATCATCAGCATTGCTTTCGGAATTTGATTTATTTGCAATAAAATAAGCTATAACAGTAATAAATACTTTACTTTTTAACCTTAAATCAAATTATGTTATTTTTAAGTAATATTAGACGTATTTTATTTGCCAAACTACAATCATTAACATAAATGACTGTAAAGTGCATGGTATTTTTTCAGCAATATTATATCTCTTTTTTACATATATATCCTGCTTAAAAGGTGCCATATATTATGGTCGTAATTCTTTCTAGAAAAACCTATTGTTTTACTAAAATCAAATTTAACGGAATGTAAGGTTAAACATTGAAGAATTATAATCATACGGTTTGTTTTCACTATGTCTTAATGTAAATCTAAAATAAAGCTTCTTGCCGGGTCTTCATAAGTGTTTTATAGTTCTATTGGCTCTTTGTTTAAATTTTTTCAATGAGGCGAACCTCGCAGTTATTACTCAAAATTGAATCCAATATAGACATTCATTTTCTTATGTGCTTTATTGAAATTGTTATGAAGATGAAATATCACGAAAAAGATGTAAAAGGTCTTTCAAATATACAGTTTTGAGGTTTGTTTCTCTAAATAAAGTATTTATCACCCATATAACCAATTATTGTTATCATAATTCAATTATTATTTTAAAGTAGATAAATTTTAAAAGCATCTTCATTAGTCACTCTGGAACGCTTCTAAATTTCCAGGTATATCATAGAGCCTTTCAACTCAGAGACTATATTTTCTTAAATAATATTTAACACCCGTGGCGTTGAACGCTGATGATATACAAGATCAAATGATAAATAAATTGAGATAGGATTTTTAAGAAAGCGTTCTAGGTCAAAATATTGATGAAGATTGAGAAAAACCAGGAGAAATCCTCAGTTAAGCAGTACAGTCATGACGGTAATCAAACTGTAAACCATCAGTACATTGTTTCTTGTCTCAACGACCTCGGCCAACCGTATTGTGTCTTTTGTAGGTTATGAAAATGATTATACTTACTTTAATCTACCCAAGTATAAGGTGTACTGCAAATTTCTAAAAGTTAAATGAAAATATATCTACATATACTAGGGTAGGTCGCATACTAATAGAGGGCAACGACAACATCTGCATATGTTTGCTTTCTATGTATCAAGTTACGCGGTTATTAATTCATTATTTGATAGTTATTTGAACACAAGCGTTTCGAGTGATAATGAATAATGAATATGATTGGAATTCCTGAGCGAATTAATTCTTTTTTCTGGAAGAGAAAACAGCAAAGGAAATTCATGGGAGGATTTTGCTCACATTTGGTGACACAAGCCTTTCCTGGATATTTTTCGACTTAAGGTAAATGAATTCATGTGTGGCAGAATAAGCATCAAAGACGCACGACATCCTGGAGCTCCAAAATAAGCTATGAGGCTGAATACATGCTTAAAGCCCATGATATTGCTTTTACTGACAGGTACATGAAAATACGCGATAGGAGGCAACAGTGTTTTAATTTAAGTTTGCATAATGCATTGCTCTTGAAAAAACTGCGCACAAGATGTGTGCTACATTTGCTAACTTCTGAGCAAAAATGAAATCGATTTCGGATATCGGGCGATGTTTAACAGGAATCCAGCTGGTTTTACCGAGGTTTTGTGACTATGGACGAAACTTTTATTCGCCGCAAACGAAACAGCAGTCAAAAAGTGCATTGCATGAAGTGAACCGTCTGCGAAAAAGGCGAAATTTGCTCCATCCAACGGCTTTAGTTTTTTGGGACACGAAAGGAATTCTCTTGATTGACTACTTGGAGAACTGAAGACATGTTTTTTCACCATGATAAGTCACCTGCATTCAAGCGAGTGCTCAGGACAAATTGACCTACCATTTGAAATACTACCGCATCCACCTTATTCACCTGACCTCGCTCCCTCGGATTGCCATCTGTTCTCGAAACTTACAACTTTAATGACTGGACATTAATTTTAGTTAAATAAGTAATCAAACCGAAAGTAAACGAATATTTTGAGGACCTCGTAAAAACCTCTTCCAAGAGGGAATCGTCAACTGCAGAAAGTTTGGAGCAGGTGCGTTGAACTTAAATAAAAATAAAAAACGCTGCAAGACTGAACATGTTCTCTTTAATATGAAACTAATTTACTTATGTAACAAACCTTATAAAAGTCAATGCTCAACAAGGGAGAATCTGCTTTACAAGTTAATAAAAAATATTATAAGCAATGGGTACCAGAGTTATGTTAATAACATAAGGAAATTCTGTAAAATAAGTGCAAGTTTGCTTAGAATAAAATATATTGACATTGGAACAGACGACTTAATTAAATAAAATAAATCTAAAATTGTAAAAATATATTTTTGTATTTAATTGCGTGAGAATATCAACATATTTTTCAAAATATAATTTTAGTTTTCATTGAACTGCCCACAAATTAAGATAAAGATCCAAGTAATGAGTTACGTTGTAGAATAAACTATATTTGCATATAGCAAACTCTGTTAAATTTTCTTATTCTTCTCCTTCTATAGCACCATAGTTCATTTATTTGAGCCTTGGTCTTCTCTAAGAGAGTATACTGTACCAAGACGAATTTAATTGAACTTGAGAGAGTGGCACGTGGTAAACTTATCGTCTCCGTACTAAATTTACTTTGACGTGAAATTTTGTCCTGTATTTAGGTATGGAGCTCTTTTTACAACACGGGATACACGGCTTAAATCCCTTTGAATTTTTGCTTCCTGAAAAAAGCCATTGATTTCAGCAGAGGTATAACATCAAACCTTGGGGTCTCGAAGTGGCCGCGTTATCCCGGAATCACTGATGCCGACGTGATAAATGCTGTTTAAATATTTTAAACTGATAAATGCATTTAAATCATCAAACAAAGCAAAGCAACTATATTAAATATTATGCACAATTGAAGTCTATCTTAGTGTGACAACGTTACACTTGTACTTTAACGGAAACTTATTGCAGCCCACGATAATGAGCACATCTAATTATTTTCCTTAAATATAAAGGGAGGTTGATGAAAATGCCCTGTACCCCTTAAACGCTCCTTTACAAAAGTATGTGAGAAATAAAAATCAAACGACTCGCGGAAACTGTTGTTTGTAAAGTGCGCGTTAAGCAGAAAGGTTTGATCCAGGTTCACTAACTATTTATATTATTCTTCCTTCGTTACTTACTGTTGCAGAGTTACTCTTACGAGTAACCATCGCTTTTATACCCGAAAAGAATTTTTGGGAACTTATTCATCTAAACTAATAAGAAAATATTTCTCCAAATGCCTAGAACGACGAAATAATTACGTAGATATAAGTATGTATTAAAGGGTTACAATGTCTTAGGGGAAGCGGAATTCGAACTCAAGACATTTCTATTAAAAACAAGCCATCCAAACCACTCCTAGACAAAACACTATTGTGGGTATACAGGTAAAAGTTGCTTCTTAACAATAAATCTTGAAATTTCATAACGGATGAGACATATTTTATTTTCATTATTGGGTATTATTAAGGAATATTTCATTAGTATGAATATTATTAATTATAGTACTGTACGATTAACATACTTCGGATATATCAATATTAGTCTTGTTTCGTACGCGGTGAAAATATTAGCATTACCAGAAAGTCAGTTGTACATTAAAGAAATGAAACGGAAGCAAGTAGTACTATTTAAGGTGGTGGTGTTAAACCAGCGATTTGGCCATCCCTGATGTTGTCATTTCGGTTGCCTATTCGAACAAAGTAAACGGCACGGGCGAATCCAGAGACACAGCGTATATCTGATCTAACGCATTTTCTACGTTGCTCAAATGGCTCAGTTTTTATTTCAAAACACATGATGTAGTAAGAATAGGTTAACAGATTGACTTCTTTTTCTCTAGTATGAATACCACCAGAACGTTTCTTATTGAAGACGGTCTTGGAACGAGGAATGGTTCAATTGCACTTGAGAAATAAATATCCCCACCATCACTAAAATAAACGCACGCAAATCGAAACAAACTCACTTCTTTTCAACCGTTATCTAGATATATTATATATGTCAAAGACAGCGATGGCAGTGTAGCCATCATCTGAATCGCAGCCTCCTATGGGAACTTTTTATAAGCTGCCAATTTAATTCCTTCAAAAGTTATAGCGGAAAACCCCGTAGCTGTGCAATCAATTTTAAAGGGCGAAGCAGTATTTACTGATGGCTTTATTAAATATGCGCTAGGGGATACTAATGATGTGGTGGATATACAAAAATATATTTTTGAAACTGGTAGAAAATAATTAATTTTCAAAAATAAAAATAAATTGCAATTTATGAGCGCTAGTAGTCATCCCAATAAATTGGTTTCTAAAATGTATTTCTGAGCAATATTATTTTATCTTAGTTAACACATGTAAGTGTTTCACACTATTTTGTGTCCTTATACATTTAATAAAAATGCATTGTGCGAGGAGAGCAACTCTTTTTCTCTGCTTGGGAACATTGTCGCTCGCCCGCCTTTAAGTCCTGCAGGTCCGGGGTATTAAAAGTTCCTCTTCATCTGCCCAGGATACATCCTCCTCCTCTACACTGACTCCTAACGTTAGTATAAACCTGGGACTGCTGCGTAAATCAGGGAGGTATATATCACTTGTCGCCGATAAATCAGTGCCGCCCTCCTTAACTCTCAGGAAATTGAGAAGGAAAAAGCGATTCTTTTTTTTTTCCGTCCCTTTTTTTTTTTTTTTTCGCTATCTTCATCATCCGACACTGCCTTTTACACCGAGAAATTATTCTGCGGAAGCCGTGGACCAGAAGGAAACGCACTGTCTATCTACACTATGACTGTTATAGTTTTAATAGTGTTAAAGTCCGTTTTAATTCTGAAACATCATAGGCGGTGCACAATGATAAACACAATTTGAAATGATAAATGGAAAATATTTTTTTTAAAATAAGGAATCGTTCCAGGCCCTGGGTACCTCCCCGGCATTTCACACTTATGAGTATTGAGGTTAACCAGGAAAAACCTCAGTCAGGTCTTGGTGGGAATCGAACCTCAGACCTCCCGCTCAAGATTCGGGGCCTTAATGACCTCCACCACCAGTATCGGTACACTATGCTGTACTGTCATTACAGCAGTAATGAGAAAACGTTTCCAGGTTACTGTTCTCTCTCTCTCTCTCTCTCTCTCTCTGAACTATCAGCGTTTTCAAATATGGCTCTGCGGCGAGAGTTTCTCCAAATCTATACTTAGAAAAGGGAATAAATGTTTTTAAACTTCCATTTATCAAGGAAAACTTTTAAAAAGATTTATAAAGATGTTCAACAAGCGATATATTGCAGTTATATCACAGACGAAAATATTGATGACATAAAAAAATAATTTAGTTTATTAAACATCCAAACCCGCAAGGGTATTTTCCAAAGTGTGTAGCTATTTACAACTGGATGAGACGCGGTAAAATGGTGTAAAAATTTAGTCCTGCAAAAGTTGGGTTAGGTCTAGAAGACTTCTAAAAAAGTAAATAGGTTTACCATATTACCAAACGACCAGTGTTTTATTTCATCTGATTTTTCAATGTATTTCTTAGTTGGGCTCAGTTATTGCTGCTTTTCTTAGCAAATAGTTTTATGAAAATTATGAACTAACCAGAAAATTGCTTATATTTCTATTTGTATCGTACATACTAACATAAATCACAGGTTTTAGTTTATAGTGGATATTATGCCTGCAAAACAATTGAGCTAGAATGTTTAGCAATGGGTCAAAACAACACACGTTTTAATAAAATGATACGGATTGTAGTTGAGTGAATTAAAAAAATGTGTTTAAGATGAATCTGTCAAGTTCTAACATCACTTGATTAGTATCACGACTGATAATAGGAGAAATGCCAACGCTACAAAGGCAGCATGAAGTAAATGATAAAGGAAGGGAAGAGATAAGGTAACAGATTAAGGAGAATCTGCAAAGAGATTTTCTCAAATTATCTAAAAATGTTGGCGTTGCTTAAATAAAATGTGACTGTCTGTGACTGCTTTCAAAAGTAAAATATAAATTTAATTTCTCATATTTTCTTAGTTTTCTAACATTCTGACACCGACTTATTACACGAGAAATACTTTCATCCAAGATGTTGGTATGTGCCCACCATTTTGTTCTTATACGAGTCCCTTATCCAATGCTATATACAGCAGCCCTGAGTTTGCATTCTTGAATATCTGACAGACACTAGGTATCGCTGGCTATTATCGCCGTTGCTCGAAATTATGTTTGCACCCTAAACACTCCTGGAAATGTGCTTGGGCAGTACCTCATACGTGTGTCATGGTGACTTGTGGTCTCATCGCACGTAATTCTACAGAAAATAATACAATGAGGTAAAATTCGGAGATCGAACAGGTCAAAGACATTGTGATCGTATGTTACTCTGAATAGATATAATTTAGGTAGGTTGTTTCACGTCCGAAGCACACCGTCTAATTGGAGCTAGGGTGTTTTTTCTTTGTGAAAGGAGGAGTTTGTGATAGATCAACTGGCATCCTGTTCCGAAGGAAGCTTGCCCATCAGCCGGTGAACAAAGAAGTTGGGCTCGATGACTTAATCACTAACAATGTCATGTCATAACAGGCTGAATTTGCGTATATTCCACTCAGATCAGTGAAGCTTTACATTAGATCACTGTGCATATTGATGTTAGTATTGCACCGTCACGGGTCGCCGAGGTCGTTAAGGCGCGGATTCGTGAGCGGGAGCGTTGGAGTTTGACCAGGACCGTCCTCCCTGATTGAAGTTGTTTTCACATTTTCCTCAGCCCTCATAAATGGCAAATGCTGGGGAGGTGCCCTAAACTTAAGCTTGGAACGTTTCCTTCCTTAAAAAAAAGATCCTTTACCATTACATCTCATGTATCATCAGTGTCCACCGTCTTTGGTGCCTCAGTAGTAAAAACGGGTGTTCAACACTATTAAGCATTGCTGGAGAAAAAAACTGTCGTCATTTCGTACAATATGCTAGATGTTTTCTTAGGATCTCCACGGTTTCCTTGCAGTAACGAACCCTGCTTAATCTGCCCTATGGAGGACACAATTGGGGATACCTAAGTCTTTTGCGATGACTGACACTTAAAGGGAAATTATCGCGAAGTCTTTGGAAAAATGTATCTTTATGAATATCCACCATTGATGTCCATTGTCCATTGACAACGCACTGTACTCTTGCTGCCGGCCATCTGTTTTGAAAACAGGGCAACGAAACACTTGCTCCGGTCCGGAAACCTTTTGCTGTAACTTCCTCCTATCTCCGCGTTGGACCAGGCTAGCAATATTCTTGTAGCTTTACATTTGCTTACCTATCTTACGAACGGTAAAAGGTGTCCTTTTTCCACTGCTGTGGAGTCTTCTGGAATATTGCACCTAACAGGCATTCACAATTTACGTTAATGAACTGGAAGTTTGTAGAATTATCTTGAATTTAATTTTGAAATAAAAAAAAAACATACAAATTATGTGCGTGAACCCTCACTGACAATTGATCTGTTAATTTGAAGTTCGTTGCTCTGGTGGTGAGAGATGTGTGCGTTTGATATGTGTGGATATTTTGTTGCTCAAATTTTAGTTATGAAGAAAGAAAATAAACCTCCACTCGTGCAAACATTGAGACATCTCCTATTTATCTATTTGTTATTTATGTTATTGTCAATCGTTTACTAAAATATTCCTACATAAAAAAAAGACGACATCCCTGGCTATATTGCGACGATAATAAAAAAAAAGCGTTTTACTGAGAAGTTACCGCCTAAGTGTCGCCACCTTAACCATTAATGAACGATGCGAGTGAACGATATATATTAAACATGGCTGACGCGGTATATTCGTGATTTAACTTTGAATATTTACCACTAGCATGCACTTTCTCTTATTACTTTAAAGACATGGTATATTTAAACATCATTAAAAAAGGATACCAAAGAGGCAACATACAGTTGCTCTTTCTCATCCTTCTGACAGCCCGGATCTGATGCCTTCATAAAAGAGCATTTCATTAAGTAGTTTTGATTATTGTCATGAAATGAAGATGCATGTTCGATTTCTTAATGTTGACTCAAATTGTGTATTATTATACCGTTTCTGATTTGGAACTCCATTTATGAGGAAATGTTGGTGTGCGGATAGGATATCTTTCAAAAGGAATTAATAAAATAATTTCTTCTTACTTTACAACACAAATGGAAACCAAGCCTCATCTTATTGCACCCATGTACTGTAGAGTTTTTAAGAAACACATTAGATAATATAGTTTGGAGTAGGGAAAATAGAAATTATTTTACTAAAACGATTGACACTGCGGAAATGAAGTGCCCCATATATGTAAATGGTTGTTTAAGAATAGTGATTATACATGCTGAATCTGAAATCTTTAAGAAAGGTTAAATAATCAAATTTCTGTGATAGTTATTCTGAAATAGTATAGCTAAATAAAAAGGTTAAAAAGGAAAACATTAGACATAGTTATAGCCTACTTCAAATGCGTTATATAAATAAAATATTTCTCAGGAACTAATACTGTGACTTTTTTTGCAAAAATGAACATAAATAAGATGAAGAATGCATGCTGATGTAGAACATACGTGAAATATAAGAAATAACACAAAAGAAAGAGAAATAAGCATTTTCCTTTAGCGAGAAAACTATATGTTTAATGATACAACCCATATATATATATACGAAAACCTTGCATACTTTATCTACAAAAAAATGCATTTTCTTGTGAAAATAATAAAGCACCATATGGCATGTTTTATGTCTACTCCATAGTCCATGCAGTACAAACTGAAACTACAGAAACATTTTCAGAAGCTGCAGACAAAAGTAAAGCAATAAGGGCCCTGGCAAAGCCTTCTCTGAGTAGTCTTCGTGATTTTAAGCGCACGTGCGTGTCAGAATACTTCAATCACCGCTGGTTAGTTAGACCACCCGCAGTAAATTAGCGTTCGTGATTCCCTTATACCTTACTTTATTTTCCAGGGAGAGGGCACACTCTTTTCAGAAAACACAATTTATAGCGAATTAGAAATAGAATGGGTGGGAAGGAGCGATTGAGAGAAGGAAATGAAACACCTTGTTCAGATCTGTTCCCGCCCTCCTCCTGCAACGACCCTTCATGCCTTTCATTAATTGGTTGTTGCCTCAAAAGCAAATGTCGGTCCTGAAACTACTTATTTAAGATCTACTCGTTTTAACCCATTGCGAGGTAATTAAGGTGATATATTCTTCCTGGAGAGAAAAGGTGAGGGAGATGATGGGCTTGGGCAACCAGGAAATAAAAATGAGATCTCACTCATACGTCGACCGTTAATTACGCCATTACTTTTTCTCGTGATTTGAGATCTTCTTATCAGTTAGACCAGAAGCCGTAACAGCTTTTTTTCACGAATCCCATTAGCCGCTTTTCCACATTCGTGCAGAATTGCATTTTGGTTAGGTGCATGCCCTTGGCCTCTTGTGCTCGAGCGAACCAAAATTGCTAGAGTCAAAGTCGTACTCGTATATGCAAGATAATGCCCAGGTAAGACAAACTTTAGACTTTGTGTTCTTTACATATATGAGCATAATATATTCATAATCTCTCTTCTATTCCATAACAAATCTTACAATATATATATATATATATATATATATATATATATCCTTTGTTTTTTGTTTGTTTATTTTTTGTTTTTTTCATTCCCGATCATCTAGTTTCTCAAGGGACAGATCTGTCCATGTGAAAATGGTCTACATTTGATTTTCGGTTTCCTTTAGAGATTTAGAGATTTATTACTATTGATAAATAATTTAGAAAAGTGTAACTCAACTCTCCGCCTCTCGAAGGCAGTAGTTTGTTATTTTCCTTATAACTCAATAAATAAGTTTATAATCGGATCCAGTATTACGTACTAAATTTAAGTTTTCGAGGAACAGAAGGGTAGACTCAAGTCAAATTCCTTCCTTCGTCTCTTCTGTTTGCATTGTTTCCCCATTCTAAAAAAAACTGAGGATATTTGCATTCTATGAACAACAAATCAGCCGCAGTACAAAGTCGCTTCAGTACTAAGGTGAACGTCCGCAGAGAAAGTCTGAAGAGTTGATAGAATTAAACATGTTAATTTTGCTTAATTTTTTTTTTAGTTGGTCATATTATGTGATATAAGCCACAGTATTTTTATCCTTTACAACTTGTCGTCAAAACCATACGTCATCTATCACAGTTTTTACACAATTGCCGTAGAATGGAGTGCAGAATTCACACCTTTCGCAGTTTTCATGCACAAGCTAACATAGCTCTGCAGTTTTGAGAAATAAGAAATTAACAATAGTTTAGCATCAGCATATACACTTGAATAATTGACGACACATTAATCAATCCTTTAATTTTACCTGAAACGTTGACAGGATCATCACACTATACGTATTATGCAGTGTGGTTCATGTATAATGGGGCACCCTCTCGTTTTTTCTCGCGCAGTTAGAACGATTCAATAGTCAGCGGTTCCAAAGTAAATAGAGAGGTCATGGAAGATGTTTCGTTCTCTTGACTTCAATCCATCGAATTTCTAAATATGGAGTCATTGCATGTTCAAGATCTATTGACAAGTGAAAATTCTTGGTCAGCGTATTGAACTAGGCTGTCATCACATACGAAAGGTACTTTAAATAAGGGAAAGAGTAAGATAATCAGTAATGTGGCGCTTGGAAGATCATGGAGATCATTATGGGCACTATCTGTAAAGCTATGATTAAGTACAGGAAGGAGCGTAATTAAAAAACTAAAGAAAGCTGATCATATGTTCATATGCAGTTGCATATCTTGGACCCATTATCGTTTTCCCCAGAGAATGCCAACATGTTAAGCAATATCAATTTTTCTACCAACAAATATAGTAATTATCGAACTATGCGTGATATTTGTGGTTTCTTTTAAATGAGTAAGTCTTGTTCTTTGTGTAAAAGAAAACGAACGAATTTATAGATAGACAGTAGGCAGTAAACATAGGACATTTGAACCAGATAAATGCGCATGTGTGCAACATTCAATAAGCATATAGGAAATATAGAAAAGAAAATAAGAAATATTTTCTAAATGCATAAAAATATAAATATAGCAAATGATCAGTTATTGTAATTAAGGAATAATAATAATAATAATAATAATAATAATAATAATAATAATAATGATGATAATAATAATAATAAAAATAATAATAATAATAACAACAACCAATGAAAATGACTCATAGCTAGATGCTATAAGCAGCATTGAAACAGCATTGGACCAAAAGAAAATACTTCTTGGACCAAGAAAGAAATGGCTTAAACATATAGAGCTGATCAAAGATTAATGTCTGGCTATTGATTACCATTGTAATTCATTATTTTTATTTTTTACATATGCAACTTACTTCAGTTATATACCCATGAATGCCCGAATCGGATTCGTGAACTAATATCCGGTTCAATTCCCGTTAGGAACACTAAGATTTTTTTTTTCAGGTTTTTCTCAGTCTTCATTAATTATAGATGCCTAAGATGTATCCTTAAATTAAACCTGAACACTTCCTTCCCTCCTAAAAAATTCTTAATTCCGTAGTTTCCTGTATTTACTATTTCATCTCATGTATCATTCAAAGGAAATACAAAAATAATTTGCATGCAAAAAAATCAGTAATAATAATTAATAAATATGTAAATTAAAATAGATACTTATAGAACCAATAATATCGCTTGAAGAACAATAAAACGTATAACACGACAATAGAACATGAGAGCATGTAAAATAGAAATTAAATTATTAGCCCGTTAAATAATACAATTGATCTTCCTCATGGTTGGCTGAGATGTGTCCTATTACGACTTAAAGTATAAAATCTCCATTATTCATGTTTTATTAAATAAGCATCCCATTTTAAGAATAAGACAATGTCTTAAAAGATTATGTTAGTCGAATGACCAAATTCCTTAAAAACTATTGTTACTCTGTTAAAGCTACTGGATTCAGTAATAAGTAGAAATAAAGCATAGTATGTATTGAACGTTTTAATTATAAATGTTGTAAATACCATTATTATTTTTCATTAGACAAACTGAAACAATATAGTTTAACTTGTAAATACTCTAATAACCATCAATTACTACCAGCTTAATTTTTATTTGAATTAAAAATGACAAAATGACAGTTGAAAATGAGTACATAAGCAATTAGAGTCTGCGCATGCGCAAAATGAAGAGCAAGAATACTGTTTGACGGTCTTAAGAGAGAGATGAGTATGAAGCTGGAGGTGAGAGGCCGTGCCACCATCCGCTCCCGGGTAGCCATCTTGGTTCATGTTCATCAGGAATGTAATAAGACGACTTTATTAATGCCCTGGGAACGAAACTTACAATACTTATCTGAATAAATCCCATTCATCCTGACTCTAAACGGGATAAAATTAGATCAGGCTTAGGTATTCACGGAAAACACAAGCATTATTTATACATTGATACGGTCGCCTTTATAATGAAAAGTTAACACTTACATTCATGATGGACGTAAACCAAGATGATTTCCCGGGAGCGGATGGTGGCACAACCTGTCACCTCGAGCTTCCACATTCGACTCCCTCTTTAGACCGTTCTGCTTCTTCTTTTTCTTCTTATACGTCTTCTTCATTTTGAGCATGAGCAGTCTCCAGATTTTACTTTCGTTCTCATTCCTAATTGCCATTTTCAATTCCGGAACCCTCTCAGAACTACAAACACCTTCCTCCATGTATTGTTAATCTCCTATGTGCCACATCATAAGGTACTTTGTTGTCCTAAAGAAATGAGCTCCAAGGTGTTTGTTAGTGTATTTGAGAAGTTTGGCGCTCATAACTAAGAAAGGCGCTGAGTTCTTGAGAAAAACATCAGATATTTAAAAACTAGCAAAGTTATTAAAAGAATGTCCTTAGGCTGCTAATCGATTAAATGTAGGTCTCCAAAACTGAAAGATATGCTTCAGCAAAATTGGCTGTACTATTGGATGTAAAACATTTTTAACGGTATTCTTGCTCTTCGTTATTTTTCCTTGCCTTTTATCTTGTTTATTTAGTCATTATTGGCGATTCTCCCGACATTTCTTTAAACAGTTGATTATCATTTAGAGATATTGTCATTTTGCCTGTCCGTTCTATCTAAGAGTTTGTGTGATATTCCATATTCTAATTTTGAGTACTATCATTAAGTATCTTTAAAGTGCTCATTGTTTTAAGGTTTTATTGTCGTTGTATTTTCTGTGCAAAAGATGTGACCTTTCATTTTTCAAAACGGTAATAATATTTACTGTTTCTTTTGCAATTTTCCGCTTGAGAAGCCTATCAATGAAATTAAATATGCTACATTTGCTTTGTCAGTTCCTTAGATATGTTTTCGGTACAAAAAGTCTTTACTCACAATAAAACAATTTTAGAATATCAAAATTGTTAAAGGTATAAGGAATCAAAATAATAAGCTATAGAACAATTTTGATGGTATTATTGTGACGAAAATTGTCAAAGACGCGAGGCATAAGAATAAGAATTTAAGATGTCACAGCAAAAAGCATTTTCTAATTCTCTGACCCTAAAAATTGTCATCGCTTCACTTTTTTTTTATTTGCATGGTTGATGGTACTATTTTTTTAATAAAATCCTCAGAAAGAAACCTGGTGTGCAGAGATGACAGTAAAGGATAAAGGAGGAAGTTGATGATGGAAGAGAGCTGATGGGGAGGGGAGGGAAATAAAAAAAAAAAGGAAACTGGCAAGTCAAGCTCTTATCAAATATAACGTTAATCTTTTTTATTTTTTCAAATAACTGAAAGTCTCTTATGAGAATGGAGATGTAAACCAATGGTGTGACGTTTTTGATGGGCTGAAAGACCAAAATAATTAGCAGAAAATGCCCTCTTAATACTAACAACATTGCAGTCACTCTTCATTTGCGCTCGTGTGTGTATGTGTGTAGATGATGTCCTTGTATGTGGAAATGAATTCTGTCGGACGCTTTTCCTCCGGCTAGCGACAAACAGAGGGTTTCAGTAGGTTGTAGCAGACGGACAGACGGACACTGAAAGATGGGCATCAGGAGGGTAGGGCCGAGTTATTATTCACACCCTATTCGCTCCGCTTTCATCTCTGTCATCCCCCGGAACATGTAAGGGTAGGAAGTTGAAGAGTAAGGGTGTGGGTGGAGATGTCATGCGTTAAAGGGTTTGAGGTAACTTGACACGTGAAAAGACCTGTGAGATACGTAAAACGCGCGCCCATTCGCCAATCCCATGGCGCTGCTTGGGAAGCTTCCATGTGAAACTTGCTATTTCTCCAAATATGTAAACTTTTATATAATAGTATTACCGATGATTTTTAATAAAAGAAAGAATGTTCCGAAATACAACCAAAAGGTATTTTGAAATTCAATATCTCGTACTTATGGGAAAGTATTAAAAAAATTAATCGAATAAATAAATAAATAAATATAACTACCCCCATATAAGTATGTTCATTTGAAGATCCTAAGTTTGGAAAACTACAGCTTAAGAGACTGAAGGCAGGTTGGAAGACATAGAACGGAATGTAACCTTCAGCTTTGTTATGGAAATGGAAAGAACTACACATTGAAAGTTGATTGTGGCAGCGCGGAAGAAACTTGTACATAATTTTTAAATACTATAATGAATACTGGAATAAACGTCTATAGTCTCTTGAACTATTTTTTGACTGAAAATATAAGTTAAATGGTCATGATGAAAGTTTCACTTGGAGCGCTTTTGAATTTTAAAACTAACTATATATATAATTTTTTAACGTTTTTAAACTTTTTTTAAATATTTTAGTTGAATAAAATATCACGGAAGTATCTCATTAGTGCAAGCATAAAGGAGGATTTTTCAGAAATACGTACATTTTTTAAAAAGTAGTTTATAAAAGTATTCGTTTTTTAAGGTTAATGTACTTAAACATTAATAAGTAGTTCAACATCTATAAATTTAGCTTTGGGAGTGAAATATCCCTTAAGTAAATCGAGAACGTTTCTGCAGAGTAATTAAATGTATAATTATGATTACACTAATGCCCTTCAAATTTATTTTGTATGAGATTAATCGTTCAGGATGAGACTTTAGTTTTATTTTAGAAAATTGCATTATAATTTGTTATTATTTTCTGATAATAGCATCGGTAATCGTTAGCTCGATTGGAGGATTAAATAAAATCTTGTAACGATAAAGTTTGTCCTATTTATCAGTTAACCACAGCAGTTGAATATTAGACTTTGAGCCCAGAATTTCCTTAGCTTTGCAAAATAGCTCTTATAGATTTCAAAATATCTTAGTTTTCTTTAATTGTATGTTTAATGAAATAATTACATAGAGTAAATGTAATAGTAACATTTCAGCTTAAGCTTAAACACGCACATTAGCAGTGTATAAATACAGGTATAACTTGGGTTTAGTAAAGCCCATTTACTAAAAAAACATTTGGTTCATTTATATAAAAGTTCAAATAAACACCAGAATAAAAACACTAAAATATAAAGCAATGAAAGACATAACATAAAAGGTACAGTAATTTAAATGGGAATGGTTCTCTGACAGGATAGTTGGGCATAGGAGGAAACTACATGGAACTCTAGAATAGGCCAGAGAAGCAGAAGGCATCTTAAGCAGTGATAGTCCGAAGAATTCAAGTTATTTTCGAGCAGATATATGGGTAAGGACAGCAAAAGACAGAAATGCATGATAAGAGTTAGGCAAAAGATTTTCAAATGTATCAGAGGATAGCTTGAGCTAGTGTTAACTGAAGATGAACTAATGTAACCGAAGTAACTGATCAGCAATGAACAAATGAAAAATAGTTCAAATGTTAATAAAAACTCAAATTGTAAAAGAAAAGTAGAAGACATAAATGTAGTAGTTACATTTAATACAATAAGTACCCTAAGATCATTTTCTCTCATGGTCTGGATCCCCCAAAAGAAGAAACTAGAGCCACTCAAACACTATCTGGAGAGTTTGTCTCATAGGGACTGATCACCTTCATCTTCCTCTACATCATCATTTTATAGATAACGATAGTTGAAGCACAATTGCACTCTAGGAACTAGCTGTGCATCTCCTCTTAAGGATTAATATTTTGACTTATATTCCTGTATATTGAGGCATATGAGGGTTATTATCAAATATTGTTTATAATATTGGAGCTTAACAATATTCGGCGAGTTACATATTGTTGGGGCAAGTAGGCTAGGCGGTTGTGTTGCGGTTCCATGTTTTGTGCTAGTGACAATTACATGTTTGAACTGGAGGTGTTAACTAGCTCTGCGCATGCGCATAGAGAAATACGTTAGGTTTTAGTGTGGTTACGGCAATCGGAATCTGATCTTACAAGGAAAACGTCTTGCCACATATCCGAATGAGCCTTCCTATCCAATACGGTAGAGTTCAACTAAATATACGATGCAATAAACAGCATGTTTTGATCTGATGTTAGCTAGTGGTTAATTTATAACCTAGTACGATTATTTTCCCCAGTATTTTCTAGTTTTATCAAGAAATGACTAAGATATATTCTGATACAAAAAGTTCATCTCGCCTCATGTCCAGCCACTTGTAATGGGAATGTAGTAATAGGGAATGACCTAATAATTTGGACTGTGAATATATGAGCTGAGAATAGTGTAAATAATTCGCGCTATGAAGAAAAGATATTGCAATCATTTCACAATGACCCTGGGAAACATATGTAGATAAAAGAGCATACGTGAAATAAAAGGTAAAAAGCATTTTTGATGAAACAAAATTATTTCTCTAAGGTCATGACAACCATTGTTGAAATTTAGTCATACACATTTTCGGTTTACCACTGTTTGAAAGTATTTGGCTTATGATAGTAACATTGATAGCAATTTGTTTTCAACATTGCATTCAAAACCCATCGCATTTTATATTAGTTTCCATAATGACCACAAGCATCTCTTCAAGTTCGGTGCTACCATCATTATCACCGTCCAGGTTGTTATTACTGTTTGCAATGGAATCAGAATCGTCAATCATTTTCTCATCAGAAGGTTTCTAACTTCTAATTCTTTCAGGAATTCTTCAGATGCGATGCATATATTGAAAATGATAAATCCGGTTGTATTTCTTGTTTCTTCAACAGACTCTAGAAAAATTTTATCACCTCAACCGTATCTGATTCTGTTGAGTCACTAACACTTTCTGATGCTGTCTCAGAAGGTTTGCAAAAAACTTGCTACTAGAGTTTAGCGTCTAAATCTCACTTTTCAAGTATGTTTGTTGCAGTTACATAAATGTTCAAGATTTGATGATGATTCGAAAATGTACGCTTTTTTCGCATTTTCAGAATATTCTTTAAAAAATTACTTCTTCAGAGATATGATAATTTCTACATCAGCACCTGAAAGAACAAGCCCGTTTTCAGCACTTAAGCATCAAAGATAGTGAACACGATGAAACAGGATTAAATTAGAAGTAAAGAAATACATTTTATTTGGAAAGGAATAGTTCCAAATTCAGTTAGTGAACCTTCCTGTATTTTTCATTGATGAGAACTGAGAAAAACCTCAGTCAGGGATGACGGTTCTGGCGGGAATTGAAACCCAGACCTCCCGCTCACGAGTCTGTACTTTAATGACCTTGTTGATCATAATGATAGGGCTAAAATATTTTATTTATATATTCTTTAATAAAATTCTTATTTATATCATATTATCAAGATATTAAAATTAAATATATTCCTGCAACAGGTATACTTTTTGTGCCTTTGTTTCTTTTCAATTTCTCAATAAAATACAATATTGTTGTATCTTTAAAAACTGTCGATTAGCAGAGACACTGAAACCATGAAGGATGTACTAGGTTTTTTACTGCCTTTTTTCACTATTGAAAAATGAAATATATAAATAATTATTAAAGTGTAAGTATCTTGGAGGATAAATAATACTGCTTACTGAAATTTTGTAAACTATTTTTCGTCTATTGTTATTGCTCAGTGATTTCAGATATTTGCTTTACCTATTCATTTCGTGGTTATTGTCCATATAATAATATACGCGGTCTTTTAGTAAGTTCCTTTAAATAATTTCTAGGAGTATATTAGTTCCATTGTTACATTTTATATGTTTTATTTAAAGGGTCATTTTAATATAACGTTCTTTTTTCACTCTTACTACTGAAAGGAATTTCATAGTTTTCTATTTGTTAATTCTTATATTTTCTGATTTTTACGTGGTTCTTTTTATTCTTTGTTTTAATGTTTTCCCTTAGTTATTTCCTTAGGGATTAGTAAGATTTTTGTTATTGAATTAATTTATTACGCTACATTTCTTCCTAAAGAGTAGTTCAATTTATTTAATATTACCTCTTAGAAAGCCGTGGAACTTACTAATACACACATTTAGTTCATTAGAATCAGTGAAGTAAGACTTGGAACGCTGTTAAAAATAAAGAAAAATAGATAAATAAACAAATCATAGTCTAAATTAAACCACAGGCTGTAGTCAATTTCTTCTTATATTAATAACTATTGGAGTTCGGTAAGGGAGAGCGTAGTTTATAATATTATTTCACGTTACAATTATAATATTTTAATAAATTTAATTCATGCAATAAACAAACAAAATTATAAACTGCAATTTTACATAGGTAAGATTATAAAATGGCGTTTCTCTAACAGAATTGAAATTAGTAGACTGTTCCTGTCAGCCCGTCGTTACGCTATTGGTTGTTTTTATGTTTCATTTGCTGTATCTCCCAGTTCTGTTGATTCAAGAAAGTATTTAAAGCGCCATAACTTCATAAACAACCAAAAAACATGCACTTTTCGATCAAAATATCAGAGGTATTCGTATGTACAGTCCCCATATCAATAATCTTGTACGACCTTAATTTATTTCCTTTAGAAATTAAATTCGTTTGCAACTTCTTATTCCGGGAGTATAGAAATCTGTCTTCTTAAGTCGGTCCTGGTCGTCTAGTGATATCCATCATAAACCCAAACCGGCCAAAGTCCATGCAGTTTCTAGGGTTAAAAATGCTAGAATGACTTCCTTTAGAAGGGAAGTAAAGCATTGATCCCGTGTCATTGATTTACGGCACGTAAAAATTTCAAGTCTGAGAGAAAAGGATTCTGAGCACTCGTTTCACGCCCTGAATTGAATGGAATGCTAATGACCTGAGATGTTAAAGAACATTCGTAAATAATAATAATAATAATAATAATAATAATCTTAACGACAAAGTGACTTTTCTTTTGCAATGCCAAACTGTTCCAGTATTCTTTTCATTGTTGCATTAAGTTTGCCGGGTTTTTTTAATTTCTCTTTCATTTTGTATTAATAGTTTTCCTGTTTTTATCAAAGAAATGTTTAATTTGGATGCTGGAAGACACTCTGGATATCTCAGAGGGTTAATCTGAACGATCAGGAGTGATGAGTTTATCGAGACATAGAAATAGTTTATATCTTTGTCCAGGTGTAGAAAAACATTTATAAGTGTTATTGGAATTGTGCATAGGTGATAATTATCATGGAACGAACTAGCCTGTATGTAGTTTTGTATTTCTACCGATAAACTGAGCTATAGAGCGTGTCTGCTGCGAAAGTGCATGCGGGGTATTTCATATTATTCTTCTCCCTTCTATATTTTTAACCCCAAAATGGAGCTCCAGACTCCTGCGACGACGACGACAACAATACTAAAGCTTCTCATTCAGATTTGATTTACTGTCGTAATGGAGTAGTGATGATATTGCTCGTTGCCACGTTTTCGCCAGCAGAAATATGGCGAAGTGCAGGAGACTGTTGCAGACCCCATAACATATGGAGAAGGGGTGGGGGGTATTCTTCCTCGGTTGCCATTTCTTCCGGCCTGCTTCATGTTTTTATTCATCACCCCTCATGATAGTGCAGTGAAAAGCTTTTCCCCACAAAATGCCTTACATGCAGATGTGGTATTACCTTAGTAGGCTCCGAGATGTATCTGCCCCTGAAGTGCTGACAACCAAGAAAGGTGACATATGGAACTACTTCATTGTAACAATTTACATATTACGTTTGGGGTGTGTAAGAAACATGCGACTGCTCGGCATTTGGCTACTAACATTAAAGCGGAGGGGACAACTTTATGTTGCCTTATTTTTATTGATATTATTAACATTGCTATTATTACTATATGTTTAAATGATTATGTGTATATTATTCTACATTTATTTACTGTTTATGCATAGAACACTGGTCTCGATCAATTCACCATCATGACTGTATCGACTGTACCAGCTCGTCATATGAAAGGATAAGGTACCAGTTTGCTCAGTTACGCTTTTTTACTATGAGAATTTACTAAAGTGTTTTCATATATGTGCGTATATACATAGTATATAAGATGAATCATCGGTAGGGGGCAATTCTGCGTTTTACAGTCCCCTTAACCCTCTTTCTCATCAGCACGGCCGGTTCGACAACGAAGCTTTGCTTTCATTAGGCTCTTTCACTTGAAGGGTTACAACCTAATGAATATAAGGGTTTGAATCCCTGCACAGATTACTTATATTTTTATTCATACCGATATTCTTTCGGAGTTGAGATGTTTATCATTTCACATTAAAATTATGATATGAAAAAGAACAATTTTTATTCAGCAAAACAGACGTTAACAAATACACTGAAACACTAACAATACATTTCTGCGTAACACATCATCTCTTGTTCATGGTTCTTTGATTATACCCTTCTACATTTGTGTTAACTAACATTAATCTCAATGTCGCGCCTCAAATCCTGCTAAAACGAGTTTTTTAATATTAAACTTTTGGAAACTATTCGTGAAAGTCATAAATCAAACCAGAATTAGCATAAATGGTTACTATTATTACTCGTACATTCCGTTCGTAGTGATATTCTTTTCTGTGCAGTGCAGGTCTGATAAGGCTCTCAAAATTGTAGCTGTATTGACTTGGGCTATTAGGTATAAACTTTCACATTTTACATGTAACTCTGACCAGGCCATGAATTCAACATAGAAACCTGTTTAAAATTAGTCAGCTAATGTAAAATTTAACCATCCTTGAAGTGCCTAAAATTCGTTAAAAAATGTAACAAAAATACTGCGAATCTATGGGAAGTCCATTAAACACCTTTAAAAAATAACAAAATGTTGGAATTCGATAAGTAATGTGTGAATGTTGTCCAGTTAACTCGTGATTTCACCCCTGTCTCTTGAGAAGCGTCTTAAAGGGGTTTTGTTGTACTTGCGTTTGTAGTTCAATTGAATGCACACTTCATAATTAAAAGTAATGTATTAAAGGCATTACTTGTATTTTTTCTGCAATTAACAAGGAGCTTCAATACAATTATGTTAATAAAGAAAGGAATAATACGTGGTGGAATTTGAACTCCGTTGCTTCATAGTGTAAATCTGCGCGACCACTGCTGTTCTAGTAGACCATGTTCTCAAAGGGATGACCAAGTCCATTAGGTTTAACTGGATATGACGCAGCGGTACAGTGTTTACGGCATAGTCTATAAAGTGTCAGAATTACATAACTTTTCAATCTGTAGATATTAAACTAATATATGGGTATAATAATTATGAAGGACCAAGACCCATACAGGATAATACAAGTAGTTAATGAGAACAAGGTGTTCCAAGTAATAAAAATGAATTATAGGAATATGGCACATAAAGAACGCGAATACATACAAATATTTTTCAGGGGGGAACAAAAATTGTGATTGATTCTATAGATATATAATAGTATATGCAACGTATTTTTATTTTTAATAGTGTTTAACGCCCGTTATAACTACTGAGACGCCACATGCGGTGTGTACTGATGTTATATGAGATGAAATGATAAATTTGGGAAAAGTTTTTTTTTAAGAAAGCCAATGTTCCAGGTCTAAGTTTAAGGGTACCTCCTGAAATTTATGAGGAGTGAGAAAACCCTGGTTAAAACCTCAGTCAGGGAGGACGGTCCCTAGCGGAAAAATAACCTCAGACCTCCCGCTCACGAGTTCGCGACATTATGACTTTGGCCACGAGTGACAATATACACGAAGTATCCAAGCCTTTAGAGAATTCGTTAAGCATTCTACGCAACGCAGCTGGGAACAAACCAACTTCCTTGTTGTTTTCCATTATTTTAGGACTCTTTTTAGAAAACTGTTGACAATAACATAAAGAATATTTCATAGTGCTGTTCTCCGAAATGACCAGGGGCGTCAATTTAGTATATCGGAAGCGGGCAACATAAATATAGACATTCATGAAGATGAATATTTTTTCAAAAGTTTCGCGATAATTTCGGTCTAAATGTCAGAGTTATTGCAGAAGGCTTAGGTATCCCCAAGTCGGCCTGTGATTATATTCCATATTCTTAAAGTTGTTATCTATATCGGATGGTGCTAGTCTAAGAACTCCATAAGAACTAATATGAAAGTTCACTAGTACACAAAGGCTGTGCAGGTCCTAAGAAAACACCCTGACATAATTCAGCATGTTTTATGGAATGTCGAATGTTTCTTCTGCAACAATATGCACCACAAGTTCAGTATAGTTGTGCACTGCATCCTGTAGGACTGTCAGTCGGACTGTATGTGGCATTCATAGCGGTCACATCATGGATCCTACTTCTTCTTATACCAGCTGGAGATGGATTTCTACGCTTCCTCTGGGACAAGTTTACACCAGTTGGCCAATTCTTTGATACACCAGCCCAGTGAGTGCTGCGCCAACGCACTGCCGTGGAAGTGTGATAAATTATTCTAAATCATACCTACTCGAATAAATCACAATGGGGTTGTTGTTTGACCTGTTCGGTCTACTCATTTGAGCCAACTGGATTTCTTTCTGTAGGGTCAATGCAGTATATGCTATTAAAGCACAAGATCCTATGACCTATGACCTATGACAAAGGACAAGAGATAATTTGCCGTTTAGAGGCAGGTCTCCATGAGCTTTAGAGGGTGCAAGACATAATTTCGAGCAACGACCGTAATAATCAGTGATATTAAATTAGCGTCGTTCTATCATCCTCATCGTCCTTGCACATTTTAGTCTACGTGGCGTGTTAAAATCTTCTTTTTATAAATTGCACTGCCCTTAACTGAAGCAGTAGAGATAAAAGTCCGTTCTATGCTAATTATTGTCACTAATGCATCTTTTAATGAAGGTTAAATTGTTGCTCAATCTCCATGTTGCCTGTTCTGTAAGAACATATTTTCCTTATATTTATTCCTAATTGCAATCCAGCAACATTAATGTATTTATTTATATAATGCAAATGTGTCTTATTAGACATATATTGCAACTAAAACTATTTTAAGGAGTGTGCTATTTAAAGAGTGACATAACAATACACTTAAAAGAATTGAACTTTCCTACACTTCGGTCGTTTCAAACATACAGTTAACTACATTTTTCGTAAGTTGTCTGAAAATCCATGAAATGCATCCCATAAAGCACCGCTGCTATTTGAGTTGCCTATACACAAATGAATGGTTAACCGTGGACAACTTGTATAAATCATATTTAACCTTGTAGGCTTATTATTCTCTGAAATGCTTTCTTATTTCTAAAAACGATTAATTTTAAACCTTTCCTTCTCCTCAACCCCTTTATTTTATACGTAATTGTTGCGTATATGTCGTCAACTTCTATGTGACTTTGAGTACTTCACTGCAACTTTATCCGCCTATGGTGCCTCAATAATAAAAACGGGCGTTAAACACCATTAAACAATTTTATCCAACTATCATCATACCTTAAAACAGAAATTAACGTATATCAAACAATGTCTGATTGCCCCTTTTGAATATCTACAGCGTGCATTCCATTCTTTCTCTAAAAGTAGCGTCTATGCTTGTCTTTATCTGTGTATTGTCACTACATCTGTGTATTGAGAAGTTCTTTCAAATGTCCTAATGCTGCGTAGTGTTTCCAAGAGTGACAATTTATACATTATAGCTATTTCTGTTCCTACGATATATCTGTTAAAATCTTTTATTATACGTCTTTTTATAGCTTTAGACAGGATGAATTATTGAACAGAATTACTTGTTTAAATGTATATTTATATTTTGTTTTCCTGGTTTTCCTTGAATCGTTTTATGAATAGTGAAAATTTGATATTAAAAATTTTGCTTCAACTCTTAATTCTCTTCAATTAATTTTATAATATTAAAATTTCAATATCAAACTTAATAAAAGAAAAGTTTAATAAAAATGTTATGTGACCTTTAAACCATTTAATCATAAGTAGTTTACTGTAAAAAATTGCAGTTCAGCGTCTTTAGCATAGAAGCTGTTTTACATTACTGCATTTTTTCCACAAATATGATTGAAGTTTAGAACTGTTTTTATTTTAATTCTGTTAGTGATAGCCACACCATTTGACACGTTTCTAAAGAGATTTTTGAGTGGTGTTTAACGCCCGTTTTACTACTGAGGCACCACAGACAGTTGACACTGATGATACATGAGATGAAATGGTAAATTGGGAAAGGGTTTTTGTTAAGGAAGGAAACGTTCCAGGCCTAATTTAGGGTATCTCTCCCGCATTTGCCATTTGTGAAGACTGAGGAAAACTTGGAAAAAACCTCAATCAGGGAGGACGGTCCTGGAGGAATTCGAACCCCAGACCTCCCGTGCACGAGTCCGTGCCTAAACGACCTCGGCAACCCGTGCGGGTAAAGAGCTTTTTACGAAATGAAAAACCTCACAACACTAGCAACCTAAAGAAACATGTTACCTCAGTTCATAATATTCTTTTATTGAATATGCCAACTTTGAATTAAAATGTGAATGCATCTAGTGTGAAGTGAAACATATACAGGCTATGGAAAATAAAGAAAATTTGGTGTCAACCCATGTCTAGTAAAAACATTCAAAAGTGCATATAGCATCCTTCACGATATCTCCTTCAAGAGAATTGCTAGAGCTAATCCAGTTGATGGAACAGACCTCCTGGGGGCTCACATTGACGGACAGTGGTCAAGTTTGCAACATAATGCAACTCAAGTTGTGCTTGATTATTAAACACTTATCCAACTCTGAATTACAACAGAGCCCCTGGCTTATCGCAGCGCCTCCTCTCTCTCGCTACAAAATGCTACAAATTATAGCAGCGTTAAGACATCGCAGTAATGCGACTATGGTAACAACAGAAGTCCGTTAGGGGTGAAGCTAAAAGATGGCTAGGGGGTGAGAGAATCGTAGCTAAGGAAGAGCCAAGTGCTTGAAATTAGATAAACTGCTACCACCATTCTCAGGCTTTGAGCTGCCGCTCTCCCCCCTTTAGAAAATCTGATCCCCCTTCGCCTGCCATCTCAGTAAAACCAAAACTCGACTGCCTGAAGTTAAAGCAGTGGTGACTTAAGACGTTATCACTTTTTTCTGTCTCTATCTCCCACCTTCGAACCTTTTGCTCACTCTTGATCCTCTTTCCTCCGATGGTCCTTGCTAAATCAGGAGGCCGAATGGCAAATCCAGACGGATTACGCCATTTAAGTGGAGGAGTCTGCAAACGTTGTAGGAACAGTGGAGTTTTAGGAAGGGCAAAATCTCGTACGTCTTTTTCTCACCATTCTGGCAAGAAGGAAAGGGAAGAGGCGGCCACCAGCGTCAGCACAGGCGCTTGCCACACTCTACTGGAGGCGGCGGGATAATTTAGGAGTCCCTGAAACGTAGCGAATAGGATCTTAACTCTCTCTTACACTACCCTGCCTTTAGTCCCGACGTCTGCTTAGGGAGGGTGAAGGGTTAGAGGTATATGTGGGGTGGGGCGTGTTGCTCTGTTTTACACCGGCTCATTACATCTAACTCGTCCTGTTCTTCTCTCACCCTCCCTCTTCTGTCTTTCCGATGCGCGCACACACACACGAGGAAAACATGTCTTTCTCGACCCCATCTCTTCCTCCACTCTTTTCTTTTCAACAGTCGGACTAAATATTTTAGTAGGATTCAATTCCTTTTAGAAAGAACGGTAGGGTGAGTTAGTAAGGGGCCGCAGAGAAAAGGCCAAGAAATGGGGCTCAGAAAGAGCTTGATCAACAACAACCACCCTCTTGATTCCGGAAGTGGACATTTGGCTCCATCCTTCTGCTTTCAGGCTGCACCTCCAGCATCTCTCGATTTCGCTCACTTGACCATTCCAGAGTTCCTCTGTTTGTCCATATTGCATTGGTTCTCTAAAACTTATAAGACCTCCCTTGTTTTGAGATAACCGCATCAGTTAAATGAGATCATGCGGAGAGCTTTGTTTATATTTATCCACTGTGATATAATCAACCTAATTTAAAACATGCAGAATGTTGCCTGTTTCTACATGATTTTCAAATTAAGGATTTAAAAGAGACAATAGAGGCTTACAAAGCGAGCATATTATAATAAAGATTTGCGACAAGTATAAGGCTAATTTTGGACTATTTCTTATGATTAACTGTACTTTAGGAGGCGAAATATTAAAATGAGTGGCGTCAGTCTGATGATGGCGGTGCCATATACTTAGAGTCCGGGTAGTTAATTTTGGAGTCATATAATTATATGAGCAAACCAAGCATGCGATGAGCAAGTTCTGCAGAACAAGTTGCTATTTAAATTCAATAAATGGATGGATGGATGGATGGATGGATGGATGGATGGATGGATGGATGGATGGATGGATGGATGGATGGATGGATGGATGGATGGATGGATGGATGGATGGATGGATGGATGGATGGATGGATGGATGGATGGATGGATGGATGGATGGATGGATGGATGGATGGATGGATGGATGGATGGATGGATGGATGGATGGATGGATGGATGGATGGATGGATGGATGGATGGATGGATGGATGGATGGATGGATGGATGGATGGATGGATGGATGGATGGATGGATGGATGGATGGATGGATGGATGGATGGATGGATGGATGGATGGATGGATGGATGGATGGATGGATGGATGGATGGATGGATGGATGGATGGATGGATGGATGGATGGATGGATGGATGGATGGATGGATGGATGGATGGATGGATGGATGGATGGATGGATAGGTGGATGCTTTCGGTACTTGAGTCATGCTCGCGGCATGTCCTCTGTGTCTACCTCCCCTATGAAGGCAACCTCCGGGAGGAAACGAAGGAGATATACGGGTATATATTATTATTTATTGAACATCATGTGCTTGTCGTACTAAATAGTAATATTACATGCATTACATACATAATTTACATTTGTAATACTTCATTGCCACATATAATTAATTTTGACACCTGTCTTGTTTTATTTAGGTAATTGACACTTGTTCAATTCTGTATACTTGATTACATGGTTATCACCAGATTCTTCCTACAATAAGCGTATTGTTAGATTTATTACACGTTTCCTGTCTATATTCATAATAAATTATGTATAATATTATTTGTAAGTGTGGGTTACCAATTTGTTCCTAGTGTATTCATACCCAACAATTTCTATATACATTTTTGCACTTTATTTAGTTGGGCTACATGCCTTTGATTTTATCTTTTACTTAGTCTACTCTTACGTTCAGCTATAATAATATATCTGTATTGATTTTCATAACAAGTGAGTGAATAAATTTACAAAATGCTTCAAAGGTTGATGTATTGAAAGCTAATTGGTTACTGTCCAAGTACCTGCGTTGTAGTATACAATTCTGTTTAGAATGGATCTTTGCTGCCCTATGTCCTTACGTTCGTAAATAAGATGATTCACAGTTTGGAATTATTGCATGTACATTTTGGGTCGTTTATAATATGAAACGTGTGTAAGTATTATTTGGTTTTTCGAGGACCTGAAACAACCGCAGTGAATGTCGGTGTTAGGGGAAGCTTTTTCTTTAGTCTATCTCTAATTGAGTGGGGGAAGGTTTTACAAAGTAACTCCTTTATCTATCATATTCCACTGTTTTTCGACATTAGATCATGTGTTTCTTTTATCTCAGATTATATCGTAGTTGAACTCGGCAGTTCTTCATCTTCAGCAGCTGCCTTTTACAGCATCTCATTACGACCGATTTCTGTTTATGACCTATCTGAAGTGGATTTGTCATTTTTTTTTTTTTTTGATGCAGAGAAGTGAGAATGTGTAGTCTTCACAATAGAATTGTGCTTGCTGTAGTTGTTTCGTAAGGCCAAGGTCACGGGTGGTGATTGCGCGGACGCAGTTGGGATACCTAACGTGATAGACATCTTGTTGCCTGTGGAGCACCCCTACCGAGTTGTAGGAACCCCTTGAAAGGAGAGGCAGAAACGTTCCCAAAGCACAAGTCACCGTCACACTGCGCCATTCTACCTCATCCTGTACTTTCCACTATCTAAATGAACCAACGGAATGAAATGATATGAAATGGTAGAGCGGAAAATTCGTGGAAAGTAAAGATCCCTCCCAGCACTTGGCTAAGTGACCCTAAGTAGCAAGGGAAACCAAAAAAAAATCCAAGGTCAGGATGGTCGGCCCAATGAGAATTGAACCTGGGACCTTCAGAATGCAAGTCTCAAGCGGTGCTACCTGAGCCACCCGACACCCCACTCGGAAGTACCACCTTTTTACCATTTCTCTAAGACTCTAAGTTAGCGTTAAGTAGTTTATCAGTTGTTCTGTCTTTTATTTTTAAAAATAATATCAATTCCCACTATATTAAGTACATGCCACTATAGTTCAAATAAATGCAATTCTTTGGTATCTCCTTTGTAAGTAGTTGATATTTGTAAATTTATATACGATTTTTTAAATTAATTTGCATTATGTTTCCTATGTCTACACTTTGCGTTCTAACTTAGGAACTTACAAATGGTATTTGCGGAAATAATCCGATGCAATTCTCCATTGGCAAACATAATGGATTTGCCAACTAATTAATAATTTATATAAGGAATGGAATGTTTATCATCTGTTTAAATTCTCGATACAGTTTTTGGGTTTGGATATTACTCGGGCAAAAATTAGTAACCTAATTAATTTCCTATCATCTTCTTTCCAGTCACATTTGAAAGGTTTTCGCTGACACTGGATAGATGCGATAAACGGAGATACATTTTTGCTTCTAGCAAAGCATAATAGACAAATGCTCGATATGACTGCAGTTCATCCAGCCGATATTTCATTGCTAACTAATCTCCGAATTTATTTGCATCTTATTTTTTGTCTCGCATGTTTCTAAAGTAACTGCAGATAAATAAAGTTAATAAAATCAGTAAAACATAATTATTTTTAATTTACATTTATAATATGATCAATGCTATTTTGATATTGATTATAAGTTAGGTTTAAAGGCCTAAGTATTAATTATAATACTATTTGACACCATCACCAGTTTTATCTTATAAATTTAATAAAATAAATTTTATAATTTGAAATGAAATTTATTAATTGCCATCCCCATATAAATTATAATCAATTTTTAGTAATGTTTTTACTACTGAGGCAGCACAGGCGATGGACACTGATGATATATGAAATGAAATGACAAATTGGGAAAGGAGTATTTTTTAAAGGAAGAAAGCGTTCCAGGCCTAATTTTTGGGTACCTCCCCGGCATTTGCCATTTATTAGGACTGAGAAAAACCTGGAAAATCCCTCAGTCAGGGAGGATTGTTGTGGTGGAAATCGAACCTCAGATCTCCTGCTCACGAGTTCGCGCCTTAACGACCTCGACCACCCGTGGGGTATTGAAATTTATGAATATCCTCTTCTAAAATACATATGATAAATTGAAACGTTCTGTTATTTTTCCCTATTAACTGAATGTAAAGACGATATCAAGAGCTCAGTTAATAAATATGGTTACATCTTAAAATGTTTAAAAAATACCCATACAGTATAGTTTTTTCTATCAGTGATCATATGTTCTATTTAATTAATAGTATACCATTAATTTTTGTCGTTTAATGTCAATAATAATAATAATAATAATAATAATAATAATAATAATAATATTTCCCACAATATGCTTTTTGTTTTGTACGTTTATAGATTCCAAAATTTCTAATTCGTTCCCCTAATACAACACGGTAATACCATAACTTGTTTTATTTCATTAATTAATGAGGTCTAATTTAGATTTCATATTCATGTTTAAAGTTATTCAATACCAGCTCCTGCGTGACGGACTTCTTTGCCTTTAATTTTTTCTGACATTTAGTAAGCTCTCTCATCCTTATAGGCAATTGATAAAACATCATGGTTTCAGACATTGTTTTTCCACTGATAGTTATTCCCAAGTTCGCTCAACAAAAACAAAGGACAGAGTACTTCGTGACTATACAATTTCTCGCCACCTATTGGGAGATACTAGAACACTTTCCGCATCATTTACTTCAAATGTCTTATTCATGGGCATGCAATTTTCATTGGAATACCATAAGCATAAATGTTATCGATATTTTCCAATATTTGTATTTAATTTAGAAACGATTATTTTTAAACGGTTCTAAATATCGTCTAAATCATATCTTATATATATGTTAGAATTCCTCAGGCTCACTTTTTTTTTTTTTCTTAAGTGTTGCGTTTATTATTAATCTATTTCTATTCTTGCATTTCATCCTTCGTTTTATGTTGCTTATAACTAAATCGTGTCATACCAAGGCGATATTGAACTCAAATTGTAATTTGTTTCATTATCGTAAACAATTTCTCACAGTCCCAAAGGCTCCAGTTGTTAAAGCTGGAGTGTCAAGATGTTTATATGAAGCACTGTGCCCGAAATCTTTCAACAGCTTGTTTCACTCTTTCTGTTGCGCTATTTACGCCCTCGGGTAATCTTTGGAAAGGTAGAACGGCCATTTTCGGAACGGGAAGTAAAGACGTGGCTTGTTGGTTTCTTTTTTACGGCGGACGGAAGGGGATGCTTGTTGTCCCGTCCCCTCACAGACATAAAGCTGAGGAAGAGTGCCTTAACATACATTATATGAGGCACTAACCCAAGCAAATTAGTCTCGCATCAGCGTTGCGTGGGGAACTGCAGTATATAGGAGCTTATATTCATCAGCAAACGGCTACAAGGGACTTATTTCTTTCTCGCTCTACTGCCCTTCCTCCTTCCTCAGGAAAATAAGATGAAAGGAGCATCACTTTTGCTTGTTTCCACTCCACCGAATAGTCTTCTACCCTCACTCCTTCTCCTCAATTCTTATGCAAGTTGTGGAAAATTTGGCTTCGCTAATACATGTAAATCACATCATGGTAGACCAGCAAAAAAGAAAGGAGGAGGAAGTGGACTGCTGATGAAGTGAATGAGGCGGACGGAGCAGAAGAAGGCAGATAAAAAAAAAAAAACGAAAGAACAAGGAAGGGTGACGGCGAGAAAGGAAGGAAATATATTTGATACAAAAAGAAAATATAACAATTTCCTCGAAGAGCATTTCACGGAAGAACGGACGAAGGGGCGAAGTGGGAAGAAGAAAGATGAGAGATATAGAAGGACAAAGATCTATTATTCAATCAATTACGATGTTCCCAAATTAGAATGATGAGTGAAACTGTGAAGGGTTACACACTGGGAATGTGCGTGTTTGAGGAGTTTTTTCACGAGCTTCTGCTTTCTAAATGATGCAAAAGGAGCAGAGAAAACTTGTAGGAAACTGAACTCTGCAGTGACCGGAATGTAGAAGTTACAGAGGGCTGATTACAGAGAGGATGCTTGTTTGCGAATTTACACAGTTGTTTCTTCAGTAATAACAGAAAGCTAGCCACAAACGCCAATGGAATAATTGTAAAGTAAACAAAGTTTCCAAAAGAGAAGCATGTAAGAAGGCACGTTGTCAGAAATTTATATGAAACAATACAGTTCTGGTAACTCGAGATAAACTTTTCCGACTTATGAGCCATAGAAAGTGTAAGTAACATTAGCATTATTATCTTTTAACGGTACCTATTACCAAAAGTAGCATTCTTACCGCGTATTCAGAAATCTGTTTAATTTCAATTTTCTATAAAAAAAACTTCTTGTATTTTTCATTGCTCTACGCCAGTTGTGCTATTTTTTAATAATTTATAATCGATAAATTAAATGCTATTAAATAAATGTCTCCATTAATGTTCATAATCTAGTCAGTATTTTTATTTTAATTTTTATAAAGTAATTCTTCCACTAATATTTTCAAAATACACTTCTGAATTTGGAAACAGTGGCATAATTAAGCTTCAGGCTTTTACAGAGGAAATTATCTCTCAGTAATACAGAACATTTTCATAAACACGTAAAAAATAAATTATACTATATCCTTTAAAATGTTTAGAAGTTATTCAACACCACGGTAGCCTATAAAAAGTGGCACAAAGGGTATATTTGGTCAAGCTCAGATGTGATATTTATTTAGCGGTAGAAGATTGCATTCAACTTATATGCTCTTCATTAAAAAGCGTTGTACTACTTATTAATAAAATGAAATAAAAAAACTTTTCCGTAATAATTAAAGACTTAAATAATTGTATCATAAATTTTATGTACCCATAATATAAAACAATATATGTCGCAATGCTTTTAGAATGAAAAGTTAAATTTTCTGGAATAAAGCAGTAACAAGGTGAGTGAGCCACATAACGTCATGGGTACCTTAACGCCCATTAACCAGCTCTTGCCAATTTGCGTTAATGTATTACAGAAGCCTGTTTTCACATGTCATCTAGTGATAGGTTGAGATAATGGAATTCGAGCAGCACTTTGCTATTGTGTGTGTGTCTACTTGACGAAGTAAGAGAAATTATTTTATTTTGTGAATTGAAGTAAGAATAACTGTATTAAACTATATATTTTTGTAATTCTGAAGCTTCATCTATACAGGGAAGTTAGCTGAGTTGTATGAAATTTTAAACTATTACAGAAACAAGTGGTTAATATTAAAAACTACTCAGAAGCGTTATGTCGCCATGGTGTACATATATTTAGGCTATTCACAACACTTATTAGCATTTATTTAACAAGACATCATACCTTTTGATCTATTTGTTTTATATGGAGAAAATGTCGAAATGATATTTTTTAAATAAGACGAAATTGGAAACTCATTTACCTATTTCATCTGATATTTCATTTCCAGATCAAGAAAAACGTAATGTTGATTGAATATTTGTAGTTTATCATAAACTCATGTTTATTTAGTAGTTATCAATTTTTGTCTATTGCTAATTATGAATCAAATAAATTTTAATTCTCTATATTGGTTCAACCCTTTTCAATAACGCTAGTATGGAATCTTTCCCTAATTCAATTGAATTTGATATTTAGTAATAAAAGATAACATTTATTTTGTTATCTAAGACCACTGCCGTATTCAAGCGGTTGCATTAGCGCTTCCCACGCGGCGGACCCGGGTTCGATTGACGGTTGGATTAGTTTTGTGACTGAGCTTTTACAGCAGTTTTCCCATAGTGTTTTAGGTAAATGCCGGGAAGCTTGGGCTACAAAGTCCCCTAAAGTCATTCGGCCAAACTATCATATATCATCCTTCAATTGTTATAAGGGATCTTACGATCATGATGTCAACATGTCAACATAAAAACTATGTTATTTTAGAGAGGATTTTGGAGTATTTTTGTCATAATTTTCCTGTTTGTACATACCTTTTCCAAACCTATAGCAATTTAAGGTTAAGAGAGCGTTATTTGGACAGTTTACCTTATTAAACTTATTGCACTGTAGTTATTTATTGTAATATAGCAAAACAAACTTTATTTGCCGCAGTTCATTTAAAATGAAAAGTTATCATTTCTGCAATAGAGCGGTAAAATAAATCAAAGCAGCGCGTGCACCAGGATAAGAAACAGGATGTACTGCTGACCTAGAGATAGTTTTCTCTTTCAATAATTATATTACAACACAGAAATTTAGCTAAACAAATGGCCATAATTTGATTACTTAACAGGATTAATCTTTGAAAGTTGAAAAAAGGATTAAAACATTTCGTTATCTTTTCTTTTCTTTTCTTTCTTTCTTTTCTTTTCTTTTTTTTTTTTTTTTTTTTTTTTTTTCAATTGTCAGTACTAATGCTTTAGAGATGAGAAATAACGATACCTTCAAGGCTAAATGTAGCATCATATCTCAAGTAAAATGATGCAATTAATAACTTAAGTTCGACACTCGTTGATACCATACACAATTTAATCTTTGGTAATATACTGGAAGAGAATCCACAGAACATGGCCATGAAAAGGTAATTTTGTAATTCGAAAATAGAATAATTTACAAGTTCTAATAGTGCAATATCCAATATCATTTTGTGAACAATGTATAATATATGACACATAAATTTAATTTTGAATATCAAAAAATTATGATAAAACAGTAAACTTTAACATGTAACTGGTGTAAACTTATCAACACATCATTGAAACTATAATAAGACAATTGAAATATTAAATTCAACATGAGCATGCTGGGATGATCAGTCTAGTTGTAATTGGTCAAGCAATTCGTATGTTCATGAAACGAGGGGTTCTAGCCAGACTGAGTGGCGATTTCACTTCTCTTCCTCGGACACATAGCAAAAAGGCAAAGATCTTTCGGATCTTTAATTCTAAATTATTAGGTTCGAGGCCTTCTTCATAACCTACACGCAGTGCACAGGTTTAATTTATCTCTAAATTATTTTATCGTAAAGTTTTCTATAGTATATTATACTTGCTTAAGCTTCCGTTGTTATAAATCTGCTCGGCAAGAAATGTTCATTTGTAAACCAAGTTGTAAAAGTTACGGTAATCCAGACAATGCATTAAAGCCGTTTATTCTTTGTTAAAGCAGGAATTTTATGGTATTTATAAGCCGTAAATTTTAATAATCATTATGTGGTAAATTTGGCAAACATTTGAAAACTTATAGCTTAAATTTTAAAGATTCAGAGCGTGGCCCCGTAAGAAAAGGAAAGGCTGGTGTATCGACCGGAAAGGTAGGAATGCGCGCATGAATGGCACAATTTTCTCCTGATTGATTTATTCTTCATACTTATGATGCTATTTTCCAACCGGCAAAATTAAATTCTGAGCGTTCATCTATTGATAATATATGTATGACAAGTTTATTTTGTATTTGTGATGAAAATGCCTTCTTCTTACTAAACAAGCGATATTTTAATACGCAGTACACTTTCTGTACCAACCACTTGACATTTCCACCATGTTATTGTCTTTTGCAAAGGTCAACAGTGATTACTCGTTTATTTTTTGGAGTAATACTTATTTGTATTTGTTTATAATAAAAAGAATGCTTATTTACTGCACAGCTCTGATGTTCCGAAATTCGGTAAATATCAGGTAACCAAAAGACTTAACTCGATGTATAACAAATTTTATCGTTCATGTCTACAGTAATATTTCGGCAAGGCCATCCAAACCTATTACTTTATTTCCAGAAAAATAATTTAAATTTCATATTTAGTTGCATTAAGTGAGCAACAAAACAATTGTGTTTAAAGACGAACTTGTATGCTTTACGAGTTCAAACCCGGGACTAAAGTCCAAACTATATCTATACATATATTTTGCTTTTGGAGAAGAATCGGTATGCGATAAAAAGTCAAGATGTTTTAGCAGACAATGGGAGAAAACTGACCAGTATTTGTCAAATATATATATTAAATAAAATAAAAGATGTTACTATGAACACAAAACAGAAAAATTCAGTGTTTGAAATGCATTATATTTCTGCTTTTCTTTTGAGAAAATAATAAAAATGTGAATTGTATGTCTCTTGTACATGTGTCATTGGGGTTGAAAAATAGTGAAGTTTTTCTCCACTTTTATAGAGGGGAGCTAGATTCTGAAAATGAATATTTTTAAACAAAAAACCAATTTACAATGAAACTTCGCCATAAAGAATGCACAAAAAAACAACTTTTTCTGCTCTAAAATTGTGGCGAAAAAAACCTTACAATAGCCGCCCATAAAATCGAGAATGACTTGCTACAAGCCCAATGTTTCTTTTTAATATGCCCAAACTTCAGTGTAATAGCTTTTAACAATTTTGTTTTTAATAATCTCACATTTGGCTGCATAAACTGAATAAATTGCATTGCAGGGGCAGCTTTATGAAAACTAAATTGTCTACAAAGTTTCAAGTATAAGGAGGAATATCATATCACTTGTTCGGCTCATACATTTGGAATAGTAATTAAAAATGTTAAAAATCCATGCTATTTTGTTGGTCATTGGGAGCGAGTATGTGTGTGGTAATTTGCGTGTTTGTTTGTACTGTGTTTCGTTGAAATTGTGAACTTTTGTGTAAAATTTACATCTACTAGTGTTACATGCATGCTATATAATGATTGCCAACGCTCTAAAAGCATTTCAAGTTTGGTGTTAAGATAAAATCTGCATAACCCACACTCATTACAGAACTTTATTCGAAAATTTTACACTCAAGTATTCTGTGTCAAATGACAGAAAAGTTGTTAATTTCACTTTTTGTTTCATAGGAAAAATCACAATGTTTTCTCCTGAAGACTCCTTGGTCTAGTGGTTAGCGTTTCTGACTTCTGGCTGGGAGGCCGGGGTTCAATTCCCGATATCTATTTGGAATTTTTCTAAGATAGGGAGGTCTGGAACGAGATCCACCCAACCTCGTGAGGACAATTGGGAAGCTGCCTGATAGAGAGATGGCGTCTTCGATCACCTTCGATCACGAAAGTCGCGTGATAGGTGACCGGCGGGGTGCCGGCATGCTATTCCCCCTGCAACACTGCCCTCTATCAAAGAAATCGCAAGACGAAGGCAGGGGAAGCAGAGGTCGCCGCGTCAGCCATGGCTTATCCCGGGCTATAGCGCCAAATGAGAAGCAGAAAAAAAAAATTCTCTTGAATGTTGTACTTAGTCTAGCAGAAGGTTTACTGACATTTAAGGGGGATATTGGACTACGTTTGAATTGTGTATCAAATATTAATCACATACTTCAGTTTAGTAATGTTTATAGAAAAAAATGGTGCCGTTATTTTAGGAGATTGAAAAGTATTAAGTACACTATCTAATATTTGTATATGGTCAAAGTTTAAAGGTGTCATTAACCACTGTCGACTGATCCTGTAAAAATGCTTTGCGAAGTCACGGAGACAGCGTTTACTGAAGCGTGTAAGTTGACCGGGCAAGCACATACGCAACTGTCAGCTGAGACAAATCACGCTCCATCTTGTCGAAAGGAAGAGAGCGTGGCATCTGCGGAATGTTTTGGGGGTGTTAAGACCCATACCCCTTCCTCGGAATGTGACAGGTGAGGCAGAGCGGCCCGACAGCAAAGAAAGGGAGTGAAGTGGCAGGGAGGAGAAGAAGAAGGTGAAATGATTACACCCCATACCACCACCCATTCCTACAAGGAGGCTTCTTGTCTCGACTGCTTCACTCACTTACGAGGCCGTCTTTGTGAAATGTATCATTCCTTGACTCTCCCTTTGTGCCAGACACCTGTCTTGTTAATTAACGTTATGCACCAGACGTGAAAAGTTAATATACGGGATAATTAGCTGGGTTATACACATAACACACACAATACTTCCCTCCGCCTGCCAGCAACGTCTTCAGGTCGGAATAATCCTAGAGGGGCTTACAGCTTGCGGTAACAAGGCTCAACACCTTTGCTGCTAGGCCTCGCGGTTTCCCATGTTTGTTCAACGGTAACCTCCACGTCGATGCCGATGTTTGTTTATGTATAGACTGCGCCTATACGTGCACCAAAATACTAAAAGGCTAAGTAATATACCCATTAAAAATTATGTGAAAACACTGAAGAAAATACTCAACACTCATTCAACGAGTTTTCCCACTAACAGGTCGTAGTAACATGTACTAAAGCAGGAAACACTATTGCCAACAGAGTGACAATAAAGTACCGATAGAAAAACATTAAAATCAATTTCAACTTTATTCGGGTTTTATCCAAATGTTATCTCAATATTTAGTGCTTCCTATTTTTCTCATTCCATACATGAAGAATGTAAAAGTTCTGCAAACAGGAAGCTCCAGTTGTAACCACAAAATGAAATCAAATACTTTAACAAGGATGTTAGAGTATGAAAGAGTTCATCTTTGAGATCATTTCCTCCAAGTTCCATATCTTTATGGCAGAGGACTTAATCGTGTGATGCCTAATCAGCAAGATGCTTAAAACGGTTATGTGTATGAAACAGCAGCCTGAATGACTGGATTCTTGAATTCGGAAAACATTCCACCGATCGAGGTCCATCGTTGTTTCAGGAAACGTTACACATGACGTGTCAACATTACTAGTAGAAAAATGCAAATGACATACTCGCCTGAAAGGCAAATCACTTTCACAGTCTTTGTGCTCTGCACTTGTGCTGCCACCACACTAAGATAGTGCACCCATTCCGGTGTGGGAGTGGTCATAGTTCAGCAAAATTCAACTGTTGCTTCACTAAAACTATAGAACAACAGCCCAAGTCATCATACAGCCATCTTAAGGGAAACAGGAAGTTTTAATAAACTTCGGACTAAACTGAATAATACGACATATTTTTATTGTGATAAGTAACTTAGTTTTGAACATTTGAAAATACATCCAGGTTAAACAAATCCATTTCATTTCAACGTGATATAGCATACGAGCCAATTAATGTAGCCGGTTCGGAGTTTTGCCATTCGCTAGAGAAAGTTGTATTTCTATTTTTGCTTTTGACTGTATTCTGAATTAAGCAATCCGAACATATCCTGAATATGGCGCAGACATTAATTAGATTCAGGGCTAGACCTGTGAGAGAATTTTATTTTTTCATTGATAGCAATGTTTTCAAAAGTTACATATCCGCATTTATTTAACTCTGTAGAATAAACGAATTAATTGCCTTGAAATATTCACTGTTATTTTTAGACATAACGATGAAGTAGGATTAATAATAAAAAAATTCATAACCTAGCAATTATAGAGGTTTATACGAAACCTCTGTAACAAAAAAGTGCTTAAAATAAAAAATTATATATAATTATTTTACCAATGCTTAAATTCTAATATTATACAGACAAAGGTGTAAAAATGTCAATGTTTTAACCCTGGTGGTTCTGGGGAACACCAGCTTAACTAATTTAAGAATTTATGTTTTGCTTCACTGTTCAGATACCAGTGTTACAAAATAAACATCGTGAGTTTTCTTTCATCAGTCAGTTATTATTTTGTGCAACACCTATCTAAAAATGTCAGCAAAATTTATACCTCTGTTGAAGTGCAAAGGATCACCTGCATTTCCTATCATTCATTAAGATAGATCACAAATTGGTTGTTGATAGCACAATTTGTTTGAAACTATAACGGACAAAACGATAGACAAATTACAATTACTTTATCCTTTTGTGTTAATCCGTTGTTATTTTTACTTTCGATATGAATGTTGTTAATATAAGCTGCTTATTTCACCAAAGCTTAACACTCAAAACCTGCACATATTTTAACGCACAAATATCAACATACAAGAGTCTACGAGTATATTTCTCCACGGTTACTATTGTTAAAACCGCTAGGCTTATCATGTAGCTGCTGTTTCTGTTATTTTGCTGTAGCCTTCTTCAGAGCTGAGCCAATGACCGAGCAAATGGCAGAAAGCAGCTAGTTCCGAAGCAGCATTCCCGGCGGGTCTGAGCTGTTTTGATAACCAAACTGGGTGTGTGTGTGTGCGTGTATGCGTGCGTGAGTGTATTTTTCCCCCCTTAGAGGTGAGGATTAGATGTGGATATGTGATTAACACAAATGAAATTTTTTTTCTATAAAACTGCTCTTTGTAGGTTTGAGTAGCCTAAGAAACAATATTTTTACGATAATACAAATATTCCACATTATTCCCTTTTATGGAGAGCATTGATTTCAAGCTCGTTTGGCATTCACAAGGTTTTGGCAATAACTATCAAGAGGATAGCAACTATTTGTTCTTCTGATTTATTATTATTATTGTTTTGAGTGGGAACATGAACTTCTTTTTCTTTTAAGAAAAGTAACTTATCTCACCAGTTCCATAGTACAGCCTTATTTTCGAACGTGAATTGGAAGACCAATTCACTTCAAGCCCTGTCGCGCCATATGGCCTTCCTCTCTCTCCCTTCCCTCTCTGACCCCAGGACCGATGGATTTTTTCGGGCGTAAAAATCCTAAGTATGGCTTCCTTCGGAAGGGAAGTAAAGCCGTGGGTCCCGTGTCGTACATTTGCGGCACGAAAAAGAACCTCAAGCCTGAAAGAGAGGCCTCTGAGCAAAATTTGTCGGCCGTTTCACGCCCTGAGTTGAATGGGACGCTGATGACCTGAGCTGTTAAAGAGCGTCCTTAAATAAATCAATCAATCAATCAATTCCCTCTCTGATCCCTCTCTCTGTACTCTTACCACCTTTGGGTCACAAATCATCCAATGTCGAAAAGAAAGATTCGAGTTCCGTGTAAACCTTTGCAATATCGTCTCCCATTTCATAGCTGATCAGCGACATATGGAATCCCGTTCGAAGAAAAAAAGAAAGAATTCAAAAGAACAGAATCAGCATATTGTATAATTATTATGCAGGTATAAAACATTTCTATACAGTAAGGAAAAGTACAAAGTCATCCAAAATTTACCCTACAAAAGAAGTTGTACAACGTTTTGAACTAAGCTCGAGGAAAGAAGTAGTTTCATATTAAAAGTAATTTATGACTCCCAGAAAATAAAGTAAGGAAAAAAAAAGCAATTGATAGAAATGTGTACTGCACTGTGCATGATCTCCAAAATTCTCCTTGCCAAAATTTGAATGTTATTAAGATAACCAGGGAGCATAAATAACGCAAATAATACAACAGTATACATTTTACACTGTATCTCAGAAAGTTTCAAAGCTATCAAATGAAATTTTGAGAGATATTAAGAAAACTTAACTAAATATGTTCTGTTAATTTTAATTCTCTAATGTATATGAAAGTTTTTTTAAAAAAATTTAAACTAAAGTAAAATCTTGTTAAAAAACTGAAAACACTTATTTTTTCTTATAAACTATTGTTGTAATTGGAATGATTACACTGCAGACAACATGGTATCCTGGGAATTGGAATAATATATTTATACTAGTTGCTTGAAAAGAAAATAATTTTCAAATTTAAATAAATGGAAGTATTTTTAATTTCTTATTTTTTTGATTTTGATCAACTAAGATTGATATTTAAATACTTCTAGTTACCACACTTTACATTTGCATGTGTTATGTGTAGGCAAATTTTCAACAAGATTGGCTCAGCCAATTCTGAGGAAAATGTACATTTATGTCAAAAATGTAAGTTATCGGGAAATAAAATTTATTTTTGTTTAAAAAATTTTATTTTTATCAGAGAATTAAAATTTACAGAGCATCTTTAGTTAAGTATTCTTAATGTATCATAAAAATTTATATCAATAGTTATAAATTTCAGATACAGTGCAAAATATACTGCTGCAGTTTTTGCTAGATTTACACTTCCTGGTTACTTTAATCATAATGGCAAAGTTTAAAAATATTTTAAATCAAATTATATTATTGAGTAATAAATAATAAGATTCATTAAAATTTTAAATCATATAGAACCCAAAAAAAAAAACATAACATATAGAAAACGTGAGAGTATTTAGAAAGGGTTTCTTGTACTTTTTTTTTTTTTTAAGAATTTAATGCATGTTAAACATTTTCTTTACAAAACAAGCATCCGACATATAGGAACAGAATCCAAGAAGACAAGTCCTTGCACGCGCGATCTCGGCCACTCATATCAGTATCTGGCACTTGGAACGGAATGTCAGCAGTAAAATAATGCTAACGTGAAAAGTTTTTGTTTTTAACTTAGGTGTATCAACTTAAGGAATTTTGAGCCAAAACGCTTGAAGTAATGGGTGCTCTGAATTTGTTATTTTGCGTGGATATTCTAATATGTATGCAATGAAGGTTAATTTGTAAAATACTTGATTAATATTACAAACAAAGTGATAATTAACTTCACCGTCTTAAAAATACTTAATGAGACATAACTATCGGTCCGGTGAGAACAGAGCAGGGAAACTCTGAAAAATTGCCATCGTTACGAATTTAATGATCTCACTTCCTTACCAATGTCATTTTTACCACGTAAGAAACTATGTCGAAACCGAAAATAATATCTTCACAGTTATTCGATTCATCATTTCTGAAATCCAGCTTACATAATAACATTGTCCATTGCTCTTTCTCTTTCGTCGCGGAGTGTAACTAAATGACACCTGATACTGTAAAATAGTTATTACCCAAAACATGCATGGATATTGGAAAACGCTAGAAATGTTTATAAGTTAATAACTTGAGTTTGCTTAAATGTTAAAGTGAAGTTGCAGGCATTTATACAGAATGCGAATGAACTACATCGCAATATTTTCAAATATTGTAGAGGAATCTTACACAAGTAAATTGAAAAGGGAAATTTAGTTTTTCTATAGACTTCAAAGTTATAGCATTAGGTTCCTAAAGGACTAGATACGGAATCTTCCATTATCACGCAATAACGGACAGAAGTTGTGCCTTAGGCGGTAAGATACTAACCTCATTGTTGTTGAGTTTCGCGGATGAGCATACTCCTCAGGACCCGAGCCTACGATCTTATTAACCAGGGTATGTTGCCTTATCCTTTAGTACATTACTTAACACAGTTAAGCAATGTGACGAGACTGTAAAAAAAAAAAAAAAAAAAAAAAAACTCGTGAAGCACAAGCACATCTGCAGACATTTTACCTCATTGCCTTTTAACTGGCTTACTGATATCTAATTTCTACTTCTTATCGTCAAGTCACTCTCGTTACTTTACTTCGTGAATTATTTCAAATTGCTTGCTTAAGATTCCTGTACAGTATCTGAAGTGATTGGGATTTAATTACGCGGTAATGTTTATTAGATTTTACGTAAGATGGTTGTTTTGTTCTTGAACCTCTGACACGCTGATATTCAGATGACTTTGAACATTGTCATTTGAGAATGTTAGCGTACCTGCTCGCGCAATACAGGACTCTAAAGTTTGATTTTCATCGTCAATGTGTCCTTTGAAGTATACATTTTCATAGTTTTTTCGATTAATGTGCTTATAATTTTGCGTTTTCGTTTCCTTTGCACGCAAATGTGTATTTTGTTCCCTCATGTTCTCGTTTCTTTTTCAAGGAGCCTCAATTTTCCAGCGCGCTGTAATGTCAACCCTGCCATCTCTCTTTTCCATTATCATTTAGCTATAATGACAATGTTATGTAAAACAGTGCTTAACCGAACGGTGGTCACCACTTGCGAATGTGCAGCATTTCCGGGACCTTATATTCGTACCAAATCGATATATAACATGCGTCGAGATATCGACCGCTCCTTTTCCCCCGTGGATGATTTCTTTAGTGGGATTCAAATTATAGGTTCTTCAGTTTAGTGCACTTACCAAGCGAAGTAGCGTGGGTAGTACTTATTGCGCTATATAAATTTATGAAGAGGTTGTCATGCTTGTCATCATGGGGCAATATGCCATGAGGACTGTTACGGTTAACATTTTGTCATTTGTAGAATGAAAGACACAATTTCATATGCAAGAAAAATGTGCAGATAAATGTACGAAACTAAAGTGGATACACATGAAATATTGATGTACTGTACATTTAGAAACACGAGGTGTGTTAATAGTTTCAGCCACTTCTGATTTGCGCCTTTGCACAAAATACATGTAGCTGTAAAGAAAAAAACAACACTCGTAGATACAATTAATTTTAGATTTCAATGAATTGTTAAAGTTTAAGACACAGGCGCTCTAATTCGTTTGCAATCCCACTGTAACATTTCAATAAATAGAAAAAACTGAGTTTTGGTTTCTGGATTAAAATTGTATTTCTTTTTCGCCAAATAGTCTATATAGATAACGTAATAATATTCAAAGGATAATGGTTTAATTTCTGTCATACTGATGCCAAAAAAGCACATTTACTTATATTTAAAATGAGCCGAAAATTCTGATGTAATTAAATGTTTCTCGTCTTACTACTAGTGGCCCAGTATCACAAAAGTTCTGAACAGAAAGAAAATTGTTTGCAGTAAAAGGCATCTGGGAAACCAGCATCTCTTAGTCAAAGCCACGAAACCCAGATACTCGTGCTTTCCCCATACTCCTTAGGCCTTGCATCTATTGCGGAATATGTTTACGTTGTTTTTAAAATAAAATTTACATTTTGTAGTTCTTCTCACATATACTCAGAAGATGTCTAAAAACAGTTTACGTTTCTGTCGGTGAAATACTGACCAAATTGTTCGCGCGTGTGTGTATAAAGCGTTATTAAATCTTGCAGATACCTTTTCAAGTTTAGATCAGTTAAACAAGTGAAAAATTTTATAAAGCAAAGCAAATAAAATACTTAACGGGATAAAACAATATGAACAACTCTCCAATGAAATCGCACTAATCACCTACTCGTAACTGGTTTCCTTATATTCCATTTTCTTGTGACATTCATTATTCCTAAATACTACATAGACACAATTATTTATATCGTGCCGCACTATACAGACTACACCAAAATAATTTCAGAGTGTAGAGATATAAGCAATTTGTCACAAGCAATGTATGTTTGTTCAAATTTGGAAGCTATGGCTACATGGCTATAAGTTTCTAAAGCGCCAGAACGCCACTGGCTAATGAAGATTCCCCTCGAAAGCATAACACACGATAACGTAGGGAGTTTTCTGAACGTATCACTCTGGCGCCATGATTATGACATAGCTTTCGAGTAAAAGGTAGTCATTTGTTTTCGAGTTCGAGTCTCGTTCATCACTTTTTTTCCTCCCCGTTGTTTTCTGACTAGAGCCTAATAATACAGCTTTTAGCCAACGTTTTAAGTTGTTTCATTTTATACATTCAAATCTTAACGTGTCAATTCATGTAATTATAACTCTTGCTTACTAAAGGTAGAATTATGGGTAATTTAAATGAGTTGAGTGTCGCATATTCAAAGATTACCTATATTTCATTCATAATTCCTTAGTATCCATATCGCAGCACTTCGTATTAAATGAAAAGCAATTTAACAGCATGGTAAGAATTGAACCCATGGCCTGTGGAACATCAGCTTGTGCCTTGTGCATTTCGTCACACAAGCACTTACCAGCAGTTACATCTAGAGTAGACTATATAATGCAGGAAGACAGCAACTATATGTAAGATAAATTAAGTTTTAGGCATGATGATGATTATTGCTTAAGGGCGCAAAGTAGGCATCATATTAGATTTAAATTTATTAGCCTTTATATGTTGGTAATACATTCTTTCAGAGAAAGAGAATAAAACTTGAAAGCATTTAGAACACCAGCTATTGCGTTATGCATACGCCACACAAGCAGTTAAGAGCTTCCTCTAGAGTAGGCTGCATAATGCAGGAAAACACCGAATAGATGTTCAATGTCGCACTGTCAAATGGTTATTCGAGATTTGACGGAATTTTATGGCACTAAATCTTGAAAACGCTGATTAACGCGCTGCGGAAATCGATATTTCTATGTTTGCAAGGCAATTTTAAAGACTTTCTAAATCACTTTTTCATCCGGCTTGGCTTTAACATCGACTTACCAGCATTTATGCAAAAATGTTGTTTATATATATATATATATATATATATATATATATATATATATTTCATCTCTACGCTCTCTGAAATTAATTCAGTATAGTTCATTAACATATCTCAGAAAGTATATGGAACATTTTATGACTATCATTGATATAGTTCTTTTATATGTTTCACACAGATTCACAGATTCTTATGAATACTATTATCTTGTCTATTCTTTCAAATTCCTCCTATCCTGCAACTCAGAGTAAAATGTATATTTCATGTATAGAATGTCATTTAAGTTGCGAGCCGGCAGAGCGCAGCTGCGTACTGGGAGAACCAGTCAAGATCGTATTACGCATGTGCAGCTACAAGCGTGTAGTTAGTTGAAGGAGGCATTGTCGACCAGTGGTTATGCGTTCGTATATTACTCGTATCTTTCATGTTGTGTAAATTGTGCGCTAGTTATTCTTCCTTACCTATGCCACTACATAAATACAGTTTTCAACAAAGGGTTTAATAAGATGCATACGTGAAAACAGATTCTTACAGAGAAGTAGTAAGGCGATTTGGAGGGGAAAAAAATGCTGGCAATCGTGTAGAGAAAAGTTCACCAGCTTGTTAAAAAGTTACAGGAGACGTGATCTCTCAATGCCAAGACACGTTTTCCTAACCGCCGTGCTCTTACGCAAGAATCATTACATAAAAATATACAACCATTTTCTATATAGATGCATACAGTACATTGCAGCCGTAATATACAACACGTGTATATTATTTGCATTTTAATTATATTTTTTATTGGTGCATAGTGAAAAAGTTGTCGTGTTTATTGTAATGAGCCGATATAATTCTCATAAAATGTTTTATTTCGAACGTACACATGAAGCACGGACTAAATAATTCTAAGTATATTGAAAGATTTCATGTTAATTAAAATACAGACATTTATATACAATATTAATATATAGTTTATTAACACTATAAAATCAATATGCAGTAAATATCTAATATGTTTAACAAGCTTTGTTTCTTTCATTTTTCCTCCGAACATCTTCTCTTCAATTAATATTTTATAACCTGTTTTTAATTTATCAGTTTTTCTGCACAATTTTTTTCATAGAAGTAATGCATGCGATCTGTAATAATTACACATGTTTGGTATCATTAGAACCCTTTTATTTAATGCAATGCATTATCGAAATATTTGCTTTCTTTGCATTATATTTTCTTATTTTCTGTGCATGTGTTTACTAGATTCCTTTTATATATATATTTCATTTTCACGACACAACAAAAGTAATTGGGGTTGTGGTAAAAGGAATCTAGTAAACACATATAGGGTGCCAAAAATGTATACACACTTCAAGCAAAGAAAAAACCGTGTTAACATAACAAAAATAAATTCACACAAATAGAAAATTATGAGCGCTAATCATCTTAGACTTTTGCAGTTACAACAGTTGCTCAAAATGCTCACCATCGGCGTCGATACACTTCTGAGTACGTTGAACTATTGATTGTGCAAAGTTTGGGAAAGTGTCCTCAGCGATTGCAGCACATGTCGTTTCAATTTCTTCCCGAAGTGCTGCCAGTGTAGCTGGTTTTCTACGGTATGCAACATGCTTAAGAATTCCCCATCGGTAGAAGTCCAACGGAGTTAGATCCGGAGAACGCGGTGGAAACCTCTTCGTCCTTTGAGCTTCAACAACATTCTCGGTTTTCCAATACCACTTCAAAATAGCAATAAAAGTTGTTCATGAAAATTAAAAAATTCCTGTTGTAATTTGAAGTCACATTTAACTGTTTTTTGTATAGTTAAACTTTACACTTCATGTCTAACTTGTTAAAAAAAAAAACTAAATGCTTTCAGCATATATGTGTTGGAACTATTATTTCTTGCTTGAGCTTTATTATAAAACAAATTATTAATTTTTACTCTTATTTTTCTCCTCTAAAGATATGATTATCAATTTGGGTTATAATGGGATATTATGGTAGAATATTATCAAACTAGGCTTCAAATAATAAATCCTCTGCACATGAAATATAAGAAAACAGCTTAGTTAATTGTATAATCTAAATGCTGGATCTTCTGAAAATAACTTTGTTAAATGTATACTTTATTTAAATGTCAATCCAAAAATAAAAAATGCATTTTAAATTGAAACAATAATGAACGGGATAGCCCAGGCGGAAAATCTTGGTACTCAATTCAGCCGGCGATCCTGATCTTGGGATTCCCCTGGTCACTTATGCGAATGCTATAGACATGGCCGTTCTACTCTTTTCTGTTTTATAACATTTAATAGTTCCAGTTATAAGTGGCAGAATGGTAAGCGCTAGGCTGATGCTGTGCGGTGTGGGGATCGATTTGCGTATAACGAAGCTCATGTCCTGGGGTCTGGCCGGTTTCGGGATACCTCGAGTGATACAGTCGTGACTCCACAGGCTTGCCGGCGTTTATAAGGAAGCATTAGAGATTCCGATTAGTGTTTTGCCGCTCAGTACATCTTTCATGTCATCCCTACATCCAGGAGGGCCTTTTTATTACAAGCATTGTGTTTCAAGTAACAAAAACCTTTAGTTCTATGAGTATAATAAGTTCTTTCCAACCTAAGTTATTCCTTAATATCAGCGCCATAATTAAAAGAATCGCCCCTTACTTTTTGAAAGCTAAATGTAGTTGTTCGGAAGCCCAAGGATAGTACAACAAAATGTTCTGTAAGTTAGAACATAATGAGGTTTTCATTAAGGATAACCATAACCATTATCAAATCCACTTTATGGCGCTTGGAACAGAGTACTTAAAAAGTGTCAAAATTGCGTGCTACATTGACTAATTAATTTATTAGTTTAAAATGCGTTCATTTCTTAGCAAATGACAGATTTATTTATGAAGTCGGTCCTGGTGGTGTAGTGGTTACCATACTTGCCTCCTGTACCTAAGATCGCGGGTTCAAACCCGGCCAGGATCGATGGATTTTTTCAGGGCGTAAAAATCCTAAGTATGGCTTCCTTGGGAAGGTAAGTAAAGCCGTGGGTCCCGTGTCGTACATTTACGGCACGAAAAAAAACCTCAAGCCTGCAAGAGAGGTCTCTGAGCAAAATTTGTCGGCCGTTTCACGCCCTGATTTGAATGGGACGCTGATGACCTGAGATGTTAAAGAGTGTCCATAAATAAAATCAATCAATCAATTTATTTGTGAAAGCAAAAGAAATGACACATTAAGTCATTGATTAGCGATGCTGTTACAAATAAGTCACAAACATAGGGAGATATATTCTGAATTCCCCGAATTTGAAGACTTCTTCTTCTGCTGGGCAGTAGAAAGATCTGCATAACCCAATAATTAAATCTCCAGAATACTAATTATACCGAGGCATTTTATTTCAACGATGAATGAAAGATAAGTCCTTCGCTCTAGTGATACTAATCGATGTATCGATTTAAAGATTTGTCTCCAGCCAAGGTTTTTTCCTCCCCATTCTCCCTCTCTATTCCACTGCTAGATTTAATCAACTCGTAATGCTGTTGTCGTTGTTGCTGTTGCTCACGTAATAACAAACTGGAACATCTGTAACTGTCATTTAGATTAGAACGTCGACAAAAAAGAGTAAGACGAGAAAAGGAGGGGAACACGAGGCTGTTGATAGGAAAATGTGGAAAACATTCGATCTTAAGGAGGGGTAAAGGGAATGCGAAAAATCAAAGGGGAATTAAAAATATGAAAATGCTAATGACAACTCTACACGGTGCTTAAGCTTATGTGCATATAATAATAGTTTATACTTTCTTACGTCATTGCTTATCTGTCGTACTGGGAAACATCTTAATATGGAGATTGAAGATCAAAATGAAAAGCAATAAAATGGAAATATTTAAAGTAAGGCTATACTGAAATTATAGTAAAAGATTAAGCGTATTCTGTTTAGTTTAGTTTGTGTTCTTATGAAGGCAAGGCCAATATAGACATGTAAATTTGTATCTCTGTTGGATCAACGTCGCCTATAGACTTCCTTTTCACACATAGAGAAGCAGTTTTTCATCAAAATAACCCAAAAGTATACAATTATGTAAAAATATATAAAAGTATCAAGTTTTACATTTTCTGATGCTGGGTCTCAGACCTAAGTCGTTCAGAAATATTAAGCAACTTCTACAGCACCGAGCGATAACGCTTGCGATTGCTTCAGAAGGTCCCGGGTTTAGATCTCTTGGGACCGGCCATCCTAAACTTATATTTTTTCGTGGTTTCTGCAGGTCACTTAAGCAAATAATGTTTTCCTCCCATAAACTTTCCTCTTTCACGTTTCATATCATTTTATTCCATTAAGAATCTGTGACAGGATCGAGGTGTGATGTTGCGATATAATAGTGACTTCCGCTTTGTAAAGGCCTCTGATATGTAAGAGGCCCTCCTAAGATACCCTAACTCTTTGGGAAGGGGGAGGGGGGCTTGTTATATCTGGAAACATGTTAGAGTCCACTTCTAAGTCCCTGCCTTACCCTCCCTCTATCCTTGCCACCCGGTGTTACCCTTTTGTCAAAACTTTGTCCCGGAGGTGCCCGGCACAAACTACCAGCCTTTGAGCAGGGCTCGAGTACCGCAGTACGTCCACCACTTACCAATTTAATTCAAATCGCGGTTGTGCTAATGAAGCGATTGAAAAATATGTTCAAAGCTCCATAGTTCATATCTACTAGGCACCGAAAATGATAATGAAATATATATATATATAATATTAATGAAACATAAAAATAAAGAAACACTATTAACAATGTAACAAATTAACACTAATAATAAAAGTAGATAAAGATAAAACACAGAGAAACAGTCACACTTGAAATTGCTATATTTCGAACTACTGCGAGTTCTTCAATGGCAAGAAGCTAGACTCATACTTAATTTAATATATATATATATATATATATATATATATATATATATATATATATTCCATATATGTGTGTGTGTTAACGCTCTAGTGATCGCATTTTTTTTTTCTCAACGAAACTCCATATATAACCCACATTAACAACGATTTGCCGAGTTCGTTAACCAGCAATATTAAACTATTGGGAGTAAACGTTAACTTAAAGCGAAATTAAAAAAAAAAAAAAATGAAAATTCACTCTAGCGGCTGCAAGTTTGGTTTTTCTCAATGCACCTCCGTAAAAAGTTTTTAAAATAAATTTGTATTTGTAGTTTTCGAAAAGCATATCAATTGGGCCATTAGAAGGGGGGTGATTAAAGGGAAATTTAAAAATCGTTCTAGGGGCCGCAATTTTAAACGTTTTAAAGTAAACTCAGTAGATGCTAATGAAATAAAACAAGAAAAATAGTTTCCGAAAATCAGTGACATCAGACTATTAGGAAGGAAGATTTACCTGAAACTCAAAATATAAAAAATATTCTAGCGACATTAATACTTATTTTTTCGTACAAAACTCCGTATAAAACAAAAAAATAGTTTCCGAAAATCAGAGAAATAGGGCTATTAAAGTCAGGCTTTACCTCACACCTGAAACCCAAAATTTGGTACATACCATTTATATAAATATAAGAAAAATAGTTTCCAAAAATTAAGGAGTGTGGGCTATTATAAATAGGGTATACTTGAAAACAGAAATTTAAAAACAGCTCATGCGTTTAATTTTCTCTGTATTGTTTTAAAACAAAATGACAAATTAATTTAGTGTATTAACTGTACTTGTAACGATGCATATGTTTTATATTTAACAAAATTTCGTTGTGAAGATTGAAACTTGAAATGTTTATCTAAAATTGTGGAGAATTATATTTGTATGTAAGAGCGCTCTGTTATAACCTTCAGAAAATCGATGTTTATTGTTGATTGTGTACGAGTACATATATTTGCTTAGTACATTGAAATTATTTTTAAATAGTAACATGTTTTTGTTTTATAGAAACACATGAACATCTTAAATACACAACATAACTTAAAACTTTCTGTTATTTTTTTTTTTTTTTTTCTATTTTAGTGAATGTGAAGATGATATCCAGGACTCAGTTCATAAACATCGTTACATTTAAAAATGTTTAAAAATACTCGCAAAGTATTGCTTTGTCTATCTGTGGTCACATATTTAATTTAATTAATAGTGATATTTATAGATTGCAAGCATTCTAATTTTGTTCCCCTAATACCACATAGAAATGCCATAACTTGTTTCATTCCATTAATTAATAAGGTCATAATTTGGATTTTAATTTTTTTTAATGTTACTCTAATAAGAGAAATTCGCTTAATTTACGCAGCTCCAGTTTTTATATTTGAATATACAGGCTTCTCCGTTTACAGTAAATGGTTTAGTATCTAAAAATTACTCTCCAAGAATTATAGGGTTCGTCTGATTGGTCAGCATTACACATTATAGAAAGGAAGTTACACTTTAACAAGCCGGCAGTTCCACCAAGCAAGCATAAAGATCGCATTGCCGGGAGCAATAAACAGGGAACATTCCTCCCTCACCGATACAAGATGTTTACAACGCAGTCTACATACACGCACAAAAAAGGAGTAGAACCTCAGCACATCGCATACAGTGTTGTAACCCTCGCCAGAAACGAAATTTTGAGGGAAAATGCAGCAACAGCTAGCTAGCAGTTCCAGTCTCCACTCCCCTTTCCTCCTCCTCCTCTTGCTTCGTTTCTCCAGCATTCACCTTCCGTCAACAGCAATATATTGCTAAACAAGGCGCGCGCGCACGCACAACACACACACAACCTGCATGCGCGCACGCCAAGTTATTAGCTAGCGGTTCCAGACGTCCAGATTAATTCTCGTGATTAAATTTCATAGAGCAACGGGTAGTAGGCAACCAGGGAAGCAAGCAGTTCTGCTACAGTTTCTGACAACCACAGAATGCACTTCTTGCTCCAGAGAGTTATTGCGCTGTCTCTCAAGATATAAAAACAATCTTTATTGCCTTTACATTATTCGGTTGCATGACATTTTTTAACAATTACTGCAGGATATACATGCACAATATTTGTCTTTAAGGAAATAAAGAGTAACTGCCCCTCCCTTCTCCACTACATTCATTGGCTAACTACCAACACTTAAGCTTCATCAGAGTCTATTCTTCTCGTTCACAGTCTCTCCCTAAAAATCAGTACAACACGGCCAGCTTTAGAACTGAAGACGTGTAGTTGTCAACGTGTAGAGTTTCCAATGCTTTCAAGCAAGTACCCGTCCACTTGCTATAACATCAAAGTTAATTACCTAACATACCGTAACCTGACTACTTGCCAGTTCCTGTCACGTTGACACTTCCATTTCTTTCAAATTAGTATCTACATGCTTCAAACTATCTTCAGTTAAAGACAAGCAGAAAAGTTTGGAAGAAGCACATTTCTAATATCACTTAGTACTTCTTATTTGTCATTTCAGAATTAGAGAAATGGTTACTAGGAATTCCATTGAGTTTCATTTTCGATGCTTAATTTTTTAATTCAAGGTTATGACATTCAGAGGAATTAAAAATGGCAAACAGTTCACATTTTTTATATTTTGATCTGAATTTTCCCCTTTTAATGCTATAATAAGTACATATAATTAAGAAAAATTTCTTAAAAGTTCAAGGAGAGAAATATAACAGAAATATTATAAAGATTTTACATAGTTTTATTGTTCTTCAAATGTTTGTTGTCAAGCAGTAAGAGGTAGATCAGATGTATATTATTTTATTTTAAATACTGCCCTCAGAGATAATGTACATTTTCCAAATAAATTCATATATCGTTTGGTTAACTCTTCTCCTTAATATAACTTTTCATTAAAGTTCGTTGCTTTTTATTGTAACTACTGTAACCACCTGAACTCATCTTCACAGCTAAGTTATCTTCATTGCCCAAACACTCCCCGGCTACACCGGGGATGACCGAGGTCGTTAGGCACGCACTCGTGAGCGGAAAGTCTGGGGTTCGATTCCCACCAGGACCGTCGATTGAAGTTTTTTCAAGGTCCTCATAAATGACAAATTCCGGGGAGGTTCCCTAAAACTTAGGCCTGGAACGCTTCCTTCCTTTAAAAAAAACTGCTTTCTCAGTTTATAATTTCATCTCATGTATCATCAGTGTCCACCGCCTGTGATGTCCCAGCAGTTAAAACAGGCGGTAAACGCTATTAAAAAACTCTAACGACAAGGTTCAGCAGCCTCTCCAGCTGTAATATAACTAAATTAAGTTCGTTAGTTTCAATACCACAATGTAGTGTAATAAAATTTTATTGACATATGTCTATCTTGCAGATGTCCATAGAGGTCTGCAAAACAATACAAAGAAAGCATACGATTTTTGAGAAATAAATAAATAAATAACTATGCACATCATTTCAATAAACAGAATTAATAATTATTATACAAATGATTGTGCAACATACCTATTCAGTCCTCTGCAATATCTAAACTTAACGATTCTGGTTGATAATAGCAAACAAAATATTCTTAATATATTTATAGGACGAGTCAAGGACTCCAAAACCAGAACTGCTACTTCTCATTAATAACAATTTGCTTTGTAATCCGTACATATGCTAGGTATCCAGGGAAGATGAGTGTGTTCGAATCGGACTGTTGAGTATTTCTTCCCTTTCCTGGTTTATTGCTACGTTGTTCACTCTCCTGTTACCACCCTCTGCATTTGTTCATGCATATTAAGTATAGAGTTCCTTGGACAACATGCAATATATGATCGAACTTTATCGTGATATTGTTTCCTCTTTCATACAGGAATCCATTAATGTCCAATTGCTTCAGTTTTTCACAGCCTGGAGATATACAAATCTTTGTGATATTCGTTATTTCTAATATTAGCGAAACACAATCATGTTGGTTGCATTCTTCCATTCTGAAGATTAAAGAAATTTTCTATTTGCCCACCAAAATTTTATTTTAGTAACACATTAATTTGACATCCAGCACTTCGAGTAGAATCTTCAGTATGTGAAATATCGAGGTTACATAACAAATTTTTAATTTCTCGTTAATTGTGAAGGTGTACATCCTCTACTTCCAACAACTTTTTAGCAACATTAAAATTCTGTATGTCAGCTTTCTAATGTACTTTAGCCAAAACTCATCATCTCATGTTTTGTGTTGCTTAAAGAATATCAGTTAACTAACCGTGAGAAATATTTATATTTTCCTGTAATAAGTTTATCTACATTTTCCAAAAACGCAAGAGGGGTCATATTTAGTGTTATTGTTTCTAATTTAATCTCGTGTTGCAAAGAGCGATTTATTATGTTAAGTGTATGACCTGGATGTAATAAATAGTACAGTGACAAACAGTTTTGATGAGGGGTGTGAATGCCGAGCGCAATCCGAAGTATATACTGTGCCCGCACAACACAGCAGCGCAGAATTTCGTTAAGTTATCGATCGATGGCGTTATGTAATGACTCTGGATTGCTTAGAAATGGAGCGATGCTTGTTGCAAACCTCTAGATCATCTAGGCGTTGCCCACCTCTGGTTTATATCAGCCTCTAACCGCAAATACACATATTGTAATAAAAACTATATCATCAGAAAAGATGACTTCAAAATATATAATAATTTCACCTTTAATCAGCATTTCCATTAGATAGTGTTAAAGGTTTTTCTTTAAGTTAACAAACACGTAATGTTTATATTTAAATTGTATTCCTCATTGTGCGGAATTTCTGTTTCGTTGCTGTGGTTTTGCCGTTTGAAACATAAAGAAGAAGTCAATAATTTATATGGCAATCCAATAAACTTATATTTATCTTCACAATAATAGTACATTTTGAACTTCTATGAAGATATTAAACTTCTCCAAAGGCATAAAACGCTATATTGACAAAAGGCTAAGATATTTTCAATTTATTAAAAAAAAAATACCGAATTTTTACTGTTAAAAAGTATATGGGGTGTAATGTACTTTTCTTTATTATATTTAATGTTGACTTTAATTTCAAGCACTAGAAATTAATTTTGTTAACGGAGAAAAACGGTTTTAAGTGTAACATTGTCAATACAATTAATTCGTTATTTCCCTATGGTGCGCTAGATAACTCAGCGCTTATGTTAACAATACGATAAATGTAGCAAAGGTTTCAAAGTAAGAATTTCCATGTAGAATATACAGTGTTGTGCATTTTCATTATTTGCGTAAAAATTTGTATTATGCGTTATCATTTTAATTCAGATCAATAACATGTATATTAACAATTAACTATCTAAACCTAAAAGTTAATTGCTGTAGAAAGTCCCTACAATAAATTGATAACATTTAAAGAAGTAACCGGTATGTTCTCTGAACTGTAAAAAAGTCATGAAGAGATGTATTAAAAGTAATAAAAAAAACACACTGAACCGAAATAAAGCAATATGTACCAAAATTTTAAGTTGTTTACTAATTTTCGCTTATGTACCTATTGATGAAGAACAATTATCATCATAGATGTTATTAACAAGAATGTCCACGCTACATTACTTACATTATTTGGAGGTTGTGGGCAATTAACGAGCAGTACAGCTCAAGTTGTGAACAAAAATAAACAACAGTTCAGTTAACTTTCAGCTGTCATGTGAGTATAATACTTTCGAAGATGTTGTAAGATGACATTAATGACTATTTTATCTGCAATTCATTAACTGTTGAAAACAAAAGATTTTAATTTCTTCGTCAAGAATAGCACAGCGAATTCACTGAAAGTCGTGTGCATTTGCTTTGAAAAGAATTTGGGCAATATGAAACCTGTTTTTGAAACAAAAAACCTTTCGAAAATGTAGAATATAGATTACTAATATTCTTGAAACTTTAGTTTCATATTATAGCCTGTTCAAATGTTGCTCTGGAAAGACGCTTTTAATTGTTGCAAGTATTTATTGTTATAGTTTGAATCATTCTGTAGATTTCTAACTTGTAATAGTTTATTATAACTTGTCTAATTCCTTTCGTTAACAGGTACTAAAACGAATGATTATCTTTTCCACAGAAATCCAATTTATACTAATTTTACAACGGCAGTTGATAAGTTACTCCTTCCTGCTCTCATGCCATAACAAATAACAACTTGTAGCTGAACTTCGTTGGAGTAGATAAGAGCAATCTACTCTTGCAGGAGCCAGAATACGATTAACACAGCCTCGTTACTATGAAGAATTACGCCAAAGCTGTGCTTATTTGTTTCGTGTCCAGATAAATAACGAACAAGGCCAGAAAACCCCCTTTAGTTGAATCTCTCGCCAGGTGTTGCAAATTCAAAACTTAAATTTCTTGCGGAGGCAAATTTCTGCTCATGGAAATATCCAAAGAAACAATGGAACACTCACTCAGTCACTGCTTCATCTTCAAGTAGATTACGGTGACCACATCATTGATGGTGTCCGCCGCAGTCATGGACGAAACGTCTGGGAAGATGGAGAGAAATCCCATTGGACCACGGCCCAACAGCTCGGAAAACTCAGTTCACATAATTGAACATTTCGTTTATGAAAGTTGGGAAATATATGGCTCTGCTTATAAATGTCAAATCGTTTACTAAAGCAGCAGTGAGTACAACGACATTATTCGCTATAGTAATTATAGAGTCAAGATTAATTTTAAGGAAATTTCTAATGGAGTATTAGACCTGTAATTTGAAATTTTATATAGATATGCCTTGGAAACAAAGAACATTGAAGTCATAAGAGTGCTACCAGCTCTCGATATCGAAAATGCTTTACGAATTATAGGATGTTCCATGAATAAATATGCAGTATCATTGTCAGTTTTAGCTTAATAAGTTATTTCAGTTAAATCAATGAGGACTTCGGTCCTGTTTTCAATATTTGCCTAATATTTCTTCGCTGGTTTCTACTGATTTAGAGATTTTTTACTACTGAAACATTTCCTCTCTATTTTCATTGAACATATCGTATAACCTATCAATTTAATACAAGGCGTGGATAAATTATTCTGATACCAAGTTACAGAACTTTATCCGAATGTCAGAAATCACCTCCTGTGAACAACAGTGATTTTATGTGTTTTCAAGTTTAAACTGGCTCAATTTTGGAAGATGAACTGATATGTGTGAATGGAATTTTTTTAAAAAATTGGCAGAAAGGTGTGGATGTAACAGGAAAAAGTTTCAATATCTCCAGACACACTGTACATTCTTATTTTCAGTGCAATTACAGTTATGGCTGTGAGAACTTGAATCATTACCGCGGATATTACATCCCCTTCGCCGGGAGTTGCCACTCTAAATGCCGACCCACCAGGTGCTGTGAAAGAGCAACTATATATATATAAACTTTCCGTTTTATTGAAATGCTTTAATAGAAATTTCAGTGAATCACATGGATGTTATAAATGGTAAAGCAGGAACAAATATTAACTAAATCCAGAATTTAATTTAAGAGCAAATATTGCTTAAGCTGCGGCAAATCTTAGGAGTCAAAAACTATGTGTACGTGGTTTGAAAATCATCTCTTCTAAAACCCCTCTCTTTCCCTTAGCCATCCCTCACAGCATCATCCTTCCCTACCTCTGTCTTCGGTCGTATTATGCGGGGAATGAGGGAGGTAGTAGCTTCGTGGTGCAAGAGCGAGAGAATATTGTTTATATTGCTCAAACTTGTTGCAAGAGGGTGAAATGGAGCCAAGATAATTCTGATATATCTTCGTTCAGAATTGGAAATTGAGAACACTACAATGCAGATAGTGTTCCTTATAGTGATAATTCTGATGTGCCCCCTTGTTCACCAGAATTCTTTCTTTCACCTAAGTTTTACTCTATAAATTCGACATAGTGTTTCATTCCTATTAAAAGTTACAACTTCTCATGATTAGCGGTGCAATGGCTAAAAAAAGCTATAAATACTAAAATATAACGGGGAAAAAAACGAATTGGCTTACAAATTTCACTAAAAACAGTTTTAACCGGTAAAAACTATTTTCACTAGCGAATTATTCTGAACAATTCTCATATAAAATGTATTTGGCATGAGAAAAAAAAAATACTCGCCTTTGAAACCCTGGTTGTCAATATTGCAAATGGCAAATCGTAGGTGTAATATAATTAAATTTCTGTCTCTTACAGATGTGTTAAGAATGGAAGTAAACTCAAGCTACATAGACTTAAATATATTAAAAGAAGGGTTTCAAAGTCATTAATTAACATTGTCACATGCTTATAAATCAAAAAGTTACATTTTAACAATAAGTCCGATACAAAACCTAGCGCACATTAGTAAAAAGTCTGTTGTGTGCGTTAATAAGAACTCGCTTCAGCAGTTCATGCTGTAATTTGTTTATTTGTTGAAACATGCGAGGTTGGTCCGGAAGGTTCTCAGACAAACAATGAAGTAACGAGATTTTAACTTCAACATTTTTCTTTAACATAAGCTCTCTTAAGGTTAATGTATTTATTCCCCCGTTCTTCAATTCCATTATTCACTTTCTCAGTAAGCACGAATGCCAACCGAACATACCAGAAGGGCATGTTCGCTTCTAGTTTATGGCGCCAGACAACTAACGCAGCAATCTCTAACAAGAACAGTAAATAGAATATTTTTCATCCTGCATTTCATCATGATTTAACTGTAATGAATTATACCATAAGATTTCTTCGATCTCCAAAACAAAAATATGTAATTACAGTTACTTTCTTTTTATGCATGTTTGCCCATTGCAAAACGATATACTTAATAGTATTAATATTCAGTGTCAAACTACTTTGGCCAACGACATCAGTAAGTGATCATAAATATCTCTCAAATATGCTTTCAATATTTAATTTACCATATCTCGTTGTCTCATGTAAAAAGCAACATGTGCACTTACTGAAAGTAAAAACAATTCCTTATATAAGTAAACATTTCCTATGATGATTGTAGATTCCGAATGCCTCCTTATTCGCCTCCCTAGCGTGCGCGCATGCCTTAAAGGGAGTAATGTAGTGTTTTTATTCCTTTTTTATGATTATCAGAATTGCTTATTCATACCTAATCTCTTTTATATCGTCTGACGTATTTAATTTCTTGTTTATGCAGGTCAAATGCTGGATCCGGGGCACCATATTCCTCTACGGCTTCATCACAATCTGGTACCGCCTCCACCGTCGCAGGATCAGCAACTCCCAATACACCAAATCTAAAGAAACGCAAGCTAGAGGCCGCCGCCGCGGCTGCAGCGGCGGCAGGAAATAATTCCGAAAGCAAAACAGTAGTAGCGGGCAACAGAGGCAAATCAGCTCTTCATCAGCAGTCTGTAGGAAAGAAAACAATAGGCAAACAACAGAAAGACGAAGATAACATGCTACTGGAGAGTGCGGCAAATAAGGATAGTGACAATGAGGGAGCAGCAGCTGCAGCCAAGCGCAGGCGAAAAACTCTTAGAGGTAGCGGAGGCCTGGAAGATGAAGGTAGTAAAGCGATAGAGGCAGATTCCAGCAGCTCACAGCAGCATCAAAAGACTTCTGCCACGTCTACAAATACACCATCTAGTGTTGTGTTGCCCCAAAAGAAGCGGGCCTTGTCTCAGACAACTGGGCCGACGGGAGGATCGACTTCACCAGTAAGAAGTCCTGTTAGAAAAGCATCAAAATCTGCGGCTAGCTCCAGTGCAGCAATTGCTTCAAACGTGCCAACTTCTACCTCGAATGGTGGGGGTGGGGAAGATCCGGTAGATGACGAAACACTGATTCGAGAGACGGAAGCTGCTTTGAAATCTTTATCTGGATCCTGGCCTGGACCTCGAGGATCCTTCTATAATCGAGGAATTGTCGAGAATGAGGAGCGGTTTGAGTCGCCTACTTTTGAGAATTTGTTTGAAGAGAAAAAGGTGAATGGAGCTGGAAGCAGTGGAGCCGGAGGAAGCAGCAAACTTTCGCCAAATTCTTCTTCTCTTTCATCCTCGTCGTCTGGCGTCTGTGGTGGCAGTGATTCTTCTTCTTGCTCTCTCAAAGACGTAATTACTCTTCGTGGGCAGCAGTCAGACAGTGGCGGGGGTGGAGGAGGAGGTGGCGGCGGTGGTGGAAAAGGGTGTAAAGATAGCAAACAAGCTTCAATGTTTCCAGGTAACAGCCAAAGCAGGCAATTGGAAAGTGTAGGGAAAGGTGCGCCGGGAAAAGCAAGCTGCAAAACACGAGGAACAACAACCTCAGTCTCGGGCGGCAACCCGGATAGAGATCAACAAGGGCAATCGTCATCCACGTCCTCTTCTAGCTCGTCTTCTTACCAAGAGGGCAATGAGCTCGAAAATCTTTTAAAAATAGAAAATGAATGCGCTACCATTCAGTCTCAGGTTGGAAGTAATGCAAATAAGACGAGGACAATGACAACAACTGGAACTTCCTCTATGGAACCTACTTCATCCTCTAATTCCACAAGCAGATCCCACCAAGTGGAGTATGTACCTGCCACCTCCCGTTACGAACCTGACTTCAATGAGCTAGTAGATGATTCTTCAAATGAATTAGAAATAGACATGTCTGATCCCTCGGCCGATAAGGAAGATGATGATGTAGAAGTAACTAACCATGGAGTGAAACCTCAGCAAAATGAAATCGATCGGTCGAAAAGAAGAGATAGTGACGCAATTAAAATTAGCACAACACAGAATATGTCCACATCGACACCTTCAATCTCATCAAGCAGCAACAGCAATATTCAACATTCAACACCGGTATCCTCTAGCTACCAGCAACAACAGCATCAGCAACAACAGCATATGTTTGGGCATGTGCAGAGTCGACAATTTCAACCCAGCAAACCTACAGCCGTCACCACAGCCGCCAGTACGTCCATTCTTCATACGTCTCCTACACCCTCGTCATCCACTGTATCGTTCTCTTCCTCTTCAGCCTTTCGTGCCATCAATTCCTCCCCTAAAGACCCAATATCTGCAACCACCTCTTCTCGTCTAGCTCCTACTTCGAACTCATCCGGTATCGACTTGCAAGGATCTGTAGGTACTGCTATCCCGCCCCTTGGGCCATATCCAGCCTCTGCCACTTTTGTTGGCTATCCTGGTAATGTGAACCTCCAGGGCAATGGAGGGCATCACTCAGTAACTTCACTCGATGAAAAACATACGGCAGCTGCTGTATGTCTCCTCCAGCTCAAAACCAATCCTAAGGAGGAAGAAAATGGGGACAAGCAGCAACACCAGGAGCAAATTCACGGCACTGATTCAACCGCTGGCGCCAAAACATCCATTAGTGCCGCTGCACCATCTGCAGCAGCAGCCTCTGTATCTGTGGCCTCCCCCGACGCGACATCTTCCAAGCAGTACACTATTTTGCAACCAGCAGGTGCAGGCTCGCGAGCTGCTACTGCCATTCAAGATGTTACTAGAGAAGGAGTTCTGAGCGTATCCGCTGTAAGTAGTAGCAGTAATAGTAGCGCTGGCAGCGGGAGCAGCGGCAACAGCAATCTACACCATGCTACGCAACCTACAAGCAGCTCCAGCGACATCGGAACACCAAAATTAGAGAGGGCAGCCTCAACGGATGTTAGCAGATCATCAGGGCCAATGTCTCCTTCCGGATTAAATAGAGGTAAGAAAGATTTGAATATCGCAGCATGCAGTGTACTCTCAAGAGTAACTTGGATTTTTACGACATGATCATGTTTTCCAAAGCCATTCCCATACCCTAAAAGGAGAACATGATACTGGTAACACGCAGCCTTTTTTGGAAGCAATTCTGCTCATAGCGTTAATTAGACAAAAGTTAAGCGCCATTCTGCAACCGGGGGTTATATTCTTGATTTAAATCATTTGCCACTCTGAAAATGATGATAAATTAAATTATTTAATCTTTAATTCGTAAAGATAAATGCATACGGTCAAATTATAAAAATACCAAATTCCTTTTAATGTGTAGAAAAATAGAGTAGATAAAATACTATAGCTAACTTCATCACCATCAAGTGCCGCCTGCATCGTCGTAGGATCAGCAAATTTAAAGAAACGCAAACCGCTGCAGAAAGAGATTCTGAAAAATATTTGCGCCAATATAGTACTCTGTTATATATGCAGATAACGCAGAGTATCCTTTTCGTTTACTAAAAGCATAGTTTTTCTTTGGGAGGGGGTGAGATTTTTGAATGCTATTTATCGCCCGTTTTCACTACCAAGGTACCACAGGCGGTCGGGTGAGATAGAAATCACTCACTCTAATATAACAATCACTAGCTATCACTATCTGGGGCTTCGTTAAGACCCTGTTCATGTAATTCACCAATGATTAGCAAGGCATTTTCTGAGGGCTCTCTACATTGCTGTCATAAAGGCGGCCATAGCATCCTTTCCTGGTGAGAATTGCATTCCTCACGATAGCCCCTTTTGTTTTCTATAGGACTCAAGACTAAAGTTTAGCTTTCAAGTCCAATAATGAAAGTTCGTATTGTACTCAGACGATTTTTTCGCGATTATAAATTATAAGAGATATCTGGATCAGGTTCTCAACTACCTCCGCCGTCATTCAGAGAGCGACGCTTACCCTGCCATATCTGACTGCCAACTACATGCTTGATGTCAAATCCTGTGCTGGCTCGACACCATAAATAAAACACGTGTTCATTCGACTAAATTATTAAATTCAACGTTTCTGGTCTGCGATATCTATTGCAGGCAATGCATAACCTAGGCTGGTATTGTTCGGTTCCAAACGCCTTTTATAATGAAATACTACGTCTTCATACGTTTTCGGGCGCACATCTAACAAAAACTTTGACAGTCCCTACAGTAAACAAAATAACCATTGAGTTGATTTATTTTCAGGGAAGCTTGGTCCTTTTCAGCTGCTATTTTTCATACAGACTCAAGCTTTCAGCAATTTTTCAAACCTCTTCTTCTTTCCAGAAAAACACTAAATCCAAATCTAATATAATTTTACTTTTCCAAACAGTCTCGATTATTGATGATTAACTTCTCACATTCTCCTTGACACTCTATTAGCTATTTCAGACATATACCCTGCAATTTATGCGCCAAACAAAGCAATTGGAATATGAGTCGGACCTCGTTAAAGTACGATTAGGAGCAATGGACTATCATAGAGCCGGATAGAGCTCGTGTTGAAATGACTGTGAACAGAGAGTTGAACTATTTGCTCGTAACTGTAAGAGTCTATATTGAATTTTGCATCATATCCTTTTGATTTTCGCATACCATAAAAATTTGTGATTTCATATCCAGATGTGCTGAAACTTTTTATGAGTTGTAAGTAATATAATATTTTAAAGCTATAGTGATATCATTGCATTAAATATTAATTAATAACAGGTTAAACTTAAGTTCAGTCCTATTCTGGGATCTCATTCTTTACGCATACTGGGCGTATATACTTGTTAGCTTCCAGTTAATCAAACTATTATTTAAGTTGACCTAGCCGCTATATTCTTTAGATTTATAATATAATATTTTATTTATTTGTAATTCGACTTTCTTCCTTTCTCAAAATATTGATATAACACTCTCTATAATTTGTTATGTAATATGAGCATTAGTCGTTCCCATAATTAATTTATTTATGTTTCTGTTTTACCAATTGCTTTCTGTCACTTTTAACAGCATTGTACATTCTTAGCTCTTTACTTTTCTCAATGTTTATATAATTATGACAAGAATGCTGTTGTTTTACAAAATGTAATTCTAATAACACAATTTCTAAGGTATTAAAATAACTGGACTAAGTATTAGATTTCAGCGTGTCTTCCAAGAAGCTCGTCAAGAAAAATAAGGTAAAGATTTATGAAAATGAATTAAGTTCTTTCTCTCAGTGAGATTTAATAGTTAACAAATACATTTCTGCGGTCAAGTGATTATGTTTAAGAATTTTTAAAACAGGTTGATATCATGACTGACATTAACAAGTGTTACGTTTCTTACGTGCAAAATCGTCTCATATATTTGTAATTTAGCTCACCGAAATTTAACAAGAAAAATTTACGTTAGGAGGTTAGAAGGTCAGAAAGCCTTGGTAACTTTAGTTCTCATATGAATTTAGCATTATCTTCAACCCATAGTTCTTAAGCTTTTGAAAATAATTTCTCGTGTAACACCGAATTGAAAATGTGTAAACATAGCGTACTTAGTCTAGGTATCTTGGAATCGTTACAGATAGCTGCTGCATTCTAAATAACACTTTTTTGTAGATTTGTAATAAAAATTACCAATTGTATACAGCAAAACTCAGCGATATGTTCAGTACTACCTTTGTTAGAGATACTTGAGAGGTATAATGGATGGCTAGTCGAAACTGAAATAGATTAGTATCCCTGCTATAAACGCCCTGCTTAAAAACCACTTTCTGTATATGCTTAAAAAATAAACCACAAAGTTTTCGTCTTCTTTTCTAAACAACAACTTGCTTTTAGTCTTCTCTTAATTTTGCCAGTGCTTGCGTGAAGCCAACAAAACGTAAAGGGATAATTATTTTGTAAGCAACGGATCTCTACTCAACGAGTCTCTTAGAAGCCTCCTTCTAGAAATTACTATGGAGCTTTTTGCATATCTGCATGATAGCATATAGAGTGCACGCCATTTGCTAACAACGACAGAGTGCAGTTTTCTTTACTACTGGTCATTTTATTCATTTATAGTTAGTTTCCTCCTTTTGGATTGATCCATAGATTGTCTATTTTTATGCACCCAAATTAACATTCTTGGCACTTTAACCCATATTCACCAGATTGAGACTGTGAATAAAGTTCGTTGCAACATAAGTAGAGGAAATAGTCAGTTTTGTCATAAGAATATGTTTTTCACAGAATTATTGTTCTTCTCTCTTTCTGTCTTTTTTTGAGTTGCAGTGTGTAATTATTTTTTACGATTCTCTTGAAGAGTTTGCTTAATTTTTTTTAAAATATGAGCGCATTTAAGCATTGTAAGCTTCTTCCCACCCCCCCCCCCCTTTCTCTCCTCTGGAATCTATTGCTGCTTGAAATGGAAGGAATAGGGCTGAATTTTGCCTGCGTTCTAAAAGAATTTATTTCGTTATTTATAGGCGTGTCCTCTTTCAAGTTCAAATACTTTTTATTTGATTGCTCAGTGACAAATGTGCCTTCACTTAAACATTGAGAAATGAGCTAAGCCATTTCTGTATCTATTGCTTCTGGAATATACAAATGTTCTGAAAATATCAGGGTTCAGAGCCCGAATTTCAGTGTGTTCAAAGTTATTTTTAACATTCGGACTAGCTGTTAGTTTTTCATATGAACAGATCTGGTATTGACAGATTGTTCTTCCAGGATTACATTTAAGCCTCTGTTTGTGAGCCATACATTGAAGAATGTAATAGTTTTATGTGTGCAATTTGAGAAAAACAGACCAGAATAACGACATTTTATTTTGTATCGACATTCTTATGATCCGATGCCTATCTACTAGAAGAATATTCTTAAATTTTGGAGAAAATTATATAAACAAACAAAAATGTCTGAGTTATAGTGAAGAAAGTTCACATGTCAGCGTAGCAAGTCAAATTATTCCTAAATTAGCTCAAATTTACCTCGGATAGGATTCGAGGAACACATACAGCATACATAAGAGACATGAACACCTCTTTCGCAGTTGTTCTTGGCGATGTAGTGGTAACCATACTTACCTCTTAAAGCCAAGATTGCGAGTTCGATTCCGGCCTGGACCGATGGCTTTTTTTCGGGCGTAAAAAATCCTAAGTATGGCTTTCTTCGGAAGGCAAGTAAAGCCATGGGTCCCATGTCGTACATTTACGGCACGATAAACAACCTCAAGCCTGAAAAAAGAGGCCTCTGAGCAAAATGTGTCGGCCGTTTCACGCCATGATTTGAATGGGGCGCTGGTTATCTGAGATGTTAAAGAGTGACCATAAATAAACCAAATAAAAATCTTTCAGCACCTTCTTTTCTCAGTGTGAGGAAACTTTTTTTTTTTTTTTTTTTTTTTTTACCAGACAGACTAGATTCATGCGTATTACATCGAGCTTTCCTTTTGTGTTTCCCCGCATATGGACAGGGTCCGAAGCTGGTAGGTCCCCGTTGAGTGTATACCGACATTCAAAACGCGATTTGCCGGTGATAAGGCGGTTGTGCGTGTTTAGTTTCGATATAGTGACCAGTTACTTCGTTATAACCTTTCATTTCTACGATTGTCATGGTTCAAAGATTTATTATATACAGAACAATGCAATTTCATTTTATGTCATTTATTTAAGAATTTAAGCTTAAAGTTTACCCCTACAAGATTACCTAGGTGCTTGTCTTACTGCCCACCGACTTGGAGACAAAAATCACCTTTTACAACTGGTTTCTGCAGTTAGTGCGTGATTAATATTTAAAACCGTAGTTATATAGACAAGGCATAGTTTTACTTTAATGACCAAGTGAATAGTTCAAATAATCGGTATTGGGCAGCAGAGAGCCCACACCTTGTATGACATTAAGATGGGCTACCACATATGTAAGACGAATAATCAACCACATTTTGTTTCATAAACACTTAATTCTCTCTTATACCAAACTGTAATTCTGAGGGTTTTTTTTTTCAATAATAGGTGAAGAATGATTGCGTTTTATGTTCCAGCAAGACAGGGCTACACTCCATACAGCTCATACTTCATGCGTGCAACGATTCCCACACTTAATACTCTGTGTTCTTCTTATAGGGCTCTATACATAAAAGCCACAAAATTTGAAAGTACTGCGAAACTTCATACGAGCAGAAATAGCCATAATTTCGAAATCAGTGCTGTAACGTGTGAATCAAAGTTTGTATATACTTTACGGGCTCATAGCAAACGGGCAACATTTCCAGCATCTTCTGTGAAAAAGATAAGAGCATTTTCAATACTTTGCCGCGTTTGGGCAGTTGCGCTATGTGCTTCCAGATGCCGGCCCAGTTTGCTTGCGGGGAAGGAAAAAGGAAGACTCGACATATATTACACGAAGATATCTTTTATTTCTTTAGCGTTTCTGCGTAAACTGAAAAGAGCTGCTACGTCATAAGTTTACGAAAATCTGCTGCAGATGTTGTTTCAGGTCCGTATTCAAGTCTCAACAGTTTCCGTTAAATTTGTGCAGATACAGAGACGGTGGCGTGCAGTGCATGACACTCATGCAATGCCAGACTTCATAACGGGCGGACACCTAGCTCTCTCCAGCACTGTAATAGGACGCGCCATTACAGATCACGTTAGAAACCACATATTAACTCACATCAATATATAAAAAAGGTATGCGCTTAGTACACTAGGGAATTGCTTTTCACCCAGTCTGTATATGTAAAATTTAAGCTATGGCGTTTAGTTATCGTGGTGCATGTGAGGAAAAGTTGGCATGTAAAGCTAATGTTTCGAAATAACAGAAATGACATTCTTGTCAACTATGCACTGTCAAAATTCTTACAATAAAATTTTGACCACCCCCGTGATCTAGTGGTAACGTTTGTGACTATTAATTCAAAGGTTCTCGGTTCCATTCTAGGTCAGGTCAAGCTGCCTGGTAAGGTTTTATCGAAATTTTTCCTTGCCCTCAGAAGGTGAATGCCAGATAGGTTTAAGGTGCCAAGGACTCCCAGCTCATTAGCGTCATTATAAATTCATTTCATTTAAATCCAATCATAACTACAGACTTACACCTGTAGAATTCACGTCCAATCCACAGACGTCGTGAGAAGACAATGAAGTCAAAGAGACAATATATAATGCATTTAAAACAGTGTTTTAATAAAACTGTTGTTTTCTAATGCAGTTAAATGGACATATTGATCGAGTATATATTTCTATGTACACGTTCCATTAAGTAAAGTTACACTGTCAGTCACGAAATAGATGGTGTATACCACTAGGATCAGATAGAAACATTTGAACGTGTTAGAAACACTTTCTGAGAGAAATCCAAAGAAATGACTTTACTGTTGGCAAAAGGATTGCTGCTGATCTTTCTTCCCCGGCCGACCTCTTGGCACTCTCTCCATCATTCCCTCGTCGGGAAAGGCTTCTAAGAGAGGAAAGGGAAAAACCCTTAAAGACGTCGTAGAAATGCCCGTCACGTCTTCAGGAAGAACGGCTTATAACTTGTATCCCCGCCATAGATAGGGTCACCACGTAATGCTTGTAAGCTAGGGTTTGTCACACTGGCTGGCAATTGGCCTCCATTGGGACCAGGCAAAAGGATTCTGAAATAGACTTTATGTAGCAGTGAAAAATAATAAACAACGAATTCGTCCCAGTCTGCATAATGAACACTGAAAAATGGAGTGCACTAGTCATAGATTTCAGACCAGGGGTTGTAACGTTTAAATATATGGAGCTATGAAGGAACAGGCATAAAGTACATGAGTTAATAGACAATAAATTGTCCTGTTGATGTATTGTAATGTAATATCTGCGCATACTTTGCGTCGTCGAGTTGCACCGAGAATGCAATGTGTCCCAGAATTGCAAGAGCGAATGGTGTAGTCAAAGTTAACCTCGGGGATTTCAGCTTTTAGTAGTGTAGTTGCAGTTGAAGTAGTCAGTGATAAGTCGGCATTGAAACTATTTAGCGAACAGTATTCGTACGTGTGTTCTTAGAGTAGTTATCAAGCTATCAGTTAATCAGAAATTGAAGATACAATAGCTAACAGACAATTGAAATGTTTTCTTTTTTCTGGAGATTATACGTTAAGTTGAGGAGAAATTTAGCAGGAACTTTGAACTGTAGTTATAAATTTATTCATTTATCTTCTGTTAATAATTTTTGCTCAATTTTTGGATATCCGAATGAAAAATAATGGAGTAATATTGCGTTGTATAAAACCACAATTCAGAAGGAATTCTTCTTTAGTTCCAGAAATTTACAGGTAAAATGTCAAGCAGGCGAGCACTAAGCAATCAAAGTTGAAAATGTTCATTTATTCTCCAACCAAATTGCACTTCACCTTTCTTTTCTAAGCCCAACTAGAGATTTGCAACAATATCGGAGCCCTTCTATCAGATTATAAGGCAAATAAATAAAAAAAAATTGGTTCTAGATTTGAGTTTTTTTTCTCCCCCCATTTAACTTGGATGCCAAAATTGCAGAAGCTTCTTTTAAAAGATGCAGAATTCCTTGAAAAGCAAATTTCTGATGTACATTATCACATAAACAGAGTTATCATCTGTAAAATCTAGCAGATGGAACAGATAGTTACTTCATTTGAATGTAGCTGAAGTCACCTTACTGAATCTAGTCAGAGTATGTCTACTTGATTATTTTGTTATTTCAAATCATGCCCTTTATTACATTGATAAGGCGGCAAGGTATGCTCTCCAAACTACTGGGATACTAAACTTCATATATTTCTCGTTTCCATTTGCTCATTGTCGCAAATGCTACCTACCTATTCTAGTTTTACATGAAAATAACTAAGAACGCTCTCTTGGTGAAATAGTCTACTTTTTTCAGGTTCTTGGCACAAGTATAACAAAAAGATTCTGGATGTTCATGCACTACCTTTGTGAGAAATTCATGCAGTCAATAAATCTGAAAAAAGTAAAAATAAAGCACTAGATTCTCTAGCTGCGTCCTTATACTCGTATTAATAATTAAATAATTAAATTACATGAACATTCTCCAAAACTAGAGGCTAACGACGATAAAAGATATTATTTATTTTAATCCAGAAAAAGTTCCTAATTCTCAAGGCACCAAACTATGCTTGTAGTCGCAGATGAAGAGAACTTGTGTCCAGGGTTTGTTAGATGCGAAAATTGCTAAGCACCTTTCAATAAAGACCTAAAAGAAAACGAAATATTGGCCTGCTTTAGAAATAATTACATGGACAACTTTGAAGCAGAATAGCCAAAGAAAGGTTCATGAAGATGATAATGGCGACCACACGGTGTAGTTCAGTTCGTCATTCAGTAATTTATGTCACAGCATGAAAAGAACGTTTTGAACACTTATTTGCCTCTATGTAGTCATTTAAGTTCTTACATGATAAATTTCTAGACCAAAATGAGCTCGCAAGGAATAAAAGTAAATTAATTATGTACAAAGACCCCAGCTTCGGCTTGTGGTGTTTTCTAAAAGTCACTTAAAAAGGAAACTTTCCAAGGATCTAGTAAAGACTTCTGCTAAGAGTTTACTTTCTCTTGATGTAAATGCTTAAATACAAAGTGAGAGTCAATTGAAATTAGTACAGAAAAAAACAAGAATAAAAATAGCAAAAGTTCATTCCATTGGTTTATATGGAAACTCGCTTTGTTTTATATCTTATGGAACAATAATGTATATATGTTTTGAGGGCCTTTAGAGAAAGGTTTGCACATATTTACCAAAATATACTTGAAGTAAGAACTAAATTAATTTATTCAAATCACCACTGTAGCCGGAATTAAAGGCCGTCTTTGATTAAACTAACATTGTTATAATTAAGGCTAGTAATAATTAACATAAATATGATCATCTGATACATGTATGTAGTTTGTAGTCATTAGACAGCACCTGTGCTAAACAGTAATAAAGGTCCATTGTGTATTTATGTGAATGGAAAACGGTTCGGGTCGTTAAGCTTGGAAATGTTAAAAGTTTTGACCTTGGGGAAAAGGGTTATGTCCTGAAAAGAGGCAATTCTCTTTTCAGAGGGTTTAAAGAAAACCATTTACCGAGACGCAGACAAAAGCAGAGAAACATATTCTTTCAATAACTAAGGGTAAAGGCACTAATGACTTTACGGGTGGATTTCTTTCGAAGAAGGAACAAATGTCAATCTCAGATGACAGCTCAAGTTTATAACCCCTCATGACAATAACATTCAAACGTCGACAGATTTTGACATGACTTTGCAAAACAAATAGATGTTCCTTATTTATGGCCGAGGTTTCATTGTGAGCAAATTTGAAAGGACAGAAAAGTGAAAGGATATGTCGGATTATAAAAATTTCCCAACATTTATGACAGGAATGTCCGTTCTTAGAAATATTATAACGTGAGAGGTATTTCCAGAAATTGGTCCCACACAACCAATAGAAATCTTACAAAATTGAACGAATCGGAGCGAGCCTGCATAATTATAGATATTAAGGAAGGACCAATAACGCAGATAGAATCGAACTGAGCTCCATAAATTTCGCGGATTTAATTTTCACGATGGGAGGTTCCTAATAAACAATAAACTTGACATCTGATATATAATGTAAGGGACACAGAACAGGAGAGACTTGGAGAGAGAGAGCAGCAGAACTTCAACAGCAGTGAGACTTAGAGAGAGAGAGCAGCTGGACTTCTACAGCAGGGAAAAGTTAGCGGTCCGGGATTCGAGGCTAAGAGCTAAAGGTTGGATAGTCGGAGAACGGAACTGTAAGAGTCAATTTAAATAAGCGGGCAAAAGAATAGACAATCCAAATCAAAGTGAGCGAAGTCGGTAGGAGAAGAAAAATAGTCAGTCAGTTCAACACATTTCCAAGCTTACGCGAACAATCCAGTATTCTGTTAAGTTAAATAAATGATGTCAGATAAGAACTCCAGTGTTTCCGTGTAACTTTATAGATTTCCTTCCCTTCCCTCTGACTCAGACGAGTCACAAAATTCCAGAGTTCCCTGAGGTAAAGGTTCCTGATCCCGACACAAGGGGCATCCAACCCAGAACTCAAAGAAAAACAATTAATCGACGACACCTCTTCCCGCGAGCGGACTGCTACCAGCTTATACCCCACGAACGGCCCCACCACCAAATTAGCGATTATACAATAAACTTATTTATTTAGCTTTGTTTAATTTTTCATTATTCCTCGATTTCGAAGACGTGTTCTTTCTCAATCTGTGTATCTTCCTCAAGTTGCTGAATTTCTGGACTGGAACACTATTTAAGTGAAATTAAATTATTAGAATAATTACTCTTTTCTTCGTCATTAAAGTGCTATTTATATCCATATATACAATTACATATTTAACCATAATGCACTTAAATAAATTTGCACATAAAATATTTATCATGTTTTAGGCGAAAAGAGTAATGGTAACATTTAAGTTGTGCTAAGACGCGTAATATCTAATGTGCTGAAGCACTGCCAACCTTGTTTTTTGATGTGAAATTTGTCCCACATGGAAATTAAATATAACTGAATCTTAATTTTTCTTATCTATCACTGAGGATTGAAGAGTATGCCTCTTCAAAGTAACTAGGATACCAAGCGAAGTGGCTCGGACAATAATCTTGGAAATCGCAATCGGCAGGTCTCGGGTTCAAATTCTTTGAGGTCCCAGTGGCCTTCAATTGTTTCGCAATTTCCCCTGGTCGCTTAGGCAAATGCTGAGATGTATCTTTCCTTATCATGAATTTTCCGCTCTTTTGTATCGTTCTGTTGATCCGGCTACAGATTCGAAAGTTCCAGGGCGGGTGGGCTGGTGCGGAGTTGCGGTGAGTTGCGCTTTACAAAGCTTTCTGCCCTGGTGTCGTATAATAGCAGCCTTTCTGAGCGATTCAAACTGCATGGAGCGGGGGGCTCAGCTAGCGCATAGGCACAAACTTCGAAATACATACACTCCTCCATACCTAACAATCCAATGCAATCGCCTAGAATCTGGCGGTACGGACGCACCGATAAATGAAATTGTTTCGGTTTACCTAATTCTGCTGCTCAAAAAGGAGTTAACACATGCTTGTGTTAACATCTGTGTGAATTATACTATAATTGAGTTCAAACAATTCATTTCTCTGTTTTATTAATAGTATTTACTGTATTACTGTATTTAAAAGTTACACAATTTGTTGATTAATGTTACTTGTATTTCTTTATCAGTTATTTGCTGTTGTGTACAAATAGTTTTGACGAAAACCAAGAAACCTAACCGAATTGAGAGTCTTAATACCTTAGCAATTAAATACAGCTGATGTATTTACTAAACAGCTTAAGAGTTTACTAATCTTTTAACTGCAATTCAGACAATATAATATGTTATGCTTTACATCTACACAGACAGCGATACTTAGTTCGACTAAAAATACTAATAATTATCCAAAATAGGGTCTATCGTGTGTAACAATATACCATAATTCTTTTTATTGTAATTTTTGTAATTTAACATATTGTTCCATAAGACTGTATATGTAAAATCATATTGAAATAACATATAAGCTACAATTTTCGGCACCTATTTGAAGAACGTTAGTCTTGCAAACCATTAGATTGTAAGATTCTTTGCTTAAAAGGTTGGCAGTCATGGGCTATTTATGCGTGTGACATTTTCAGAGAAGGGGTGAAAGAAGCTGAAGTAAAAACATGATTCTATGATTCGGCATTACTTCAACAAGAAACAAGTTCTCAAACTAGCAATGTTTATATTGTATCTAAGTTCCGTACTTAATTTTTCCTTCGCATCAAATGATAATGAAATAATTGCATTCTGAGATGTTCTTTATGCTCTTAGTATGCGATGATGCCGATTGTAGTCACCAAATGAATATCAATTTATATACGGTGCATTCTGTAGCATTACTTTAAACTATTGAGTAACGTCTGAAATCTCCGGGATCAAAAACGTATAAGAGGGAATGCAAATGGCAGAATTTTAAGGAAAGGACGAGAAAAAAGTGTGGAAAGCCCTCACACCATCTCAAGAAGAGCAACTGTGGTGGAAATTGAGGGAAGATTATCAAAAGTCTTGTGAGCTTATGTAATACACTGACCTGGGTAATTCACTTGCACAGCTGGCGCTCCGTGCTTTGCGAGCATAAGCGGTAAACGCCGAGTGAAATGAACGTGAACTTAGTTATTCTAAATGTCTCGGTTCCTGTTTTACAGTTTTGCAAATGTCTGTGTCATTGTGTCCCCTGGGGCGGTTCCGAAACCTTCAAATGTTCATTCGTTCGCGTGAGTTGGCTTTGGTATGGCTGTGTTCGGTCACTCACAGAATTTTGAGTACGCTATTGCAGAGTGATTAGTTACCATACCCACCTGCTACACGGGTGCCGAAGTTTCCATGTTTCCAGGTTTTCCTCAATAATCATAAAAGACAAGTGTTGGAGAGAGACCCTAAACCTTGACCTTAAAAAAATTCTTTCCAACTTTCTCATTTCATCTCACAGCCTGTGTTGCCTCAATAGTAAAAACGTGCGTTAAATATTATTTAAAAAAATCTGCTATGTTAAAAAGACGGATTGCTAGAAGACCGACCCCACCAGTGTATTGAGAGTTGGACCGGCGTGTAACTTGCTTGTCAGCTTCCCAAAAGAAAGGGGGAGTTGATTTAAAACACAAGATACCGAATTATTTTTAAGCGATTAACTTCCCCCAACTGCAAGGTGAATGAAGCAATGATAAAATGAGTACTAAGTCCTTAGAATCCAAAATTACCTGTTATTTATCTTTTCGGTGTACTGGAAAACTCCAGAAAAACTTTCATGCGTAATATGGCCTGGCTAGAAATCAAACTGAGCCAGACAGTGCATGAGTAGGTGCCAAGCAAAAGGCAAGCTGTGAAGTAGAGGTGATAATTAGTGTCTATTTGTGTATTAACCGAAAAGTAACAACATAAAAAATTAAACGGTGCACAACAAAAGTAATTTTTAATGTATAAGAAAATGGTAATATTAATGTACACTATGGTAGGATAAAATACATAGTAAATAATGATTTTTAACATTACTTGTCTAAAAAAGAAACATTAAACATTATAGAAATCAAAATAGAAAATATGTGTTTCAATTTCTAAATAGCAAATAACTTAAAAATGCCTAAGATCTAGAAATAATTAAATATCTTGAACATTTGCTACGATAAATTCGACGTCTTTACTTGAATTCAAACCTTGATAGACCATCAAGGAGCATAACTAATTAAAAGCTTGTTTTGCTGATGAGGGGAAAATTCGCAATGCATGCCTATGACGGACAAAGCTGTTTTACGTAACTTGGCTTCACTCCCTCACACTCCCTCTCTCGGTACCACTGCTTTTCGCACTGGAGTACCCAAGTGCATGCCGGGACACTCTTCAACGAATACGCGTGTTGACCTGACGTATAGGCTTTTACCCTGTTGTAGAGTTTTGTCAGTGGCATCAGCAAGTCTAAGGAAGACCAACTGATTCGCCTTACAGTTTGTGGAATATCAGCGTTACTGTCGCCCATTTCCTGTAAATATTTACTCTTAGGAGCTTCATCCATTGAGATTATCAGCAACAGATATACCTGATATTGCTTTTATATTTTTACCCCGCAGCATTAATTCTTAAAATTGCCCTTAATTGTTGGAAAATGATATGCCAAAACTGTTGACATGCATATGATCTTTTAAGACAAGCTTTCGGTACGATGCTACTACACTGCCTATTTTACATCAGGCTGATAGTTTACATTTCTCGACCTGACGTCTGTGAATTTCTTTCTTTGCAATGAAATGATAGACAGATCAGTCAAAGAGATGTCCGGAGTTTTAACATATTAAAATTATCTGCATATTTAATATTGTTATTGATTCATAATACACAATGATAAGAAAAATTGTTGGAAATTCCAACTTGATGCATCCATTGACCATCTGATGTGGAAATGGTGGCCACAGCAGCGGAGAAGGCATTTTGTGTTCAAGAACTTCATGCGATTAAGTCAATAACCACAGTTCAACGTTGGAAAATATCCACAGACAAAAAAGTCTGGTTATCTGCGCAATAGGAAAGCAATCGTGCGCCTGTCTATAGCTGTACCGAAAAAATATGTGCCAACAGTGCTACCAACGAGCCCACATTGAACAGCTGTGATAGCTGTAATTTTTGGTGCTTATTTTTTCATTATAGCTTAATTAGCACTGTGAAACTCCGAAAATTTTAGTTTAGATTAACCCTGTATACTGTATAACGATAATATTTTCTTGTGCTGCAGGTAATGACATACTTTGCTGCAAAGTATGACAAAGAAAACGAATGAACTGACAATGTCAATTGAGTTTAGATATTTTAGTATTTTCCGCTAATTTATTTTTGTTTTCCTTTCTTTTAAGTTTACTTTATTGTGTAATGCAGTTCAATTCCATTAAATTGCTATCATTGAAGCAATAATGATAATAATAGCATCTGAAACCCCAACAGTTTATAATTATATAAAGACATTAATAAGCTTCTTTTAAAAGTGTATATGTATTTGAAATTAATAAATTAGCATTTAATATTAAGTTTGTCTCTCAAGTTTTTAATACTCACTCATGCAGTCCCACAAATTCTTTCGGATTGCTAAAATTTGTTGAAGTTAAAGAAAGACATAAGACAAAATAAAGAAAGAAGCAGGCGGAGGGAAGGACAAAAATGGAAGAAGATACAACAGCAACAAACCCTAACACCTAGACAAACAGCTCCGTTATACTCACAGGCGACTTAACGAAACTCCTCATTGCAATGTAACTTACTCGAATTTGCAATTTTTGATGGTGTTCACGACAAACTGCCTTTTCATTGTTTCATACTAGAAGTAAAGAACTTCTACCGTTTTATTTATTTGTACATTACTATATATATATATATATATATATATATATATATATATATATATATTAGACGTTTCATAGTAATATGCTTAAACGAGGGAGTTTAATTTTAAAAGCATTCAAAATTATTATGGTCCTATACGTTCTTATAGGAAAAGCATTTATTCCATTTCCAAGTGCTAGAAACTAAAAATTAGTTTTAGGTCCTAAAATGAGTTTTAATGAAACAGGAAACGGTGCATATAAAATTAGATTTAAACATTACTTATTTTTTTTATCTTTAGCCAATTTAGAGCTCAATTTATATATATAAAAAGTGTGCTTTATTGAGAATTAAAAACTAAAAACTAGACATTGAGGAAGTAAGCAATAAAGAAAGAATTTTTATTACGCGTTTGCACTAATGCACAAGCAAATTTCGTGATTTTAACGAACATAAGGCTGTAATTCGCAGGAAAAAAAAAAAAAAAAGGAAATTCCTGTTTTCCCTTCTGGACAGGTAGTCTATTTCCGAGTGTACGCACAACTTTTCAAAATTCTGAGGAAAGAGCCTCATAAAGCTATGGTTAAAATTACTGCCCTCAACTACCTTCCGCAGCCAACATCACAACTGTGGGGAAAAAAGTGGCAAAACTTTATGGAATATACTCCCATGCAGCAGCAATGCTCCGTTCCGATCCGCACCCCCCTTTCAGTATCCTCACCCCTCCTCTTTCCTTTTTCTGCATGCTGCTACCTCCTCCTTCTTCCGCGAATCAGTTATAGAAACTCCGGGTTTCCGGAGTCAGGGAGTTGTGTGTGGAAGTCCATTCAATCTACACCGGAATGGAGAGTAAAAAAGGGGGGAACGCCGCCGCCGTCCGAGACTCTAGCCGGACTTCGCTCCGTCCAACTCCATCCGGACTTTTTTTTTTATCCTCTCTCAGATTTTATTTTACGGAAACTAAATTCATGCCCCGCAACTTATTTTTCCCTACTGCTACAATGTGATGTACCGTGGAGTATGCCTGAAAAATACAATTATACATTAAATGAGTTTCTTGTGCCATAAAATGTATGTCATTAGATTCTCATCACTTGGATGTGTTGATCTGCGCTAGGTAGGTGTGGATTGTTAATAGAAATAGTGACGTATAGAGAGACGCTGTACACATAGTTTAACTGACATGCAAACGAAGTGCAAGATAACATAAAACATTAGGGATAGTAAAGTATAATTGTCAAAAGAACTGCTTAAATCTGTATGCCTTACGCGTTTGTTGTAAATTTATTTAATCAAAAGAGGAAAGTACCAAAGGAAGGGAAAGTTAATTTTGTGGTTTGAATATACAGGCCCCTACGCCCACAAGAAGTTACCGAGTAACAGTCTTGCCATTTGTCGGAGTAACTCATTGCAGGCATTTTTTTATTCCTTCCTTATTATTTATTAGTAATAAATAATAATTAATAGTGTACTCACCATCATAGAAGATGTTTGAAGGGACTTTCTACCGATATGAGACATATTTTAATCCTTTCGTAAAGATTTTGATACATTCGCAGAAGTTCAACCTCCAGAATATTGCAAACTTACTCAACGCCTCCAAGGTAGTATGGTTGCACACGCTGTACATTGACGGTGGGTTTCCTCTTGCACAGACAACCAAAATCTTTAAATTTATGACGATGGATCCTTTTCGCATTTAACAGATGTTGAACTGTGACCATCATTTTCACAAAAAACACTATAGTCATTGAGAGTATAAATACAAATTGTCATAGTTTCTTCGTGTCATTGGGTAAAGTGCATCACAAGCACATCAATGTTCAGAAAGTCCAGAATTTTTAAATTTCCTTAAATCTTGCAGGCTAACCATGTATTTACGTTTAATTCGTTTCATTAGATTGAAATTTGGAGAGCTTTATATACACAAAATATTAAAGTAGTCCCATCAAAAGGATTAAAAAGCCTGTCAATCATCATTGTTGTTCGGCATATTTCTAGAGTGCACCCTCTAGAAGAGGAAAGTAAATTCCAAAAGTATGGTAATTTCAATACAGTATAGTAATCCATGGACTTTAAGTGCAGTACTTGAACTAATAAAAGCTCAGAAATGCATTGTTTTTGTGTAGAACATGAAATATGCTCAGTGAAGATCGGTTTGAAATAAAAAGAAACTGAATACTGAAGCACGATATTGAATCCGCAAGTATTAAAATTATATATACGAGCTATAACAAGAAAATATTGGATACAATATTAAATAAAGAAGGAATAAGAAAGGAAGAACTTATTGCAATCACACTCCATATTAACGTCATTGGCGACACAGATTGGCCAAACTATGATACAGCTTTTATTGCTATACGGAAAGGATGTGCGCATGTATGAGGTAGAAGATTAATGTATATTTAAAACCACTGAATAAAATATTTAAGCCACAATAAAATAAGATCAACACTTGATATTATTAAAAATTAAAATATGCAGAGAAGAAGAAATGATTACAGGATAAATGAAAAGGATAGGCTAGTAGTGGTTTGTACTTCCTGTACATATGCCAAGTAAAATAATTCTTACAGCTGCAAACCTCCAGAAAAGAAGACAGATTTCACCTATAAATTTCTGAAAAGCGGCGTTTAAATAGTGGGAGAAAATGGGAGAAAGTAAAAAGGACACACAGGATAAAATTAAGTGGTTGTTAATCACTTAACTTGGTTGTTAAACAAGATTCCTGGAAAGAACAGCAAATAGTAAAGCAGGACATAGTTTAGTAATATTTTTAGATATATTCAGCATTTACCTGCAGGTGAACTCTGAACAAATCATTATTAGCGACAATATATTGTTTTGTAATTATTTTACTTCTTCCTTAAATCGACCCTTTGCTCTGTGTCCAACAAGAGGAGGTACATTCTACAAAGTTGCTGGCCAAGAATGCAAGAGTCTGAAGGGGGACCACACTTGCCTGCTAAGCCTGTTTTATAACTTAAGTTATAATTATTTTTTCCAAAATACATTAAAATGTCATTATCGTTTTACAAATATTACACTTAAGTCCTGTTCCTGCTCTTGAAGAACCAATTATGAACCATTAGAATTATATTGCACATAGCAACTACAGATGTCATAGGTTGTCAACCTATCGTCTAAGTGCCATCTAGTGTGATACTATGGCATTACTTGAACGTGAAATGGCCAATTATGTTTTCTAGGGGCCTTTTTACGCGTATGGAGTTCTTAAACATGCCGTAAATGTACCACACGGAACCCACAGCTTTAAGCCCGCACCGGAGGACTTATGTTCGAAATTTTTATAAATCGATGTCGGCCGAGCTTGAACCTGCGAACATGTTACCCTAAGACCACAGAGGCTGAATAATTTTTTTAAAAAAGTGTATGGTAATACGGTTAAGTGCAGCAATAGAAACACAGTTTCTCAATGATACTCTATCTACGCGCGATAGACTCTAGTAACATTCGCTAATTTAAAAAAAAATAATTAAAATAAAAGTAGCTACTTTTTTCCAGCTGTGTAGATACATTTACAAAACTTCCAGCAACACGATGATTTTGCAATAAAAAATAACGAGTCCTCGAGGTTCATGAGCTCCATTATTATATCACGTTCATGGACAGTCAAAAACAGATTCTCTCCAACTTACAAAGAACACACAGGAAAAATGGTGGTGGGAGAGCACAGAAATTGAAGTTATTAAGAAAATTGATTATTTAGGTGTTAGATTGTCTAGTAATGGGAAATGGAGTGATCAAAGAAGGAAAGCAGTAGCAGAAGGAAAAGTAGCCAGATATTATGTAAACAAAATACCAAATATGCAAGTAAAATGGTTAGAAAGAATATATGGCTCAATAGTGGAGAGCAGAATGATGTATGGAATAGAAATTTGGGGGCCAAATGAAGGATGGAAAGGGATAAATATGATAAATAGATTATTCTGTAGAATTGTTCTAGGGTTACCTAGATCTTCACCTAACAAGGCTGCTCTAATGAATCTAGGAAGATTGAGCTATAAAAACAAGGTCATGGAAAGAGTATTGAAATATTGGTATAGAATAGGGAGACTAGAGGATGAGAATATTATTAATCAGTGTCTGGTAGCACAAGGTAAAATCAAGTGGAGAGAAACTTGGTTATCTAAAATCCAAAATATCGTACAAGAAGTGAGCATGGGACTAGTATAGTACAAGGAAGAAAGGTTGGGTAAAGGGTTTTGGAAAGAGATAACAACAAGAATTTGGGATATAGAAAAACAGGAAATATGGGCAAATCTTAACACCAAAAAATCTCTGAAATTATATAGTACAATAAAAAATGCGTGGGGAAGAGAAAGATACATTGAAATTTATGATAAGATAGGAAGGGAAGGATTGACATTACAACAGGAGTAAAATATTTAAGTGGATTAAAAAATGGACACACTAAGGGGAAATGTCCTATGTGTGCAGAGCCAGATAGTACTTGGCATTGTATACTAGAATGTAAGCAAACTACGTTTTGGAGGGAACAGTTCATATTAAGAAAGTGGGAAAACCTACCAGTTGAAATAAGAGGTACAAGAATTTTGAATTTAAAATCAGATGAAAACATTAAGGAACTAGTAAAATACATAGGCAAGGTAAGACAAAAATGGTTATGGGTGTAAAATACTTAGGAAATGTGCTTGAGAATAAAAATTGTCAGATAGTGAAAGGAGGACGAAATGAATAGGAGAGGGTATGGGGCTAGTTATCTAATATTAGTTAAACAGGATCCTTATACACCAATAACTTGGCTATTAGTGTGTATAAGGCCCCAAGGAATAAGTCACTCGAAAGAATGTAAAGTTGGCAAAATGGGTTTAATTAAAAAAGATGAAAGGTTTAGTATTGTAAGAAATACAACTTAATATTGTATTGAATGTATAAATTACTTTTAATGTTGTGTTTTGTTTTTGGTTGGATCTGAGCCCGGTCCCCTGGATATTCCAGTAGGTAGCTGCTGATGAACCGGGGACTGGGGGGCTAATCCAATCAAATTGGAATAAATTTTTATGGGATTCAGTGCCTTTTAGAATTGCCGAAGGCACTGTTCCTATTTGTTATATATAAAAGTTTTTTTCTTTTATTTGTGTCTATTTTGTATTAAAATATGTATGTGATGCAGGAGAAATAAATACTAATACAAATACAAAGAACACTTTCTATTATGCCATGGAATTATTGCTATGATTTAAGTGATTTTCTTACTAACTCTTCCGAATGTAATAAGTTCCTTTAATATCATACACTATCACTCATTAATTTCAGTACGTAATTTAATTTCTCCTTCACAAATAAATAAATTAGTGTAGCAATATAGTTATTAAGTAAAGAATAGAATACAAAATATATCCATTACAATGAACAAATATAAAGTTATTTTTTCATCTAAGTATTCAAGCATTCAAGCATAACGATAATTACAACTTAGGAAACTCTAAGCATTTGTTTAGAAGTTTAAAAATGGTCTGATCCTATAGACTTCCATTCTTTGTGTTGGATAGAGGAGAAGTTTCTGATACTTCACCCACGCTCACGGCTTGCAGTTTGTGCCCACGCCCACAATGGGGTTACCTCCGGGAGAAAGGAATGAGGAAGTAAAAAATTCGTGGGAAAGAAAGTGACCAGGGGAAACAAAAAAACAAAAAAACCCAAAGTTCAGAATGGAGGCCTAAAGTAATCTGGACCCGGAATCTCCCGGATGTTAGTCCCAAGCGTTAACGCCTGAGCTACCCACTCGCTCATATCCCTTCAAATTGCTAGTTAACTTTCCAACTATGTTCACCTCAGTTCATTACAGTTCTATACGGTTGCTGTGCAGAGTCTGGGACAGTCAAGCCAAATCTTTCAGCACCCTCTGCTCTTCATTACCGCATGCAGGATGCAGATCATCTTTTACATATATTATCTTGCTGCACGGTAAAATGTTTCTAGACCGTATGCATGTTACTGAAGAATTTAAGGTATTCTTTCCGGTTCATACTTCCCTTTACAATGTCCCCAACGGTATTCCCTGTATTCATAAAGAACTACCCCCCCCCCCCATGTTAGCAGACTACACTGCTGGAAAACACCTCCTCTCCTTTATGACGGTGGACATGTTCTCCGGGCATGAAAGCACTTATAATTGAATTCTTCTGTTAAAAGTGCTTAGACCAACCAGCAGATGTTCAGTGTTGCCTAGTCCAATTGAGCTTTTGAAAATCTTCTTTGAACTTTTTTTTTTAATATTGTTTAACGTCTGTTTTTACTACTGAGGCACCAGGCGGTGGACACTGATGAGCCATGAGATGAAATGATAAATTGGGAAAGGATTTTTTAAAGTAAAGAAACGTTCCAGGCCTAAGTTTAGGGTACCTTTCCGGCATTTGCCATTTGTAAGAACTAAGTAAAACCTGGAAAAACCTCAGTCAGAAAGGACGATCCTGGCGAGAATCGAAACCCAGACCTACCGCTTACGAGTGCCTTAACGACCTCGGCCATCCGTGGTGATTTGTTTGTACTGTTGAAATATATATAGTGATCTGTGTATTGGTACTAGTTTACACATATTAGTGCAGTTTTAAATCCATTGTTTATACCGGCAGTTTTATGGAATTTATAATCACAAGTTTTACGAGGTTGTATATCTTGGTAGCTACCGGTATTTTATGTGGCGGGCAAGGAAGTGTTGCACTATCCTAATAGATAATTACATATTTAGCAATTTGACGGATGTACAATCTAACTTCCTCAAAGCTACAATCGCAGACGTTTTTAAAATGATATTTCCACCCTTGGAACTATATCAATCATGTAATCACTTTAAGTATCAGCAACAGCTTAACTGTATAAGGCAGGTAGGTTTGTCCATGATGCACATATTGTATAACAATTACAAAAGTGTTGGTTGGAAACTAGCAGGTAACATGGAAGGGAGATCTCATAAACATGACTTTCTTATAACGATCTCTCGGTCTTGATGTGATATAAGCATTCAACATGATTAAGTAATAGCTAAATAAACATAATTAACTAATGATAAACTACATTCAATTACGCCATATAAAGTAAAAATGCAAACGAGAGCGGTATACAAATGTGACATGTTAATACTTTGAAGGGAGGTAAGACATCAGCAGAAATATGTGACTCATTCCTTCCAGGAAAGGAAGCATATACCCGTTAAAAAGAAATGGTTCAAAATTGTGGATCAGTTTTAGCGCTGAGTATACAAATAACAGAAACGACATAAAATGGGGAGATGAAATGGATGTGAAAATGCGGGCCGAAGTGGGGAAGCGTAAAAACTGCGCAATAACAATTATCTTTAATGAGCTTCTGGCAGACGACTGGAGCGTCCGTTATTTTGTCTGTTTTCTTCATTTTGTTTTCCTTTTTTTCTTTTCGCCATTGGGTCTTTGCTTAATGCAACCTTCTCCCTTCCCCCTTTACCTCCAGTAAGGCCACACAGACAGCACAGTAGCTTATTTGCGAATTTCTTACTTGATGCTTGGGTATTAATAGTTGAACTTCGCCCGTTCTTAGATGAGTAATTATATCAAATCTTCATCGCACTTGTACTATACTGGTTTTGTGCCTTTCTAAATAGGCATAACACATTTTTTAAGCTTTGATCTGCTCTACTTGCCGCAGGCGCTTTATATTTTTTTAAATTCTTTAACATTTATACCGCATCCTTATTTAGGAAGCATACTACACCCTGAGTAGTTTCAGAATAGTAATAACAAACATTTATTATAATAATGAAACATTGAACCATACAGTACCTAACAGCACTGCATTAAACATTACTGCAAGCATAAGCAATGCAAAAGTTCAACAAAAAGATAAAAATTAAACATAATAAAATATTAATATAATCCGTGCTTGCCCCCAAATTGAACTCCACAAAATTTTCATGGTTCAGCACAATGGAAAGATGAATTATACATTATTAGCCCTACTTGCTTGTTTTCAAATTGAATATCACAATATTTAATGGCGTGGCACAGTAAAAGGATCGTAAAAAGTTCATATAAAACGTGCTTACTTTCCAATTACAAACATTTGACATCTAAATATGCAATATCGAGGGTGCCAAAAAAATGTATACACACTTTCATAAACAGATGTGACTCACATACATTACGATAGCGTTGCTACGTGACAGTAAAACAACAATGAACAAATGAAGCCAAGATTATCGTAAATCAACAATGAACAAATAAAGCTAAGATTATCGTATGATGTTCTGTAAACAGATATGACTAACATTGCGTTATGCTAGCGTTGCTACAACAAAATGGAGCCGAGATTATCGTTTGAACGGTTTAAAGGAATTTTGAAGTGGTTTTGAAAAACCGAAAATGTTGTTGAAGTTCAAAGACAATGTGTGCAAAACAGAACCCTCAACGCGAGTAACAATTGCACGCATTCCAGACAAATTTGACACTCATAGCACCGTATGCGATGTTCACAAGGGCAGATCTGGGATACCTCGCAGCAACAAGCTCCTCGTCCTCTGCTATGGTTTTGGAACGTTTTGAGCACTAACCGTAGAGCACGAAGAAGTCGGATGGAGTTTCCACCGCGTTCTCCGGATCTAACTCCGTTGGACTTCTACCAAAGGGGAACTCTTAAGGATGTTGTATACCGTAGAAAACCAGTTGCACTGACAGCACTTCGGAAAGAAACTGAAACTGCATGCGCTGCAATCGCTGAGGACACTTTCGCAAACGTTATCAATCAGTACTTCCACGTCCTCAGAAGTATATCGACGCCGATGGCGGGCATTTTGAGCAACTGTTGTAACTGAAAAAGTCTAATATGATTATTGCTCATCATTTCTGTATGTTTGAATTCAGTTTTGTTATGTTAATACAGTTTTTTCTGTGGTTGAAATGTGTGTATATTTTTGGCACCCTCTGTACTTACATTACTCATTCTTTTGAGGTGAAAACTGCTCTTCCCACTTCAGAAATATTCTCATCATTTTAACCTCACATCAGCCATGTGTTAGGCTAAGGTTTAGTATCAGAGTAAAATAAGAAAAATTCGAGATTTCGGCCGGGACTCAAACCACGTATCTTCATCTTGCCGTGCTCAGCTCGCTTTCTGATCATAATCGCGAATCTCCCCCATCCGAGTCAATTATATTCTAGAGATTTTATCCTTAAGAGAGGGCTTGAAACCTTCGGGTACTTAAGGTTTCATAGTCAACAGCACTATTAGGGTTAGCACGTATCTTATGTGAGAAACTCCCTTTTCACATGAATTAATGTTAATAGTGTGGTCAACTATTGAGTTGGTGGAATACAGTTGTTCTATATTCATCAAGGACAATAGACAGTTCTTTTAATCACTGAATATCCTACATTTGCGGCTTCACTAAAATAGTGAAAAACATCTCTTCCTGTTGAATACCCTTCTTCTGCCCTTCGAGGGGGTATTTTGCATCCGGCTGCTAATGGGCTTATGCAATAGTTGCATAGGCTGACGAGTTCGCAAGAATCATTCCAGTTCAATGTCTCCTCTAGGAGTCCAGAGGTCCCCCGAGGAGGCTCCCAAATAGAATTCAGTAGTCGCTGGGGCAGGAACTTTTCCTGAGCGCAAACTACCGTCACGCCACAAGGCACCAGCCCGCCCTGCCTGACGCTTCTGACCCTGCAACTGGTGCTATGGAATGAAATGGGAAAGCGGAAAATTTGTGGAATGTAAATATTCATTCCAGCATTCGCCTAAGAGACTATGGGTAACCACGATAAAATCCAAGGTCATCTGGCCCAGCGGAAATTGAACCCGGGATCTCCAGAATGGAAATCTCAAGCGTTACCACATTAGCCACCTTGTTAGGTTTGAGGTATCCTTACTACCAATAAAATATCCTTTGATGTTAGGAATCTTATACAAACCAGAACAATGTGTAACATCATCTCTAAGTATTGTGGTATAATCATGGAGCAGTAATGTTTGTTAAAACAAAAGAAGCACAAATTGCAAAAGAAAAATAAATACGAGAGTTCGACAAGTCGTCGCATTTCTCCATAGCGTTTTAATTCTGTATTTGAACAACGCTATCCGAATATGAAAGAAGCAAGTAAGAATTTTAAATTTTACTTGTAATACTAATAAAAATAATTAAGTTTATGTATTCTGAAGATCAGATTATCATGTCAATTAGTGAGCAAACACTACAACAAGCGGTGTATGAGCTAAATAAAGTTGAAACACCACATAATTTGAAGCTAGTTTAAAACAAAGTCAAGGATATAGCATTTAGAAGAACACAACATTGCTTTACTTAATAAAATAAGTAAAACCGTGGATCCCGTGTCTTAGATTTACAGCACGAAAAAGAACCTCATGTCTGAAAAAAGAGACCTCTGTGCAGAATTTATCGGCCGTTTAACGCCCTGAATTGAATGGGACAGTGGTGACCTGAGATGTTAAAGAGCGTCCGAGGACAAACTCAACAATTAATAAAATAAGAGAACAAGCCAATGCATTTAATTTTTAGGCTGCTTAATTCATGTGCAGAAAATATGAGTATTAATAATACATTATTTATGTGGAACAATATACAATAAATGGAACAAAGACAGTAACGAAACCAAAATGTTATTTAATAATGCATTTCCTAGTGTATTTGTGTAACAGTGAAATATGGGTTAAGACGGTAAAAGTTGGACCTGAGTTCAAGCAGCCAAATGAATATTTGAAGATTTTTCCAATATAGGGTTAGGTCATTTGATCACACACAGAGAATGGAAAAAATAGAATATCCAGAGTAATATTAGAATACAAAAGTTTGGCAAACAAAACATAGGGCGGCCTAAAAACCAATGAAAGAATCAACTGACGTAAACCTAATGCTTGGTACTTTGGTACAAGAAGAAGAATTTTACAAAATGATACCTTGGAGCTAAATAGAATTTGGGAATATTTTTATTTGTCTTCTTGAAGAATTTTTGCTATATTTTCCTTGAATTTAACTAGTTATATTTAATTCGATCCTTTATTTTACCCGTTTAAAAATGCACGAGTGTTATAATTATCCAGAAATTCCGACTTAAACTTAAAAAAACAGGGATCGCTAAATACCGCTCGTTTGTTCTACTACAGTATTTTATTTTGTATTGTCGAAAAAAATTCTTCTCCAAGTGCTTTTGCACTGGACATTTTGAAAAAAAAATGTAAAGCATAATTATGATTATGTACATTGGCGGAAAACATTTTATATAGATTTTTTTTTTATAAGAGTGTTGTATTTTTTAACATGTTTTGTACCCGTTTAAAGTTGTTCTCTCATAAAAGCTAGGGACTATATTGATATCCGCTAAGCTTTTAACATTCCTTTCAGTCATCTCATTTATAACAATTATTACGGCACATATCTTTTCTTCCTCTGCTAAATTTTTCCCTGTACTAAAGAATTACAGCTCGACATCAGAAGCCACGCCCTCTCGCTGCGCCGTACCCCAATCGTAGGAGTAACATATGTGGAGGCGGGAAGAGTTGCCAGCCAATGTGAGAGAGAAAAGCCCTATTTTTACCAGGCTCATTTCTCTCTTTTTCTCTCATTTGGTTTCCGTGTAAAGCAACTAAAAAGTTGCACACACCCCCGCTGGCAACACCTGCAAACTCTCAGCAAATAGAATTACAGCAGAGATCAAATGGACTTTTTATTTCTTGCAGTTCTCGTCCTTTGCTTAGAACTGAAACAAAAAGTGCACAGCACGAAACGGGAGGCCAGATTTATTTTATACATCTTTGATACATTGTTTTCATTAGCTTCCTCGGTCTTGCAAGTACCTCCGTTTTTTCCTTGTCCTGCAGATGTTCGTGCTATTTATTATTTTGTACTCAATGTATAGCAAACTATCGACCACTCAGGTTTCTTTCTTCCTTCTCCCTTTCTGATCTTATGTACTTATGGATCGTAGAAAAAAAAAAAAACATAACTCACTTTGAATACTTTGGTAGTGCAACTTAAAATTTGGAGTAAATTATATATAATATTTAATTTCAACCCTGCTTTTGCTGACAGTGCAACATATTCAGCATTATACAGTTCTATAGCACGCGTTTGCAGATCCAATTTGTTTGGAGCAAGAGTGGTTAGTGGGTATGTACATGAAATATCAATAACTTTCAGTGGAATAGCTTGTTCCCATATGAATAGCCAAGGGGACACCTGGATAACTGCTTCTGTAGAGGTTCAAGGAATCAGGCCGACTTCTCAAAAATGTTTTATAATTTTTATAGAATAATGAAGAAAGTTTTATTGTTTAACTATAGCCAGACTACGGATATCCAAATGTAAATACATGCTTTTATTTGGTCGATAATGTACTACAAACCCATATCCGGTTTTCTCCTACACCTGTGCAAATCCCTTTGCATGTGCAATATGTAACAAACGTTTTATACACATCATAAATACTCATACCTCGTGGCATTGATTAGGGCATGAGAGATTTGACTTTTCTACAGCCATATGGCAAAGATGTCAAATCAACGCAAATTAATAATACAAAAGTAACTTTTATTCAAAAAACTTACAGTCCTACATAATTTTTTCTAAGTCATCCTAGCTTATCTTTTCATTCGAATTTGCTTTCTTCATTATTACAATAATGCTCACTGTTTCGGCATTTATTTCAATGATTTTAATTAAATAAGGAAGAAATTCAATTTATTAATCATTTATACTAGTTTCAAAAGTGCAGCTTTTAACGAGTGAATCATGGAACACAATGCAAGTAATTAATAACTCTCCATGATTTAGTTTTCTTTTGTAACATGCTGTAAACAATATTTTATCCCTGTTTTGTGTATTTTACTAAAAAAAACGTCGTTTCATCAGATAGGCGCATTACCGTGTTAATGTGATGTATTACTTAAAGATTGTTTTCTTCATAACAACGTTTTTGTTTTGCGTTTTGTTTTGAAGTAGTAGTTATGACTATTCCCTTTTGCCATTGAAAACGTAGAATAGTTGTCGACTTTTACAACATTAGTATATAATAAATATTGTTTGTGTCTCGTACCAATGATATTAGGTATTTTCTAATAGCTATTTTCGAAATTCCTAATCATTCATAAGCATACCATCATTTTTTTCTGTACAAGACAGTAAATCAACCATACTCTGATATTTTAGTTCCAGACAAAAGTGTTATCTTTCATTGTCCTCTCTTTATAATTTTGCCCATTGTCTTTTCCTTTTCATTATTTTGTTTTTCTCCTTCTGCACCCCTTAAGCATTTTCCCTCTTGCTTATACTCCTTATAATCACTTTTATTCTCTTTTCATTCTTGTTTATCCTCCAATTATTTCCATTTTCTTCTCTTCTTCCTACTTATTATCCTTCTCTTCATGTATTTTTATTCTCTATCTCACATTCTTTTACCCTGTCCGTTTTCTAATCCACTCTTCTTGATCTTTCTTTTCTTCCTTCTGTATTTCTTGATTTCTTCTTTCTTAAAATCGTCCTATGGTATAAGGAAATAGTAAATGTTCTATCATTACAGCGTTTAATTTTCTGTTTAATTTTATACCACCTCAAGTTTCTTTGTCGTGTTTTTCTCAGGATGCTCTCGTAATTTTCAAAGAAAATTGCGACTGGACAATTTCTTAGTAAATGGAGGAAGACATTGCAATAATGGGAGAATTCAAGTATTCTAATACGATATGTAGATACAGACCGAGGGGGGAGAAAAGAATAGCAGACCAGAAAAAAAACTGGGTAGATCATTGTAACTAAATGTGAGTGTGAGGACAAGCCGTGGACGCCTAATCCTTGCCAGAAGATGAATATTACCCACGTCTTATTTGATTTCGAATTATCACAACAACAGTCGCCTCGGAACATGGGTTTCCATGGTTTTCATGTTCATTTAGTTGTACATTATTTGGAACGACTCCGTTGTTCAGGTACCAAGTTTCGACTTGTCATATGGTGAACCTATAATCTATTGCCGATTGGTATAATTGCCTTCATAAAATTGTTGAACGTTTAACTCGTTCTTTAGAATTGAATTCCTGGTAGCTTTACTATATGCTAAAGGATTCCCAATTCATTTACGACATATTTTGATTTATCGTCTTGAGTCGATGAGTACTAATCCCGAACAACCAAAAATGTACCTGATCTGTAGCATACGGGTGGTTAGTTTCAAAAATATTTCAAATAGAGCTAATGTTGCATTAGCTTTCTATTTTCTGGGGCTTGGAGAACTGCAACTAAAAATGCATTGCTGCATATTCGCACTTTAGTTATTTGTCAACAAGTCCCGTAATGCGATAAATATAAAACTTATGTTGATGATTTCTTATAATAATAATAATAATAATAATAATAATAATAATAATAATAATAATAATAATACAGTGACGTGTTTTAAGTCTGTATTTGAAAATCATACCAACCACGTACAGGCAGCTGCAGGAACATACAGCCCAGTCGAATGGGTTGCCTATCCTGATGCCTTTTAGGCGTTGTGATATCCCAACAAACGTCAAACCTAAACCTCTTAGTAAATTGTAATAAAAGTCATTGAAGTATTTTCCTCAGTTCCTTTCAATCTAAATTATAATCACAATCCACAGATCCACCTTGAGCGACGAACTAAGAAAAAAATAGGAGACGAAGGACAACAAGGGTGTGGTGAGGCACGACATAGACAGTAACATTGTTTTCACCGATAGGGGTAACTCAGGCTGTAACCTCGAGGTTGTCATTCACAAGGCCCCTGGGTTCAATTTCCTTCATCCTGACCTTGGGTTTTTTTGTGGTTTCCCCTGGTCACTTAAGGGAAAGCTAGGATCGATATTTACATTCACAAATTTTCCGCTACCCCATTCACATCATTTCATTTCGTTTGCTTTGTCACAGGGTCGAAAGTGCTAAGTGGGGTAGGCTGTGGGGGTTTTGAAAGGTTTCTGCACCGGCCTCTCCAAGGGGCTCGAACAATTCGGGGAGGGGCCTATACTGGCGTCGAGGTGTTTTATCTGGAAACATGTTAGGGACCCCAACTGCGTCCACGCAGTCACCATCCATAGATTCTGACCACTCGGTCTTTCCCTCGCCTTATTCCTTCCTCCTGGAGGGGCCTACGCCTCAAAGGAGCAGCCGAAAGTATCTTCCATCGCTTCCAAAACGCAGGTCATTCCCACACTACACACAGCATCATCCCACTAGCCCGATACTTTACAGTGTAACGGAACGAATGTAATGAAATAAGGTGAAATGGCAGAGCTGAAAACTCGTGGAGAAAAGATCCATTGTAGTATTTGCCTAAGCAATCGGGAAAACCTCAAATTAGGATGTCCGACTATACAAAAAAAAAAAAAAAAAAAATCCGAGACCTCCCAAATACAAGTCTATACGTTAATATCCGGCCATCTGAACAAGCTAGGTTCATTTTACTTATACAGTGTGTTCAGAATGCCCATCCTGATATTCTATATATGTCGCATAACGCCATCCTGTAACCTTTACAACCTGAAAGGTGTAGGTACTACTTCCACTTGCTGCTCTGATCCTTCCCACAAGATCATCTTTGTTTTCAGGTAATGCTAAGCAACCTTTATTACGCACACAGCTCCCAAAATGGGTATGAGGTTCGGAGATTTTGTTACCATAATTTCACTGAGGACTATATCTATTTAGAAAACTTCACACGATCTTGACCTATGTGCTATATGCCCATCTTGTTGGAAGAGTATATTCTATATGATCACATTATTTCAAAAATACCACTCCCAAAATGCTTCAAGGCAGTCATAGTCACTAAGCTACAGTTTTCTACTAAGGCAGATTCATCCAAGACCTCTTTTAATAATTCGAAGAAACTTTATATGAATAAGTTATAAGCTTCAGCCACAGTTCTCAAGTTGATTCTGCTGCTACAGCCCCCCCCCCCCCAACTGCATAAACACAACAGGAATTTTTTTCGCAAATGTAATGGGGTTATCGATAGATGTATGCAGTGTCCCATGTTATTGAAATCTCTGCTTACCTCTCTAAATCGGTAGTCGTTTGACTGTCACCTCTCATTTGACACGCAGTTTGGTATTGCCAATCTAGAATCCCCCACACTAGCTGGCGATTGAAACTTCATATTAAATCATCATTTCATTGTTGTTTATGTCCACTTAATCATAACAGGTGATAGTATTGATAAAATATTTTGACATCCGTTTGTGTAGGTCTCGTTTTCCAAAGCAGGTTGATTTCGGCAGTTGACGGTTGCGCGCTCATCAAGAAGGCACGCCCAAGTTCGGTTATTCAGACGAAAGTCAGTTGATGGGTCAATTTCAAAACGAGTGTACAAATTAATTCCACAAACATTCCATGAACTGCAAATCACCATACAAAAAGAAATAGTCAGCTATGTGAAAGTGCGGTTGAAACGTCCAAATCAAAAATGCAATCCTTCTTGGTGAATATTTTTATTGTCTTGTTTTAAAATGTAATCATTTTATACAAGTTTATAATTTTTAAAATAAAAGAATATTATACTAATTTTGCGTTGTCATTTATCCGTTAATGGTACAATTTAACGGATTGTTCTATATTTATATTTTTGTCTATAATGACCTTGAACCGGATGTGGCACGAACTCTGCTGCACTTGCCGAATTACTCACAGGTTGTTTTAATTGTATAATTGACAAGACCAAGTGTTTAATCTATAATAATAAAATAAATAAATATTCATTTTCTATTACTCTTTTCCACTTATTTCACCGGTGATTGATTGCCTACGTCATACATACTCTACAGAAAGATCAGTTCATTGAAGCAATATCTCGTTCAATGTATTAAACAACCGACAACAAGAGTAACGCGTTACTGGCTCACGTACATCCTATTCCGAATAACACTATTGGGATTGCATAAGACTGTTATACCACACTTTCCTTCCCGCCGCTCGTCTCACTTTCTGCAACCACATTCATTTTCTTGTCAACAACTATTCTAGTGACCCAAGGAAATTTAGCTGAAACGGTTAATCTACTTAACGTTTTGCCCATAGTTTTCAGTGAACAAAAATTCTGTAGGAAAAAGAAACATCCTCCTACAATTGTAATTCCTGAAGCCCTAAGAGAAGAGCGCCAAGGGCTGAATTAGAGGCCATCGTGTGCAAAACTCTTTGAGCTCTAGTCCGTAATGAGTATTTGCCTCGTTAATTTCCACGGTAGATTTTCTGTATAAAAAGTATTGTTATTTAGAACATCGTAATATTTATTTCTTCAACTTTTCAGTTAAAACATGAACTGTAAAAGAAGTGTTGAATTTCGATCCCTGGAAATATCTTTGTGAGCCCCCCCCCCTCCCTTCTTCTGAATGAAGTAAGGAGAACGTCATAAATAATTCATTTTTCAATAGTTTACATTCGTCCAATAAGTTATGACTCGTACATAAGAACTGCTAACTTACTAGCACTGTGCATAACATTAATGCCATACGATAAGCGTGGGTGCTTTGTATTTGATTGATAACGAAATGTTGTAGACACCCCTATGCAGAGCTTCTGTTCTCTACTGCAGACGTTAGTCAATCAGGAAATCTTCATAATGGCATTTCATTCGAGAGTTTTAATGGTTCAACTTTGCTGCGTCGAATTTCCAAGTTTACAGTCTCCATTGACTTCTGTAGCTAGTTAAAAAACATAATGGGGTTGGAAGAACTGATGAACGCCACTGCACTTTCAGGCGACAGCTTTGGCTGCAACACCTGCACGCATCGAGCAAGCAGGCAGACCAAAGACTAAGCTGCAGACATACTCCCATCTGTCGTCTCCAAGGACTCATAAATCTGCCGATTAGAGCCCGGGCTCACGTTCTTATAAACCTCTGCACAGAAAACACAAAATAAAAGCTCCCTGAAACAGCAGCACTGGCTTCCCCACCACTAATGACGTCACGTATCGTAATCCAATTTGCGGGGTGGAGAAAATACCAGAGGAACTTGAGCAGGATGACTTTCTAGCTTGTGGAGAAGCGGAGGAGGCGGGTGGAGAAATCTTGAAGTAACTAAAACTTTCCAGCAAAGTGTACTAGTAGGTCTGCCGTACACCTCCCAGCATAGGAAGAGAAATAACAAGGACGCAATGCACAGTCTTTTCTTTACTCTCCAGCTTCGAGTTTCTTTGCGAAAATGCTACATCCTTTATAGTTATACCGATGACTTGTTGCATACTATAATTGCAACATCGAGAATATATTATGTTCTTCTTAGCAAATATTTGCACAATTTTTAGGAAATTTTGGAGTATTTTACATAATATTGTGTAAAATAATATGAAATAAGACAGTGACGAAATATAAAGAAAAGGAAATCCTTCTAGATTAAAAATAATTTTGACTCATAATGCTTCTATGAAGTGCTCATATAAAGAGCTTCGGAATAAGACAAGACTCTATTGGTCTTATGGGTTTTTACTTCTATCTCCCCTATTCCAGCAAATATAACATTTTATTATATTTACACTATCACATGATACTGTTTTCTGAATGGCAACATGAGTTGTATTTGATACAGAGTATTAAAGAAGACTGTTTTTTTTTGAGTAGTGTTTAACGCCCGTTTTTACTACTGAGGCACCACAGGCGGTGGACACTGATGATACATGAGATGAAATGATATATTGGGAAAGGATTTTTTTTTTTTTTTTTTTAAGGAAGGAAGCGTTCCAGGCCTAAGTTTAGGTACCTCCCCGGCATTTGCCAGTTATGAAGACTGAGGAAAACCTGGAAAAAACCCCAGTCAGGGAGGACGGTCCTGGCGGGATTCGAACCGCAGACCTCCCGCTCACGAGTCCGTGCCTTAACGACCTCGGCCACCCGTGGCGGTAAGAAGACTGTAATTGCTATAATGTTGTTATTTCTATCGTAACAAAAGAAGAAACTCTTGCTCACTACGAGGAACAGCCAAAGCAAGTCACACTCCAGTGCTATATCTTAAGTGACAGAGTTTCTGGGGTGTTTTTAAATTATTCGTAAATATTCATATACAATTTTTGTGCAGTTGATCCACCTTAATTTGTGTATTTCACTTTTAGTTCTTATTTATTTTTTAATAAAAGTTTCAAAAAGTGGATGAGCGAACAATGTGTGTGGTTATCTATCAACTATGTCCTCATAATGCTTGTCATCTTTTCGTAACCATCAACGCTGTATAGAAATATATTCGTATATTCCCAAGAGAATGATCTTCAAGAAATCGCGCTGAATAATGAACATTCTGAATAACGGGTTAAAAATACAAAAAAAAAAAAAAAAAAAAAAAATTGAAGCAACAGGTTTAGAGGCTCAATTTCTAATGAGAATGAAAAATAAATTCTAGCTGGGAATTTAAATTATTACTTTGGATACAAAAAGTAACAAACTAAGACCCAAGACTCGGATCAGAATACTCAAGAGGTCTTCCTGTACTAGTCGATCTAACTAGCATTTTATTTTTCGTTGTTTTCCATGGTCGCGAATCCAAATACCAGGTTGGATGTCTTACCCACTAACTCGAACTTTTGCATTCGCCATTTTGCAAATGGTGAATGCCAGGCAACTTATTTTCCATTGGATTCTGAGATGATTTATGGCATTAATAGTTTGCTTAATTGGTCATCTGGAAATTGGCTTGGCAATTAAAACTGCTCACGAAAAATGAAAAATCGATTTTCGTTAAGAGCATTACATCGATACTTGTTTGTGTTGTGTTATTTCCAAAAAGAAGCGGACTATGAAGGATTTTCGAATTCCGATCTTAAATGACAGAGTATTGTCCTATGTGCAATTAAAAGTTTGTACTGTATTGGTACATGATATCAACGGGCTAACAATAAATAAACAAAGGATGCAGAAACATATTTCCTACATTCGTAGATCTACCTGGTAGTGTTAATCAGATTAGAGTTAGGGGTATTTTATTTACGGGTACTCTTTAACACCTTTGGTCATTGGTGTTCCATTCAATTCAGGGCTTGAAAAGTCCCATAAATTTTGCTCAAAAGTCCCTTTTTTCGTACTTGAGGTTATTTTACGTGCCTTAAACAATGTCTTTACTTCCCCTACGAAGGAAGCCATACTTAGGAATTTTACGCCCTAAAAGTCCATCGATCCTGGTCGGGTTTGAACCGGCGACCTTGGGTCTCAGAATAATCTGAATGTGTGTAAAAGACTACCAGAAAAATAAACTAATTCTTTTCAATGTTCCTCCTCCCTCTTCCCTTTTCTTCTTTTCTCTAATGATGATAGTCCAGAACTAAAAGGGTATTTAAAAAGCGCTAAGTTTAACAGGTTATCTAAGTGATCGAATCCGGGAACTGTAGTAATAAACAATATAATTTAATAACTGTGTCGGTAAATGAGGGTGGTGTAGGATAAAGATTGCTAAAGCTCTCATCTCTCTCTGTCACGTGTATAGTTAAATGAACTTTGGCTTTACAATTGAATATAAGTTCCCTTTTGTTGGGAAGAGTGGTAGAAATCTCACAAGTCCAGCTCCGTTACCCGAAAATCTGTGTAAGCAAAAAGCCACAGTCTTACCTTCCTTAGGTTCCTGGCATCTTTCTTCACTACATTGTACCTCAAAAAGGCTCAAGATTTTACGTTAAATGTTAGCAAATATTAAAAAATTTTAAATTTTAAATTAACTTTTGGTGTCAAGATAGTTTAGGAGTATTGTTTTCTCTACTAAACTTAATTCCTTCAGCTTTATTTTTATATTGACGCTTAATACATACTATCTTCAAACAATTTGAATGTTTTAAAGCCATATTATTTTATTGTATTTTAATGTACGAGGGCGGTCTGAAAATTCTGGGTAATGAAACGAGTTTTTAATGTGAGTTTTTTATTCGTGAACTAATCTCATTTCTGAACTGGTTTTCCGGAAGGCCCGTAAAATTCTTCTATGGGACCAAATCGCCTCATGATTTGATAAAGAAACACTGACCCTCATACTTACCTCCTAGACCCAAGGTCGCGTATTCAAACCTGACTAGGATTGATGGATTTTTAGGATGTAGAAAGCCTAAGTATGGCTTCCTTCGGAAGGGAAGTAAAGCCATTGATCCCGAGTTCTACATTTACTTCAAGTAAACGAATCTCAAGGCTGAAAGAAGAGGTCGGCCTTGTTGTATAGTGGTAACCATACTTGCCTCGTAAACCCAAGATCGCGAGTTCAATCTCGACCAGGGTCAATGGATGTTTTCGGGCGTAAAAATTCTAAGTATGGCTTCCTTCAGAAGGGGAGTAAAGCCAAGCCATGGGTCCGGTGTCGTACATTTACGGCACGAAAAAGAACTTCAAGCCTGAAAGGAGAGGCCTCTGAGAAAAAATTACCGGCTCTGAATTGAATGGGACCCTAATGACCAGAGATGTTAAAGACTATTCTTAATTAATGCAAATAAATAAAAGAGGAGTTTTAAGCTTTGAGAACAGATGAAAGTCGCGGGGAGTATTTTGGACAATTCAAAATTTCATACTGCAAATCTCTAAAGTACTTTTAGATCAAGTGCGTTGATTTCGTTACCTCTGCAAATCCGATTTTTGATACGATTTTTTCATTTAATTGGTTTAATAGATTAATATGGTATTCTCCGTTTATGGTTTTACTTTTCTAAGAGTAATCAATTAATAAAATTCCTTTACTGATGTTATGACCTTTCCTGCAGATGGAACAAACTTTGCCTTCTTAGTCATGAACATCCCTTTCTGTCGGTACCCAAGGCCCCTCCGTGTAAGTGGACCACAATATCAGTACTATTTCTGTTAAATAATCCAAACACTCTTGCGATGTTTTGTATGAATGCGTTTTTCATAGTGTAAACACTTATGTTGCTATCTCTATGTCTAAAATAACTTTACACATGTTGGTTCATTCCCGACTCAAATCCCTTAAAATTAACTTGGAGACAGATAGCAGCAACTTTTTTTGCCTCATAAAGCGTATACACTCTCGGGCATATCACACTATAACACAGTTACTTACTTTTCCCTTCCATCCTTTTTCCCCTAGCCAGTTTCAACTTTTTCCACACATTAATTAAATTCGTGATTAAATATTTACTTTTACCACCTTCACTGTCTAGCCTTCTGCCTTTAAAGATGAACACAAGCAATTGAAAATAGTGCTCTATTTGTATGACAGTGTTTTATACATTTCTGCTTCTGTATTCTTATTATCTTAGTCATGCCGAGTTTTAGCAATTACTTTTTTTTTACAAAAGATAAAAAATGAAGGGTACAAGAATGTTTTCTGAATTTTACCTCATTCTAAAGAGGGAAATGCTAGGGCTATAAGAGCTGATTTCCTCCGAATGCATTTGTGTCATAGGTAATTGATTCAACTGTAGACCTTAGAAGATGGCATGAGACTTTAAACAATTTTAAAAAAATTAAATACAGTTAAAAAGCTGCTAAGTTAATAAGTACCATAATCTGTAAATTTGTTTATTTTTTTGTAGCCACCGAGTTGAAGTTCATGATACTAGTTCAAGAGAAAAGGTAGAAAATAATGTTGGAAAGTTAATTCCTTTTTTTTTATTCAAAATTAAACTATAGTATTAGTTAGCATATGTCAAAAAGATAATAGTCGAGAAGTAGATATTCAATAGTTGAGGTATTGTCATTCTTTTATAAAGCAATACCTTACAATGTACATCAAAGCAGCTTACAGAAAAGCCTCACTCAAATGAAACACGAAAAGCGAACTATTCTATCTGAAAGGTATTTCAACGTGCGACCTTTCTAATATATAGTGCTAACCAATGGAAGTATAACCGATTTATTTTATTTTGCGGCAACTCCCTCAAGAAACTGTAGGGGAAACCTGACCCATTGCCTGTAATGTCTTGAAGACGCCCACGCTTGCACACGCATGTCGCCGCTCTTTTGTTCGCGAGACGGTTTCGTAATCTCACTCTGTGGATTCTGTTCTTCCCCTTTGGGGTGGTCGACTATTGTTCAGTCTCAACACCGTACGGTTTAGTCAATTTGTGCAGCGGACAACCCGGGTATTGTGTTTTCCCCTCCATCCCGCGTTACTTGTTACTAATGAACCCGAAAACTATGTAAAGCTGCCCAGCATCTCGATTACTGCTCTTTTCCTTCTGCTCCTGTTTAGTACGAGTATTCACTTAGTGCTGTATAATATTTTATCCTTTTTGTATAAATCAAAAAAAATACAGAGAAAAAAATCAAATGTCAAATAGAATTTCTAGCTAAAATCATTAACACCCAAATCCAAAAGCTTAATAAAACCAATCCAAACAATGATCCTGTAGAACAAACAAGCCTAATGTTGCATGTTCTGTAATTCTTTTAAGACTATCCGTTGAATAGTAGTAGCCATTCTCATTTTTTAAACTAAAGTCACTAAGCTTTAAAGGTAATTTAAAAAGGCGTATATAGTCAGTAATTTTATAAGATTGGTAGTATCATTGTGTTGTAAATACATATAGTAAATTATGCCGTAAATCGTTTAAGCCTTTCGATGTCATTCCAGTGGAGGTTAATGCTTTGGCCAGTTCATAGATGCGTATTGTGTTTTATTTGCAAAAAGCAAGGGCAAGTGCTTGAAATGTCCGTTCCTCCGGCATACTATAGATTCTGAAGACCTTTCAAAAGTATCTTATGGAGTGACGCACACCGTAAGATATGTGTCTTATTACTAGGCTTGTATCATATTTGGTATATTTAGAGAATATTCTGTGGTTTTTTTAGTATTTTGTTGTTTAACGCTGAAATTTTTGCATGTTCTATCTTTCTTCCAGAATTGAGAAAATACTTTTTGTTCTTTCAGTTCAGTTTTCTTTTATCATTTATAGAACTGTTTGTTATTATTAACATGGCAGTATACTATTAAAATAAAATGTGTTACTTTCAGTTTCAGTTTTGATTATTGCTCTCTGGCTATCTGTTCGTTACCGAAGCAAGTATATGCATTTAATATATACAAAAATAAATATATAAATTTGCTGAGAGGTTGATAAATTCATGTTCTCCCCCCCCCCCCCCCCAATGTAAGTAAGCTCCTGCCTGAAGTTTGTTTCTTGTTTTAATTTTTAGCTATGTATTCTCATTTCACATTACTTGCTTTCCATTGTAATATATACATTAAGTATCACACATATGCCAGTCTTACATGCAACCCGCGCTCTCTAACGCTCAGTCTGTGTTTATAAATCAGTAGCTGTTGCAGGAACGAGACCTATAGCTTATTTTACTTATCATTCATATAATTCTAATTAAATAGTGATATTTATTAGCCCAAGAAACATTAAACGGTTTAGTTAAAAAAAATTAATGCAGCCCAGAAATGGTCTTATGATATGTGACTCTAGATCTGATTTCAACATTGACGCTCAGGGGCTGTCGGTAATCAAATAACTCCATCTGCAAGCGATATACGAAATGCCATCTCCTGTAAGCGAAAGTCAGTTTATCTCACAAGGATAGGAGTGTGATGAATTAGTGGCGAGAGAATAATTAACCCTATTTCTTTAATGAAACAATTAACAGGTGATAGTTATGTGTATAATATTTTGCATTCATTTTTCCGTGAATTAATAGTGAGAGAACATAGGTTACCGACTTTACAACAGTTTCTACAATGGTACATGACTCCTTGTATACAATTCATTAAACATTTGACGATAGAGTGTTAGTAATAACTTACACCATAATCGCAGCTGCGGACCTTCTGACCCACGTTCACCCCAGTAGCTGCTTGAACCGACAGACTGACCGTCATGCGTGGAACGGTCCCGCGAGGAAAGAATCGCCCATCATCAGAAAAATGAGCATACTTCCATAGCACTTGTAAATCCCGGAGAGTTAAGTTTAAAAAAAATTAAAAAGAACAGATGCCCCTTGTCTTCGATACCGACTTACCTGAGTAAATTTATTTCGTTGTTATCCTCAGTTTCGAGCTGGAGTATTTCTTACAACAATTTCCAAAGAAATATACATTTAAAAACAGAGAGTAGATGGTAACTCTTGAAATTCGTTTTCGGGAGGTCCCAGGTTGAAATCCGTTGGGGCTGCCCATTCTGGTCTTCATTTTCCTAGGAGAATTCCCCGTCTACGAATGTTCCGCTCACCCTTTTTCAATTATTTCAATTTATAGTACTATTGAAGGGTTGAAAATGTCGAGCGAGTCGGGCTGTTCTGTCTGGCAAGTTCTGCTTAGGGATTCTCTAGGCCGCTGTTTGGCGATACTGTCACGACTTTCGCGGGCCTGCCAGCGTCTGGAACTTACCACTTACTTAGGGAACACGCCTGCGTCCTTGCATCGCGCCCCGCGTATTCCTGATCTCATCCCTTCCTCCCAGGAGGGGACCCTTTGCCCTCCTGAACTATCTTTACATATTCCTTTAAAGAGTAATTAAGTGAAATAAGTAGTACAGGAATGCAGTTTGGGGCAAATTACAGAAAGTGTAATTAGTTCTAGTGATTAAGTGACTAGTACAGTAGATGTCGCTGTAAGATAAAATGCAACATTGCTTTTGAACCTACAGCTAATTCTAGAGTAACATATGCTTTTGCACTTAAAAGTCAAATGCATAAAGGTTTCCATTTAAACTTGAAGATATTAATTCATGCCTATGTTTACTATTATTATTGTTATTATTATTATTATTATTAAAATGCTGGTTTTCTTTATAAAACACCTTAATTAGAGTTTAGTGATGAAACAAAGTAGAAATGGAAACAAACACACTCTTTAAAGGTACAATTGAATCGTTCGATCTAATCAATTTACTCAAAATACTGCAAATCCTATTAGCTGATAGACAAAAGTTGAATTTTCAGTCAAACAGAATGAGTAGTACATGAGAAGTACATGATAAATAGTAGGAGAATTTAGAGCTCAACTGTCTGTTAGTAACTGTACACACAGCAATTGCTTAAGCAGACATTACATTTATTTGCAAGCAATCAGCAATATAGATATATAATGAGCTTTAATAAAAATATTTTTATTGAAGTAAACAAAACTACCAGAAAAATAGAGAACAGAGTGGAAACATTTACAAGCAAATATTTGTTAACCGTAAGATTTTATGCATTGTAGATACGTTTTTCATATTTGTTGAAAAAAATATTAAAAATTAATTCTCATCTCTCATAACCTTTTAATTACAGACACCGCCTTCCCTTCAACAGACAGCATTGTTGTTATTTTCAATTTCCTATCTAATAAGTTACAGAATGCAAAATGCAAAGAAAATAAAAAATACAGAGTTCTAAAGGTAATATTCATAAAGCTAAATTTACATTTTAATCGCTATAAATTGCAATATTTATAAGTGGTAATTAATATTCAATAACTTAGAGAACACCGCCACGGGTGACCGATGTCGTTAAGGCGCGGACTGGTGAGGGGGAGATCTGGGGTTCGAATCCCGCCAGAACCGTCCTCCCTGACTGCTTTTTTTTTTCGGGTTTTCCTCAGTCCTCATTACAGACAAATGCCGGGGAGGTACCCTAAACTTAGGTCTGGAACACTTCCTTCCTTAAAAAATATCCTTTCACATTATTTCATCTCATATCACTATTGTTCACCACCTGTGATGCCTCAGTAATAAAAACGGGCGTTAAACACTACTCAAAAAAAAAACGTATGAACAACGTTGATCATGTGGTCTATGTTTTTATTTTCAGATGGTAATAAGTGCCCCACGCCAGGGTGTAACGGTCAAGGGCATGTTACTGGATTGTACTCCCATCACAGAAGGTAAGTAGCTTTTTGTGTGAATATCAACACCTCTGGCAAATTCCATCATTCAATTTAATAATTAACGTAGGACAAAAGCATTAAATAATCAGGAAGTCGTAATATATAGATGAACCCCAAGTTTAATCAAATTTTTAATGTTTATTTAAATGTGAAAAAAATTACTTTTTTGGCCAAAATACTTCGGTTTTTAATTCGAAAATGAATTTAAATTTTCGGTACAGGAAATATCAAAAGCATGTCATTCTTCGGGTTCACATTAGGGTGGGCCGAATTCTAATCATTTTCAAAAATCTATATTTAATAGTGCGCAAATATTTTACCATATTCTTATAAATATTCTGTGAAACAAATGTTCAATTTAATTCATATTTAACTCTCAAACTATGGGGCCAAATTTTGAAATTTTGATCAAATATGGCATATTTTTGGAAAAACGTGGAAAAAATATTTTTTCAATTTTTTGTTTGTGTGTTTTTATTTGTGCTGCAAAGTTATATTTCACACTACAGAATAGCATTTTCGGCCCCACAAGTTTAAAATTTCTGGAGGTTTTAAAGGAAAGTTTAGTGCAATTAGTTTTTCAACAGAAATTATCCCTAGAACGCAACTAAAAACAGCATGCACTCATGGAAAGTTTCGCTTTGCACATTCTCACACTTGTATGAAAAGGAGATGCTGTTCTGCAGTCAGTCAGAAGGGAAAATTCCACTTCACGATCGGGACTCGAACCACGGATCATCGATTTACCGTGCTGGTAGTCATGCCATCTGAGCTACCGTGTCCTGTCCGACCATAACCCATCTTCTCTTTTGTATAAAATCTCTCCAATGAACTTCAGAGGTCTCCAGGTACAGAAACTCAGATAGGGAAGATTGCGAACCTTAGGCTAACATATGATTTGTATATTTCTTATTGATTAGTCCATGTAAAATCGAACAACAAACTCCTCCTATATTTATATTTAACCGAAACTTTGTGAACTTCCAGAAATAGAACATAGTAAGTTTCTTGCAAAATATAAGTAATTTATCGCAAATAATTTTATGCTAGAAGGTTATTAAGTTAGAATATTTTTGAACTTTAGAAATAAATAACTCTGAATTATTTCGGAATATTTAAACCAAATTAATATTAAGGGAAAACTCCTATTTAGCTGTTTATTGTAAATTTATCTTTATTAAACAGTATTTCGTTCTAAGGGATTGCTTTTGGAATTAATTTATTTCACCTTTTTCCAATCACGTTAGCATCTTTACAATTCAAATTTATTCCCTACTTATATAGAATAAAATAACACTTTTCATACTGCTGGTATCTTTAACAGGAAGCGAGAAATAAATCCGTATTAAAATGGGGGTTGTTTAAAATCACTTGCCCTCGCGCGCAGTTTCTCCAGTAGTAAGAGGTATTTATACCAATACAATACAAAATAATTTCTTCAGACACACGGGTCCAACTTACAAGCTTTTATGATACACCTAGGTATGTTAGATATTACATTAGATATTCACAAGAAGATATAAAACATATATTCAACAAAAATAAATAAACAAAAAGTAAAAATAAAAATAAAATAAGAAATACCAGAAGAATAACTTTTTAAAATATTGAAAATGCTTATATCATTATAAAGAAATCCAATTATGAATGACACACAACTGAATTCAGTCAATATGTTTGCCCCAATCCCCTCCTCGGTTATCAGTCTTTTCAGACCTGCGCTGTCTCACTTTCATCAGAAATGTACCTAATCTTTCCTTTTCTTCCTTGCTTGCCAGCAGAGCCCAGCATGACCATCTCCTTCTGTTCAATCCTGTAAAAGAGTGCGGTAGATACGTTTCCCTCCATTCTTCGGTACCTTTACATTCAGGCAGAATACGTGTCCATGATTCCCCCTCCTCACAGAGGGGACAAATTCTCCACTCATTGGCCAGTGATCTTAATCATCCACCATGCCCCTTGCCTAAGCCGATCCCCTAATTTAGTCCCCGTTTTGATGTACTGCTCCATCTTCCATTCCGATATTTTTCCCGACTGTACTTTGTCTGCTGCCTATCCATATTCCTCCAGCAGTTCCTAACCCTCCTCCATGCTCTCTTCCTATTCTCCTTATCAGCCATCCAAATGGAGCCCAGCTCATTTTTTCTTGTCCGTTTCTTAATTTGGATATCCATATCTTGTTTCACCTCAACCCCAGCTGTCCCTGATAGTACAATGCCTAATTAAAGATGAATAATTTGCAGCCAACACTTCGCGACTCTGATTTTGCACTCTATGGTCTCGCCCCGAATTCTCTTTTAATTTCGCATTTCCTGTGCCCCTCCCCAGCTCCAAAATTCCTTTCTGAAAATATGTCCTCACTGAATCTAGGTTCGCAGTTTGCTCCAGACATACTTGCCTTGTAAACCCAAGATCGTGGGTCCAATTCCGGCTAAGATCGATGGATTTTTTCGGGCGTAAAAATGCTAAGTATGGCTTCCTCGGAAGGGAAGTAAAACCGTGGGTCCCGTGTCGTAGATTTATGGCACGAAAAAGAACCTCAAACTTGAAAGAAGAGGCCTCTGAGCAAAATTTATCGGCCATTTCACGCCCTGAATTAAATGGGACGCTGGTGACCTGAGATGTTAAAGAGCGCCCGTAAACAAATCAAATCAACAAAAGTTAGCTCCAGTAAAAACATAGTGCGTGGCCGTGTGCTAACAGTTACTAGTAACTACAATGCGAATTCACGTCCCAACGAGAAAGGCTACATGTGCTGTGTGCCAACATAACTCCACCCCGCGCTAAAATAAAGTTTCTTTTAAAGGTTTCAATTCCTGTAAGCTTTTTCTAATACCGAATCATATTTTTGAAAACTAATAATTATTAAACTTTTTAAAAATAATATTTTAATGCTTATTTCAATATTTTAAAGAGAATGTACCTCTGTAAATGGCGATGTAATGAAATGATGACTCATTGGTTAAATAAATGTGTATTGATTATAGTATACGGTTAAGAAAGCTTCAGAAACGAGATAAAGAATACTTTTAAAGGTTTCTGCCTGCAGGGAATATTTGCAGATACATTTATTTTCAAAGACGCAATTTTCTTTAAAATTACAAATATTTATCATTATTATAACAAAAGTACTGAAAATTGGGGTTTCGTGTTTTGCAGAAAGTATCTCTTGATGCTTCATGTACTAAAAAAACTAATGGACTTTAAAAATATGAGGTCAACTTTTTTAAACTTTTTCTCCGATTTGAGATGGAATATCCCCCCCCAAAAAAAAAATTAACGCTAATAGTATGGTTAACTATCGAAAGTTGCAAGTCACCTCTGTTACCAGATAAACCTTAGCTCTCTAAGATGTTGTAACAGACACAAATGATCGAGAATCGGACGGGAATATCAGAATTATAAGCCTAAAATCCCTGGTTCGAGTCCCTGCTGTAACCTTAAATTTGTCCTAACTGACTCTCATTGCAGAACGGTATCTCCTTTTCGTATCAGTCTGAGCATGCGCAAAGCGAACATTTCCTTGCGCGCACCATCTCTTTAGTTGCATTTCTAGCGGTCCTTTCCATGGAAAATCTAATTAAATTAAAACTTTCTTAATAACCTCCATACTTTTTGTAACATATTTATGGAACCCGCAATGCCATTCTATGTTCTGAAACATCATTTTACAGTACCAAAACGCAAAAATACACGAATATTTTTCTTAAAAGCTAAAAAATTTGACCCCGATGAGTGAGGGTAAAATATTAAGTGATTAAAAATTGTTCAGTTAGGTTTGTAACAACAACACACAAGTTTAGAACTTTATTAAATATCGATTTTCGAAAATTGACCAATTCGACCCAGTAAGAAACACATTTAATTGACACCTGAATTAATAAATGGCCCTCTGTTCAGAAATGTTCTGATGGCCTTATTGGCCCAGAAAATACTTTTCAAACTATGAAATAAAAGCACACTTTGAATTCCATGTTTCTGACGTTGTTTTGCCTATAGCTTTGCTCCTTCATGTAACATTGATCCTACATATTCTTATTTATTTAGGGCTCTAATTACATAATTACTTAGGTCAATATCAGTTATTAGTTATAAGGTATAGGGCCTTAGAACTATAATGCGACTGGGGAACCACCGGTTCTTAAGTGATCAGATCGTGTAGGTAAGCCAGTATCTAATATAGGACCTCCAACCGTCTAAACACAAGCTGACGTATTTTTTTAAAACAATATCATCCCCATTCATTTCTTGTTATGAATTACTAATAACACTAGGCCTAGTAATTGCTGTAAAGAGCGGTCTAAACAGGCTATTGTTTGTACCGAAAATACAGAGCGCCCAATTTACTACCATATCGACTGCGAAGCATTTGCAGTGTCTGACTCCCGCATGGCTGGTGTGACAAAACAGCATCAGTTAATGATCAATGTGAGATTTAAATAGACGCTTTATGAAGGTTATGCTATTTTAGTTGCCTGCAAACTAGTGTTCAGGAAGATGATAAACCCGCAACTCAACGCTTATAAATTAAAATCTTCCGGTAGCCAAAGGTGAAGTAGGACCAGCTGTTTCTACAGCCGTGCTGACCGATTTACTAACGCCACTATGTGATTAGGGCAACTCTACAAAGTATTTGACTTCGATTTACAATACCCTTTGCATATTACCTACATTAAAAAGTGATGAATAAAATAGGGTTTTACAATTATTATATAAGGGTTTAAAAATGTTCAAGTTAGATAGTTCTCATCGATCGATGAAAATTAAGTAACTGTGAACTATCTGGCAAACATGAAAGAGAGAAAACGTGTAGTATAGCAGTACACAATTAAAGTGAAAAGTGCAACAACGGATATTAAGTAAGTAAATGATCGATTATCTGCTCGGAAATTATTCAAAATTGTTTTATAGACACTGCTTAACGTTATTTTTGCATTTTGTATTTCTATTTTCAACTAGTATTCGGCAGCTAAACTTCAACGATGGAAAGTGTTTCTAGTTTATGATATTGTCTTCAAAACTAGATTAAGATTTACTGCTACTTGCATCAGCTAACCAAACTTTTTAATGAGCTGCTCTTGTTTCCTGGGATTACAAATATACTTTAAAGGATTTTACAATAGTGGCACCTTAAGAGCTCAAGACTATTAGCCGGATTTCTGTCTAGGTCTTTACGTTCTTAAATATATAATAAGGGTCGAATTGGCAAGCAGATCACTTTGAGACAATTGTATTCGGTTTTCCTGAAAATGTTACATTTACATTTATGATGAGATGTGTCTAGAAAGTTTGCCATAGGCTTTTTAATGTTTATCGTCATGACTTCAAGTTAAGTAACTGTTAAATGTTACTGTAGCACGAGTTTGAAGATAGAAAATGTTTCCTTCTTTCTTTCTCCCTTAGCCTATCAGGATGCCCAAGGAAGGATAAAGTTACGCCTGAAAGTAAGTCTAGTCGTTTTTGATGTTGTATAAATACACATTTATTTTAATACATATGCTTTATAATGTCTATATTTTCGTATGTATCTTAATTTAATACCGCTAATGTTACTAGTTTTAATGCAAGTTAATACATGCAATTTCCCAAAGCTTTCTTACATCGCTTTCCTTTGATTTGCGGGGTAGAGAGCTATATATTTTTATTTTGCAGGCCTATAATCAGATTTTATTATACATTAGCATATAGATATACTACAATACGGCACTTTTCCAGATATTCATGTATTTTATCTATAGTTATTTTTAAAATGTTCTCTCTTATGTAAAAACGCTTTCTGTTTTATTACGTTTTGTTTTTCCTCTTTTACTTGTTCCAAACTTTCACTAGGGCATGCACAGAATCTGAAAGTGTTGATTGAGTATAATACACCTTTATGTTTCACACACACCAAAAAGTTATAACTTTCATTATTGCTAAGGCAACATAATTTTGGTATATTACTCGATTTAGCTGGACCTTCAAAACACCGTTTTCTTCTCTGTAACAGACTTTATGTTTGTTTTATGTTTCTTTTTTAGTTTTTGTTCACTATTTTAATCATTAATTTTATATTTGTGTATCATTGGCACTTATTTTGGTTTTCTTTTCTCTTCCATGAAAATCCATATGACATTATTAAATTATTAATCTTGCGAACATAATGCCAATTATGTTACAAATATATTTAATTTAAATTTTAGTAATTTCTAATTTATTTACTCTCTACCCGCTCGTTTGTTTATTTCCTTATTATTTTTGGGTTTGGTTCCTTTTCCCCTCTTTTTTCGAGGATGTAAGAAATAATAACTAAATAAATATGTAATATTACTTTAAAAAGTACACTTAACAATAAAGACGAGCTAACAATTAAAATAAAGGTCGTTTATACTCAAATCAAAACTGATTGGATGATTCTGTTGTACATGTCCACTCAGTCCTGGCGATGCATGAGACTATCCTGAAATGTCCAACCCCTGGTTGCAATGGTCGAGGTCATGTTAGTACCAACCGGAACACACACCGAAGTCTATCTGGGTGCCCCATCGCGGCAGCGAGCAAGCAGGCTTCAAGAGAACATAAGCTACATCATCATCATCATCATCGCTCCATGGTGCAAGGTGGCATCCCAGGTCAGAGAGAGCTAACTGCACAGTACACAGAAATTTTAAATTATATTTTAAAAGCAAGCAACTGTGCCCTATAATGCGTGCAGGATAGAAAGTACGTACATAGCTCTGGTTAACAGATATTTCAATTTAAGAGCATACTTCAAGTTGCCTGTTAATTCTAAGTTTTTAGAAATGACGCAAAGAGCGGCCTTTGCTCATACATTCTGAACCATGACACTCTCACGAGCTTAAAGAATGGAGTAACACTTTCTTAACTGTGAAATATTCTCTGAAGCTTGGTCATTGATAAAGAGAACGGAATTTGATCGACTTTCTAAAATAATGAGACAATCGACACACAAAAATAAATAGTTTTATCAATTAATTTCAATAAATATTTCCGCTCATTATTTTAAAACTATTTCTAACAAAATACATGATAAACTAAAAATCTTTGTGATTCTAGAGCCAGATTAGAACTTCACTTTTGTTCCATTGATTTCCTTTTCAATATAAAAACCAAGCAAAATAAAAGTGTTTACAATACACAAGCAATATTACTATTTTATTATTTATTCGCTGATGTAAGTTTTTTAAAATATGAAACTTTGTGACAAAAATTTATTTTTTCTAAACTAATCAAAAAATTAAATTGGATCTTAATCCGGCGAAAATGCATTTTCCAAACAATTATGATCTAAAACACACGTGGTTTCAAAATTTATAGTCGGCCAAGGCGGTGCATTTACGATGTTGTGTAATCAACAATTAGAGTCTCTTTTCCCTCTCCCTACATGAACTTTCGTAGGAAAGTGAGCTCCTTTCGTGGCCAGGTTAGACACCACGGAGAGAAGAGAAACCCTTGCCACCACAGTGGAGAGAATTCTGTACAGGTGCCACCCACAATTTCAGGCAAATGACGCCTAAACTCTAAATTAATTAATCTGTCAAGTAGTAAGGTCTGAAATATGAGCATCGGTTGTTTTCACAATTAAGAGCAAAATATAGAAAAGATTGTGCATGTTCTTATCCAGCAGCATCATTCCTTTGATCTCTTTGTATCACTTTTCTGTAAACTATGAGGGTAAAATTGCTCCAAAATCGGTTTATATAATTAAATTCCATGCATTCTTAGACAATTCGTCATATTCTTTATTTTTCGCAATAGTTGTTACGTCATAATATGCGATTTACCCATACATACAGTAAGGTCATAAATCAGCAACCCATACTTAAACACAAATGTTCCACATTTCTATTGTAAAACTATAAACCATAAAGAGCTTCTTCATAGCTCTGGTGAAGATTGTGAAGTGAAAGGCCGCTGTTAATGATGGTAAATCTGACAACTAAATACTTTCAAGGGAACTATCAGGGAGCTCATCTCGAATCCTTATCTCAAACTTACAAATAGTTAGCTTTGAGAGCAGATATATAAGCGCAAAATATTTGCTGCTCATACGAATAAAAAGGATGTAAAATTTACGTAGAAAGCACGGTGTTTACTTGGCACCAACATTTAAACAGCTTTCTTCCATGGAATCGCTAAACTTCTCTCCTCTCTCTTTCATCCTTCGTTTTTCGCATTATATATATATATATATATATATATATATATATATATATATAGTGCTCGTGCCAGCTTATATGGCAATTTGCTAGCAGAGTAACGCGGTAGGGATGCGGACTACAAACCTGTGCTAAACACTTTGCTCAAGCTTTAATTTCACACCTTTTTATTAGTATGAGCAGCTAATATTTTACACTTACATATCTACTATTAGTGTCTACCTACATGTAAAATTTTAGACTCGGTTTCGAGATGAGCTCTCTGACAGTTCCCTTTAGAAATGCTCTTGTCTTTTGAACTTTGCAAGAAATAATATATGGATGTGTACAAATGTAATTCAACAATTATGAGTATGGGGCTTCAAATATCGTAGCTACATGCTAATAAAGAAAACAGTTCCTTGTTGACCATTCGCTATTTATGCAGATTATAATGTTAAAATATGGAGTGTTTAACTAAAAATTACTATAGTCATCCAAAAGTATCCAAACTGGAATGATCAGTGAAAAACTTTTACAAAAGATTGCGTATATAAAATTCAAAAAGAAAATCTTAAAATAACAGCTGACTTGGTTTTATATTTCATAATCTCACTAAATATGTAGGTATCAATAATCAGCTATGCGGCCTCACCAGCCCTGTATTCCCTTATATTTAATCACAGTTATATGTTGTAGATTAGCTTGATGAATATAATACAATTAATTGGGAAAACGAAAATCTGCATCTTTCACAGTGGTTGGCCAATCAGATTTTGGAGCGAGCAGCGGGAGTTTCAAACCTCAGCAACATCACCTCATGACAACCTCCAGTTGTTCTCACCAACCGCAGCAGTCTGATGTGAAACCTTGTTACTCGATGGGTAGCTACTTGAAAAGTGGAGACTCATCCCCTTCCCCAACAAAATCCTCGTCATCATCTTCTTCGGGCAGCAGCGATTATGTTCACACCCCTTACTACACGGCAGCCAGTAACAAATCCGTTCCTTCAACCAAACAGCCCAAGACTTCGGAGGATATCGAAAACAGCAGAGTAAATGCGGTCCCTACAGGAAAAGTGATTCCCAAGACAGAAGTGACGGGTACCAGCAGCTGCTTCAGCAACAGAGCGGGTGGAGGGGACCTCCTAGTGCCGAAATCTGAGTTAATTGTGCCGAAAACCGAGTTGATGGTGCATAAGATGGAGGCGCCCACTCCCAGTGGAACAAGTGCCGCTACTGCAACGGGAGGCAGTGGTGGTGGGGGTTCTTGTAGATCGTGCACTCCGCCTAGTTCGGCCTCCGGACCTTTGAGGCAACAACCAGGCTTCGACCCATCGCCATATATGAACCAGGACTCAAATTCTTCCTCCGTCTCGAGCATGGATACTCTAGGAGGAGGTTCTAGGGGAGGCGGAGGCGGCGGTGGAGGAGGTGGTGGAACCTCCAGCATGTCGCATCACCTCCAGCAGCACCAACCACATCATCCCGTCCCTCAGCACCATCCTCAACATCCGCATCACCCGCCTCCGCCACCACCGCCGCCTCCCGGCGCCTCGACAGTCCCTTACGGTAGCATGTCCCTTGCAGAGGACCCTCGGACACTAGCGCCTCACCAGTTAATTCCCCAACGTTCGCCATACGATTCGACCTCGATGATAGCGGCTTCGTCGTCTTCGGAAGAACTGTATCATCATCCGCACCATCAACACGCTGCAGGCGCCAGGCAGTACAACACGATGAGCAGTGCAACAAGTGCAGGAGGCAACATCGCTCGCCCCATCGTCGCCTACTCAACGGCATATGACTCGGGCGTGGTTGCAAGGCCGTATGATCCCACAGGCGGTGGTGGTGCATCAGCATATGAGCGCTATGACCCGGCGTCGCAGCAACAGCAGACGTGCGGAGGGCTGCCGCAGGGCCCGCCCCAACATCCACAGCAGAGACCACCCCCTCCCCCTCCCCCTCCTCCTAGTATGTACGGCTATGCAACAACGGAACAAGAACAGCAGCAGGTGCGGGAGTATCACCAGGAGGCGGTTCAGCAACAGCAGCACCAGATGGCAGTGGCTGCAGCTGCAGCGGCGGGCATGATGAAGACGGAGGCTTCGCCAGAATCGGAGTCAAACACAGGACCTCTTTATCCCAGGTTAGTGAAGAGAATGTTCTCTAATTTAAATAATATCTGGTAGCAAATCTCAAATGAACAGCGTAATGCATTGCCGCTTATTTTACAGCACTGCGTTTCGTATTGAGCTCTTTATGCAAACGAACGCATTTTCTTATGCAAATGTCGTTCACGAACATTTTAAAATATTCTTCATAACTACATCAAAAATATGAAGGGCGAACAACTTTTTTCCTTTATTTTGTGCAAAGATAACCGCACCTATAGCTCTTTATGAGCATATTTTCTTTTTTTACTTTTGTTGTGTATAATATTGAATACTTCATTCTTACATAAAATGAACAAATATGAAAGTTAAATCGTATTATTAATATTAAATAGTGTTACCTCTGTTTTATTATTAGTGACCATGGTTTGTTAAACATTGTTTGTTAAGTACATTGATAAAAACATTAATTATAACTGTCAAATGACAGTTTTAACAATTTCATTATATTTATGTCTCAATTCAAGTGGAACGTTTTACAACTTTTTATGGTAGATACCACTAACACAATTAATGCAGTAGCGAGTTGCACACTATTAAATATATGCAGGACAAATATTAGAAGATTCCTTTGCGATGCTTTGTTTGCAGTAACATGCAGTTCATTTTGGAAAGAAATGGCTATGTATCATTATCATCCTGCAGTAAAATCTTAAGAAACAGACAAATGAAGATCTACACGTTAAAGAAGGGTATAAAAATGATGATTTTTTTCCCCTGTGTTCTTTTTTTCATATAAGGCGTTATACGTGCTAGTTTTGAAACATCACAGTGAAGTCTTTCCTTAACATTTTAACATTGTTTTATGTATGTGCATATTTATATTGTTATTTGGAAATCATGAGCATCGATAAAGTTTGAAATGAGCAGGTGTAAGAATAACTACAACATTAGAATAGCACATAAAGATTTAAAATAAGTATAACAAATTTTACTTACAAATAATTGTATTTTACTCAAAAATATTAGTTTTTCCATTTTAAAAATCAAGTTCCACGTACAGTCAGTTAAACCGCTGTTGAAAGATACTGTCTGCTGTTTTAATATCTTTAGCAGTACAAACAGGTACATAAGAGTCCGTTGTGGTTGAAATGATTTGCGGTGCAATCACCTTCTGAAATTTAGTACTGGAACTTGTTTTTGGAATACATTGTGATAAAGAAATAGTGAACCTGCCCTCCCACATCGGGGATATGAAACTGCTGTACTTGTATAACACCCAACTAAAGTGAAGATAAATAAAGTGGAATTAAAAAAAAACGCAGGCACAGATATACCTATGTGTAATCTTTGTATAATGCTTTGTTATTATTTGTATTTTCTGTCAATACTATTGCCAAAGATGCCCCTTCCCCTCTGTGTTTTCTTCTGATGTTCAACTGTAATGAATGAAGCTGTAAGTTTTACCTGTAGCAGAACTAGCAATGACGTTTGAAGTTTTCTTATTATCAAAGTTTTTAAATCAACGAAAAGAAAGTGTTACTTTAGAAAAAGTTAAAGGTGCCGAGAATTGCAAGTTTGCGGTGCCGCTACGGAAGTTGATGTTGCAGGCCGATATACCACTACGATCCAGCAGTAGCCGCCTCCGGCAGCATTCCTCCAGGCTTTCCCTCTGCCGCCATCAATCTCTCCGTGAAATGCGTGGCTCAGGCCCAAGCCCAAGCGGCAGCCGCGGCGGCGGCAGCGGCAGCAGCAGCAGCTGCAGCCCACATGAAGACCTCGGAGCCGACATCCCCTGGAGGTTCCGTCATGGATCTCTCTACCTCCAGCGTGACTTCAACCAGTCCTCAGGTAAACTAAATATTATATTTTTCATAAAAGCACCAATATTACTTTGTATTAAGCAACTAGTTCAGGTGATATTCCAGTCATATGGCTCCCTTTAAAGAAGGTGAATATTATCTACTATATCTTCTCCGTCTGTCTCATAAATTGTAATTTGCTTCTTGTTAAAGCGCCCGAAATAAGAACCAGTAACAAGGTAGCGGAAATAAAATAAAAAGTTATTAAAACATGACAATGATGATGCAATGTTTTGACTGCCTGCTGAAATTCCGCATATCTGTACGTAAGCTTATTGACATGTTCGTGAACCTGGATTGTGACTGGAACACCGCTGGCACCAGTAATTTTAGAAATACCTATATCTTCAAATGCATGGTAACGTTGAGTTCAAGCTCTTTTATTCAGGTGGTATGGTTATTTCATTCAGCTATCCTAGGCCTGCAGTAATCGATATGGAATATTTAAGAAGAGTTCTTATTCACCTAATCAAACGCCATAAGAAAACAAAATAACTGCAAGAGTTACTTTGTTTATTCAATAAAAAGTGAAAGATAAAGCGACATCCCAACTTGTGCGATGAAAATAAATTTATTGTTAAATTGTTAAATTTAATGATTTATCACTAATGTTAACTACCTGGTCTTTCATGGTTTTGTCGCACGTTCCACGGTAGCTGGCGGGTCGGCAATCAGAGTGGCAACTCCCGGCATAGCGAATGTTATATCCGCGCAAGTGATTGAAGTTCTCGCAGTTACAATATTTACAATTACAATAAGCACATGTTTTATGACAGGATATGCTGTTCCACTACGTATACACATCTGTATAGTAAATTCTCATCTTGAATTGTCTTGAACCAGCTGCGCGGGTATTACACCAGCTTCCACTGTCGTGAAATGGGTTATTCTGCGTGAGTATTTTACCACAGTACGAGTAATATGCCATATGTTCTTCCCAGACAATATAGTGGGCAGCAGTTGGGCGATTACAATTAAAAGATGTGACATATACATATTATGTCTGTGTTCTGTATGAGATGCTTAAAGCTATAGGATTGGGATACTCCCAGAACTTAAAAGAGCTTGCGTACGGTATGTATGAGTGTAAGTGAATATGCCTGCCAACATGTTTAGAGAAAAGTGTCTTTTTTTAATATAAACTGCTGAATACTCCAGAAGCTTTAGGAACGTGATCCGGCTGGAAAGAAGTTTTACAAGAAATACTCAAACTCCTCAAGATTTTATTATCTGACTTGATAGAAGTGAAAGTTCAACAAAAATCTGCCCGTTTCACTCGCATGTCAATCATTCCGTGACCCAGTGGCAAGAATTCTTTCCCTATATGGTCCGTTCACCTTTCCCAACTAATCTTGCGTTTAACTTTTATACTGAAAGAGAAACACTGCCTTTTACTCAGTTGCGATGATATTAACATTATAATTACAATTAATATTTTCACGCTATGTACTTTTTTCATAAGTGAAATGTCTTGAGATACTAAGAGAGTATACAAATTAAGGAATCTGGCATTTTTCCTGCCTGCTTTGTCGAGTTACTTAAATTTGGACTATTTGGGGGAGGGAAGATACACAGCCACTTACAGCTAACAACACTTCTCTTCATCTGTTTTGATGATGATAATTATTTAACTTTTGGCTTAGCTTTTTGTACGACAAATGAATAAATTTCTTCCTGCCACGTCAGATTGTCACGCAGTTCTATAATTCCGTTTTTATATACTGGGCAAATGCCAGATAACTTATGCCATTCATAAATTGTTTTAGACATCACGCACACTATGACTAAGTATGAATAAAGTTCTTGTCATTCGGGCTCTTTTATTTTCATGTAAGAATAATTCAAACAGATACAACATTAAAGTGTGTGAAATTGTGTAAATCAAATATCTGTTACATAAGTAAGTGGAGCAACTGATATGATTTGTTTCTGTAACGAAACAGTATAATAAGAGCTCTTGAGGTAGTTGATGACTAACAGCTACAATGATGGATATCCTGTAATCGATATAATCGATTGTCCGACTAAATTCCAGTTTTTCTTCTTTTCTTCTTTAATACTTTTTAACGTTGAAATTAGAGTTCAGGTGACTCTAGAAAAAGTCTGATTAATACATAACAGAAAATATGTAATCGATATTTGTCTGAAAGTGAGGATAGTAACAGAGAAATTGAATGCAGATGTTCCTTCAAACAGATTACTTCGACATGGTGCAACTCCATGCAGAGACTAACAGAGTACTTCGTCATGGTACAACTGCATGCAGAGACTAAAAGAGTACTTCGACATAGTGCAACTGCATGCAGAGACTAACAGAGTACTTCGACATGGTGTAACTCCAGCAGAGACTACGAACAATGTTTAGAAGATGAGTAGACGCTGCAGAACGATTTCCGGATCCGGTACACAGTCCTCAGGTTGGAGATACACCAGAACTACGTCAACGAGCACATTTAAGAAAATGAGATTGTGCGATAACCCTCATCTGAATATAAGAACCCTTGCTGAAGATTGAATATTAGGGATGCCTAGTACTTCATCCTGAAAGAGAGCCTATGGCGTCCCTATCGAATGGTGCTTGCACGGGGACGGTTTTGAAACAGGACATCGTTAATGCATGGAGATGGTGCAGATTGTACGTGATGTTTCCAGCATTATTTATCACTGTCCTATGGTGCGATGATGATCTCTCCTCGAATGACGGCACCTACATTAGATGCAACATACACGCCTGATACGATGAAAATCCTCACTGGATACGACCAGTTGAGTGCAAGGTTGCTGGCAGCGTGGGACTCTCAGAGACCTTACCTGCTTCTCGCATCGTCTGACGAGCTTCTCCCATAGGAAGTTAACACTAGTTGGTCAGAGATTGATTGATTTATGGACGCTCTTTAACATCTCAGGTCATCAGCGTCTCATTCAACTCAGGGCGTGAAACAAATTTTGCTCATAGGCCTCTCTTTCAGGCTTGAGGTTCTTTTTCGGGCCGTAAATGTACAACACTTACGGGACCCACGGCTTTACTTCCTTTCCGAAGGAAGCCATACTTAGGATTTTTAAGCCCGAAAGCGGTGCTGAAATGTTTAAACTAACGTTACAGGAAGGCTCATTTCTGGAAGACTTGGCATATTTTAGAGACGATTAAGGTGAAAGTTTTCAGCAGGATATTTTTGACATCGGGAACACATATCAAGGGAGCTACAAAATATGAAAGAATAATTGATAAAATAAAAAAAGCAATTTTAAAATAGAATAATAATATGAACATTAAATTGTGATTTAAGTGCTTTAATCATCCCACTTATTTAGGCATAATTAAAATTTGCTGATATCGTCCTGAAGTTTCTGAAGGCTAAATCTTAATACTGATAGCATCAATTTATTTTAATAAAGTGGTTTTTTTGATTTGAATTAAAACGTAAATGATGACGTTTGGACATAAGCTTCGAATTCATCAATAAAGACGCGTAAAGAATCACCCTCAAGTTATACAGTACATATCAGGGTAATTATTCTTTAGGACATAACAAAATCTGCTTCTCTCCCATTGACTACTACAATCTGCATTTGTGTTGCTTACAGGCCCCGGGTTATGGTGCCAGCAATCTGAGTCCGCACTACGGTGGGGGCCAAAGAGGAGGTGTAGTGGGAGGAAGCCCTCAGGCCGCTGCGAGTCCCCACCACACAGCCAGTCCCCAGGTCCCGAGTCCCCAGGGACAGACCCTGGACCTGAGTGTTAGCAGGGTACCCGCCAGGTAAACCATTGTGTTGCTGTCATTAATTATTATCCCACTGCCTGCTCTACGTATGAATGAATGAGCTCCCGTTCCCCTTGTTTGTTGTGTTTTTAAAACAAAATGAAAATATACAGTCTACTCACAATACCTACCGTGCATCTGAAGTCCTTTCACGGCATGATTCTAGATAACCAACACTCTCTCAGCAAATGCGTTTACTTGTATTATGGTAAGTAACATATTGCTATAAATAATCAAAAGTGCTATTTATTACCACCTGTGTTTCATTTGAAAAAAGTAACTGGTTTTTGAACACATGTTCTTATTTGCAACAATGTACTTTAAAAATATCCGCTTTAAACACACCTAACCCTGAGACCCGATAAAAACTTGCAATGTCCATTAGACGATGATGAGATTTTAAACATTTGTAATACTTACTGGTTACATTTTTCTTATTTATCTCTCTGACCCCAGAAGCTTAAATGTGACATATTTATTTCTGTTATATATTTATAGTTAGTACAATTGTTTTACTTCTTCTTCTTCTTCTTATCAAATAAATGACTTTGGCTACACGATATAAACTCTATTACTTTCTACTTTTAAGTTAATTTCTGGTTCTTGATCAGGAAGAATTCAATATAGTCTTTCCTTTCACATTAAGAAAAGCGATCCCTGAGATCAAACACAGAATGTTTAGCTCTACAGACTGAGCTAGTAATTGATTTAACTCACATTGATATGGCAATGGCTATACTTTCAAATGTTCCTTACTTATCCTGCATTGTTGTACCATGTTAAAATAGATGTATCTTATCATCATGGTGTGGACAAAAAGTTTCGCATAAACTTAGCTATGCTTTATCAATGCTCCAAAGGCTCTTATGTAGAAATACTTGCTCCACACTACCGCTATCAACTGTGCTCCCTATATATCTATAGATTGTACATTGTACTTTCTTCTTTCTGACTGGCTGTTGCTCGGCCAATGAAGCTCTTCTCTAAAAATGGCCCTCAGATATTGCTGAGATAAAAGTCCTTGTGTCTGTTTATGTTGTGTTTTTTTGTTATATTGCCCTTGATGGCTATATTATTGAAATGTTCCACTCTTTCTAGCAAGACCACGCTGACAAAATAATTGTGGTGTCTGTGGTGATGGTGTGCTCTGCCAGTTGGTTTGTCCGATTGGTAGAGGCATATACTGCGATGTGATCCTTCTTCCTAGTGTTTACAGAACGACACCAGAGCAAGAAGTCTTCCTTAAGAACCTCCAGAGTTTTGATAAGGCTTAGCTTAATCTATGAGAGGCATTAAAAGCAAAACTTGTGTTTACACTAGGCAGTATTAGCCGGAAGCCAGGTATCTTACCATGGACACTGGCCGCGGAAGCCTGCATACACTACACCAAAATTAACATTAAATAGCTGTATATGTTGTAAATGTTGTATTCATATCTACTCATCTTCACTACTGGGTTCTGGCTTCGAAGATGAGAGTTTAACGTGTAGCTTTCAGTCTTTATTATGTATTTGTTCTTAAAATTCTGCAGCAGACCCAGAAGACTTCAGAAGATGTTGTTCAAAATGTTGAAGAGATGCTGCTGATAATTCAAGAACAGAATGATAGACGCTAGAATGTGGTATAATGAATTGTTTTAGAATAAGATATTCAATTCCATTAACCATGTTACCTCATTGTTTGAATGGAATATTGTCTTTTATAATTTCAAATGTTGATTAAATCACGTACTGAAACTGTAATCTTGTTAAATATAACTTATTTTATAAAAAAAAAAGTCTATGTTTTTGTAACAAATTATGTAAAAGATTTTGTTTGAAATAGGAGGTTTATGACATAAAACTACCGTAACTACGATTGAAGACTTTGTTTCTAATATAATATTATTGACACGTTCGTGCTTTAATTATTACTACTACTAATACACTTTATTTGTTACTCTTTCTACAAGCATTAAAAGTTTTATTAGGTTCATGAGGAATTTCAACATTACTGAAGCGTTTATTAAGAAATACTGTGTTAATTATAATTTACAAGAGTTGATTGTAATGTTAAGAACAATGGATAATATAAAGGTTATATAACACATAATTTCCACTGCATTTAACCCTTGCACTGTCACTCTTAAATTAATGCAATTTAAAAGTGCGTAAAGAGAATGGAAATCCTCTGGCTCTTTATTTGTATTGTTCTAAACCAGAAGCATTTATATTTTGTCTTGATGTTTGTCAATATTAAACATTTTTTTTTATTTTGCATGTTATTATTTATGTTTTTGTTAATGTTTCATTTCTCCTTAGTTGTTAAACACAACTTTATGATTGAGTCGAACATTTGAGATCTGCTACCAGATAAATTTAAGCAATCTGTTTTATGCCATAAAAATATATAAGGTTGCTTGAATATTAAAATATTTACTTGTTACTGTAACACATGCCCATGCCAAGGCAATTTATTTTCCATTTATAAATCTCTAAGGCAAAGGTTGGCTCAACCTTCCCACAATGGCAGTGTTATAGAAATATAGCATCAAATGGAATTGACATATACCAATTCATGCAAATGCAAAACGTCCTGTTTTGTTGCCCAGGATACGAATATCTGTTTATAAATACTTTACCTTGAATACTTAGATACTTTTTTACAGTTCTGAAGCCCTTGGAAGAAGTTTAAAAATGGAATAAGCCTGAATTATGCTTAACTTTCAAGGAACAGGGGAAGAATCAATGTATATGTCTTCTGGTTAACATTATTGCATGTCGCATATTGCTCGATCCAAATGAATACCTGGGGATTTTCTTCTCATATAATATTCCATGAGTAATTTAAACGCCGCAGCACAGTGCTCAACCATTTCAATCTCTTGCTATGGTCAAGAAACCAAAAAGGATTTCCATCTTACCTAACTAAGACTTAAGTGCATATCTAGGGAAAATGTCATTACTCCATTGCATTTTGAACCTTTGATGACGCGTGTTCACGAAGAAAGTCGTAAAGTTACTTTCCGAATATCTGTAGATTTACAAAAGACAAGTACCGTTTCTCTGCCGTCCGTGTACACATATCATAGTTTAAAACATGAGCATTACAACGTAATGTTTTAATTTTAAGCGTTTCTCATTTAAAGCGTACTTTCTCCACACTTAATTAAAATAAATGTTTCTCCTTTTTATACTACTAAGAATTCCTAGCTAATTAAAACAGTTAGCAAGAATTGTAGTCTAGCTAATTGTTGCTACCGGATATAGCAGTACCCTAAAATTCGCTTTTCATAGTCCTTGGACAATAAGTGCTTCCAGGAAAAGAAAGGAGTACCAACTTACGAAATCAGCATCAAAACTATATGGGCATTAAGCAAATTACTCACAGCCTGCTTAAAGAAAATAAATGTCGTCTTTAAAAGGATCATCACCAATCTTTATCTTTATTCTTCCCTTTGTTTATCAGCTCTCTACAAAACTAGCCAAGATATGCGTTAAAACATTTTAGCGTGCAAGCATAACCTCAAAATCAACCACAGTCTTGCTCTCTACCTTACTTGAAGACATTTATGTTACTCATCCTTAATTAATTTAAATTTGTTTCTATTAGGTTGTGAAACTGGGTGGTATATCTTTTGCAAAGAGGAAGTAACTATTCAGCTATTTACTGTTGATTTTAAAACAGAAAGCTCGGTAACATTATAATTTCTTACTATTATTAATAATTTGTGATTATGATTAAGTGTAACTAAAAATTAGTAAATGAAAAGTGCAATATTACAGGAAAAACTGTGAATATAAACTTAGTCAATATATTAAAACTATTGCTGAAAACAAACCTGAAAACTGCAAGTTTATCGCCCATTTTCTCAAAAGTGCATTTTCAAAGCTTCTACAATCTTAAAAATAATTACATAAAATTTACATAGATGACCAGAAATTTGAAACCCAACCTTTATCTTATTTACAACAGAAAATATTTTTAATATTGAACTGTGGAGAAAAGTGTGTTTAAAATTCAAATTTCAGGGAAAAGGTGCTTACATTTGCACTGTATACATTTAAAATATTGTTGATTTATTTGTTACCTTTATGATAAAATATAACCATTCAAAAACTTCATAATATTAGGTATAATTTTATACAAATTTAATAATGAATACTTTCAGATTTATTAATTTCAAAATTTCTGAACAATCAATAATAATTTTATGTAACAATGAAGAGGAGGTTTGAGGTATCAAGTACATAAAATTTATTATCATGCCTGTTATAGTGAGGAAAAAATAAAATGTGAAAAACATATACATCTTAAGTGTTAAAAGTATATGTGCCCCTTTAATCGAACGAGAGGTGCTTGCATTTAACAGAATGTTCTGGGTGAACCTACCATTTAAAAGAAAGTATTATTAATGACTATAATCTGATAATATGTTTAACGTAAATTTATTTTGCTCTTCTGCAGAAAAGTACCATATCACAAAGCATCAAATCAGAAGCTCTGCCTCTCAGATTAGGTGTGACATCCATACACAACTGCAAATTCAGGTTTATCTGCTATTCGTTGATTTGGGTAGACCATGTTCACTTCATATCAATGGTGCTGCATTTATATTCCACTGCCTTGCGTAAACATCTATCATGTGGTCCCACTCAAAATTGGCGCAGCAAAATCGGAGATTATAATTATCTCTATTATTAAAAAGAACTTAAGCAACGTTAATGGCAAAATATTAAGAATGTAAATTTCTAGATGTTTAGCATGATGACAGTGTTCAACGCAGATTAGAAGGTTGCAAATGCCTTAAAGTCACTGCTTTAAAAGTATTCTACGTGATTGATTTCAGGTTTTTAACCTGCTAGGAAGAAAGCTGCAACTCAAAAGCAAGCATGAAAACTCCGTAGTCGTGGATGGTCTCATCGCCGGGACTTCGTTGTGCTAACCCCAGGCGTTGAGCACCACGTCAAGAAATTAAGAGAAAATATAATTAAAACGGTCGAAATGGGGAGAAAAGGAGAGGCGGCAAAGGAGAAGGCTACGGTTCACTAAGAAAAATAAAAGGAACGGAAAAATATATACACAGGAGACCGAATGAAAGAACATATAGCCACACGCAGATATAAACGAGATCAGAGGAAGAACTGAAAAGGGTGGCAAGAAAAGTAGAAATGAGAATAAAACGAAAGAGAGGGGAAGAAGCTGTGGAAATATGATTTTCGCACAGCGTGGCTGGTAGTGAATACTGCATTTCTTGTTCTTTTTATTATTTTTTTTTTTTTGTTATTTTTAAGAAGAGCAAGCAATAAAGAAGGAAATGAAGGAGTAAGAGAACTGAGTGAGAAGATATTGTGATGAGTTACTGTTGCTGCATCAGTGGTCCCATAGAAATGTCAATTTACTTGTTCATCGTTTCGAGCGGATTATATAAACAGTATCTGCATGTAATTCTGCTCATATTTTCCTTCGCACAATAGTCTTGCAGTCAATTCTTGTTCTTTGTGCAATCCGTTCTTTGGGAAAAAGAATTTTGAATGTATTCAAACAGTTCAAAGACCAAACAACATTCAAGTGTACGGACTACACGACAAGCCAACATCCATCTTTATCTACTAGAACAGGTCGCTTTAATCGCACAGTTACATTCCCGTACATAATTGTTTTATTTTTTTACATATTTTTCGACATCATAGTCATTTACCCTTTGATTATATATTCAGTTTCAGATTTGTTAAACACACAGGTACGTGGGCAGCATAATAATGAACTATCTTCGCAAAGGGGCAGTGATAGATTCACGTTTTGAAACTGCGAATATTAGTTGGGAGCAGTGAAAATACTGTAAGCATCTTTTAAACAATTTTTATAAGTTGTTGAAAAAAATCATTGTCTGTGTGTTTAAAATTGAACATCATGGATCATCGTATTATTATTATTATTATTATTATTATTATTATTATTATTATTATTTTCCTTCTTAAAATGTTTGAAGGGGCAGACGGAGGAAGGTGCTCCATCATAAGCGACTGCAAACAAATTGGTGGCATGGAACAGCTTTCGACAAAATGGCTGCCGCGGTTGCTTACACCAGATCGAAAAAGCTTTCGAGTGCAAGTGTTCCAAGCGTGTCTGGGTATTGGATAGTTTTATTCAAAAAAAAAAAAAAAACGTTTTATGCGTCTACTCGATAGCTCTGATGAAACCTGGGCTCATTACTGCACCTCAACGACAAAACGGCAGCCCAGCTTCAGAGAAAGTGATGACATTTTTTTTTTAATATATGGACGCTCTTTAACAGCTCAGGAGCAACCTATTCAATTCATGGCGTGAAATAGCAGATAATTTTTTCTCAGATATTTTTTTTTCCAGTTTTTTATATTCTTTTACTTGCCTTAAATGTACGAAATGAGACTCGCTGCTTTTTTCCCCTTCCGAAGGAAGCCATATTTAGGATTTTATGTCCGAAAAAAATTATCGACCCTGGCCGGAATCGAACCCGCGACCTTGGGCCAATGAGAAGGTATGATTACCACTAAACCACCAGGATCGACATCGATGACAGGAAAGTCTGGCAAGTTTTCTGGAATGCAAAAGGAATTCTGATGATCGATTATCTTCAAAAGGTAAATTATAACTAGTTTAATTACGCTTATCTTGTGGAATAGTTAACAAAAGAACCCAGGTTTAGCGCGTAAGAAAAGCTGAAAGTGCATGTTCATACACTGGAATCACTGCAATGGCTACGATCAATGACTTGCTTTCGCACCCACCTTATTCACCAGATCTGGCTCCCTCCGAATTCTATTTATTTTCTAAGCACAAAACTTTCTTGTAACGACGGAGATTTTCAATCGAGGAAGCTCCGTGGATGCTTATTTTGCAAACCTCGAGGAAAGCACCTTTCGTAACGGAATCAAGGCATTGGAAAATCGGAGAAAATGTGTTGCACTGTCAGAATATTATGTTGAAATATATATCATATTAGAATGGAGTGCTATTATTGAGAAATGTCTCGACTTCCAATAAAAATGTAAGTGGAAAGGATCGTGGTATCTCAAAGTGCAGCAAACGTTATGGATAAATAAGGAATATCAAAACAGAGAATTATGGAAAGAAATAAACCTGGAAGATTAAAGTATGAGATAAAAGAGCCCATTGAGACTTTACAGGAAAATAAATAGTATGGGGTGAGGAAAAATATATAGAACAATGTGATAAAACAGGTCTAGAAGGGTTTGGCATGGGCTAGAACTGCAGTTTTGAATTTAAAAGGATTAAGATATGATGAAGATGTAGAAAAATGTCCAATGTGTAGAATACGATACAGATTTTTATTGTTTATTATATTGCAAGCAAAGAAAGTTATGGAAAGAACAGGGTTGGCAGCCAAAATGGAAAATTTTAGATGGGGAAATATTAATTAGAAATATTTTAACTGTAAAAGGAGATAAGAATATAAAATGATAAGGAACTATTTGGGCAAAGTTAGAGAGAAATGGATAAGAATGATTAAGAGGAAGATAGAGGGAAACATAACCTTAGAAGTACACTAGGTCAGATAAATGTAAACAAGCATAGGATAACACAGCAATATGGTGGTCACCAATACACTAATAACCTGGAGTTGTGTGCATTGGGATCAGAATGTAAACAAGCAACTCTAGAAAGAAAATATCTAATAAGTAACATTAGTGTTATTTTAATTTTTAAATTTAATTTTGAATGAATTAATAAAGAATGTATTTTTGAGTGTAGTATATTATTTAGTCTGTTGAGACATATTTTCAATGTATTTCATTTCAATGCTGAAAAATACAAGCAATTTTGAAAATATAAATGCATTTTTTCTTTTGCTAGGCTAACCAATTAAAGTATTGTTCCGCCTCTCTTAAAACTCAAAGTGCTCGATTCAACTGCGGTAGATTCTGTAGCCATGAAATAAATCACAGGCAGATTAATAGTCGTATGGTCAGTAGGCTTCTTAAACGAATAAAATTCAGCCAAAATGTGTTGATTAGAAAACGTAAAACTAATTCCCTCGTTTTCTCAGATATTACGAATGAATCAGACAATTATATACAGACATTTTCCTGCCAGATATGACTTCCTTCTTTTTAGAGATATTCTCTCAAGACTCAAAATTTTTGACAAACTCGGATAAAATATAAAGCTGATTTCCTTGTAGAAAGTATATATTACAAAGTATGTTCTTATACTAAAACTACAATAACTAAAAGTGCATTTATGCCCATAGTGAATATACTGAACATCAATATTATGCTAGCACGTCAAAGCGGTACTATAGTAAATATTAGTACTTTATTTTTATATATTTATGCAACTGATATCGCAATATGAATTTAATTTTAAGCAATATTGTTTCAAAATACTGATTAATGTTTATGTTTTCTTGTACTCAGATTATAGGATTGTGTTGTGCATTTAATTCTTGAAATATTCGTTTAAATATCTGATGTTGTTTTTGTAGTTCTGAGCAGTTTATATCAGCAATTTTCATTTTTTTCTAATTTCTTGATTTCATTTTTTACTTGAAATTGATACTTTACTTGAAATTGGATGCTGAATTTAAAAGCTTAGTTTTTTCTGATAGTTTTTTTTTCTGTTACTTATTTTAGGTCCTCATTTTTATAATACAATAATGTAAACATGTAAAAAGAAATCTTCGGCACCTTATAAAAGGCTTAAAGATAGATTCTTAGAAAAGTTAAGGTAAACATGCCACATACCATTCATGTTTTATACTAAGCTAGTTTTTCAAGGGCAAAGAGAACAGTAAACTTATCATATTCAAAGAAATATAAATGAGGAAGACAAAAACATTAGATATTTGAAGAAAATTATAATTATAGGTGGCCAAAAGACTGGATTAGCTAGATGCAGGAACATTTTAGGTATTGTAATTTAATAATACATCTATTTAAATATTCGGTATATCCTTTGAGCAAAGTATGAGTAATATGCTGAAATATATAGTATGCAATGTTGCTTTTTGCATCAAATTATGCATAAGTAGCTAAAATCTTTCAGGCATTGTCAGAGGGTGAAATAAAAAATCCGTAAGGTTCAATATTAAATAGCCATTTTCATTATAGAGGTCTTTTCTTTGAAGTGTTCAATTTTGACATAAATTCACATGCATTGTTTAAATCAATGTTTAAATCACAAAATAATGTCTCGCCAGTTACAATGAAGTGTTTAGAACGTTCGCCTTATTTACGCTGATCAAGAACACGTAACTTGTAATTTCCCTGCAAGATTCGAGGAACTCAACGATTGCGAAGGTCAGTACAATATGGGACCCATAATAATATAAATAAATATGACATGACCCCAGACCAGTGATACTATCCCGATATACTCTTCCGAAGAATTTTCTGCAGATCTTTATTACTCGTTTGATACTGTGAGCTTGTGGTACTGGTACGGTGCACAATCTAATTAAGCCTTAAACTGAGCGAGCAGGTAACGGGGGCTATTGACAGCTGCCGAATTAATGTAAGGAGCTAATGGTAATGTGAAAGTTACCGTAGGTGCTTGGAGCCTGATATAACAACAGCATTTAAAAAGAACTTAAAAAAAACACTTGTTATAGGATGTGGTATCCATTGTGATCGAAGTGCTAATGTTTATCATGCTTCCTCAAGTTGTTGATCTTTACGGAAGAGATTATGTTGCCATAAGGAAGGTTATGGTAGTTGTAAATGGTTCAGATCATCCGGGAAAGTATAGCAATATCCACAAACCCTAATAATGGGTTTGAGTTATGGAATCGATAACCAATCTTAAGCTTCTGTGGGTAATCTCAACGATAGATGCAACATCCTAGGAGCAGACAGTGGCCTGTTGTGTCCGCACTTTAGCCCTAGTGCCTGTCTCTTTTCTGTGGGTAGGTGTTGACCTGAGTCGCTATGGAGTTAAAATGCAATCTTGAGTATACTGTTCTGCGTTATCTAACTGGGATTGACATTGCCTTGGAGTCGCTGCGGATCATTTTATCTCTACAGTATTCGAAATAGGTTTTTTACCTAATCCTTTGTTCTTTATGTAATCAACAGTCTGAGGAATTGAGCTGTGATACCAGAGAAATGAGACGTCAGTACAAAGATGGTTAAAATCAAAAGTTACGATACCATTAACCTAATCATGGAAGAATGCTTATTTGTGACAAAATACGCAATATTGAAAGTTTTGCATTTAATCTTACCAACTATCGTCAAGTTTTTAAAAAATTGTTTGAATTATCCATTAAATTATTTCTCTTAAACAGTACTAAAATACTTGCATTCCATTTAATACTGAGAAAATCTTTGAAAAAATAACTCTTGTTTTTACCTAATTATATCTTAAACAATGCAAATCTTCATTACTACTTACATAACTTACCTAAAATAACTATTTTTCATTAACATTTTCACCATTTTAGTAACTTTGAGTTGTATGCCGTTTTTGTAATTGGTGGAATATGAAATCTTTGTTTCGTGAATAATAGCAGGTAATCATGAAAATATTTTGCATCAAATATAGCAATTTACATTAAAAAAAATTAAAAGTCTTAAATGTCAAAATTTTGAAGTTAATAATTTTCAGTTAAATATTTATCTTAAATGTGAATGTTGTAAAAATGTAAAAATGATTTATCTTTATTAGAACATAAAATAAGAAGTATGAACAACAACTTTTTAAAATGCACTGATCTGCAATTATAAATTTTATCCCTTAGATATTAGCTGTCCCGTTCTATCAGACTAATTATGGACATTTCTTCAGGTTTTCGATTGAAATTTAAATTAACGAAAATAAACATAATTTTAGAACCTGTAATATGAATATACATTTATTTCTTATATAAGAATAATTAGCATTCATATTAATATTAATTATGCCCTTATATTAATATTTATACTTTTGAACTAAATTTAATGAATCAAGAAATATCTAGCAGAAAATGTTTCTTTGTACACTTTTTCAAAAGCAATGAGATTTAATACGTTCTGCCAGTATGGACTTCTTTTAGGAACTTAATTATCTGGCGAAATCTTTCTTTATCTCATCACTGATATCATCAAGGTTGCATTAGAAAATAAGTGCAAAATATGCAATTTGAGTGATCTGTGACAATCAATTTAATTGTACACGGCCCATAGTTTTCCCACTTCAGGAGACTTGTTTAAATTAGTAAGTCCATACAAAGCTCAAAGTATCCTCATATATTTTACCTCACAAGATCTTTCTTATCTGCTGCCCCAATAAATATTCTCCTTTAATTTGACTGCTGAGACGGTGCGACCTTTTCTTCACTCAAATACGAAAAATGTATATTTTGTCTTTGCAAGTGTTATCATTAAGGCTTAAACAAAGCAAAGCTTTTATGAAAATGTGCATGTAGAACTTTTTAGAAGGTGTAGTGGATATCCTTTTTAACTGAATTCTAATTGCTTCTTGGTTTTTGGTCACATCTGACATCATGATCTCTTGTATTGTGACGTAGGCAGCAGAATGTTGTAAAGTCCCAAATACCCGTCAACATGCCCATGATTTATAAACCTCTGCAGAGATTTTATGGTAGATGCCATCTCAATAGTTTCTAGTACTATGTTCATGTTATCATTCACTTTCAAATGAACAGAATGGATAATAGGTATAGAAGATCGTAAATGCCTATGTAAATGAATAAAAAAATAATTTTCAATCTGCTGTTTCAGTTTTTCAAAGAGAATATCACATTATTATTGAACAATGCCGAACTTTCAAGAAAAAACTTCTGTAATGGCATGTTCTGACATCCTCCTCAAAAATGTTTCTCCTTTAGTCTAGAAGCCAGAAGTTCTGCCTCGTAATTTGAGAGTAAATGCATGCAGTTATTAAATAGCAGCAATAAGATTGAACATCTGAACATTTTTCAGGGTCACATTCTAATGCCCCAAATAATGTCAACGTCACGACCTAATTCATGAAAGAAAGTTTAACTGGATAATCTGACTGGAAAGTAGTCATTCATTATAACGGACTCGTTCTATTCATTTCAAGATTTGTTTATATAAGTTACGTCTGTTTATGCTAAGAGTCCTGGTCTTTTATTCATCGAGACATCGGGCGCGGAATTCCATAAGGTTAATTGTTTGGGCAAGTTTTTTTTTTCCGGGAGCTTTTCCTCGCCTTATATAATTTTTTAACAGAATAAAAGATATTCGGCTTATTCAGCATGAAACGGAATGCTAATATACCATTCAATGCTTGTAACAGACGAATCCAATATGAGTATCACTTTGATAACAGGAGATGAATATAATTATGTTTACTCACTAAAGTAGAGAAGGTTTCGCACCAGTGTTTCTGTTAAATATTAAACATAATGGGGAGACATAATTAACATTGAGTAAAAGATATAAAATTCTCTAGTGTTATCTGGATTGTGTCTTGTAGGTAAATTTTTCACCTTGCAGCAACATAAAAATTCTAAACATTTATCTATTAAATATGGTGCATTGTGTCTAAAGAAAAGCAGAGGAATCTGAAAAATATAACTCTGCGTAGTTATCCAGCAAGTATAGGAGCAGCATATCTTCTAGGACCTATAAATGAAATTTAAATAGTCAAAAGTATTAAAGCCAAGGTAGATACTTTTTTTGCCTTCATCATTGTACCTATATTTGACATAATATATTTCTATGTTTACTTAAAATTGTTAAAATCTTGGTTTCCGTATGCTTCCGCGTCTTAGTGGTAAAAGTGATCACTGCTGACGGCACGGAAAGTACACCAGAACCTTGACAACGCATGTAAAAACTCACTGCACGAAACATAAGCAGTGAACAATTTTTACGACTAAGACTCGGCTATTGTGACGCATGGGAAGTACTTCATAGAAATAAACAGAATACCATTAATATTGTAAATATAATACTTGGGTATAACCACCAGTCTGTAGACTCCAAATTGCTTTCAGTGCATAATTTGAATCACACAGTACCCAGGTATTTATTATTCTAAATATGTCGGACGATGCCCAAAAGTACATTTTAAAACTCCAATTTTTAGAGGGGCAGATTTATGGTTGTGATTTTTAGCCCTTTTCTAGGATAAATAAAAATATTTCAAACTATTTACTACACAAATTGAGAACGGAATTACTTATAATAAAGGCTAACCAAACACCATATAACGCACACAATTTCCAAGGATAATTAGGCATATTTTGCTGCAATAGTTTCCAAACTTTTGCGTTTAATGTAAAAAAAAACAACTTGTAATAGCATAATAATCTTCAGAGCAGTGATCAGGTAAGAACGGTGCCGCTCCGATTCCCAAAAACTTCTTTATATCTAAGGCGTATTAAGAAGGAATTTGCTTTTCAGCAAAGTACCCCGTCATCCTTGCCTTTTCTTTCCCCCTTCTCTTGCGTCTTTCTTCTTTAGAACCAGAAGCACAAAAATATGGCAGAACCGAGCAAGACAAGTCAAGAGAGTCTAAAGGCAAAAGTTTTCGAAACGTTATGTGGGTGAAAAAGAAGAAGACGTACGGAAAGAAGAGTGTGGATTGTTTTCAAACAAAATGGGAAAGTTTCCCTTTGGGACTTGAATTGGAAATGAAAGGCGTGATGGGAAAATAAGGGAGGGAAGGGGGTAGAAAAGGACATATACAGCAACGCAGAATCAGCATAACAGAAAACGTTTCGGCCCTCAGTGAGGCGAAGCTTAACACGTTCGTTCTTCGAAAACCCATTCAGTCGAAGCGGATGTGGGAAGAAGATGAGAATCCACGCTATTTTACATGTACAAATTCAGAAAGGAAGGAAAAGGGCAGGTATTTAAAAGTTTTACAAAGAATATGCTGGCGATACGATTATTTAGTTTGAAATTAAATCCTCTAATAACGTTCCAGTTATTAAAACCAACATTTTAATATTAATTTTTATGAAAACACACACATTTATCATGACTAAATAAATATAGCAACTTTAAGACTACAGCAGAGAAAGAGGCAGTAAGTAAGATTACACTGGGAGTGAAGTGATAACATTTGGCATAAGCGTAAGAAAATGCAAACAATTACATACGGCATTTAATGTCACATTTAGAAGAAAATTACCTTCCGTTTACAATGTAGATTATACAGACAGAAGAGAGGGTTTTTACCTTAAATTCTGTTATGAGCAAATGCTTTCAAAATAAAATTCGCAACCAATTTCGGACCTTTGTTACAGGAAGGGAGCTATCGTAAGAAAACGGCAGGAAAATAAAAGATAAGTTTACACGATATCATAAAATAAATTCCACATTATTTAATTTATAAAATAAAATATAAAAATAGATATTTTACCAACAAAAGGATTACTCGAGAATCACAAATCATATAGTGGAAGAAATAAGCCGTTTTGTAGCACAGATATTGGTCTAAAGATGTAATAAATAGCCAGGAAAGGATAGCCGTTTCAAATAATGTGCAGAATATATAAATATTTTTATTTACCTGGAATTTGTAACAGTGCACTTTTCTGGAAAAGGATTTTTCTTTCAGAAAATTTAGGCACATCTTAATTCTAAAATAAGTACTATAAACTAAAAATTGAATGCGGTCTAGTTGTGAGCAACGATATTATGCAAAAAAACTACCACAAGAATACGTAAAGAACTTTATCGCAGTAGCATTTTGCATGTTGTAAGAGATGAAACACTACCAGAAACAGGCATTTTATATTTATATATTTTATTCTAAAATGTAAAATAAAACGTAAATATTAACACATAATAGTACTGGTGCCAATATACAAATATGTTATGTTTTAATAATAATAATAATAATAATAATAATAACAATAATAATAATAATTTATTTGAGAATGTTCTCGACTCAGAAATTGTTCTTGCATATCTTTCATCCGTTTGGCAAAATGAATAATTGTTTAATATTCCAATTTTATTCTATTCTTAAATCTGTTATTCCTATAATGTGATAATGATGTTAAACGAGCGAAGCAAATGTTTGCAAGAATGTAGATCTTTCAAGAAGAATAAAGCGTACCACGGGTTTCCAAGAACACAGGAAGAGGAGCCCTCAACCAGCAGCCTATGGGCACCTTCATGTTAGTGTACGGCAAGACCGGCAAGAAGAGCAAGAAGTCTTTATGCAAAAGCCTTGATCTCTGATTACAGCAATAAAGATATTTGTTAATAATAGGGATGGGCTGAATCTAAACTCAAGAATAGCTGTCTATGAATCCCAATATCGCTACTCAGAGGAACATCAACAGAGGTTTTCCGTCAACATATGAACGGGAATGGTTTCCAACTGTTTTTTTAATCCATAACTTCACCTTCCTCAACTGAATGGTTGAGTATTGGTATTGTTAATATTTTTTGAAGAAGTACAGCTTGACATCAGCATTCGAATGTATTTCCAACACAATAGAGCTCTTTCATATTTCGCTGTGCAAGTGCGAGAACATTATTGTATTCCACTATTTTTTTTTTTTTTCCCTGGAAGAGTCAAACTACTTTTAATTACCCATCTCGTTTTCCGGATCTTAGTTTTCTGCAGCATCTTATGGACTATCGGGTGTGAGATAGCTTTTTACTCGAACATGCTAGAGAATCATTGTAGCTTGTGATGCTATTCATAGCACGGCGGGAATACCAGAATATTTACTGTGCCGATGCCACTTATGGGGTGAGTTGCAGCTCATAGTTTTAGCAATTCCATTAAAAACTACCCAATTTCTTTATTTTCATTCTCCTTGCTTATTCAATGAGGTTTGTACCTCCTTCTGTTATATCGTCAAAATATTTACTTACTCTTCAATTAATATGGTAAACATTAACTGTGTTTTAAATGTATTTCATTTTCCAAGAATTGCAATTGCATCCACACTGTATGCTGCAGCGCTCTTTATACATTTCTACATTTTATAAGTGAAAATGATAATGGTTTCCAATATTTAAAACTAGCCAAAGATACTTTAAGATGTAATGGAAATGAACAATATGACTGTATATTGCAACAGTACAAAGCAGACTTTCAGAAGCTGATTTGAAGAGACATCTGGCGGTAAGGAAACCATTATAACATAAAGAGCAGACTTCAAAAGAGATGTGGAACAAAAGAGGATAGATTTAGCACCTGTAAATTTTGCTAATCCTTGACCATGGCGGAGGCGTCCAACTATAGTTTGGAGATGTTTTATTGGGGATATTGAGAAATTTGAAGAAAATGTGGATAAAAATAATATTATAAAAGTCTTAAGTCTCATGCAATATCATCTGAAATACATTCAAACTATAGCAAGATAACACTTTAAGCAACGATTTGAGTATATTGCATCTAAAGTCAAGCAGAGGATGCTAAAAGATAAGGGCTGGTTAATCCAAAGTTAGAACTGCATCTCCATAGAAATTTTATAGGATAAAGTGGATAAAGGTTTGGAAAAGATCGTTTAAAATGCATAGACCACCTCTGGGGAGTTATACAACAAGTATGGAAGGATTGCAGGATCAGAATACCCCAAGCATTTATAGATCAAATTCCTAGAGTTTGCTATGGCGTTAATAAAACCAAGATGGGTTCTTAGATAAAAATTAAGTTAAATGTTGTTCCTTGTAATGGATATATTTTCATGAGATGATATGGTTATTTATTTACATCCTTAGTTTTTGCCAATTAATGTTTAATCAAATAATTCATCCTTAAATTCCTTGTTCTATTGATATCTAAAGTCTAAACTAGCAGAACATTTATTGTACAGCTGATATCAATCTTATGAAGCTACTTTTACTGCTCTTAATTCATATTTATATATTCTGAAGTTGCTGGGTGATTAGTGACAAGACCATCGTGAGTAGTCAATCCTTAAAGACCAAAACGTAATGGATCAAAGGCTACAGACCGAAAGTGCTTATTTGCAACTTATTTTCCAGTCATTGTTTTCTGCATATCTCCTCTATACGCCTGCGTTCATATATAGAATATGAGAGCTTGGTACGTTACCGCCACATGGTACGAGTACTTGTGCACTTATAGCCAGATGAAATTCTCTAAGAAAACTTTCCCCCGCTTCATAAGGAAAATAATCGTGTACTCTTCTTTTCTTGTTTTATTTTCTGCAAAATCCTTTATTCTCTTCCCCCGCTTCCTCAACCCAAGAAAACAGTTGCAGTCAGAGGCTTTTGCTTTCGTATTCTGCTGTTACTCGATTTCCGTTTGAGCCACGTTGAGGAACTCCCCTCATCAAAAAAATATACCGCGTAAGCTTTAAGTTTCATTGTAATTATTATTGTTGTTATTGCTGCTGCTATTACACAGGATGTACATTTCTTAAAAAGATGCTCTTTTGAAAATCTGTTCAAGGTTTTACTCTCTGCACACCTTTCCTTTCTTGTCTTCCCCCCCTTACTCACCTCATTTTTTTTTTCTGAGACAAGGGTGGTTTTTTTTTTTTTGTTCTTACTCCGTGTTTTTTAACTTGTCACATACATAGAAAAAAACTCATTAATATCAACTATGGGACGAACTCTGGGGTCTTAATATTTCAGGATTGTGCTCTCACAATCTCACTTGACACTTTGACGCAGTTTAAAAGTTATTGTATTGTTGTATTAGTAGAAAATTGCAAATATTTATAAATCGTTATATAATGCCAACGCAGCTTATCAGTGGTATAACACATTTTTTCTATTACACTGTGCAGAAAGGCATTGGTAATCCATACTTGGATGAACACATTCTAAGATTGTTGACCTATAAGTGAAGCCACAATTGTCTAATTCGATGTTTTGAGCAAGCAAGAAGTTTTTGGTTACACCACGTCTATAATGGAACCACCAATTTGCAGGTTATCAATCTGTTTATAAGTGTGTCGGTCTTTCACAGATATCACATGTGAATTATGTTATTATATTGTGAGAAAAGTTCTGGAGTTCAGTTGATACGATATCATTCTCAACTACATAGGCTATCACCTTCCAATCAGTTGGAATGTATGGGCATTTAAATGTTTATCAAATTCATTTCAGGGAAGTTCGGATATTTAAACACAATATGAATAGGGGAATATTTCATATTTCGTATCCATTTATATAGTTCTTTGGATGTGTCCTACTGTGAACGTTTTGGATCCTGCATTGTCAACAGATGTCACGCTTGTTTAAAGGGGTAAAGTCGGGCTTGGTTGGGGAAATCTGCATACTCACACTCGGCCAGAAATTAGTATCTTTTGCACGTCCAGAGGACTGTAAGCGTGAAGAATGCTGCACAGTAATAATAATTTGCATTTCTCTTGGACATAAATTAATTTCCTCCACCTACTGGTGAACGGAACTATGGCGTTGCACACAAAACATGTAGTTTCTCCATATATAATAGTAAACAGCTAATTCAAAGCGCTGGAAAATGTTCTCCCGCTTGGGTAATATTTGTTACCATATTTTTGATAATATAAATTTGCACCATGTACATTGTGTCTGCAATGCGTAGCTCTTCTTTCAGAGACGCATAAAGCCCTACACTCCGCACGTATCTCTTCATCTATCAATAGTAAGGCTTTTATTTTCCAATAGCTTCGACCAAAATGGATTGATATTTTATCAGCTCTGCACTTGAACAGAACGCAGCGATGATCGGAAAATGCAATGGGGATCACACTAATAGTTTATACGTCTACTTTGGTAACCTGTTTATATAACATCTCTCTCAACGGGACGCTAAATTTGCACGAAAAAAATGTATAACCATCGTCTGTTCCATCAGTTTTAGCTCCTCACAGATCTTTTCTAATGTGGGAGATAGTTAAAACAGTCACGTTGGTTCTTCCATGTTAATACATAGTTGAAGTCTTCACTATTAATAGTTTGCAACAGCGGTGTCTCAAGAAGAAGGGGAGTTCTGCTTTCATGAAGTCCTCGCGTTCTGCACGTCGGTTATTCAGCAGGTAGGGACACATTTACCATCAGGGCACCAGTTTCTGTCGAAATCGAGAGAGTCGACCACTAGCATGTTTCTCTTTGGCCACAATGTTCAGTCCACTCCTGAAGACGATTGCAGTTCCTCGGTTGTCTTCTCCACTGTTGCACATGTTGTCTTATTTGTACCCAGAAAGGAGAGCTGGTTTACTTCACCTCTTGAAGAAACAAACAATCAATGTCATGTCATATATAAATTCAGGCAATATCTTCTCTTTATCTCTGCTCCGAAGACAATTTAAAGTCGCTAATTCATCCATCCGTTAAAGAACGGAAAACGAAAACAAACAAACAATACAAAATGAGAATAATGGGGACAACGATGTCCATGTTGTTGTCCTCTTGCTGCATTCTTGCTACTACGTCACTGAGGAGCACTGCGCGTGGTTGAGTGCGCACTGAAAGGCTTGTATACTTTTAGGATATGTTTCCTTGGTGTGTTCAATCTGTTTGCAATGGAAACACACCTGCGGTTAGTCAACATAACTAATGCTAGCCAAGAATCTTGAGGTTATTAGGAATTGATTTTTACTGCTTGAATGCTATTATAAATCGGTAAAGAATATACGAGTAAGTAACATTGTTCATTTCTAATGTTTTAACTTCTTACTCATGTAGCACCACATTAATTGCTGCATGTGATATTTTCGGTGGAAGTTTAAAAATACGCACTGAAATTATTTGATTATACGCTTCTGATAGTTTAACAGTGTTACCACAACCATTTTCACACGTAAAATGTCACTGTTCCCTCAAAAGTTGATAAAACTTTCTCATATAGGTTGCTGACATTAGTTTAATATACGTTGAGCCTTCCGTACCATTGAGCTGAATTGTGTCAAAGCTTTAAGATTTAAACATTGCTGTATCCTAACATGGAGTTCTAAAACCGATGGTCTTTTCGCCTTGACGTCAAGCTGAATTTGCATTTTTAGTTTTTTTTGAAAATTTACCATTTTCGCCAATCTAGGATATTCTTACAGTGTAAGAATAGAGCTAAGTATCGCTTCTAAATTAAAAATGAATATCATAAATATACGTTTATATTTTTAATCGTACTCGTTCAATTCTCTGCCTCTTGCCACAAACACACTAACTAATCCATGAGGTCATAACCTGTCCTGAGCCATGCGAGCCAGCCAGCCACTTGTATTCCTTCGGAGGCTCAAAGAAAGTGAAATCGCCAATTATGCCTTCTATTCGCGAATGACAGATAAACTTAGCTGAACGCCAAGACCTAAAATCCTACATTTTAAGTAATGTGTGTATACGTATATATCTTTGTAATATTGTGGAAATAGCATTGCGTTTCAGAAACGTTTCCTTTGTACCATTTGCCACTTGGGAAGGCGGTTTAGAAATAATATCTTAGGTAATCGCTGTAGCGTATTTTTACATTAAAATGCAGATATGTACACATACCCCTATAGCATGCGTCTTTATCTTTTATGTTGACAGTGGTTCCACGAGCCCCATGTATCCTGGGGAAGGAGTTCCCGGTGTGGGCCCCGGATTCGTTACGGGCCCGCGTTCGATAGAAGAACAAACCGAACCCGTGGATTTCTCCACGGCCAATGAACCCGTCAACTTTAGTCGTCCAGTGCCAGGATTTTCTACAGCTGCGGCGGCTGCGGCTGCGGCGGCTGCAGCTGCTGCAGCGGCGGCTGGTGGTGCCGCAGCTGCCGGAAGTGGTTACAGCAGGGAATCCACACCGGACAGTGGCGGCTCACATTATCTTGATACCTATCGGGATGCAAACGGTAAGCAGACAACTCTTCTGTTTTAATTATTTTCAATCTGATACAGTTGAATGAGTGATAAAGCACGCGTCTATTTTATATAATTTATTTTAATGTTATATTATTTAATATGAATATGAGTAGCTTAATTCTTACAAGAAATAAACATTAACCAATTTCGAAACAGACTTTGCTCCCGGAAAACGTAAACTCCCCTCCTGAATACTATTGATTTCATATCTAACACATGTCAATCCTGATGATCTAGTGGTAATCATACTTGCCTCGCAAACCCAAGATCGCGAGTTCAATCCCTGATTGATAGATTTTTTTCACGTCTAAAAATGCTAAGTGTAGCTCCTTCGGAAGGGGAGTAAAGCCATGTCATAGATTTACGGCATGTAAAAGGAACCCCAAGTCTGAAAGAAGAGGCCTTATGAGCAAAATTTATCGACCGTTGCATGCCCTGAATTGAGTGGGATGTTGATGACCTGAGATGTTAAAGAGCGTCCGTAAATAAACAACATGCCTAACACATCATTAAGTTAGCAATTCCTTCTAGAAAATGTATCAAAGCTACAAAACGATACATGTTTTTGTAATCTCGTTTTTACTTACCAAGCGGACTGGTTCCCACGTTTAAACAAGTTGCTGCCTATGTATTTCGTACGAAGAGATTAGATTATATTAACGCCGCAAACCGGCAACTCCATTCTTCGCTAAGTGATGCACTACTGCATATCACTTCACCGTCAAACTCTCATTTGCGTTTTCAATCTGAAAGCACATTTAGATGAAAGTATTTGCTTTGTAAAGTTCGTGTACTTCTGTAATAATGCTTTTTCGAGAGTTCTGAAATTTTCAAAGCGCATTAATTGACAGCGAGTGTTTATATACTATATTTTGTGTTGATAATGTTATCCCGAAGGTTTGAATACTATTACAGACAATATAATGAGGTTCGCAATGAATAACGAGAGGATAATTCGGCAAGCTTTCTTTGAGCAAACTGTTAGAGCAGATTGATATGCGGATATTATATAGTGAGCTGATGGAGAAAGAGTCTATTTTTTCGTTTTCCCTTATAAATACTAGAACACCAAATACATGTCACTATTCTTACGGTATTCGAGGGTATATTTGTCACTTAGAGTGTATGGCCTACCTATTCCGCAACCGAACCAATGTGCAGTTTATTTCTGAGGAGCATTAAAAGATAATCCGCATACCCCGAATAGCTAAAAAATAATTGTCGGAAAAATATCGTTTCCGTGTGGCGAAAGAACTTTTCCAAGTAGTTTCTTATGCAGGTACCAAAAAGATTGAAAGAAGATGGCGGATAGTTCCAGCAACTCCTTTCTTAACACGGTAAGTAAAATACAAATTAAATAACTATATTATTTTTATATTATTAGTATGTAGCTTATTATATCGCCCATTATGAGCTTCTCCGTTATTGGCGAGAGACAACGGAGTGCTCATAGTTAAGTGACAGTTTCTGCGGTTGTAATATAATTGATTCTCTCGCTATTTTGAAAAAAAAAATCCTGAAAAAATGCGTTTATAACAGTTATGATCTTCATAACACATAATTTAAGTCATTATATTCTTTCAAGAAATAAAACAAAATCGTAATTTATATTCTAATTTTTCACCATATTTGGTCGCATAAAATTGCAATACTTATTGAATTTCCTACAAAAATAGGCAAATAAAATTAAAACCGCTTATAAATTTACCTGAACTCTTACTGTCAACTAATAACAGGCTAATTTTGTATATAGGTGATTTTAAAATATATTTTTATTCAGTATTTGTGGTCAATGTGTACCCTCTCCCTCTCCAGTTTCATCTCTCTATGGTGATAATAGAAATTATTAAATTTGGACATAAGCTAACAAAACATTTTACTTTCACTTTTAAAAGAATTTTTTCCTTTTTAAATATTACAAGTTGTTGATATAAAAAGTTTGGAATATAGAGTTTAATATTAAATTCCTACATTTGATACGAAAGAACTAAGTTTACATCCTTTATCGAAATGACACAAAGTATATTTAAAATTTAAGAAACAAAATAAATGTTAATAAATTGGTATAAAGTAGACCAATCACCGTTGTTACTAAATGCTTAATAACTCAAGTATGTCACCATAAATGAATTAAAAAGGAACAGTATCGGTGGAAATAAGATATTTATATTCAGCAATATGGGAACAATTGGAAAGAAAATATTTTATAGATGGCACATAAAGCTAAAGTTCAGTGAACGACAAGAGAAAGCAAACCATGAATAGGACTGCGAACATAGGATTGTTGTTGCCAATGATGCCACTAGCTCCCTTGCCTTTGAGCATTTTCATTCAAAGATGATTTAATTTTGTGATTTCGTATCGTAGGAGATTATTCAGCTTACAAGGTGCTGAGGTAAAAAGTAATTGTTCAAATTCTTAGCCAAACTACCATGGCCTGTAATCACTTTTAAAACAGTCATATAATCTTTGCTTTATTTTTCATAGAATTGTAAAACATGGTTTTGAAATTTGAAAATGATGAATGTTTGTGCCGCACAATATGTTTATGTTCACGCGCTCTAGTATATGTGAGCTCATATAACTTTCTTTTTGGCAAACTAATCAGCGGCCCAGAGCCAATCTAATTCTAACGTCATTGCGCACACTGGAAAACAATTCTTTTGTTCAGTTTGGCAGAAATATGAATAATTCTGCTGCTATAGCCGTAGTTTTTCACTAATTTTGTTTTCTAGATATAATTATATGATCCTAAATAAGGTGTTTTGTGCTGTTGTACAATAACTTCTATTTTTTGTAAAATTTTGTAACATAAATTGTTCTAAAGCTTTAAAAAGTTGTGAAAACAGTACCAGTAACTATTAAATGTTTATTTATCGAGGGGTCCATTGGTAAAAACCTAAGTCCAATCTTATCAAGAAATACAATATATGGCTTCAGTTTTAATATCTCTTTTGCAGTGTCGTATTTTTTTTATCTTCTTCAGTCAAATTTAAATATTGTCTCATTTCTAATGTTTATTTTGCATTCATCTTAGTACATAGTTATGTTTTCTTTACAATTACAATGGTTTCATTCCTTTATGGTCATGAACTTTACAGAAAAACTCTCTGAAATACTATATTCCAACTGCTGAATAGAAAATATTTTATTTTTCATCTTGAATAGCAGCTGCTTTAACCGGTTCATATTTAATGAAGAGCCCATATTAACAGCACTTTTAATTAGACTGAGGCTGTTCTTTTGAAGTTTTGTGGCTATTAGCACATAATCAAACTACACAAATAATAGTTCTGTAATTAAAAATGGAAATTTTCAGTTTCATAAACAGCGCTAAGATATTTTTGAAGCCTGTGCCGTGATGTTTTAGTGTCGTCCAGAATGAGGCCCATCTTCTACCTGGTGGAAACGATTACACAATAAATAAATAAATATGATTATGGTGATGATGATGATGATGATGATGATGATGATGATGATGATGATGAACTGAGGAGAGAGTAAATTTCTTCTCTAACATACCCCGCAATCTACAATGGCCACCCCAGCACTCTTCGCCAGAATTTAGGCATTATAAACCCTTAAAATATATTAGAAATTAGATAAAAAAATAGAGAAAACATATTTTATTTATACAAAGCGTTTTTACCTGATTAATCAACTAGCGTATTGTGATGGGTGTTTAATGCTATTTTAAAGTTTTAACTAAACTTTTAGCTAAACCTGACAAAAAATATTTGTATGTATATTGTGAAGTCTTGCTGACTTACCGGTTACACATTACAACAAAATGTGTTCTATGAGCCTGTTCAGTCTCTTGCCAGATAACAGTTTTTATTTGAGGAAAAAAAACCTTACAAATCCACAGAGAATATTGTGACAAACCTGAAGTGGGTTCATTTCTGCTGCAATAGAACACGTTTCTAAGTTTATCTAAATCGTAATATTTAGAAAGCTCTCTCTTATACTTTCCCCTTAGTAATAATCGTTTTTCCCCTGGAACCTATCTAATCACTGCATTTTCCACAATTTGCATTGACTTTAATGGAGGCTGTTCTCTTTCTTGAAGTGTGAGGATCCCTTCTGAAAGGAAATGTATCTCTTCCTATATCCTGTGTAAACGCGGGTGAGATGAAGCAAGTTTCGAAACAGTGCAAGATTCGGCGTCAGTGATGAAAAGTCACTTTATTCACAAATTCAATGAAAAGGTGAAATGGTGAATGGTGAATAAACGTGAGATGTTTGAGCCTGTCATTCCTTTACAATCACTCTGCTGTAAGCAGGAATGTTTCTGTGGTTCCTCTTCTGTAGAAAGATGTATTAGTCAAGCAATGACGATCTGTAAGATTAATCAACTCGTCGATTGAGATCCAGATCTAATTCTTAATTTTACCTTCTAACACTTTCATCCTAACATTCTCATAAGAAAGTTTTTTCGCATGTCCATTCGATGTTGCAGTTAAGGTAGGAAACATAAAAATATTATTCTTCCTATTAGCCTTTAAAAGTGCATTCGCATTCTTGTGTTTGTTTGTATTGATATGTGAAGATATGAGTTACTTTCCATGTCTCACTGTCTGATCACATATTTTGCACAGAAAAATGTTGCCATTTTGTAAACATGTCGGATTCAAATGTGCTGTCATTCTGCAATTAGCTGTTGAATTTTGACAATACTTTATACAACTGACGTAATGAAAGTATAAAAACATAAAGTAATTTTAACCTTTGTAACTGTAGCTGTGGCACTCATTGTTGCGCTTAAAGAAGATACGAATTGGCCCGAAAGCATGGGTTCTCTCATTGTTGCGGATACAGAAAGAAATGAAATAGACATTTAGATGACTTTAGTTCAAGTGTTAAACGAAAGATTAAATTAATGCAATAAAAGACATTTAATAAATAATGCGTTTATATTAAAAATAAGCAGTAAGAGATAAGATAAAACTTCATAGTTTCAACTACAAAGATTTGGCCCACTTTTAAATTTAGAAAATATGTTTTGTCAAAATTACGTTCTTTGTTCATTACAAATATTTATTCTAAAGGATTAAAGAAACAATGATTTATATATCATTGGCAAGAATTTAGATATAAACATGCGCAGTACGTAAATGTTATAAAATTAGAAATTTCAACTAATAAAATATTACTTGTCCTTTCAAGAAGATTTGAACTCACATTATTTTATATATTTGCAACTTGATACCTGTTATATTATTAGCAAAACATGCCATTGGAGTCACACACTTTTAAAGACCTGAACTGTATCAGTAGTGACAAAGTATGACACTATGTACCTGCCCTATTACCTTTCATAAATCGCAGGATAAAGTAAATCAAGCTGTAAAAGCAATTTAAGATATAACATACCCTTTAGTTAATATGTATTTAAACAACAAATCCATGCTTTTTCACTGAGTTCCATTTTCAAATATTTAATGACCTCTTTGACAGGTTTTATTATATACTTACATAAAACTGTCACTTTGAAAGAACATCAACATTATAGAACAAGTGCAAACTATTAACAATGCTGCAATTGCGAATAACTCAATTAACTTATATCTCAATACATTACAATAGTTATGATATTCCTCCTAAGCCTGCCTGCACAGTGTTCTTTTCGTCCCAGAACTGCCATAAAGTATTTAATCTTTTATCAATGGCAGTTTGTCCAGGGATAAGTACGAGCCAATGTCATAAACTTTATAATAACTGGAGGGCAGGATTCATAAAGCATGAACATTAGCCATAAAGTCTGGAAAGAGAGAGGGAATGCGCCATCAGCAGCAGTTACAACTATAAATACAGGTCCATAAACATCGATTGCCACAATTCCTCACTGTTATTTACTTGCAGGCAATAAACCTAGTATGTTAAATTTTGCGGTCTTCTCCTTTTGTCTTTACGAGAACTTAAAGCCAAATAAATCTTAATGCGAATATACACAAACGATAGATTATTCCGAATAAATGGTTTGTTGCAGTTAATAGCACACATAATAGAGGGAAACGCGTGTAATTGGGTCTTTCCGCAAATGTATTCTAAGATATCTACTTCATGTAATGTGTTCAGTCTTTCTTCAACTTACAGCCTGATTCTGGAGCATTTACAAACAAATTTATCCATTTTGAGATCGCTTTAGTATGAATGTTTTAACGCTGCACAAAAAACTTCAGTTACGCAAATACGGAACTTTTGCTTATTTGTTTATTTTTCGAGAGTTGATTAACTTATTACTTTACGCTGAAGGTGACGGTGAGTATAAACGCACTAATTTCCGCCATTTTCTTCATTTTGTTTGCCGAATCTCAGTGTGCGTTGCTAAGACAGGATGTCTCGCCGATGTAATTATACTAAAAAGGCTCACTTTTTCCTGGATGTATTGTTCTGTATCGTATTAGGATAAGATAGTAAGAGAAGGAGGAGGTTTCCGCACCGCGCCCACGCTGATGGTTATTTTGTACCTATGTCCCCCAAGAGGGGCACCTCCGGTAGAAAGGAATACACCGGGCGGTTGGTTCCTGGGGCGACGATGCACGGAAACTGATGGGGTCCCTCCATGATCTGTTGACCTGAACTGTGCGAGTCTTCAGGCATGAGAAGAAGTATATGAAAATGTGGTAGCCCATGTGATGGAGTTATGGCTACATTACCAGCGTAATCCAAACCGCTGTCCTGCAGGAAATTTTACATGATGTCATTGCAGCTGGAGGTTATTACACCAAGCTCTGAAAATGAGTTTTTATTTTCCATTCTTCATTTATAAATCTCAAAATAGAATTTGGTATTTACTGTATATTATTTTTTCTTTTTTAGAAATACGTCTTCTAAAGTGCTTTATTTAATAACATGATATCGTAGCTTAAACTAAACCAAACAGTTTTGCGTTCGCGTTTTTAAGCGTCATAAACTATTGTCCTGTGTATTATAAATGGAGTAATTTTATTGAAACTGTTCCTTTTGCAGAATATAGGATTTGTTTCGTTTTATACTTTTATATACCTTGGAATTTTACTACAGAACATTGACACACGTGGTATTTTTACTTTCAGTTCCTTTTCTGATAAAGAAAATTCATAAGTTCCTTTGTTATTTTAGTGACTGGCCTTTGAAACTTAAACTCTTAAAATAATAATAATAATAATAATAATAATAATAATAATAATAATAATTACAATCATGTATTAAATGGCATTTGACTATTTTCCAACAAAGAAGAAATATTTCAAATAATTTAATAATTTGGCTATGTTATTCATAAAAGCGTTCGTAATGGTTTTATTCAGTACTCAAAAAAGAAGAATTAAAAACTTATTGATGGACTGCGAACGATAACTTCTGCATTCAACCAGCTTGTTAGATCGCTTAGCTACCCTGCCAGTGATAGCTAAATGTACGTTTTGCTCATATTATTTTCGTAATTTATCTGTAATAGTCAGTTTAAATTTAAAGCCTGTTTTATAATAGTTTCATCAATAAGCGTATTTTAAATCATTTACAGATTTAAATAGTATATTTACAAAACACTAAAATAAAAGTACACCAATCCACAATAAGCATGATGCTTATATGTGACGAACTCCTAAAACGAATATTACAATAGTCAGTCCGCAAATGGTGGGAATGGTAAAATGTTGCGTATCCATTTATAAAAAGAGACCTAACATATTAAACGAAGCGGAACGTAGAACACCAGAACCTTAGATTTGTAAGAAAGTTATGAGATTTTAGCACTGCGTTTGCCCGCTCGGCTATCACGCTCGGGTGTGACATGATTGTACAATATGAGCAATACAAGTGCATAGCGTTTTCCTTGCTTTGCTTGATATTACTATACAGATAAACCCCTCATTCATTCGGCTATGCAGATGCAGATTTTCACTAGTTTCATAGGATTTAAAGGTTGACAAAGCTACTAAATATAGATTTGAAACTCTTTGAAGAGCACCGGCTATGCTGGCTGTATGAAATCGATTGATTTAAATTTCATACATTCCATACGCCTAAACTATACTGTCGCACAAAGAAATATATTTACTATTTTGAATAATATTACGTGTCTTCCCTTTAATTTTCTCTGCAGTGTTTTCATAACCAAATAAGCTGCATAACTAATATTCGATTATTAATTCCTGCTAATTCCTCCTCTACTTATGTAGTATATTGATCATAATTTATTTTAGTTGCTAGTGATTTTGATCGAATGAATTCAGTGTCAATGAACATGGATAAAATATTTAGGTAACGACAATAACTGAACTAAAGGTAGCCATGTGTAGTAATAAGCAGTATAATGGAATTTTTATTGTACCAGTTTTAAAATGCATTGAAGTACAACTGTCGCATGGACCTTATGGCCGTACATGCTAATGTCGTCCTTGTAACAATCAAAAGGCAATACATACACACACACACACCTACATACATACAAATATACAAACACATTGATATGCTTACATTACACGTTTTCTATGAGTAATTATTATACAAATACATAATACATAAACATAATCTTGAGTCCCCCTTCCATTTAATCACACCCCCCTCTTCACTATAGCCATTAACCTTCTTTGTCGGGTCTTCGCTAGAAATATTCCCAAAATGTGTGTAACGTGTCTGTCACGTTCTCAGAACTCAGGTGTTGACGGTCGTTAAATCAACTGCTGCTGTACCCAATCCTTACGACGTAGTATGGATTGCCTATTCGGAAAATTATACGGCGATTCTGGGACCGTGTATACCGTTTAAACTGTTGTTTATTATTTTACCAAAGCAAACCTAAGCTATAACTTTTAATACAGATCTTTTACGAAATGTTGAGTAGAACAGTAGCGTAAAACTTTTATTTTCCTAAAAGATGAAAGTAGGCATACTAGGGTACCACTTAGATGGTCTCCGCTGTAATTATTTATACAAACAAATAAACAAGTAGGAAATGAATGCATACGAGGAAGGCATGCTGCTCGCTGCCTTAGCATCTGAGCCAGCGGAGCCGGAGAGCTTATTGCCAGCTAATTCGATAGAACTGGGATGGCAATTATTCCGCAGGAATGATACTCTAAGAGGCTGTTAGCGCAAGGAAAGGCGGTGGTCGGGGGACGAGAGAGCTTGGCAACTGACGTTCTCGCTCCCATTGATGCTAATATACGCAAGTTTCTTTCGGGAGAGAATGCAATAGAGCAGCGGAATTGTAGCCAAGTCCGGCTCACGAGATTGAGTGCTTGGAGGGGAAAAATCCGGCTGGAAAAAACAGATCTTCGAGTGTATACGATAATTTTTATGGTTGAGGAGTACCAGAGTATAGAACAGGTACTCGAGAATTTTTTTAGCAGCAATCAGGAATTACTCCGCTTTTTTAGGATGTAGATTCTACTTACATCCCCGCTCCCTTCGATGCTTGATGCACTTGGAGACTTACTAATTACGTGAATAGTGAGGGAATATAATCGACGTCTTTTTGCCTGAGGAAAAAAAATAACAGCGGTTACAGTGCAGAAGGAAGACCGCACTTGATAATGTTTCCATTAGTTATAGAAGCGTGCATCATTGTGGGCTTGCTGCGTCCACTTGTGGCATATCAGTTTTATACGGAAATCCTTTTCCTTTTTTTTAACTTTATATGGACTGTAGGCTGCATTTTAAACTCCATCTACCCATGTATCAATATTGAGTTATAATACTGGTAATGAAATATATGTTTGTGCCATACAAGGATGTTCATACAGTTACTCCTACAGATTCCAAAAATGAAAATCAGCAATTGAACATTTTCTTAATTATTGTCATGTTTTAAATTCTTAATTGTTTTTCACTTACAAAACACTTAAGATAAAATTAAGAAAATTAAGAAAATTAAATTAAGAAAATTTAAGAAAGGAACTACTATTTCTTTAGCCTTTCCCTGTTATAAAGGATACGAACACTGTTTCTAATGACATTTTTCCTAATGTTATTATATTCTATCACACTAAAGTTCATTAATTTTAGTATGGCATAGAAATTTCTGATTATTCTAAATGTAACAAAAGTAAACGAATAAATCAGCACAGGAATACATTTATTATGTCAAAAGTATAATGATGAAGGCAAACTATATCCATTACAAAGAACAAAATTATAGAGCCCTTTAATCAAAGCATCCACCCGAGTTTTGAAAGCTATCTAATAAACTCTAGACATTTGGTTTATTATAAGTTCTTGGAGATATCTTGATTTTATTTCCTGCCATACTTTATTTTTTAGCATTCTCTATTACAATATTATAACATTACATGCACTTTGTTTCCTTATAAAGAGATACGTACCTGCCCCGTTTGTTAACTGGGGAAAAGGGCTGTAGCAATGCTGGACTTTGATGGCAGATAGGAAAAAGGAGGAGGGAGTAGGTAAACTTTTAAATAAAATAATATAGCTCAGATCGAATAGGCAGACACCCGGAAAGGAGGGTAGGGGAACATGAGTCACAATATTTTTTGGAATTATTTATACATATATGTGTGGGGGTGTAAGCTATTTACTTTTCTACTCTTTTCTTTTCTGGTTATTTTATTTGTTTATATAAAATGCCCTTTATATATTTTCCTTTTTCCTTTTATTTATTTATTTTATCATATATTTATTTGCTTCTTAGGAGTTGAATATTGGTTTGTACAATATTGGGAAAGTACGTGCGGTTTCAGGACCCATGCGACATGAATGAGTTTGATTTGCAATAAATATATTTTGTAAATAAATACAATACTATTGCTGCTGCTACTACTACTAATACTTGGTTCCTTATATGCTATTTACGCTTACATGTGAATATTGTATGACCATTAAGTATATAGCCTATGAGTTGACTATTTTGCTCCTATTTTGCCATGTCCTATTAACATTTCCGTCGTGTTGTGAATAAGTAATAGTTTTGCTTTAAGTATGTTATTTACAAGTAGGATTGTGTATATATGTATTTCCCTTGGTTGTATTTTACCATTCGTTTCCCCAAGCTTGTAAACTTTCTTCGTGTAGAGCCCTGCACTGCTGCCACCTCCATGTCGGTGCTGCTAGCAGCTGGTTTCAGAACTGGTCTGCTTCTTCATTCCCTAGTTCTCCTACATGAGATTTAATCCAAGTGAAATAAATATCTCAATTTTGTTGTTGTAGGTCTTGTAGTTTACTTCTTAACTTCTGAATAGGTTGCCGTGATTGGTGGGTTTCTTAGCAGATCTAAGGAAATTTGACAATCTACATGGACAGCTGCTGGTTTCTCTGTAGTAGGCATGCCTTTATTTTCTTTCAGCTTTCCCAGCGCCTTCAAAATAGCATACTGTTCTAATGGATTATTTGAGAATTTTTGGTGCAGTTTATAACGGAGTTTATGAATTGGTTCTTTCCACTTTCACATGATACGCTCTCCTACTCCTGTCTCATTTTGCTTCCATCATTGTATATTATCAATACTATATTTTTCTTTGATTTTTTTAACTTTATTGGGATTCTTTCTGCAGAATGGGATTACATTTTGTAGCTTTTTGCAAATCCGAAGACACGATTTAACGAGTGTGAGAGATAGTATTGCAAGTTGGTGCTTTTGTGTGCTGTATATTCTGTGTGTTCATTGCACTAGAACCTTCTGTCAAAGTATTTCACACAGCTTACTTTTCCAACTACTTTGTGTTTAACTATGTGTTTACATCATGTGTTTGTTCCGGTCTCGTGATATAATTAGTTCCGATTTTTTATTATTGAAAGATAATTTCCTCATTATGGTCCATTTTGCAATCTCTCATAACTCGATATTTGCATTATTTTCAATCTCAAGTTTCTTCTTTCAGATTACTAGTTATTCTTCCATACCTGGATAACTTCCCAAAGGTGATCTAAGCTCTTTAAAAGCACTTCCTGAATTCGTCTGTCCACTTTCCTAAAACAATACCAAGGATTTGCAGTCCCTATCTACTTTTTTGGAAATGCAATATACCTCATGCAGTGTCCAAATCGGCGTTTAGAAATCTTACTGAAACGTGAAGGGTCTTAATAGTAAATACCTAATTATGTGTATAGCCTTATGAATATGTAAATTAATAATAAATACTTGTTATGTATGTACGTATCCTTATAATCATGATTAAATAAAGCAAATATAAATAAAGATTAATTATATAATGCTATATGCATTGAAGGGAAATTAAATATCACTTATCTTTTGTGCTAGATTCTATTTTTTAATATTAAAAATAGAATCTATTACAAAAATAAGTGAAATTCCAAAGAATACTCTTTCCTGGTTTTATTTATTTCTTTAGAATTGAAACTGGGCTGATCATTTTTGGGGAAAAAGATTTTTCGGTTTTTCACTTATGTTGGTTGTTTAGTCTAAATTTTATTATGTTATTTATTTATGGTGTTTTTTGTTCGTTTTTAAAAAGTTTGTTTTTTTTTTAGTTAGGTTGAGTTGATTATATGGGGTTTAATTATTTTTGTGCATTTATTTTAATTTTAATTATATGTAAATTTTTGTTTATTACAAATTAACGTTTATGATTAATTTTATTGTTTTGCAGCAGATAGTAAAAAATGTTTTCTACCACATGTGATCTAGATGGTATTGCGCGGCACTGAAGATAGGTGTATTGTTTCTGGTCCACATTTGCTTCAATTTTCACAATAGCCCCAACTTTATTCCCAGAAAAGCATTCCCAAACTATAATAGATCCATACCGTGTTAACGCTTGACAGTTTGCAGAACACGTTGCTGGAAGATATCTCCCTTATGTCGGTGGTCATGTATACTTCTCCAGATATAAAGGACTCAAATTTGATTCCTTTGTGAAAATTACTTTAGATAAATTAGTAGGTATTCAGCAGTTGGCGCTGTCTTGCTCAGTGTAATATCATCTTCACGATAATAAACTTTTGTCTTACTGTCATATGTCCTTTCACAGAAACTTTCTTTTTACTCTAGCAACATACACAATCTTCTTGTTCACTTCTGCACATATTTATTGTGCAGTTTGGAATCGATTCCTTTTACTAATATTTATCTTTTAACTGTTCTGGTCATGAAAAACCTTGGTTGGTATAAATATTTGTGTGGCGAGAAAGAGTGCATAGCATTCTTTCAATAGAAAAGCACATTCTTTATCAATGTGACGAATCGGCAAATCTACCTTCCTCAATACTACAGCTGTAGTTTGATGATATTTTCACTCTTTTATCAATAGCATTCGTGCATCTGTTCTAACATCACCAACAAACTGAACTGCATTCAGCAGGTTTAACTAGCAAATAGAGCACTCAGATATATAAATAAAGAGGCTTCATATAAGGGAGACATGGAATCCGGTATTAACAAATATCTGAACCACAACTCTCCTACCATTTCTACTCCCTCCCACTTCTAACTGTTCTGTTTCTCATTAAATGCGTTGACCGTTGTAGCCAGCGAAAGCTTTATTTTTCAAATTTCATTTAACCAACCAACGACCAAGGCAAAATATCTCGGTAATGATCAATTTTAATGATAAACCCGGCTGTGAAAGCCTAAAGACTGTTACTAAGTTCCATTGCTCTTCTAGTTTGTCGATGATCTGACCGCTTCATACTTACTCAGGTGTATTTTGGATTGGCATTTACAATGAGCTTCATTGAAATCATAATAAATTAGCAATATCATGAAGGATATCATAAATCACATAACAAGCACTCGCCAACTAAGTCAGGCCTGTTAGAATGTGTCACCAACAAGAAGCCGATGCGGACCTTCAACTGGATGAGTAGCACTATGTGCAATATGTAGCATACTTATCGTTTTTAGGAAATATCTCTCATGCAAGTGCTCAACTTCAAGGTATTTAGTATAAAACACAATACTACTGAACTTAACGTGGCGTGAATTGTTGCGCTAGTGCCAGTCTAATCGGAACGACAAAGCAGCTGGTGATGATCCCAACTGACCTGTTTTAAAAAATGAAGTACATGCCGATATGTGCAAGAGTGGAAGTGAACTAAGGTTACCTTTATGTTAAGTAAGGTCTTTTTTTTAGTTAGGTAGCAGGATTCTTACCATACAGTCCTTATATTTAAAACAACAACGAGAAAATTACGATTGTTATGTTCATACTGCTCATGATTCCAATTAATTTAAAAATTCATGAATGTATGTCCCCTTATAGCATAACAGTTATAAATGCAAATATAACAAAAAAGTTATGTTAAGATAATTCATTTATAAAATTATTTTATAACAAACTATATAATGTAAGTGACATTAATGCTAGATTGTACCTTCCCTGTTCATGAAGCAAACCTCTTATGAAAAGTACAGAGATAACTATTAATTATATCACCAAACTAAATAATTATTACTAAAGAACATAAACATTTGGTAAAATAAAAGCAAACACAAATAGTATCTTTACTGGAGGAAAGCAAATTCAGTAAAGTAAATAATTTACATTATTAAATACCTAACACGTTCATCAACTACGTATTATTTTTGCTTTGTTATTATTATTTGTATTATCATTATATTGCAGCTGGTTAGTTATTTCCATATAGATGTCATCCGATAAAAACTATAAAAACATTCCATAACAGTTTAGGAAACATTGTTTTGCAACTCCCAGCAGCCAAATGAGTTAAAGAGGTTTGTTTTGATTCTCTTTTCCGTAATTTGCAACCAAATTAATCAAGTAGATCTACTGCCTTTTGATCATCAGATATAGGATGGAAACAACAAATATCCAAGTGGAGAAAGAGGTAGCAAAGAGCGAACAGGAAGGGTTGAAATCAAATGTATGTCTATTTTTGGTGTTTAATTTGGTCATATCGGGTCGGAGCCAGGAGCGGTTTGGTAGCTGGCAGGGGAAGAGGCAAGGGACCAATTCATTTTATAGTATATACCTACCTATATGTGTTGTTAAGAGAGAGAAAGAGAGAGGGAGGAAAGGGCTGCCGCCACCCCGGTGTATAGGGTTACTACATTGGCAATTTTCATTTTTCAATTCAGCGAGTCCGGGCGAATTTTATGACCCAGTGGCAATTATCGTGGTTACCCACGCCAAAGTGTGTGCCGGACGCGCTACACACTTCCCTTTCATAGAAACTACAGGCTACTCCGAAAGTTTTGCTACTATTAACTTGGTTTATCTCGTAAATTAAATGTTCAATGTGTACGACAAATGTTTAACTTAAACACGTTTCAATAAAAGTCCAATTATGAAAGTAAAATTTTTCGTACAAAAAGACAAAAATTGAAGAAGTACTTATTATGACCATGTGAAACTCCTGGCAGTTACATTTCTAAGGTGTTATCTCGTAAATAGGTTGTTTTTAAACACACTCCTACTGTGAATTGTGATTCAGATTTACATTTCAAAGTAAAAACCATCCATTGAATTACATAGCCTTGAGGTTTGATCTCGATAGTATCACTCCGTAGAGTTTAATGTAAAGAATTCAAAAGCGCCAATTCGAGGTCTCTTCCCCGGAGAAAATAGACAGTGTATTGGAAATGGAATCAATAATTAATTGTTCAAAAGTTTTTTTTTTAATGAGTTTAACGCCCGTTTTTACTAGCTACTGAGGCACCACATGCGGTGGACGCTGATGATACATGAGATGAGCTGATAAACTGGAAAAGGATTTTTTTTAAAGGAAGGAAGCGTTCCAGGCCTAAATTTAGGGTACCTCCCCGACATTTGCCATTTATGAGGACTGAGGGTCGGTCCTGGTGGTGTAGTGGTTACCATACTTGCCTCCTAAACCCAAGATCGCGGGTTCGAACCCGGCCAGGACCGATGGATTTTTTCGGGGCGTAAAAATCCTAAGTATGGCTTCCTTCGGAAGGGAAGTAAAGCTGTGGGTCCCGTGTCGTACATTTACGGCAAGATAAAGAACCTCAAGCCTGAAAGAGAGGCCCCTGAGCAAAATTAGTAGGCCGTTTCACGCCATGAGTTGAATGGGACGCTGATGACCTGAGATGTTAAAGAGCGTCCATAAATAAATCAATCAAAAAAAAAAAAAAGAGGACTGAGGAAATCCTGGAAAAAATCCCAGTCGGGGAGGACGGTCGTGGTGGAATGCGAACTCCAGACCTCCCGCTCACGAGTCCGCGCCTTAATGACCTCGGCCACCCGTTGCTGTTTGTTCGAAAGTGTAAGTCCAGTGAGGAATGTGGTAGGAAGTCAATTGTATCTAGCTCCTGAATTTTTCTCGTTTGTTCGAGCAGGATGGGGCCGTGCATTGTCTTGTTGCAACCTGATTCTGTTTCTGTTCACCAGTGCTACAAATATTGAACTTAAATAGTACAAACCCTTTCTAATTTTTTTAGAATAAAACTGAGCATCAATAACCTATTTAACAAGTTCAAATTGCAATCCTTCATATTTCCACCAAACACTTAAAATTACATTTTTTTCTAAGTGGATGCTTTTGACAGAGGTTTTAACTGGTCTATGTATTATTTTAGTACAAATATTTCTATAATAATTCATTTTGCACTATAGGTTGCTAATCTCTGAAAAAATATTTCATACACATGAGATTACTGATAAGTTGACTGTAGAAACCCACTCAGCGCTGAGTTGTTTTAGCGTTAATTCATTGGCTACGAATCGATAACTTCTGCATAATTTCTTAAAGTTTTATGTGACTGTTTCTTATCTTTCGATGCTTCAAGCCGTTCTTACGTTTACGTGGGCTTTACGATGGCTTTCCCCTGAAAGCTATTTGCTTATTCTCAGTATCCATGCTCAATGCCTTGTGGAGCGTGACAGACGTGCATCTGTACGGTATCTCTAATATTTAATCGCTAGAACCATCCTGCGTGATAACCTTTGCTTTCTTATTTCACAGATTTTTCGAAGCCGCTCCTTTGTAATCTACAGGATGTGGGTTATGTCAATTTGTTCTCTTGAACTAGTAGTTTTTATAATATTTCTTCCCTTGACTACTGACTGTGGTAATAGCGCCATTTAGTAAACGCCTTCGCATTAATTTCATTATATATTTAAAATATTAAGAGAGAGAAGAAACTCCATTAATTCAAAATGTTCTTCCACGTCATTTCATTGCCACCATCTTTTTAAGGCATTCTTTTCATAATTTTTTTAAGCTCCCACCGTTGAGATAATGAAAAATACTTTGCATTTTTACAGTCCAGTATTAATGTGTAAAGTGCTTAGAAAAAAAATCGGGACTGAACATAAAAATAGTTTTAAAATCTATTATGTACCCAATAATTAACATAGAACTCAAATTTTTCCATAATTTGACTTCTAGCTCCAAAAAGAAAGATATTGAAGCATATTCTGATTCTCCTTACAATCAAAGCAGCACCTAGCATTTCTATCATACTCTGAAAGAATAGACGGTTATAGAAAACAGATCTTTTCTCTGCGAATTTTGATATCGCAAAGTATGATTTTCATTCTTATACGAGTTACCTTTTAAGTTTTTGCAAACGACCACTAGGTGGCGCTATTGAGATATGCCATTACTATTTTCGCAAAAATGGATCTTTTTATTGTGAAAAGAGTTGCAGCTTAGAAATTGACCGAGTAGTTTGTTTACAGTGAGCGCTTAAATAAATTAATTTTACGAAAAACTGGACATTTCACATGAAGGTTCTCGTTGGATAATTTTGTAAGATTTTAGTAAAGGTCTAACCCAACAACAATGCATAGAATCGGTTCGTTCAATTTTTGGTAATAAAACACCATCAGAAAAGACTGTTAACAATTGGTTTGGAATTTCGTCGTGGTCGTGCATCCGCCAGAGTTGAATTTCGTGAAGGTCAACCAAAATCTGTTGTCCTTCCAAAAAACATCGATACTGTGCGCAACATAATTGAAGAATATCGGCATGTGACTTACAGTGAGATAGAGGCATCCTTAAGCATGTCGAAGACTGCAGTACATTCGATTTTGCATGAACATTTAGCTGTGAAACAGGTCTGTTCCCGATACATTCCGGATAATTTAATCGAAGCTCAAAAAAACGCTTATGTTAATTGGTGTAATGAAATGCTCAAAAAAATCCCGCCGAGGAACTGCAAAATATGTACACAACATCGTAACATGAAACTTAGATATATTCGTAAGAAACGGAAACTAAGCAACAATCCACTGTTTGTGTGTTCCAAGATGAACCGAATCCCTCAAAAGTTGTTCGTTCACGAAGCACTTCCAAGAAAATTATCGTTTGTTTCTTCCTTGTACTGGACATGTCGCAACCATTCCGTTAGAGAACCGAAGAGCAGCTAATGCTGAATGATATACTACAATTTGTTTGCAGAAGGCATCGACAAAATCAGGAAAACCAACCGAAAACGTCGCATCATTCTTCATCATGACAATGCCAACTCTCACACAGCACGTCAAACAATTGATTATTTGTAGGAGAAAAACATCTAATTTATGTCTCATTGCCCGTATTCACCTGATTTATCGCCTAACAACTTCTTTTGATTCCCGAATGTCAAACAAGCATGCGTAGACAGCGGTTTTCATCACCGCTTTAAAAACTTTTTTTTTTTTGAGATAACAGCTTCACAGTGGAAAAAAATGTTTTTTGAATTGGTTTAAACGAATACAAAAGTATATCAATCTTAAAGCGATTATTCTGCAAAGTAATTAAACAGTTTCCTCCAAAAAATATTTTTCTTTACTAGTTTTTGTAAAAACTTAAAAGTTAGCCTTCATAACCGTCATAATTGTGGACTAGGTTTTCATTCTTCTTTCAGTTTCCATCCAAATTATTTACGAATATAATTAAATTCCGTCACATTAATTTCGATATTTGGCTTTTTTTTTAAACTCGATCAACCTTAAATATAAATCAAATGGTGTTTTCCGACGACGCGTGTATTGCATGTTATTAGATAATCGAAGTTATTACGACAATTCTCATTATAAAAATGAATTGAAAAATGTTCATTATTAAAATATGCTTACCCGAAAACATTCAAAATAATGCTGAATAATAGAACTTAAGAGTCTGTAGAGACAACTATTCTTGTTTCAAACAATAAACTTAAAAAGAGACAATACTGTCTCAAGGGATAAGCTTAGAAAGAATGACACACGACATTTTATATTTTAAATAAGGATTATTATTATTATTATTATTATTTTATTATTATTATTATTACCGAAACAAATAAGGATATCCTGACTGAAAATGTATTACTTTATGAAAGATAGAATTCTATTTTTTAATTTGATTTTGCAGGCTTTCTAAAAATGCATAATATCACCGGATATAATGTGCTAAAGTCAACTTTCAACAGCATCAATTCTATTTTAATTACATATTTATATTAACTTTTTAAATAAACTACGAGCTTTTAAACAAAGCTTGCATTCTGGAGGAACATAATGATGCTAATACTAAACCATGTGATAATTATACACTGTACTTTTCCAAGACGCAAGCTGTCTAGAACACCGATGTTCAGCTAAATACTCGTGTTTTTAAAAATGTACATAGAGAAACTCCAGGCATGTAAATATACACCACAGTTCTAATACATGAAGGCATGTCCTAACGAAAGAAATGTCAGTGACTGTTAATTTTCTCGTTTTGTGAACTTAGCCACTAACACATCTTTATTAGTTGTTGGAATAAAAGCAGAGAAATAGAACATTTTAGATGTCAGCAGCTTCAAATAGGAAAGTATTGTATGACTTTAAGAGTAACTCGAGGAAGAGGATAGAACCTTATTCGCCTGAATGATGTTGCGCGCGTTCCTAGTTGGACTATACCGCTGCCTAGAATCGAGAATGTAGGATGGTTATGGTGTTGTGATTGGTGAAGGGGATGACACCCTGTTTAAGTATTATAAGATATAATACAAAGTTTGCTCGGAAAAACGTCGGATACTTATATTAGGTAAATGTCGAATTCTACTCCTGGTGTTTTTCAGGATTTCCCCCCGCTTTTTTCATCAATCACGAACCGGACGCAATATCACGTTGACCTCTTCCTTAAGGCTGTCTATGCAACGACACTTTTATGTCTAGACCAAGATGCGCCGTTTGGACGTGTAGACGCTTCTGTCAGAGCCCATACACTTGTTTGTGGACTTTTACGAAGTGGTGTTGCTGAGCAGTGTCGAGCGTTTTCAGCGCGTTGGAAATCTCCCGAAGTTGCACAATGCTAAACGCAACTGGACGAAGGAGGAAATCAAATTGCTCTTAAGTGACCTCGAAGAGTTTCTATGTCTTGTAAGAAGTTATAAATAGCTTGGCAGCACTCAGCAATTATCACAGAAATTGTCTTTCTAGGGATTCGAAACAGGTACGTCAAGGAATGGTAGGAGTCTCTTGAAAAAAGTTTCAGCAGATAATCTCAATGTCAGAGTAATCTTTCCGGGTGAAACAGAATTCCTCATAAGTGAGTGTTCTTTTCGAATTAGAAGGACTGCTTTCCCCATAAAACATCAAAATGTGCACTTCACATGCGTAGAAACTTTCTGTCGAGTTTAGGGGTCCCGAGCTGGCAATTCTGGAAGTTACATATAATGTTACATATAATCCAGATTTTCACTTTGTTTGACCCATTCTTTCACCCAGGTTTTACTTTTTCTATTTCCCCCCCCCCTTTCATGATACCTTCCATTGTTACCACCCATGTGAAGACATTGTTTTGCAACACTCAGAACTGGTCTAGGCGTTAAAAATTGCCGCGCTTGCAGGCAGTCGGTACAATGCTCAAAACTAATTTACAGAACTTGATGTGATTTCTGACAAGAATCTTAAAAGAATCACTTTCCAGTTCAAAAAAAAATCGAAAACAGAAGATAAAGTACTAAATCCAAGGCTGCACTGATTGATAAATTAAGTCTTATGTGCACGAAGAGAGCAATATCGTTGACTAAATTCTACAATGAATTATCTCCAACCTCTATGCATTTTGCGTGCATTTTTCTTATTATTTGTGGCTAAAATGCAAGCAATATAAGTAATGAAATGAAATGAAATATTTATTTCCACATAATTAATACAAATTGCAAATTTAACTATAATTAGCAATTTTTGTATACACATGTAAGAAATATTACAAGGAAGAAAAATATATGCATCAACTAATTTTATATTTTAGTATTACAATACACAAATTACACATTACTTGTACATTTTTACCCATTTTTCCCATCTTTCTGGGATCCTACACACTCAACATCCTGGTTATATGTGCTTTAGATCCCACCCTCCCCGCTTCCTTCTTTCCTCTCTCCATACATACATTTCTCCTTTGCCTCATGCACTTTTTTCCTCCATTTCTCTCTTTCCTTCCCTATATACTCATCATGTTTTTTTTTTTTTTTTTTTTCAAAAATTTCTTGTTTCCTGATCCAAAAATTTTATGATCAGGTCTTGCACGCCCGCTGAACTTCTAACCATGGGAAAGTATCTGACAACACTCATTATTTTTATCGGTACTAACGTGCGTGAACATAGTGGGGAGGGTACAAAATGTTTATGTAGCACATTCCTCTCGCTTGCCTTCTTCTGATTGCCAGACAGTATTTCCAGGCAAGACCGCACGGAAAGAGGCAGTGTGCTGTAATAGTGCATAGCTAACTGGTCAGTCTTTAGTTATTTATTACTTTTGCTGTTTATGTACATAATTATAACATGCTCAAAACGTTCACCGTTACAATTGCAGAAAAATAATGTTCCTTGTGTTTTGGAAGAGATAGAGAAAGTTCCACATCCCGGCACATGTATCTATAATTGATTGCCTCAAATGGGCTCGGTTAGGATGCCTTTGATCACGAATCAGACCCCACAGTCAAAAATCACAAGGTGTGAGATTGAATGATCATGCCGGCCACGGAAAAGGTCAATTTCTTCCAATGCATCATTCTGGGAAAATCCGGCCCAAATACTGTCTCAATGTGCGGTAATGGGGCAACTACATACGACATAAGCTCGAAAGAACCAAGTAATCTAACCCGAACAGTTGTCACCCAAACGTTAATAGCACTTTCGACTGTTGTGCGTGAATGTGGCATTATCTATTGTCACTGTCTGAAATTGCATAGTTGGAAATTGTTCTGCTGGGTGGATAAGCCAATGGCAGAACTGCAGTCGTTTTGTACAGTCCAAAATCGCTATATAGTTTGTACTGATTGCTGTTGATACGAATACAATTGAAATGCATGCAACTCCCCATGTTGTTGATTCTGAATGTTTCAGGTAATATCTCGACAGACTGAGTATTTGTATCTGTATTCTCTGAATTCCCATACTTCTCAACCTACTCACATTCAACATAAGGGATCTGTATGAACCATTTTCCTCCAACTGACGATCTAGGTTCACAAAAGTTCTGCGATATGGATGCTCTCTATTCTGATAACGTGCATCATACATGCAAACAGCACCAGATAGAATTAGTTGCGCCTCTCTATAAATAGAATCATGTCAATAAATTCCACATTAGTAGATTTGCCATTTCCCCTTTTACTGAACTTGTAGCGCGCCAATTTAAAGTTGTGACTTTTCCTATAATACCGATTACAGCGTCGGAGACTCGGAAACAAATGATTGCTATGATGTTAGGCCGCGTTGCCGTGGCTCTGAAACAGTCATATAGACCATTAGTGCATAGATTTTTTGTTTGTTTTATATTTAAATATATAATATGAGGCATATGTTTAAGATACACAATTATGCGATATATTTATATGTTCTTTTAGGGTACCATTTAAATTAAGTTTATTTAGGCCACTTCTTATGTCCTCATTATTTTTGCGATCTAACCTATTCTGTTACTCACCTTAAAATTGTCACCATCCCTATCACATATTCATTCATTAATTTGTTTTTGTTAATCCGCAATGCATTGTTTATACGTTTATAATAATTGATATTAAACTATTAAAATTGTTATTATTGCGATCTAAGATATAATTTAATGGCCCTCGCAAGGTTAATTCATTTGTTAAAGTTTAAGATCGCTCCACTATCTGAAGATGTGAGCTCTCATTTTGCTTGTAAAGTAATGTTTGCTTTGAAAACTGAGGGTTGAAATTTCTTCTTATTTAACCAGTATCAATTATTTTATGACAATTGTTTTTAAGGTATGTTCTGATATCATTAAGGAATCGGTAATCTTTATAACGAATAGGTCGTGAAAAAGTGTTAAAACATGTAATTAACAATACTTCTATCAAATATCTCCCGAACCCAGAGTTCCCTGTATTCTAGCATTACTTTACATAAGAAAATATTAAGGGTGAAATAGAGTGAAAATTAAATTGATAGAATTAATAGAGCTTTCAAAAGTAAAATAACAGCAAACAACTCTAATTAATCTTGCCTGATTAACAAACGCGGTGATATTGAGTTATTATATAGCATAATTTTTATGAAGACAAATGTTAATTGATAATAACATTACATAGTTGTTTCATACAGAGTTTCCTAATTTAATCCTATTCCCTCAAATGCATCTTTAATAATAAAAGTCATGGAATTATGTACTACATGGCCAAGCAAAATGGGATTGATAAAATGTTACAGGTTTAATAAAATCGTTTTTAGAGTCATGACAACACAAATCTTAATTTACAAGATACAGTTTATGGTAAATGTTTATTATATTATTATTTTTAAACTTAATAGTTAGTACGAATAACTGAACTGTTGCTCTCCCCGCCAGGTATTCAAACGATCCCCTTACCACACGCTTGTCATGCTTGACGATCGTGGTAAGTTTATGTTAAAGTATAAGAGAATACTCAAAGTAGCAATACTGACCCTAGAGCAAGACAGGGAGTTAATATGCATACTGCCTTATGTAGAATAGTGGGCAAACACGCACAGAAAGGGTCATGTGTGTGTGTGTATGGGGGATGAGGCACATCGACAATACCCCTAGGGTAGGAAACATATTCATTTCTACTACCTTCTCCCCCGCGCGGATCAGGAGAATGAAGGGGTAGCGGGAAAGGGACAGGGGATAAAATTAAAAATAATAATAATAAAAATTCAAAACTCAGCTAGCTGTACAAGAGAGAAGTGCAGAATTGTAGTCGCTATACCCTCTCTTTCTTTTTTCTAAAAAAAGTGGTGCGGCTGGTCATTGTTTATAAACGTAATCAATATTTCGGGGGCCCTGGGTGGACAAAACATGTAGCGACTGCGGACATTGCTCGCAATGGTACCTGGGGGAACCGTTATTGAAAATGAACATTGATACGAAGTGAGTCAGTCATGATGATGACGGCGACCAAGCCCCACCTCCCCTCCCATCCAGCCAAAGCAGAGTGCCAAGACTGGAACAAACAAAATAGAGCGGCTGGCTAATATTGTTCAAAATTTGCTGAGCTTTCCTCCCTTTTCGTGATGAAAGGTTTCCGGCTTTATCCTGCTTCTCTTTGTATTGCCTTTCGGTCGAAATGAAAGCGGCAGGTGAATGTAAAAACTATAATCTCTCCACTTATTGTTAGTAGATTGCTGCTGATAGTCGATCTGCTCTCCAGTAACTGCCACCTGTGAAAGAGCAGTTTGGTTTTCTCCCACGCCATTTTCAAATTCAGCATGTGTGTGAAACTAACTTTAAAAAAACTGATAAAATTCTGTGGCACATTCCTCAAACTAATTTTTATGTACAAACTTTTCGAATATCTCAAGTCTCAATATGTAATTTCTAGAAAAAAAGTATTCTAATAACAATAAACAATTCGATATAAAACCGTTAGGCGTCCAGCCGCATCTGTACCATGTGTCGATAACAAGCAATCTGCATACCTATGTAAACACTAATTTACATCCGGTAGAAAGACTTAAAAAAAATGAATGTTCATTTTCAAAAACAGTAACAATCACAATAGTCTAACTTTCCTTTCTCTATTTTTCCGCAAGTACTTTGTTTTCTTTGCCCACAGATTGGAGATATAGATTTAATCCATTTTTATGAAATAATGGCTTGTCATAAATTAAATATTACCACTTCCTTAATCCTCCTATGTTTTTCATTTACGATTTCCCGTACGTCCACAGTACTCTTCATTTATTAATTGTTACTACATTCATCTTATAATCTTCAGTTTTCTACATCTTCTACTTAACTGGCAAATGTTTATTTCTCCTCTGCTAATACAAACTCCTTCATTTTCTGACCAGGGCGGTTCTGTACATTGCTTACTTATGCCTCCACTATTTTTCATAGTCGACAACTGTTACATAATAAGTAAGGGAGGAAGGAAGTTGCGCCATTCTATTCAAGCGAGTCTTGCGAATGAAACTCGCTAAGTTGAGCCCTAGACTAGGTTTAAGTTTTACGAGAATTTCTGTAATAACGAGTATATGCTTATGTTAGATTATGTTTGGTTAGGTAAGATTAGATTAGGTGCTCGCTAAGTTTGCTGTAACAAAAATACCTTAAAGAAGTGTGTGACATAGCCTTTACTATTTCAACCGTTGCTTCTGGCAACGTCAGTTACGTCACCACCATCCTCATCACTCATACGCTATTTTTCCTTCCTGCTGCCAAATTATCCAACATAGTCGACAATCATTTCAAAGCGTTCTATCCAACGATTGAATGTAGTCCGAAATACGGTTGCAAGCATGTCGCCTGAAATCGCTGAAAGTGCTTCTCGAATATGATTCTTCAGATCTGTAAATCTCTTACTATGAATTTGTACGTTCGTGACATTATTAACTTCCAAGTAGAAAAATGTAAGCACGCCGAAACAGTGAAAGGTGCATCGAACTGTTGGGAAGTTCTCAATTGAGGTATTCTCTCACAAAATGATAGGATATTCCACCTTTTCGAAAGAAAATGGTGTCCACAATGCAACCCAAGTTTACCCAAGTAAATTTCTGTTGCAGCTCTGCACATGTCATACAACGCATTCGGAAACTGGCAGTAGCCATTAGTTGCTTTATAAACAGTACTCTGTAGTAATAGTCTGAAATAAAAAAAATATAAAAATAAAAACATCATTGCTTTCAAGACTGTTCTTTGAAATGAAAGCCAGCGTTATTGAAATAAGATAAAAAGTGCACATATATACATATGAGATGGCATATAAATTTAAATTATGACAAACCATTATTTCGTGAAAATAGATAAAAACTTTATTTTTATCCTGTATTTTAGCTGTAAAGGTCATCTATTATACTTCAGTGTTTAACTTCTAATTCTACATTATAAATCTTGATTAATTTGTATATCTTATAGCCTCTAACTTTATAATTAAGACTTTTTTTCCCAATTTTCTAGGAACCATTGAAATGAATATCAATACATCAGGTTTATACTACTAAGAAATAAAAACATTTTACATTTTTCTCAGAAACTCATATTTACATTTATCGTTGTCATTTTAGATTTCTAGTCGAGTCGAGTATTCGATCTAACCGTGTGTATATTACATTTTCCTGTCACATGACCCCATTGGAAGAGTCTGCTGACATGGATTTATAGTATTAGGTTCTACATTTTTATATTTGTATTTTAAATTAAATTATTTACAAACTGCTGATAAAGGTAAATAAAATAAAGCCCTTAGCCCATTAAATTACGGACAGTAATATTCCTGTATAGTTTCTACATCTACCTTATAGGAAAATGTTTCAGAAAGCACATTATTTAATTTTTTTCTAAAATCTCTCAAAATCCAGCAATACCATTGAGGAACGGAAATGTGGAATGTGTGCAGATTGAATTTCGTGTGGTAAAAACACCTACACAGATCCCAAGCCATAGGTAGAGTGCTTTCTTACTAAAACATTGCTACAGAAATTTTTTATAATTAATAATACTATTATTTGAAATTACAGAAAAATTGTAAAATTAATAATACTGTTATTTGGAATTACATATTATAAATAAACTCAGGGTACACAATTGTTGCACCGCCTGTGGTTCCTCAGTAGTTAAAACGGGCGTTAAACACTAATTAAAGAAAATGGTTGCAAGACACATCCATATTATTTAGCTAAAACCTTAAAAAATGTAACTTTTGTCTAATTTTTTCTCCACTGCCATGAACAGAACTCAAAAGGAGGGGATTGGCGGTTCCGTAAAGCAAGAGATAACTTCAGAACTTATTTAGATAAACGATATATAATAATCACATTTATATGCCTGTTTCAGGATATGCACCGATGAGCCCCCACCCTGGATATGCTACGATGGCGAACGTTCAGGCGGAATACCCTGCTAACAGCTACACACCCTATCCGGCGGCGGCGTATTCATGCGGTGGCGGAGCAGGAGGGCCCGGCGGTGGCGCCGGTTCGGGAACAGGAGGCTACCCCGGAGCGATACCCACGAGTTATCCGACTCCAGCTTCCAGTGGCTACTCTCCGTCTCCTTGTTATAGCATGCCGCCTCCTCAGCATCCACCCCCACAACTGGACAAGGCGCCGAACAAAGACGATACGTGAGTACCTGTGCCTCAGATATTAAGTAGCACATAGAAGTCTCTGTTCAGCACAAGCCTTTGAGGGACGTCTTCGGTGAGGTAGGCGGAAACAGCATGTAGGCATGAAGTGCATCTCCCAATAGTCAGACATTCCGATAACTTTGTTTTACTGCAGACATTGACATTTTCAAATATCAAAAATGTTATTGTAACGATAAATGTAAGTTACTGTTAATAGTCATGTAAGTGTCTTAAAGTTTCTCTCATCAGAACTGTAAATACATTTTATTGTGATATCTCTTGGAACTGTTGACAAGGGTTTATTTTTTAGAATAATTCTCTCTATAAAAATACATAAAATGAAACTCATTGCGATATCGAGCTTGCTAGGTATGTGGGCAGTGGGTGCATGCGTCGTTCCAGATGTCTTTAGCTGTTCTTACAACTTTTATTTTCCAAAGGTTCAATTGTGCTTTTGTTCTCAAGAATTTACATATGTTCCCTAAAAAATCGATTAATGAATTAATAAAGTTTCTTTTTTATAATGAACAGAAAATAAAGCTTAAATTCTTCTAAAGCAGTACGTTTGTTCAGAGGCACTCAAATTGTATAGATAAACATCACAACATGAAACCTTCTAAGACATTTTTTGAAATATAATTTGAGTGTGCAAGAAAAATACGTTTTTTTTTTTTTTCAATAAAAGTCCGTTATTGCGATTTCCAGAGATAAAAATATTTAATCAGGAAGTTCTGATGTCGTTTGTTATTTTTAAATGAAAGCACATGGAAAGTATTTTTTATAAATAATATAATCTAACTATTACAGTTGAAACTGTCCCTTCTTACGTGAATAAATAATATTATTGATGCTCATAAGAAATAAGTGATGCAGTGATGTATAAAAGTCGAACACTTTTGAAAGATCCTGTATAAGTTACGTTCATTTGCTTGCTTGCAGCTGAAAATTGAGTTTTACAGAGCACATGCGAAACATTGCAATAAGGGAGATCCTGAAAATTAGAAATAATGTACGTGTTTAGCCGATGTCGCTTATTCTTCAAATTGTAGCTTAAACGCATTCACATAACGCTCTTAAATGTTTCCTCTCAAACATTCATAACTTTAAGATACCAAGACAAGAAGAGTTTACCTTTTCACAATTTATTTCTAAGTTTTCATTGCACTTAACGATTATCAACTGAAGGTTAGGAATATACCAAAAATCAATGGTGGTTCGTTTGATATAAAGTAAAGTGCCAGAAAATGTGTCATTTTTTGACATTTACTAGCAACAAATTTCAGAAAATGCAAAGCTATTTAAAAAAGCTATTAGCAATGGTAACATTAGTTATGTGGATCATGCACAGTGGTGCTTTGTCTCAGGTGCTACAAGTATTCCATACGTGGCGAAGAACGAACTCGTTTATCAGCTAGCTACCTGTACTAATATACCTTTACTAGTTTTGTTTAGGAATCTTTAAAAAATGTTTGCGCTTTTCATAACAATAGAGAATGTCCAGCTTTTTATATTTACCAAACACTCAGGAAACCACAGACCGACAAAATTCGTGTTGCAATATAAGCGAGGCACTTGATATATTTAATCAACCTGCCCTTTCGTGCTTCACCTATTAATCGCTGTTATTTTCTTCTTTTCCTTTTGTTTTTAATTTAAAGAGCGTTTATGTGCGAGGGATGCTGCATTGAAAATGTCACTTTGTAGCGTATAAACAAATTTTAAAAAATGTAGTTCAATTTCTGTATAAGATAGACCACATATATCCTCTTGTATATAAAATAAGAATAAATACAATTCTGTTTGCTTTTTCTGTATTTGTTACATTCTTTGTCGCTCTTTATTAAATACAACTATAACATTTCCATCGCCTTTAAAACGTGCCATTCGTACTACTAGAAACAGACATGTTTCGAGTTAAATGTGGAGTAAACTATAGACTTTCAGAATATTCAAGTCGATTTTAGAACTTTTCTGAGGTTTCTGAGTTTAGTCCCATTTTCTATATTAATAGTGGGGCAAAATTGTATATGTAGGCAGTTACATAATTTTGGTAACATGATATAATTTTCAACTTTTGTTATTTTTGTGGCTATATAAATAATATACAAGATATATTTCAATGTACAAACAATAATATTTTCATTTTTAAACATAATTACATAGCTAAAGGTCATTAACCTTACCTTAGAATCGTGTTTCTCCTGTCGATTGTATATATTTTCCTTCTTTCGTTATTTCTTTCTTTCTTTCTTTCTTACTTACTTACTTACTTACTTACTTACTTACTTACTTACTATCGCTTTTATGCACTATATAAAAATATATTTTAGGCAATGCCAATCTATGCAGCAGCAACCTGGGGCAAATATTGTGTGCACGATCGTTTTTAAATACTTCATTTAATGACAAGCTTGACTTCCTAGCATATATATATATATAGAAAACCAATTCTAATTTTTTTTTAATTTTATAAAATATTTTGCCTATAATATGGAATAAAAAGGATTGTCTAATATCCTCAATAGGCAAAGTGTGCTCATGAATTGATGAAAGAGAGTTAGAAAATTTTTATTATAATCGTTAGCACTTTCTTACAGAGCACCTTTTACCCTTGAATCATTAAATAATATTAATAGTTTTACATAGCAATCCTATGTTATAGAATATTAAGAATATTAATGTATTTAAAATTGTGAATTGAAATGTGTCTTATTTTTAATGATCGGAAGAAAATATTCATATTTTTCTTTACTTTTTAGGAATAGATCTCTAAGACATTAAGACATGATTGTTTTATACATATATATATATATATATATATATATATATATATATACACACAATTACATATGCTGCTTAGGTTTTATTGTGGCTGCAGATAGTACAGCATAAAAAATATTTTTAAGCTACTAAACACAAAATTCAATGTTGCACAAATGCTTATTTGAAAGTTGTATATTTGTTTAATTATTTCGTTTATTTTCGGACGCTCTTTAACATCTCTCAAGTCATCAGAGTCCTATTTAATTCATGGGTAAAATGGCGGATAAATTTTTCTAAGAAACCTCTTATTTCAAGCTTGAGATTCTTTTACATGCCTAAATATACGACATGGGACTCACAGCTTTACTTCCCTCCGAAGGAAGTCATACTTAGAATACTCTGGCTGGGTTTGAGCCCGCAATCTTGGATCTAAGAGATAAGTGTGGTTATCATTGGACCACCAATGCCAACAAAAAACAAAAAAGGAAAATCAAATATAGGTCATGTAGAATTGCCGTTTCTTTGCAATAAATATACTTAAATTGTGTGAAATAAGTATTATGCCAACGTGGTGTATTTTTTCTGTTTTAATGTCCATTATTTTTAACATTTAAATTAAGCTTTTATTCCATGTCGACCGTTTCACACCCTGAATTGAATGGGAAGCTAATGACCTGAGATGTTAAAGAGCGTTTGTAGATAAACCAAATCAACAACAATTTGGTGTAACATTAAATGTATAACAAATCGGTTCTCATGTTATAAGCATTACACATCATAGTATTTACCTTGTATCATTCACTTCGGTATTGCACTCTTATTGGAAACAGATTACGAGCTTATCCAACTTCTGACGTAGTGTACGGTATCTCGCCACGCAGTTACACTGGCTTTGGTACATTTTGAAATTCTCTAATAATGAGCAATGCGATTTTTAAACGTCTGCTTTACACGCCTTCTTTCTCAAAAAGAAGTTTGGATATATCTATACAATTACACTTTTTCTATTAAACCGGTGCCACTGAGACACAAGAAAATAAATCCTTTAGTGTCTAATATTACATATACAACAAATGTTAGAATTACTGCATCATTTCAAACAAGTTTTCATTTAACTGGTAACATAACATGTTATTGATTATTTCTTGCGGAAATGTAAACGGATGTATGACTTATTGAAAAGCAAACCGATGCTTGTGGCAATATTACTTACAGCAGGATCCAATTGAAGATTCTAACGCAGCATGTGGCAGAACTTGCAGCAGTTTGCAACTCAATCAGTTGATATCACTACCGCACAGGTGTAAAATTACCTCACTCTTTATATCTTTTATTCCGAGGCACTCAACTACACCTGCAAACCTCCACTGCAGGCTACTTTACCAAATGAAGGGGTAAGCATACTAGTTGCTGACTACGTGCAAAGCCTTTTCCTCACCAAACATGTAGCGTTTGTGTAAGTATCTCTTCTGCTCTATTTAGAGTAATCATTATTAGATCAATTTTTCTTTCACAAATAAATGTTTTATGAACACTAATATATCTCTGGAATTAATTATTATAAATAGTTCTCGGTTTCTGTTCCAACGTTCTTGGTGGAATTTATCTTGAGCATTTTTCGAATAAATAAACTCCAAATAGCAGTATAATTTCGATGTTCTTGGACTCAAATAGCTGCAATACCATAAGTTAAGGTAGACAATCGGAATAATAATTATAAAATAATAAGTAAATCATTTTTACTCTTATCTGTACTGACAAAAAGCCTCAGTTCGAGCAAACAAAAACCGCGCTAAAAGTCAGTTATAGATCATTGACTTATCTCTGTATTCAATGGAGATGCTTGTTTTAAAGGATGTTCGTTTAACCATCCTTCGCATCGGGTTCGAACAGTAAAGAGCATTTACTTCCCTGTGAATTCATTTATATCTGTTCCTTTTACAGAAAAGCCAATAACGCTACTGAATTCAGAGGTACTCGTAAGTAATAGAAATACAGATGAATTTTGGCGTGATTTTGTTTGTTTGAATTCAATAAAGTAAACTCTCTGGGGAGCAACTATGGCGTCAAGTGCTTACAATGTAACGTTAAAGGTAAAGTTGCCAAGCTACATTTGCCGTTTGTTTAAGGTTTCAACAACTTCAATACAATTTTTATACGAGTTTATCTCGATCCTGTTGCAAGCTTCCATCTACAGTTTCCTCTACATGAAGCCTTCTCCTAGACTTTTGTCAATTGAATTTTCATTATAAGCTTCGAACAAGTTCGTGTAACCTGAATAAGCATTTTAATATGTTGGAAATGTCTCAGAAAGTCTTTGTATCTGTCGAGAAGAGGCAGTGAAGTATTCATTCCCTCTATACAGTGCGATGTAGATCATCCGGTAATCACCTGATAGGGACAGAAAGCAATTAAATATTAATAGCATAGCAAAAGGGATATTGATCACTTTATCTAACAGAAGCAAAAGTTGATGGAAGAGATTACGGCCCTAATCCTGTGAATTTCTTGATATTTTGCTGGTGGTGGTCATTCGTGCACTTACCCTATTAAGTAATTTAAAAACCTTTCGGCCATAAAATGGGTCCGTTTTACTGCCAATACCTATCACCGCCACCTTTGCACGTCTTTTCTACCACTGTTCCTCTTTACCCTTTAGAATCATCGTACTTAGCAATCTACTGTAATTGAAGTCAGATTTTCATCCCCACCCCTCCTTCGGAGATGGTGGATACAAAATGGTGTGTTGGGTGTGTGTATTTAGGAGCAAGAGGATGCCTCTCTCCCAAGTTCCAGGGCCCTGCTTTTGTACAACATAAGCTGTAGTGTGTGTAGCATAGTCGAAGAGTACAGCAAGGGAATCTAATCCATTAGGAGTGGTAGGGAGGATATAGCGGTGCCACAGGAAGTGGAAGCTCAGCTATTTTGTGAAGACGACCGCCTCCTCCTCCTCATCATCATCGTCATCCGCTCTTAGCTCACGTTGACAACAAACTCGAGAAGGTCGTAGCGGCGTTTTCTCACTCCCTCGTCCTCCCCAGTTTGCTATCGAAAGATTGAGCCTTATTGAATAACAATCGGGAATGCAGTATAAGAGCGTAGCTTTAAGTTAAAGATATTGTAATCTCTAGAAATGCAGAGAATTGTCATGTTTATTTATTTTTTCATGAGAAATTTAGGTATACATATACAATATTTCAGATTTATGTTAGTTAGTATTAAACTACTCTTTGGAAAGTGTGTGTTCTTTTGATGCTTTAAGTAATACGTTAACTTAGTGTCATTTCTGAACAATCTGAATTTCCTAAATATTATTGTAGTTTACATCACTCATAAAAAATGAACCGCCTAAAATGCACAATTTCCAAAAGCTTGTTTTTACGATGTATAGTTGTACTGATGTGAGTCATCTATAAGTAAATGAATACAATTTTTTTTTATAAATCATAATTCTCGTTCATAGTTTATTTTTTCCAGTATTTCAGGAGATGATGAACTTTCCACATCGTCGATATTCTTCATGTAAGAAAAATTTAATTCAAATATTGAATGAAAACCACAAACTCGTAAAAACGAATCTATGTTTTCATTTGTTTATATCCGTAGTTACAACGATAGGTGTACTTAATCGCTTTCAGTGTTTTGTTTCCCACTATTTCAAATGGAGTTCACAATTTCTTATCGTCAATATAACTAAAAACCAAGGTAGTATGTATTCAATATATTAATTGTCTCCGTGGTCTAGTGGTAGTGTTTGCAATTACGCTCAAAATGGTCTAGTGGTAGTGTTTGCAATTACGCTAAAAAATTCTGTCCATCACCTGCAAATGTCGATTACTAATTTGGATGTCCTGGGACTCCTATTTTTAAGAAATATTTTAGTATCTTTGTATGGATCGATGACGGAGAAGCATGCATGCTTTTGTACCGTTGACCAGAATAGTTTCGCTGAATGTACAGCGGAGCATACTGAAAAGGTTGCATAGATGTGGTTAAAACTCAATTTTTGTTAAGAAATTTTCAAATTATTTTAATAGAATTGTTAATTATAGAATCATACGTTTGTATATTCGTTAGACCCAGCTGCTGGGGTAAGTTTTTTTTTTTCCGGAATTTTTCCTTGCGCTGAGAAGGTAAATGCCAGATAGCTTTAAGGAGCCAATGTTAGAATATTTTTTCATCCATTACAGATTAATTTGAAATTGAAGCAAGGAAATTATTTGGAGCAAGGTAGTTAATATATTTTTGACGTAGCAACAAAATAAACACAAAAGAAATAAAAAGAATAGAATAAGTTGTTTTTAATAGATAAGGCTTTAATGAGCTGTACTTTCAAGAATAAAATATAAACATTGAACTGGAGAGGGTTAAAACCGAATACCTAGATCAACAACATGCTAAGCATTGAAAACGTTAAATTTGAACAAAGTTAAGTAATTAACAGTAAATATAAGTCATCCAATAAGCTTAATTCTGAAATTGAAATCCCATAAAAATTATGAAAGGAAATATTTCTAAAACCCCTCTTGCTCAGGTTATAGAACCCCCGCTTTCGGTGAAATATTCACTGTTTAGACAAAATGACAACGGGCAAGTTAAGTTGAAAAATTTAAAGTTGTCTTATCTTAAAAACTGCATTAAATGTTTATTATTATAAAAATTATAATAAAAATGCGCATTCTCATATTGACCCTCCCCCCTCAAATATGAAAAATGCTTTTCGTTCTCCTAAATGTGGGTGTAAAAATTTCCTGTTCTAAAGGCTATTTTTCACGAAACTTTGGTGCCGCTTTAGATATTTTAAGCAACATTCTTTCTGTAGTCTCCAATATTTGCTTTTTGAGAGTCGTCAAGAAGAGGAAGAATGGCGTTTGCATATTACTGACTCAAGTTGCAGAAATCGCGGTATTTTATAATTTCACAGACGAATTGGAGCATTAGCAATTAATGGTGGACATTTTAATGACGCAAGAAGACAGTAGTTATATCTTCTGGCTGGATGCTATTATGAGCAAGCAGATTCTAGCTAGAAATGCGTGCTGAAGCGACAGTCAAGGCCTCAATTTCCTTAACTTGTTCTATTCACCTCTCTACACTCCCCTCCTTTCTTCACTCTCCCCTCCCATGCTCACACATACTGTACCTTGAAAGCCCATTTTGTTAATTAAAGTAATTACTCTTAGTACGCCGAAAATGCCAGCAACCTTTTCCTAATTTGACGTGCGTAGAGAAAGGGGAGGAGAATCAGGAGTTAGTAAGGTCCCTTGCTGGAATGTCTCTATTCCCTCCTAATGACCAAACCACTGATACCTCAGTTAGAACTGGACCGTGTAATATCCACAACTTAGATTAGATTTCGTGATTTCACTGCCAGTGAATGCATTATTATAAAGGGACATATTGATATATGTTTTGTGGTTTAAGCTACACATCTAGTTCCTTGTACTATGTATGTTATATATAAATTGTCATGTTTAAATTAAATTTGTAGTTATTTAGACTGGAAAGTTTTTAATTGAAAGCCCTGTATACTGCTATATTATATGACATACATTTTTACACCTGTGGTGTGAGCTAAGAGTGCGTAGTGGTAGGAGCACTCACAGATATTAATAAGGAGACTGCCATTGCTACTTCTTTTATTCAACACTAATTATAAAATACACACGTTAATATTTCCTCTGACACTGAAGGATTACGTTAATCATAATAAGTGAATATCTATACGTTAGGCCATTAGGGCCGAACGGAACTTAGGGGTAGTGTCTCGTAGAGCCGAGGATGCAGGGCGGCCACAGGACAGGCGGGGCGACGCGTGAGGAAACAAGCGTGGAACAGACCAGACAGCCTTTGCTACCTCCTAAATAGCTTTGCAATCGCCTAGAGGCATCTTTACATTATGTTGTAATGTTTGTCAATTATGGTATACCAACGCCCTAAGTTTGAGTTATAGTACCAATGAAATTATGTTATGTGGGTAGCGGAAGAATCTAAGTCCAGCATAATTCTGCTGGTTGCTAAGCGAACGATTGTTGATCTCTACGGAAGTGGTCAACCTAATGAGTATAAATAGTTAGCACTTTCTGATTCGATTAGGTAATGTAAAAACAAAATATTCAAGCAAATAAAACTGTTTGTATAATAATTTTGACTAATTATCAATTTGATGCACCCCTCGGCCCCTCGGATTTGATGTGACAATATTAACAATAAATATTTACGTAGAAGATTTAACAAAAAAAATTGTTGAACCTGAGCAAGTAATGAAAATATAGCTCAATTGAACTTAGAACTTCAGTAAAATAAGAATACTCGTTAACATTTAATAACACCCAAAATTCCACAGTAAGAAATGCAACTTAAAACATTAATTAAATATATTCTAAGGTGATTTTAATATACCGATTACTTTATAAAAAATAAACTATAATAATACGTAGAAAAATTAATAACTTAAACAAATCACCAAAGAAGGAACAAAGAAAAACCAAAAAGTTAGGGAGAGATTTATAAACTTCAAGACAGAGGAAAACTGTTTTTATGATTGCATAGTGCATGAAGTTATAAAGCCCCAGGTTAGATCCAATATGACACGAGAGTAAAAGTGCTGTGCATTCAATCCTACAGAAAATGGTGTCTTACTGAGGAGTAAAGAATGTCACTTACATCAGTTTTTGCTTTACTCTTCAAACGTTGCTACTATCATTTCTTTTATTCATATACGTTACTAAATGGTTTCGTCCACAACTAACTGCAGTCTTCAAAGATTTTGGTTCTTGAAATGCTTCATTCCTATAACTAAATTATCTTAACAAAATTTGCTTCTAATTCATATTAAAGCTGAAACATAAATTGTTCTATAATTTTAAAAGCCTTTAGCAATTAGTTTTCCTTGTCTTCCAATTGTTCCTGACATCACAGAGTTTACTTCCAGAATATGTATATAACATTTTTTACAAAAATACATGCTGCAACTAAGATGAGCTCTATTGAGGGAAAAGGAAAATTTTGAAATTTTATTTACTAAATTTTTGTTGAAGCAGTTTCTAGCATCCCAAACGAGATGCATTACTTTTAACTCGTCACTTCAAACGTTTTCTTGAAACTCTCTCGTTCTGCCGCAGCAATATCTAAGGCTAGTTCTCCACTGTGTAGCGCTGAGTAAGAGGGATGAAATTAAGGAAGGGGTGAAGATAAGGGTTGAAGGAATGGGAAATCACCCTTCTCGCTCCTTGGCGCAGGGGCATGTACAGCCTCCAGCTAATTAGAATTGGTTCCGTTTTATCGAGGGCCATGTCCGCTCGATATTCCTTAGATCTCCACTTCCAGATCAGTTTCGATTTTCGATTACATTAACAGGACAATTTCCTTGCGTTGCTTGTATCAATAAGGTATTACTTAGTGGCACTGTTATGAGTGATAAGCATGTGCGTACATCTTTATTACCAGTCTATAACAATTGAAATCAGTCATTGTTATATAACAACGTTCTTTTTGTTTTTTTTTTTTGTTTTTTTTTTTTTCGATTATCGCTTCCTTCCATATTTCAATAAAATAAAGTCTATTTCTAGGTTGTCCGAGAACGTTGCAATTTAAAACACTATTGAATCAATATTAAATTGTTAATTTTAATCGCATGATGTTTCTTATGAGAATCTGCAAGAGCTTCTACCGGTTTTCGTCTAGTTATCGTTGAGTTTAACAACTGTTTCTGTAAGCCTGAAAGGCCTACACTACATCATATTTCATTAGCAAGTAGTTTTACATCGCATCATAATCCCTTTAAGGCGAAATCCTTTATAATAAAGCACCCTTAGAGAACAGGATGTGGCGAAAATATACTACCACCCGATATGCAGATCCACTTGAAGTTCCTCACCCTCCTGTCACGTGCAACCTCAATTTTTAAACCATGTACGCTACTCGGTGGTCGCTTTAGTGTGGTTCATATTTATACTACTTTGTATTCGTCCGTCTTTAAGCAGTAGGCCATTGACGCTGAGTGTGTTGAACAGTTATACCTTCACAAGTTCATTATGCAGCTTAGCGACAGTGTTGTCATTACTTACTTTCCAGACCTAGTAAATACATTTGATTAATATATTTTGCCTCATTATAAACAGTAACTAGATCTATATTCACAATTCTGGTACTTAAAATAAAATATGATATATCAATGTGTATTCCAGTTAGTTTTCATCTCCCCTTACATAAAAGTAAAGAAAGCAGAGTAAGTATATGTTTGGTTTTATTTACATCGAAATTTTCAACACCTCAGCCAGCCAACACAAAAAGATCTGATGACTAAATTTTCATGTACTCACCTTGTTAAGCAAAACTGACATTTTGTCTGCAAACAGCTCTCAGTTAATGCACTCCTTTGCGTGAATATACTATTAGATTTATTGAAGGACGCTTTAAAACGTCTTTGGCTATTAACGTACCACTCGATTCAAGGCATGAAATGTCCGATAAAACACTTGCGGAACCAGCTTTAAAGTCAAAATTGTTATATATATAAATTAACGGTAATAATAAAAGTAGATAAGGATAAAACACTTAGATAAAGTAACACTTGAGATCGCTATATTTCGAACTACTGGAGTTCTTCTATGGCAAGAAGCTAGACATGTGAAGGTCAATATATATGTATATATACATATATATGTATATAAACCGAGAGTGCCAAAAACGTATAAACACTTTCGCAGTAGATATCTATTCAATGTACTTCAAAGTTGGACCGAAAAACAACAGTAATGTGTAGTATGATTTTCTGTACACAGATGTGACTCGCATACATTGATAGCGTTGCTACGTGACAGGTAAATCAACAATGAACAAATGAAGCCAAGAGGCGCGTATGATGTTCTGCAAACAGATGTGACTCACATTAAGTTATGCTAGCATTACTTAAAAAAAATGGAACTTAGATTATCATTTTAACAGCGGAAAGCAATTTTGAAGTGGTATTGAAAAACCGAGAAAGTCGTTGAAGTTCAAAGGCAATGGAGACGTGTGCACAAAACAGGTTCTCCGGTTCTAACTCCGTTGGACATCTACCTCTGGGGAACTCTTTAAGGATGTTGTATACCGTAGAAAACCAGCTACAATGGCAGCATTTAGGGAAGAAATTGCAATGGCATGTGCTGCAATCGCTGAGGACACTTTTGCAAACGTTGCTGAATCAGTAGTTCAACATACTCAGAAATGTATCGACGTCGATGGTGAGCATTTTGAGCAAGTGTTGTAACTGTAAAAGTCTAAGATGATTAGTGCTCATCATTTTCTATTAATGTGAATTCATTTTTTTTATGTTAACACAGTTTTTTCTTTGTTTGAAGTGTGTGCATATTTTTGGCACCCACTTTGTATGTATGTGGATGTAATTGAAATGAAAAATGAAGTAACTCTTGGAACAATGTAACTAAAATAACAAAAGTTACAGAAGCAGAAATAGAAAAAAAAAAAAACACTTGAGCACTTCTCTCCCTTTGAAAATAAACATGAACTGTTCGAAATATATAAAATTGTGTATTGTGTATTATATATAAGTTCAAGAAAACAAAACATGCCTAAATGTGTCATAATGTGGACGCCCTTCAATATTAATTGAAAGAGAAATGTGTCAGTATCAAGTAAAGTTCAGAAAATTAATAAAATAAAGTTCTTTTAAGGTAATTTCACAGCTACCAAATGCATTTTGGAAAAAGGTTTCAGTAGAGACTGTGCACAAAGCTGTAATGAGAATCAGTATTAAATACATATTTACTCCGGTATCCAACTGCGTGATATATCCTAACTTTCTGTGTTAGTAATTTGCGACTAGCAGAAGTGCGAAAGTAGCAGATCTAAACATTGCCCTCGAATCCATTAGCGAATTTCTCATTTAGTGAAATCTTTGACATTATCTATTCGTGAAAACAACGGTAAAATAACAATGGATAATTACTTTTCTGTGTTCAGTTGGCAAATGATTTTGTGACAAACCATAAGCTATTAGTTTTGAGGACATTGAGATAGAATAAGAAATGGATACGTGGACTGGTTTAACCAAATAGGAATAAGTAGATATTGTTATCTCAGGTTTGCTATAATGAGAAGTTGAATCTGGTATTATTTATACCTAAAGAGTCAAAGTTCGTTACTTTACTTCCAATAATACACTCTATGAGATTCGTAAGTAACGATACAAAAATCCCAGAAATAACAAATTCTTATAATAGCACGAAAAGGGGGTGAACAGCTTCGACCAAATGACATCGCTATATATTGCACGCAAAACTAGATAATGACCACTTACATTTTTTGCAGAAAGTTGGACTCAGTAATGGTATCTCATGTATCCATTACCGAGTGTGAAGCTTATTTATAATTTCCAGTGATAATCCGATTGAGAATGAGTGGCATACTTAGAAGAAAGCATCAAGAAACATCTAGTGACAAATAAAACTAATCTTAAATAAGCAATCAAGGCACAATGGAAAAATAATCAAGAGAAACTATGTAAATAAATTGGTGACTTTGATTGCCAAAGGTTGCAGGAAATCCTCAGAAAAAAGAGGACCCACCAAACGCTAAAGAGAGCACATAATTTACAATTAATATATTGTGTGGTATTCAAACGAATTTTCTTGAGGTAAAGAAGGTTAATCTTCCTTTGACTCTCTGTTTGTATACACTAAGAAGACTACTTGAGTTTTGTTAATAATATTGCAAACAAAATAATATCATAGTTGATTCTGTTTCTTTATCTATTTATTTTATAATAAACTGAATGCTCAAAATAAAAATATGATAAAACCAATATTCACTATATAAAATGTCTAACAGTATAATAGCTATTTATGAAGCAAACGTTAAAAAATATATATTTCATGATTAGGAATGTTTGAAAAATAAGAGCGCTATTTTAATATGTTTCGAAACATATCGAGATAATAAATAAATTATATTATATATTATATATAATTCTTACATCGCCTATAGCTGCAAATGTTATACGCGCTCTATTTTCACCTGTCTGTTAGTGTACTGGTCAGCAAGTGGGAGAGAGAGAGGGGGGGGTGTTAATATGTTACTATAGTAACAGTTGCTAGCTGCCTGCCTGTTTATCTCGGCCAAGAAGAAAGAAGCCGTTGAATATCGCCCATAGTTGATCATGGTGCCGTAGAAGAGACCTTAACACCTCCAAGGAGTGGACAAACAAGGGCTTACTGTTCGGACAGTATGAACAAGAACTTCTTGTGCTTTGCTTTTTCCCAAGGAAAAAAAGGAGATGGTGCTGTAGTGGAGCTCTACTATTAGCCGTCCTTTAGTTACATGATCTTTCTCCCTCTTTCTCGTTTTAATATAAAGGACCAACTTCCATATTCTCAAGATGACAAGAGTAAATTATTTAATAATGGCAGAGGTGATACTGTAGTTACAGAGCCTATACGATGTTACACTATGGGAAGGTATACAGCTTATTCAAAATGTCATGCATTGTTGTTAAAATGTATTTGAATATTTCTTACACTTAGCACTCAGAACATGAAAGTGCCTAAATAGAGGAGTATCTGGTAAAAAATCACCTCTTTTTCCCGTCATTAACTTTTTTCATTCCTATATAAGGCAAATACAAAACTAAAAACTATTCCATCAACTTTTCACAGGCAGAATACTAAATGCAAATGTTTTAAAACTCATCTCAAAACCTATTGCAAATCTACGACAACAGGTTAGAATACCTTAAATTGCTAGGAGGAGCGTGTGGGTGCTTAGTAAACATTATCACATACGTAAGTTAATAATAATAATAATAATAATAATAATAATAATAACAATAATAATAATAATAATTTGCAAATGCAGCGAGACAATTTGCTCCAACTGGCCTATTCTGAGATAATCGTGAAAAATTTCTCATAGAGTTTAGTCTTGAACAGTATTCATAAATCTTTATTTACGTCACTTTTACAGGAAGTGACTTTTATTATTATTGTTATTATTATTATTATTATTATTATTATTATTATTATTATTTACTGTCAGTAGTCTTTGTATACGATTCTGAAATTGTCATACAGTTATTTCCTTAAGTACTTAAAATTCATTCAGCTCATGAATACATTTTTCATTTATATATTTCTTTAGAGTAAGCTTAAACTACTGCCTTTACATTTTTTTCATACACAAAGAAAGCTTATAATACAATATTAGCCTCTAATTTTAGAATTTCATATGCTAATTTCAAATTTAACTTTATGCTGTGATAATTGTTCTCCCATTATGTATTATAAGATTAAAAGTGACATAGGCTACTGTTCTCGTCTTTTGAAGCTGTTTACATAGACAGTAGCACATTACAGTCCATAATCCACGCCATTCAATAAACGGTTAAAGTAGCTAACAAACAAACAGTTGAAAGAGAGAGATTCAGGTAATATAATGAGCTTCCACATGAAAGATTACATAAATCTTACGAAGTTATGGTAAAAATTAATTCCAAGTAAATTAAATGAAATATATGATGAATACAATAATTAATTGTTTTAATGGAAAACAAAGTTAATGAGGATGTTATATTAGCACATATGTTAGATTTCTTAAATACTTTAACACATGTACTTCCTTCATTCTTAGGATGGGTACTAATGAAAAAAGAAAGAAAGAAAGAAAGAAAGAAAGAAAGAAAGAAAGAAAGAAAGAAAGAAAGAAATTGTATCCATACATGCCACACACCAGACCAAAAATAAGTGATGAACTATTGTGTATACTATTTAACACATTTTATGTAATGTGAGTTACACCAAATAAGCATCAAGAAATAATAATAATAATAATAATAATAATAATTTAATTAAATGACGGTAATAATTTAATAATTGAAAGCGGTTACCTCATAGAAACTGGCTAATAATCCCCATTCATCACTTTCACTGCAGCCTGAAGTTGTTAATTCACCTGATGTGATCATTAGTTGATAGATAACAGTGTATTAAAAACAATTCATTTTGAAAATTGTATTTTTTCTACTATCACAACGTACTCAATGTACTTTTTATTTCGAGTGTGAAATACTTTTCGGCAAATTTGTTAAACTCAATTATAACTATTGTTTTCTCGCCACTGTTTAACTCTTTTGTGTTTAATAAATATTAGAATTGAATTTCACTATGATGTGTAATTTTATTTTATTTAACTAATTAACTTGTTTTTATTCAGATACGAATGAATAATGACTGTCAGTAGCCCGTGGATTTTTATGAATATAAAATATTATATGCATAATTACAGTTTGTTTACCATATTTACGTATATGTGCACTACTTTTGTGTAGCAGAATGTCATGCCGTCAATATCATGTGGTTTAGGAATTGAACACAGGATCTCCAGATTAATAATCGCAGGCACTACCACTAGGCCATGGGGGGGGGGGGTCACCATCTTGTATTAATACTAAACATTTTAAATATTTGTCAATAAAAATCTGTTGATTGAAAGCTCTTTAGTTTTGTTTTGTTTTGTTTCTTTTCGTTCCCTAGTTAAGTTTAAAACAATATCCATATTCAGCTCTAATAGCATAATGAGACAAAATCTTTGAATGTCTTTATTCTGATTACTCTCTGAGGAAGCTTCGTTTTGGATAAGTGAAATCTATCGGGAAACTGAGTTTACATTTGTAATTTTTAACAAGCCGAATATACGTGTAGATAACTTGCAATGATAAAACTAGTTTTTTTTTTTTTTTTTGTAATTTATTTATAGTGATATGTAGAACTTATTCTAAAAATGTGCCTTGTTTTCTCGCGGGAAAAAATATTCCCATTTCTCTTATCATAACATTTTATGAGGCATCTACGTCGACGAGCTTTTATAAGGTTTTGCTTATATTCATGAGATTAATTTAATTATTTCTATGATTGAAATTTCCCTTGTGTTTCCTATTTTATTGACATATTTTTATACCTGCTTATGAGAGAGACCTATGGTTGTTTTATTTACTCCTCTCTGTAGCAAAAGAAATAATCAATAATAAATTACTAATCCAAGCAAAAAACATGAACTGAAATACCTGCTTCATTGCCTAATATAAGCCGCCACGGGTGGCCGAAGTCGTTAAGGCGCGGATTGTGAGCGGGAGGTCTAGGGTTCGAATCCCGTCAGGACCGTCCTCCCTAACTGAGTTTTTTCAGGTTTTCCTCAGTCTTCATAACTGGCAAATACCGGGGAGGTACCCTAAGCTTAGACCTGGAACTGGAACGTTTCCTTCCTTAAAAAAAATCCTTTCCCAGAATATAATTTCATCTCATTCATCATCAATGTCACCGCCTGTGGTGGCTCAGTAGTAAAAACGGACGTTAAACACTAATCAAAAAAATGCGTAATATATATTGGTACTAATATGAATTCAAATTATTGAGTATATTACAGAAAAAACAAATTACATCTGTTATAACAGCATCAGTTCATTTTATGGAACTCTATATAAAGGCAGTGGTGCAAGAGGAGTAACCGCAGAATTTGGTGGCTTTACAGTTCAATTTTAAAATATAATCAGTACACTTTATTCTTGGGAGAAGTCATAATTATGAGACAAAAACAAAAGAACAACATATAAAAAGGAGAACTGAAAAATATTTCAGGTAATGTAAAAGATAATAAAAACTAAATTTCAAGGTGTTCTTTCTGTTTCCACTACTTTTGTACATTGCCTCATTGATTAGATTACAAAATGATAAAAACATATACTACTTTCATTTTCATGTTCCTTATTTTGGTGCTGAATGTAATAGTGGCAGACAGTAAGAGAAAGTTTAAATAATGTAGCCTTACCTGTTATAAAAACTTTATCCACTGCTCTGGCATAACCGCTTCACAAGTTCGACATAACACCATAATGTTTGCGAGTGTTAAAGATATGGACGTTGAAAATGTTTCGGCTTCTCCATTTCTCTGGATCACAACAGAGATGAAAATTAACAAAAAATGACTATTATTGCCTTCAAGCATGTCCTGCAAATTTACCAGTTATATTTCTCTCGTTCATTCTCAACTATTAGTGACTGCTAGTTTTGATGCATTTCTTGACACTTCTTTACAAGTTGTTCTGGATTTCTTTTAATTACTCGTGTTAAATGTTTCATCATTAATAAACAACTGCCAATGTGTAGCATATATAGGCAATCAAGGTACCTAAAAGTATAATCTAAAAAATAATGTCTATCATCTAAGAATGACTGTACCATATGCATTTCTTGAATTTATTGACATAAACTTCATGATATCCTGACTCAATTCAGTTTTGCACTAAATGATTCAACTGTTAAAAAGTCACACCATACAAACTACCTGAACAAAAATAAATAAATAACGCAAACCTATGTGATTGTAAAAAAACAGTTTCAAAAAATGTAGCAGAAAGCCTTTAAACGTCCTAGCCATATGCTTAACTGCATCCATATACAGAAGCATATTATTCCAAATATTTCTACAAGTATCAATTTTTTTATAATGATAATTTTGTAAAGTAATTTGGTAAATACTATATCACTATCTATTCAAAGAAAGGTGTGAGAAAGATATTCAGTATTATTAAGAGTGTTTTAGAATAAAATATTTCTTGAAAAATAGTAGGAGCAAAAGTATCAAGTGAAGATATCCAAATTGTATCTGGCCATATGTCACAAGATACAAAGCAATTGCAAGCATTTCCAAAGAGCTGTTTAAATTTATAGTTTGCCCACGGTGCGAAAGGTATATTTTATCATACTACCTAATTTTTTTTAGAATATACCGTTTTTAAAGGGCAAACAATCCCTCGCCTTGGGACTATATCTTTTCGCTATGAGGTGGAAGACTCAAACGATACGATTCCTACACTCTGCTGTAATGCTGATATGCGTGAAGTTATCTACGGGACTGTCCTTATTTACATTTTCTTGTTCCTTGGTAGTGTTTAGAATTGAGTTCATGTTACGTGACAGATATGGAAACAATAACATGCTGCATGTTCCGAACCAAAGTACAGTTATGACCAGAGCTCATAAAGCGTTCTAATAAGCTGTTTGGATATTTACTGGGTCATTTCACATAATGGAAATCCTCAAATATTTCTTATGAAAGCAGAATGTCCACTTTACTCAATTATTAAACATCTGCAGGCATCAATTCCGATCTCTTGCGCGGCAATACAATGCGTAGGAAATTCACCTAGTTGACCTAATTAACTTCTCTTCCGTAAGAATACGGCGGTTCGGAACAAGTTCCTTTTTCATAAAGAGAGCCTTTCTTTGTAAGTTTTAACAGTTTCGCGATATGGAAGACGATTGCCAGAACATCGCTATATCACTTTTCTGCAAAAAACCTGTCTTCACCTAGTATCGTAAACAAAAACCCGTGCTTCAAGTCATATTTATGTACTGGCATAATGAACGATGAACAAATATCACACAATGAAAGCACCGAATAACCACTCACTGGCAAGGCCCTCCAGCTAACTACATGCATTCATGTGCATTATGTGGCCTTGACGACTAACAGAACTCTCGGTAAGCAGCCGCGCTCTGCCGCCCTTACTCTGAAAACCTCGCTGTATTTCCATTAGTTATGGGAACCTTATCAAGTACGTGCATTAAATAAAAGTGTGTTTATTTTGATGACAAGACATTTATATTCCGGTAGTTCTAATGTTTTACAGAGAATAGGAATCGGAAAGGTTGCGAAAAGAAAAATAGAAGCAAAGAAATATTTTTAAAAAAATATATAATTTCAAAATGAAATACAGAATTCTCTCTTCTTCAAATTGTGAGGTACTTACAATTGATTGTGTTAACATGTTTAAATAGTGAGAAATAAATAGTGTGCACAATGGTTTGACTACTTTCTCTACAAATGACACATAAATATGAAATGTTTCAACTTACCCCTTTATGCAAAACAAATTAACATATGGCCTAATATCTGTGTAAATATCTCTAAAGGTATGTTTCTATTTTGTTTCTCTTCCTTTTTAAAAAAAAAAAACGTATTAGTATAAACACGTAATATAAAAATTATAGATGAATTTTTATACTCTCGAGGATTTGATATTCACGAGGCATTGATACAAACGAAATTCCTGTAGTTTAGCTCGCTATTTTTTCGACACTTTCTTAACACAACAATTTTAATTAATTTTGTCAACAAAAACCCTCCATTCTGAGTCCAACCAATAGTAAAATATGTTTGTTAAACATATGGAGTTTGTCTAATCACAATTAGCATGTAACAATATTCCACTTCAATGTCTATAGCATGAAAACTGATTTCTTTGGTTGTTACTTTCAAGTCACTTGTCAGAAGACTGCGTTTCCTAGTCTTCCTTTTTCGGATAATTTGAGTGAAGTTTGGAACAATTTTCAATTGGATCCTGTGATTAATAACCGCGCTATTTGTTATTTTAACTATCTTTTTTTCAGAATCTTTAATATCGTGCGGTCAGTTTCCTCCTCCTCCCCCCCCCCCCGGAGTGTTTACCTATGAGCAAGCTCGCCGCTCGTTAGCCGGATCTCGGTCATAACGCAGTAGGTTAAAACAATAAAACGAACCAGTCATACAACGATACATAACCAATTAAACAAGTCAATTATCAAATGAGGTGTTGCAACTGTCCGCCTTCATTTTCCACACATTTTTGGGCATCTCTTTAGGAAATTTTTCATCATTCACTGTGGTTCATTTTGAGAAACCCGGACAATTTCCTGACGAATATTATCTTTGATTTCTTGTATGGTGTGTGGATTCATCTTATACATGGCATTTTTTATTTATCCCAGAGATAATAATCGCAGGTTGTTACATTGGGGGAGGCCACAAATAATAAATCTGTCTTGTGGAAACATTGTGAATTGTTCTCACGGAATTATTAGCAGTGTAAGTAGTGACAGAGTGTTGTTAAAAAATGTATAATCACGCCCCCTATCGGTAAATTCTCTGAAAAAGGGTCCAGTGTCGTATTCACATAAGTAATATAATCAACTATTTGTTAAAAAAATTGGTCCTATGATTCTTGCACCAATGATTTAACACATATGAATCGTACATAAAGAACGCTGTGCCGTTGTAAACACACAAGGCACAATACACTTACTGTATACTAACGAAATAAGAAACGAACAATTCAAAACATCCAGGAACAGCTGCGCTACGACTGCGACAGTTAGCAGGGTCAATAAGTAAGCTAGCAGACTTGTTATTCCCTCCATGGCGCGGTAAACAAGTGGCATCTCGCTGATAGGAAAAACTCCGCGCTACAGGGAAAAGCATCATTAATTGCACTGCACATCAGGTCGTCAGCATCCCATTCAAATCTGACCGTGAAACGACCGATAAATTTTGCTCATAGGACTTTTCTTTCAGGTTTGAGATTCTTTTACGTGCTTGAGATTAATTTACGACAAGGAATCTACAGCTTTACTTCCCTTCCGAAGGAAGCCATACTTAAGATTTTTACGCCCGAAAAAATCCATTGGCCCTAGCCGGGATTAAATCCGCGACCTTTGGTCTACGAGGCAAGTATTGTTACCACTAGAACACCAGGACAGGCAGAATTGTATTTACTATATGTACTGGTAAGGAAATTCAGATCTATTTGTTTTATTGATACTCCTAAAATAAAAATCGAGAAAAGTATATTTTATTTGACAAAATACTATGGAAGCATTGAGTATCAAAACTAAAATATGTATAGGTTCTAATCTCGAGAAAATATATATTGACCGATCTCTATTAAAATGAATAATCCCTATATGCATTCACGTTTTATCAGCAAGAAAAACTTTAAAAAAATGTTAAAACTACTACGCTACATAAGAGATGTTTATAAGAAAATAATCTAAACTGTAATAATCTAAGAAAATAATCTAATGTTTGAAATAGCAGTAGTGCTATTTTACCTGAAAATCGCACTGTGCATTATGTGCTATCGCTTGAGAATGCAATGAAGAAAGAGAAAGTTTAGTTAGTATGCTCGACCCGCAGGAGAGCTCGCTTGCCTGGTTTGCCCGGGCCTTAAGTCTGAGTGTGCATGTGTATACGTATGTATGTAATTTCTCTTCAACAATCCGTCAGCAGTATATTGAGTTGTAGCAGTGGGCAGCAGGCTCTCTGCAGACAGACCCAATATCGGACTAGCCCAAGCCAAGTGGTTCTCTTCTCTCTGACCAGGGGTGGAACAAGTTTTCATCGCATATCATCTTCCTTCTTAACCATTTAACTTACGCCTCAAGAACTGATTTTATAAATTTTTGTTCATGATTATAATTTCCCTTATTTTCTTTGCTTCGCATTATTTGGAACTTTGGCTAATGTGCAATGAGATGTCCAGTTTTCAATGAAGATAGATTTAGGTGCATAGGTATATCAGCAACCACTAGGGTAATCGAAAAGGGAGGCTGTGAATTAAATAATACCGGAAGGTGTCAGATAGTCTTTATGATTTTATTTTATCAGAGATCAGATAAATGTTTCACAAGTCTTGGGTTGTTCCACATACACACCTTTTTATTTTGTTTCGTAATAACCATTTTGTTTTCCTTTTACAATAAAATACCAGTGTTTTTTTTTTCAATTCTCTCTTTATTTAGATATGTATAACTCTCGTTTACTTCATATCCAATATTCACTGATTTTAAATTGAATCAACCAAGAGATGGAAAGATATGCTCTCAATGTCCTAAGTAAGTTCCTTAGGTGACTTGGTACTATATTTGAACTTTCAATTTCTAGTAAACATTGCAAAATATGTAAAGCATAGCTGAATTAAAATTTACCTATCTGAAGTCAGTCAATTCGATGCCCTGAGCCTATTCATACGTCACAATCTTTTTAGCATAACATAACATTTGTTTCGTATTATTTGGATGCATCTGATACAAATGTCCATCTAGTGCTTCTTCCGAGTTCGAAGGAAGCTAGTAGACTGATCAGAAACGCCCTCCCTGGATTAGAACAAATAAAATCGCAACAAAACCATGTCAAAGGTTAATTCGTTATTTTTTAATTCAATGCTGATATTCACTGCAGTTGACCAGTAGAGGTATTTGAAAACAAGCGCCACTTTAAGTTTAAGAGTGTATCTAGATGAAAATAGTTATGTACATAGAACTGATGACTTCCATATGCAAATTTTCAAATATTAATACATGTGAAGGCTTTCTATAAAATGATATAACACAATCTTAGAAGGCGAGCAAAGACTATCCCAACGGAGCCCTCTAGTAGGCAACTTCGGCGTTCTACAATTACCATTCAATTCAGGAATAAGTAAATGGCTTATAACCGAATTTTGGTGCGGTTTGTTTGTTCTAATTTGAGGGTTTTCTTGTAAAAACAAAGTAGACAGAAGATGTGATTGAGGAAGTACTCGTACTGTGCTATGGGATATGTAAAAATGAGACAGAAATATCTGTTCCCTTTTGAGCATTCGTTAAACCTAATTTGAAGCCTTGCTAGGCATGTCACACATTCAGAGTTAGAATAAGAATGTGCATGTGTCATATTGTAAGCGAATATGTTGTGACGTTTTAAAAAGTTCAAAAAATGTGTAGTTATATGCGTCATTTTTATATTAGCGGTGGCGAAGAAAATCAATCAGTCCCTAAGTGAGAAGGGCTTTCTTGCTTCTATATTATCTCATTATTATTGTTGTTGTTCTTATACGATATTTTCTTAATTATATATTTGTATATGCAACCTGCAGCTTATTTGAAACGCTACAAAATCTAGCACTACCGCCATAATCATCGTCATCCTTACATACTAGATTTATAATATATGCCTATGTTCCAGCTTTTGCAATACTATTGCCCTTTTCTTTTGTTCTGTAATGTTTTTGAAGGAATACTATACTTTAGGTGCTTGTTTACATATTTAATTTATGTTTACCTCTCACGATTTCTGGAATGAGACTGATATTAATTTTCTTTAACTCAAGTTTAATTTGATGTAGTCTTTTGTAGCTCTTACAACTCATTACTAAGATATTCCCATTATTTCTTAATCGAAGGTTAAGTTGTATGGCTATAGAATAATTTATAGAAATTACTCTCATATTTCTACACAAATTGCAAACTTTTGTGCTTAGCCAATCAGAGACGAAGAAAACATTTTCATTACAGTGAGGCTTTCAACTATAGCTATACCTAGAGCAAAATGAGCTTATAGCCGAGATAACTACCAAATCCCTTACTACTATGACATTATTAAATCCAATGTTCTTTTATAAAGTTGGCAAACCTGTTACTGAAAAACAGGTCTATTATTTTTCTGTAGTAATTTTGTGAATTTTCAATCGTGTTATTAGAAATCTGTATTAAAGTTAAAATATAATGTTCCTATATTTAACAAGCGCAATATATACTTGCATATACGCATAAAATTAAAAAAATAACTGTATTTTAATCTGTCATTCAAGTAAAAGTACGCGCCTTTCCGTGACTTTTGGCATTAATTATATTATTTAAAAATATCTTTATTTTGTTGTAGATGAGAAAAGAATGCCAAGCTGTTCGGCGTTCCACACAACATCCACCAGCATCCTTAGAAATAAAGTTTGTTAATGAATAAAACAGTTCTTTCTTCGAAGTTTTAACATGAGCATGAAAGTATTGATCAATAATTGGTCAAATTTGTTTTAGTGAAATTAATACAAGTCGAATTAAGCTCTCTTACTATGAAAACAAATGCTAGTGGCAGCTTAAAACATGGACAATTTAATGAGCTCAATTTTCCAGTTCCAGTTAGCCTTCTGTGGTCAATATCGAATGTCCTTTGCTTCCAGGAATGGAATAGTTTTATATCTTAAGGATGAATGTACCGAGTGTTAATGAACTACACCACAATAATTTCAGAAATTGTAAAGGCAAGTAATTTGAGATAAGGGATTTGCGGTCTGCGAAGGAATCTATTATGAAATTATATGTGATAAAGAATAAGAATTAGGTGCTGAAAACTCAGAGTTAACGGTAAACATTTACCTTTGAATGTATACGGCCCTGAACAACAGTTAACTGATTTATGTGTTATGTAGCTTAGTTTAGAAGAAGCTATCCATCTGATTCTCTGTTCTAATGAATTGTGGTTATGGAGAGCTTAGACTCGTGTCCTGCGAAATAGTTTACTTTTTATTTTAATTTTTAACATTTATTATTAAATAAATGTAAATTTTCAAACTCAACTGAATAGTAGTTAATTTAAAAAAGTAAAATAGTCAACGAGGCTCTAACTCTATAACAGTGATCCGCCGTTATTTGATGTCATTGTCATAACTACCGCGCCAGAGAAACATTTCCGGCCAATATCGCGTGGCATTATTTGCAATTCATTAATCAGTGGCGTACTGGCTCTTTAGTAGCTTAATGCTTAATTTGAGCAAGCAGGCCACACACTCTCTATCGCAAAATGTTTGTTTAGGGCCTTTCTAAATTTTTGAAATAATTGCAATGTAACACTCGGTAGACTGTAGTGCACAGTATACTTTCAGAAAACAAATTAGTGTAAAGCAGAGGATGTAATAACAATAATGCGCAACTGAATACCGAATATATTAATACAATGTTGAGGAGCAAATGCTTCAACCAAAGTAAACTGATTTTATTTTCAAGAAAAAATAAGTGCTCTAATCTATTTACATTTCTTCAATTTGTAAAATATTAAATGAGAGTTATAAGAAAATATCAACTTATTTTCATTAAGCAAAATATAAAATATAACAAATGGTACATTTTGGCTTACAATTTGTTTTATGTTAGGAGATATGCTGAAAATATTCTGACGAAAACTATGCAGACTTATTGAAAGTATGCAAAGATACAAACCTCAAAGAGCAGGCTTTTTCAGAATGTTTTTGTGCAAATCATTTCGGCGCCTCCAAGCAAAGAGTGCTTTAGGCTAAGAAGAAAGTGTGTTATTTCATTTCATAAATGACGTTTTCATGCCATATACAGAGTTTAGAGGTGCATTCTTGGTCAGACGCTTTCCGAAATGTAAATAATCATACAATTTCCCATTTCTACATTTGAATATCGTTGCATACTATTCTTTAGCTAATCTTTAAGTACGTTATATAAATCCGTTGTTGAAAATTAAAACTCAATATGCAATAAGATAGAGCGACATTCTTTTTTAAAAATAAAGCTGTTAAAAGTTTTAAATAATTGTATAATAATATATGCCCGTCTTTCATAAAAAGGTTGAACTCTTTTTTCTCATTAAATACAAAATGATTGTGAATGATATATTGCACATCATGACCCATAGTATGATTTAGCTGTTTTCTTACACTGAAAATCTATTCATTCCTTTCTTTTCTTTTCATTTTTCTCTGCCATTTTCATCCTCCCAAAGACCATTCATTTTAAGATTAGGGTCATTTATTTAAGATCGCATTTCTATCTAAATACATTTCATTAGAACAAAATAAAGAGTTCACTTGATTGCATTGTCATGAAATGTATTTCTGCCCACTTAAATTCGTGTTGCAAACATTTCGAAAATATGAAATCAAAAAATTAATATCTTGTTATAGTGAAAATTCTTGCTCATAATGCACGGAGTCCGCCCACAGTATTGAAATATTTACTTGACTTAATGCGCCTGTGAAAAATGTATATTTTATTTTCAAGTGATATTGAATAAGCAAAGATTGTCGACATCTTTTTAAAATGTAACAATTAAATTAACTTTTTAATTATTTTGCGCTAATAAACCCCATTATTTCTTTTTAACTAACATATAGCTTTTCTATTTTTGATCATTCGACAATATTATTTTCTCTTTGACACTTTTTATCTACATAAAATTGGGTATAACTACTAAAAAACATCGCTTCGTTTTTATAACTTCGTGTTAATACCTACGACTGTAAAACAATACGACTTGCAGGAACTCTTTGTCAAATTATTTTAAAAAGGTTTTTAGACAGTTCATATTAAAAGTAATTCTTTTAAATCAAACTATAAAAACTTTAGAAACTGTATTTATCCGTACCATACAAAATATCTAACAATTTGGCGTTTAATATGAAATATGATTATTGCTATTGTATGTTTTCCTTTTTCTGTTACTCACCAGGTTATAGGCCATAGTGTAGTTAATGATATTACAAAATAAATAATAACTTGATATTTGTGATTTATTTGTGTAAGTAACCATGTCAGCAATGCAAGAATCATGTCAGGCTGATCCCACCATTGTGCATACCCCATGGATTCTTTCAGCGACAGAAAATTACAACATTAATTTAGTATAATACATGCAAATGAAAATTTAATGACAGTAAAAATAAAAAAATACTCCAAAATTCATTTTTAAAAAACAATAATTACCACCGTAGTGATTTGAACAACGTTTCTTCCAAGCTCCTCCTAGTGAGAAAAATACGAACTATGTCATTGAAACAAAGAAAGTTTCGGAAAGACTGCATTAAATTTAATTCATATTATTTACAATTATTAAGGGTTCTCTTAACAGTAGTATACGATGCAAGTTAAAACTGATAAAATGCAAATTTAATGCTTGTATCATAAACAACTATTAATACAACTTAACCACACTTAACAGAGGTTTTGCTTTAAATGCCATCTGATAGTGTTTCTCAACTGAATATTAAGGCCCTATACAATCAGCTCATCGATTTTGCTCGCGTATACTCGGTAATGAAAGTAAAATGAGGTGATAAAGCTATACAGTGGAGAAACGGCAGCACCCGACGCCAAAGGGTCAGGGCGGGCTCGTTAGCGTCGCAAGTTGATGACCCCTGAGAAGTGAGGTCGGCCCTTCAGATCCTCTTCACAGAGAGAATGAGTGAGAGAGAGACTGCCCCCAGCAATATGACTGCCCGCCGGACTTACCCCCGGCCGCGCTTCCTATAATATTTCTCCAATTTAATACGGGAAGAAGGAAGAACGGAGAGAGGAGAAGAAGAAGAAGAACAAGAGGAAATATATATATTGCTGGCATATTATTGAGATTTTGGGCCACTATTACTACTGTATTACAGTTATTTCATTCCTTCTCCTGGGGGAAAATGAAATGAAACCGGTAGTCTTGAGTGGCGCCACACTCCATCTTGGTTGGGCAGAAAGAAATGGGTCCATTTGTAGCTTGTCTGAATTATAAGTTCCTTGAGAAAAAGGTTTATCTTCCATGATCTTTCCCTGGGGAAAAAGAAAAGAAATGTTTAATTCAATACCGGGTTATCCTAAATTTAATCCTCAAATTTTAGGAATAATTGAAGAGATGAAATTATACATTTATAATACAGTAAATGTATTAAAATTATAAATAATATTTAGTAAATCGCCCTATATCATGATCACTTTACCAAACCATTGTGTTGCACATTCAAAGATCCAGCTGCATGCATTCCAGCTCATTACCACAAAATGTTCTACACAGAAAATTACTCATTCTATTGACGCGCACAAGTTTATTTATTAAAAATTATTACAATAAAGGAATTTTCAGATTTGGTGCGGATTAATGGTTGGTTCACTACTCAAATTTCCTTTTTAATTATTGTTTCAGTTCTCACAAATCGATCATAGAAAATACCATTACCGACTGCAAGGTCCTGAGAAAAGCACAATGGTGAGGAATAAAATAGTTTATAACTTGAACATACCCTGTGACTCACAAGGAAAGTGCAAATTGAGAAGAGAACCGAACTGGCACGGAGTGTGAAAGCTGATTTGGATTAGAATCGAATATGGTTGAATACAAATTCCACGAATGCATTTGGAGCCACAAAGTTGGTATCAGTTGCTAACTAAACACTTTTGCCATCAGTTTTACTTGAACTTGCGTCCAGTAAAGATGCATGTGAATTCAATTGTTGTGTTATCTCTGTCTCCTACAACACTTCGGCGAGCCATTTAGTATTTTATTTCAACCAAATGAAGGCAAAATAACTTTTCCAGAAGATTGGAAAGCATGAAGGAGAAGGAGGAGGAGAAGAAGAAGAAGAAGAAGAAGAAGAAGAAGATACTTTAGACATCGACCACGAAAGCAATCACGACAAGCCAATGAATGTTAAAGTTAAATCTTGAAGTTCTTCTATATTTCATCTAGAAAAAAGGATAGAAAGAACTTATCCAATGGTAAAAATATCCAATTGTTGGTGATGCAAGTGGAAATGGCTGGAAATCCAGGAAACACTCAAGTTCAATGCTAGTAAACCATGAGTACGTAACTTTAAAGAGAGAAACCTGACTTCTGCTAAACAAATTAATCATATTTGTTAATCACCGGACACGCAATTTGGATAATACAGACGTTGAATGTAGACCGAAAGTGGTCATTTTTCTTCCGATATTCCGTTATTCCTTTGATATATTTTCCCCCTTTTTCTTCACTTACAACATAATTAAGGTAAACATTCTCTCCATAACGTATATTATATTTTATTTTGTTAATATAATTTGATACGTTATAGATAAATAAAATAGAATTTAGAATAAAATAGAAGCACGATGCATACATTTTATCTTTCCATGCTCGCGTTAGCAGTCACTAGCTGTGAGCAAGAACGCGCATAGTATCTGATAGGATGTATTGTGTGCAGCTTGAGACATGGTACAGATTTTTAATATAGAACAAAGAATTTTCTTTTGCTCTTAGGATTATAGTACAAATTTCAGAATTTCAAGAACGTATTTCCGGAATTGATCCATCTTAAAGAATTACGGTCCATAAAATGATGAATAAATTCAAAACAATGGAATCAGTTTTGGGCAAGAAAGAAGAAAAGAAGCAGTCAGTTTTAACAGAGAAAAAGTAATTAGGTTTGTTCGATTCCCAGATCTAGCACTGTGCATATTTTATTTAAGGGGTAGTTTAAAAGGCAGGAGCAGTGAACCAGAAGCATTTCGGAAACTGAGTTGAAATGTGTCAATCATCTCGACAGCTAAATTACCCATATAAGAACATATTATATACTAGATTTCGTATCTTTCTAACATGTTATTACAAGTCAGTATATATTTTTAAACGTTATATATAACATATTATAAGTATTTAGATGGTATATAATCCAAAATATAGGTTATAACTACTGAAAGCTAGCAGCTTTACAAATAAAACAAAACTATATCTAAATCAGCATTTATTCCATATTCTTATATCGGACGTTAATGGACTACGCCGCACATTGTGGAGGGGTCTTAGGCAAGCAATGAGATAGGAAATCTATGATCCACGAAGCAAAATGATGGAATTACATAGCAGAAATTTGCCTGAGAGTGTCATCAAACCTGTTTCGCGAGCCGGGACAATTTTCAATAATTAGCATTTGAGTCTCTCTCTTTTTACATGTATGAGCATGTTTTATCACAACATAAAATCACAGTATTAAACAAAATGGCGTTGAACGCCATTAAAAAAATAAAAATAAAAAAGTATATTTCGCAGAACCCGAATCTACGATCTTCGAAACCGCAGACTGTCTCTTTATTCAGTCCCGTGGCCGCTCCCTCTAAACCAGGGATCTTCAAGTAATTGCCTGAGCCTTTTATAAGAATTAATTATTTAACATGAAAAACCTATTAATTAAATATAATTTCAAAATAATGTTTTATAACTAAAACAATAATTGCAAATAATTACGGAAGAAACAATTTTACACTTTCAGTGAAAAGTTTGGCAATGCTTTTCTTTGACTGGCTTGTCGATGTTGATCCTCAATCTGACATCTTGTCTTTCTTTATCCTCGAAAAGAATTGCTCACATGTGCACACATTTTCAAAGCAACTAAATCTTTCTTCGAACTCGCTTCGCAACAAAGTTTTGTAGCGCATTCTTCAAGAAGCGAAATTTTGAATTCAGCGAGATGCTCAAAATGTGGTAAATCTAATTTTGCGGGTTGTGTCTCTTAAAGTTTGAGCATGGCCGCAAAATTAATATGATCAAAGTGCGCGCCAGCTGCTCCTGAGATTGTGGCCATGTGTTTAGGTAATTCAAATGCAACGAAATGTCGGTCGCAAAAGCTAAGTATACCACACTGTGAATCATCAAATTTCGCTATCGGTTTTCTCCTACCTGCATGAACTGTTGTATTTAAGCCCTTAAGTCAAATACTCTTTTAAGAGCCTTCCTCTGCTAAATTACTGAACTTCACTATAATAAACTACATTGCCATAATCCTTTTTGCCCTCTTAGGTCAAAAACTCTTGAAAGTGACGAAGATTCAATCCTAATTGCCCTAATAAAGTTGCCGACAGCGACAATAATTCGCATGAAATTCTCAAATCCAATAGTTTTTGCGCACATATTCTGCTGGTGGATTAAACAAATGTAATAAAAAAAAATTTCCTTCTAGTTCTGGAACTTTCCGTAGCAGCGCTACAAAAACTTCCTTCCCACCATAGCAGCAGCACTGAATGGAGATTGGTTAAACTGAGATCGAAACGCCGGAGCACTTTCTTGACGGCTTCAAGAATATCAGTGAATTTTGTCGTTCCCTTCATAGATACGAAGACCGAAAGTTGTTTTTTCCTGTAGAACTGGTGGATAAAGATCTTGATCTCTATCCTTCATCTAATGCAAATGAATATGACGTAAATTAGGACAACCGCTTTTTACAGTTCCTTCAAAGATGGCAAATTCTTTGACATGTTACCCCCAGACAAACAGTTTTTAAACACATTTTAGTAGGTAGAGAATTTCCCCAGCAGCTATGAGGCAGTTTTTCACAAACTCGCACTTCACGGATGTTTTTATTTATTTATTTATTTCTGTTTTACTTTATTCATTTGTTTTATTACTTTTTTATATTACGTAAATTACTTGACGCATGCTCTGGTATCTATTCTCGGTCTTTGTAACAAACCCTGCTGGCATTTTAAATCACTTCGCAGACTGTTCACTTGGTCCACTCGAAACTGCCCTTAAAGGAGATGCATGCTTTATCACATAGTGTCATTTTATATTGTATCCTTCTGATACTCACAAATGGCAAGATAAATGCACTGATTTAGCAACTATCGGGACAACAAGTACAAATGGTTCATTTTTCATTAAACCCCCACATGAATCAATTGACTTACACTTTTTACTCCTTGGTGCCATACTGGTAATATGTGAGACTTCAATCATTCACGGTTATTACCCATAGGTTATTCTCACGCTAATAACAAAAACTTTGACAATGTGAAATAGTAATAGGTGCGGATAAAACGAAAATGCTTATGCCTATAAGCGGGTGGTTTACGACTGACTTGCTGAGTGTGGATGGACTTCTTTGTATTTGTGTGAAAATAACTAGTTTTTGGAAACCTTTCAAATGTATCTGGAAGCCACCAAATCAAACTACCTAACTACGACATTCGATAAACTACTATTTTAGTGTTGCTTGGGCAGCATCTTACAGTTCTAAATACCACAGTATAGTTTAATGGCCTGCAAGGTCATTGAAATTGTTAATGTGGCCCGTACTGCTTGGTGGGTTATAGACCCCTACCCCCAGATCAAGCTGATTACCGTTGATCAGTGTCGTAGTCATGGTTAGCTCGAGATTTTATATCACTAAATTATGAAAACGCTGAAGAATTGTGATTCCTTTTACTTGATGCCTAGTATCATACAACTGCGCTCAAGAGATATACTCACAACTTCCATACTTAGTGTGGTATAATTTCGAATGAAAGCTTTATTGATCAGTGGCATACTGGTTCTTCGGAAACTTAACACCATAACTGAAATTTAGTTAGACAGACCATAGATCCTCTATCTCAAATAATTTATCTAAAAACTCTATAGACTTTCTGAATGTATTTTTCTGCATAGCAGAATAATATAATCAAAGGAGGAATAAACCACACATTTACTACTGTATTGCAGTGATTGGAGAAAAAGTACAACGGTACCAACCATAATACTTTTTACCACGAATCCTGTAACAATGTTTAGTATGCTTATCATTAATGACAAAGCAATATATTCCTAACTCTGCAAAGCAAAGCATATTTTTCAGAGTTATGCACATATGTAAGAGGTTGGAGCTAATTGACTGAAAAGGTGGTATCATAAACGTTAGTGCGAAAGTTTCGAAACGAAATGAGCTGGCTTTGCTTCCAGTCATACAACCATCTAATTTTTTAGCTGAGATTTATACGAATAGAATTTATATGAGACTAATGGCGAGGATTCTATTTCAAAGGCTTATTTCCCATATCTGGTGCTATACGTGCTTGCAATCGAGAAAGTGTCATTTGTTGCGGGTCTCGAAAATTCAAATATATTTTAGAGAAAATTGTTTACTCGAAAATTGTTTAACATTACTATTTACGTGATAATATGAGATTTTGCACAGACTTGCATTTTATGTCGTAATTGACGGGAAAAAATAATAGAATTCATAACGAAAACGTAACGTATTGTTACTATTATTATTATTATTATTATTATTATTATTATTATTATTATTATTATTAATGAAGGTATTCTATTTCAATTATTTCAGCAAATACTGCATTCACAATAGAACAAGCCCACATTAGTACAAGAATCTCTCACAGAATCAACATAAGAGTCTTTCAGTATATAGGATACTGCATGAGATACATGCTAACATTTAATCAGTACAGAATGAATTTTATTCTCTGACATATCATGAAAATATATTGAACTGTGATTTTCCATTGCTTTAAAATCCAGAAGGTATTTAGTGGCAAATGAAACAAATTTCAGGCTCAGAGCCCGACTTAATTTTGGCCTCTAGATTGAAATGAATAATGTGTATATTGCATACATTTTAGATACATGAATTGTACAATAACTGCCAATAGCAATTTATTTATTCTATAATATATATATATATATATACCCCATCCAAAAAGTGTTGATTGCCCATAGTTAAGTGCTACTTGACAATTGTGACCGTTAAAGGAAATAAGTTAATCATGATGATTGAAAGGAAAAATTGTATTACTTATTTCTTTTTTACTTCCATATGTTGTTCATGTTTACCATTATCCAGAAAAGACTATTGAATTGAAGAGCATCCATCCTTAATGCTACTAATTTACTAGTGTAATTATTTGACTTGATAAAAAGCAAACAAATTTTGACACTTTTTGTTAATGCAATTGATGTCATTCTTGATGTGTTGCTCATTATCAATGTGCATCTTCAAATGTGTTTAACATCCATACACCTTATGAGATTCATAAATAATAAAAATTTAATTTATATTTACATATAAATATATTTCTGTGTTGTTACATCATAAATTCACTTTAGGGAATGGGGTTAAAACTTGAACATTTTAAAATTATTTGTAGTTAACAGTTTTAACTTTTAAATATATTCCAGTATATTTCAGAACCAATGCTACAATGAACATAGGTGTACAGTTTTCTAAATAGATAGGTGTTTATATACTTCATTAACATCATTAACACAATTGTCTGCAGTTATTAGCAGCTAGTAATGTGTAAAGTACTACGCCATTTGCATGCTTTTGGTTAGTTTCCATCATATTAGCTTAAAACTCTAAACAATTTTATAATGAGATAATATTTTTAGGAAAGATTTTCACAGATTACCATGTTATGTAGAACACAGATGTTTTGAGAAAGGTATCTTGTGCAGGGTATTCATGAATGAAAATACCTTTTATACTGGTACAGACTCCACAAGATGTTTAAAAATTTAATTTGAAAGGCAGAATAATATTTTAATAATAAGCTGGATCATAGAAGCCTAAGGAATACTTTTCTGTTTGTATATACTTTTTTAGAGAAAAGTAATAATTATTGCCACATCTTTAGATTTTACTGTTATAATAGTACATTTTTTAAAAATTATTCTCAAATTATGCACATTTTTTATAAAAAATACTGATAGTTTTATGAGCCAATAGTCTTTACTTCAATTTGCTCCTTTTTTCTCCTTAATAGCAAATTGTATTTCTGTGTCAAATTAGGAAGTGCTTTTAAGCACATAATTGGTAGTTTCAAAAGTTATCTACCAACTTCAGAGCTCTCACTTTTAGATTAGAAATGTATTCCTATTTGTAGAAGGGCCTAAAGTGAAATTTTGCATGTAACAGTTAAAGTTTGTTATTTTATTTTTGACAGATAAGTAATCAGTTGCATTTAACCCTTAATCATAAACTCCTTTCAAATACTTGACAATCCAAAGTCATATTTAGCAGCTTTGATAGTATACTCATGCCTTTTAGAAAACTATTATAATGCTGCATTTCAGCAACACTAAATATCTCCTTTTAGCAATCACTTTTAATTTACATCTTAATATATTTAAGCTTTTTAATGTAAGCCAACCACAAGTCTTGTATTAGTGAATCATGCTAATTAGGGTTTGATAAATGTCTATTTTGAAGTCATAATTTTTAAGTGATCTAAATCAGTATGCAAGCAAAATACAGAACATAAAATTTAGAATATTTGAGGACTTTAAATAATGTTTTGCAGTTTATGCACTGTTTATCTGATCATTTCAATAATCTCTTCTCATCAAGAAAATGCCTGAAAGCTCTAATTCAGATAACTAATAAATTGTAGTAACTGCCTCATTTAATTTCAGTTTCTGAGTTTTCTAGGCAGTTATTTTTTTTTACTTTTATTGCATTAAATTTTGTTCAATAAGCAGTGCAAAATATGAAAGCATATGCTGAAAATGTTTAGCTGGCAGACCTGCATCACTCCAGAAATTGAAGCAGTAAGTAACTATGATGCAATTGTTTATCATGCTTTTGATATACAAGATAATTCTGATCAAGGAAAAACCAACTTTTTAAAACTAAATCTTTCATGAATAGGAAGAAAAGAATGTTGGTTTCCACTGTACTCTTAATTAATTATAAGGCCTTACATCTTCATTAATAACATTTTATCTTCAAAAACTTATAAAGTAATTGAATTCTGTATATAGGTATAAATAAAATAGATAAAAGTGTATATCAAATTTAATCTGCTGTGATTTCAAGTTGTCAGTATATTTAAACATTTTGTACACATTCTACTTTTAGCTTTGATACATTTCTTCATGATATTTTATCTCTATTTCAAAGAAAATGACTTAGAACTTCTTCTTTCATGCCATCATTTATCTGGATTCTTAGCCCTAAATAGCAGAAAATAACTCTTTACCTTTGTTTTATTCCTCTTGGTGACAATAATAGTTTAAAGCTGTATCTCTAGGGGGATAATTTTTAGCATATTAAGTTAAAATCAGAAAGGGTAATCAGAAAGATCCAAATAACAAATTTAGTAGAATGTGTAAAAATTCCTTTAACACTCCCATTAAAGCATTCATTTAAGGAATGAATTATCTCTTATAATACAATGATCTTCTATCTATATCATATTACTGAATTATTTGTTGCTAATACGTTTTTCACTAGAAAAACAAAATTATCATTCTTTAACTTTTAATTTGTTGTTATCATTGCATGCCTGGCTCTCGCAGTACTAATGTACGCAGCAGACAAACTTCTACTACTTCCTTCAATTTTGCTCGTCCTGCTCCCCGGGGGAGGGATGGTAAGGAGCTGATTCAGTGCCCCACCCACGGCTGCGATGGCATGGGTCATGTCTCGGGAAACTACGCTACCCACAGAAGGCAAGCCACTTTCCAATACTCAGTCACTACCTAGACAAGATCATGATATTCGTGGTCCTTATCCATCTCAAAAGTTATTTATTTATTTATTTATTTATATTTTTTTGGATTTTTTTTTTTTTAATGGATGGTGATCCAATCTATTTTTCCTGTAGTTTGGCTTGCTAAGTGTGTGACTCCATTAGTTGTCCAATTCTACATTCCTTTTATGCATATAATTTGCATTATAACCTCATTATATGTCTCATTAATAGTGTTTCTCATTTGCATTAATATTTATAACCTAATTTGCAGATACTTCTGGTATCATTTTTAACAAAAACCAAAATTTCCTTTTAATTCATTCCTTATAGATTGCTTGTGTTACCCAGTAAGCTGTTGTTATTTTGGTTAGTATTATTTTTCTGATTCCTTTTATTTGTAGAATATAGGCCCTCCAATGTACAAAACTAGATGTTTATTATTTTATGGTTTTTCAGGCTCTAAGAATCAATTCAATTACAGAGCTCCTTTGCCTTATTTCTAACCCATATCATATTTTATGACAGTATTATGCTATGAATAAACATATTTCTATAGCAGTAACTCTTTTTGTTTTTATTACCTTATAGTTTCAATATTATATTATTTGGAGCCAAAGTGGGCAGCGTTTCACTTGTGTAATGTGATAAAAAAATATATTGACCATGTCTGAGCAGGTTATGAACAAGCTTTTAAGCAATTCAAAAATCTCAACTCTCTTCTTTTGAATGCATTTACTGGGATCAGGTCCTTGCCTTCTCTATATTACAACTAGTTTTTTGCTGCACTATTTATTTATTTTCTGTGTCGTCTAGTCAATGTCTGGCTGTATGTGTATTCTCAATGTTGCTGCTTGCTCATCTCTGTTGAACATACGATACTTGTATGCCTTGATAATGTTCCAGTTGTTGAAGAAATTAGTGTCATTTGCTTCTACCTAAACAAGGAATACAAAAATCAATCAGGTCACATAAAATGAGAAATGGTTGCTTAATTTTGGCTTTGTCTTTAAAAAGATGCAGCAACACATTGCTGTTACCCACACAGAGGAAGAAGTCACTGTGTCATCTCCAGGGGACAAACTTAGAACAACATTACAGGTGAACAATAGCTTATATGAGAGGAGTATTTAAAGCACAAGAAAATTTCTTAAAATAAAATGTTTTTGGGCGCAGAAAAAATTTCTCTTGTGTATGCATATAACTAACCAGTCCATCAGAATTTGTTGAAGATGGAAGCACTTGGCACACATTTGCATGCAGGTGGTGAGTGTTTGATGCATGAAGAACTATTGAACTATTAATTAAAATGCACATAGTAGTTCAGTTATTTTTTTTTTTTTTTGCAACTATCAATGTTTTACATGTTCATAATTTAATGTTTCATCTATGTAATATATGTTTTAAATTTTATTTTATTTTGATTTACTTTCTTTTGCATTTCTCTCAATTAGACTGCATTTTATTCATAAGCATGATTTAAATCTAAGGCTACAATCTTTCATTATAACTAACTACAACAGTTCATATGTTTGTTAGAGAACATGTGCAAAAAATAAAAAAGCAGTAGCACATTTCCATATTATTTTATAATTCATGTTATGTTGTAAATTCCATTTGACTAAACATAAAGATTAGAAACTAATTTTTGATCATAATGGAAGTGAGATAGTCTCCACAAATGTATGATGATTTCATTATCTGAGTTAACTCTAACCTGTTGACTGTAGTAGATTAAACATCCCTATAAGAAACTCTATGGTACCTTTCTTGTCATTCCATCTGACCTGGGAATGACTTATAAATTCACTATAGAATAGCCAAAAAACCTCAGGCTGAAAATAATTTTTTATTTAAGACCTTTTTAGGCCTAAGATAAAAATAAAACAAATATAAGACATAATAGCAGCTAAAAAGTTTACATAAAAATTATGAAGCTATAATAATAGAATTTTTCACACCTGGAATCTTATGTTTCACTGATCTTAATAAGTTCTGCACCAATAACAAATCTCTAATTCTCTTTACCAGGTTTCTGCATCATTATTTACAGCAACTTGTATTAGTTTTAGAAAGCAACAAAACATCAATTTACTCAATGAATTAATGATATTAATTAAACTATTTTCTATGAGCATTGTTACCAGTCATATAACTCCATTAATATACAAATCATAGAAACGTGAATTTTAGTACATATTGAGGGCTTATAAAATAGTAAATATTAAATGACTACCATAAAATGTTTTAAATTTCATTTTGAGCATTTGTAAGTTCATAAGTCTTAAAAAAAAAAGAAAGTAACTTACCAAATACAAAATTCAATAGTTTAATCAATGAGGGAATAAGGCCTATTTTTGTCTTCTTCCTGCTTTGATTGAAGCCCAACCTGCAGAAAAGCCTTATATTTTAATAGGCCAAATTTTTATAATTTTTTTATGATTAAGGGTATGAAATTTTGGTACAAGGTTTTTTCATAATTTATGTTCTAAAATGTACTTATTGAGCATAAGTACTAATTTGAGGAGAGCTTTAAAAATAGAAATATAAAATCCAAAGCTTTTGTAATTTTACTTTAATTTTAAAATATTCATGGCCTTGAAATATTGAAATAACATGATTAATGGCAGTCATTGGAGTATTTACTTTCTACCAAAAAGATGGCTCTGTGTGAAACTATCATTTTAGTTTAGCTGTAACATTTTCAAATTTAAATTACTGCATGTTCAAAGATTAATTATACTTTATTACCTAAATACTTGAATAATTTTTTTTTTCAACAATATAATTCATTTTATTGGCATTTTAAAATAAAATACAAAGTTAAGAAAATAAAATAAGAAGAAGAGGAGACAAAGTATACTTCATTAAGAAGAATCTTTCAGTTTATTAAAAAAGAATGCAGGTTTTTGCTTTTGAAAGCAAAAAACAGCATTATTTTCCTTAATAATATTCTTATATTTTTCCAAAAAACAAGCATTTACATATATAATAAACTAATACAATGTATTTAAGTATTTAGTTTCATAAGCTATTTAAAATGATATTCAGTTCGGAACACATTTAATAAAAATAGAACTTTAGGCTTATAATTTAACTAAACATAAATATTTTACCCTTTTTTTGCACCTTTAAGAGTGTATGCTTGTATTAATTATCAGAATTCAGTAGCAATAATAACAATAATAATATTTAGCTGACTAAAATTAAAGAATAAAGTAACAAAAACTTAAATCAGAATGCACTTTGCTTGAATAAATTACATAAGTGACAGTGAGCTGATGATATAGTAAAATTATAATGATGATTATAATGATTATTATTATAATGAAACATTAGATTAGAGTCCAAGTAATTCTTAAAGGGCAAGGACTTCCTACTAATGTAGGGGTGGCTCTAGTTTTTAGCCAGAGGGAATTTTAGTTTAATTTTACATACACTGTCAGCAATTAAAGAAAATTATTACTTTGAAGAAAACAGCATCTTCCAATAAGAACATTATTTATATTTATATTCTAGCTCTTACTGGATTTAAATGTATCTATATATTAAAAAAATTACTTTAAGGAAATTGAGCATTAATACTTACAGCTCTCAAAAAGCAATATTGAATTGAATTGACTTGTATTGTGCTTCTCAATAACTTTGACTGTGTAAAGGCCTTTGAGATTTAGCTTTTATTACTGACAGAATGTATATCCATTTGTGCCAATATGATTAATTTCAGATCCTTGTATCATCAGGAGAGCAGTTATACATTTGGCAAATAAATAATGTGCAACTGCAAACTCAATATCAAATTTGGCATTTTTTTTTTACTAGAGATGGAACAGTTGCTTTGGAAGCAAGATATCAGCATAAACTTAATGCAAGCTAGGCATGATATCGAAGGGAGAGAGTTAGAAGAACTACAAGTTGCAATGTGGAAATCTTGTTTACATTAGAATACTACGAAAAGTTCAGCATCAGTTTCACTGCATGGTTGATGCTAAGCAAATTTTGCATCCATGGTTGATGATGTTCCATCACTATTTATTACTTCTCAGATACTAAAACAATAATAAAAGGTTCAATAAAATGTTATTATTACACATAGTATTAATAAGAATTTAAGTACAAAAATGTATGTAATGTTCCTCAGAAAATAATATTGTAATCATCCCATTTGAAGGTTTAATGAGCATGATAAATTTATATAATTTTATCATTAATATATGGATACTACATTTTCTATTAGAAGCCCAGACATTAACAGTATTGCACTCTATTATTCCCTGAAAAGAAATAATTTTAATTCATTCATAAAGCTTTCATCAAATATGTTGTTGTTGTTGATCTAATGTGTAGGATTTTGATCCATCAATTTTTCCCTGGCCAGCCAATATAATTTGTGTATTTTCCCGTCAGGTGCAGCTTTCCTCAGTTCTGTGCATTCCAATAGACGTTCTCCATTTAGAATTTTGTCAGTATTGCAGTTCTTACATGTGTTATCATTCATAAAACCAAATTTGTGTAGATGTTCCCCCTGACAATCATGTCCAGTTGCCAGTCTAAAATGAACAACTGCTTCCTTCCTTGATAGATTTTTTATTTTCTGTACTGTTTCTTTTATATTAGAATCATTTTTATTAGATATTTCCACTTGAATATTATGTTGATATTTTTGTTCTATTTTCGCTTTAATATTTTTTAATTTTACATTTAATCCACAGGGCTTTATTGGTCTTGAATAAAGCCCCGTGGATTAAGTGTAAAATTAAAAAATATCATCAAATATAAAATTGTGCATTTACTCATATGATATTTTACTTTATTAGCAGAATATTTCAAATATGCAGTTAATGAGAAATGAGACCTATAATATGTTGCCAGAAATTGAAGAAATGTACATTATATGAATCTAAAATCAAAAACTTGATAATGGTTTATATCATGCAATCATATTTTTATAGCAAGTTATTTGAGTATCTAAGGAAAGAATTGTTTGTACATTTGTTAGTAGATCAACACAATTTTGTTTTTTGACAATAGATTAGCACTATTTGCATTTGAGAAAGCTTGAAAAACTTAAACATATTTTTGGAACACACTTCTTTTTGTTACTACTTCCGTGCTTGTACTCAAGTATAAACATGCAGATAATGGCTTAACAATACGACCAATATTACTTATACAGCCTACATAAGGAAGTTGAAATGAACTTGAACGTCTTTGTATGGATCCCAAAAGGTACCTATTTTTCTTTTAAAACCTATAGTACAACACATGTAAGATGCAATTATTCAGTATGGAAGTAAGAAAGAAGCAGCTGTGATAAATAATACTATATGTAGACTTAAAAGTGAAATATGGAGTGTCCCAAGGTCTCTTGGGCCTCTATTATTATATCAATGACCTACCACTTAACATCACAAATAGAGAAGCGATTTATTTGTAGATGATATCAGTTTCATATTTAGAGGGGAAAATATTACATTGATTTGCAGAATCAAACTCGGTGTGCTATAGCAAAAACGTTAAGTGACTCGTTATTAACAAATTAAGAGCAGACATGAACAAATGTTTTGTGTCAGTAACATTGACAATACTAAACCTGATTGTTAGGTGGGGTAAAAATTGACAAAGAATTGTGCCCACTTTGTGGTAATGTAGACAAGAACTTGCACTGTACAGAAATCAAAGGATGGAGAAGGGAAATATGGAACAAGAAGTGGGATAATTTGCAGGCAAAAATTCTGCCATTAAAGATTTTTGGGATTAGCAGAAAAGAGTTTTTGAATCAGTTTGGAAATTCTGTAGGGAAAGTAAGAGAAAAGAGGTGGAGGAAAGTGATCAAAGCAAAGGAAGAAGGCAATAAGGTAACAATGAGGGAAGATGATCATCTTTGGTGAAGTATTTGTAAAGTTCACTTGATAATATGTTTATTATTGATTTGATTTATTTACATACATTCTTCAACATCTCAGGTCATCAGGTCCCATTCAATTCAGGTCATGAAATGGCCAATAAATTTTGCTCAGAGGCCTCTTTTTTTATGCTTGAGGTTTTCTTTTACATGCCTTAAATCTATGACATGGGACCCACGGCTTTACTTCCCTTCAGAAGGAAGCCATATTAGGATTTTTATACCCAAACAAATCCATGATCTTGGCCAGGATTGAGCTCTTGATCTGGGGTTTAGGAGGCAAATATTATCACCACCACACCATCAGGATCAACGATAATAGGTATAGTTAGAGTTATGAAGGATACATAAACCTGGGTTTTGATTATATAGAATCCTGAAATAACAAGCATTCAAGGACCAAGAAAATATTGTAAAACTATAATTGTAATGTGTAGAAATAATAATAAGTATTTATTCATTCATTCATACTAAGCCTCTTCCAATATTATCATTAAATGATAAAACAGTTACACATGTTTAATGCATAAACTTCTTAGGAATAGCTATTGATGACCCCTTGAGCTGAAAATCTTACACAGAAAATATTTTTAAAAAGTACATATAACTCAATAGAGATCAAGATTCTATGAAATATACATATATATAATGTACATATTTTTGCTGTTATGTATTACTCATATGTGTAATCAACATTAATATATGAACACAAAATTATGAATTATATTGCTTATTTAACATTAAAGACTATCAGATTAAATGTGAAAATGGGCCAGTTTGCTTACTACAAAGCAATTTTTATGAAGCTGAACGTTTTGATTATATGTCTTTTATGTATATTTTAGAATTTTTTCCTTCATTCATAAAAATTATATCTTTACAAATTTCATTATTATATTATACAACACAATAATAAAATTTACATGAATGTCAACATATTACTTAGTAGTACTAAATAGTACTAAAAACCATAAGTCAATCCTGCACAATGATTTTGTTCTTTATAACTTAACTACATATATATTCAATGTCAAATGTGGCAAATTGAAACACAATGTAACACAAATTTTAATCTAACTTGGTTTCAGAATGTGAAGAATGTGTAGGGAATTTTATAAAATATTATCAATATTGCAATATCTACAAATCATGCAGCTGCAAATTATGAACAGTTAGTAATTAATGATAATGTTTTTTAAGTTTTTATGCTTATATATGTCATGTTGTGTTATTGCTACTTATATAAATTTTTTGTTATCTATCTATTTATTTATTTATTTATTTATTTATAAAAATCTTATTGCACCTACTTTATTTTTTTTTTTTGATTGATTTATTTATGGACGCTCTTTAACATCTCAGGTCATTAGCGTCCCATTCAACTCAGGGCGTGAAACGGCTGACAAATTTTGCTCAGAGGCCTCTTCATTCAGGCTTGAGGTTCTTTTTCATGCCGTAAATGTACGACACGGGACCCACGACTTTACTTCCCTTCCGAAGGAAGCCATACTTCGGATTTTTACGCCAGAAAAAATCCATCGATCCTGGCCGGGTTCGAACCCGCGTTTTGGGTGTAGGAGGCAAGTATGATAACCACTACACCACCAGGACCGACTCACCTACTTTATGAAACCTACAGTTCTGCATGTGAATTTTATAAATAACAGCAAAAATAAATGGAACAGTAATAACAAATACTACAACAACAGCAACAACAACTATAATAATAATAATAATAATAATAATAATAATAATGTATGGATTGGACAAACACCATTTTTATGTATTTCAAGTATAAAAATAACCTTTAAATTCCCTGTGAAATGAATGCTGAACGACAGTTGATATTTGTAATTAACAATTTAATTTGTAATTATTAAATTTTAAGATTTATTTAAAACACATCAACCAATATGGACATATTAGTAAAAGTTCTAGAATCTTTAGCATTCAAAAGTTAATCTAAAGAATAATTTAAAATAAAAAGCAGATATTTTAATAGAAAGCAATTGCTAGCAATTGATAAGATTGTGATGATAATAATAAATATACAGTCATAAAAATATGAGTTATGTCTGTATGTATACATTAACTGCAATTATACCCATTGGCAGTAAATAATGAAAATCCCATTATTATTTACTGCAAAATACTTAAAATAGAAACCAGTTAATTTAGTTAAATGTATTCCAACCTCGAATTAAATATTTCAATCTAATTTAAATTCATATAAAATTTGACACTTACATATTTATCTGCCAGTTAACTTAATAAAATATTTCACTTATGAAAACATGTCAATCTATGTACATCTATGTTGATATATCTATCTAGATATATCAACCTAGTTAAATACCTCAAATAATTAAATATATTTCAACTTATTTTTAAACATATTAACTTAACTAACTACATTTCACATAACCAAAACATGTCAATTTAGTTAATAATAATGGTAATGCAAGAAATTATTGGTCTGATGATAATATAACATTTTATGAAGTGTAGGCTGTGATATACTTTGAATATTGATGAGCTATTCCAGAAAGTCTGGAGAGATATTATTCATTTATTAGAAAGTGATTTATCAGAATAATTATTAAAGTTTTAAAATGAAAAAGAAAAAAATTAATAACATCAAATCTTGCTGCAGTTCAACCATAAGTATAACAGTTATAAAAAATGTTACTACAGCAGTCAAAAGGTTTAGCAGAAGAATAGTTTCTAATCATCTCTTTGTGGAAAAAAAACCTTGTTATAATTTTCAGAGATAGACAAATACAAAATATTAAATATGCAAACAAAATTTTACACATTGCTCATGAACACAAATGTCTATGCAAAGAGTAGAGAGAATGTTGTTATATCTTTGGTGTAGAATCATATAAAACATATAATTGCTTTCCAAAAATTATTTTTACCGTAGCCACATGTGTCTCTATATCTGCACAGCTTTCAGCAAGCATAACAAAAATTAATTGCCATATAACCTGCTTTTACATTTTTTAAATTTGTAATTTCTTTGTTTCTTATTTATTTTTCTTATCTATTTTATCATTTAACATATATTTACTTAGATGTTAACCTGTCTTCGATTTATGAACATTTACACTATTCTGTCTCAGTTCCTTTAGGTTGTACTATTATAAATACAATGAGGAGGCTGAATTTCACTGTATAACATTTCATTTTATGTGCAGTTTATCTGGATGTCCTAGAGCTGATCGCACACAAATACAGGCACATTCCCAAGAACTGAAGTGTCCCACACCTGGATGCGATGGTTCAGGACATGTAACTGGAAATTATTCATCTCATCGCAGTCTTTCAGGTTGTCCACGAGCAAATAAGCCCAAAAGTAAACCTCGAGATGGTCAGGATTCTGAGCCCTTAAGGTGAATATTGTAGAGCAAGAATTTCCATATTTCATTTACTCATTTCAATATTTAGCTTTATCAAACTTGTTTCTCCTCCCATAGAATTACATAAGAAACGCAAGTACATATATGCAGCATGGATGTTAAAATAAAATTACTGTCATTGTACAAAATATTAAAATTGTTAAATACATATATAATCAGCATGCAGAAAGGAAATTATGTAGGTAAAGTATAAGACATTATTGGAAAATTAGAAACAAGTCTTCAAACTGGATAAAAAGTTTTTGATAAGAGTGCATTGTGGTTAGTAAATTTCTTTAATGGAAAGAAGCAGATGCACTCACACAGCACTCAATTCTCAGCTATTAGGATTCAAATTTGGAGTTGTCAAACAAACATTTTAATGTAATTTTATTCTTCACTAATTTAACAAAAGCAAATTAATTTAGCAAGAGAATATCCTCAAACCCAATACCCTATTCCTTCAAATGCCCAACAGTCACTGAAGCTGCCTACTGCCAGCTTTTGGTTTGAAAACAAGAATATGACACATTAATAAATCACAATCCACTTCTAACAAAAATGAGAAAAAATATGATGTAGTAGAATAATTCTTATTTTCAACTATCTGCATTATCAGGTTATCATAGAGAGTGAAATTCTCAATTATTTTTGTTGTATAAGCTTCTTAGTGCTATAAACTTACAGTGACTATCATGTTGATGAAGTATGCAAAATCCTTATGAGCTATATTTCCTAGGAACCATTCTCACTATTTAGATTACCTCTCTTGAAAATGGCTACTGTGGTTTGGTTTAATATCATACAAAGCATGAAATTGAAAATTGCAGCAATAGTGGTATAGGCAACTTAAATAGAATTTAGTTTTACACAAAAATTGTTTAAGAATAAGTTATAAGCTTGATAGGAGAACTTCATACAGAAGTAAAATTGGGCTAATAACTTGTTAATATATTGTTTAAGAATAATTTACAAGCTTGATAGGAGAACTTCATACAGAAGTATAATTGGGCTAATAACTTTAATACAGTCTCTTAATAAAAAATAAATTTCTATATAGAGTCAATGAATTATAACATTAAAGCAAAATAATGTACCATAAAATATAACAGTTAATTAGTGTCGGAACGATTACAGTAAAGTGACTATTATGTTCTTAATTATCTAGTGAGTTGATTTGATAATCTTATGCTCCACTTACTGTTGAATAATGCAAAAGCCTGCGAAACTAGTTTTGCATAATTCAACAGTAAGTGGAGCATAAGATTATCAAATCGACTCACTAGATAATTAAGAACGTAATGTATCATGCCTATTTTAATAAACATATTAACACTGTTTATTCTCTATTATTCAGTTATTTCGTTTTGTTTTAAGTTGTGTTGTAAATAACTTTTATTTTAGAGCTACAAATATGACAATGACTGAAACTCACATATCTGATTGAAATTATACTCTGCAATAAAAAGAATATATATTTTCTTACTTATTTTTATTTTCATAACTATACCATATGTATGAAACTTTGGTTCATACCAAAACCATACAGTTAATGCTTATATGGTGACATTTTTTAGCATCAATATTCATTCTGAGAAGCATTGGAGAATGTCAGAAAACAATAAAAATTAGGCTAATTTTTATTTTCATAGCTGTACTGCATGATACATATATGAAACTTTGGTTCATACCAAAGCCATACTGTTAATGCTTCTTTGATGACATTTTTTATCATCAATATTTATTCTGAAAAGCATTGGAGAATGTCAAAAAACAATAAAAATGAGGCTTAAAATGTGAGAATTAAAGATAAGAGCATTATTTTGTCTTGTTAAAGAATTGTTGTTTTCCTTCAATAATTCTCATTTTTTAATAGTTTATGCTTTAGAAATATGATATTTATATTTGTTTTTCAATAGGAAGTAATGCTAAGCACTGTACACAAAAAAAAAATGTTTTTACCTAACTAAAGATAAGGGGTGCATAGAATTTTAGATTTTTATTTTCCTAACAATTTTACTTCAAAGAATTTATTGAATAAAATATAGCTGATTTACATACCCATAACATGATAATTTTGTTTTTCCAGATGTCCCATTCCTGGATGTGATGGCTCTGGGCATGCTACAGGGAAATTCCTGTCTCACAGGAGGTAAGCTAAAACAATAGCAGAATATCGTAGTATGCAATAACAATTTATTTTTCGTAAAATTATATTTTTACGTTTTACCAAAATTAGTGCAATAATTTCCATCATTTAGCAGGTAAGTAAATTCAATTTTTATACAGAACTTGCACAGTTATAGATTTAACATTATACCTAGTGTTAAAGGGCGATATAAGTATTTCTGTCCATTATTTTGTTCAACATGGTTGTTTTTTGGAAATAACTGGAAAAGGAAACAAAAGTTTTTTCAGTTCAAAATTATTCTGGCAGGTGTATTTTGGCGGGATGCTTGTAAAAGGATCAAATTAAAAACGTGGATAACAGTGTACATTTTTTTTTTTTTTTGAGTAGTGTTTAACGCCCGTTTTTACTACTGTGGCACCACAGGCGGTTACAGTGTACATAATGAGCATATTGGAACTGTATGTTAAGAGCGTTTTAGACTCTAGAATGATGCTCGCTCATTACACTGGTGCCGTCGTAACTTTGAAAAATGTTTTTATCAGAGGAGGTAATATCTAATAAAACTTGTATGAGCAGTACTGCTAATGATTTGCCATTAGCATGATCGGATGTATTGTGAAATGCCAGAACATTTCAATTGGATAAGCACAACATAAATAAGAAAAACGATCATTACTGTGCTACTACTGTAAGATTCGCATTATTTATTTATTTATGGATGCTCTTTAACATCTCAGGTCATCAGCGTGTCAGATTTGCAGTTTTGTTCACAATTACAGATACAAATTCAGCAGTAGCCATTTCATATTTTACTCTCTGATCATATACCTCTAGCATGCAACCAAGCTGGTCATTTTGTATCCTATCTCTCAGGATAGGATAGGGTGGTCAGCAGAGGAAAAATTGCATTAGCCATTAGATGGGTTCATTGCATATATGCCCTGAAGGGGGGTATCTCCGCGAGGAAGGGATGAGATGAAGGTTACACTAGACAGTAAGAAATTCGAGGTGGCAATACACGAGTGCAGATGGGGCCCCTAATGTTTCCACAGATGATAAGTCCAGATGCCGGCGGTTCTTGCCAGAGCTCATCCTGGTTCCCTTGGGAGAAAACTGAGGGGACCCCATGCACAGCCCATCAAAAGCCAGGACAAAACTTTTTCAGAAAGCAAACCACCGCCATACCACAAGGCACAGCCCTCATCACCTGAAAGCTTCCCTGAAACTGTGATAGAAAATAGGAGAGCGGAAATTTTGTGGAATGTAAATATCCATCCCAGCCTAAGTACATGGGGAAACCATGAAAAAAACCAGGGTCAGGATGGCCAATGGAAATTGAACCAAATGTGAGTTCCAAACGTTACTGCCTAAGTCACCCTGCCCAGTTTTGTACCTCTTGGAAATTTCCATAAACACAGTTGTGTTGGTGAAATGCTCTTTAGGAGCAATGTTCAATTTAGCACTGAAGCTAACAAATCCCCTAGAAAAAAACCGATTTAATGAGTAACACAAAATTTTATACATGTAATTTTCGATAACTTGTACAGATTTTTTCGTACCTGGTAGTTTTTCATTTGTAGGCATTTACTGCCTAGTGCACAGTTTTGCACTCTAATGTTTTAAGTGTTCAAAAAAAATTGAGTTCCAGTTTTGATTTGACTTATGGAAACGGCATTAAGACAATTGTAAATCATCAACCTCCATTTAATCCACACAGCTTCAATAGATTCATCTACAAACAACAAACAAAGAAAGTAGAAAACCTCTTATATTACATATGCAAATCCATTCATTTTCATAATAAGCCTCCACATTGAACTTTCTCAAAACTTTTGTATAATTTCCTTTTCTTGAATGTGCTGTGTTTTAAGCTGGGACAAGCCTACTAGAGCTTTGATTTTCACTTTACTCTGTAATGTCAGTGAAGAAAATAGTTTCTGCAAACTGTCTACCAAATTCATGTTGCTTGTTTAACTTCATTATACAGATTGATGATGAAAACCAATTAACAAACAGTTTCTTTGGAATAATATTTTCCATTAGTGCAATGTAATCACTTTTTGCCTTCATGCAACAAGTCATCAGGTAAAGGATTGCTATTCATCTCCTTCTTTTCTGTGGGCTGTATGTACCAGAAGATGGGTTTCTTGTGATTCTTATGGAGTAAAATGAAAACATTGCCTCTTGCACTCTCCCCTCATCCATAAACAGTGAGGTGAGACAGGTATGTAAATGAGAAATGAACCGCACTCCAGTTCTTTTCACTTTAGAGTTTAATTTTATGTGTAAATGTTTAAAATAGAGTTGAAATGTTTGAGGCCTCAATGCTTCATTGCTCTTAGCAGCAACCATCCCCTGGATATGACCATTAAGAGCAGATAATACTTGGAAAATATTATAATATGTAATTTCTCCTACATCTTAACATATTTTTGCAATTATGTTTTTACATAAATAAATTTTATACGTGATCTTTCAACAGTGTAAGCAGATGATGCATGCTTCATATATTGAAACTTTTCATTAGACTCATTAAACCAAAGACATAAAGAAAGTTTCAAAATATTATTTAGCTATTACCAACAATTACAACTAGGAATTAATGCAAAAAATAAAAAAATGGCAAATGACAATAACAAAAGAAGAAACTATACTATTGCAACAAATATTAATTAAAATATGCTAAAATGTATGAAAGTACAAACAGTAAATTATAACTGTAAAAATTTAATTAGTAAATTGTAGGTTTAATTTCAGATGCTACCCTAATTTGGGATAAGCACATGAACAATATTTGTAAAAAGACAAATTGGAATTGTCACATTGAGTAATTCAGCTATTTATTAGAAACAAATTGTGTAATTTACCCACATATATTATGTGGCGTAAGTACTTCAAGAGTATATATATATATATATATATAAATGAAAAATAAAGTAACTCTTGGGACAATGTAACTAAATTAACAAGAACTAGAGAAGCACAAATTTATAAAACACCTAAATAGTAACACATATGTTACAATATTTTGATTAACTTGTATTCTTCTTCAAAGGCAGAAAGATCAGACATGACAAAATTCATAAAGGTGATTAATGGTGAATATATTGTGAAATATATAGTGAAATTGTTTTCCTTAAATGTTAAATAAAAGTTCATCATCATCATCATCATCATCATCATCATCATCATCATCATCATCATCATCATCATCATCATCATCATCATCATCATCATCATCATCATCATCATCATCTTGACCTAAGGAGTGCTATGGATCCTGAAAAAATTTTACACTTAGCACCCATAGAGGAAAATTAAAGTTAATATTTCTATTGTGCATTCATAATACTAGAAATAAATACAGTTAATAAAAAAATAATGGTAATTTATGAGTAATTGCACAGTAGAAGTGAATGCTGCTTAAAATCTAACCTTTATAATAAATAATCAGATTTAATAAACAAAAAATAAATTTAAAAAAAAAAGCTAATGGTGTATCTGATCAATAAATACATTTACAACATTAGTGAATTTTTAGAACTTTGATAAGTAAATCACTTAAATGCTGTAAACTGTTATTTATTAGCTGAAATGTCTCTATACTTTTATTCATTTATACCGTATTGTTAGCATAATATTGCATTATCTTCTTTACAAATTTCAGCATTTTAAATATTCTCCTGTTCATTAGATAATCTACACAACATTCAAACTTGTATTATGCAGTCTAAAGAATAAAGAACTATGAGCTATATTGCTCGTGTTTTAGTTGCTCAAACTGTGTGGGTCTGTAACCACAAAGAACTCATCTTTTACTCCTTACATTTTAAAACTTGTTCATATAGTTTTAATAATATAGGAGATATGCAGCAACCTTGTCTTATATCCTTTGTAACTAGAAACCTATTTCACAATGTGTTTCTTATTTTAATTTTTACAACCATATCACCCGATAATATTTTATTGCCTGTTGTATAAGCATGTTCCATATTTTGTACCTTTGAGGTATCCTATTAACTCACTTCAAGTATATTATAGTAAGCTTTTTTGTAAATTTAACTAATATGCTACTGTTATTGTTTTTTTTCAATTAGCCACATTAGATAAAATATGCCATCTTCCCATTGATCCATTTGACTTGAATTCATTAAAAGTAATGTATTGGGAGCTAGTCTGTTTTAATGTCTGGAGGACAGATGATTTAAGGTTTTCTCCTGTGATAAATCAACAAACTGAAAGATAGCAGCTGCTAATTTTGTGTTCTCTTATAAATTGATGAAAATATTAAAGTTTATTTGATTTATGTTTACCCTCAGCAGTGCTAATTTTTGTGAGGATTCTCCTATCTGCCATTTGAGAAAGTTCCCAATGGGACATTAGCTACACAGAGTAATTTTTATTCGCAATAAAATAATGACAATTAATTTATAAACACTAATGTAATAAAATTTGTTCACACTAAATCCATTCACTATTAATCGAGAAGTTAATTTATTCTTAATTAGGTAGTGAGTCAAACATGTTTCATATGCTTTTACCCATATCATCAACTGTAAGTATTAAATGTCTCACTAGCTAATTAAGAATAAATTAATTGCTTTACTGTATTACTTCTGACATTAAATTAATTTTAAATTGAATGAAACAAAGCTCATGTTTTTCTATATTTTAATAAGATTTAAATAATATTTATGGTCAGACAAATTCACAAAATAAATGTGTCACCCAAGAGAGAAAGAACAACGCTAAAGTGTTTTTTATTACCACTATTACCTACCTAATTAAAGTGGTGTGGAACATGATTTTATGCTGTTAATGATAGCGGAATATTGTAACAATGTAATTAATGCTGAAATAATTTAATCAAGTTTGTTTGGTGACAATGATGAGTCTAACAAATACCTGGTAAGCTAATCTACCGTTATGAAGAAATACAGGACAACAATGATCTTAATATTTTTTAATTTCATATGAAGCGCTTATTAGTCTTGTTTTTGAAAATTAATTCTAAAAAATTTTTAGAACAATAATTTGTAACAATAATTTGTCATATAATTCTAAACTGTTCATTAATATTTTAAATCCAAAATTGAAGTTATACTTCATTGCTTTTCTTCTTCTTCTTTGATTGTTTATCCTTCTTTAGTATTAGAACTTATATACCCTTAGACTTGCAAGCCATGCCTGGGTCAGTGAGATAATTATGCACACATAGAATACAGATACTCCCAGAATGGACAGTCAGTTCAATGTCAGAGCCACCTCAAAGACACCACAAACACCAAAGGTACAGATACACACATAGAGATGAATGATGAAATGAAAGTTGTATCTGTGGCAGAGAAATACTAACCTTGCATTTGCTCTTTCTGAATATGGACTGAGGAAAATCATAGAAAACCTCAGTCAGGTTAGTTGGTCACAGGGTTTGAATCTAGGAGCTCCTGGATATGAGTCTTAAGCATTACTACCTGAGTATACCCACTCAGTATGCTTCATTACTCTTGAATAAAATATATGTTTTTGATTCCAACTTTTGCATTTTAGCATTATATTAAACAATTATATTATTTCCATAATGGCTTTTAATTTGAAAAATGCAAGTCAGTAAATCTTATAATAAATGCTCATTTCCATTCTTGTAAAGTATATTTTCATCAATTTATAAGTGAACAAACTGTTAAGAGCTAATAAGCATTATAAATTGGAAAGATTTACATGAAGGAATTTTTGTCATAAAATATAATTAGGTCATTAAATTTAGAAGGTAATGCAGCAATATTCTTCATATTCTGATACCTAGCAATTTGTATTTCTATTTTATAATTTTCAAACTTTGTGTAACTTTAAAATGCAAACCTACTAAAGAATAACTGTGTTTAAATCCTGAGTTCTCAGCTAGGTTGCTAGTGGCTATACAATTGTATACTCTCCTTAATTCAGAGTCAGCTAAGTGGTAAATGCACAAAAAGGATAAACTCTATTACTAGTAAATGTAAATAGAGCATACAAGAAAGCAGTTTCTGGAAGTTTGTAAATTATTACATCTTATGTGCTCAAGCCTTAGATGAAATGAGCTACATTTGACTTTTATTATAATCCTGGATTATGCATACAATGTTTATGCTTATGTAGTGTAATGAAAGTGTTCTCTAGTCATAGACAAACTTCATTTCAAACTATTTTTCAACAATGTTAATAAGGCAATTTGCTCCATAAATATAATATAAAAAGATTAATTTGCTTTAAAAAGGAATCACATATGCTACAGCAGAATAGTTTACTAAATATTTAGTTTCTCATGATAAAATACAATCACTTATTAATGTTGATTTTATTCTTCAGTGCTTCAGGATGTCCAATAGCAAACCGCAACAAACTGCGCGTGCTAGAAAATGGCGGAACTGTTGAACAACACAAAGCAGCTGTTGCTGCAGCAACCGCAATGAAGTTTGAAGGGGTTAACTGCCCCACTCCAGGATGTGATGGTACTGGCCATATAAATGGTTCATTTCTCACACATCGATCCCTTTCTGGTTGCCCTATAGCAGGCAGTGGGCAACCAGGCTTACCAAAGAAGAATAAATATGCACCAGATGACATGAGCAACATCTATTCTAAGCCACCAACAGGTCAGTGATGTTTTTTAAATGTCAAGAGTTCAGCTGCATCACTCCTCAATTTTAGCATTCATTCTTGACACATATATGCCTTAGTCTGTATAAATGTATTGGGCCTCAAATACTTCTGAATTTTCCCCTCAAAGTACCATTAATCTCTCTGTGTGTGGTAAACCAGAGGGTTCTTGTTATTCATTTCTTAAGACATTTCCTGGAATTTGTTTAGCTTTTAGCTAATGAATCTCTTAAATTACTATACAAGTCCTAATAAGGAAATTTGAGTTAAGCAAATAAAATTGATTTGCAGAGACGCTGTGCAACCAATAATTAAACCAATAAAATAAATTAGAGTCCATATATGTTTCTTTTCAAATAACTTCAAAGCTAGTAACGCATTATTAAGTTTGAGGCAACGCACATTGGTTTTTTTCTAAAGTATACTAAACTGTTTTGCACTAATTTTCTGTGAACCAACAGGTACTGGACCCATGTACCTGAGCCTGGTAGAGAAGTTTGTTTTCCCTCAAATTCCATGTTTTAACCATGAGACGGTGATTTTCCAACAAGATGGTGTACCATCACACATCAGTAATATTGTTCATAATTCTTTGAATGATATTGAGATGGCTACACCAGACATGCTTCATCAGACATGGGAAGAACTTGAATATAGTTTGGACTTCTGCCAAGCCTCAAAACGAGCTCAGATTGAAATCCAGTGAAAAATAGAAACATATGTACATGGTGAGTTGTTGCAAATTGTGGCTACAATAGCATTACTTTAGAGCCAAAAATAAACTGTCAAGAATTTAAACATTAATGAAAATTATTCTGCATTAAATTCAGATCCATGGGACTTAAAATCTGTATTTTAAGATCAGCAGTTTCCAAAATTGATGTGAGTGATGCACCTGAACTTTTTCTTGTATATATATGCTTTCTTTTCTCCTACTCTCAACAGAAGGTGGTATAGCAAGGAATATCATAGTAAAATACCAATCTAAGAAATGGTAACATAATGTACATATTATATTTATTTTTTTAAATCATATATGTTACCTTTCTTCTGCCTTAACAGTATTATATATAAGTATATTTTATTACATAATATCAAACAATGTTAACTTTCAGATGGATAGAAAGAAATATTCTAGAGTTTCAGTGATTGTACAAGGAATTTTCCTAAAATTTATGCATTTATTCAATATGCAGTATGCCTAAAAGAAACAATATGTTCATGTTTAATGTTTAAGAACATATATATAATTATTGCATAAAATTAGGTGTCATTCAGCTAAATTGTAGTCACTTCTAAAATTTTATTGATTTTTTTTATATACACTCAATTGTTTAGGCATGTCATATATGGAAGGCTTGAAACATTTTAACTAACCCCTCCATTTAAATTAAAGAAAAATAAAATTAAGATATTAGAAACATAATTCATTAATGTATAATGTTGAAAAAATCATACGTTTTTCAAGTTCATCTAAAAGTGTAACATGAATATGCTAAATATAACACAGAGTTAATGCTGGCCCCCTGAATTTTGATCAGATATATGTAACATCTTCAAAACTACTGAACCAAATAATTGCAAGCAAAAGTATTTGTAATGTCATAATTCAGGCAGTGAGAGATGTGTTTATAAACCAGAAATTCAGCAATACAGAAAGTGTCTCTTGTCTCATTTTATTCATTCTTTCAATCTATAAGTTCAGGATTGGGTTGGTCTTAAAGCACATTTACAAAAAAATGAAAGATCATACCTAAGTATGATTACGTATTACATTGTCTATATTTATAGTCTATTTTAAATTTTTCAAAATATTACAAAGTTAGCATAATTTTAATTTTTGTTACATATTGCACTTCAATGGTTAATTTAACAATATAATAATTATATTCTGACTTACATTATAAGTATTTAATGGCAATTGTTAGTATTTCAGAAATTTACAGTATTTCCTAACACTAGTGGTTTTTCAAATTTTTAGTAAAACCATAAACTAAAAGTTTATTGTTAAGCTACATAGAATGCATAACAGTGGCTAACTATCAAGGAAGAAAAGTGTCAAGAGAGAAAAAACAAATAGAACATTCTGTAATGAAGATTATTTTATGAGTGAGTCAAAATGTACACTCTTACTGACTCCTTACTCCACTTAGTCGATGGTTAGCTGAGGATAGAGACAATGCCTTGGAAAACATGTTCTTCATTTAAACAAGCAAGAGGAAGCAATAAGAGTGTGTAGTTTGACCCAATCATACAATGATCTTAATTATATGATTAACTTTACCGTATAAGTTCTAATTAGTATTTAAAGAATATCCTGTTTTAATTCACACAATAGGAAACAGTGTTGTATGGAAAAAATATAGAATGAAGCACTTAAAACTGCCATCTCGAATACCTCCCATGCTATTTTTTATATTGATGAGCTATTTTCTCTTTATTTAAAGGCATAAGGGTCCAGAAATCTAGCCTATTCAGAATTAGTGTTGATTAGAAAAAAATTACTATTTTCAGCACAAAGTTGTATATTCTTAATGGAAAAATTGTGTTAATTATAGTAAACATTACATTAAATAAAATTAAAATAATAATGGCATGTTTCTACAAATAGTTTATGAGTAATAAATTTTTAAAGTTTTATCTACTGAAAGCCTGTGGACAATTAACTGGCAATTAAATAAGTAATTATAGCTGTTTCTCAGCATTTTGCTTTCTTTCAAATGGATTACTTTTTATTTTTTAATAGTGTTTTAACACCTGTTTTTACTACTGAGGCACCACAGGCAGTTAAATGGATTACATTGAACTATCTTAACCTGTTACCATAAATCTAGGAAATATGTCTGGATCATACATGTTCATAATGGTGATCATTTGCTGTAACACAAGCTTGTGGTCTTTGAAATGAATTGCTGCACATTATTTACCAAGAAGAAATAACTATTGCAAGCTGCTGTCATACAATGCTATATATCTTGTGCTATAGTTGGCACATTTTTGTAGAATATCTGCTTCATTATTCCCATAGAAAAAAATAAAGGTATATCAAATCAGGAAAATGAACCAGCTTCAAATGAGGTTTATATTTTCTAATTACAAATTGTGGTAACAGAGCACTTCACAATGTATATAGAATTTAATTTTGTTCATGTGCAAATTGACAGTAAGATATGTACTAAATGTTGCTTCTAAGAAATAATTGTTAAAAACACACCAAAAAAGCATCATAAAGTTCATAGAATCTGTAGCAGAAGAAACACCCAAGAATTAACATTTTCAGAGTATTTCTGTTTTACATCTAAAATGTTAGATGAAGAGATTATGGACAAACCTTTGAAAGAGGAAGACTTAGAAACCAGCACTTGCAGTTCAATATCCTGTGCTGACTTGAATTCCGCTGCTTGCCACTTTGCAAAATGACCTTTCAGCTCTACATCTGGATGTACAATAATAAGTTATTTTGACAAGATGAGAGCTCCAGAAAAGAGAAATGCTAAATGCTTTGTTTTTAGTTGCATCATTCTTAGCATTGTGGATAGCAAGCAAGCACTTTAAGGATATGCTGCAGAAATTGCGTTCTTCCTACTAATCTCCTGCAACAGACTACTTAATGATGTGTATGAAGAAACATCTAAACAAACACATGTTGATTCTGACTCAGTTTTATTCATCAATAGGTGGAAAAATTAACTAGGTAACTAGAATGTTATCACAATATTACACAATGTTAGTGCTAGTATCTACTTTAAAACTAAAAACTAATTTTTTGAGGTTTTTGATCCTTCAGAGGTGGAAAATAAATTATAAGGATTCAAAATAGCAATGACATGGTATAATATGCCACTGTGTCTGACAATGCCAGCAACATGGTATAAATGAGCAAGGGTCATAAATTATGGCATTCTCCTGTAACCCACACACTGCAAATCTGCTAAATATGGATATAATCAAAAATACATAAAAGCATTAAAAATGCCATATTGGCAGCATTAACTGTTCTCCAATGGTAGTAGCAAAGTTTGCCTTGCCATGGACACCAACTGGTGCTCTCAAGGAAATGCCTTCTATGTCTCTTTGAAGAACAACATTACAGCAATGTGTAAAGTGGCAGCTAATGATAAATTTGACAATATTTAAACATTAATGAAATCATTTTTATTTTAATAAATTTTATTTCACAAGTAAATGAAATCATTTCTCTATTAAATTCCGATCATCAGCCTCTTCACCAGTACTTATCAAAAATCAGAAAACTTTATCATTGATGTAGTGCAATTATGACTCTACAGCTACCCAATGATCATGATGACAGGCTGTATCTTCTTGAGAAATGAATAAAACAATGTCTACCTAGCATACTTCAGCGACAATATCAAGAACAGAATCATAATGAAGAACATCATGACCAAGTGGAAGAATTCATATGGGAAACTGTGGATGCAGAAGTCCTCACCAATTTTCAAAAGGATCACTAAAAGGCAAGAACATTTAGTGAATTTTTGGACAAGGTATTAAATTGCCAAAATTATTCGCATTTTTGCTAAGAGGAAGCATAAGAAATTATCAGATTTTACTAATAAATTACTAAATGGTCCAGCTCGATCTTCACAAACAGAGAGGTTTTCCAATTGACCTTTTGTCTATAATGTTAACAGAAACCATTTTCTTTTGGGATGATTATTGACTACAGTTTGTTAGTAATGTGTAGTGTTATGCTTGTTAATTTTTAAATTCAAAAGCACACAGAATGCTGAAATTTTGATGACATATCAATAATATAACAGAATCTATTTTAAAGCCAAGCAGCGATTAAGCTCTTATGCTATATGAACTTGTACATCTTAATTATGTTAACTTTACAAATCATACATTTTATTATTATTGGGAACTTATCAGGAAACAACTTTTATTTATTGCAAATAGTGAAGTGAATAATATATGCATTTTTTACAATGTTTGCCTCTGATAATACTTACATATAAATGTAACAGTTTAAGGTAAATATAATCTTTATGAAATAATTCTTAATTAGCAATTAGTAACTAAGAAATAACATTTTAAATGTTATGCAGTAAATTTTTAATGATGAGTTCTGAAACTTGGAGGAATACATTTGAACTGGATAATTTTTATGACATATACATTAATGTAACTTATGAAATTAAAGAAATTTATATTTAGTTTGACCAAAATAAATAAAATGTCGACTTATTATTTGATGTACAACCCTGTTTTACATTATTTTACATGTAAATTACATGAAAAAAACCAACAGGTAATTTACTTGCCCAACCGTAATTACATTTTCACAGTGGTAACACAATATGGTAGAAACAACACCAATTCCCTAGCCTGAACAGCTGCACTCTCTTATGATTAAGGTTTGACATTCATACTGTGTAATTGGAAGTGAAACGGAGCATTGCAATTTATTCACATCCAAATAAATAAATAAATAAATAAATGTGTTGTTTCTCCAGATCAGAGCAGAGACCGATCAACCAACAACCACATCAAGAGAATTTGTACTTCTCGGATAGTTTATGCGAAATTAACTCTTTAACATAATTTATGAACAAGGACTAGAAGTAATTCTCTCCAATTCATCTGCTCTATTTTGGAAAAATCATAGACAGTGCCATGTTTTAATCATTCTTAAACTTGATAACGCAATAACACAATCTAAATAGTACCAAACAACAAGACACCATGACAATAAATAATCATATTACTATAATAAATCCCATAGTTCTGGAGAAAATTTGTCTCCAAGGGCACTGTCTACAGACCTACCATTAATGGGCTTACTCAAGGAAGAAGAAAAGACTGCTGGCATTGGCTATCAACCTATCAAGGGATTAGATAGTAATTGAACAGTACGAAACTGGAAGAAGGCACTGGATTACTTCGAAAACAATGATTCGACCATTTACCACAAGAGCAGCATGTTAAAATTAGAAAATATTACAAATATTGATGTAGGTAAAATGATGTATATTGATGTGTCTCCAATAAGTTCAGAAAAGAAGAGTGATAAAGAAAAACAAGAAGATATGGCCATTAACTTTATGGAAAGTAAGGTTTAGCCTTGAGAAGCTCAAAAGAATATGGTCAAATAACACCTGAAGTGTCTGCTTTAAATAATGGCAAATTTTGGGCCCTTCGTCTTCATTCTACCACAGATTTTCTGCTTAAAAAAGTTTGGAGACCTTATCAAAGTAATAGAATTCAAATTTGTCACTTTTACAATATATTTTGGAAATTGTGGTAGAGGACATAAATAAATATAATGCTTTCTACTACTTCTGAAAAATTCAGACATTTCTGGTGTACAGCAACTTTCCAAATGTATCCGTTATACAGATAACGAAGGAGAGAAGCATATGGTTAAATGCGATTTAATTGGCTTTCGACCTAAGACTCAATTGAAACTAAAATTTTGAAAGAGAATTACATTGATACTCGTATTTATATGGCCAAGTGTATATGGAGTGGGGGCTACGTTTGGGAAAATGCATGAAGCTCAAGCAGATGAGTCTCTAGCACTTTACGTTCACTTTGCCTCTCGCATCCTTAGTCCTGCTGTGAATTTAGTCAGCAACATTCCAGCTGTCAGACCCATAGAATATATTTATAACTTTTTCAGTTCTCTCAAACGGAAGGAGCATAGCTGAAGTATCACCAGAGACAAAGCAACCTAAATTAAAAAAGAAAGAAAAAATACTGGAAAATCCGAAGGATTAAACGACGACAATTAGTGATTTATTGTGAGATTAAAGAAGGCTTAACAGAAGTTTTAGGCATGTTTTCTCACTGCGAGAGGAAGTGGCACCTGAAGCATTTCAGCAACTATAATGACAATTTTCCAATTCTAACTATGTTACCAAATCCTTTTAGCATATCATAACACTCCAGGATACATCTGTTAGGTGTGAAAATCTGCACCTGACTGAAACTGTGCACCTTACACTAAATTTCGTAAAGGAATCGGTAAGCGAACTGTTCTACAATGTATTTCAGAAAGCATTTCATTTCCTTTATTGCATTCGTTCAAGCGTGCAGATGATATGGAGTATGTCCCTGTACATCACAACTAGTATAGCCTGTAGTGCAATGAAATTAACAAATCCATGTAATAGAGATAATACCAAAGTCTCTTATGGAGGAGTCCACCTTTGATCTTAATGTTCCATGATTAAGTAAGAAGCAGCAACACCGAAACGAGTTGAAATTTAATCACCAGAAGAATTTTCCATAGGATACTGTTTCTGCATGGATTTAACAGTCAATTTGAATCTAGATTTACGAAAAAAGTGAAATTCTTGACTGTATTTTATTGTTACCTCAGAAGCATTCGAATGAGGTAACTGGGTCCTAAATAAAATAAATAACAAATAAATATCAAAGACCGTAGTATATAAAAAGAAAGAAAGCCCTTTTTCATGAAATGAGGAATTGAAGCTTACCCCATTGTACGAAACTTTTAAAAATCCTTGCCATGTTCCTGTCATCAAAGCAACAGTAGAAAAACATCTCAGAAAGTCTATGTCTGAAGAACGGCCGAATTGTCTTTCATTGTTAAACATCCACAGAAATATTAATGTCTCCTGTAAAGGGGGTTTAAAACGAAAAAAGAAATGTTATTTTGAGGAAATAGTGTAAATAACGTATACAACTTATTTTGTAACTGTTCATTTCCTCCTAAGTCTGCTATGTATCTATTTACTCTATGTTATAATTAATAAGCAAGTTATTAAAATATCATAAACTACGTTATAGAAAAACAATTATTTTTCACCTTCCCAATCCTCTTTTAAAAAGCCTGTGATTACTGTAAAAGCAATTCACACATAAGGTGTACCGAAAACAACTTGTAAAATGAAAGCAATCATATTTTTGAAGTCCTGCAAATACTGTCTCGGAGTTTACATATTTTGTAAGAGAAACTCAAAAGGTTTTGGTTCCCATCCAATAATCTTCAATATTGGCAACATTTGTGGCATAGGCTACTTCATCTAGGCGATACTTAATCTTCTGTCATGCTCCCAAAACGATTACCGGCGTGTTCACTTCTATTGTCTTCACTATTCCGTTATGTAAATTAGCAATATCGGTCATGTTTGTGCTATTTAGTCGTCCACCACAAAATTCCTCAGCACAAACATCTAATGGAAATATGGCCGGTGATCGCGTTGGCTTCGGCGTAGGTTCACCTCGTTCGATACAAAAATCAGGAAAGGAAATGCAGAAAGGAACGGATATGGCGGTTTAGTGTGGAAGACTACCATCCTGTTGAAAATGTATTCTGTACGGTAATTGTAGGACATGTCCATCTGAAAACGACTTGCTTGACTACCTGCATTTCAGTCGCCACAAAATGCACTGTACCCTCTTTTTGGTACCCCAATTCCTTCGCATTATACATCGGAACTAAACTACCCAACAACCTCATTTGTCGTTCTGTCTCTCGTATGCCTGCTCCCTCATAACAATAAATACAGTATTTCAGATACAAATTTTTCTTTTTCACACGTAAATTTCTGGATTGCACGCGCGCTTGTGCATGTATATGTACAAACGCACACAAATAATGTTTGCATAGTACCGAATAAGTCTTAAGTGAAATCTTTGTTGGCATTAACCGTTCTTATAATGGTCTATAAAAAGTATAAACCAGATGGGAAGCGTATTTCATGTTTGACAGTCATATGCAGCGATAATGATATAACATCTGCCATAAAAATCCGAGGTGTAAAGCTTCCTCGGAATGATTAAACATCTTTGGGAAAGTGGATGACGTGGAGTTCAAATTCGAATTTAATTAAGTTCATGGGAGCAGCGCATTAGCATTATTTTTGTAAAAGTGAGTGGCCTTCCATGTTAAGTGAGCTCTGAATGTCCTAATTGAGAGCACCACAAAGGATATCATTGCGTTGGGGGGGGGGGGGGGACTTCCCAGTAAAAGTTACCGAAATAGGCACTATAGATTCTTCAACTGTATGAGTGCACATTTGCATGAAAACTGCTTGTGCAAAAGCTGTGTACTTGATGCGTGCTGCGGTTGTTTACTGTGGACCAACAAATGATACAGAAAGATTTGTGTTAAACTGCAATCCGCAGACCCGTTCAATTCTATGGACGAAACTTGGACACTTGAGCCGAAGCAGTGAACAATAGCTGGTGAAAGTGCGCCAAAGAAGACGAAGACCGTATCACTTCCCAAGAATTAATCCTGAAAGACCATTTGGATAGGCTAAAACAATATCAGGAGCCTATAAATGTAACGTATGTAACTGCCAAGATTTGCGCACAAAAATGTTCTTTTCAAGGACAGACCGTCCCACATACTGGCAATTGCAATAGCGAAAAAAAAAAAAAATTGTAATTTTATTTTTTACCAAACTTTCAAAAAACTATTTTATTTATCTATAAGTGTGCATCATAAAAAGCTGTACCCTTACAGTTGGGAAAAATACCTAATCAATATAAGTACCAAGTAAAAATAGCAATGACGATGACGACGACAATGATGTGATTGATGATTCAGTCAGCTTGCTTCTCATTCTTTGATGTAAGAATGGAATGACAATAACAAAAAAATAAATAAAACACCTTGATCAATAATGTAGTACGTAAGCTCGCAACCTAATTGTGTTTAAAACTGAGTTATTTGGTGCCAGTACACAATAATGGAATGGTAAGTACTTAATAAAAGTAAGCCCTTTTTTAGTTTTTGTTTTAATTGTTTTAATTTTTTATATCACCTATAAAGAAGTTAAACACTTTATCACATGTTTTATATCATATTTATGAGCTGAAACCCGTTTGGGCCTACCCATAATAAGTTATTGAGGTACTCAGACCCCAGATTTTAGAAGGCCTCAATCCCAGCTTCGGCAGTGTTAAAGGACAATTCACACATTTTCTAAATAGGAACATGAAATAGTAAGGTGCCACATCAGAACTCTAAATTGGATGAGTCAATACTTTCACACCTGAAGAGACCAAAAAAAGCCACTGAATGTTCGGTAGTGTGGAAGAATGCATTGCCATAGTGAAGGGCAGGGTTAGAATCAAACGTTTTGACTAGAGGGAGGGGAAGTTAGGTAAAATATACTAACATAATTATAATTAATCTTATATAAAATGTAATATTAATAATAATAATAACAATAATAATAACAATAATAATAACAATAATAATAGCAGTAAGCCTGGTGAATAATGGAAAAGAAAAAAATGAATGATTTACTATTCACAAAGATATGAATACCTCACCAAATTTATAGGAACAGTTTGCTTTGATGTGATGAAAATCTGGAAGATTCTTTTCTATGTTTGGTGTATGTTGCAGAATGAAGTCCACTCTTATCCACTCTGCTGCAAACGGCTTGGCAGGAAAACCTGTTAAACAAGGCCCATTAATGGATTTTTTATTTTATTTATTTGTGTTTTAATAGTGTTTAATGCCCGTTTTTACTACTGAGGCATTACAGGTGATGGACACTGATGTTATGTGAGATGAAATGATAAATTGGGAAAGGATTTTTTTAAAGGAAGGAAGTGTTCCAGACCTAAGTTTAGGATATACCTACCCGGCCATTGCCATTTATGACTGAGGAAAACTAGGGGAAAAAAAACTCAATCAGGGAGGACGGCCATGGCGGGAACACAACCCCAGACCTTCCGCTCACAAGTCCGCGCCTTAACTACCTCGGACGCTGATGATCTCAGATGTTAAAGAGCGTCCATAAATAAACCAAACCAAATGCCTCGGACACCCATGGTAGTTCCATTAACGACCACTCACATCACACACGCTAGTATTTTTATTTGTATTCGATCTGGAAGTTTAGTAAGAGTATTATTCATGACATTTAAATTCCTCTCACATTCTGCGGAAGACACTGGTATTATTTGTATTCTATGCATCAATTTCCTTAAAGTTTCACCAAAAAAATCGCTTACCCCCACTTTCTTCTATTGTCGAACTTCTTTCAAAGTTTCACCAGAACAGAAGTGTCAGTATTTGAAGGCACTAATTTCAAAGTGTTTTAGAATTTTTTTCATCATCGATAACATAAATTCATTTTCTTCCTGTGGCCTAGAAAATAGATCTGGAGATAGGGTGACCTTTGAATGTTTTTGTAGTTAAATATTCGACTTGGGTGACTTAAAGATTATCACATTTTTTGTTTTTCATTACAGTCAATTTATCAATGCAATTTTTTTTTTGGAGAAGCCGTTATAGCGTCTAGAGTTTCTACACTGCAGATATAAGGAAAGATATTTTATTGTTTCCAGAAAGTTCCTAAATAGAACTAGTTCCATGATGAAATTCCGTGGTCATTTTCTGGAGCAATGCACGAAATGCTGCTCTGCTTCATCACAGCTGTCACGGTATTGCATGAGAATGCCAACTAAAGAATGTCAAATATCCTTCCTATATTTTTAAGTTCAATCCCAATGTCTTAGTAATTTCAGTCAATTCGAGTTGATTTTCGGGCTCGCAGAAAACTGTGGTTACAGTCCATGAAGGATATGAATTGGAGCAGAACAAACATGGTATCGTGTACTGCAAGCTCAAACAATGAATAACTACAATATTAGGATTATATTTATCACGAATGTATGTAGCTGAACCTTTGTAAATTTGCGGCTCCATCCGAAGCAAATCCTATCAACTGTTTAGATAAAATCTCTTCGGAAATACTGCTACTAATAAAATAAGATGTAATACTGACAGCAACGGTTTTCCTGTTGGTGGATTTAGCTTTACTACATCGTAGAAATAGTTGCACGGTGAACCATTGCAGACGCAACGAACGTAGACAAATAAGCATGATTCGTTTGTTTGATTAGTGCATTCATCAACCAAAATACTGAAAATACAACAGGAATAAATTATTGTGAACTTTGATAGGAGAGACACATATGTTTGCTGGTGACATGCATCATATTTGCACAAGAATGATGTAATTGAGGCAAGCTTCCAACATCTAATCCGTTCGATGCTTGCAATTTATATAAACTTTTGAAAAGTAAGAATGTTTCGTTTTCTTTATATCTTATATACTCTGTTCTAAAAACACGCACAGTCAATTGAAATGTCTATAGATTTTTTGTTCCCATCTCCTGAAACCTTCAGAGAATGGTTTATTAATTTCCTCTTTTTTTCTTTTCATTCAAAATTGATTCTCCCTGCAAGTGAAACTTATTCCTCTTGTGATGACTAATTTTACCATTTAGCTTAAAAGTAACGGACACAGATCAATAATATAAACGTTACACAAAAAAGAATGTCCATTGTCGCGTTTACGTTGCATATCGAACGCTTGTTAGATGATTTATTCTGTTGTAACGCATTGTACAGGTGACTAATTCGTAGAACGTCATTATGAAGAAATGTAAGTGCGTTTCCAGCAATTGTATTGTAATTTTAAAGCTTGTGTTTACCCACTGACGTTTATAAAATGGAGGGGGTGAGTAATGTTTCCCTATCAAGGAAGGAATTTTATTTGATGAGCTGCGGAAATCGCCCTCCCCCTTTTAACTAATTCAAACCCTGGTGGAGCGTAATATCGCTTTGAAGTCATTCTATGTGCACTTTTTGTTTGTTAGTAAACAGATGGTGGTGTACTATTCAGCTTTAACTGTATGGTGATTCTCCAGTAAGAGACGTTATAGGTTCTGAGGAGTAAAAGAATAAGCAATCGTCTTCTTGCCAGTACATTCTTTAGAATTTTGTTGGCTTGTCTCTGTCAGGGAAAAGCCATTATGCTAATTACCATTTATTTTTTGGCTCATAACAGTAATACCCATTTTGTCACCTGTTATGTCAAAAGTAGTATTTGATTGGCCTCAGTTCAATTGTTTAATCATTTCCTTGCACCAGTCAACCAGTCTTAGCTTTTGCCAAAGTAAATGGAATCCACCAAACACACAGGCTGTTCACAGTAAGATGGTTATGGAGGATTTTTTTGCATTACACTCATGTTTGTCCTCTAATATGTCCAAATCTGATGCACAGGTTTAAATTATTTTCTTTAATAATTTGGTATTTCTGTCACTGAAATCTGTAGAAGGTTGATCCCCACAAATATCATCACTTTGAAGCCATTAGATGCATGGTTTTGCGATTTAAAATAATAAAAATTCAATAGCTTGAACGTTTTATTCACTTAAATGTATTAATTTGGTAGACTGTTCGCTTCAAAAATATCTACCAGCAAAACTAGAAAATATCTTTTAACTTTGTAATAAGCAGTTGCCTTGAAAATTAAAATTGAATTTATTATCAAACAAAAGTTATATCAGTTTGCAAAGTTTTAGTGTGTCTATTGGCAATATTTTGTTTGTCATGATGTCACTTTTACCGATACTATTAAATTTTACCCTATTTCAAAATTCTTTATATATTAAGTAATAAATTACATTAGCCATAAACAAAAACATTACATTTAATAACATGGCTGTTTGTACTAGCTGTTCTAGCCACATAAATATACTCATGAATTCAGAATACTTTTTTCCCTACATTTTCACTTAATTATCTTAATTGATTAACTATGGGTATTATAAATGGTATATCCTAAAAGATTATTTTATAAATTAGATATGACAACCAATTATAGTTGATCTTCATTCAAAATACATAATTGTGCTTGAATATAAATTATTGCATTTTCTTTAATATAAAGCTGCATCCTATTAATATCCTAATTGCTGTCTATTTTTTTTTAACCTGAATTTGAAATTACATACCTTTAAATCCATAAAATTTGTTATTTGTAAAAAATTTACTTAAAATAATTATTAATAATGTGCTAAATAATTTCACTTTACATTCAAAAAAAGAGAGTGTAAAGTGATCCTTAGATGCTATCATTTGATTCAGCTTTAATACCTAAGTAACAAGAAAACATATTACTTTATGCTATATAGAAACTGCCATCCAAAAATTTTGCTGCAAGCTCTTATCTTCTCTTTTAGTGAATTCTGAGTTCCATTGGCCTCAATTTTCATCAGCTCTTCAACAGGGTAGTATTATGTTAAATTTCCTTTTATTATTCTGTAATGAAATCAAATGTGACTAATGAAATAACCTGCCTACCTGTGTAACACCATAGTGATTCTACCCTTAGTTTATATGACATGAATGCAGGCTGAATCTGTTCTCTTTGGGAAATTATGAGCTCAATTTTTATTTAATTCAGTAGTGATTATGTTCAATTTTCTTTTATTATTCTGTGAATAAATCAGTGAGATTAATGAAATAACCTTGATTCTACAAAATACTTTAGTTTAAATAACATGAATCAATGGTGAACAATGCACTGCATAAATGTGTACTGTATGGCCTAAATTAAACACACTTAAAGGAATTATTTATATTATTAATGATAAATAAATTAATAGATATTTAATAGATCCAGTATTCATTCCAGGTAAATTTATTTATTCTTATTAACAACTATTACATAATAGAGAGCAGTTGCTATTAAGTTCATTAGTATAATGCTTGCTGTTTGCCTTAGATGCTGTCCATAATTAAATCTCTTCAATTCCTTTTAATGCTTATACCATATAGGAAGTGCTGAATGTTTATTACCTCTTATTTTTTGAGAATGATTCCCTTGTGTTCCTTACTTCTTTGCTAAATTATTATTTTATTTTTATTTCTGGGTCTTGATCAGCTCCTTTCCCGACCTTGAACTTTGGAGAGAGCATTTACTTTTGAAGGTAAGAATAAATGTGCTTTGTGCTTTTTCTTTTGCAATTTCTCTGCTTGCATCACTGCTTTTAAGCAGTTCTTTTTTTATTTTCCCCCCTCTTTGCAATTTGTCTGCAATTATTTTATTTTTAATTTAAATGAGAAATGTATTTGTGTCTAGTTTTTAAAGCATTTTTTAAATTTAATTGAAAATTCTTGTTTTACTGCTTATTAGAATTAATAACTGATTTTTTCTAAATGCTTATGTTAGGTATTTTTAATGATTAATATTTTCAACAAATGTATTAAGTATTTATTGTGGCTGTTGCACCACTATATAATTCTCTTAAAGGCTACATATGAAGAATGAATAAAATAAGGATAACATAGCAGCTTCCTCATAAACATTAGTACATTGTATGATTCAGTTGAACTACACACTCTTAAAGCTTCACTTACTTTTCATAAAAGTATGGAACTTGTTTTGAGAGCATTTAGTTCCCATCTTCAGCCAGGCTAAAGTTCAAGTCCATACATTTATGAAAAGTAAGTGAAGCTTTAAGAGTGAGTAGTTCAACTGAATCATACAATATATCAATTAAATAAAAACTTGCAAATTCTAATTACACAAAAAACCTAATTAAATATGATAGTATGGAGAGAATATCCTCAAATTTAGAAGCATACTTGCTAAGCACTAGAAAATTAGTTCTGAATCCTTAGTTATTCTTGCTATGCATTTATTTGGCAGAAGAGAGATAACTTTTCTCACTAAGTACAGGAGTAAAAATATAACAATAAAATAGCAAAGGTTGAAAGAGTTAATATTTGTTATTGAATAATTTATTTTGCTTGCACATGTTAATATTTTATCTATTCTATTATTTCCTGTAATATTAAGAATTGATTAAAATGAATAATAAATAAGATTATACTTCAAGATTTAATGTAAAATTTTATAACCAAAATATTAGATTTTAAATAAATATGAAAGTATAATGTTGCAGGTCTAGAGGGTGGACCAGGGGTTGGAGGAGGAGGTGAAGACCTCATCACACTGGAAGCAGAGATAACTGAGTTGCAGAGAGAAAATGCTAGAGTTGAATCTCAGATGTTAAGACTTCGAACAGACATTACAGCCATGGAAGCTCATCTTAGACATGGAGAAAAAGTAAGCCTTAATTTATCATTAATATATCTTAGAATATTAAATTTGATATAGTAGGCATTAATTAGAAATGTGAGGCACATTCAATGATTTATCTACCAGAATTATCTATTGATGTTATGCAAATGAGTCTATCAATGTATTATTTGGCATGCAATTCATATAATTGCAGATCAGATAATATCAAGCAGAGAAAGAACAGAAAAATAAACATACCTGTCTTTGGATCTACATATTTGCATCTACATAAATGCATTTATAGCAAAATTCAGTCATTAAATTCCTTTAGAAAGTTTGGATGAATTCAAAGGGAATGTGCAATAAGATAAGAACTGTGTATGGAAATTTTGCTCTGGGTGATGCTTTGAGCTGAACAATTTGAGTGTATTAAGGATTCAGCTAAAGATTACCTCTATATGAGAGCATCCTGTAGAAGCATCATCCCATGGAAGCAAAAGATGCTATCTATGAAATAAATGTATCAAGGATATTGTTAAAAGCTATGTTCTATGAAGTAAGACTTTTAACTCACACAGTTTCTCATTCAACTAAAATTTTGTTAATGACAAAAATCGGTTTTCAATAGATACCCCAAATGTTGATGTCACAAAGAAATTTTTTTTTTTTTGAGTAGTGTTTAACGCCTGTTTTTACTACTGAGGCATCACAGGCGGTGGACACTGATGATACATGAAATGAAATGATATACTGGGGAAGGATATTTTTTTAAGGAAGGAATCATTCCAGGCCTAAGTTTAGGGTACCTCCCTAGCATTTGCCAGTTATGAACACTGAGGAAGGCCTGGAAAAAACCCAGTCAGAGAGGATGATCCTGGCGGGATTCGAACCCCAGACCTCCCGCTCACGAGTCTGCACCTTAATGACCTTGGCCACCCATAGCGGTACAAACAAAGCATGATGCCAAGGATTCAGCTAAGATAATTTGAAGCTCCAGCTTTTACAGAATAAATGAAATTGAAACATTTATTCACTGCTTTAATCCTAAAGCCAAACAAAATTACATGCAATGAAAGCACATGAGATCTCTAACATCCAAGAATTTTCTCTATCAGCACTCAGCCAAAATATTATAGTGGCAATTTTCTCTGACACAAGAGAACATTTTGATGTTCCAATTCATGCTCTAGCTTCACCCATTACTGTAAAAATCTTTTTAAGTCATGAAACAAAAATGCAATAGAAATCTAACATAAAGCATATTGGTGCTTCATGAAAAGTTTTGCAAATTACAGGGCACTATCAAGAACAACCTATGATACCTTACTGGTAAAACCAGATGTTAAACATGATTAAAAAAATTATGAAATATGGTTTTATGGAGTTTAATCATTCACCTTGCAGCTCAATGTTCATTTCTGATCCCCACATTTTATTTTCTTTTCTGAAACCTTAAAGAAGTGATAAGAGACTGACTAGTGAACCAAGATGAATCCTATGTTTAAATCACTAGAAGCTAAGAGGACCAAATGTATGGATGTCACAGGAGAATTAAAAAAAAAGATGAGTTTATTCAAAAAATTTTATTTGCATACTCCTTTAGAATGGTCCTCTAATGCATAAAGTACAAGATTATAAAATTGCTTTTTATAAAGGAAAGTTTTACCAAAATTTTCATTTATACAGTGATTTTAAAAAAAAAATCTGATTTATTTACTCTTCTTTAATAAGTCACAGCAGTAATTTGTTTATTCTAGCTTTGTATATTCGTTGATTTTTAATGTGAGATTATTAATAATGAATGCTCATAGTTCAATAAGTATGGCAAAGGGAGAAAAATGTTAATTCTCAGCAATTGTTGCAATGCTTCAAAGTGCTAAAAGCATGAAGTAATGTCTCTAAAAATGCATTCAAATGCTTGAATGATAGAGCTCTTTGTTTGTTTGGTTATGTAGCCAGGAGACTAACACTTATAGATAATTAAAGAATCAATGATCATAAAAAGTATCTATCCACTTTTCCAAAAATTATATTATGAGTTCTAAAAGCTATTATATACTTTATGCATGGTCACTGAAGTGGAGGACATGAAAAAAAATTCTATAACACTTTGAAATTAGTGTCTTCAAATACTGATACTTCTGTTCTGGTGAATATTGAAAGAAATTTGACAGTTGAGAAAGTGGGGGGAAGCAAATTTTTTGGTGAAACATTAAGGAAATTGATGCATAGAATACAAATAATGCCAGTGTCTTCCACAAAATCTGAGAGGATGGCCACCATATTTTATTTAAAACTTCCAATAGCTTTCTTTTCCTAGGCTATCTTGCAATCTATTTATTTTTGCCTCATTTATGCAACAGAGTAATACCAGCATTCAGTAGCCCATTATGAGCTACACTGATTCCCAAAGGCTGGTGATGGCAAAACATTCTTTAAATCAAGAACATGTGAGATAAATGATAGAAGGATAGAACTAAATTAGTGGCAGAAAGTTTTGTAATTTAAAAATTAAGTATATGTTAAAAATTGCTTATTTTGTTAAAGAATATTTTTAAAATATTTACTGTTTTGTAAGAAAACCATTGTAACATTTAAATAAATGTTTTACATTACCACAAATCAGCTGCTTACCAATTTAGCACCCTGGCATCACTGGCATCTGATGCCACAAACTTATCACTCCAAATATATTCCATTTTTAAAATTTTGGTACTAAAAATAAAGTAAATGTATCATACTCACTGTTCTTACAGAAGCTGTTGGAAGTGCTGTTAATTTCATGACACACAATCTATATCTTTATTCTTGACAATTATCTACAATGATGGACATAATTGCAGCACCTATAAGATGAATGAATACAGAATGTATTCATTTTATTTGTAATACCCAAGTTTTAAAAAGGTGAGATGATGTGAGTTTGTGGCACCAGAGTTGTGCCAATAAGAAGCCGATTGGCAAATAACGGTTTTAAATGTGCCTCTCTATATATTTAAATAAAAGTATATGTTTACATATGAGTCTCAGATATAGTGAGACCTATGATTACCCATACTGAGTGGGGTGACTCAGGCAATTATGCTTTTGACTTCCATTCAGGAGATCCTGGTTCAAATCTTTTGGGATCGATAATCCTAATGTTGGGTTTTTTGGGGGATTTTTGCTGGTTTCTTAGGCAAATGCTGGATGGATCATCCCTTTCCATGAATTTTCTTTTCTCCCATTACATATAATTTCATTCAATTGGCTCTGTTACAAGATCAAAAGTGTCAGTGAGGTGAACTGTGCAACTTAATGGTGACTTGTGCTTAGAAAAATTTCTACCCAGAACAACTGGTATAGAAACAGTCCTTCTGAGGGGTTCGAGCTCCTTGGAGAGGGGGTTTCACCAGCATTGGAGTGCTCTATCTGGAAACAATGTTAGGGGCACTATCTATCTTCTTGCCTCACCATCTGTGGATCCTCATCTCTTCTTCCCAGAGATGCTCCTACTGGGACATAGGCACAAACAGCCAGCCCTAAAGCAAGGTTAAAATACAGCAATATCCTCTCCAAATCTTAACAATTCACTCCAATTGTATCCAGCCCATCGTTTTGCAGTCTAAGGAGGAAGAAACATTACAAAAATTACTATTCGCATTATTCTAAATAAACTTCTACAAAGGTACACTGGCTTTTATAACAAATTGTTTCATCTTGGATACAATAGTAGGCCATACTTATTATAAGCATTCTAGTAGTAAGAGGGATAAATCTGTTGCTTAATTTGGCTTATCTAAGCTGTTATTCCTTTTCTGGAGATTGCTCAAATTGATATCAGTCAGGTACCTAAGTGACAGTGATAGTAGTCATTTGAAAAAAAAACAGTTAATTTTATTTATCATCCTTTTCTGGTATGTATCTGTATTTGTATGCATGTATCCTCAGAGCTATAGATTAACAAATCTCTTTGAGCCATAAATAAATGTCATCACCATTAAATCATCATCAAGAAATGTAAAGTAAGGGAAATGAGAATACAGAATTTGTTAGCCTCAAAAAGTTATTCAAAAAGCATCCCAAACATTTACATTTACTTCAGTGGACCGTTCCACTTTTAATGTAACTTTATGAGAAAACACAATGGTTCATGTTCCTTTCCTTATAAGGTTAAAATGTTTTTTATTTATTAAAATAATTATATAGTGGATACTATTTTAATTGCAGGAGAACCAAGTCATCAGTCAGAGGAACAACAATTTGAATGAGTACTATGAAAGCTTGCGGAATAATGTAATAACATTATTGGAGCATGTGCGCTTGCCAAATGGCAGCGGAGGTGGCCAAGAGAAACTAGGCCATGAGAATTTTGACAGCTACCTCAGCAAGCTGCAGACTTTATGTACACCTGATGGATACTGCAGTGATGAGAGCAACCGCCCACTCTATGAGACTGTCAAATCAGCTCTTCAAGACTTCACCGTACTTCCAACACCAATCTAGTCACCTCCCTCTCCCCAGTACATTTTACCTTAATTCTTTAGATAACTCTTGTACTGGTGGCAGAAGAATTACAAAGCCTGAACCTGTTATAGTAAAATTCCATTGAGAAAGTGCTCATTCAAATGACATCCAGCATTTTAAGTGGTAGAGTTTTCAAAAATTGGTAACATGAAAGACTTCAGATTGATGAAGAAACAAGAATCTGTTCTATGTATAAAATAGTTCAGAAACAAGGGAAGGTTAAGTAATTAGCACCCTTAGTTATCTTTTTAAACTTCCAAATGAAAGGTGTTTACAGGGAAAATAGACTATGAAAATATTTAACAAGAAAGTTAGTGTAAAAAAAACAAACAATGTGTAACTATGATGGTTCACTCAGCAGTGGTGTGCTCTTTTCATAACTTAGTACTTTTGTGGTATATAAGTAGCTGAACAAAATGAGAGAAGGCCAGTACATACTGGCATGTGCTTCATATTTCATGTTTTTAATTTCTTTATGCCCCTCTGATATTTATTTACATTCATATTGTGTAGTCAAAAGTAATTAAACTGATAAGAGTTTTCATCTACATTATTTCAGTAATTTCATGAAATCATTCTTTTACATCCCTCACTTGGAGTTGCTCATCATTAATTTTATGAACCAAGCAAAGATTGCCAAAAAAAAAAAAGAACTAAGAAAACTTAAAGTGCAACTATATTCAAACATACAAATTTCCATAAATGAAAAATGATTCATTTCTGATGGTTTTAATGAAATATTTTATTTATTCCACTGACAAATATGTTTTATAAATTTCTTTTGCTTAAATGAAAGGTGGTTTTAGCACAGAAAAGTTAAATTTAAGAGATATGTTCATTTCAGAGCACAGCTAAATTTCACATCCAGAATCATGGCTCTTCACCTCATTTTGTTCTTCCTAATAAAACATTAATGTACAGAGAATATTTTTCAAATGTACAAAGGAGAGCTAGTAGTACCAAGCCAAAGATTAAGTATTGTGAATATAGTATTTTTTTTTTAACTGGCTTTTGAGGCTAACTGTTGAGTTGGAAGATAAATGTTATTGATAAAGTATTATTAATTGCTCATTTATATGAAAAGTTCTTGAAAATGTTGTTTTCTTGAAACTAAATGTGACTTTTTTATTTGTTTTATGAAAGTTATAAAGCATATGATAATGTTTTATTTGCCTAGTGCTTATGTATTTAAGTTTATTGTTAAAAATGAAATTGTTATATTTGTAGCAATATGGGATAACATCCCAATAAGTTAGAGCTGTCTCCTTTTATTGTCTCTTTGATGAGTGTGAGAGTTTTGCATAATTTCAGCATTTTTTCTTTGAATTTTTAATGCTGTGTAGAAAATATGCTTTAATCGCTGTTATTATGATGCCATTAGTGGACAAGGGGTTAAAATGTAAGTTCATGCAATTCCATTCCATTACAGTGCAACTAAAACTCATGTATTTCAGTATTATATTTGTCAATGGTTATCTAAATAAACATTAATGTATTTGCCAACAAATTAAGCAAGTATTGCTAAGATTTAATTATTCTTAAGTATCCAATGAATTTAAGCTATGAAATCTGTGGTGCTTCATAATTTTCTTATCTATTTCTTCTGAAGATTATAATTTGCAGGTGAGAGGAAGATTCACCATAAGCGAAGACATCAAGCTGTTAAAGCCATTACATGTGCAGAGCATTAGTGTTAATAACATTTAATGAAAAGTTAATTAATTCAATGGTGAAAATAAGTTTTCTAGATAAGTAAAATAAATACATCTTTGAAACATCAATGTTCTCAAATAGTTTCAAAATGCTGAAGTCTTTCATGATTTCTTGTATTATATTTGCCAGATTCAGTTATTGAACTTTGCTTTTTAAAAATAATTACATCCTCATAAATCCTTTACTGAATAGGGACTTCAGCCTTTGTTACCAAGTTGTATTAGTTATGATAAGAAAGTTAACATTCAGTGTAATAAGAGTTTTTTATGAGTAACAAATATCTGGAATTTTCATGCTTCTATAAGTTATGTTTGATTTTGTTTCCCATGCCTGCTCCGGATATTTCATGAATTGCAATAAATTAAAATAAAAAGGCTCAAAATACAATGCTGTTGGCGGACTGGTTAGAAATTATGCTTCATGTTCAAATGTAGCAACTGAGCAAGATAAGGGCAAAAAAATAGCAAATATTTTGTTTGTGAAGCACTGAATAGGAAGCTAAAAGAATAAGAGTAGATCTGAACAACATATGATTGTTGCTCTTGATGCTTATTGTTGCAAGCAAAAATTGCATACATTTCTCATCAATAATAGGTGAAGAACAATCAAAAGGCACTCACCAAATATCACAAGCTCAAGAACATTATTATAGAAAAATGAAGTATAATTGTAGATAGTGATTTTAACTGTAGTCATACTTAAAAGAATACTGGAAGTACATACCAAGAGTGGAAATGAACAGAAAAATGAAAGCTTAAAGGTCTCTGTAAACTTGGCCACATAAATTTGTGCAACATACAGTTAGCTATTAAATTTATTTCAAAATAAAAAAACAAAAGCAAAACTATAAAAATATTAAAAAACCATTTGTAGATAATGGATCTGTATCACTTGAAGCCAAGTTGGTGTATATTTTATGGTCATTTTATTTTGTATTTTTGTAACCAAGTGCTGTGACAAAATGTTGAATATTGCTTTGTAGCCTCAACAGAAAATCCAGAGCCATGTATTTAAGATAACTTAAGTCCATGGAACGAATTGTTGGTAGAACATATAATTGCAAGGCCTAGTATTTTATCCTCATGGCCTCAGCACACCTTTTTGCCACATATGGCAGGAGTCACTGGGGCAGTTCAAGATATTTACACAAATCATCAACCTCACATTGTGATAATAGAAGTTAACAAAGTAGCACATTCTATCCATATTTATCATTTTGTTTATGTATACGGATTATTAAGGGTAAGTCACTGCAATCATCACATAATGATTAAAATACCTTAAAATGCCCACGTGACTCATAAAGAAATTAGTTTTCCGTATGTAACATAGTAAAATACCGTAAATATAGGAGAATACAATGTGTAATATATGTGTAATGGTGTTTTAAAACTCATGTGGATAAAAATTATCACTAAACATTTTATGTTGAAAACATTTCTGTGTGCCACACTAAGATTAAATTTTGGGAAATGTAGATTTGTTTGATTTACATTGCATGGCATTCTATGTTTGAATGATATTTCATTGCCAACCAAATCATAATTTATGACACATTAAAACTGCATTAATCAGCATATCTTTTTCTTTTATTACAGTAGCTCTGAATAGCTACTGATAAAAATCTAATTCACTTTTACATTATAGTAAGAGTGTGAAGCTAAATAATTATTAAGGGGCTTACAAAAAACAAAACAATAAAAAATAATTTTACATTTTAAAAACGTGCTCAGTATTACTGACTTCTATTTCCATCTCTGATGACAGAAGTGCTATCTATTAGTATAAGACATAGTTACTCAAACCTGTCAATCAGCATGTTTAGAAAGTAAGCCGTAACCTTTTGGATAATACATCTGAAGCTTTCTACAGTATTTAAGTTCGATAAGGAGCTGTTGAAAATTCATTGCCTAAATTAAAGGTACTTTTGATTTTGATGACATGGATTAACAAGAAGATATTCAGGTTTGTTTCCAAACTAATATTCGCCAAATTTTTAAAATTGATACCATCAATGTTATACGTCAACATTTGAGTATTTTCTAATTTCTTTTCCTCTTCTAGCCAAGGAGGCTGCAATTTGTTGTAACTCTTGAAACATGATTATAATATTCAAATAAAGGTATTAATTTGTTGTGTTCTTCATCACTGTCAATTTTTAATATTTTGGGAATCAAATAAAATGGTTGCCATAAATAAACCTTATCATAAGATTATCAAATTTATTTTTAATTTATCTCTCTTTTGGAAGTATTTTTATATGTTATGTGAATATTATGCACCTAAATGCCTTGGTTTGCAAGTTCCTCCTTATGCTTATTGATATACATTTAAATTTTCTGTGATACTTGAGTCGTGCATTTTCTTGGGTTACCTACTTTCCTAAAATGAATAAATTATGAATGTAGATCATTTGATAAAATAAAAATCTCTTGAAAATATCTGTCATCAGGGCTAAATTTTGTAAAGGATATACAGGTACATTACTCCCTTTTCTCCTCCATAACACTTAATGTTTTGATTTTCAAAGTGCACTTCAAATATTAAATAATTTCTCTAAACAGCTGTCAATACTCATTACCGATAACTAGATGATGCCCATCAAATCCAAAATATCTATAGGTATTCCAGTTTCTAGGTTTTGGTACAATTTCATTTGGCTCTTATTTGAATGTTAACTGAAATGCATTTTATATAATAAAACAATTCATTCATCTAATAGCATCATCAAGAACTAGCTAAAGCCACTTTGCTATATGTTATGATATTAATATTTGGTAACTTGGAAATTTATCTATTAACAACCAGAAAAAGTTGAGGTTCATATTCAGCATAATGTTTGCCCCACCTAAACAAAATACCACCAAATTACTGGACAAAGCATGACTTGAAGACAATTATCAATTGATTTGCTGTAGTGAAAGTATCTAAATTTATACATTGAACAGGTAAATACAGTTTTGGGATTAATAGCACATTATGAAACTGTTAAACATTACTGATATTAATTTCTCGTGGATATTTTTACATTCTCTTCAACTCATTGCCTGAGATTTTCTGTTTAAACCCTTATTCAATTACATGTATGGCTGAAAATCATAAACAATTACACAAGTCAAATTTCCTTTTGCAAATCTAGCAGAGCATTGATATCTGGCTTGGCTTGTTTTTCATAGCAAGGCAATAAACTGTGTGGAAATTTTGACCATGGAAAAAAAAACCTATCAGGTAATGAGTCTATGTCCAGAAAAAAAACAGGTAAATTTCAGGAAATGCATTATTTATTTCAATAGCATTCTTCCTCCGTAATTGCCCCAGTGATCAACATTCTTATGCAAATGTCTGATGTAGTTATTAATACCATCTCTGTAGAATTAGAGTTCAATTAAATTACAGAAACACAACCTCACTACTTTTCCCATTGTATCATCAGTATTAAAGAGGTGTTCTTTCAGTTTTGGCAAAGCAAGGAAGACAATAAAGTCAGACATTGACTCTTTCCAGTTACTGCTTGTGTTTGGTCAAGAAGCATCATTTTACAGGATAAGATTATATATCAAAATTAATTGTGCAAACTGAAATGGTTGAAAGTATATGACAATAGAAGAAAAAAAGTTTCAGTAAACATGAGTCTGCAAATGACCCATGTGCAAGATAATTACAAATTTGTGGTTACAAGCTGCCACAGACTTTATTAAGAAATATTATCATAGTTAATACAAATGAATTTGAAAAGAAGACTTTTCATTTAATTTCCATTCTAAATTGGCCCAAAACTCGCTCATAGCTTAACTTAATAAGAAATACAGTTCTGGTTTAGTATGTTACATGTTATGTACTGTACAGTCTTATCTGTTAAAGGAAGTGTTCAAAATGTTGTCCTTGCATCTCGATGCAATATTGCACTCTCTCTGCAGTGAATTTTGAATTCTTTAAAACAGCCCTGGATCATCTCAGAATTCTTGACAAACATGTACATGCTTTAAGAATGTGTAGTTCAACTGAATCATACAATGATATCAATTAATAAACATGTACAATTCTCTGCTCAACCTTATCAACAGGAATGCTGTACATTATACTTTTGAGGTGACCCCCCCAGACAAAAAAATCCAAAGGGTTGAGATCAGATGATCCTGGAGGCCAAGGTACAGGCCCTCTTTGATCTATTCATCTTGGACAATATCTCCGCATTAGTTGTCTTCTTACAATAGCAGCAAAATGTACCGATGCTCCATCATGTATGTAACACATACACATTGCTCAAGAGGAACATCCTCAAACAGTTCTAGAAGATTCTGCTGCAGAAATTGAAGGATCATTGAGTATCCTTGGGAAAAATTTATGGTCCAATGAGACGATCACTATTATTCCTAACCCATATTCAATGAGAAATGTTGATGTGACTCATGAGCAGCATGTGGGTTTATTTCACAGCAAAAATGTGTATTATGATAATTAAAAATACCATGTGAACCCCGCTTTGTCAGTAAATAAAATGTAACCTGTAAAACAAGGGTTGCTTGTTGTTGCATCCACTGACAAAAATTCACCTTAGGACCAAAGTCCGGATCACTGAGACACTGAACTCTTTGGAGGTGGTAAGGGTACAGTGAACTGCAATGTAAAATTCTCCATACATTACTGTGACTTAGTAAAGGCACTTGTGTGACAATTCTTCTCGTTGAAGTTCCTAGAGTGACTTGTGGTTGCTTCCAACAACAGCCATATTCTCAACTTCAGCCATAATATATGTAGGCCATCCTGCTACCCTGCCACATACGAAACTACCCTGTTCTCTAGAGTGCTGTAAATGTGTGACTTTCAGGGTGTCTTCAATCAGGGTATTCTAGATGGTACAAACATGCAGCCTTCCTTGAATTGCCGTTAGCCCTACCATAGATGAAATGCATGTCCGCATACACTGCATTGCTGTACTGTTCCATTTTGATAAAGTACATTTCAGCACACCTGACACTGTTCAGACAGGTGATTGAATGCTACAACTGTATACTGTACCCATTGTCTGTCATGTGTGGTTTGATAACAACACCACCTGTTGGCAACCTTCAGTTTTGTAAACAATGAGCACATTGCAAAATGCTTCTAAGTGTGCAATGGAGTGACACATATGATGTGTACAATGAATGAAGTCAGTGGTGGCTCATAACTACACATTCACAATAATAAATCTTGTACATGGCTTATTTAGGGACCCATGTTTACTGAAACTTTTTTTCTTCTATTATTGTATACTTTCAACAGTTTCAATTGCACTATTAATTTTTATATATCTAGTATATAAAGAATTTAATATATATAAACAAACTATTTGAATTCATGTTTTCAGTGTTGTGAGTGTTTGAAAGTACTTTATGAAGTCAATGGCAGTGCCAGTAAGCATGAAGATCAAATACAGTAAATCTTGAATATTACAATAGAGTGTGAGCATAAATCAGCCTTATGAAGCCATAGTGTTGAATTTTTGTTGCCGGTACCCTTTATGATGGTTTCATTGATATTTTTTTTATTTTCAGGTTCAAAATGGTGCATCCAGATTTTTTGTCCTGTAACAATATGATGATTATAATGATATGATTTTCTAATGTAATTCACTAGAGTTCTGGTCTATAGCAGCAGTGGGCTATAGTCCATTTACAATTCTTGCGCAAAGACCTGAAACACTGCATATGCTAGACAATGAAGAAGTTGAAGGTGGAGACAAAGCAGAATGAATGACAACAGAAACCGGAAAATCCTAGAGAAAACCTACTCAGATGCCACTTTGCCACAAATCCCACCTACGGCTCTGAATCACAACCATACTGTCTTGGTGGAAGTAAAGCAATCTAACCACGTAGCCACAGTGTGGCCTCCTATGACATTATTGTTTAAATTCATAGTACAAGAGCAATTTTTTACTAATGTCCAATCTCTACTAATTTAATACAAGAGTGGGTTCTCGAGGCATACTCCAGATCTCTGAATATATCGTTTGCACTTACATCTGTAATATACTACACATGTCTGAAAACTAATGTCACATTGTATGCAGATTCCCTTTAATGAGTCATAAACACAGTCCTGATAAGCTTCATCAGTTGCAGTTCATGATCCCACATTCCATTGTTGATCACACTAGTAGTCAGTTATCTGAATGATTTCTTTTTTATTAATATGCACAGCCTAGCAATGGATGATTTGATAGATTCATCCCTACAAATATCCTCCATTTTCAAATGAATGTCTATTAGGGTACATTTTCTGTTGTCAGAAATTATATCAATGCATGTTATTTCAGATGCACTGACACAACTTTTATACTGCATGCCACCAACATTCTGGCTAGTTCCTAGTGCCAGCATCTGAAAATTGTACATTTGACGTGGACAGGTTTAAATTAGTGAAATATACTTATTTATACGTCAGAGCATAATTGGTGAGGCTTTTCACTATGTATTTCTAAATATTTGCATTGTAATGATGCCTGAATAAACATTTCCTATGTTTATCTGTATAAGAAAGAGAGAGAGAGAGAGATGTGTGCCTGATGACTTTCTTTGGTATTTATATTAAAAGCAATTGAAAGAAGTATTTGTTTCATTTATAGCATTAATTAATTTTTGCCCTCTCTGCCCTAGCACATGTACATTCCAAATATCTACCAGTTAGAGTAATGAATAATTTTTACTAAATGGGTCTCTCAAAGCCTAACTGCAAATCATCATTTGTTCATAGTTGCTTCCTGATTACAAGGCTGAAGAAGATTTTTTGTTCAGCATTGTAACATGGATAAATCACTTCAAACCTGAGACTAAAAGACAATTAATGATGTGACATTACAAAATGTTCAAGACAATACCCTCAGTGGATAAATCATGGCCACATTTTTCTCTTTCTATGAAGGGATTATTATGACCAGTGTATTCTGTGTGGTTTAACAGTTAACAATGGAGAATATGTCAAAACTCTTAGAAGTTAAAGAAGTAGTTCCAATGCATCTGTTTGCACAAATAGGTTGTGACCAAATGTCTCTTTTCTTTTTCTCTCCTCAACCTTTTTCCTGTTCTTTTTTTCCCCCTTAATCTTCCTCCTCCTCCTGCTCCTCCTCCTGCTCTTGCTCCTCCTCCTCCTCCTCCTCCTCCTCCTCCTCCTCCTCCTCCTTCTTCTTCTTCTTCTTCTTCACGATGCGAACACATTTCTGTGCATTCAAGAAAAGATCACTACACTTTGGTGGATTGTCTTTGCTCACCCACCCTACAGCTCGGACCTTCAATCTTCTGACTTCCATCTCTTTGATCCTTAAAAGAAGAAATTCACAAGAGGAGATATGACAATTAAAAGGCAGTCATAGCTATAGTACAAAGATGGCTAAAGTTAGTGGCATACAATAGTATATAGGATCTGACATTTGGGTGCTCAAAGTAATAATTTTACAAAGAGATTACATTCAAAAATAAGTTTGTAATAGCCAAAAGCTAAAGAACAATTGTGTATTTAAAACTAAAATGAAACAAATCTGGGATGAAAAAATATTACATTACTTGTTGAATGTCCCTCAAATATAGAACATGTACATGAAAGAGAAAACATACCTTTACAGTTTATTAGCAACAGAAGTTATGTCTTAGAAGTCTTTACTAATTAGCTAATGGATGGTACTAATCAAATTCTGCTAGAATTAAATTTGTGCATATGTCATACAATGACTGACTTTGTAGACCAATTTAGTAAGGAATTGAAAATCAATTTAACTGCAACACTGTTGTTATTGTTGTTGGTGATACTATTACTACTACTACTATTGTTATTATTATTATACAGCTTTGTACATTTCTTACAGTTGGAAAATATATGAGGGCAGTTTGAACAGTTCTCAGCCTGACACAGAGATGACACTGGCAGTATTAAATAGCAAGGTTAGCTCTTAAACATGATCCTTTAAATGGCACACCATGCATTTTCACGCATGTGCTTTTATTTGTTTGGTTGCTATAGTCAACAAAGTAAACAAGTTGAGGCTTTTTCAGAAAAATGGACAAAATTGAATCTCATGCAGTGATAAATTAATGCTCCATTGAGTAATAAACACCAAATAATAGATTTTTATTATTTTAGTATTTTAAAATATGATTTAAAATTTGGATGAAAATATAGTTTCATAATACATTTATTTGACTCAAAACACATAAAAAGAAAAAAAGTTGATAAATCAATAAGTTCAACTGTGCAATATCCAAATTAATGTTTTAACTCCTACACCTAAGCTTTATTTTCAGATTAGTGTTGATCTGGCCCACACAATAGGATAATAAAGTACAATAAGAAAATGACATAGCTCATCAAGAGTTGTGACACATTAAACATCAAAGTATGAATGAAATTCAACTATAGAATGATATAATAAGCAACATTAACAAATCTGAAAGAATTCTGATAGTATATGAAACATGTTATTGTTGTTGATCTAATGTGCAGGATTTTGATCCATCAATTTTTCCCTGGCCAGCCAATATAATTTGTGTATTTTCTAGTCAGGTGCAGCTTTCCTCAGTTCTGTGCATTCCAATAGATATTCTCTGTTTAGAATCTTGTCAGTATTGCAATTCTTACATGTGTTATCATTCATAAAACCAAATCTGTGTAGATGTTCCACCAGACAATCATGTCCAGACAATCCTGTCCAGTGGCCAAAATGAACAACTGCTTCCTTCCATGATAGATTTTTTATTTTTTGTACTGTTTCTTTTATATTAGAATAATTTTTATTAGATATTTCCACTTGAATATTAAGTTGATATTTTTGTTCTATGATCGTTTTCATATATTTTAATTTTACATTTAATCCACGGGGCTTTATTGGTTTTGAATATATCACTGCCCCCTTTTTGGCCAGAAAGTCTGTATTCTCGTTACCTATCACCCACATATGCTGGTATCCACAGTAGTATTATTTGTTAAATTTTGTATGGAGTAATCTATAATAAGATCTCACGTCCCTTACGTTGTAATATTCATATGAACCATCATATCATTCTATAGCTTGTATAGCTGAAGCTGAGTCTATAAGAATCACTACTTTATTTACTTTTATATCAGTCCTATGGTATATCTGTTCCAACGCTCGTTGTATTGCCACCATTTCACCCTCATAACTTATGGATTGTCTAGGCAGTGTGAAATAATGCGAGAAATATTTACAATAAATACCACCTCCAACATTATTTCTCTGTTTGTCTGCAGATCCATCTGTGCAAGTTCTAAGCCTCTCTGTTTCGGGAATTGGTTGTGTAAATGTTCAAGTGCTATAGTTCTACATACCTCTGTTGAGTCTTCTCGTTTATTTAATTGTTCTGTCAGTTTTCTATCTGTTACTATGTTAATATAATCCATTGGATTATTAGTCAGTCCTGATGATGTAGTGGTTACCATACTTGCCTCCTAAACCCAAGATCGCGGGTTCGAACCCGGCCAGGACCGATGGATTTTTTCGGGCGTAAAAATCCTAAGTATGGCTTCCTTCGGAAGGGAAGTAAAGCCGTGTGGCACGATAAAGTACCACAAGCCTGAAAAAATAGGCCTCTGAGCAAAATTAGTCGGCCGTTTCACGCCCTGAGTTGAATGGGACGCTGATGATCTGAGATGTTAAAGAGCGTCCATGAATAAAATCAATCATCCCATTGGATTAGTTCTTGAGGGATATGGGATGTTCTTCTCTGCCATGTTTAAATAATTGTAATTCTACTCTAAGTAAGCTTTATTTGTGATCTGTGTTTTTAGTTTGTGTTCTTTGGGTAGTTGATGAAACCATTGATGTTTACTTGGGTTTGTTTTTAATTTTATGTATATGAAACATAAAAAAGGGGAAAAAAAGTCTTGAGAGGCATTTTAGTAACAAGACACCTAGTTATGGTGTACACTTAGGACAAATGACAATATCTTTGTGAGCAACAGTGAGGCCCACTAATTCTTCATGGATTCATACTGAATATGATACACAGTCTCATATCCAGGTCTTCAGCTGACATCATCAATGCCTTAATTGCGAGAGACTGTGCATTTTCATTGTATATTTTCTAGAGTTTCTAACTTGATTTCCACAAGTGTTTTTGCATTTAAGGTGGTGAATTTTGTCTTGTCAGTATTGTCTTTATTGTTTCTTTCTCTTTTTAAAGTGATAGCTTTACAATTGATTGCTTTTTTATAGCTTGTACCTTTTATGCAAGATATTGTGATTAATTTCATTATCATACAGTATTCTCAACTAGAAGGATTTCAGCCAAGTTAAGTGAACGAGTTTCTGCAGGTCTGCTAACTCATGACTTATTGCAGGCAGTGCTGACCCTTGAATTAATGCAGGCAGCACTGAGTCTTGAATTTCTGCAGGTAAAGCTGATTCCTGTTCTCTATATAGGTAATGAGTTAGTAAACTTGCAGCAAATGCTATTTCCTGTATGATATCTGGTGCAAAAGGAAAAATATAGGTAGATCAGAATGCACTGGTGACAGTTTCTGCAGTCAAACATTTATTCCAAAGAGTTGTAAACACAATTGAAAAACGCTCTTTATTTAGTTGCCTTTCGGAATGATGGTCTCAGTATTTCAACAATGCCATCCCAGTAGTGTTCATAGAACCTAACAACAGCTTTGTCAAGTGGCTGAGTTATATTACTTGGCAAACACTAGAGTGTGATTTAATATTGTTCAACCTTTTCCATAGCATGCAAATCTAAATGACACTTCGCCTCATCAAGAATAACAATAACAGGACCAAGTATTATGAATCTACTAAATGTTCAAACCAGACTAAGAAAGCTTTTGATATCATACATCCCTTATATTCATTGAGACAAAAGATATTTCTGCATGTTCAGGAGCTACCAAATGGATAACGTTTTTTCTCCTTTAAGTGCTGAACCTATTATTTTTTTTTTTTTGATTGATTGATTTATGGACGCTCTTTAACATCTCAGGTCATCAGTGTCCCATTCAACTCAGAGCGTGAAACGGCCGACTAATTTTGCTCAGAGGCCTCTCTTTCAGACTTGAGGTTCTTTTTCGTGCCGTAAATGTACGACACGGGACCCATGGCTTTACTTCCCTTCCAAGGGAAATACTTAGGATTTATACGCCCGAAAAAATCCATCGGTCCTGGCCGGGTTCGAACCCGCGATCTTGGGTTTAGGAGGCAAGTATGGTAACCACTACACCACCAGGACCGACTGAAACTGGTTTTTGACGATGGATCATGAGTAGGTAATCCTTTTCATCTGCAGATGCTTTTAGGATTGTTTCTTATGTCAAATCAGTGAATAATTCTCCAAGCTTTTTTTAAATAATCCTCCACGATAGGGCAATTCAATTTTTGGTCTCTGGCAGGGTTCTTCGATTGCGTTTTACGCTTCGACTCTTGAAAAATTCGAGACACCATCTTTTCCAGCCATCTCACTATAAGGGATGCACGATGTCATTCTTTTTACCATCTTCTCAGAACTTTAGGTGTTAGCGGCATGCCAACTTCTGCTAATCTTGTAATTCTGACTTCAAAAAATCCCTGTTCAGCAGTGAGTGACGTTTTTTTTTTTTTTTTTTTTTTTTTCTATTTAGCTTTCGTTTGTTCGATCCAGTTTTCATATTTTCATATGGGTTTTTAAAGTCCGGCAGAAATCCTGTTATTTGCTCTACAGTATGCTCGGAGTATCCCTTCATGAGCTAATAAAGCGCATCTTTCATAATTTCGCCAATTTAATTGAAAAAAATAACGTGATATTTTTTTCTGCTGAATGTAAACTTTGCTAACAAAATAACGAAATAATTTGTATTTACGCCTCCTATGGTACAGTATTTATTGTTGTTCGACATATAGATATGGTTAAAAGCAGTCAATTTTTAGAACTATAAGTTCATATTTAGTGATATAATAATTAACTTATTTATGATTATCATAAGTTTTAATTGCAGTCTGTAGTAGCGATTATTCCATATAGATGTGAGGATCATCCTACACTTCATAATTTATCTGCATAAATGTTAATTAGCATTCATTGCCACAATTAAAAAGCAAATGACAATAAAGTGTTACTGAAAAGCACACAGGGAAGGAAATTATAGGTTTTATTCTGAGCAGGCTGGCAATGGAGAGTATGAGCTTGCTTCGTCTTTCACAGTACACGTGGTTGTCCATTTACTCTATAGGCTTTGCGGGCGAGGCGAATCGAGGCGAGGTGGTGAGCCCTAACTTCGTATACGTAGCAGTGAGGATGTGACTATGGAGTCCTACATCCAATGTTTTCTAGTTTATGAGATAGTGAATCGGAATCAATGAGATAAAAATGGCTCTAAATGCAAGTACATCAACATGTGATGAGCATAATCGAAGAACTAATGAAAAAAACTTTCAATTTGTTAAGCTACCAACAACAACCGGCTTATAGACATGGCTTACAATCACAAAGACCAATTAATCCAACTGTTTGATCACATTGTTGCTAATAGCATAGAATTTGGCCCTGAAACGTGGTTTTGTGCTATTGGTTTTCATAGAATCCCACTTGATTTTGAATTTAATTTCATGTTGGAAAGTTTCCATTTAGGCTTCCAAGAACTGAGATATTCTTTAAATTTACACAGAAACAGATTAACCATGCCGCTGCATCAGATAATTCAATAACAATGATCCAGAGAGAGGCAACAATTGAACAATGTTAGAGATGATCCTGAAACCTCACTTCGACGACTGTATTATGAAATACTGAATAATATTGTAGTTACACAAGTTGCAATTTTTCCCCCTTTTAGATTTCATAAATTTTGAACAGTATTCTTATAATTTCCCAACAACGCATCTTCGATCTCTCATTAAATCACCTTATAGACATTGCTTTTATAGTGGGGATCTTATTTCCGAACTCTCTTACATCTGTGGTTCACCATCATTAAATTACAGTCAGTCTAGAAATTCAATGATTATTTAGTATAAAATGACCTTAGTGAAAAATTTCCACAACTGTCAACACTAATCAAATTAATTATGACTATAAAGCTTCAAGTGCCACAGCAGAAAGAGGTTGCTTTACTCTGAAAGTATCAAGACATACAGCAGAAATTCAACAGATCAAGAGTGGCTCAGCGGAATATCCTTAATAGCCATAGAAATGGCCTTATTTAGAGAACAGAAGAGCCGCCACAATTTTCATTTTGCCATCAGAAGGATAGGAGGATTGAAGTAGTCTACAAGTAAGTAGCATATTATTATTATTATTATTATTATTATTATTATTATTATTATTATTATTATTATTATTATTATTATTATTATTATTATTATTATTATTATTATTATTAAAGATTAAACCACAGCAATTATTGGTATACTATTAATTAATAAAATGAAATATATACCCACTGACAGATAAAGCAATACTGTAAGTGTACTTAAATATTTTAAAATGCAACCGTGTTTATGAATTGAACCCTTGATATTATCTTCACATTCACTTAAATAGAGAAAAATTATAGAAAGTTTCGATTTTGATTGTATATTTAAGAAGAAAATGTTCAAATGTTTCAAAAAAACAAAAGCATGTTACTGTTTAAAAACAATTACAAAGTAATAAGTAAATATATACAATCAAAAATATACAATGGAAAGTTCCATCGACTTTCAGTGACTTTGAGATTATATTTAAATTTTATTATAGTAAAAAGAAGTAACGCAAACTTTTTCTGAAATTTAGTACAGAGTGATTTTACATAAAAATATAATTCCCACAAACGTTAGATTAATATTTCACAGTTGCTATCTTCACTAAAATGCTTCTGTTAAATATAAAACATCTGCATCGTTATAAATACAGTTTGTATGCTGAGTTATTTTGTCCTTTTATTTTGAATCAATTGAGAGAAATTTAAACGCTAGAGCACTTTTTAAATTTGGATTTTCAGGTATACCCTTACTCCTAATAGCCCGATTTTCGGAAACATTTTTCTTATTTTATTTAAATGGTTTAAACAGAGTTTTGTTTTGAAAAAAGCAAATGGTGTGGCAGCTAGAGCGATTTTTAATTTAGGTTTCTAGATATACCCCCTCTACGAATGGTATATATCGAATTTTGTTGCGAAAAAAACAAATATCGCCAAAGGACTTCTAAATTTTGGGTTTCAGGTAAACCCCCACTCCTAATAATCCAATTTCACAGATTTTTCTGAAACTATTTTTATTTTTTTATTTCGATGGTATGTACAATGTTTTGTCGAGAAAAAAATGCTATCGCTATAGCTAATTTTAATTTGCGCATTGACCCCCTCTGTTTAAATTTCGGTTTTCAAGCATATCCCCATTTCTAATAGTCAGATTTCCCTGATTTTCAGAATCTTGTTTTATTAAAATATTATATAGAAGATTTCATTGCGAAGAAACAAATATTGGTACCACTAGAGCGATTCAAGAACTGTTCAATAAACATAATTATCGTTTTTCAGGCATAATTTCTCGCGCTACTATTGAATGTTACAATATTTTGTTAGCTTAATGAATAATATACACAGGTACTAGTTTCATTGTCACCACTTCCTGTACGTCTGTGAAAAGTGTGAAAGTTGACACATGTTCAGTTCCGCCTTCAGCAAAACGGAGGTGATACGAGACGAACAACATGCTTTACTTTCGTCTCAAGAAACCTTCAGCTGAGGCCTATATAGTGTTACAATAGGTATACGAGGAGATTGTTCTTCCCTATAGCACAGCTTGTAAATGGTTTACAAACTTTAAAGAAGGGAGCAATCAGAGAGTGTATAATGCGCTCCAGTCTAACACGGTGCTAATATTTAAAACACTTTCAGAAATTCTGAAAATTTAACTAGATGCCATCCACAAGCAGGTAACTGAAAAGTTGTGCATGAGACATATTTGTGCATGGTGGGTACCAAGACTGCTAGATGAAGTCACAGGAAGACGCGTAAGTTCTTTCAAACGTAATCGCTGCTGATGAACTTGGGCTCTGCGTGAAAATCTCCATCAACTCTCCCCTCCCGCAAAAAAGTAAAGATAGTTGCAGGTGTTGGGAAAGTTATGGTAATCTCATTTTGTAATATTCAAGAGTATTTAGTAGAGACATAACGGTAATTTTCTAATTTTCGTGCTAAACCTCAACAGAATACAAACTGAGTTTTCTGAAAAGCTACCCTGTCTATTCAAATGACTTTTTACATTAAACACACACACACACACACACACACACATATATATATATATATATATATATATACTGTTTTTAATTTTTGCTTAATCTTAATTATTATATTATAATTATTTTAATCCCTGCATTATCAGTTTTTAAAATTAGTTTAAAAACAAGCTACTTAACATTGCTGGTGAAATAATATGAAATTTAAAGGAAACGTTTAATTTTTTAAAATATTTGCATATATTGTCATTATTTTATTCAAATTTCTAAGTATATATACTTTTGCACAGCTCTCTTGCATGCATAAGTAAAAAGTTTTCACCACTTATATTAAGCAATGTGTTTTGTACATGCACAAAAGAATTCATAGCTCTATCTTACATAGTTTTTTAAGAAAAGTGCACATAAAGTTTAAAATGTGCAAGGTACGTAAAATGGCAAAAAAAAAAAAAAAAAAAAAAAAAAAAATCTTCTTTCTAGATGACGGTCCACCACGAAAGTGAAGACGGGCCGAATTGTTAGGGGGAAAAAATGGTGGCCACTATTTCCCTGGAGGAGTCATACTGCTCAGTTGTGCCGCATTCCAGAGTGTAAAAGTAAACAACGCCTCTCGCGCAGAGTCAGAGTCAGTCTGCCTGCCGAAAGTTTCTGAGGGGTATTATCCTGCTTCACCGACAACGCCTCCGCTCACACGACTAACATTACCACCCATTTCTCGGAATCCTTAGAGGTCAACTCATGATTCATCCTCCCTACAGTCCTGACCTGGCTCCGTGCTATTATTTTCTCTTCCCACTGGAAAAAAAAATCACATGTAAGGAAAGCGACTTACCATCCCTGAAGAGGCTGTAGCTTCATATGAAAATGAACTTTTCACCCTTTAGGAAAAAGTTGCAGGGGCGCTTTGTAAGTGGATTTTGAAGTTGAGAAAGTGTATAGAGTGTGGTGGAGAGGACTTTGAAAAGATGGAGCATTCGGAGTAAGTCTACGCACTGTCAATTTGAGTGTCTCAGAACTTTCGTAGTGACACTTGTAATGGCTATGGTTTACATATACTTTTCGGCAAGATATTTTTAGTAATGTTTAACGCCCGCTTTTACTACTGAGGCACCACAAGCGGTGGACACTGACGATACATGAAATGAAATTATATATTGGGAAAGGACATTTTTTAAGGAAGGAAGCATTCCAGGCCTAAGTTTAGGGTATCTCCCCGGCATTTGCCAGTTATGAGGACTGAAGAAAACTTGGGGAAAAAAACCAGTCAGGGAGGACGATCCTGGGGTGATTCGAATCCCAGACCTCCCGCTCAAGAGTCCGCGCCTTAATGACCTCGGCCATCCCGTGGCATTAGGCGGCAAAATATGAGCTCAAGAGGTATGTCTCTATAAAAAAAGAGAAGAAGATACTTTTAATAAAATGCAATGCTTTTGGCGAAAATTTGCATCATAACTATTAGACATATATATACAAAACGCTTTTGTTTGTATATACAAAATACATTAAACTTTTAAAAATGTGAAGTCAATAATTCTCAATTTCTATCCGATTTCACATGAAACTGCCTATACATGTGTTTTGCGAAATTAATTTATTATAATTAGGCCATTTTGTCTGTATAATATGGTTCATTTTCCTTAGTTTCTGTACCAAAGCCCTCCTAAAATTATATTTACATTTAACCACAGACTTTCAACGAATGCAATAATCCACATGTCTTATGAACGGAAACGTTTAAGCTCACAGTGACGGCATGAGGTGTAATTGCATCAAGGAAAGAGAGAGAGAGATTATAATTAAAGTCAAATATTTTAATTTCTGAAATTATATCATCTTCAAATACGACTCTCAGATAATTTTAATCTTTTTAAAATACCTTTAATCAAATGTCACATGTGACTTGTTACAAGGGAGGGGATGTGATGTAATCAGCCCTAACGTAACTTCACAGCAGATTTTGCTGACCTCAGTATGCTTTAGTATAGTGTGGTGTGAGGAAGGAAAAGGTTGGGCTTGGAAGACATCGTGGGAAACGCCGTAAGGTTAATGAAGCTACTTTTTTTTTTTTTTTTTTTTTTTTGTCAGAGATGTTCTTTTAGTGTGTTACATTTGTCAATTTATTAAATTAAATTTGAGAATTTTCTTGTAAAACATTAAGGTTTATTATCAATAAAATTTAATGTCATTATTTTTTCAATAAGTTAAATTAATACCTATGTATTTCAAATTAACTTTAATGACATTTAAGAAGTTGCATTGCACAACGATTACTTATTAAATGATGATTTTGCAAAATTAACTTTCGTAATGTATGAGACTCAAACAGCAGTAAAATATATTTTTGAGCATGTAGTTAGATTTGAATCGTAGTATTAACACATGTGATTGTAAATGCAACCCATCTCCGATAGGAAGTCATTCAGTTTATTTGTATTAATTTTAGAGTTACATTTTGGGAAGAAAGTAAGATTTATTAAACTTCACTCTTTCCCTATCCTGTAATTATTTTACATTCTTTATATATATTGCAAAAAGTCATTAATTTTTAATAGACAGTTCTTAAAGACATACACGTATCATGTATTATTCAAGATTCCCAAACAAATATTAGTCATTATTTAGCAGGATTAATAGAATTGAATTCCAAAATTTATAATTTTACTAACCAGTCTGATAAAGGTAGTAATAGTATTTCTAAAATCGAGGCGTGTGCATTTAACCCCTCCTCTAACTAGGAACGCGGGGTCCAGGGAGTGCATTTGACGCCCCATTTTACTAGTTAGCGCTGGGCTGTTATGCGAGAGTTCTGTCATTCAACGACTACTTGGAAATAAACCTGAAGTTTCGCATTACCTTTCGGGAAAACTGAGATTCTGAACAACTTCACTAAACCATGTTCGCGGTGATTTAATGCCCTTTTGTTGCAAACAGGGCAGAATCATGAGTAGATTTGTGAACCAAAGCTTAATTAATGTATCCTAGTTGCCTGTTTATTGACTATAGAAAAAAAAATTCGGTTAATTTTCCATAATCTTGGACCTTTAGTGAACTTGTAGATTGCGTTAAGTGGCAACAGACTACGTTTATGCATAGACCTCTTCTGCAAGATAATTAATAATTCATAAGTATTAAACATTAATATATACACCTTATTCGCTTCAAAGCTAATATTATTTAATTTTTGTAAATCCCTTTTGTGAATAAGTTGATGTTAAAATCTGGTTTTATTCATTAAAACTAACTTATTAGTTACCTTATATTAGGAATTTGAGCAATTATTTGCATTTTAAATATTGAATGCACTTAAATGTCATTAAAACTCAGTTCCCCCACCCCACCAATAACGGCGTCTCACCCTTAAGGTTCCCTTGTTTTCTATTGAGATATCTAGCTAATTTTTAGATATTAGCTAGGTTAGATTATTCTCATTGCAAATTTTGATAATGCATTAGCAAAACCAAAAGAATTAGGTTAGCTTTTTCTTAATTCAGAATTAGATTAGGGTTTTCTTAATTCCGGTTAAGTTTTATTTTAATTCACAATTAAATTAGGTTTTTTTAATTCCCAATTAAGTAGATTTTTCTTAATCTCAAATTAGATTTTGTTTAGGTTTTTCTTAATTCAAAATTAGATTCGTTTTTTATTAATTTGGAATTACATTAGTTTTTCTTAATTCAAAATTAGATTAGGGTTTTCTTAATTAAGGTTAGGCCTAATTCAGAATAAATTTGGTTTTTTCTAATTCAGAAGAACTAGATTACATTTTTCTTAGTTCGGAAAAATTGGTTTAGGTATCTTAATTCTATTTGAGATAGTACCATAAACTCAGAAGAATTACATTAGGTTTTTCTTAATTCAGAATTAGGTTAGCATTTCTTAATTCAGAAGAATTAGGTTTCAGATATCTTAATATCGTAAGTTCAGAATGAATGAATAATGTTTAACGCCCGTTTTTGCTACAGAGGCACCACAGGCGATGGACACTGATGGTGCATGAAATGATATATTGGGAAAGGATATTTTTTTTAAGCAAGGAATCATTCCAGGCCTCGGCATTTGCCATTTATAAGGGCTGAGAAAAACCTGGAAAAAGCCTTAGTCGGGGAGGACGGTCCTGGCGGGGTTCGAACCCAAGACCTCCCGCTCATGAGTCGGCGCCTTAACGACCTCGGCCACCCGTGGCGGTCTTAAGTTCAGAAAAATTAAGTTAATCATAATTTAGAACAATTAGATCAAGTTATTTCTGATAATGCAGAAACAAGTTCAAAAGAATTAAGTTATCCTTAATTTAGAAAAATTAGGTCATGTTATTCTTAATTCAGTTTCTGATTGTACAGAAGCAATTTCAGAAGAATTAAGTTATTCGTAATTTTTTAAAAGAAATGGGCCAGTTTTTGTTAATTCAGTTTCTGATAATGCAGAAACAAGCTTAGAAGAGTTAAGTTATCTTTTAGAAAAATTGAGCCAGGTTAATAATTCAGTTTCTGATAAAACAGAAATAAACTTAGAAGAGTAAAGTTGTTCTTAATTTGATAAAATTAGGTCAGGTTATTGTTAATTCAGTTTCTGATAGTGCAGAAACAAACTCTGAAGAATTAGGCTATTCTTAATTTAGAAAAATTAGTTAAGGTTATCGTTAATTCAGTTTCTGATGCAAACTCAGAATAGTTAGGTTATTCTTAATGTAGAAAAATTAGATCAGGCTGTTGTTAAATCAGTTTGTTATAGTGCAGAAACAATCTCAAAAGAGTTAGGTTGTTCTTAATTTAGAAAAATTAGGTCAGGTAGTTGTTAGTTCAGTTTTTGATAGGGCAGAAATAAACTCAAAAGAATTAAGTTAGGTTGAGTTTTTTCTTATTTCAAAAGAATTAAGTTCCCTTATTAACTTAGAAAAGTTATGTCAAATTATTAATACATTAACAAGCCCAAAAGAATTAGGCTAAGCTTTTAAATTCAGAACAATTAATTACGTAATTTTTAATTTAGAACAATTGGGTTAATTTGATTTTAATTGTGTTTCTGAAAATGCCTTAGCTAGCGCAGAAGAATTAAGTTGGGCTTTTCAATTCAAAATAATTAATTAGCTAATTCTTAATGTAGAACAATTTGGTTGGTTTAATTTTAATTCAGTTTCTGAAAATGCCCCAGATAGCACAGAAGAATTAGATTAGATTTTCCCGGTAATGTCTGATAGTATATGCCCAGGAGAATTCAGATTATATCCCCAGTTAATTTTCAGATAGTATCGTACAGTTCTAGGTGCAGTTTCGTGACGTACTTTTACTGTAGGACTGGGGTAGAAACGAAATGTCGTCTTATTCCACAGGTATACGAGTAAGAAAACCATTACGCGAATACCCTATGACTACGAGCGTTCAGGTTGACCCAGCTGTGAGTGCCTGGCAGGTGGAACGGGGCACCCGCTTTAGGAATTTTCTGTTAACCAGCTGCCCCTGCGGGGAGTCGCCAAGGACCCTGTGGAAAGTCATCCGCCTTCCCAGTTGGGTCCCTTTCTCTTTCAGGTTGGGTAATTTTAAGTGTAGTCTATCTCGTAACTCTCTGCAACATGGTTTCGTGGCTTGATCTAGAAATGTTGTTCTCGATGTTTTAAGCGCATATCAAATCTACTTCTGAAACTTATGTTCTCGATGTTTTAGTGTACATCACTAATACATGTACTTCTGCAACTGTTTTGTTCTCCAGGTCTTAAGTGTATATCAAGAAAACATCTACTTCAGTAACGGTTATGTTTTCGGCGTTTTAAGTGTATATCAAGAATAAATCTAATTCTGAAACTCTTAAGTTCTCGATGTTTTATGTGTATATCAACAATAAATCTATTTCTGCAACTGTGATATTCTCAAGATATCAAGAACAAATCTACTTCAGCAACTGTTATGTTCTCCGTGTTTTAAGTGTATGTCAATAATAAATCCACTTCTGCAACTGTTATATTCTTAATGTTTTAACTGTATATCAAGAATAAATCTATTTCTGCAACTATTATATCCTTGACGTATTAACTGTATATCAAGAATAAATGTGTTTCTGCAACTGTTATATTCTCGACTTTTTAACTGTAAATCAAGAATAAAGCTATTCCTGCAACTGTTATGTTCTCGATGTTTTAAGTCCATATAAAGAACACGTGTACTTCTACAACTGTAATGTTCTCGAAGTCTTAAGTGCATACCAAGTATACATATATTTCATTTTTTTTTTTTTGAATGATTTATTTACGGACGCTCTTTAACAGCTCAGGTCATCGGCGTCCGATTCAACTCAGACAAATTTTGCTCAGAGGCCTCTCTTTCAGGCTTGAGGTTCTTTTTCGTGCCGTAAATGTACGACACGGGACCTACGGCTTTACTTCCCTTCCGAAGGAAGCCATACTTAGGAGTTTTACGCCCCGAAAAAATCCTTCGGTCCTGGCCGGGTTCGAACCCGCGATCTTGGGTTTAGGAGGCAAGTATGGTTACCACTACACCACCAGGACCGACAACATATATTTCAGCAACTGTTATGTTCTCGGTGTTTTAAATGTATATCAAGAAAAAATCTACTTCTGCAACTGCTAAGTTCTCTGTGTTTTAAGTGTATATCAAGAATACTTCTATAACTGTTACGTTCTCGAACCTTAAGTGTATATTACACATTATATATTATATATATATTATATTACACATTTATATTATATGTATATACTTCTGCAACTTATGTTCTCGATGTTTTAAATATGTATGAAGACACACCTACTTCTGTAACTTATGTTCTAGTGCTTTAATTGTATATCAAGAGTAAATTTACGGTAATTATTCCGAATAGTTCATCTAGCACTTAGGTTCTTGTTGTACTTATTTTTGTTTAATTATGACTAGTTGCTTATGACTTCTGCCGCTAGATGTTTGCTGAATTTAAAGGAGATTGCCACGACTACAACACGCTGATGACCTGAGATGTTAAAGAGCGTCCGTAAATAAATCAACTCAACCACTACAACGAGTTACCCCCTAACATAGTAACGCAAAATCAACAATCAATTTATATTTACGAAAAGGAGGCGAGTATAGGCCGTCAGGTGTAACTCGCCGCAGCAAACAATCGGGTTCGCCAATTTCAAGGACATATCCGAATTTAGCGTGAGGATAATGTGTGTGTAAATGAGTTAATTGCGAATTTAATTTTTTCCAAGTTTCCGCTAAAATTGCGCTAGAATCTCAATTATGTTATCCATACTCCTTGCAGGAAGGTTTAAGTATGAGCTTTAGCACATGGCATGGTGCAAGGTATAGGTTTTGCCCAGATTCAGGCAGCAGCTGGCCATGCTTGGAGGATGGGGCTGACAAACTCGCCCTACTGGCTTAACTGCCGAGGTTTTGCCCTCAGGGCAGAGCACTAACTCACGGACGAGCACAGCCATGATGCCCCCACGCCCACCACCTGCAAGTCAATCTGCCCAAGTCAGACTTGCTTAGGCTGCAGCTGCTAAGAACAATGGCCACTAGGTCAGGGAATGATTTGAAGCCAACACTCAGAGAGAAGACCTTTCCCCGCATTTCCTCCGAGATGTGCTGGTGACTATATTATCAAACTCCGCACAAGCACATTACACTAAGTACTACGCACACTTTTATGCCTCCTTCACCTAACTAAACCAAACCAACAATGGCGACCAGGACCGAACTTAGGATCATGATTTGGAATGTAGGCGGTATACGCCGCCGAAAAACCGAACTTGCTGATTTTCTGACCAGACACAAAATACACGTTGTCCTGGTGTCTGTGACACACCTAAGCAACACAGGTCGCTTTAAATTAATTGACTACTACTTCTATGGCACTGACAGGGACAAACACAGTGGCGGCACAGGTATAACTGTCAAAGGGGACATTGTGTATCACTTCTCCCCACTCCTGCCACTACTCAGCACCGAGGCAATGCTATTATCGTAACAGTCAATAATCTGAGTACTGGACTACCAGCGATCTATAACCCACCTGGGGATATTGCAGTAACAGATATTGGCATTTTCCTACAAGTAAGCCATCATATGCTAATTTCAGGAGACTTAAACGCTAAACACCCACTTTGGAAATCGCAGTAAACAAACTTAGCCAGGACAAAGCTACTGCGCCATGAAAATACTTCTGATTACATAATTCGTGTGTCTGAAGAATCCATATTTATACCCTACCCGCACAACCAGCAACCTGATGTGCTGGACATTGCTATAACTCGCAATTTAAGTAGTCGACTAAAAACGGAAATCATCAATGACCTCTTCTTGGATCATCTTGAAGACGTTTATTGGTAGTGTGTGTAGGAAAGCCTTATTTGGTGACGTTTGTAATATCAAGTCCCATGTTGGGCGCCAGTTTGAAGAAGTTTCATAGGTGGGAGATGGAAAATTGTGGCTAGGACTGGAACCAGCTGTATGGGGCTGATTGATTAATTATTGACAGTCGAGCGCAGATTTCGTCCGTCACAGCTGCTGCAGACCAACTTTCCACGAGACACTCTCGAGGGTTTTCCGCTGAATTTTGGCTGCTGTAAGCTAGCCGGGAATGAGTGATTGGGACTTTGGCGTAAAAGGTGACGATAAATAACACCTTGTTACCTATTTGCTGATAATGGTTTTACTCTCTCAAACGTAAGTATCCAGATGAACTCCCACATGTCCTCGAATCATTGGCAATGTTAGCTTGGCAAGCACGTAAATTTGGTTGCGTTCGACAAAGGGTGCCTAATATAAAGAAAGTATTACTGCAATAGTATTTGATGGGGCACAATTGTGCAATATACCTAGCTCGACGTATCTCGGCCCGGAGAATTCTGAGACTGCACACTTTTGGTGCAAAATCTATTTCTTATACGCTCAAGAAAAACTGAACCTCTACCCAAAAAGCAACGCGAGATTTTCGCGCCAATTATCAGTTTTACTTTCACCATTCTCATAGGTCAGTGCTTACGTCATGGAAATCTATTTCTATTTGCTAAACAGTTTTTGGTAGAGTACACGCTCCGCTATTCGTCAATAAGTTCACTTCAAAAGGATTTTACCGAATTGTTGTTGAACTTTTGCGTACATACCTGCAGCTTCCCAAGCGAAAAGTAGCAGCCTTCAATGCCGAAGGGGCGAACATCCCCAGCTCGCCACATTCCAGAAGGTATTGGTTTGCATTGTATTTACTTGTCAGCTCTTATTGTGTTTCGAGAGGGATTAGAGATTTTCTCTAACCTTGCTAAAATTTTACATATTATCCCTTAAGTTCTGCTGAAATTAAACATTATATACATTATGCTCAGTCTTGAACACTATACCATCTTACATATATGAGTTTGGTCATCGGAGTTTCTTAAATAAGAAAGCCACAACATACCTGTCAGAAATCTCAGAATTGCCGATTTAAAATTACGTATATTAATTATCTCAATTACCCTGTAATTGATGGGGTGTCAGGGACAGCTTCTGGTATTCATCAGACTAAAGGACACTGTCCCTGAAACCCCCGTTCTACCTAGGCACAACTTTCACCTAGCAAACAAACTTATTTGCTGAAACCCTAGATTCTCAGATACAAAGGGGCAACATTAATTCGCAGCAGGAACTATACGTTAGATTCGAGCAGACTATCAAATTTGCCATAGCCACCTCTGTTTCAATAAAGATTAGAAGCAAACACGAACAACCGCTTCCATAAATATACACACTATTGCGAAATTACGTAATCGTGCCCCACGCACGTGGCAGCACACAAGCCCCAGTTGCATTGGACCAATACCGCAAATACAATCGGCAGACCCTTCAGTCCACAGACAAGCTCATTGCGCAACAATGGAATAACCACTGCAAAACCTAGGCTCACTACACCAGTCTGTCTGGCGGATGATACAGAACCAACCTGAAAGAGAAAGGGACCCAACTGGGAAGGCGGATGACTTTCTACAGGGTCCTTGGCGAGTCTACGTTACAACCAGCGTATTGCCACAAAAAAAAAAAAAAAAAAAAAAAAAAAAAAAAAAGCCGCTGAAGCCCTAGATGCTACTTTAAAGCTTAACAACAGCCCATCATCTGGTCACTTCATAGCGGAAACAAAAGAACTGATTAGCGGCATAGGCAACAAGCCCACGCACAACCGAATTCGTAAGGCTTGCCCAGTGGCTAATCCGACATTTACCTAATTAAAAAGCGCCGAGACCTGATAGTATTCATAATATAGCACTGAAACATCTTACCACGAAGGCACTTAACACCATATCGGTGATTTGCAATAATGCACTAACATAAGTGATATTTCCCTCTTGATGGAAAATTACAGCTATTTTACACTACCCTAGGAAAAACAAAGAACTAATCCGAACAACTCTTATTTACACTAGACAGTGTTTGAAAAAAATTCATACAAAAAAGACTAAATGCACATCTAATAAAACACAATATAACTTTTCCTGAACCGTTTGGCTTTAGAGTTCACCACTCCATCACACTAAAACTAATCTAGTTACTGAACACATTACCCAGGGCTTCAATACCAGAAAAACCAAAGGCACTGTATTGTTGGACATCGACTGAGCTTTTGATCGTGCCTGGCATACTGGGCCTACTTCGTAAACTCACACCTTATAAATTCTCAAACACCATGGTTAAACTTATAGCAAATTATCTATCCTAAAGATAATTTTATTCCACAGTTAATACTGTGACACATACAGGCAGGCGTCCCCCAAGGAAGCGTACTCACACCAACACTGTTCAATATTTACATTAATGACATTCCTAAGACTGCTGACACAGCGCTGCTCATATGTACTGATGACACTGCCTTCCCGGCACAATTAGGCGACTACAAGCTACCCCAACACCAATTGAACCCTAGCTCAAAAACTGGCGAGTGGTAGTAAATATAAACAAATGCCAGTTCATAATATTTACCAAGAGGGCACTTCATAGAAAGGCCCTCAAGCAGCTCCCGTCAGTAACTCTGCTTAACAAACCTATCAGACTTTCACAATGTGTTAACTACCTGCATAATGGATCAAGGCCTCACTTGGAGTCTCCACATACAGCAGATTCACCAGAAAGCAAGCCGACAACTCAGTAAACTGTCCATTAATCAACTACACTAATTCTTTATAATTCCACAATGGAGGACTCACAGTTTACGAAACGCTAAACAGACCCATAATGACCTATGCTTCCCCGGTATGGCATATGCTGCGCATATCCAGCACACTCCTTAAGTAACCCCACATATCTAACACACTAACCCCATCTACTACATTCAATAGCTCACTAACCCCCGGACTGCAGTCAGATCGTGCCATGATAATAGGGGTGCTAAAGCGGAACCCAGTCAAAACCTGCTTATACCATACCTATTGCATGTAACACTTAAAGTGCATGCAAGTTTAGTTACTTCCTGCATGGGGAGACCATATAGCCTCTGCGAATGATCGCCAACAGTTGCACGGAACGGGATTTTTAATTTTTGGGGTGCAGGCAAACACTCCTATTGCCCCGATTTCCCTGATTTCAGAAACGATTATCTTATTCTATTTAAATGGCATATATCGAATTTCGTTGCGAAAATCAACACTACGCCACTAGAGCGATTTTTAAAATTTGGGTTTCAGGTAAACCCCCCTCCTAATAGTCCGATTTCATTGATTTTCGAAAACATTTTGCCTACTTTATTTCAAATATATATACTGAGTTTTCTTTAAAAACGTTTGAAATTGCAGTCGCTAGAGGAATTTATAAATTTTTCTTTAACCTTCAAAAGTTTTTCAAGTATACCTCCATTCCTAGTAATACGATTGCCCTGCTTTCCGGTAAATATTTTTATCCGTTTATTTTAAAGCAGTTTACTGCTTTTCGATCAGAATAAATAAAAATTGCGGCCGCTAGAACGATTTTTCAATATTTTGAAAAAGTTTTACTTTGGGTTGACCGCACTCCTAATGATCCAATTTTGCTGGTTAACGAACTCGGTGAATAGTTTGTTAATTGATTGTTATGTGCCATGTTTCGTTGAGAAAAACAAAAATTGCGATCGCTAGTGTGTTAAGCACACATACACACATTGCGCTTTTTAGATGATTTTTGTTTTGTTTTGTTTATTGTAAGTGCTTAGTAGGTATGTTCGATGCAGATTTGGATAGATTGGTAAAAAGTGTTTCCATTGGTACAACCGCAGTAGCTTGCATTCCTTCGGAATTCGCTAAAAATAATAAATAAATCAAATAAAATAGCTGATAAATAAGCAGAATTTTCACGGGTAGGGCTGCAACAGCTTCATTCCTAATACGTGGGTTGAAAACATGCTCAAAACGACAAACCATTTGCAGCGAGATGATACAATAATTTTGAACATTAAAAACCGAGAAATAGAACATACGTAGCTTGGATAAAAAGTAATGGCAACAGTGCTGTAATGTCTAGAGGGATTGTTTATCAGAAAGCTAGAACATTCCTTAATTATAATCTTCTGCCATGTCCACCAACTTCAACCACACATTTGGAAGGCACCGCACTCCATCAGTTCGTTCATCTCTGTTGATGTCCTGAAGTGAACGCCCTGCATAATTGATTGTGGTTCTTTTATTTTTGCGAAGAGATCGTCGTCACATGAGCTCATATCGGGCGAGTATGGTCGAGTATCTCCCAGTTCAATTGACATAAGAGGGTTGATTCGCGCGCAGCCCATCAGCGATCAATATACAACAGGGAAGCAAATGGCTGAATTGTACGGTTGTCAGTTTGGGGTTGTCCAGAATATTGTGCTTGCCTGCACGAAAAATTTCACTCATCTTGCCATTGTGCTATATGGCAACGCCGAATCACCACATACTTCATGTTGTCCATGATAACAATCTTGAACATCACGACCTCGTGCAACTTCAATTTTGATTCACGAACCAGTTTCCAATTTGGTTTCGTTTCGAACCAGTTTCGAAAATGTATTGTTAGAGCGCTCGCACTATCCACCTCTGCTTCAAGGCACCGCAGTACATCGCTGAATAACTGAACAATGTCGCCAGTCGCTGCTTAAATTTCAGCTTATGTGTGTTCAGAATGCGGAAAACCACCTGAAATACCATTGCCAGAATATCGCAATTTCGCGCACCCGTTATGTGATATTTTTCTTGATAACTTGAAATTGTAGGTCTCATATTTCTTATTAAAGATAAAAATACTACGTATATAAGAAGAATGTTGCACCGTAACTCTGCACATAGACAGTTTGTATTGCCAAGAACGGCGATGACTCCATTATCCAGATCCCAAAGAGGAGGAGGAAGTCTGTCGTCATCCTATTACTGCCAATAGCAAATACGAAAATTTTATGCAGTATTATGTTTATAGGATATTATTTATAATTGGATCATATTTCGATGGATTTTTAACAATTTGAATTGTTTACAAACATTTCTCATGTGTAAGCGAAACATAAAGTAATATGAATTTGACGTACATAAAAAAATCATCCATGTAGAAAAAAAATGGTTAATCAACTACTGTGCATTGTTGTGTACGAATAATAATAATAATAATAATAATAATAATAATAATAATAATAATAAACGTGCATTAAGGATAACCTAATGAAGAATTTTTCATTAGTGTAAGATGTATAAAATTATTTTTAGCAAATGTACTGCAGTGCAACATTAATAAATCATTTAAAAATACGCTTTGTGTTTTGGCTTTTAAAAAATCTCTCTACAAGTTAAAAAAAAAAAAAAAAAAAAACACTGCTCGAAAAGAAAATGTGATGGATGAAAAATACAATTTCTCTTATATATGTGTAAAAAAAAGTTGCAGGCCATACCAAAAGTTCTGCTGATTGTGTAATTTGATCTGCCTAAGAACGTTTCAATTGTTCGAATGTAAATTTTCTCCATACTCAAATCATAATCTAGTGACAAACTTTCCTTGACAACGTTTATTAATGAAGTCGCTCTCTTTACCAGCGATATATTATTATTATTATTATTATTATTATTATTATTATTATTATTATTATTATTATTATTATTATTATTAGGAAACTCCGCAAATTATAAAATTTGACTCAACTATTACATTTTAATTCCTTACTTCAACTTCACTACTTATATAAACGGGATATTACTGCATTTTCTTAACCTCACTTACAAAGGAGACAAAACATGATAACGTACCACTTCTGGATATTTCCTTTCATTGCTAAGTCTCACTATCACATATGCTAGTAGATTAGGGAAATTTTGGGATAAGCATCCTTATTTAATTTTGAAATTTATCTAGGAACACGAATTGGTCCACCAATTAGCAAAGTGTTCCTAACCAGTGGCGTGACGGAGAAAGGTTGGACACCCCTGCAAAGTTTTATTTGGGCTCTCTTACAAAACGATTCATGTTCAAGCATATGGGTTCAGTAGCCTGTCTTCGACCGTGGGAAACATCAAATCTGATAGGCTGACTGGACCTTGGAGGAGCCGGAGGTATTAAAGTTTGTCAGTGGTGGTGGTGGTGGTGGTGGTGGAGGATTCCCCGCTTACCTCCAATCTTTAGGGGTGAGGACATCTAGTACTCTTTGAAGCAAAAGTTTCCACTACTTCGCTCACGTCAATTCTTCGTGTTCTGTTACACACAATACTTAAAATACTGAGCCCATTTAATCGCGCCTGTGACATTCTGCTGCGAAAATATATTTTTAATTTTGAAAAGGATCGTTCAGCCAAAGCAACAGTTATAGATAAAGAGAGAAATAAAATGAAAGCAGTGCAAACAACTAGTATACTTGAGGCTATAACTTAATTTTCGATTAGCAAGAGGTGTGCCAATTCTCGAACAGAAGTTTTGTCTTTTATCTCGTTTTAATGCGCCTTTAAGCACTGTAACTGAAGTGAGAAATCTTTTGTTAGGTCTTCAACATACTGCATTGAAATGTTGTGCTGTGCTATGCAATTCTTCGTCTTTTGCAGTAGACGGAAACTCTTATTTGGATGTACTGAACAGACCACTTAAAAATTTCATAGAATTGAACCTAATTTTTATCTTATTAACAATAATGTCTAATGTCATGAGAAACATATTTACTTGAAATCATTTTGCAGAATTTGACAGACGTTCATCTTTAACCAATTCATCCAAATGCCTCTTAATTTTGAGGAATCTCTCCTTTTCAAATTTGGCGTTAACCCCCATTGTTTTGCAAGATACATGCTGAATGGCAATAATTTATGTAATTTAATGAAGTGATTTAACAAATGTAGCAACCATGTTGAAACCAAATTAACAGCCCAAATATTCTGGAATGCAAGACAACTTGAGAACCAAATTGAAATTTATCTATTTGTTTTTAAGAGCACTAGTTTCATTACAGTCGTTGGTATATTTTGAATCCCAAACTATTGCAGTTATTGCCTTCCAAATAACAATGTCTTAAGAGTTTTTATTGAGCCCAATTTTGATGACCAACGTGTAGGACAAAGCATTTTCAATGAGTGAGAAGCTAGTGATAACATTTCCCATTGCTTATAATTTGACTGAAAAACAAATTCTTTCAACTATATCAAAGTACACCTTATTTTCAAATACATTTATAACGGCGTTATTTACAAGCAATTTCAAATTACGTGCAGCACAGTGAACATATTTAGCCGTTTTCTCCTAGAGGTCTCGGACATATTCGCTGCATCGCCATAACCTTAGACAGAACATTTGGCTAATGAAATACACGTTTCATCCATTGAATTTAGAATTTCAGCTTCCATTGACACGGCAGTGTGGTATTCCATCTCGTTTATATCCTAAAAAGCTTTCGTTTGATTTTTATTTGACAAGGTTTTCCAAAAGAATTTGTATTTATATGAATATATATCTGAAATTTTGAGTTAATTGATCTTTTTTGCTCACATCTTTTGTAATATCCAAAATTACAGAAAAAATGTGCAGACTTGATTTCTGCGATAACAGCTGAGTTAATTCATTTTGGATTTTTGGACTTAAGTATTATTTTTCACGTGCTTCCGGTCCAAACACACGCTGCTGTAATACTGGATCTTATTTGGACAACATGTTCACATTAGCTAAACCGCCTGTGATGCCTCAGTAGTAAAAACTGGCGTCAAACGCTATTTAAAAAATAACTAAATATTTACCACGGTGAGTTTTCCCTAATTCTTATCTATGACTTCGTAAATCTAGATTAAATACTCTAAATGCGATAATGGCATTAAATATGCGATCAACATTTTATTTCTGTGTGTTCCTTTCATTCTTTGATGCACATTTCAGATTACATCTAACGTTTGTTTTCTTTTCCAAAATTAGAAATAACACATGCCTCCAGATGGGAATGACACATTTCCTGTTTTAATTTTTTTTTTTTTTTTAATTTTTTATAATCCTTGCCAATCACGAAGGCCCTTTATCCAGGTTGAAATGATATTGAACTCCTGTTAGCAAATAACTAGCAGGACTCACAACAATGTGTCCTTTTCTAGAATAACAGAGTCATTTTCTTGTCATTTTCAATCCCGATTTTGGTATTTTTTCACAGTAGTTAATGAAGAAGCATCTATAATGTTGCTTAGGATCTTTTGTAAATTGACCATGGGGTAATCTTTTGTAAATTGACTGCAAAGCTCGTGCAGTAAAATAAACTCTTGTATGTCGTCCTTCAAAATATCTGAAAAATTAACAATAGGAAATTCCTCTCTAGTACTAGTAGTATCATAAAAAGAAGTACTTACATTCTACTGTGAGCTATTACTTACATTCTCAATATCAGTAGAAGTATCAGGTTTCTTCTTTATTCACACGCTCTTCATCTTTACCACTAACATTCTTCGCTGTACCAGTTTGAATTTTCATTACTGCTAGTAGTTTTTAGAGAAAGAGATAACGTGCTAGAACATGGGGGTTACAATTTTCATTTATTATTTCTGAGTTAGTATTAAAGAAAGAAATTATTTTCACTAATTTTGAAACTGGTCTTTCAAAGTGTCTCTTTTTTCCTCCGTTTTCGCGCACCACTCAAATGTTAATAAATAGTTTTAAGTACCTTCATTTCGAAGAGAGACAGAGAGAGAGAGAACAGGATTAAGTAAAAAATAAATAAACAAAAAAAAAATAAAATAAAACAAAAATTGAATTGCCAGAATTAGACAATTTTAGTTTAATAGTGCAAACGACACGCGACCAGGATCAAACACACTGTGTTTCACTTTTACTACCGTACAATATTTTATGTAATATCTAAGCCAAGCGACACCGCATCTACCTCAATAATGCTGAAAAAAGGAAAATAAACCAATACATTCACTGTTCACGAATGTAACCTGAACATGGATTGTTGGCGGCCGGCGGCACAGCAATAAACGACAGGTTCGTGTTAAATTTTCAATACTCAGTTTTCTGATTGTTTGACGTGTACCGATGAGGTGTTCACTGACAGCTGTAAATTATTATTATTATTATTATTATTATTATTATTATTATTATTATTATTATTATTATTATTATTATTTTACTGCTTTGCATGTCTCCCCTACCCCATTATGGCAACCTGTTTACATTACTTTAATCCGGTTTTTATTTTCAAACATTTCGTTTTTTCCGGACAGCGGACCTCCCTCGCATCGTGGGGCCTACGAGTTACGCCTCTGTCCCTAACCACCAATTTTGCTTTGAAAAATTTAATACCTGCTGCAATGTTATCATTAACCTAAAAATATGCACTTGATCCATTTCTTCTCTAAATGACGCTCTTTAGGAAAATATTGTAGTATGCGGTACATTTCCATAATTAGGGGTGTACGGGGCATACAGCGACCTATGTTGTACTAAATAATGTTTATTACACAAGTTTCGTGTATTTTTAATAAACCATTATTAACTGAATAAATGCAAAAGAAATAATACGCTGTTGATTATTTCCAAACATAAACTACTGTAATAACCACGTAATTGCAACGAATCAAATAAACCATGTACATAATAGCTGCAACCTTCTTGAACCTGGATCGTCACCATTTTGGGTATTATCGGTATCGGAATTATTTTCTGAGGATTGGAGTGAATCTTGATACTGCCAAGCATGTTGGAACTTTGTTGTTTTGTTTATGGTCCCAAGTGATATAGTTAGTTTATACAGAGCATGATTACTCTTTCATAACTGCTTGCTGGCTGACAAAAGTTATTTGTTGCTTTAAGATCCAGCGACTAACTTTTTTTTTTTTTCTCCCGCACTCATGTAAACGGATTTCACCTACGGAAGCGAATTTGAATGGTAGCACTGACCACAGAGAGTATGCTTATTTATTGTTTTGGTTGATTATTACGTCACTAAAAACGTCTTTGGGGTACTGAGAGATTTTATGATTGGAAGTTGGCAACAGAATGACCATGTGTTGCATAAAAACACTTGCCCTTTGAAAATGTGTGCAGTTTAACTGTATTGAATTGAATTCGATTTCTATGGGTTGGGTTTAGTTGTATTCCCATGCCTAGATAATGTCATAATAGGTTAATACAGAGTTTGACAACTTGACATACTATGAAAGGTTAGCGATAAAATTGCAGAGGAAGCACCGTTGAATGGCTGAAGGAAAAACTCTGTTATAGGTTTTGTATGCAGAATGAACAAAGCTCCAGTATTGTCTGCTATTGTTACAGGAAATTATTACACAAGTGGATTTGTTTGCATCCAAGGTTAGTAAAATTTAATTATTGCGGCAGTTCGTTATATGGGGCCAAACATATTTTATGGAACTGGATTTGTCTATAGTTAACCGCACTGAACTCCTTTTCGTCCTTCCAAATTATTGGGAAGTACTTCGTAATCTCGTAAAAAGACATGATATTTAGACATGACATGACATGACATGACATGATATTTAGACATGGCATTTTTGTATTGCAAGATTCAGTTCAGGTATATTACTCTAGATTGATTAAATTAAATTATATGTTTGGTTAGTGCATTTACTGTTCCTATTATTAGGAATTGTTTTAAATTTAGTTCAGAAAACTTTCTAGATGCCTGATAATTAAATACTAAATTTAAGTAGTAGGAATTTTATGAATTTTGGACTCCTGCATTAACAAGCTCTAAGACACAGCAATATTGAAACAGAGACATTTATAAGGATGTGCTAATGTACAGGCATATATGTATACTTACTTTTTATTTTCTATATCACTAACATTTTTGTGCACATTTCAAAAGTATCAGTTTTAAAATATCAAAATATAATAATTAAAGTTCTCATTTGCAGAATAGCGAACCTTATAACCAGATGTAAAATCATTAACAACTTAAGCATAACCAATATGTTAAATATAATATGAGCAATTTATTATAAGATTTCACATATATTGGAGATGGGTGGGAATGTGTGATTTGTCATGAAACATTTTTAAATAATTGGGTGCAACCTTCCCTTTTAAAATATCATTTTGACACCGAGCATGGTGATTTGAAAAACAAATCATTGTAATATTTTCATAGAAAACTTATCATATTTGTCTTCAAGGGAAAAACAAAATAATCTCATTTGCACGATCTAACATGAAGACTCAGGATGCATCTTTTGAAGCCTTTTTAGCTATGGCGGTAAAACCTCACATGATTGGAAGGTCATTAATATTACCAGGAGCTATAGATAATGTTGAAATAATTTTGAGAAAAGGCAGCAAAACAACATAAAGTGATTCCATTATTCAATCACACCACATCCCAAAGAGTTTTAGTTTTGTTTGCAAAATGTTAAGCAGCAGTTAATAGAAAAAATTTGCATTAGTCAATATTTTTCAATACAATTAAATGAAACTAAACATGAACGTGTCCCATCTTCTGACTTACTTAAGATTTATTGATAGGGCAACAGCGAAGGAAGAATTCTTCTTTTGTGAACCACTGGCTGCCTAACCAATCTCAAATGAAATATTTTCAAAATTAGGCCAATTTATGAAAATTAATGATATAGAATTTGTTCTGATGGGGCATGTGCAATGACTGAGAAACACAGTGGCATTGTTGCAAAGGTTAAAGAAGTAGCCTCAGAAGCAAAATTTGTACATTATAGCATTCATCGCAAGGTTTTAGTTGCAAAAACAATGCTTGTTGCTCTAAAGACAGATTTTAATTAAAGTTTTTAATTAATTAATGATTAACACTCATTTTACTACTGAGGCACCATAGGTTGTGGACACTGATGATACATGAGATGAAATAATAAATTGGAAAGGATATTTTTTTATTTTTTAAGGAAGGTAGCATTCCAGGCCTAAATTTAGGATACCTCCCCAGCATTTGCCATTTATGGGACTGAGGAAACCCTGGAAAAAACTTCAGTCAGGGAAGATGGTCCTGGTGGGAACCGAACCCCAAACCTCCTGCTCATGGATCTGCACCTTAACGATCTCGGCCACCCATGGCGGTAAATGAAAGCTTGAAAGTTATAAACTTCATTGTGTCCAGAACTATGAATTTGCAGTTAATTTCCACTTTGTGTAATGAAATGGGTGCTGAACATGTTTCTCTTTTACTCCACACTGAAGTTAGGTGGCTGTCAGGGAGAAATGTATTGAGCCGCCTGTTTGAACTTTATTCAAAGTGCAGTTTTTCCCTTGGATTCATTCTCAGACTTCAATTATTTCACTGATGAGCTGTGGCTTGCCCATTTGGCATACTTGCAGATATATTTTGCCACCTTAATTAGGTGAACAAGAGTTTGCAGGGTTACTTACTTCTTGCAGCTCTTAAGAAAAACCTAAGCTTCATGATAAATCAATATGGAAACACATACCTTTCTATTATTTGATGCTTTCTTAAGTAAAATGAAATTCTTCTTCATTTGTGAAATGGCAGGGAATATTGAACACTTTGGGAGTCTCATTTCAGCTTTCAACATATACTTCCCTGGAAACCTGGATTCAGGATTTTGGATTAGAGATCCTTTTCAATTGCTTACACCTTACTAGAAACCTTAACTTCTTCCAAAAGAGACAAATTAATCAAGCTATCATGTGACGGGAGTCTCAGACAAATGAGCAAGAAGATGGATTTAACAGACTTCTGGCTGGCAAGAAAAAACAAATATCCATTGATCTCAGAAAAAGCTCTTAAAATTATGTTGGTATTTCTGACTACTTGTCTTTGTGAATGTGAGTTTTCTTCTCTAATTTATATTAAAAAAACAAGTACAGAAATAAATAAATGTTAATCCTGATTAAGTCTAAAATTAAGTCAGTTGAAACAAAACATTAAAGAGCTGTGTTTAGGTACACAAACACAGCCTGTACACCAAAACAAAAGTGTGAGTCATAAATTAGTTAAATTTGTAAAGTTAATAGCTTTTATCAATTATAAGCCTGAGCACTGTAGTACCAAATCAAGAATATATGTTTGTCAAAGTTCGTTTATGTATCATTCACTATATTTTAACGTTAACAAAATTAATTTTTAAGACATTTCACAGAACAATGTCTTAAATGGGAATAGATTGAACAGATTTTTCTCCAATAAATATCCAATTTTAAATACCACATATAAGAAATAACTAAATAAATCACTAGTAATTGTTATAAATGTGAGAAATGTGTATTTTGACCCTTGTACCACAAAATCATACATTTTACTTGTAAAATTTGTTTACTGGTACATCTAATATCCTGCGGTGATGTAATGGTTTGTCACTGGAACCCCTGCTCTAAAGTGTGTGAAAAACCAATGTTCAAAAGAGTATATATTCATCTAGAAATTTATATTTTGTCAAGGGAACGGTTTGGATTTAGGAAAAACATACCAACCAATTATGCTATTTTCATGTTAACTAAATGATCTCATATTCCTTGATGATAATTTAACATACTAGGAATATTTTGTGATCTTGGGTGTATAAATCATAACATATTCTTACCAAAATTATGGTATGGACAAAGGTTATCAATGGATTGTATTGTACTTATCAAACTGATAGTAAAAAGTTATAATGAATTCTTCAGATAATTACAATACATACTCAGAATGGACAGTGTAAAGCAGCGTTTCTCAGGTTCTGTTTTGGGTCCATTATTATAACAATGATCTCCCCTTATTAATAAACAAATATGCTTACTCACTTATTTTTGCAGATAATAGTAGTATTCTCATTAAAGAACACAAAATCAGTTGCCTCTCAGATTTATCCATTGACATTTTTAATATTCTAAATAATTGCTTTACAGTAACAAAATACACATAAACTTTGAAAAAAACTAAATGCATTAATTTTCACACAAAAAAAATAAAAATGTTGCACACGTAAAGAACAATATGAAGGCAATGAAATCGTGAATGTTGCAGGCCTAAAGATACAATGTGAAGGCAATGAAAGCATTGAACCTAGAAATAAAATTTCTTGGTCTTATGATTTATCATAGTTTGGATTGCAAAGATCATATTAATTGCATCTTATCCAAACTAAGCTTGGCATGTTTTGGAATCAGATCATTAATTCATTTAACAAATAAGAACATCCTAAAAATAGTATATAATGCTTACTTCTCTTCCTGAATGAGTTAAGAATAATGTTCTAAAGAAATTCAACATTGTTAATAAAATATTTTGTATACAAAAAAAAAAAGAATAGTAAGAATAATGGCAAGGGCAAATGATCAACTCATTGTAAACCACTATTCAAAATACTTGGAATTTTACCAGGAACTTGTGAGTGCAATTTAATTATACTTTTATTTATAGAAGACAACTGAGAAGTGTTCAAAAAAATAAGATACACAGCAAAGAAATCAGACACATGCAGGACTTAACACAGACCAAGCAACAAGTTGCCGGTACTGCAAAAAGATGATTACTACAATAGTATAGTATTATAAATTCACTTGCATCATCTATAAAGAAACTGCATACTAATAAAAATAAGTTGAGGATAGCATAACATTAAATAGATACCTTATCACTCACCTTCTATAAGTCAGAGGAAGATTTCACATAATCAAAAAATAAGTATGCTAATTTTTTTCCATTGAATTAATTCAGCTTTGTAAATATACTAAATGTAAGCACTTTAAGTCACTGTTTTTGTCTAAGAGACAAACTCTACACCAGAGAGTTAAAATTTTATAAATAGTGGCAATTTCATCAAATGTACATAAATGATGTAATTTCTGATGAAATTTTTTAGAGTTTGCTAAACTCATTATAGAATTCCACAGATTGAAGTGATAGTATGTGTTTTCTTAATAGTAGAATTAATCAGCCACATATACCAATTAATGCTTTATTACACTTATTTCACTGTTTTCTTTTCTCTATATTTGGCAAGGAGAGAGTAACAAGAAATAGATATTGGGTTTTAATTATATGACATGACTGAAAGAATGAAGCTCTTCTAAGTGATCAGTTTGTATAAGAAAGTAATGGTGCCAAGTATGCTGAATATAAAAGGTTCAAGTTTCCAAGTGATAAAATATCTTCTTTCATAATTTCAGATTTAGCTAGTTAAAGTTATTTGGTACATCACAAAATCAACAATCTCAAGTTTTTGAACTCCAAAACTTGATAAATTAGCTATTGTAAACACAATATCCTTATTAATTTAACGCCCATGATGATACACAAAATGTTGACAGTTTCACAAGTTACACCAGTTTTTCAGGGGACAAATTCCGTGCAGCCTTACAAATGTGCACATTCTTCCATTTTGAGAATATTTGCACTCGGAGAGATATACAGTAATAATTAGCTAAATGACCTTTTTAAAATTTCCTATAACCAAATATAACTTCATTTACTTCATTATTAAGGCCTTTTGCAGTGGACATTCACATGTATGTAAAAATCAACTTGTAAAGTAGTCTACAGTGGTATTTAAGAAAATATATAATATTTGTTAAAAAAAATTTAAATTTAGATTCACTCTGAAATTTGCACACATTTTAACTACTACTACTACTTCCTAATATTGAGAAGCTAGGGAAAAAATTATAAATATGACCATTCCGAATAGCCACTAGGCAATCAATCACATAACTTTCTAATAAGATACATGCACAAATATGGACTGTGCATGATGTTTTCCATTCTTTTAAATGCTCACCTTGTGTCTTTTAATTGCTATTTTTACATGGAAAAAGAAACATTTTCTTATACCTAGAAAGTAATAACTTTTTTTTTTTTTTGCACCAAGTTGTTCAAGGGAAAGATGTGATGTATACTGATGGTACTACTATTATTGGTGCTAGATTGTGCTGCAATACTTGAAGCCATTTTGCCACTATTATACTGTATAGCATGCTGATTTACTTGTACCCAATGAAACTTTAATGTCAGTTTAACCTGGATTATACTTTAAGATTGCAAGCATGCATACATTGAGCAGTAATCTTAAAATTGAATCCCTATATTTTGTATAAGTTAGACAAAAGTCTTCATAATAATGAATTTTAATTAGGTTTGGTTTGTGCATATTACCATCAATCTCGTGTGCATATTTGTAAATTGTCCATTTGCATCCACCACAATCGGCCATTTCACAACAACTAATATATGCCATTTCTAGCACAATATCAAAATGCATAAAAACTCTATAGCATCTGTTTTATATTGCCCATCCTCTTATTCTCATTGATTGAAGGAGCATGAAGCTACATAAGAAATGCAAACAAGGTGAGCGAGTATAAACTATAAGAGAATGTTAACTAGTAGCTCTGTAATAAAAACAGAACTCCATCTACACACTAATAATGTTAAAATTACATACTTCTTTGCTATGTTCATATATATTTTTTGCTTATTACAAAAATGCTTTTTAGGTAACTTTCACCATCTATCATTTCCTGGTTCAGGTGCTTTATCTAATGAATAAGTGCCTAGGTTTGCCTTAGGAAGCAAGTGAACAGAGTTAGTGTTATAAAAAATGAGATTGTAGAATTGCCGGATAATATTCATATTGTTCATGATAATGATGTAGTGATGTCCATGTCTTAAGCAATGGTACATTTAGTAAGTGCATTGTAACCCAGCAACTATTCTTGGGATAATATCACACTTTCCCAACCTCAGAAGTTGGCTACATTCTTGCCAGGCTAGAGGGGCATCTCATAAATCCAAATGGGGACAGGGAGGATGAACATGTATTATTTCCTCTTTGCAATTGAGGGAAATTTTGATGAATATAATTTACCAAGAGTTGTTGATTCATCTATTGAGACAAAACGTTTTTGATCTTCTGAAATTAATTTTACTATCCAATTTTTTTTTAAATTTAGAATTATTTCTTGTGAATGAAAGAGTTATCCCAATATAATTTTTTTTTAGTGTTAGCCTCTTGTAGAAAATTTGCATTTTCTAGCTGCTATTTTTGAGAGTCAGCAATAATTTGCCCTCTCTTGATATGTGCTGCAGACAACTAATGGGCAGAAATTTTGGTTTCATAGAGGCTTCAATGTTATAATTTATCTGTTCCATTATAGGAAACTTGGCACTATATGCATGCTTACTTAATGACAATCCCTAATCTTTTGTGATCCTAAATATCCTACAGAGCCACTGTCATTACACCATATTTTGCTACTTACCAATTATATTTACATTTGTGCTCTAATATTTGTTGTTAGTATAGATGAATAACATAATTTTATTCATGCTGTATTATTGATGTTGATGATCTAAAAATAGCTGGAAAATAACCAATAAAATGCATCAAAAGTTTTAAAAAATTACCTTAAAAGTTAAAAAAAAAAAAAAAAAAAAATGGAGACTGTAGTGGAACAATAATAAATACAGAAAAATGGATCTTTTTAAAATAAACCAGAATTCTTCTCTTATTTCTGTTTCTAAGGTATTGAAACATTAACTCAGAATCAATAAAAATTCAGGAACAAAATAACAAAAATAATTTTAAAAGTGTATTTTTATGTATGAAAATGGCCCATCATAAAAATGTAACTAATAGGAAGATTAATGCATTACATAATGTGTGTTAAAATATATTGTATATGCAATTATTCAATAGCTTATATTGAAAAGAATATTATTGGAACCACTGCAAACATTGACACTCTGCACTTTGTCCCAAAGGAAGATCATCTTAAATTACACGTCTTCATTCTTCATGCATCTGGCCCAAAGCCAAAAAGAAGAAATAAAAAGTATTTTGCAAATTTTCTTATTTTTGTTTCTAATAAATGTTTTACTTTAATTATCTTACTTATTCTATATTGCAGTTTATAACCATGGTCATACAAATGTTTTCTATAGTGAGTGACTAATGATTCTGTGACTGAATATTCTTATACTTGGATAAACTGCTACAGAAGTTAAAAGTTCACATTTGAAGTTCACAATGTCGCTTGGGAAAAATTTTTCTTCAAACATATTTGTTTCAAAAAAAGTCACCGTGAAGAATCAGACATTTTGCACAATGTCTGGTAACCAGAGTTTTTCTCTCCAACACCTATTTCATTTTGCTGTTGACAACTTTTCCAATTAGCATGGCAACTTTCTAGTTAGTTCTACACTTGTACTTTGGCAATAATAGACATCAGTAGTTCACCTTGCTTTTCATACAGGTAATTCCCCATAAGTATTCAAAGTTGCTTTTGATTTATAGCAATTTCCTTTGCAAATTTTGATAGCAGTTATATCATCTTCATCAAAACTGTCAACTACAGGCTTCACCAGGCCAAAATTGTCACAGTAATAGAAACACGCATTATCCATGTACCCCCTTTGTTATTATATGTTCTGTAAGTAATGGCAAAATTGGAATTTATTCATGGAAATGTAGAACTCTTGATGAGGCTTTGAGAAACACTTTTTTTTATGTTTGATATCAGTTTGAATACAGCTGAAAGTTGCTTCTGCCTCTCTTCTGATACTCTGTGCAGCATTGTGCAATACAGATTACATGTACCATTTTTATATTAAATGACTTGATTGATCTTGTATCCTTCACCATATGAGGAGTGGATCTGTAAGATAAAGGAGGACATCGTCATGTTGAAAGCCATGTGACCAAAGAAGATTTATACTTTTATTGGACAATTTGCAAATTGTTGGGCAGTTACTCTTCTCCAATGCCTCCATAGTTGAAATAAGTATCTTAATAGAACCAACTGATTCGAGTATGCCAACAATTAATTGCATTTCCAACATATCAACCTTCCACATCACGTGTTTTGCTGATGGAACAAATATTTGTTTATTCAAAACAAAGTTTCTAATTCTTGTTGCATCTTCATAAAACTGATCTAAATAGTTCTTGCAGAACATCAATTCCTCCTAAATACTATGGCTAGTATGACACTCAAGAACACACCATAATTTTTTATTGTTTAGTTTTTTTAAGGTAATGGTCACACTAATAATTACTTACATACTTTTTATAGAATGCAGTTTCCCCAAAGAGGCTGTGACCTTATTTTTTCTTTTTCTTTTCCTTTTCTTTCTTTTTTCTTTCTTTCTTTCCTTTCTTTCTTTTTTTTTTTTTTTTCTTTTCCCCCCAATTTTTAGATCAAGTTATATCTTTCAAGTGTTTCAGGCTGTTGCATAACAAATTTTCTGCTCATAAACTAGCACACTTTACAGAATAACACTTCTGTCAGATATAAGTACATCTTTCACAAATTTTGTAGATAAGTAATTGTAAAAAATACTTTTTCCCAACATTCTCACAGTACATAGCCACATTAATTGCACTGAATTTTCGAATTCTTCTTTTTCCACTTTCTTCTCCCTCCCACCTACTCTGCTTCTCACCTAGCTTACCTGTTTTTGACGGGTTTTACAACCTTCGCTGTTCAAGAGATGAACAGTAATGGTAGGGTGCAGCATAACTGTGGGAAAAATTTATCTTCGTCATATTCTTTGTCAGCTTATTGGATCACTCTTAACTACTGCCCTATTGTCAATTTCTTCAACATAGAAAAATATCAAATGGAAAAGCAACAACTATAATATTGCTGGAAAATATAACATTTTAAAAAATGCTATAAATCAACAATTAAAGAAAATAATTTTTAATGACCCAAAAATTAAAAAAAAAAACCAAACAGCAAAAAATGCAACATTAAAAATGTTATTTTGTTTTGTTATAAATAAAATGAATTACTATATTAAAGAGAATCTTTTTGTGAAATACAAAGAAAAATGGTGACATTTATCAACATCCACTCGATGATGATGATGATGATGATGATGATGATGATGATGATGATGCAATGATTGTATTGAGCATCATTTTGTGAATTGATGGAAGGAATATTTTTCAATGTCACTGCCAACTCTATCACAATCATTTCCATAATTAATCTGCACACTATAATTTATTTTTGGATTTCAAAAGATATTACCTATTTGCAGTACTGCTTTTCATTTATTGGGTCACACCATGACAAAAACTCTTACCTCTCCATTGTGCACAGAATATCACATTTAAAAAATACAAAATATGTGCATACACAGAGTACAATTTACAAAGTAATGGGCAGTGTTTGTCCTATCCAATTTAGAAGTTAGGAACTTTCCTTCTAGACTAGCAATAATCCTTTTGGAAAATTGAAAACGTGACTCACTGCAGGTATAGCAAGTATGGTGGACAAAACTTAATCCATTTAAGGATGCACCCATACTACTGTTTGGCATTTACGTGTGAAAAAAATTTTCAGTCCCTAATTTTTATGTTGGTTGGATTAAATTTTAAGAATAAATTCCAGAACACTAAAAGTAAATGTAAATATACTTCCATGGTGAAAGGGTTGTTCTGATTTTTTTTTAAGGTTAAATTAAAGGAGTAGGGCTGTCCCAAGTTGCAGAAAAAGTTCTAGGGTAGCAACCCGGTGACCCTGGCACACCTTGAGTGTGCTATATTATGACTTAGTACTGCATTTCAGAAAACACATTCTTCGTGGCTCTTATAAAGGGAATAAAGTAGTAGAATTGCGAATACCAGTCAGTTCAATTATGTCACTCCTACTAACCCCTCATTAACATACTTTCTGTGGCTGACCAAATGATGGAAAATAACAAAGTCAACTTTAATAAAATTCAGTATTTTACCCCAAAATGTTAGTTGGCAGCTAGTGCACCTAAGATTATACATGATAAAATTGTCATGAAGTAAATGTAATTTGTGGGTGGATTAGTTCACTGATATCCCAAATGTGCACTAATCTGAATGTTTGAGTATTTATATTGAATATTGTTAAAGGCATATGCTATAAATGTGTATTTTATTTTGCAGATTCTCTAGAATGTAGTGGAAGGAGTCTGTTGCAGGCATTTGCACAGAATGCTATTGATAAACAGCACAGTGTGCATATCTTCTGTTTTGAGCATCCTGTAATGAAACTGAAGAATAGCTTACAGCAGAGTGAACACAAGCATGCCTATTTTCATGACTGTTTTAGTGATCCCCTAGATTGGATGAAAGGTGTGTGAAAATTAATTCAAAGTTGTAAGAGCAAATGCAATTTGACTTCTGTTAATAATAAAAGACTAATAAAAGTCAGCTTTGGTTGTGTTGGTATATCAGTGTCAAGCATATAATGCAAAGCATATTCAGTCAAAGCATGTGTTGTAGAAGGAATTAGAAATTTTTAGGACTTAATAGAGATAAAAGATTACAAAGTTGTAACAAGAGATTGGAATTGATTCTTATAAGTGGAGGCTGTGATAGTTATGGTCATATACAGAAAAAACGCCAAAATTTGATGGAAATTTGAAATTTATTTCTTAAAATTCCCTTATCGGTAGTTCATATAGTGATTGCTAGGCTGCATAAATGTATTTTGAATATGTTAATGGCATGTAAGGAATAGAATATAAGTTATATTTAGACAATGGGCAAGCTAATATTTAACTTTTAAAGGTAATATCAAATTGTAATAGTTAATGTGCCTTATGTGTTAGTACCTATATTGAAGCAAGTTTTTGTGTCCAAATGGAGTCATTTGCTTAGTTGTACAAGATTGTTTATAAACCTATGTGCCCTTCATTAGGAAATGATTAATGTTAAACAGTAGTCCTAGTGATTATGGTTGTGATTGTAATGGTGGTAGCAAAGGTAATATTGGTGGAAACAGCATTGTTGGCTATAATGGTAGTGGGGATAATAGTTATTATAATTTGTGGTAATATATGGAAGTTAATAGTTTTGATTGTTACCATTTTTTTCTTATCATATGGGTGTCCCTATGTGTACATAGTCCCTTACTGTAACAGTTTTGGGCTTTGTGAAGAATGACCATCATTTGTACTAAAATATAATTAAAACTATAAAGTCATTTAAATGTATAATATTTGAAGCTGTTTATAGTGAAGCTATTATATTTAAAATGATACACTCTGGGTAACCTATTTACACACTTCATTTACTATGTTTTTCTAGGAGAAATCACGGTGTCAACGGCTGAGGATGGGATTGCTGGTTCCCAAAACATTGTTCCAACTTAGAAAAACACAGTAAGTGAAGTGTGTAAATAAGTTACCCAGTGTGTATCATTTTAAATATAAAGTCATTATTAAGCAGGTGCTGCTGCATTGGCCTAGAGCCTCATACTATTCAGTCAGTTTTTGAGCAGAGAATGAAACAACACATTTCTAATCCTAGAATAAAGTCTGCTAAGAATACTAGGGCTAATTATTCTATTCCACTATTTATATATAATTCATATGTCTGCACAAGTGAACTAAAAGATAACATCCACCAAGGGATCAATTTAGTTTTAATTTCTTAAAAAGAGTCATAAAGATGGGAAATATCATAGGCAGAAAATAGAAATCTGTGTGAAACATGAAGCCAGCAGCACTACCTTGCCTGATATGAAAGAGTACAAAACTTTTTAGGTGTATTAGAATTAATTGTCTGTCCTTTAAGTGTTTCTACCACTGACTCATGTTGCTCCATCCATCCACTCGAACTCTAGTGTAGTCCAGTTGACTGTCAGCAGTGGTCATCAATGAAGTTGTTATTACTGCTACATCATTTGTTTTACGGTATTACTTCACATTTATGTTCCTACACTTAATATTTTCCTATTGTTTACAACAGTTTTTGTTGGTCCCCTTAGTTTTCCTATGTTCACAATGTTGTAAAATCCTCAAAGTTATGTTTGCTAAAAGTCCACCATTTACACCACAAATCAGTCGAAGAAAATAAATGGTATTGGAACAAACCCAGAAATGCATCAGGTAACTATAACATGATAACCAAGTTAAGCAATGACCGTGGAACTTCTGCATTCCCTCACAGAGATGCACTTTCACATTTTACTGCGTTCATTATTTCACTTTCGGAAACTGACTTGTATGAAGTTCTTGAGTGACCCTGGATTCAGCTTCACTCAAGTACTTTGTTTCATGTTTTATGATTTCTTTCATTCTTACAATTGTTCTTGACTTTTTGCATTTTATTATTGTTATTTGTTATGATTTTTGTTCTTGTTTATGTGTTTCAGTTGAGTGACTGTAATCTTTTGCCTCAATCTCCCTTTTACTTCATTTTTTTACTTGTTACTTTACTTGTTTTCTCTGTTATTATTTTTATACTTTTCAATAAGTGAAATAGAAAATAAAGGATATCTTTCAATGCTGAAGAGAAGGTTCCAAAAATTGATTAGTTTTGCTGAACACAAATTTCACTAGCATGTGAGAAGCAGTTCTCTAGTGTCTATGCCGAACACAATAGTGAAAATCAGAACAAGCATAGCATCAAGTGTTTCATAATGGGACCAAATTCGAAGAATAGAAAATGCATCATATTCCAACTATAATTTGGAAGATATAGTAAAATGATGGTTCAAAACTTCAAGGGCCAATTAATGGTGTGCTTTTAAGAGAGAAGGCAATTAAAGTAGACATCATTGGCATTGAAAATTTCAGTGCGTCCAATGGTTGGATCAACAGGAAAAGATATAATATAAAATAAAAATTTGTTTGTGGAAAATTAAAATTATTAGTGACGAAGCTGTGGATTGATGGATAAATGGAGCTGACCAGTATATACAAACCCAGGGGTATGAAACTGATAATTTTTTTAGTGTGTTACCCAGCAAAACTTTGGCATTCAAAGGGAATAAATGTGATGGTGGAAGATATAGCAAAATGAGTCTTACAGTGATGTTGGGAGTCAATGCTGAAGGGTCTAAGAAGTTTCGTCCCTTTGTGATAGGAAAGTTGAAAAAGTTTCATTGCTTGAAAAATGTAAAATTATCATCAACTGTTTACAACAACAACCAAAATGCTTGGATGCCCTCCGATCTCTTTTGACAACAGTTGGCTGTTCTGGATACAAAATGGGTGCACATGGTATGAGGATACTTCTTTTCATTCACCTGTTGTTCTGCCTATCCCATTGATATTTACTTAAGAAATATTAGAATTTCTGTCTGGTGACTGTACAAACGAGTTGCAGCTACAACCTATAGATTATGGGGAAATAATTGCTTTTAAATAATTTTATATCGCCATGGGTGGCTGAGGTCATTAAGGCACAGACTTGTAAGTAGGTGGTCTGGGGTATTCCTGCCAGGACCATCCTTCCTGACAGGTTTTTTTTTCCAAGTTTTCAGTCCTGGTAAATGGCACCTTATGGTAATCGTTTGCTCTTCTTGTATTGCATGTATAGCAGTCTTTATTGTGCATGTACAATTTTTTCATCATTTAGGATGTTTTGTTTTATGAATGTTTCCTTACAGAATGATTGAAGCTGAATGTGTATATTTCAATTTTATATGCTAAATGTGGATAAATAATGCAATAATATGATATTTTAATGTTCACATGTCTCGATAGAAACAATCCTGAGTTCATTTTGTTACAGACTATTTCTACATGTGTGTTATAAATTAAATTTTCTTCTGTATGTATACCTAAAAATTTATAGTTATCTGTTATGTATAGTTATAGTTATCTGTAATGTGATATTGTTAATGTTTTAAGTTATCATTTTGAAATATCACAAATTTTGTTTTACCTATATTTAACTTTAGTCCATTGTTTAGTAAATACTGTGATATTTCACCAGCTGCACTCTTCTTCTTTTTCCTTTTCTTTTTTCTTTTTTCTTTCTTTTTTCTTTTTTCTTTCTTTTTTCTTTCTTTTTTCTTTCTTTCTTTTTTTTTTCTTCTTTTTTCTTTCTTTTTTTCTTTCTTTTTTTTAAGCTTTCCCTCCGTCACTCCACATCATATACATATGTCATCAGCATAAGAAATCATCTTGATGTTTTCCAGTTGATGTAATTTATTTATATAGATTAAGTAAAGCATAGGTCCCAGCACTGATCCCTGGGGACCCCCAATTTTGCTATATTATATCGAGATTTAATAGTGTATATAAGGTTGCCTTTTTTGTTTTTTTTTTCAGTTTATTTCTGTACATTGTACATAACTTTATAGTTATTAATTTATTGATTTCTCCTCTAAAACCATAAAGATCTAATTTTAAAATTAGGTGATCATGAGATACAGAGTCCAAGGCTTTAGACAGGTCTAAGTAAATTCCTTTTTTGATATCTTTCAATTGCAATATCTACACCCCTCATCATATGGCACCACCAATGAATTGATTGGTGTATATTAATCAGTTTTGTCATTAGAAAACTCAATAAAAGAATGATTCAATTCCAACAATATTCTGTTTTTCTAGCCAACTTAAAAAAGTTAGTTTTCAGATTATTGTTTTCAGAATTGTCAAACATAGTTCATTGCATTAGAGTAAATCATATAAAATATTTTAAATGTATAACTTGTTTGAAATGAATTCAATATGTTTTCATTGTCACATTTTATCCTAGCTAAAGTCACTTATGTGTTGTCTGAAAATCAATCTTAAACAGCTACAAAAATGAAGAATGCAAATTTAAATCCTGATTTGACCATTGCATCTAGTTGTCACTTATAATCAGAATTCTCCTCAGAGCTTTCGATGATTTCTGAAACATTATTTATTGCAAAAATATACCATACTTTATGGTGATTGAATTTTTCATTATAATACCTTACAAAAGCCATGTAACAAATTAATGTTAAATTATTTTTATAAACAAAAAAATAAATATTGATCCTGTTTACATGAACAGTACTTCAAAAGTGTTATGTTTTGTCTTTTTATTAAACGCTGACCATGTATTCATTGTGAAATATGCATATGTAATTCTTTAAATAATAAAGCAGATTTAAAAAATAACTTTAAACGTTTGTGTCTAGTTAAAGATTATGTGAAAAATAATCTATAAAAAAATAGCACATAGCAAATGAAAGGAATTAGATGTTTTTTTAAAAACAAAATGTGCAATTATCATAGTTTGTTAAAGGAATTCATAACACCTTAACATTGTCATTTTCATGCTGCCATACAGGAAATGTGAACAACAATTCTACAAGCACTCTCAGTATCACCAGTATTTTGCAGAATGCCTCTATTGCAAATGGAGTTCCAATTACCATAGTTGTGGAGTCTTTATCATCATATGTTCTTAATATTAGTTTTGTACAATGCTATCGTGAATTTAGCAAGCTACTCTCTTCAGGAATAAAAGGTAATTATAATTAATACATATTGATATATCTAATTTATGGTGATTTCAATAGAAACTATGTAGCAATTTTAAGTGCATGATAGAGAAGAAATTCATTTACTCATATGCAATAATTTAATAGTAATAAATAGTAAATAAATATTGATTGAGCTATTTGATAAGAACATAAATTCTAGAAATTATTTTGAAATCATTTTAGTGGTCAGTATTTAGCAAAAGCTGCAAGGATGGTGATGGTCTGGATAAAGTTATTTATAAAGACAAGGAATCAAAATTTACCTTAATGTGTGAAATATATCGTGCAGTGGTGTCAAGAATACTGTTCAATGGTGGAAAATGTTAAATACACAAAATTTAGCTCAGTATGTTGTGATTAAACTAGGAATAAGTGATAGTTATGCTGTATTGCTCTTGATTATAATAAATTTGTAAAATGAATCAAAAAATAAAATAGACATTAATTTAATTACATACAAAGTTCTAATTATTGATACAGATTATTCCTTTGAAAAGTAATATTATGAGGGTAATCTAAAAGATTCTCATCCTAATGAATTTTTATTTTTGAACATAATCTATCTTACGCTATTTCCAGCGATGCTCCAGTATCCTTTCTCTGAATTGGTTTTTGCAGAAGGTCTAATTCAGATCTCTTATTTCTTTCTTCTGCAAATAGTCTTTTCACTAAAACTTTTTCATCTAGTTGGTTTAAAAGATTGAAATAGTACTCTCTGTTTATGGATTTACCCTTCTAAAGATAATTAATTTGTAAAATTTCTGTATTATCCAAAAAGATGTATCATAACCTTTCTTGCAGATGAAATAAACCTTGTGCTAGTTAACCTACAAATTAGCAAAGAAGAATATTTTAAAGAATACAAACAAATAGAAGAAACAGCAGTTAAAAATGGTTTTAAAAAAGAACAAAAAGATGCAGCAATTCAAGAGACAAAAACATATCAAAGAAACCACAACACTTTCAGCAAGAAAAGATAAACTAATTTTTAAAAAGGTCACATATCATCCATGGGCTACAAAAAAATTTCAGAATATTCTTAAAGATTTTAATATCAGATTGGCACCAATTAATAGCTTTAATGTTAAAACCCTACTGATAATGTTAATGACAGTATTCCACAAGAGGAAAAATCAGGTATTTATAAAATAAATTGTGTAGAATGTGAAAAAATCTACTTTGGAAAAACAAAGAGAAACATTAGCACACGGTTAAAGGAACATTTCATGAGCATAAAGTACAAGCAAATAGAGAAATCAGCAGTAGCATATCATTTTTGGGCACAAAATCATGACATAATAAATAAAGCAAAATTATTAAAATCAGTACAAAGACCTACGGAACTAGCAACCTGGGAGAAAATCTACATCTACAAATACAAAGACAGCATAATGAACTTCGACATTGCTGGAGCTTAAAACATAAACTACAAGTTTATCACACCATCATCCGAGCAGAATACACATTCCCACAGCTCAACGAATGATCTGACAGTTGAACTTTAGCCTGGCTGAAGATGGGAACTAAATGTTCTGGAAACCGGTTCCATACATTTATGAAAAGTAAGTGAAGCTTAAGAGTGTGTAGTTCAACTGAATCATACAATGATATCAATTAAACCTTGTGTTTTTTATACCCTATTTAACAAAAGCTGATATGCGCTGTCAACAAGCATTATATCCTTCTGCACTTATGTGTGGTGGTACGAGCAAGATGAAGAGGATTGCCAACCTGACTGGTCATTGATAGAAGTGAAATGAACAAAAGCTTGTACATTGAAGCAACATCTTGGCAATGATTATTAATCTGTATCTTGCACACAGCACATAAATTATTGTTCTTTATAGTGGCCTTTTATCTTTCTCTTTTTATACTACAACATCAGATAAAGCTGAGATAAGTCTGTTAAAGATACAGAAATGGAAATAATTTAAATATGTTTGCGCTTACTGGATGCCATTTTAGATAACATGTACAAGTGTGTGTATCAATATGACAGAGTCAACGAGCACTTCATAAATTACCACATCACTTCATCAGAATGGATCAGATGTGATCAGTCATTTGCAGTCTATGTTTAAATATATTACTTCCATATTTTCTTCACTTGGAGCATTAGTTTATCAATAATTAGTAACTTCCATGCAATGTTGGTACTACTTATAGCTTGCAGATGTAGAAGCCACAGCTTTCTAGTGCATGTGCACTAACAGACTTTCAAAAGGTGCATATAAAAAGGCATAAGTATAAGATAATGATTTAACCTCTCTTATAAGTGAGCAGTTCTTCGCCACTGTTACAGCATTTAGTATTTTATCTTTTGCTGGAGATTCATTATTAAAGTAAAAACTATGTACTTTCTTATGTATTGAAGTTTCTAAAAAAATGTCAACTTGAGTCACATTTTTCTCTCAGGTTCTTTTCTTCTTGTTGTTAACATTCCCTACTCTACCCTTTTTTTCTGCGCTCCTCAAACTTGATATAGATGCTACTGCAAGTGCAGCGATAGATTTTACAACCTCATTGTGTGTTGCAATTGAATTTTTCCAAAAATTTCTCAAAACGGCCAGAATTATAATTTTTTACTACTTTTTACAGGTTTTCCACTTTTATGTTTCACGTCACTTGAACCTGTATAGTTTACATCCATCTTGCTGTTGATCTTATCTGTTGATTAAGGTTTGTTGCCACTATACACTGTGCTACCACCTGTAAAAACAAAGGATACATGGTGAACTTAATGATGAACATGGGCAGAGTTGGGGGGAGTAAAGCACATGTATACATTCAGACCTCTTGGTCTGTAATGTACATCACTAATACAGCAAATTTATATGCCATTTAAATAATTATTACTTGAAACAGTTATTTTATGGTCATTTTATTGATTAATAATGAAAATAACAGTTAAAATTGAATTTTTGTTATCAGTTTATAAAGGAGGAAAAATAAGACATTTGTGTTGCAGTCAATCACCATGTGTGTTTGTTGATATTGCAACTCAGATTTCATCAGATAGAGATTAGTGCTAAACAACGGACTTCTGTCCCCTGTTTTGACTGTTATTTCAATTTTGGTGTATGAAAGTGGATCCAAGCCTTGTCCAAAATTATAAGTCTGTGCACAAAATTAATTCTGTTTAAAATGCTCCAAATACTGTTGTGATGATTTCTTATAAATACAATTTTGATCTGTAGATATACACCATTTCATGTTCAGTGCAATCAGATTTGTTTTTCTCCGCCTATGGACAAGTATGCTGCTCATAGTCTGTTAGCCGGCCAGCTGGGTCTCAGTGATTAGCAGAAGGGTAAAACAATAAAACAAACCCAGCAAACAACAATACAAAAATGAGTGAGGTTTCACTCATTGGAAAAAACCCACACCACATGGGAAAGCTCACTGATTGCACTGTATTTGTTAATAAATCCTGCTGTGGTTGCACTGTCCCCATAACATGGGTCACCCTAAGGCTAATACAACTATGTTTAAATTCAGCAATCAAATTTTAGTCACAAATGTAAAAGTGATAAATTCATTTAGTAATTGGAAGAGCGTCCGTAAATAAAAAAAAATTAGTTGTCGGACGACTAAATATCACATTTAGATGAAATTTTGTCATAGACCATTACAAGAATAATGCTTGCCAACAGTGATGCCACTTAGAGAATTTTTGGGCTATTTCTTGGAAATTTATTAGATTTTCCAAATGACAGTATGCAAAGCTAATGAATTGCATGTAAATTATGCATCAGGTCTTGTTAAAATATTACTGCCACAGGTGGCCGAGGTCGTTAAGGCACGAACTCGTGAGCGGGAGGTCTGGAATTCGAATCCTACCAGGACCTTCCTCCCTGACTGAGGTTTTTTCCAGCTTTTCCTCAGTCCTCATAAATGGCAAATGCTGGGGAGGTACCATAAACTTAGGCCTGGAGTGCTTCTTTCCTTTAAATAAATAAAAAAAAATCCTTTCCCAAAATATTTCATCAGGTATTATCAGTGTCCATCATCTGTGGTGCCACTGTAGCAAAAACGGACATTAAGCACTATTCATTTGTTAAAATATTATAGATTACTGCATAAGTCTGTAAACTGACTGAGTTTGACATTTAATGTAAAATCAGTGTATTTTACTTAATGCACAAAATTGGCCAATTCAGAAACCTTTATCCCCATGAAATTTCATTTTCAAAGTTTTTAACTGTACTAATTTTTCTTATGTAGTATTCTAATTTTTCTTCTATATATTTGTGACAGAAGTGGAAGTAAAGCAGATAATTTGCCTTGTACATGAAGATACTATGCCCAATGCAGATACATATTTGCCACAGCTTGCTCACCTTACTACAAGCTATATTACTGTAAGAGCCCCAACAACTTTTAAAATGGATGCAGCTGCAAGTATCATTCATAAAAAGCCAAGTGGAAAGGTCATCAAGCAGGTGTGTACAGATATTTAATTTTCAAATTTGCTTTGAACATTTCACCTATCAAAGCACTTTTATGTATTGTAAGCTGCACAAGAAGTACAAGAATAATATAAATTTTTATTTACAGCTTATTTAAAAGAAAAATTTCCCCTTTTTATTCAAGAAGCTACTTGGAAGACTTATATATTTGTTAATGTACAAAACAAATTACTACCATTCTGCTATATGGGCCTGATAGTTTTTTCATAAATAATAAAACCATTTAAATATCTATATTATTATGTATTAGTCATTATTCAAGGGTAATGGTCCTGGGATGATGGTTGAGAAGAATGAAGCTTCTCAATTGTGCTCAGTTGTTTAATAGTCCATTTGATCATTTATAGTTGTATACCATTTTTATATTATATGGCAATCACATTTTCATTTCAAGCAAAAAAAATTGTGAAAATGTCAAAAGAGAATGGGACAAGGAAAGAAATTATTTTTGTGACATTTAGCAACAACTTAAAAAACAACAAACTAAAATGCTGGACTGAAATATACATTTCAAACAGAAAAGGCCAATATCAGTCACAATCATACTTTTGCACTTAACCTAAAATTTTCATTGTTCTCAAATACTTAATTGTTCTTTCTTTATACACACGTTTACTATCATAGTTTTTGCTAATACTTCACATATTTAGTACGACTGATTCCCTAAATTATTTAAAGACTTTAAAAACCATGTTGTTACCAATATTGTTACACTTGAACAGAAATCTATACAAGTTACAGGAGCATGAACTAAAACTAATATTTTTGTGGAATAAAGCAACAAAAATTCACTTTTATACTTGTAAGTATGGAGCTCTAAAGTACAAATATTATGGAACAGAATTCTACTAATAATAAGTTAGAAGTTCACACACTTGTAATGAATTAATTTTGTGTGTGTGTGTGTTGTGTGTGTGTAAAAGGGCCAGCTGTAATTGGAAGTGTATCAAATGATAGATATTACATCCTCCCTGGAAGAAACAAATTCTTCACACCTTCTATAATGTATGGCATATCAGATTAGTGCAATCAAGAAGAACTGGGAGTGAAATTTATGAAAGGAGAGTGTTCAGGTTCTTGGTTCCTGGCTGAGTGCAAAAAATGTGGTACAAACTTTTTTAAAATGTATACCACCATTGATATTTTACTATTTGGCCAATAGATTATTCACTTTTAAAGAAGGAAACCTATGAAAATGTAAAGATGACAGTAGTCACATGGTGGTTTACTCCATAGTATACTCCATACCAAAAATCAGATTATAGCATTTGTAAAGAAATGGGAAAAAAGAAATAATAATAATAATAATAATAATAAAATTCATTCAAAACACATTCATTTCAAAACATTACTAATGTTTTTTTAAAATGTCAACCAATATAATTTTATTTTAATATTTAATTGGAAGAGAATGTGACAAAACATTATAACTGGATTTTTTTCACAACATTCAGTATTACAACAAATCATGATATTTTCCAAGAATAAATTGCACAATTTCAATATTAATTCCATTTGTAGTCTAACACGGTGAAACACACATTAATAATCTCTTCTGGGTCAAAATATTTAGAATACTGTTATGGTTTCTCAGGACATGTTTTGTGGAACAATTATCCACAGCCTCAGCTGTTAAACAACTTTGGATCATTTGAGAAGTTGCATAGGTAGGTATCTGGGTTGACTCTGGTGGTCTTGTGATAAACTTGAATAAAGAACTGTCTGCTTCTGGCATGTCAAAATTCATAAGGTTTTGCTCATGTTTTTTCATAATCCTTTCACCCATGTTTCATTCTTTTGGTTGTTGAATTCATTTAACAACTGAGGGTGTAGACAATTAAATTGCACAATGTTTATGGAGAGGTTTCTCCTTCATAATTTACCATGATGGAAGCTCAAAGAAACCTCAGTAAATTGCTTAAAACTTTACTATAATTCCCTTTTTAAATCATTCACAAGAAACTACATATTACTAAAATACAATAATGCTCCAATTTTTTTCTGCAGTTCAGAATCAGCATTGAGTGACCTTCCATAAGTTTTTAAAGCTTTGTCAAGGCAATCAGAAATAAATTTTGAACTCCGTCACCCATGGTTTTTTTTATTATCCTCTTTCCAAAAAGGAATAATTCATTAAAATGACTCAAACTAGGCAACATATTGAGAAAATTCAAGCACATTCAGGACATTAAGAAAATCATAGCAACATGTTAGTTTGGTGACACTTATACTTCATTTTTCTGGTTTTTTAATTGGACATGTTTCGGGAGCACTCCCATCATCAGCTGACTAACTTGTAGAAGCATACTCTGTAAGGGGGTCAGAGAAATTTATCAAATATATGTAACAATGTTGTATCAAAGTTCATGATGCAGTTTTTATTTTTGGTGATGTAAATTTTTTCCCATGTTATTAGTTCCAAAGGTTTACAAATGTGTTTCAATAATTTTTTTTTATAGTTTCATGGTTTTATGATCAAAAGTGGGCTGCCACTGCCTATTTCTCTATCCATTTGTAACAGGTATTTCTGAAATGTTCTTTGATATGGGTTTCCAAATTCTTTTCATTTTTCCAATATAAACCTGATCAGTCTTTGCAATTGATTTGGTAGATACCTGACTTCTTGTAAGAGGTTGTAGGATCTTACAGGAACATTGTAATAAATTTTAAATGAGGAACCAACACTATTTTCTCTTTTTTAAAATTTATTGAACATGCTAGGGATGGTATGTAAATTTTTTGAATTGCATCTTTTATTTGTGATAGCAAAACTTTTTAATAATTTATTCAACTAATTTTTATGGAAGCCATAAGGCAGTGCTGTGTGGATTATGTATTGGTATTCTTCGTTGTATTCTTTTCAACTGATTACAACATTCACCAATCCGTAATCAAGGCTGTTTAGGATTGTTTGCTGGTGTGTTTAGGATTAAAACTATTATTTTTAATGTAATTGTCACTATGGGTAGATTTCCTATATATTCCAAAAGCCAAACTATTATTTATAATCTAATCTTCAAATCTAAAAAGGAAATCCATCCATTCTTTTCAGTTTGTAATATAAATTGTATTAATCTTTCTTTCCTGTAAATTTAATAAATTAAGGTGTTATTAACTACATATTTAGGTATAGTGGCAAATATGTAGTCCACATTAATTAAAAATTTTTAAAAATTGTAAATCTTTAAATAATTTTTCATATTGAACTAACACAGTGAAGTTCATGTGAATTGAATCTGTTGTTTTAACACTCTTCATGCTTCACTGACCTTAAAAATATATGGAACCGCTTTCAAAGATATGTTATCTCCATCTTCGGCCATGGACGACTGGTGTGAAAGGTTGTTACGTAGTATCAGAAGCAATGTTCTGCTCTGGTGAAGCTTTTATGAACTTAAAATTTATATTTTCTTCTTTCTGAATGTCAAAATTCATCAAATGATCCTTATGTGTGTAGATGTAAATCTTTTCCCAAATATCCAATTCTACTGGTCCCTGTACAGCTCTCAATAATTAAAACTTTTTCTTTTATATCCTGATATTTGGTCCGTATATTTTTAAGATTAGTGAAACATTAGGTTAGTGAAGAGTGTTAAGACGACAGATTCAATGTAGTCCACAGTTTACATTAGAAATTGAAAAAAATGGATGGATTCACTTTTTAAATTTGAAGATTATAAATAACAATTTAGTCTTACATAGAAAATCTACCCATTGTGACAATTACATTAAAAATATTAGCATTAACCCCAAAATACACCAGTATGCCATTCTAAATAGCCTTGTATACAGATTAGTGGATGTTCCAATCAGTTGAAAACAATACAATGAAGAATACCAATACATCATCAATGCAGCACTACATAATGGTTTCCATAAAAAATTAACAGATAAAATGTTTAAAAATTTAAAAAAAATTAAAGACACAGGTTTGCTATGACAAATAAAAGAAGATATGCAGTTCAAAAATTTTACACAGCATCCTAGCATGTTTAAAAAAAAAAAACTTCTCCCTTCAAAACGTCCACAGTATTAAAAATTTATTACAATCTTCCTGTAAAGATCCTCTATCCTCTGATGAGAAATAAGGTAGAGAAATCAGCAGTAACAGTCCACTTTTGGTTAGAAATCCATGAAATTGATTAAAAAAACAACATTATTGAAACACACTTGCAAACCTTTGGAGCTAACAACATCGGAAAAAATTTACATCATCAACAATAAAAATGCCTCATGACTTCAAGACACCATCTTTGGATATATTTGATAAGTTTCTCCGACTGCCTACAGAGTATGCTTCTACCAGTTGGTCTTCTGCTGATGATGGGAGCAAATGTTCCTAAAATATGTTCAATTAAAACACCAAGTAAGTGAAGTTATGTCATCAAACCAACTCTATATCAATGTTATTTTACTTCTTTACTGTTAATAGCTTCAAGAGTAAAGTTTATATAAAATGTTTTTTATTTTATTTCATGCCAATTGCTTTACAGATGGAAGAATACTCAGTAACCATTGAAAATAAAGTTTCATCACAAATTGCAAAGCCAAATGAATTATTAAAAAGTCAGCAGTGTCAAGAGAATGCAAACAATTTACCAGATGATTTGACTACATTTAGGTTAAGTCTTGGCCAGCAAGAAAAAGAGGCCAGAAGTCAACTTGTACTTCCTTACATCAGGTAATATTTATTGAAATACTTTGGATTAGGAAGACAGGTAAAAAAATTTTGTCAAAATGATTTAAGTCCTTTGTTTCAAACTATCCACAGATTAAATTTTTTTGAATAACTGAAAAAAATCAGCAATCTTTGCAGATGTCTACTAATGCTTCATAATTACAGTGGTTAATTGGTATAGTGTGCTTAGGTATTGTTAATTCCTAGAAGGTTAGGTACTTGTGTTTTATACTACTGAAGTTTCACCCAATCCAACATTTTGAACTTCCTCTCAGATGTATATAGTTTAAGTTTAATGCATTTCAAAGAAATTTCTTTGATCTTTCAGGTTTTATAACTTAAAACTCGAGCATCAGCAAATAGGCTTCAGTAATAAAATTTAGCTTCCTTTTTGTGAACTTTACTAGTAGTCAGTTGTTCAGGATTCAGATTTTAGTCAATGTGATACTGAAGACTCATTGAATGTGAGATAATGTAGGGGGGAAAACATTTACAAAAAAGTGCATACAAATAAATATTTGATGGTGGCAAGCATTGCTTCCATAAGTTTTGGACGTACTATGACCATTCTAAAGTATAAGAAATGGTGTGAATAGATGGAAAGAAAGTTAACCAGAAAATGAAGAGAGATGAAAGGAAAGAAGATAAGCTGGGGAAGGAATTAGGGAAAAAAAGAGGAGAAAAATAAAATTAAGAAAAAAAAAACAGTAATAGTTGCATATAAAGATAAAGTTGGTTCATAATAACTCTGCCTAGCCCTTCTGTACAAAAGTATTGTAAAACCAGCTAAAGTTGTATATAAATAAAATGTATATATTAATTTGGGAAAATCATAATCATGGCTATAACTCAAACACACCTATTATAATATAACAAATTATTATTGAGAAAATCACTCAAATTTCACTAATTTTGTTCCACTTGTTTTATAAATGAAACAAAATTAATGAAATTTCAGTGATTTCCTCAAAATAATTTGTTATATTATACTATACTTCACTGTGATAATTCCCGCTATTCAAAACTACTCTTATTACACTTGCAAAAAAAGCATTATCATCTGCACCAAACTAGATAATAATAGTTTCTCTGAGTTCAGATCTTTTTCATGGAAGATTTATCTGAATCCAACTCTTAACGGGAAAATTCTGTTTGCTTCCCTTTTAACATATCAAAACTTATTTTTGGTCTTTGTCCAAAGCTGTGTGAAAGTTATGCTAATTATCTGTTGTGATAAACAATTCCCATGCTTTTGAACTTGATAGAAGTTAGAAACAGTAAAGTAGATTATACACATAAAGAGGTCGGTATTAGGTGACACTATACTTCACTGATTAATTTGCCAGAACATGTTTCAAGAGCTTTTACTCTTCTCCAAATAGGACTAACTAACACTGGCAGATGATAATGTAATCTCTGGTGATTCCAATATACTGCAAAATGGAAAGCCCATTGGAAGGATGTCATAATTCATAGCATGGTGCTTATTCTGTAAAATGAAAATCTTTTCCCATATTGCCAATTTCCTGGGAATGTTGATGGCTTTCAATAGTTTGGTTTATTTTATGTCATGATTGTATGTCCAAAAATGATCTGCAACTGCTCATTTATCCACCTGTTTATATCTTAAATTTCTAAAGTGTTCTTTGTCTCCAAATTTCAACAAGGGTGATGAAATATTTTAGAAATGTAAGTGCTTTTTAATGCTTTCTGGTAGTTAGGAGATATATCCTGCAAAATATCTGTTTGTCTAAGTTAGCCCATAGAAAGATGTTAAAAGAAAATATGTTATTAGTGAACAAAGTCAAACCTGGAGGCATATTGAGCACAACATCATATATGACTTATAACATCATGGCATGGAGGATGTTCATGTTGTGTTGGATAAGGTTAAATTGACAGGGACTATTGAAACAGTTTGAGAGGCAAAAATGAACTGGGAATCAAAATAAAGCTATACAAGAATTTAAGAGTTGGAGAACATGTGTCTCTGCATACTGTTTCAAGCAATTCTAGTCTATAGTGTAACAAAAAGGCCCTCATTGACAATATCTTCCAGTTGGTATGAACTTGAATTCTCTCTATGATCTCAACCTAGAATGGCTCACTTAGAAGTGATCCTGTCTTAACACATTTCATTTAATATTGAGTTTAAACCCTCTGATAGTAACATATGCAATTTTTGCATCAAAATAAATATTTTTAATAGGAACAAAGACCACCAGTTGCAAAATTCTGATGGCAAAGAAATTTGAATAATAAACTACACTTAAGTAAAGTGAAAGTTTCTTGGAATCTAATAAAATCTTACAAAAACAATGGGAATGACACTACTGGCAATTGCATTTGATGTGGAACAGGCACTGACTACCTATAAATTTACCAGTGGGATTCTATAAAAGGAAACTGTGGACAACTTCATCCATAATTTTGGAATGAGTGTGTCTACAGTGCATATATGGGATGAACCAAGACAAAGCCACCAATTTAACCAATTCCTATTTTGATCATTAACTTCCACAATTATAAATTTCAATAATACACCTGCCAAAATTATAGAACTTGAAACAGAAGCTTCAACATGAATATTTGATTTGCATTAAAATTTTTTTATATCCATTTATTCTTAAAATGTATAACTAATAATTTATTAATTTAAGTAAGAATCAGTTGTAATTATTTTTGATCACCAATCATACTACAAAAAATATAGATCTTTGCTTCTTGGCAATTGCAAGCTGTTTGACACACTATCTATATCTAATGTTGATGATAAAATTAAAGAAGATGTAAAGTTCAATGATAATTGCTTTGGGCAAAATAAGAATCTTAACGTGATTCTTCCAATCTGTCATTTACATATAAAAACAAGTTCAATGGAATAAAACATTATTTCATGATTCCTGATCACCACCATCTTCCTTCATTAGGGCTTTGGCCACATAGAAAAGGAAATAAGGCACACAGATCATTATGTGCACTTTATCTAAAATTGTTGCGAAAAAACTGCCATTTAAAGTAGTACAAATCACCCAAGATTTTATCAAGTTTTTCACAACTCTCCAAAAGAGCATTACAGAAAACCTGTTAACAGGAGTCAAATTTAAAGGACACAAATTTTAATTCATCCATCATTACAAACAGGAATTTTACCTTCAAAATGTATCTTTAACATATAAATTCCAGTCAGGCTTCAGAAGGGAATATCCTGAAGTTACAATTTCCAGCAATTCAATCTTATAGATGCAAATATGACCAGACTTTATGATTTACCTCTAACTGTGGCTTTTGCAAAATTAAAAGACATCAAGAATCTGCTACCTTATAGTCCTTTGCCTTGTAGTAGATACTTCACACAAACATACTGGATACACAGACTGGGGGGAATATCATATAGCCCTCACAGACTACAATAAAAGCATAGGAAGGCTAAAAGATCTTCTTGGCAAGCCTTTTGCCAGGCAATATCTATCCTGCCAGAGGCAGCCAGGTTATAGAGAGCATTGGCTCATGGACCAACAAATCCTGTAAGAACATAGGTAAGCCTATAGGTGGCTTTATGTGCTTGACTGAAGAAACACTCAAAGTTTTCTTAGAAATATACTTCCCTAGGTGCATAAATGATTACAAGACTTGCAAATCCCCAGATCATTGCAAAAACTCTAGACCAAGAAAATTGCAAAAGGACTGGGAACTAAATGCGCAGTTAATAAATTTAAACTATTGCCAGGTGGAGACCATCTTTCCTTACTAAACCCAAGGTTGCGGGTTCAAACCCAGCCAGGATCGATGGATTTTTTCAGGTGTAAAAATCCTAAGTATGGTTTCCTTCTGAAGGGAAGTAAAGCCGTGGGTCCCATGTCGTACATTTACGGCACGAAAAAGAACCTCAAGCCTGAAAGAAGAGGCCTTTGAGCAAAATTTGTCGGCCGTTTCACACCCGGAATTGAATGGGACGCTGATGACCTAAGATGTTAAAGAGCATCCTTAAATAAAACGAATCAAAAAAAAAAAACTTTCCTGCTTTGTTGCAGAAAGAATCTGACTCACTCTACATCCTCTTCTGCAACCTCTTTCGAGCCAGAGTCTTCAGTTATATGCCCCAGGCCTGGAGAGCTACCAGAGTACTGTTTATTCCTAAGCATAGTCATAATAACTACACCATAGCTAAAGCTTATCGATCGATCAATCGTGCATCATTCCTTTTAAAGGCTGTGGAAAGACTGATCAAAGATATATTCGAAGAAGGGTGTTATTAGACACTCCCTCAATCGAAATCAACATGCCTATGAGTCATCTAAGTCCTGCATAACAGCACTACACTGTTTAGTGAGCAGACTGAAGAACTCAATGGCCAGAAAGAAAATAGCCATAAGGGCCTTCCTGCATAGATGGGGGGGCTTTTGATAACACCTCTTATAAGTCTATGGTTCTGGCTGTATATAACCATGAAGTCAAAGATACTCTTTGCGGGTGGGTAAACTCTGTGCTCAGGAGCAGAAATTACTGCTAGTCTTCTTGGAGAAACGAAAGAGGTCATTCGCCACAAGGAGTTGTCCATAGGAGGTAATTCTCTGCCTCCTACTTTGGAATCTCCTATAGATGATATGCTTAAAGACGTGTCCCAGGAGGGATATTACATAGGGGCTATGTAGATGACATAGCAAGTTTATTTTTGTAAACTTTTCCAATACAATCTTGGAAATGAACTGTGAGCTGAGAAAAATTCACAGCTGGCCAATCAGGAGGGTGTATCCATTAATTCTAGTAAAACAGTTGTTGCTCCTTTCACTAACAGGAGAGATCCTAAAGTCTAAGGAAATTTAAAAATAGGTTACTCATTCCTGGAATATTCTGAGTCAGTTAAATACCTAGTCATGTACCAGATAAGAAACTGACCTGGAACTACGATATTGACAACATTCTTCATAGATCCAGATGGTCTCTTGTAACCATCAAACATACATTCTGAACAAATTGGGGCCTAAAGCCATACATCAGCCATTGGCTTTATGGTGCAGTGGTCAGGTGGTGAAGGTGAGCATATTTATGTGTTACAAGGACCTTCAGAATTGTCCAACCATTGCATTGGAGACTATTGGGTGTTCCTTCCATGGACATTTACTTACAAGCAAAGGCTAGACTTACTGCATACCTCTTGATGCAGACAGGGAATTCGAGAAGCAGTTGTGCAACAACTGGACATACCTCCATTCTAAATTTATTTCAGTACTGAGCATGAGGTTCAACCTAATGAATATTCAATATTGTTCTCCCCCTCCATTTAAAGTAACTCAGATCTTGAGAAGATTAGATGGAAGGATTTACACCTAATAAAGGACCTGACCAACTTGTATGGCTTACCGATAGATCACAGGGACACAGTCGGGTGAAGGCATACATGCAATATTTCAAGGACAAACATTAATATAAACCCCTGGGAATCCTGAACATTTTTTCAGCCAGAAGTATTTACTATCCTTAACTGTGCCTTTAAAGGACTTGAGAGGGGTTGCCATGTTGAGCAAATTCTCATTTTCTAAGATAGTAAAAGTGCCTTAAAGACACTTTCCTCCAACTAGGTTAAATCTAAACTGGTATGGGAATGCCTAAGTGCCCTAACTGCCCTGACATTTTGCAACAGGTTGAATTGCGGTGGGTGCGAGGGCATCAGGGCATTTATGGAAATGAAAATGCAGATCAGTTGACAAAAAATAGTACCTATACCCCTTTGTTAGCCCTAAACCCATGGTTAGAATTAGTGCATGTACTACTAAGACTGTGGTAAAACATGGATTGGGTATATAGGTAGCAAACCTATTCTGGACAAAAACAAACTAGGAAACTCGTCCTAGGTCCAAGCAACACTTTTTTCATCTCTCCTAAAACTGGATAGGAGAGGAATAAGGAAAGTAGTTGCATTAATTATTGACATCACCTCAGGAAATAACTATGTAAATTGGAACTCCATAAAACCCATTGGCAGATAGTGCAAACAGGATGAGGAGACTGTCTTGCACATCTTGTTTAATTGCCCATCCCTGGTAAGAGAGAGACTTTCTATAATCAGGGAAGACAGGTGGTCACATTGGAACCAAAATAGTGCAACTTGTTCAAGTAATAGATTTTGGGAAACAGTGAAAGTGTCTCTTCCTATGGTGTTGCACAATAAGCATTTTAAGACATGCGGGAGATGATTAAAACTCCAACAAACCCCCCACTAGCTAATCTAATTTAATATACTGGATACACAATATGGTATGAGCACATCACCAACCCACAATGAGGATGATGAAGATGGTGATCATGTTACCTATTATAAATTTGCCTTTAATAAGAAAGTTCTTTATTTTCTGACACTTGAATGCATCTTGTTTAGTGTTTGTTATAGATTGTTTTTTCTACATTAATTTCTGCTGTTATTTCATATAAGTTAAAACATAGATAGAGAGTAAAATGCTATAACCTTGGAGCTATCCCTATTTTTTAGAAACATGAAACCGACGGGAAATTTTGTTAAAATAATAATGGTATTATTTTAAATAAAAATAGGAATGAGAAGTAAAAATTAAATACAAGAACATTATATTGAGTTTGCTGAGATATGACAAATGTTAAAATATGTTTTTCTCAAAAAACATTTGGGTTTGTCTGTACTACCCAGAATGCTTCATATAAGAACTCTAGTTTATAATCTTAAACTTAAATTGGAGAAAATCTCTAACTGAAATGTACCATCCAGTTGCATCCTCATACCAATCCAACACTAATCTATGCACTAATTTCTCCTGGCAACCATTTCACAGCTCCAATTAGCCAGAGAATTTCAAGATTACTGTGCTTATATGTTATCTCATTAGCTTTGCAAAGTATTTTATAATGCTCAAATGAGTGTACTTACGAAGCTGTTGACAATGGAGTGGTATATATATATAAACAATGTATACAGTTTTTTTCACACTAACTCCATTCACTTACATAAATTTGGAACATATGTTTCGGGAGCGATCCCTCCCATCTTCAGCCTGTTGACAAACTACATAACTCCATTCACTTACATGTAGTTTGTCAACAGGCTGAAGATGGGGGGGATCGCTCCCGAAACATATGTTCCAAATTTATGTAAGTGAATGGAGTTAGTGTGAAAAAAACTGTATACATTGTTTATATATTTTATAATGGTTTAACGACTTTTGTTGTTTGACACCATATGAACCATCATATGCATTCTATTACAACTTTCCCTGTCCCACTGTAAAGATTTTGATGATAAGTTTAAATCAATACTTATTTATGCATTACCAACTCATGTTCCTGAAAGTTGCATTAGAAGCAGCAATTTTTTGCATAAAGCATTTAAATCTTGTGTATAGATATTCCTTTTAATGTAACATACTTAGTTTGCTCTCCCACCTCTTTTTCCCTTGTGGCTTGTTTTGACTGTTTCCATGCATTGCATTATCTTTGAGATTCAGTATTGAACTTTATCAACTTCTTTTGTCTATTGCCATTAATGAAGAACAGAAGTGTTTAAAATATTGTGATATTTGTGACTGTAACAGTGTTTTATTTTTGCTTCTCTGGATCTTATTATTTTTCACTATGGCTTACTTTAATTGTAATTTTTAGTGTATATGTCTTGTATGTATGTACAGGATGACTCATATAAAGCTCACACATTTTTCTCTTTACTTAATATCAACAAAATGATGTTAGCAACAAATTTCTGCCAATAAAATTTTGATCATCCCTGGGAGATCAGTAACATCTGTATTAAAGTACCTTCTCCTGAAGGCAGAAAAGGCACAACTGAATATTCAGTTTCATTTCTTGACTGCTTGTCTGAGTATTATATTGCAAATACCATTGATCTTCAAAAACATCTAATGTCTGGAGATATGTGGCATATATTCCTTTCTTTGAAGTAATCCCACCAGAAAAAGTAAAGTATAGCCAGATCTGAAGATCTGAATGAATGTCCAGAGGTTTTGGAAATAAGCTCTAGATCAGCTGTGTGCATGTCCCACAATCTTGTTGGAAATATCCTTAATACACCCATCAAAATTTTTTAAAAGTTGTAAATCTTTAAAAAAGTTTTCATATGCAACTAACACAGTGAAGCTCATGTGAATTAAGGTTAGTGAAGCATGAAGAGTGTTAAGACGACAGATTCAATCCTTAATACAGTTCTACATCATCCAGTTGCTCAACAAACTTCATGAAAATGTGCTTATACTCTGCAATTTTTACAATCTAATACAAAACATAAATGGATCCACTATTCCCTGTATGGATATTACACCCCAAACCACAATTTCCATCGGATGCATAAGTGCTTCATGAATGGAATGTGAATTTATGGCAGGCCAAATATATGTGTTATGTGAGTTGAGTTAGCAACAGAAATGAAACCATGTAATGAATGGTATGCCAGAATTTTGCACAATGAATGTCTGAAACCAACAGAGCTTGGTCATCCTCAGTAACTATCAACTTTGCAGATAAATGATGCTTGCCAGTATTGCATTCCAACTGGGTTGTTTGCAAACACTAATTACCTTCTGGTGTCCCTATTGTATAGCCTTAATCAAATTTGTGATCGAGTGATTACTGTAGCATGTTTAAACATTCACAAAGACTAACACAAAATAATAGAAACAGTTGCCAACTCCTGAACCTAAACATCGAAATCCCAGAGCTCCCATTCAGTTTGAAAGTAAAACAGTTAAATGTAATATGTCTTCATCCAAATAAATAAAAACAAAGAAATGTATGATTTATATATAAACACACAAAAATTCTCTCTGCTTTTAATTCATTATTATAGTTGTGAACTAAATGAAAGCTGGCACTGATCATTATTAAGCATGTGCTTTTCTAGCATACTTAATTTCATTTGCTAGAAAAGTAATAAAGAAGTTTTAGGTGCTTAAGCTCTTGGGGCAAGCATATATGAGAAACTTACATATTTATTAAAAAGATAAAAGGTTAAATAGATTCTTCTGTTCTTTAGGAAGGAGAAGAATATTAAAGAAGAAGCAAAAGGTGGAGGAAAAGTGTTTTATCAGCTGGATGCTGCAGATGATTGGGATGAAGAAGATCCTGATGATGATTTAAATATCTAAAATCTTGAAATGTAATTGGAACTTGTGCAGTGAAGCTAATCATACAATCAAGATCATTGTATGATTGAGTCGAGCTACACACACTTATTGGCTCCACTTAGTTGTTTAAAATTTAATACATGTTTTACAGACTTGTCTGCATTTTCAGCTAACCATTGACTACTGGGTAATTCATTATATCCCCAAAATATGACAAATTTTACAGCAGTCGACGGTTAGCTGATGATGCAGACAACTATCTGTGAAACATGTCTAAATTTAAAACAAGTGAAGCTAATAAGAGTTTGTAGTTTAGCTCAATTGTACAACGATCTTGAGTATCTAAAATCTGTTTGGCTCTTTCACAAGGCTATTCTGTGACCTCATATGTGATAGGTTTGTATTTTCATTTATTATTATAATAATAGTAGTAGTTCATTTAAGAACTTTTGAAAAATAAGGCATTTTTAAAAAATTCATTTGAAACTCACACAGTGAAGCTTGTTAAATGTAAATTATAATTAATCTGTCACCTAACACACTCTTACTTTTAAATACGGTGGGGCTGGTTTCGAAGAGACATCCTCTCCATCTTCAACCAACTGATGTCGTCAAGTTGATTGAAGATGGAGAGGATGTCTCTTCGAAACCGGTCCCACCGCATTTAAAAGTAAATGAAGCATAAGAGTGTGTTAGACAACAGATTAATTATAATTTACAATAGTAGTATTAATATAATAGCTTCAATTTCTGTGTTTCACCATGTTATAGGAATAAAAGTTCTTTTAAGTTTTGCACAACCTGTTTGATCCTTTCTCCCAGCAAGAACATTCATTACTACAGCTCACTGATATCTGGAAAAATGAGATTTAACCATTCTATTGATAATTTTATTCATAAAACTTCTTGTTGAATGAAATGAATTTATTTTTAAATGTATTTTTTTCTTTTATTAACTTCCATTGAAAGACTTGTATTAAGATACTTGTATTGAGTATCTTAATTACATCTTTTGTACTTCATTGTTTTGTTTAGCATATAATGTGGATAAAGCGATAATTGTATATTTCTAGTTATGTTTGTGGACATTACTTTAAGTTTGATTATATATTGTTTATACAGGGTGATTCAAAATGGACACACTTTCAATTGGCTATATTTTCTGAACTATATGTTGTATTCTAATTCTGTAAATTACATTTGAATTCACATACATGGAGGTTTACAAATGTTCAATATGCCCCCCTCTGACTGCATTGATAATACGTTGATTGTAGCTGAATTTATCCCACACTCAAATGTCTTGCATCACTGAGTTCACTGTAGCTGTGACACAGTTTCACAGATCATTCAAATTCATGGGAACAGGTGGTATATAAACTGCATCTTTCATTAACCCCCACAAGTAGAAATCACAGGATTTGAGATCAGGAGATCTCAGTGGCCAGAACACAAGTGCCAAGTCTTCCTTCCCTCTGCGGCCTATCCATTGTTGAAATAGACAATTCATTCAGGAAATATTGAACATTCCGATGCGAATGGGGTGGAGCTCGGTCCTGCTGGAAAATGTAATCTCCTAAATTTTCATTCATTTGAGGAGTAAGCCAGTTTTGCAGCATGCCAAGATTATCTTCCTCCAGTAACCTTCTTTTTGTCAAAAAAGAAAGGTCCATAAACCTTTGTCAATGATACGACACAAAACACACTTTGGGGCTGTCCCACATATGTTCCAATGTTACATAGGGATTTTATAGCCCCCATATCCAAACGTTGTGCTGTTGACTGTACCACTCAGGTGAAATGTAACTTCATCACGAACAACTACATAAGGCAGAAACAATTTATCTTCCATGTTTCGGAGCATACGTTCACAAAATTCTACATGCTTTATCTTGTCATTCGCGCAAAGAGCGTATACCAGTTGCAGATGGTATGGTTTGTACAATAAACAGCACCTCAATACATGCCAGACAGTTGTTGCAGTAGTGTTAAAGTCCTTACTTGCTCTATGAGTTGATTTCATTGGGCTACGTGCAAAGCATGCTTGAATACGCTCCACCTTCTTCTCAGATACACGCAGTTGGCCTGGGCTTTTACCTTTACACAGAGATACTCTTTCATCTAAATGTTTATTCCAATGATAAATGCTCTTCCTTGTTGGAGATTCAACATTAAACTTATGCCAAAATGTACACAGCACCCCAGTCGCACACTTGCTTTTACTGAACTCAAACGCAGAAAATCTTGTGTTGCTTAATAGCCATTTGTATGTATGTTTGCTTGTTTTATTCATCCTGTTAAATAATATATATGTACAAAGTACAGTGATACTAGGACATGTCAATAGTTTGAAAGAAAGCTGAAGTAAAAGGAGAAAAGAAAATATGCACACAAGGCTTAAATATATATAAACTTAGCTATAGAATGATACCTTATATCTGTCAAAGTTTTCAGAAAATCTTTGAGTTCACACAACATTCAGAACCATACAAGGCTGGTAATAATATACTAGGTAATCACATGTTATGCCATTGAATAAAATAAATCTTTAAAAACCTGTTCAGATATCCTAGTCCAAATGATATATCAAAAGCAAAATATATGGACTAACTTCAACAATTTTATAAATGTAGTTAACTATTTTGATAAAATAAAGTTTATTTCATACAGTGTAAGTACCAATCATTATTATTTAAAAGCTCATTTAATGAGTAGAAACAGTGATCAAATAAATATGCCAGTATTGCCTTTTTAAATAAAGTTAACTTTTCAATTGCTTTAATTTGGAGTGGTAGTTTGTTGTATAATTTAATGGAATTTGAGTAGCACTGTTTTGATATTGGTTCTTATTATATGAAGATATGCTTTACTCCTTGTATTGTGTTGATGTATTATTTCATTTGTTATATGTGATTCTTTTATTACAAGCTTGTCTCTTATAAATAGCATTGTCTCATATATGTACATGCAGGAGAGTGGCAAGATTTTCAGTTTTGAGAAAATATTTGCACCAGCTATTATTCTGATTATTTTTTTATGTGTTACAAATACTTTCTTGGATGGGGCACAATTATCCCAAAGCAAGATGCCATACTTTAGTCGGGTGTAAACATAAGCAAAGTAAGCACTTTTAAGTGTAGCAAGATTTACATTGTTTGCTATATTCCTGAGCCCAGTTACATTAAGTTTTTTTATTAAATTTTCATTGCATCTATCCCATCTTAGATTATTTTCCAATATAATTCCAAGGAATTCAGTATCACTTGCAGTTTTAATGCAGTTTTTATTAAAGATCTTATAGGTTTTGGTGTTTCCCTGTTTTGCTCGAAGTGAAAATTCACTGCAAATGTCTTCTCTGTGTTAACTTTTAGTTGGTTATATGCAAACCAATCACCTGTTTCTGATAAAGATTTATCTATAAGTGATTGAAGGCTCTCACGTCCTATACATTCCACAATAATGGCAATCATCAGATATTGAATGATAGTTTGGGTAGAAAGGTGTCTTTGCAAATTATTCATAGAAAGTAAAAACAGTAAACAGCACTGGATCTAATATTGAGCCTTGTGGTACTCCAAGTTTTACCTCTTGTTTTTTGATTGATGGTATTTAATTTTCCCTCTATCCATATATGTGACTTCTACCAATTGTTGTCTCCCATATAAATATGGTTTTATCCACTTGAGAACATGTCCCCTAATGCCAATTTTTCCAGTTCAGCATAAAGAAGTTCATGGTTTAAAATGTCGAAAGCTTTGGAGAAGTCAAAAAATATCCCTGTGATTGTTACCTTTTCTATCTAATACTTTTCAAACATTGTCTACAAAATGAAGTAGTGCAGTTTCAGTAGATTTATTTTTTCTGAAACCATGTTGCAAGCCTGATAATATTTTATTTTTTCCATGAATATTAAAAGCCTTTTATAAAAAACTTGTTCAATTATTTTTGAGAAGCCTGGTAGCAGCAAAATTGGTCTGTATTTGGAGGCTTGATCTCTGTTACCTTTCTTGTACAATGGTTTTAATTTAGCTATTTTAAGTGATTTTGGAAAAATTGAATTCTCAAAGGAGCTATTACACATGTCAGAGATAGGTTCAGCTATAAAATAAGCACTTTTCTTTATTACATAACCTGAATGCCATCTATACCTGCAGAGAATTTTGGCTTTAGTTTGTTCAGAATTGTTAGTATCTCATTTCGATCTATGGGCTGTCGGTACATGGATGATTGCACTCTGTCTGTCTTACATTCTTTTCTAGATTTGTTTACTGTATAATTATTCGCAATGCTAGTAAAATAGTTGTTAAATGTTTCTGCAACTGAGATTGGTTGTGTTATAGTTAATGAATTTTCTTTCAATGTTATATTTTCAAATGTGGATTGTCTGGTGGAAGGCTCTTAATAGCATTCCAAATGGCTTTCATTTTGTTAGCAGCTGACTGAATATATCTGTCATTTGAGAGTTTCTTTGCTTGCTAATGATGTTATTCGGGATAATTTTGTACTTCTTGAAGCGTTTTGTAAACTCTGGTGAGTTTGAGATTTTGAAATTTTGTGTAATATTATTTTCTTGGCGCAAGATACTTTAATTCATTTTTATTATCCAGTGATTTTTATTTTGCATGGAATTTACTTTCATGCATTTAATTGGGAAAGCTATTTCAAAATAGTACTTAAATATATTTAAGAAACTCAAATTTTATATCAGAATCTTTACACTTGTAGACTTCTTGCCATGATTAATTTTTTATTAGGTGTAGGAAAGTTGCAAATTATTTCGTGATATATTCTTGTGGTCTTACTAATGTTGACACATGTAAATATTTTTTTTTATCAGGGGTAAGGTTAAAATTTGTGCACTATGATCACTGAAACCCATATTGAATGGTTCAATCTTGTAGCTTGACCTTAGATTAGTCCAAATTTGGTCAATTGTGGTGGAGCTGCATTTAGTTATTCGAAATGGAAAGTGAACTATAGATATTAACTCAAAGCTAGAAAAAAGATTTATTTAAGTAATATTTTTGTTTGGAGTCTTTTAAAAAATCAACATTAAAGTCACCACACATGATTAGGTTTTTATTTAATGTTTTTCGTTTGTTAAGAGCATGCTCTAATCCACTTAAAAGAAGGTTGAAATCTCATTCAGGATCTGTGTATAAACACATAGTATCATATTCTTTTAGCTCAATTGCAGATATCTCTATGTTTTTCTTTTGAAACTTTCCTAGTTTGAGTAAAGGTGCATAATTAATATCATTTCTTACATATATACAACTACTTCCATGACTAAATTTATTTCTACAAAAAAGCCCAGCAAGTTTATAGTTTCCAATTGAAGTATTGAGAAATTTTGTGTTTTAACCAATGCTCCGTTAAGCGTAGTACTGATAAGTTTATTAATTCATTAGATGATAAGATCCCTATATTTGTTATTTTATTAGCTAATGATTGTACATTGTGATAAATAAATTTAAACGTTGGGGCTTGCATACATGGCATACTTATTTATTGACTTACCCTATTTTGAGCATCTGATGTACTGGATTGCACAAGTCATTCAGTGGAATGGAAGTTCAGTGGTATGATTTCACTCTTCCTCACTGACTTTGCACTGATAATGGTGTTTATTTCTTCTTTTATGTAGTCCGTGTCTAGTATGGAATTTTTTTCTAATTTGCTTATATCTAATATATAAACATTTTTAAAGTGTTTACAAATGTTCACAATTTTCCAGTTTGCTTCACTTATTTGCATGTTTACGCAGAATAGTTCAATTAGATCGTGTCTATGTAGAATATTACATTCGTGTATCTTAATTCAATGAGTGTTTTCTTCAGCTGTACTTCTAATTCTCTTGATTTCTTCTTATATACATCATTTGCACCCCCTACTAGAACAACGAAGTCTTCCTCTTGTAGTTTTGCACATTCACCAACAGTATTTTCTATAATGTTTTTCATCTGCGTATTTGGTTTCACCATTCCTGATGCCCAGATACTTGGATTTTCATTTAAGTGGTTTATAACTTTAGCTTAGCTGGACAGCATGGCTGCCATGTTAGCGTCTTTTTTCTTCAACAGGCATGAGTTGCAAAACCACGCTTCTTCATCATTTATATCACAAATCTCAATTTTCATGCACTTGCAATTTATCCAAAACTCACAACAATCACATTTTATACCTTTTAATACTCTTTTATGACAGAATTTACAAACACAATTGCAATTCTCTGAAAGCTAAGACCGTTAACTGTTGCTACTGCTGCCATCTTAGAATATTTCGCTTAAAACTGATGCTACTGTACAGTGCTGGAGCGCTTTAGTGGTAATATTTGCAGCTTTACAACATTTGCTTTCAAATATACATGACAGCATTCAAGTGCAATGTATAGTACAGGTAATATAACGGATTGAAAATGGCATTTTGAATCACGCTGTATATTCACAAAAAATTTAAAAACCTTTTTTTAGTTGCTTGTCAATACAGTTCCCACTTCTTTTTATTGCAACATTATTATATAAAACATTCTTACTTTTCAACATAATAGAAATGTGTATGCTTATTGCCAGCAGATGAGAAGTATTTGTGTTTTTTATTATTCCTATGCCATAGAAAGAAGGATGTGTTTGTAGTCAATTGCACATGGTCAGACCGCCATGAGTGACTGAGGTCGTTAAGGTGCAGACTCATGAGTGGGAGGTCTGGGGTTAGATTCCCACCAGGACCGTCCTCCCTTACTAAGGTTTTTTCCAGGTTTTTCTGTCCTCATACAGAGAGGTAGGCCTGGAACACGTTCTTCCTTTAAAAAAAAAAGATATTCTTTTCCCATTTTATCATTTCCTTTCATGTATCATCAGTGTCCATGACCTGTGATGCCTCAGTAGTAAAAACAGGCGTTAAACACTATTTCAAAAGGAAAAAAGTGCATGATCTGCTCCATCTGGTGTCCATTGTTGAAATACTTCCCTCCCAGTGCCTCTTGTTGGCCCAAACACATGGAAATTGCACAATGAGAGGTTGGAACTGTAACGAACAAGCTTGAAGACAGTTCAAAATATTTCAGTTAACTTATATATGCATTGTAGTATAAGGTCTGGCATTGTCAAGAAGCAGACAATAGGAATTCTCCATCTTTATTAACCATATGTTACTTGCACCTGAGGTTGCAGTAATAGGTAGTTTTTAACAGTTCTGTGATGGAAATCGACAAACAAGACCCTCTATTGTAAGGACTTACCCTCTAACAAATGAGTTTTTGTCTTTGCAGGACACACCGTACAATTATTCATCACTCCTTTTTGGCTCTGATGTATAGTAACACACCCAAATCTAATTGCAGGTTACTGTGCAATGCATACTGTACTTCATAGTTTGCCAGCAGCCTTTGAATAATGAAGAATTCTAGTTCCTGGTGAATTTCAGTTATTGTGACAGGATCTGCTTTAATGAGGTTACAAACAGCTGCTATGTTTATTCTCTGGCAACATTTTGCATAGCTCCCACTCTCCATGAAATTCTTTGTGCCATATTTTCCTTTTTTTCTTTGATAATGTTAATTCCAGTTCTGTTTTTGCAAGCTGCTTCAAAATTTTCTTTGGCAAGAAACTTAATTTTACTCATTAGTTAGGCAACTAATAAAGGGTAGCTGTGTACAGGAGTGAGGTTTACACTCCAACCTACTTCACCATTGTAGGTTTACCATCCCCTTACCAAACTTCTCTGGCCATAGGAAATAAAAATCTGTGTATATTTGATTGACTCTCATAATTAGATGTAATTAATTAACTAAACACACTGTTTTAAGCATCAGTGCTCGTACAGAAAAGGAATATTTGGAAAAACCATTTTCAGGCTTATCCAAACAACAGTGAGCAAAGCGAATGGCTTAAAACTTAAAAGTTTAACAATTCAAACATTATTCTACAAATATGTACTAACAAATTTATTGTAATCAAGCAAATATACATGTGGCAATGCTTTATGCAATTCATATACATAAGTTGGGCGACTTCTTGTAGGACTATTATTTCTGCTTTTTTTGGTTACCCAAGTGGCATACCTTACCTTTAGAAGTTCTTTCTTATCATTGTGCCTGATCATAAAACTTTTCATGCATTCCTTACTTAAAACTCAAATAGTCAGGTGGCATCATTGTTTTTTTCACTTTTCTACTTTCTTCCCTGCCGACATTCAGTAAGAATCTAGTTAATGTTCTGGCACACCTTTCTCTTGTTCAGTCTAGGAACTGTTTTTGTCCATTGTGGTATGAAGAATTTGTTTTCAAACGCCACATACACAATGAAGGCTATAGTAAAAATTCTTGGGGTCCTAACTCATCATTGTTCTTTTTCTATTGGCATATATTAATAATATATTCTTTCATTGTAACTCAGGTAGCCAGTGTGATTAGTAACCTAGGCTAAATTTAGTATGCGTAATGTAATGATTGTTTGTATCTGTTGCTTATCTTTCTTCACTTCCAGCGTCATGGCTAAAATAGGTATTATAAATTGTTGAATTTATTGGAGTCAATGATCTGACACGTTTAAATTCTTGTCTGTTTTGAATATTGGCTTATAAACATATTTATTAAATGTCTGTAAAATTATGTTGTCTGGTTCAATTTATGATTCTTGCATCCTCATGAGAATTAATTTATTATGCTTAATCTCTGTAATACTAAATTGTATGAAGCTGAGAAAATGTTTGATGTTTGTATAATATTTTTTTTTGAAAATCTCAATTATTCAAAATAATAATCTTTATATATTAAAGAATAGTTTTTATAAACTTTTTTTTCCCTCTCCATGTTCCCTTGCAACCGGGTCATTCTATGAAAATCTAACACACCCAAGATGCAAACTGTCATCTCAAATATTTTTTAAATATTTTATGTACATGTACTGTCCATTGTTAGGTAATGCCACCGTAATTAATTTGGCTTTCTCAATTTTAGTATGCACTAAACAGGTGTTAAAGTGCTTTGCATAGTAATACTATTTTTTTTAAATATTTAAGTTTGTAAATTGAATAAATTGTTCTTATGAAGCTGTAGACAGTGGAATGATAATATATCTATAATTATGTATTCAGACATGTTTCAGCAGTAATCACTACCAGTTCAGTCTTGTGGAATTGAGTAAACAAGTTGAATACTTAATTGTAGGATGTAGTTGTACTCGAGTTTAGTCTGATAAATATGTTTGTATTTAAAACATTTCAAATGTTGCCCTTCTATTTCTGTATAACACACTGAAACTTATACTGGGAAATCCAGTAATTTCACTATAATTATAGAAATACTAAGGTAAAGTGCAGATTTGTCAGTGCTACTAAACTGTAAGTTCCTTCAATCCATGCCATAGAGATTTTAATATACAAAGATTATAGAACTTTATATAATTTTATGCATTTCAATTTATAGGAATATGTTGGCATCATTGACAAGTATTATTTGAAGAGCTTAATCTCATAATTTATATATAATGAACAATTGTAGGACTGGAATTTAGAAAACACAAACTTCGTATGTAAGCATGTTGCTGTTTACATTAATAATTGTATTTTATAATTTTCAATAGCTCTGTCTAAATTTGAGAATAAAGCATTTAATTAATTATATATTTATGAATTTTATGGAACAAGACTTAAGACTATTATAGAACTGAAATACTAGAATACAAAGAGTAAAGAGTGAAGTTATTAGAGAATGTGTTCACTGGACAAAACCTTCAAGTTTCCACTTTGGGTAAAAACAGAAATTTTATGCTCATCAACTCTAACTTAGTCAAGATGTGAAATATTGTTTCTAGAATTCTTTATAAGTTACCAGGGATTGTGAACCAATACACCCTGCAATCATTTGAACAGAGATCTTTACCATTTCTTTCCATTTATCTCAATTTTGTTAGCACATTTTGATTTATTCAGTTTTGCCCATTCCTACATTTTAGTTAGTCGATTGATGCATACTTTTCATTTTGCTGCTTGTGAATATCTTGATACCTAAAGAAGCTGGCTGAACTTGATATGTTGCCATTATGGTAAGCATAGATTCATTTCCACAATGAGCAATATTAATACCATTAGATTTGTCTATTTCTTTATTTCCTTTGAAGATAATGGTATAATTTCACACTGGCAACGAGAGGAATAGTAATACTAAAGTGTAAGTGAAGTGTATTTTCAACATAATTATTTTTATCTTGGTGATTTTATTAGTTTTAATTTACTACAAATAAATAAATAAATAAATATGCCCTCTTTCACAAAATGCAAATGTTTTCTTTGCATTAAAAATGTTTTTGAATTAACAGACCATACGATATGAAATGTAGCGTCCAGCTGCCTCTGATGGTCGAATTATTTTAACAACCTGCAAGAAAATAATTACAATAGATAAATGCATTTCAAATAAGCAAAGCATTCTAGAATGTTAAGATGTACATAAGAGCTTTTGCCTTATCTTTTAAAAGCAAACAAAGCAAATCTAAATTAGATATTCTTGCAAGTTCTTTCTATCTTGAAGATGGAAGACCTGAAATACAGTATTCTGAATTTTTATTTTAATTATTAAAGAATTATTCTTTGTTAATTGATTTAACTGGGTCTCATTGGAATGTATCTGCAGTGCATACTCATTTGCATGTATATGCAATTAAAGCACAGAAAACATGTCACTGACAGAGATAAAAGAAAAGATTTGTACATTCATATGGAAGCAAAAAAATTAGTTTCAGCCAAACATTACATGTCTAGTCTTATCTTAAAACAACAAAATAGTTTGATTCTTGAAAGCCTGAATATGTCTAAGCCCTCTCTCTCTTCCATTATAAAAATAGTACTAGTATTAGTGACACTGGTACTAGTGATACTAGCACTGGTGGTAGAAAGAGAAGTAGGATCAGCAATAGTAGTAAGAGTGTGAGTAGTTGGTCTTGTAGGAGTATTAGCAGTAAGAGGAATTAGATGAGTAGTAGTAGATAGTGTAGGAATATTAGGAAATGGGAGAATAGGAAAAGTAGTAGAATTAAAAGTAAGAGTGGCAGGAGTAGGATTAGCAGGAATAGTTAGGAGTAGGAATGTAGAAGTAAGGGAAGTAGTAGTAATAGGAGTACAAGGAGTAAGAAGCATAGTAGAAGTAGCAGGGGTAGTAGTAGAAGAAATAGTAGTGGTAGGGGTGATGATCATGGTAGTAGTAGTCAAAGGAGTACGTGGAAGAAGAATACGATGAGTAGGAAAAGTACTATGAAGTGGAGGAGTAGTACAAAGAGGAATAATAGTTGTAGGAGTATAAGTAGGTGGTGGGGGCGGTATTAGAAGTAGAATGAACAGTAGGAATAAAAGTAGTAGGAGGTGTATAATGAATTGGTAGAGTAGGGGTTTCAGTTTGAATAGCAGGAGGAGCAGGACTAGGAAGAAGAGTGGGAGAATTAGTAGCTGAATAGTTGTTGTAGAAGTAGTAATGGGAGGAGAAGTAAGAACATGAGGTATATTTGCAGGAGTAGGGGCAAAAGTAAAAGGAGGAGGAATAGGAGAAATAGTAGTAGTAGAATTAAGAGGTGTAGCAGTATGAATATGAGAAGTAGGAATTGGAGTAACAAGAGTAGAAGTATTAGGAGTATCAGTAGATGTATAGGAGTAGAACAGTTAGGGGAAGTAATAGGAGGAGGAGCCACAAGTAGTAGGAGTGGAAAGAGAAGGAAAATTAGGAGGAATAACAGGCTAAATAGGAGTAGCAGTAGTAAAGGTAGGAGAAGAAACTGCAAGAGTAGATGGAATAAGGGTGGTGGTAGTATGTACCTGGCCTCGCTTTAGTCCTAAGTATCTTGCCACTGGGTCACTTGCTTGCATCCTCATCAAATGGTTCTCCTTCAATTTGCTATTTAGGGTCAAGGGCTTATAAAGGAAGATTAAATGAAACATTTATTTCTTTATTCTCTCTAAATTCTTACTTTAAATGGTAATCTAAAACTCATTTCATTCCTGTGTGTTGCCCAAGTAATGCTCCAAAATGAGCATTTTTTATTTTTGGAAACTTTCCTAAAACAAACTGAAGATGCTTTAAAACATTTAGTATACAAGACAAAATATAAAATCCACAATAGAAATGAAAGATAACTATTTACCCTTCATAGACTTAAAAATAATTAAAGATGGTAATAGGCTGTTGGAATGTTGAGCTCATTGTCATGATGAAGAATGATGCAATGTTTTTGGTTGTTTTTCCTGATTTTGCCAATGACTTCTTGTAAACAAATTGTTGTACATCATTCTGCAATTAACTGTTCAATCCTCTAAAGAAATGGTTGCAACTTGTCCAAGTTCATCTTGGAATACCCAAACAGTGGATTATTGCATAGTTTCTGATTCATACAATATAATATCCAAGTTTTGCGATCTGTTACGATATTTCATACAGATTTTGCAGTCCTGCAATGGAATTTTTTTAGCATTTCATTACACCAATTATGCATACATATTTTGCAGTTCTTCAGTAGAGCCCCCCCCCCCCCTATTCAGTCAAATTATGCACAATCATCAGAAACAACTTTTTCACAGCTTCATGCAAAATCGAATGTACTGCAATCTTCGATATACTTAAGGATGCCTCTATCTCACTGTAGGCAACATGCCAATCGTGTTACACAATGCATCGATGATTTTGCAATGACAACAGATTTTGGTCAATCTTCACAAAATCCATCACTGATGGACACATGACAACGAAATTCTGGAAATCACTTGTAAATAGTCTTTTTTGATGGCGCTTCATTATCAAAAGTTGAACACAGCAATTCTATGCATTGCTGTTGAGTTAGACCTTTTCTAAACATGTTAAAAAAAAATCATCCAATGAAAATCTTCATATGAAATTTTCATTTTTTTGCAAAATTTATTTGTTTCAACCATTACTACAAACAAACTACTAGGTCAGTATCTAAGCTGCAACTGTTTTCACAATAACCAATATCAATTGTTTTGGAAATAGAATGACATATCCCAATAATGCCACCTAATTGTCCTTTGTAAATATTGAAATATAATTAGATTGCAACAGTTGCAATGGTATGAGAATTTACAACAAATAGTTAAAAAAATGTGATAATGCTCCCCTAAAAGAAGAAAAGAATGTAGTCCCACTCATATATTCAGGGAAACCAGGTGAAAAATACAATGAAGGCAAGAGGCTTTAAGAAAGATGATTTGTCTCCTTAGAAGCCTTTGGAAGTTTGAAAGTGTGAGATAGTGGCAGGTGTTAAACTTGCTTGTACTCTTGAATATGGTAAACAGAGTTATAGTGAACATTTGGCTATAATAAACATAAGGCACAGATCACATGCATTAGAATTTTTGCTTAAAGTGAACTTTTAGATTTGGTTACAGAAAATTTAAAAATCTTGTATGAACTTGAAAGGAGCAAAGAACAATAATGTAACCCTGCTATTCTTTAAATGTTTTCATGGACAAATATAGAAATGGTTCTGTTTCCTAGAGAACAGAAGATAAATGCAGGCACTCTCCCATTGCTCTTTATTCCCTCAAGTGTGTAAAATAAATATGGGGAAATTCCAATGACTCTGCACATGGGAAAAATCCTTACCTACTCACTTTGTTTACAGTTTTGAACATAAGCACCAGGATGTCTTAAGTGAAAACAAGTATTATCAGTGAATATGAATATCACCTTTTTCAAACAGACATTGGATTTAGAATTGCAATTTAGATGAATAAACTGGGAATAATATTTAAAAACAATGACACATCAAACTTTGAGATGATGTTGAATAAGCAATACTTAAATGGCTTATTACTCATAAGCCGTTAGGAAGCTCTCTCTTAGGCTATGCTGAAGACTAAAGCTGATCTATTAGCCAAGTTAATGGACAAAAATCAAAATCTCTGTTAGAGGAATAGTGGGCAATGGTAGAAAAGAATAACATTATGGTTAGGAATGCCAGCAGAGAAGCAAAGTCTGTGGATTGAGAAATAGTATCAAAATGGGTGAATTTGAAGAGGCCAAAAATGTGTGCAAGCAATTCACCGAGCATTTTCAGTGGTCATGAGATTGAACTATTCTATTAACACCACAGAAAATATTGAAGTTTAAAAGGGGAATATGTGTTGGTAGCAACATGTCAAAAAAAAAATATTAGCACTATGGATATTGCTAATATATCAAAGGAGTCCAGGAAAAGAACTGCTGCTAATTGGGAAATTTAAGAACCCATTTAAAAATTTCAAATGACTTTAGATGAATTATGAGATTAATAATAAAGCTTGAATGACATCCATTTTTCAAAAACAAATTTGATAGTAGGATCAGGAACTGAGAATTGAAGGAAGAAAGCATTCTGGTTGTGGTAGACTGCCCAGCACTAATCTTCATGCTAAAAACCTCACGTCAAACTTGTGTTTCTGCCTAGTATCATGCCAATCCTCCAATCTTTGGATCAAGGTGGGACTTGCAGTTTTTAGCATCTAGTGCAGAAGGGAAGTACATAACACTTCAAGTAATCCAGGCCTTGGAATCGAATCAAAGCACAACACGTTATGCATGCTCTTGTTTTTTCAATGTATCAATAATCACTAAATAGAACTGTTCCTGAGGAGCAGAAGAAGAAGAAAGAATCTTTTCAAGCAACAAATGCACTGTCACGACTATGCTAAGGTTCCTTGAATACATAGAAACATGGAAAATGTAGCATAGAAAAAAACACAAATCTCTAAAAAGGTAATTGGAAAGAAAGCTCATAAAACTGTTAAGTGATAGCATGTAACAATTATATATTTTTATATTAATGAACAACATGTAAAATTATTTTATATATTTTGTTGAATAGTGTGCATGTGTGCATGCATGTGCATATGTGTGTATATTATTTTAATTTTCGATGTTTTTTTTTTTCTATTCATCTTTTAATGTTTCATATTAATGGAAGACACTTCAGTTTTAGTGAATCTTTGATATAGTGAGTGAAATATGAGAATCTATAAGGTTTACCATAAGTGGAGACCTCAAGCCTGAAAGAAGAGGCTTCTGAGCAAAATTTATCAGCTGTTTCACGTCCTGAATAGAATGGGACGCTGATGACCTGAGATGTTAAAGAGCATCCGTAAATAAACCAAATCAACAACAAATATATAAGTGGGGTTGACTGTACTAAATTCAGAAGTATAATTATCATATAGTACCCATGACTAGTTGATCATGAGAGTTAGGCTTAACTCATATACTTTCACTGGTAATGAGACATGGGTATAAATACATGTAATAGCTATGTTCTAACAAAAACTGAATTAGCTGATTCACATGCTTACATGCTAACATTGCACAGGGTGATAAAAAAAATCCCTTTAAACTGTACTTGACTAAGTTGCATGAAGGAAAGGAATATATAATACAGGAATACTGAAAGAGAGATGTAACTGCAACTTCTTCCACAACTAATTTCAAAAGGAACACTTTTTGGATTCAAGAAGGTAACATACCACCCCATTTTGCTTTGAACATTCACATATGCTGGAGTGGATGGGTCAGAACAATCTCTGACAGTTACCATGGCCTATAAGAAATTCTGATTTCAACAAGCCTGACAATGCTATCTGGGGTGGAATGTGAAAATGATACACCAACAGCAAGCGGTTGAAAGAGTTCATTCACTATATTCCCAATATGAATAAGCAGACATTGAGGCACATAAGTCTATGTTACAAACATAGAGGAATCCACACAGACATTCTGAATCCATGGGAGGAAGCTGTACACTATTTATATAAAGCCACACTGTAAAACAACAAATACAATCTCCTTGTGGTTAATGAGACAAATGCTGAGAGTCAATGTATAGAGACTTATTTTAATTCAAGAAAATTTCTAAAATATCTGAGATAATGTAAGCACCTTGTTCATTTTAAGAAAATTAGAATAAAAATTTGTGATATAAATAAGGATAATAGGAAATGGCAGTAGGATTTGTGGAATGGTTTTCACTGAGAATATATAAGACAGTAACAGAAGCATAAGTAAAATGACCTTAATGCAGCTAAGTTTTGAAAACATAAGTTCAATACTAAACCCAGGAAAGGAAAGAGACAAAGCAAAGTTGGAATTAGGTGATCCATGAAGAGAAAAGAAAATGTAGCTACGTAACTGCTTCCATTTCAGACAATGCTCAGGTGACCTCTGTTAATGGTCCAGTGAATAGGAATTTGATTTGCTATTGCTTGAGGTATTTACCAGAAATTGCCAATAGTTTGAAAAGATCATAGAGGTTGCCATATGACTTGTTCATTTCTGCCTTCATTCCTTGCTTCAGTTCATTACATTAGAAAGCTCAACCAATCTGCATGAGATGAAAGAAAAGGTTAAGAAAAATTTACTATACTACCACCATCAAGTAAAAACATATTCTTCTTGACTGTATATTAGTGTTTACAATAGCTATATGAAGTTCCTCTAATTTGCAACACATCCCTCTTCTCAGTCACTTCAAGCTATCTACTTTTTCTTAATGCAAGGCTTAATGTTTCAGTTAACATATATGTTAAAACTCATAACATTTGCTAAAGTGGAAATAAAATTTAAGTTGAAAACATTTTAAAGGATACTATCTGTCCAGTAGTTCCCGCTTTTCTTCGGGAGTTAGTGCCACATGTTCTGGTACAAGTTCATGTTCTGTTATATTAATTAGCAGCTCAGACTCTATGAAGTATTCCAGTACATATTTTGGAGCCATATCAATCAGTGACTGTAACATGGAAATATTTAAATAAATTAAATCAAATATTTGCTACACACAATATTATTTAATATCACAGAAATTGTGAAGCCCAGTTTCATAATCTCTTTTTATATGATAGATGTTTACACACTTTATACTTTCAGTGTCTCTGGTGTAATTTGTCCATCTTAAGAGGAGTTTTTAATTTGAAATATTTTACAAATTTGTGTTATCAAAATGGAAAATAAGAAATAAGAAAAATAGATGATGATGCATCTTTGTCAAAGCCAGGGTTCTAGTACTGATATGTGTGTACTATCTATCAAGTGCCTAAAGAAATTTTTCAAATCCTTATAAAATTTCTGAAGTAGCCAGAAAGTTTGTCAGGAATTGTTTATATTAAGCTATCAACTAAAGAAGTATCTGCATGAAATATTTTTTCAGTTATGAGATTGAGCACAAATGCTGATTTATCTATTATAAAAGTAACTGCTGTAATATTGGTAATATCTGTCAGGAAATGCCTCATGGCTGCCACTTTAGGTTTATAATCATTAAAATTGTTCATTGAGCCCATGTTCCAGAATATTGTATATCGCTTACATTCATTACACCATTATTTTGCAATGACATACGAGAAATTTGCATTAGGCTAATAAAAACTATGGACCTTATCTCCAGTATATAAAATATTTTAAAACTAAAAATATTAATACAAGATAAAACACCCTTAATGTTTCACTTTCAAAATTAAAAATTCAGGAAAGGTTTTGTGAGATCTTCACTCACATCATTTTAAAATATATCTATTGGAGATTTTATACTCATTTTCACTGTGTTGATTCCTGAATATTTTAAAATTTAAAAAAATAGGGATCTTATTTTTAGTAGTTGTCTTGCAGAGCCTCAAGAACTTCTTTGTTGTTTTCTATCAACAAATTCCAAATTGTTAAAAGCTTAAACATTACAAACAATTCAATCTGCATGCTAAAGCTAGAAATAATGTTTTATAAAATGCCAATGTATGAGGGGTTTGTTAGCTAAAGATAAATTATTTTCTTAGTTATTTTCACAAGCAATAATTCATGTTGTTAAAATAAATCAATTTATTTCTTATAGACATAAATTATTCTTAAATTTGTTGCAATGTTGCTGCCATGATAGGTAATGCTTTCAGTTCCACTTTATTTCTGATTCCTTCCAGGTTAGCCTAGCTGTTAAGTTTGTGAGCCCCAGACAGGAAGCAGCATGTTTCAAAATGCTAAGCAGAGCAATCAGACATTGATCACAGTATACATAGTAAAAAAAAAAAACTTAATAGTTCTGAGACTACTAATTATGTGGTGCATTTTAGATGAGGTAAAGAATTCTTTCCTTTTCTCTTAATATCACATTCTGAACTCTACCTTCAAAATTTTTGTAATGGGTTATTCTAAATAAACTTTAATGTATACTATTATAAGAAACTATTATAGAAAAACATATAAGGTATTAATGGTTAAGAAAATCATTTCCATTTTACTTACATAAAAATATTTACAAATTTTTAATATAACTGTATGGCACACAGGCTATGCCCAGTAAAAGTAAAGTTCTTGCAGTAAGTCATTGTAGCTCTGGCATGCACAAAAAGTACTGATGTAAACTTGAAGAGTTTTTCCATCTATTGAAGATTAATACATTTTTTATTTGTATAAAAGTTTTAATAAACATGTAACGTTGATTCATTCATTCAAAATAACTGCATTTTTATGTATGTTATTTTATTTTTATTAACATAGTAGAACAGAATTATGTATTTACTACATATCTGAGCTTATAGGAGTTTGGCAATAATTGGCATGACAATGTAAGTTAACTGTTCTGCATGTAAACTTTTCTTGCTTCTTGCACCATTAATTAGTTTTTTGTTTAATTTTAATTTTTGAGCTGGTTTAACATTATGTATTTGTTTAAAGATTTTTGGCATATATTTTGGATTTATACAGACATTTCTGCATATGTGTTAATTGGTTTCATTTAAATATGCAATTATATTATGCATTATGTTCTGTGTCCCACTATAGGTTTATCTTTATATTTTTGCATTGTACATAATTTTATTATTGTTCATGGGAACATTTTGTTCTATTGTTTTGTTTGTTATAGTGCTTTTTTCATCTGTGTTTAGTTGAAAGTTACTGTTTTTTTTATATGTAATGTTGATAAATGTACTAACCCAGTATTAGAATTAATGCTATTTCCATGGATAACCTCTATATAATATGATAAACCCTCCTCAAACTTGGAGCTTTTACTTCCTTCCTTTTCATTAACTTGCCAGATATTTACAAGAAGGTATCATACCTACATGTATAAAAGATTTTTAAGTACATCTCATTCTATGTAGGTTTTATGCAAAGAGCAAAATTAATTGCTACATATGCTGCATAATTCGTGGTTTATAGTTGAGCACTTGGCTATAGAGATTTATTACAAAACATTTACAAAGTTTATCCTATTGGAATTTATTACCATTCCATTGTCTAAGTACAATTTAAATCATTTACAAAGTTCTTTATTTAAACAGATATCTATAAAAAGGTAAATGTGTACTAATTCAGGGAGACAAATGAAAGAACTTTTAGTAAACAATTTTACTTTGACCATTTTTTGTTTATTTTAAATAACATTTTTTTGTGGGGGGAAGCATTGCTGAAGTACAGATTTATAAGGAAAGATTAGTTATATTGTAAAAATATGTTACTCTTTAGAAGTACCCCCTCCACCCTACCTAGTGTTTCTTATGAACAATAAGTCAAATGACAGCTCAGATTGATCAGTGGCTAGGGAAGAGGAGGAAATGAGACTATAAGTGTTTTCAAAAGGGAAGGGATCTGAGTGAACATTTAGGACAAACAATTTTGCTGTTCAGTATTAGTGTGTTAGTCAAATTGCAGCTAAGGAAGAGGGAATTCCCCACTCCCAAATAAATATAACAGAAAGTAGAAAAATAAAAAGTAGACAAGGAAACTTTAGTTTTGGAATATGGCAACACATGTGGATTTATTTGGATCTTTTGTCTATAGAAAGTGACAGATTTAAATTTTATTTATAGTTTAAAAATATCTCAAATAATAGATAAAACATTATGATAATGGTGAACTTGTGCCCCATAATTTTCAGGTATGTGTTTTTGCCAGTTAATTAGAATTTTTAAATTGAAATGCTTGCCGAGGTCATTTATGTCTCTCATTCTAGGAACACTATCAATGAACCCAGTGATTGGCATGGCTCATAGATAATGCCTAATATCTTCAGCAAACGCAACTTTCTCTATTGTGGAAGCTTCTCATAGTTCAGCTTCTCCAGGTCCTGTCTAGAAATGACTGGAAGTTTATCAAAGATATTACTGCAGAAAGCCCTAAGATCTCAATCTCAGTTTAGTTTATTACAGTTAAACATTAAGATCAGTGTGAAGTTTATACCTACATTCATTATAAATCAGTGTTATATTGAAATGTCGGTGTGCTAACTCCAGCCTATACAGCCTTCCTAGAATAACCAACTGTTTTGAAGTCAATATAAGAAATATTTTATTGGTAAGTTTGCTCATTCATATTTTCAGAGGTTATCTGGTGACAAGAACCTAATGGAAGAAAACAAGATTTTGCTGTTTGTTTCCCCAGTCATAATTTACGGTAGTTGTGACTTATTTTTAAGGGAAAAAGAGCAACATGGAGATATATTCACTACCTGAACCATTCCTTAATTGATGTTGCCCAAGATTGACTTCAATAGTGTTCCAGAGATCTCAACATATATTATGTCCTAAACTTTTTCCCCCCTCTCTGTTCATATAAACCTTTTCAATTTGAAACTATATTATCATATGCATATAAAACATTTTTACTTGCAAAAAAATCAAATAAAATGCATTAATAGGATTTGCTTTTAACTGCATTATTATACTAGGGAGTGTGATTTTTACCTCTGGGACAACTGTTTCTTGTCAATTTTGATAAGTAGAAGCTGAATATGTTTAAATTAACCCATCAGTCTGAGTTTTTATTTATATTCGATTCCAAAATATGGCAAAAGCAATATCATGTACAGTATAAACTAAGGATTTGTTACCTACATTTTGTAGAATGGATACAAAATAAATCATTATATGCAGTTTAAAACATAATTATTCTGCTTGATAATGTTAGTACTTTGTGGGTTCCCTAATCCCTAACTTATTGTGTGTGTTATGTACAATTTTGTTACTAGAAGTTCCTTGCTGAAATGCAAGTGCCGAAGTGAAAGTTTGCATTGAAAGGAAGTGTGAATATAAGAGATAAATATCGTGATAATAAATTCTTTAAATTTGCTTTTAGTGAAACTTTTGTTTGGGGTTTTGGTTTGATGAAATAGTTCAGTACTGTAGTTCTTTGAAGCAAGATGGATAGGTTGTTAAAATTAAAAACTTCTGGGCTGTTGTGCCATGGTCTTAGTGCATATCATGTCGGGCCTAGCCTGATATGGAATGATTGATATCAGCTCAGATGGGAGGGGCAGCCGAAGGGGGAGGAGGAACTGTTTGTTATGAAGGACAGGTTTCCCATGTTGCTCTGCTGAAAACCACTATCTGTATTTATATTATAAGGATGCTGTTGTATTACAACACTTTCCTTTCTGGCAAAATTAAAATAACCTTTTGTTTTAGCAGCCACTTCTTTGTCAAAATATATCCCATGGCATTGATTGAGGGCAGACTGCTCTGATTGGTTTTGAATAGTTTCTGTTCAATCCATTATTTAACTGACCTTCCAGTCATACCATTATATACTTTCCCCACATTCTTGGAGAATTTTGTAAATTGCAATCAAAGGGATCTCTAGGATCTTTTGCAGGATATAGCATATGTCACAGTTTTGTGGTCAATGTGAATGTGGTTTTTATGCCCTTCTTTTTTAAGATTCTTGCGATATATACTGTTACATCATTTATGTGAGGTAGAAAGACTTTTCGGTTATTTATTAGAACCAGAGGTATTAGAAGTGATACATTTAGGATGAATGGCTCGATGAATATCTATTGTTATAGCAATTGGCAATCAATACTGTTCAAAGATATTGAAGCTCAATTTCAAGATGTTCCAGCTCAGTGATGGACTTTGTTCTGTGCACTAGTGTCTTGATGATAGTTCTTTTTTTAGCCAAATGGTGTGATTGGACATTGCATTTAGTCTGTCCATGTGGATAGACTTTCTATAAATTTCATGGACAAAGCAACCTGATGGTTTCTTTGAGGCTAGAATATCTAAGAATGGAAATTGATCACTGTTTTCTTTCTCCATTGTGAGTGTAATATTGTCATGGAGATCATTAGATTAGATAAAATTATTATATAGACAGGTGGATGAGTAGACAGCTGTATATATAGTTAAGATAAGGCAGGTTATTTTATTCACCATAATGTTCCTATGTAGAAATTTAGGTCATCCAGATCTTCAGGTAACATGTATGATCTAATAATCAAATATTAAACCTCCAAAAAATGCTATTGACTACTGCACCAATAAAGATTGATTGATTGATTGATTTATGGACACTCTTTAACATCTCAGGTCATCAGTGTCCCATTCAACTCAGGGCGTGAAACGGCTCAGAGGCCTCTCTTTCAGGCTTGAGGTTCTTTTTCGTGCCGTAAATGTACAACACGGGACCCACGGTTTTACTTCCCTTCCGAAGGAAGCCATACTTAGGATTTTTACACCCGAAAAAACCCATCGGTCCTGGCCGGGTTTGAACCTGCATTCTTGGGTGTAGGAGGCAAGTATGGTAACCACTACACTACCAGGACCGACGACCAATAAAGAATACATCAATATTAAATAAGGGTAAATGATCAATTACTACAAGGTTCTACTCTTGTTAATACTATAATAATTATGCAATATCCCAAAGCTAGCAATCCTCATATAAATAACAATTATGCAGTTTCAAATATCCCAGGACAAAAACAACACAGCATTCAACCTGTGGCTTAAAAATGGACAGATTGGTCGGGTAAATTCAACAAATTTCCCTGGAGTCATTATTGATGATAATCTTATACAAGTAAGCATGTAGATAAAATATGCAATAAAATTACTTCAGGGTTGTTCCTGCTGGTAAGAATGTCTAAATTTAATGATACTAAAACATTAAAAATGATCTATTATGGATTTAAATATATCCAGAGATTCCCTATGGTATTAATTTTCTGGAATTGTAATGCAAAAAAGAATTCAAACAAAATATTCATGCTGCAAAAAAGAACAGCCATATATATTGAAACTCAAATAAAATTATTCTTAAAAATGAATGTAGGAATCCACACAATGAAACTATTATCTTAAACTTAGGTATTAATTTTTTACATTAAACTCCATTCACTTACACGTGAGCAACTGAAGATGGAGAGATTCTCCCGAAACGAGTCTTACTTTTGTGTAAGTGAATGGAGTTTAGTGTAAAAAATGAATACCTAAGTTTAGGTTATATTACCACTCTATTGTCAACAACTTCGTAAGTACAATATTTATCATATTCTTTTTGAATTAAAGAAGTTAATAAAAAAGTTTTAATGTGAAACATCAAGACAGTTTAATTTATTGACATGATTTTAGAAGTTTTACTTTTAATTCAACAAAATTATTCTTGTTTACAGAACACAGAAATTGTTAATATATTCTTTAAAAATTAATTAAAATGTTTTTGGAACTTGCACAATGAAGCCAATCATATTGATATTATTGTATGATTTAGTTGAACTAAACACTCATAATGCTTCACTTACTTGTCATAATATACACAAACAGTTTCGAGAACATTTCATAATCAGCTTGGCTAAAATTCAACTGGTTTGATATATTATGATAAGTTAGTGAAGCATTAAGAGTGTTTAGTTAAACTACATCATACAATAATATCAAAATGTATTATTTGTATATATTTGAAACTATTAAAAAACAAAAGGCAAAAATATTTGTTAAATAGTGATGTTTGTACTCATAACACTAGAACTAAAGCTAACTTCCTTATTAATACACATAGTTTACAATTATATGAAAGTAGGCCAACAGTTGCAGGACAAGAATTCAGTAAATTGCCCAATCTCGTAAAAGAAATACAATGCTAGACCATTTTTAACAGAAAATTAGGTAAAGCATTTCTCATTGGTAAATATATTCTATAGAAGAATTCTTGCTTAAATAGATTTATTCCAATAAATATATCCACACCTGTCAATCATATATCAGCCTCCTCTTTAAGGTCATTAATATTATCTTTACTCTATTTATTTTATAATATTGTTAGTTTGTTTTACTAATGTGTACATGTAAAATTTAATCTGGTCAACTCTCATTGTTTATTAATATGCATGTGCAATATTTAAATAGGTTGAATTTGAGTTTATAAAAAAATAATTAAATATTTATGCAATATATAATTGTATTAATTAGAACATATCCAATATAATGATTGTGATCTAAGGGAGAAAATAAGCTGAACTAAAATACTATATCTGTAAAATTTGTAACTGACTTTTGTGAAACAGGAACATAAAGTTTTTCTTATCTCCTTATAAGACTCAGAAAATAAAATGCTTGTTAAATCTTCAAAATGATGTTTATTATATTCAAATACATAGTCAAATATTTACTAATTTTTCCCTCCCCCTATGAAATAAGCTCACCTGTTTTGCAGAAGGGGTCATACTTCGCTGAACAACTATGATTGCCTTGTGGATATTTTCATCTTGCATCCTTTGACAGTAAACTTTGATAGTCTTTATACCAATCTTTGGCTCATCAGGAAAGAAAATAAACATTTGCTCTGCAATAAAGATAATTGTAGTAAGTGTGTGGCACAATAAAGTGATGATAACAATATTAGAAACTGGTTGGTTTTGAAGCTATTGCTTGTAACATATTTGATTTTGAACCTATTGCTTGTAATGTATATCAATGCAGGAATCTTACCTGTAGGATCATCATAATGGGCTACAAGTGCAATGAGATCACTTCTTGCTGGCCTTTGCTCACTGTAAGACAAAAGTAATATATGACAACTCACCTGTGAATGAAGCTATTAGTTTTTACATTAGCTAAATCATTCCCTTCTAGAACTATTACCTTCAATTCCTGATTGATTCTCTTGATTAAGGCCCCAAACTACTATTTATAAAAATTATATTATTTAGATAATGGCTTGCAAATTTTTACACACACACACACACACACACACTTCATTATGCAAAATGTTTGGAAACTCCAATGGTATAATGAACTTGTCCACTAACCTTTATTTATGTTCTGCATCACCACATTTCTACCACTGAGACTAACTTTCTTATGTTAACAATGTTAGCATGTGTACCTCATTCTTAAATGTTGGCCAACAGCTTAACTTAAACTGTGTCATGTTTTGGAATGAATTAGGTCATAGACCATCAAACTGATGCAACTAGAAATTGGTTATAAAGTAGGAGAAAACAGAAAATCTTCTGACTCAACATTCAGGAGGCTGCAACTTTACTTAAAGCAACAATAAACAATGAAAAGGAGCAATTACTGACTTCAATATCAAAATCATTATGAAGACTATCCCAAGAGAAAATCTCCCATATTTCTCATTTAAAAGGGCAGCAAAAGAAAGTAAATCTATGTGCTTATTATATATTAGGGGTTCAAGAACTAATGTGATTTTCTAAACATTTTCAGGTTTAGAAATTTTCATGCTCAGAATCCCAAAATTTTAAACATCATTTGGTTTACATATAAAGCAAGGTTTCATCTGAGCAGGCACATGAATTCTCAAATTCCTTAATCATATATGGGCAACAGAAAAGCTTCATGTTGTGCATGAAGAGCCATTGCATTTATAGAACATTGTCTCAAATAAATTTTAGGCCTTAGGATTTTTAACAAATAATTACCAATGAAGAATAACTAAAAATATTCAATGAGTTTGTTAATAATTAACTGATTATGAACTAACTGGCAGGATATTACCAACAAGATGGTACAGCATGTAATACTGCAAGAGAACATTTTCAGCACGAATTATGTATTGTATTAATCTTCATTGTTAGAGATATTTATATATAATTTTGCTAGCAGTTATCTAAATAACATAAGTATAAATATGTACATATATCAAAACGAGTTCAAAATGCTATAATTTTCTTGGCATTTTATTACAGGGATATATCAAACATCTGCCTTTTAAACAAATTAGTTGTATGTTTGAGTTGGCAGTACATTTACTCACATGATCAAACCTCTATCATACTGTATTTGCATTGTGGTAAATTTCAAACCTTCGAAAGCATCTTGAATTCTTAAGATAAACATTAATGTTCTTTTGTAGCATAGAGAAAGTTATAAGAAAAATATTGCAAGACAGAGAAGTTTATACAAACTGCTCTGGAAAGAAAGTAAACATCAAAACAGTTGAAGGATGCAGATAATGTAATATTATAATATAACTTAGATCATATATGTTGGTGCTTTTAATACAATCATAAATATAATAAAATTATCTCTAATTCCACTGTAAAATGTATATAATGAAATAACTTTGTTTTATGATTATAACCAGTATTGTATACACCAAAGTAAAAATTTGTCATTCAAGGATCAATGAATTTTTTCAGGCATAATAACCCTAAGTATGGCTTCCTTTGAAAGGAATGGGAAATAAACCTATATCACAAGATAAATATCATGATAAATTCTTTTAAATTTGCTTTTAGTGAAACTTTTGTTTGGGGTTTTGGTTAGATGATATAATCTAGTACTGTAGTTCTTTGAAGCAAGATAGTGGAAGAAAGTGATTAATCAAGGAAGAGGATATTAATGAGTTAATATTGAAAGGGGTAGTCAGTAGAAAGTAGGATCTATTACATAAACAACCAGGGTGTTAATTGCATAAGATCCTAAAGGGGAAAAAATTAGCACTCCAAGATCAATTGTACAATTTGTAAAACTTTGTGTAAATTGAATTGCAATGCTTGCTGAAATAAAATTCATTCATTTACAAATGTGTGAAAGGTAAGTGAAAGTAACATTTTAGTACATTAGTTTGTATTACTATTCATTGTTTCTTACTATTATTCAGGCAAAATACTACTTCAATTGTAAATAATGAGTAGCTAAATAGGTGTGAAGAATACTTCTCCTTGCCTGCTCATGGTTAACCCAAAACATTTTATTCATTGCCCAAAAACTATAAAGTTTGCTAAGTTCTATTCAAATAAATTAAATTTAATTGAAAATGATAAGAGCTACACATATTTGTGTTTGTATGTTAAAGAATTTGTTCTTTTGTGTTATTTTTCTAACAAGTTTTGCAGATAATTAGCTATATACATAGTATAATAATTTAAAAATGCAACATTTTTATGCACTCTCTTTGTACACTTGAAAGTATAGGACTATACAACACATGCTTTCATTGAGGATAATTGTAATGTTCATATGGGATAATTTCAATTTTATTTTTAATTTTAACATGCATTATATAGCATTAGAGACATCTGCAGTGATATTCACTAAGTGCACATATTTGTGTTTCTTTGTGTTCAGTTCTTAACAATGGAGGAAGCCCTTGAGTTCTTTTTTCACTTCCTGATGATGAATTGGATTCTGAGGCAGAGCAAGATGAAGCTGCTAAAGAATTAGAAGTGGCAGAAAAAAAAATGCAGTGAGCTAAATGGTGGAGGTGTGTGACTCTATGGTAGACCAGCCTACAGGTGAATCAGTTAATCATACACATTGTAATTTTGAACATATCTGATGGTATAACTGATGAACATTTTACAGAGAAAGTTGTAAAGCTCAGTCTTTTTGGAAAAGCTTCTAGAGAAATAGATTAGAGATTATTTCAAAAGTTTATTTTTTAAAGTTTGGTGCTTAGCAGATTCCAAGACTGGTTTCATTCTTAGATTTAACGTTTATTGCAAATCTGATTCTAGACAGGAAGGTCGTCAGACTCTAGGAAAAGTGTTGTATTGATTAGCAGAAAAAATAGAGGCTGTTTGCCTTTGATAATTTTGTACCACTTATGACCTTCCGAATACTTTGATATACAATTTTGTTTTCTCTGTTGGAACTGTTAAGAGTAAACAGAAAAGGACTTCCAGACATGATAATCAAAAAGGAAAAACTGAAATGTGGAGAGTTGATGTATAGAGTGAAAGGACAAGTAGCTGCTCTCAGGTGGCATGATTTGAAAGATGTAACTTTACTAATGTCAGTAATAAGTGCAAGAGAAGTTACACTTGTAAACAGGAAAAAGGATGGCAGCCAAGTAGCCATTTCATGTTTCCAAGCAATGACATTGTATGACAAGACATTGGATGGTGTAGATCTATTATCAGATAAGAGAACAATATTCCCTGAGCCGTAAATCATTTAAGTGGTGGTGTGGAATTTTCTACATTCTTCTAGATGTGGCAGTAGTAAATTCACATGTATTGAAACTTGAAGGATGACATGGAGCAGCTGGCATTTCACATTCACTTAGCCAGGCACTGATCAATAGGTATACTTCTAGGAAAAGTATGGTAGATGTCCACTTTTTATTGCCAAAATTGTGGGCTTATCCTTGCCACTTGAAGTGCATAGTGCAAATGTTGGAGTGCACCTTCCTAAAACACTGGAAAATTCAGATGCTCTAGACTATGATATACTAAGAAAGATGAAAAAAGATCATGCATCGAATTGATCATATATCAGGTTTCATTATGCATGGAACTATATTTCAAACTTTTCCACCAGAAATAATTATTTCGGTGTAATTTTGTACTTTTTAAAATGTAATAAAATTTGTTTCAGTTTTATATATGTTGATTTTCATAATTTCCCCTTTTTTTTAATAGTTCCAAACTGGCTTGGTGGGATTTGCTCAGCCCATATAGGCCATGGAAAGTATACTTCCCACTTGAATTTTCAAAAAAAGTTTGAAACTAGTACTAGCAATAATAGTAATAAGTGAAGGTTAAAAAGAGCAGTGGTTACCCATAAACTGCACAACAGAGATACTTTTCAAATAATTTGCCTGAAAAGTTAAAACAAAGAATGTTCAAGACCTATTTCTTCACAGGTTAATACATTTAGAAGATTTAGCACATATACATGTATGACAAGAAAGAAAATTAGACAGACCTAACTATTTCAAATATCTAAAATTATTGGGTAAAAAACAAATGTATGTATGCTTAAAGTAATTTATTTCACCATAAGTGTGAATACAGAGTGTGTTAAAACACCTTAGGGTTATTAACGTGGAGGACAAAGCCTAACTAACAAGAGGCAAAATGCAAGTTTTTCCTTGGATACAAAAATTAAAATCAGGAACATTTAAGCTTAGTTCCATTAATAGAAACCCATTATACTGAAAGAGTAGATTGCTTCTAAGTGCAAATTTGAATGTCAAAATTACAAGAGTTGTCCAAGCAAAAATAACCCAGATCCATGTTTAGGTCAGCTATAGTGGTTTCTGTGAAATTTAGAAGTTTGATCACCAATTTCAGTAGAGTCAACCTTTTATGGTTTAATCTGAAAAATATTGCTGTTATCAATTTCAGAAGTCATATGGTATAACAAAAATTAACTTTAGTTCTGATGATAGTGGTTTTCCCTTTTGGTTTATTTCTGGAGGATTTCATCAGCTTAGTGTTTACACTATGAGTCTTAAAGCATGAATTGACTCCAGATTTATTTGCACAATGAGCATAATATTTCATCCTTAACCATTTCATGTGTGTCACTATAACACCCTTGCCTGTACAATAGTCTGATCAACTGATACATCTGCTGCAGGCATGTCAAATTCAAATGCATGCTGACAACTTCACTTTTTTCTATTTTGTACATGCAGTTTTGCTAATTTGACCTGACCCAGAGAGAACAGGTGCACTTAGCAGTGGTATAAACAACAGTGATTGCATATTAATTTTATTTCAATAATTTATTATCTTTTAACTGTACAGTTGAGTAACTATTATGCTGCATCACTCTTTAAAAATATATTATGAACTAAAATAATAAATATGATTTTATATCATAACTTAAATAATCACATTCCTAACAGTTAAATGAACATTAAAAGCACCGAGTTGAATAGTTCATGTTACACCCTTTTCAAATCACAGTAATAGCTAATTTTAAGGAGATACAGTGAGTCTTAACTGTTGAAATTTCTTGTCAAATCATCTTTGAAAATTAGATGTCATCTTTGGAAGCAATTTTCATCATGTATCTGTCTATCAATCAGTCTCTTGAATCAAATTCATCTTTGAAAAAGTACTGCTCACAGCTGTATTTCCACATATTGATATTATATCAGTTGCAAAATTACAAAATTTCAAGAAGTGACAGAGATCAATGGAATGGTTAAACCCAACAATATACTTTTCCTTATATACTTCTTTTACTCATGTGTTGCATTTTAAATCAATGAGTTCCAGTTATAAGTCTTTGGGTGCATCCTCCTGCTTGACACTAAATGGCACAGCAAACAGTTGTAACTTTTCGTAAATAGTTTTTGAATTGCGGGAATTTTCACAGTGAAATATAGTATAACTTAACAAATTATTATTGAGGAAATCACTCAAATTTCACTAATTTAGTTCCACTTACTTGGACATGTTTCAAAGGCGCTTGCCTTCATCGTCAGCATGATCCCAATGTCCGCTTCCCCGCGTGGTATTCAGATGTTGCTCCGTAGATTTTATGAACTTTGTGATAAGGTTGCTATTGTTTGGAAGATCAAAATTAACCAAATTTTCTTTGTTTTTATTTATGAATATATTTTCCCACACTGTCAATTCTATTGGTTTTTGAAGAGCTTTTAAGAGTTTTGGTACCTTTTGGAATTCGTGGTTTTTTTGCCAGAAATGGTCTGCCACTGCTGATTTTTCCATGTGTTTATATTTTACATGCCTCATGTGTTCCTTAAACCGTATGGAGATATTTCTTTTTGTTTTGCCTATATATTTCATATTGCAATCTTTGCAAGCAATTTCATAAATGCCTGATTGTTTTTCTGGAGGAATTTTGTCTTTTGTGTTCGTTTTTAGGAGGTTTTTTAAACTACATTTGTTTACTGGAGCCAAAATGATGTTTGCCTGTTTAAAAATTTTTTGGAATTTTTGGTGTGCCCATGGGTGGAATGTGAATTTTTTATATATCTGATCCCCTTTGTAGCCTTTTAGTGTGGTGATATCTTTTATTCGTTTTTTCTTTTTGAATTTTTCTATTTTCTTGTTGACCAGATCTGTTGTGTAACCATTTTTTTGTGCTATCTCTATGATTTTTTGGTACTCCAATTTGTATTCTGTCTTGCTTATTGGAAGGTTTGTTAATCTGAATGTGAGGCTATTGATTATGGCATGTTTATGTTGTATTGGGTTGAGGCTGTTGTTTTTTATGTAATTATCTGTGTGGCTATCTTTTCTGAATATGCCAAATTCCAGTATATTGCCATTTTTTATAAATTTTATGTCCAAAAAAGGAAGAACCGTGTTGTTCTCCAATTCCATTGTAAATTTAACACTGCTGTCTTGCAGGTTGAGCAGTTTTATTGCATCCTCTTTCCAATTTTCATTTACTATTGCAAAGACGTCATCAACATAACGGTACCAACATTTGTATATATATGGAAAAGCCTCGATTATTTTTATTTCTAAAAAACTCATGTAGATATCTGCTAAGAATGGTGATAATGGGTTTCCCATTGCTAGACCCTTATTTTGTGTGTAACTGTTGCACAAAAAAATGGTTACACAACAGATCTGGTCAACAAGAAAATAGAAAAATTCAAAAAGAAAAAACGAATAAAAGATATCACCACACTAAAAGGCTACAAAGGGGATCAGATATATAAAAAATTCACATTCCACCCATGGGCACACCAAAAATTCCAAAAAATTTTTAAACAGGCAAACATCATTTTGGCTCCAGTAAACAAATGTAGTTTAAAAAACCTCCTAAAAACGAACACAAAAGACAAAATTCCTCCAGAAAAACAATCAGGCATTTATGAAATTGCTTGCAAAGATTGCAATATGAAATATATAGGCAAAACAAAAAGAAATATCTCCATACGGTTTAAGGAACACATGAGGCATGTAAAATATAAACACATGGAAAAATCAGCAGTGGCAGACCATTTCTGGCAAAAAAACCACGAATTCCAAAAGGTACCAAAACTCTTAAAAGCTCTTCAAAAACCAATAGAATTGACAGTGTGGGAAAATATATTCATAAATAAAAACAAAGAAAATTTGGTTAATTTTGATCTTCCAAACAATAGCAACCTTATCACAAAGTTCATAAAATCTACGGAGCAACATCTGAATACCACGCGGGGAAGCGGACATTGGGATCATGCTGACGATGAAGGCAAGCGCCTTTGAAACATGTCCAAGTAAGTGGAACTAAATTAGTGAAATTTGAGTGATTTCCTCAATAATAATTTGTTAAGTTGTAACTTTACTTGAAGGACCTCAACATTTTTTAAATTCAGTATGAAAATTCATTGGAAAGCTCATCAAGCATCTAAATTTATTATTGCAAAACCTCCACAGTATTAAGAGATCTTGTCCCCCCCCCCAAAAAAAAAAAAAATGTTGGATAGACGAAACAGAAGGAAACAATTTACTGCTTTGAATAGGCAAGCTATTAGAAATATGTACTTACTTTCTCACAGCATTTGTCAATTACATTAGTAGTAGTTTTGCTCTATCCTCGCTCTGGATACTGATGCATTTATATGCATGGTAAACATCATAATACCACTTAATATTGACTTTTTTTCAAACAATGAAATTTTCACAAATTAAACATAGTGCCTCTCCTTTATGCTTATGACTAAGGAACAGGGTTGACAATTTTACATCAAACTGTAGTTAACTTTATATTTACCTTCCCCAGACATTTTGTATACAGAATACTGCACCCATCATTCATATCTCTCTGACCCATGAATTCACTCTCCTGCCTCTTCTCAGGAGGAGAAGCTACAACTAGCAAGTGTGCAAGCCATGTGCATTGTCCTACAGCATACTGAGTGTGACATGCCGAACCTACTGTATTTTGCAATGGACATAGATACTGCTTTCAGGTGGAATTGGATATAAAGTTGGTGAGTTTAGACTAAACAATATCCATAATTAACATTAATAGCATTAAGTAATAAAAGGAAAAAAATTCAATTTTGCCATAGTGTGTCCTGTTTACTTTAACAAAAATTGTAGTGTTCATTCACAATAAATAAAATCACTTTCTTAAAAACACTTTAGTTACCTAGGTTTGTCACCATATTGTTCTTTAAATTCCTCCAGAGTCTGATCCAATTCATCTTGTGTTACAAGATAGCCACGATCATGGCACAGCTGCAAAATAAATTCATAATATTAAAACTATTGAATAAAAGGCACTATGGATAGAATTGTGCACTTAACAATATCAAGTTATGCTACGTTGCCAAACTTTTAGACTTACATATAGAAAAATGAAGAGGTAATATGTTACATTCAAACAAGCACATGCTTCTTGTTTGGCTTTTGAGTATTGCATGTATAGGGATTGTGCACAGACCAATCTCTATAATAAACCATTATCAAGTTAAGATCATTAAGTTGAGAAGTTGAACATTTTAGGTTTGCATATAGATAGAAAAAGAGCTAATAGTTAAAAAATAACATGCTGCTTGTTTGGTGTATGACTATTGCCATATATCATGGTATAAAAACAGCCAATCTAAGCTCTCTCAAAGCTGTCAAAGTATCCAAAGGGAAGTACTTGTTAAATCATTGCTCCTTAGTACTAGATGATTAAGTGGTTAACATTTGAAACCAAACAGTACACAATAAACATTAACCACATAAGTCTTTACTCCACAAAGCAGATGCTGACATTATTTTTGACTTTCTGTACAATCACTTTACCATAGATCCACTCTAGAAGAACATGCGTTCAAATAATAAGGTATGTAGCTCGCATATTTTACTTTCAACCCTTCACCAATGCTGGCAATTCCTTGATAAAAGTAAAATATCAATTGGGTACACATCAAAACATTAATTTTTTTTTTTTGTGTGACAAAAACCCCAAAACTGTCTAAATACCTGCAATTTTATTAAATGAGCAGAAAATGAATTATTAATTTGTAGAGAGCATTTACAAAAATGAAAGGAAAAGAGATGCAGGCATGCATTAGTAGCAATGTGGGAATCTTAGAAAATGGTGCAGAATTATGAACAAAAGAAAAACTCAAATAAGTGTACTTACGAAGCTGTTGACAATGGAGTGGTATATATATAAACAATGTATACAGTTTTTTTCACACTAACTCCATTCACTTACATTAATTTGGAACATATGTTTCAGGAGCGATCCCTCCCATCTCAGCCTACATCAAGAGACCCAACCGCCACGTTTAACGACAGTTTGTCAACAGGCTGAAGATGGGAGGGATCGCTCCCGAAACATATGTTCCAAATTTATGTAAGTGAATGGAGTTAGTGTGAAAAAAACTGTATACATTGTTTATAAAAGAAAAACTCTTGAAAAGCAGGAAGTTACTGTAAATACTAAATTTTCAAAACACATAACTAAAGTAAATAATTTCAACAGCCTTGAATATTGCTAGCTTATTTGAGAAACTTCTTCCTGAAATTATGCTATGAAGATTCTTTTATTTGTCAAATCAAACCTGAATTCTAAGCCCTTGCTGCCCTGAAGAAATTGCTCTCTGCTTCCTTTTTAATCATCAGAAATCTGTTTAACCAAATGATATTTATTACTAACAGAAAATATATTAAAGTATTTCATATGGGTATCAGACTTTTCATGACTTAAATGAATAAACACTTTTCCAGATACAAAATTTTGAACTGGATAGGATTTTTAAGATTTAAAAATGAGTATCAATTTTAAAAATATTAGAGAGACACACACACACACACACACAGATTCGTTAAAAGTTTTATATATATAAATACACACACACATAATGTTTCAGAAATACTCTTACAAAATTTAGTGGCAGGTTCCTCACACCAAAACAAAACAAAAATGTCATATAAACATATATTCATAAAGTATTAATGTTGTAGGTAATTAATGAAAGTTTACCAAAACAAGAAAATAAAAGTCCATATAAACATGTGTCCAGAGATCCTTAGTTTTTAGTTACTAATGAAAGTTTACTTCAACATGTTTCAAGGTTCAATTTAACAACTTAAGTTTGTAACCAAAAATAAATTAAGTAATCGAAAGATGTTATTGACACAAGTCTGCTGAAGCACTTGGTACCATATTGCATACTTATATGACAAAATATTATTTTCGCAAAATGCAGTATTACCACTGTTTAAGGTTAGCTCCTTTTTTTTATATTGTTAACGCCCGTTTTTACTATTGAGGCACGACAGGCGGTGGACACTGATTATGCATCAGATGAAATATTGGGAAAGAATTTTTAAGGAAGAAAACGTTCCAGGACCAAATTTATGGCACCTCCCTAACATTCACCATTCATGAGGACTGAAGAAATCCTGGAAAAAACCTCAGTCAGGGAGAACGGTCTGGCGGGATTCGAACCCCAGACCCCCTCTCATGAGTCTGCGCCTTAACGACCTCAGCTACCCGTGGGGGTACCACTCGTGTGTTTTGGTAATAACTCTATTAAAGGTGTGATAGAAATAGTGATTGTAACTCTGTCGTAAAATGTTAGAATAGAAACATTTTGTCGTTAGTCAGTTGTCAAAATTACGAGTATAGCGACTATATCAGAGCGTCAAGAAGGCTGTTTCGGTTATATTTATAGTCCATGGATTGTTTGTTAATGCGATTTTATTTACGCTGCGTGTATTTTAAATCGTATCCTATTCGTCATCAGGTCAAGAAATAACATTGTGTCTACCACATCGAAAAGAATCTCCAGTATTCAACTGTGTTTAATTAATGAGCATTTGGGCAACTTTCCGACAAAATTACCAAGTAAGACAAATCGCAATGTGAAAAACAATAAAATAATATTTAATGAACTTTATAATTAAAATGTGTTAAATATAATTTGTACAGTCAATACCTAGCGTAAAATATGTACATTAGTATGTAAACTTACCATTAGAGATTCACGGTTTTTTTTTTTTTTAATAGTGTTTAACGCTTGTTCTTACTACTGAGGCACCACAGGCGGTGGGCACATTATACATGAAATGAAATGATATGAAAGGATTTTGTTTTAGGAAAGGAAACGTTCCAGGCCTAAGTTTAGGGTACCTCCCGGGCAATTGTCATTTATGACTGAGGAAAACCTGGAAACGGTAAGAGAGGACGGTCCTGGTGAGATTTGAACCCCAGACCTCCCGCTCACGAGTCGCCTTAATCACCTCGGCTATCCGTGGCTGTGATTCACGGGTAGAATTTCGCTAGTTAACAATACGCAATGTTACAAGATCAAATATTTTCATGAAACAGAACACTAATAAAACAAAATCGCACGCTGAACATATCAGTCTACCACACAATAACTAGTAGTTCACGCTCATTAAGTTCTAGAAACACGCACTTGTAAAACACTTCTAGAATGGAGAATAGTTTTACTAGATCACGAGCTTCGTGAAACAGGCCACAAATGTTATGTGAAACAGAACACTAATAAAACAAAATCGCACATTAATAATATTAGTCTGCAACCCTAGTAACTAGTAGTTTACGTTCACATTTGTAAAATGTATACAAGTAATGCTAGAATGCAGACAAGTTTTACTTGATCACGAGCTTCGTGAAACGGATCACTGATGGAATTACAGCTAGTAACTAATAAACTATTTTCGTGGAACAGAGACCTAATAGAACACGCACTTTATACAGGCAGCAATCTCTCTATCTCTAAGATTGTTCTCGAGTTTTAGTGGTCAGGGCATGTGAATAATTGTTAAGTTGAATAATTCATCAAATTCTTCATTATGCGACAGGGTATGCTGGACAACCGGCAGAAGCAACTTCCCCGTAACAGCAGTCTGTGATTATTCATACACACCGAAACAACTGTAGAGGTAAATCCGATGTAAAATACCTCATAGAGGTTATATAACTAGATAAACAAGTGTTGAAGATGTGGTTAGGGAACGAGGTAATTTTGAAATCTCTGGTTAGATTGGGACTATGGAAAGATAGTTGCAGTGATGAGTACATTTTTGACATTTGGAACGTTGGCAAGGGTATGAACCATTGGGCGAATGAAAGGACCGATTTGGGAGCAAATAACGACTTGGTTGATTTTATATAATTAAGGACGCTCTTTAACATTTTAGTTCATCAGCGTTCCATTCAAATTAGGGCGAGAAACGGCCAATAAATTTTGGTCAGAGACCTCTTCTTTCAGGCTTGAGGTTCTCTTACTTGCCATAAATGCACGACACGGGACCCACGGCATTTATTTTATATAATATCGTCAAGGGAGTCATACTTCGGATTTTTACGCCCGAAAAAAGCCATTGATCCTAGCCGGATTTGAACCCGCGATCTTGGGTTTAGAAGGCAAGTATGATTACGACTACACCAGAACCGATAGCAAATAATGACGAAATATATTCTGAGTTTGGGGGAAGTTTTGAAGTTGGAGCTTCAACAAATTTTCCACGAAAGGGTGTGACAAAATTGTGTAACATTCTTTTAAGACAGGGCTGACGCTGTCCATGCCTGGAACATATGTACGTATGAAATTAAAGAATTTCCTGTCCCAAGTTTTATTCTGCAATTTAATTTTTTGTTCGCTGCGATGATACAGGTGTTTAAATGGGAGGCGGAATATTTTGGATCTTGGAATCTTTGTGGCAAGCTGCATATGTAAAAATAAAGAGATGGAAAATTGTTGCAAAGGCAATGGCCAGAAAGAGAACAGGGAATAGGCCTCTTTATTTGTAAAAGGGGACAGCTCTCGTAATGTAGGTACATTTGGAGATTAGTGGACTTTATATGAACAGAGGTGAGCAAAGATGAATCATGGAACTCTATTCAAGATCAAGGAAATGTTGGGGGATACCGACGAAATGAATTTGATAGAGAATTTCGTATTGAGGTCTATGGAGGAATTGCTGAAGGGCTCCTGGGTTATGGATCCACAAAATGAAAATATCGTGAATAAAGCTCACACATTATAGTGAACTGAGGGCTTCAGACTTGAGGAAATCCTCCTCCAGATGCGTCATGTGACGGTGCTATTCTAGTGCCCATGGCAGTGCCATGAGTTTGTAAATAAACGTCTTCAAACGTGAACGCATTGAGGGCGAGGACAAAACGAAGCGCAGGATTGAGATGTCAATTGGGAGGTTCTTTTTAGAAAGGAAAAAGATGCCCATCATCTCGCTCTAGTTCAAGCATTCCTTATTGTAGAACTTCTTCCATTGAGACCATATCGTCAAGCGGTTTCCTCTTTTACTACCTCTGCGTCCTCCTTGCTGAAAATGTCCGAACGAGCCTGATCTTGGTTCAACTCATTTATTTTTATAAACTGATCACATATTTCATTTATTAATTCACCTGCCTCCCAATAAAGTTGTTCAACTGCGTTCACATTATTACATGAATTTGTCCAACTTTCTTCAGTTACTTTAACCAGAGACTTTCCAAACGACACACAGAAGTCCTTGTTTTTAAGAGTTATACTATGCTTAGGACATTCTTTTTTGGGCACATAATACTTCTATTGCATTCAAGTCACAGTAGTGGTGGCTGCTTTACTCTATCATGACCATGCATTGTCACAGTGTTACCAATTTTGTAAGGCTCGAGAATTTGTTTCCTTCGTCTTTATTACTTTATGTAACACAATCTTGACAGAACGTAAATAAAAGGTATGTTTTTAAAGGGTCACGACGGCGTTTGCAATATGCATGTAGAATAAATTGTCTTATTGATTTCTATGTAATATAGGGGGTGTTGTCCATAACAATTGTTTAACAGCGAATTAATGAATTGGTTCTTAAATACATTACTAGCAACTTTCTCGTGGTACTCCTTTGTTGATTTGGATTTAAAAGTTAGAATACGATTTGAAACAAAACCATTTGAATAAATAAGTATCTCTCCATTTTCAATTGAAAGTCAAAGAAGGAACACGATTTTTTAATCTTCGTATTTTCAAACTTTGCTATTTAGTTCGTATTAATCCATGTTTTGTCCAGATAAATTATTGGACGATCTTCGATTATTAATTGTTTTATTTTCTTTAAGAATTAAATGTTTAAAAACAACCCCGACCTTTACAATCCTTTTCTGAGAGTTCTTGGTGTACCTGAATAATTTTTTCACTTTTTGTCCCTTGCACAAGTCCCCTGTCGGAACTGGTGGTGTAATGGTAACTATATTTGCCCTCGTAGATCCAAGATCGCGGGTTCAATACCGGCTCGGATGGATGGATTTTTTCGGGCGTAAAAATCCAAAGGAAGGAAGCCGTGAGTCCTAAGCCGTAGATTTACAACACGTAAAAGAATCTCTAGCCTGAAAGAAGGGGCCTCTGAGCAAAATTTATCGGCCGTTTCACGCCCTGAATGGGATGCTGATGACATGAGATGTAAGAGCGTCAGTAAATAAAATCAACAAGTCCCCCTTCTTAAAGCTCATTGATGTCCTTTACACTTGACAAAATAGAAGTTCAGTTACAGTGTGTAAATGTCTTATAAGCAGCGGTGCAGGAGTCTGTTGCGGCTACGTTAGGGGTCTGTTAATGTTTTTCCCCTGGTGTTCTCAAAACACTTCTGATTTTAAAAATTATTTACACTGTAAGAAGGCATGCCTATAGCTGCAGTCGGCCGCTGAAACTTTGCACTTGACACTTATCTTTTCAATTGCAATGCTACCCGTTAATCTTCTTGACCAATCACAAAGTAGCATTATCGGTCAGTCAGTCCGAGGTAAAATCTGCTCTTGCCGGTTTTACTTATTGTGAGTGAAACTGGTTTCTATCATGCATTTTCAATTGAATTACTGTGAGCAATTGAACGGTCAATCTGTAGCAATTAGAAAATGTTTCATAGAAGATTTCCAGAGTGATTTATGAACTGATACCTAATTTTTTGCGTCGAGGTCTTACACGGATACGAAATGTTCATAAAGAAGTCATGTGTTGTAATGGCTGGAAGTTTTTTCCTAGTTTAAATCATGAGTAAAAGTAGATCTCTCACAGTCGAAAGTTTGTTTTTTTTATTATGCTTGCAATACTGAGCACAAATTTAATTCTAAGCAAAATAATTCATTATTAAGAACACTAAATATACATTTACCAGGCGAAATTGCAAACTCTACCGTATCAGCTGTTTGACGGTGGTGGCTGTTGCAACGTCGCAAACGCAGCATCAGTCTTACATGAGCTGATGCAAACTGTCATGTACAATGAATGTTTAGGCGACTTTGATATATGTACCCTTCAACATTTTCCGTACCATCAGATCTCAGGAATTTGTCGCGTGTTCTTATGCTGTTATTACAATTTAAACAATGAGCGCAATGCTTATTACGCTAATTAACAATGGCAAAACGATTCACCTATGAAATAATTTAATTTAACTTGTAATAACAGAAATAAGAATCATACGTCAGAACTGGAAAACCACTTCAGATGAATAAAGGCAATGAAATGCCGAACAAACTGGCGAAGATGCAGCACATGATAAAGAACTAGAAGTGTGCAACAACAAAGTGCCGAAAAGCGAAATATGTGTTCAACTTAGAAATTTAAGCCATGAAAAATGGGAAAGGATTTTACTTCAACAACAAATGACATAATTACAAAATCGTATTTCCCGTTCCTACATGTTATGCAAACGAAACTAACCTTAATACCGCATTTGACATTTCTAACAGATCATGGAAAATTAAAATCTTATTAAAACCGATTTAGAATAAATGATGTACAAGTATATAACATAACATAACATAACTGAGCAGTGTTGAGTATTTAATTTTTTAATATGTCCGTTAGACAAAGAAAGAATCCAATTGAATAAACTAGTGTTAACTTTAGGTAGAAGCTGATCACTTACAATATAATATAATGAACATGGGAATGAATAAACAAACACAAGTATCCATCAAAGCGTAGCGCATAAGATTAAATATTACATTTTATAGTTTTCATTGTGAATGGTATCTCCATAGATCATAACACGCCGATGACCCGAGATGTTAAAGAGCGTCCTTAAATAAATAAATAAATAAATCATAACATATGTTCTGATTTATACATTAGGCGTATTCTTTTTCATAGAGTGCTATAATCCTTTCCCAATATATCATCTCATGTATCATCAGGGTCCATCGCCTGTGGTGCCTCAGTAGTAAAAACGGGCGTTAAACGCTATTAAAAAAATAAAGTGCTATACATTTTCAAAATCTTCGCATCGAAAGTCTACATCAAGAGAGTTAACTACTATTAAAGTATCAGCATTTAAGTAGAGGGAGCATACTTCACGAATATCAAGGTCATTGCTGCGCTATACGAAATTTCCTGATGGACTGAGGAATGAGAGCATTGTAGAAGTTCAGCAACTCGCTAATAATTCTCTCTTTTACAGATGTTTATATTCCATTTCACTATGTAGTCACATAAATTCACTATTGTGTTCACCCAACATGGAGCAAATACTCGTGAATTGATGGGGGGGGGGGGGTTCTTACTGATCCTGCGAATGAAAATTACTAGTTGCGCTGCATAATTCAATTTCTACCCGTTAATTTGCCGTAAGCAAATAAGACGTAAAAAAAGTCGGCTAGTACTGAGGTGTAATTCGAAAGTATGGTTACATAAAAAAAGTATTCACATGACTGTTCTTCCGAAACTTATGAATAGTCATTACTATAAAACATTCAATATTTGCTTGGTCATTGCTAGAAAGTTTATATCAGCATTGATATAAACATTTACATTACACAAGATCAAAAATGTTGTTAAGTTATTTTGTGTTGATTCTTCCGAAGAAAAATATTTTTAAGGAATCATATTGGGGTAGATAAAAGCAATCCTCCAGTGACTACTGCTTACTGCAGCTGAATAGCGTGTGCACATCTCTTTCGTTGTCCCTTTTGACGTCCGTAATTCTTGTGGCAGTTTTGAAAAGTTTCCCATTTTTTATTAATTATTACAGTGAGGGAAAATCAAACGATTTTATGATAAATCCTATAAAGCATGTTAACTAAAGTTAAATTTCAAAATATTCAAACCGAAATATGTTTGAAAGACGTGCCAGAGAAATGTCCGACATGTTTTATACTGCTAAGATAAATAAGCTACTAATTTTTATTAATAGTTATGGAACCTACAATTACACTACATTCATTTGTAAAATTAATAAATTCAGGTATCATAAGCAACAGTGCATAATGCATACTACAAAGCGGAAAATAACCAGAGAAATCAAAGCTGGGACCCGTAACCTGACTATACCAAATTCCTCATATCCTGCAATACATATGATACAGTTTAACTGAAGTACCTGCATTACAGTTTTCTTAATACGCCAAAGTTTGTATGTTTCTGCTTCATCATCCATGATCTTCAGTCGACTATCCCTTCTACCCTTTTCGCTCACAATATCCTTCCCACTTTTATAAGTGGTCTATCAACGCCACCTAGAACACTGCCAACTACAAGTTGCGTTCGAATTATTATAGGCAAACACACGCGCGCGCACATACATACACACACACACACACATAGGTTGACTAGGACAATGATCTTCTCTTGTTAGTAATTAATTTGTGCTGTTACCGTTTTTATTTGATTTATTTACGGACGCTCTTTAACATCTCAGGTCATCAGCGTCCCATTCAATTCAGGGCGTGAAACGGACGACAAATTTTGCTCAGAGGCCTCTCTTTCAGGCTTGAGGTTCTTTATCGTGCCGTAAATGTACGACACGGGACCCATGGCTTTACTTCCCTTCCGAAGGAAACCATACTTAGGATTTTTAAGCCCGAAAAAATTCATCTGTCCCGCGACCTTGGATTTAGGAGGCGAGTATGGTTACCACTACACCACCAGAACCGACAATTTGTGCTGTGCTTACATGTACAATTGCGTTTCGAAAGACGGAAGGTCTTGCTCGACAATAATGATTTTAGTTTAAAAACGAATGTACTAAAACGGCTAGTATGAAAAAACAATTTCCATAAACAAATCTCGATATACATATCAAGTTTAGTATAATCAACAAGCAAACCCGTCAATACTCATTTGGACCGCCAGGCATTTTTCTCATGTACCTAAATGATTTAAATTCTGCTTTTCCTTACGTTTTCTTATTTCTCCACTGCACAGTTTTTTTTTTTTCCTGTTGCTTTAAAATTTGATGCTAGATATTAACAGAATTGATAAAATAATTTAACTAATCTGGAGTAACAAATATACGTATACAAGAAGATCCACCATTAATCCTTGAAGATGTTGTGTATGGAAGGAAAGTTTAATCAGTAAAATGAAAATGAGTTGAGTTAAAACTATAAATTTTCATACTAGCGCATCAGCAAAAAGTGGCAATTATTTCAGAAGTCATAGGTTCCGCATTGAGTATACAACTCGTAGATGTACTATCTTTCATTAGAAACAAGTATTCAGTGGTGCAACAAATTTCCTGTGAATGTTAATATCAAATTTAAGAACAGCATTGTCGTAGCACGAACATATGTCAATACCAGGAACAAGAACAATGATTTAATTGAAATGTTATTTGGAAATATAATATTAATGCGTGCTGGCTATAGTTTGTACTTGAATGCCCAAAGTTAAGCGTTCTCATGATTGGGCAATGTAAAGAGTAGTGGCTCACATTTTCCTCACAGCCTCACGTCACTCATTTAGTAACACAAGGATGGAAATTCTCTCGCTGGTAGGAAGCCAAAATCTCGAGAATATCTTAATCCAAGGTCACTAAACTCCTCATAGCTCCTAATCCCCCTCTATTGAAAGTTAATAGGCACGAATGGAAATTACATTGTGCTGTAAACATTGATCTCTTGAAACGCGGGTCTCGAGCTGTTTTACAGGATCGCAATTTCTGTTAATCTGTTTACGGAACATCCTTGCCTTCAGAGTACCGTATTGAATACCCTCTGACGCTACACTTACGTTATTATTAACATAACTGCTTAATTTGAAAAACGAAATGAAATAGAACAAAACAGAGTTTGGGTTATTTTCTAATGAGCAACAAATTATTTTATACAGCATTAGAAATTGTATTCTTCTTGTGCTTTTTGTTCAGAGAGAAAGATACTATGGGTATTATATCCTAAAATAATAAACATGTTAGTCAAATTCCAGTCTATGTTATAAAACATAGGCTTCATGCTAGTGTTTGTAATGTGGCCATATTGAAGACATTTTGGAAATTTACAGTACGTCTGAATGTAATAAAATGCCCAATAACCCCCATACATTTTCAGTAATTATTGATGAAACAATCTACCATATCTAGATGCAATATACTAGAAGAGGAAGGTAAAATATATTATAGAAAAAAGAAAGTGCATATCTATAATTCTTCTGCTGTTATTTGCAAATGGAATGAAGCAGCACTCTAGATTAAAGGTTGTTAGTGCATATTCTCAGCATCATATAATAAACATATATGGAATGTTTTACAAATAGTAATGGATGGGGTAAACTTCAATTTTCAGAGGAAATCAAATAAACTGATTTGTTGCACAGTAAAGATTAAAAAATAAGTGCTGTATTGAAAAGGAGGAAAAAAGAACGATAATCGTTTAAAGAACATTCATTTCAATATTGTCTCATATATCCATGTTTTTGTTTAAATAATGAAAAATTTGTTTCCAAAAATATTTAGCTACATAATGTTGCATGATATAAGTTTGCTCCTATTACAGTACTGTCACGTGACGTAAACTCTATATTACATTACATTAATACATATCTTAAGGTACAACCAGATGTGTTTTTAAGAGTTTTTTAATAATGTTTAACGCCCGTTTTTACTGCTGAGGCACACAGGCAATGGACACTGATGATACATGAGATGAAATGATAAATTGGGAAAGGATTTTTTTTTTAAGGAAGGAAACGTTCCAGGTTTAAGTTTAGGGTACCTGCACGGCATTTACCATTTATGAGGACTTACTCCAAATGAAATTAAACACCCATTGGACGGTGTATATGGGGAAGCACCCCCCCCCCCCTCATATTCAACCGTAAAAGAATGGGCCAAACTTTTTCGAATAGGTCGAGAAAGCATTGAAGACAAAGAGTTCGCGCTTGGAGGCGCTTTGTCAGGCAATTTTGGAGATCATAGCAACGGGAGAGAAGTTCTGCAAACCATTGTTACAGGAGATGAAACTATAGTCCTCTACTATGATCCCTTGTCCAAAAGAGAATCAACGGAGTGGCATAAACCTGGCGAAGCACCGCCTCTAAAGGCAAGCGTCACTCAGTCAACCAAGAAGATCATGATCACAATCTTTTGGGACTGTGAAGGAAATCTCTTCATTGCCATCAAGGAGAGGAACCACAGTAAATGGGGTCTACTGCATAGACTAACGTGCTTCCATCAAACAGAAAAGGCGAGGAAAGCTGAGTGGTGGTGTGCGCCTTCACGACAACGCGCCTGTGTACACAGCTCTTGTTGCAACGGAAGCTGTGAAGAAATGTGACTTCAAGACGATCGACCATGAACCCTAAAGCCCAGCTCTACATCCTAATGACTAATCCCTCTTCTCAAAACTCAAGAACAACCTTCGAGGAAGGAAATTTAAGTGTGACGAAGAGGTGATGGATGCTGTTCATGCCCATTTTGCGACAAGACTTCCGACTATTTTGGGGGGGAATTGAAATATTAATTCAAAAATGTGAGAAGTGTATTGCAATAAAGGGTAACTTTATTGAAAAGTGAAATATAGTTTTTGTCTTTATCATACCTAGAAAATGTTTGAGCCGGAAACTTATGAACCTACCCTCGTAGATCACCAGATTTCAGGTCCCTCTACACTGATGAGGCTTGTTTTACACTATATAACTACTTTAATATTCGAAACAGTTATGAATGGGACTACCTAAATGTTCGTACCACTACTACTACTACTACTACTACTACTACTACTACTACTACTACTACTACTACTACTACTACTACTACTACTACTACTACTACTACTACTACCACTACCACTACCACCACTACCACCACTACCACTACCACTACCACCACTACCACTACTACTACTACTACTACTACCACTACCACTACCACTACCACTACCACTACTACCACCACTACCACTACTAACACCACTACCACTACTAACACCACTACCACTACTACTGCTGCTACTACTACTACTGCTGCTACTACTACTACTACTACTACTACTACTGCTGCTGCTACTGCTACTACTACTACTGCTACTGCTACTGCTACTACTACTACTACTACTACTACTACTACTACTACTACTACTACTACCACTACTACCACTACTACCACTACTACCACTACTACTACTACTACTACTACTACTACTACTAATGCTGCTGCTGCTACTGCTGCTACTACTACCACTACTACCACTACTACTACTATCACTACCACTACTACCACTACTACTACTACTACTACTACTAATGCTGCTGCTGCTACTGCTACTGCTACTGCTGCTGCTGCTGCTCAAAAGAAATTTCTCTCATCGTGTAGGCAGAAATACTTCAGAACAATTTGATAGCTTACCTACTACCGTAACCCCCAATCGAGCACATGTACAATAGAATTTTGTAGCAGCTATTGCCCGAGTATTTGGAGTAAGTTCCTTACTTTATGCGAATGGGCGTGGTTCCAACATGATAGAGCACCTGTCCACTTAAAGTGAATCAGCAATATACCAACACTATACTGGTAAATGGCTAGGAAGAGGAAGTCCTGTTGCTTGGCCATCCCGAATCCCAGACCTCTGGGGCCACGTGAAAAATCTGGTGAATGAAACATCAGTGAAAATTTCTCAGACTCTCGTAGGGAGACTCCTAGCTGCACTTGATAGCATTCAAGGTAGACATGGTATTTTCGATAGCGTGCGACAAACACTGTTGCGGCGAGACCGTTGGTCATTGTTTTGAGTATCTCCTCTAAACTACAGCTTTGTAGAACATTATCTGTAATGTAAAGTATGTTCGTTTTTATATCGTATACTATATCATTAAATTAAAGTGATTAACAGAGTAGTTCTTACAAAATTGTACTTATCACGTACAGCATCTTCTTGCATCTCATCTGCAAACGAATAAAAAAAATCTCTAATTGCTATGGGAGGGACTCACCACTTTCAGGTGTATTTAGCGTCATAATTATGCATCACCGGATGTGGGTTGCTTAGGCAACGTCGTTCCTTTTGATGTTTGCTATCACACCTCTAAGTGTGATACAAACGCAGGGAACCATCCTATACATATGTAATATATGACTTTGAGGACTCCGTAGGTCACCGATACTTTTGGCTGATGTCTGTTCCATTAAATACTAGAATATCCAATTATCTGATGACATGTGGTGGCGGGGAGCGCATTAACCAATAACCAATGCTCAGCCTATCGGCCTATGTTACAGTCGGTGGGAGGGGAGGGAGGTTCACAAGCGTAGGGGATAGAACTGCTACTGTGGTAGTGTAGAAAATCTAATGCACTTTTACTTGTACGTTTATATTCACCTTTGTCTGCAAAGAGAGGCTGGAACGGCCTACCTTAATTTTCCAAACATTTCTGAAATATGCTTATGAAATTAATTATTACCCTATTTCTCTTTGAGCATTAAATATTTTAACTAATTTATTAATCATATTTGGTTTTTAATCGGTCACCAGGAAAAGTTTCTTCAATTAAAGTTCTGACAGCACGAGCGGACTGTATACAAACTTGCGAATCATAAATAAATTCTCATTGTGTAATAGAATAATGAGGCCTAGTGTTTAGGAAATCGAACGGGCCTCCCGGCTAACAGTCAGCAACGCTAGCCGCAGAACCAAGGAGGAGGTCCCATATCAGTTCTATAGGACTGAAATGACAATAATAAGTGGGCACGCGGACCTTTCTTCTTAGTAAGCTCAGCTATGGCGTATCTCTGGATTTGAGGCGCAGTTTGTTGAACCAACTTCACCAGTTCTATTTTCTTCAGTTGCCACAATTCACTCCTGCCTATATATTTAGAACCTGTACGTTTCTTCTTCGCAGCTAACATATCTACTTTTAGCGTGCGCATCATAGGGACCTTATCAATAACCTCCGAATGATATATCGCATTGTCCACTACAATTATGGAATAGCTGGATAAAGCTGACCCTCAAACACTTCCTAAAGCAACTACTATCCATCTTTTCGTGATAGTCGACTGTTTTCCTGGATTTGAACAGCAGCAGAGAATTTGGAACAAACCCCGCTGAGCTTCCAGCATGAGTTAATATAAGTTTTCCCCCCTTACATGACTTATTCGGCACTAACACTGCGACAGTGTGATTGAGCCACACTTTGTGCGAGTGTTTCATGTTTCAAGCCAAATAACACGGGTCGTGTCCACCACCCTCATGCTTCTTAAAAATAGGCCTGCTCTTTCCATTAGCAATTTTCTGTTGGAAAACAAGTTCCACTGATATCTCAGGCCATTTAAAAATGTCCATAGGGAAAAAACCGTGACCCGGTGAAGAAATCATAACTTTTAAGAGAAGCTAATACTTTTTTAATGGTTGGATGTTCTTTTCTATCGTCATACTGGTACACACAGCGACATATAGCTTCCTTTTCAAATTCATCTAATTTTGTCACACGCTAATCAACTATTTTCTTTTCCAGGAGTAGTAACCAATGCTTAATTCTCTTGTGTTTTGATATTTCGTTACATATGTTTACAACAATATTTTTATGCAAATTTAAAGCGCAGCGGTTCTCTCCAGTACCTTCTGTAAGGGAATTAGAGGGCCGCCAAAATGCCTTTCTTTTTCAAAATATTCTCTAAGGGCACACATAAGTTCCGAGCTTGGCTTCTAATAGGTATGCTTTTTCCTAACGCACGCCCTTTGTCTTTATGACGCTTGTAAGCCATTTTCAAGCCAATAGTTACCTAAATCTATGATGAATATAAGAGAAATGTTTGCGAGAAATACAAAAACAAAACAAAGCAGCAAAATTTAAAACATCTAATATTTTGAATTATTTGTTTATCGAAACCCTGCATAACCAGAATAATACAATGTTAACTACTGCACTTAATGAAATACTTGCATACGAAAAATTAGATCGGTTCTCGCATTTGAAAACGCATTACTAATGGGTAATTTCCCCTAACCCCGTAACTGACGCAACATCAATGATGACATGCCTCTGATGATAATGTGTTTTTGTCACCTGATTGATCAGTGATATGAATAGCCTCTCGCCAGCTGAGTGGCCGGCATAGACACGACCCAAGTGTCAGTCAAATTAATTTTTCTCTTACTTAAATCTAAACTTGTAGTAATATTTTATGACTTCATGCTCTTGTTATACACAATGTGTTTATTCTGTGTTGTGGGATCCCAAAGCATGACCCTAATAATCAGCTTTCAGGTTATTTTTTCTTTCATCGGACTGTTTCACACTTAACGGCCAGTTGGTCGGTTCAAGCTGATACCATGTTGTAAGCAAGTCAGAAAGTCCGCAGCTATGATTGTCGCTTAAGTTATTACTAACACTTAAACACTTAAAAGGCACATTTACTCACCTAAGTCAAGCAAGATACTGTTGGAACTGATTCCCTTCATTTTCTATACGTTTCTGTCATGTCTGTGCTTACTAGCATTGAACTTTTTATTAGGTTGTGTCATGAGAAATTTCGATTTTTAAGTTTGGTGTTTTGTAAGATTTGAATGAATTTCTTTTATTCGGTAATGTTATTTACAGAATGTCATGGTTATAATGGCGTATATTGTATGTGCCACACTCAATTGTTAATAACAAACACAATCATAAAGTGAAGGTAACAAAGTTTGAGATCGGAGTCCAAGGTGCGAAATCTCGGGTGGATGGGGTGGGTTTTCCCCCACGACGATTTTATCTCAAAAATTCCCCCTCCTACAAAAATTTATCGGGGGTATCCTTTCATTATAAAACGACAATAAAAGGTACAATACATACATTACTGAAAATAATGTATTGTTTGTGTGTATTTCTATAAAAACAACAGCAAAAATAAATACAGAAATAATAGAATGACCATCATCTTCAGCAATATGGCAACTATGCACGTATTCGCGTTACAACTGCAGCCGACAATGAAGTCTCAGATTATTAACAGCGAGCATTTACACACTGGGAGGTCGAGAAACTAACCTTGAAAAGGCGCGATAAAAACCAAGGGTAGAGTAATTGATAACATTTTAAAAACTAATCGTAGTAATCAACAATTAGTATCAGTACCCATTGCACGTGATCAATCGGCCAGTGATGAAGATGACGTGCAGGAGAAATCTAAAGTCTAGAAGTGGTAAAGCGTTACTTACGCGGCTGCAATGAAAACGTGGGTCGTTAAAGACGGCGGCCACTGAGAAGTTTTTGGTGTCTTGACAAAAGCATCGACCTGGTTAATGTTTACTACTAATGAAAAAGAAATTCAAGCAATGCTCTGCAGTGTTTGTGTTAAACATTCACTACAAGTGTGTAAAACGGTGGAACTTCATCCAGTGATTTACCGTGGTCAAAAGACGGTGTAATAAAGAAAAACACAAAGAATAATATCCATGCTATGTATAAACACGAAAATAGGTTGTTCGTTCTAACTGTACGCAGCAAGATGAAATGTGAAAAAGAAAGTTTCTAAAAACGTGTGCAGAGACTGTTCGTGAATTGTTCATGAAAAATCAAAAAGAAAAGTTGGACAAAACTGTTAAGGTGTTGAGATCGGTTTATGTAGCAGTAAAAAGAGAGTGGAGTTTCCATGATCATCCTCAGCTTATAAGTATACTGGCCTAGACACGGTAACTCATGTTCATACAGAAAGATCGCACCAACAATGGCAAATTTTATAGCGGAATGGCTACGTTTGGAATTAGTGAACTTTCTCAGAGTGTTTTTAAATATCTGTGGATGAATCAACGGATAGGTTTTCTGAAAAACATTTGATTTGTATGTTAACGAACAGAACGATGCTTGCTGCTGCTTTTATAGATTAATACCGGTGGAAAATGCTGATGCCAAGTCGCTTGAAAAGAAAACTGTCCAAGCCTTTTCAGAAGACAGCATAGGTGTAGAATGCTTAAAGAAAAAGTTGTGGGGTTTGGTGTAGTGCTTACCGGTAAACATGAAGGCGTTGCAGCAAGAGTCAGGAATGACGTCTCTCTGCACGATTAGTGTACATTATATGACTCACATAATGCACATTGTTTCAGGACAAGTTTTTAGTGTCGTGAACGCTGTTCATAATTTCTATGTTAGACGAACTTTATAACTTTCCAGTAAACCTTCTATAGCTACAAAACTTAAACACATTGCGGCGGTTACAGGCATTGCAGGCTGTTGCAAAGTCAAAACATTTTGTCAATTCGTTGGATTTCTAGTGAGCGGACTGTTATTAGCAGTTTGTAAAGACTTCCCTTGCATCATGCAGTAGCTAATCTCTGAATCTGAAAGCAGTGAATTAGTAAATAGAGATCGTTCGGAATTAACAGAGCTCTACACAAAGCTGTCACAGAGAGAGAGAAAAAAAATATTCTATTGTTGGTTTTCCTGTTACGTTTATTGTGTGTACTGTCGCTCATTAGTACAACAATGCAAAAGGAATCTGTTTCTTATAGTAAAATAGAAACTAAGCTTAATTCTTGAATACAGACTCTCAAAAAAATGCGCTTGATATTTATTTGGGTCTTTCCAAAGAAAGATATTTAATGTATTGCAAATGCGAACCTCAAAAAACGAAAACAGAGTTTGACAAGTACAAGGACAAATAATTCAGGGCTTGAAGAAGAAAAAAGTAGTGATATTACAAACCATGACGGCAATTATCAGCTGAGTTGTTAGGTTTGGATAGAACACTGTGGTATCACAATGGGGAGAGTAGAGGATAGACTCCAAAATTGTGAATGAATTCGTTCTTTTGGAAGAATAAATACCTCCTGTGAAAGTGGTTTCAATGTTGCTCATAGCATCAAAACAACCGAAAGGAATCGTTTGTTGGTTAACACTTAACAATTTCCTGATGACAACTAAACTTAATGAATCTCTTTTGAAGGAGAAATACAGTTTCAGAATATATGGCCATTTTTAATGATTTCGCACTCTGTGAACGTTCTTCTAAAGCATTACTGGAAACAAGATTATAAAGCGGCTGCCGCGGCTGGAAGAATGTGTGAAGCGGAAGAAAAAGATATTAGGGTATAGCACAACTACGGTTCTAATGGAAGAGAAAATACTAACGATTTTCCACACCAAGACCTAAGATAATGAATATTGAGAATACACGCAGAGTTTTGGAGGAAAAAAAGTACTGGCAGGCTTTCAGAAACACTTGGTGAATCAAGTTACTATAGATCGCCTCATTAAGAAGCTTAAAAAATCATACAGAAATTCTATATCTGTGCCTCATTAATTAACACCTGAACAGACTCAACACAGAGTGGACATCTATCATCAGCTTATAGCAAATCCGTGGATGATAAATTTATCGGGAGAATTGTGTTAAAAATGGGTATATTACTGGGACCCTGACACCTCGAAACAATGACGACTTGATTCGCGTCAGCCTGCCAAAGTTATTGCTAAACAAAATTGGTTCTATTCCAAAGTAATGTTATATGTCTGGTGGAATTTTGAAGGAGTTTGTTCCAAACGGCCGTGCGTCGAAACGAATTTTTATTCGTAACAACTGGAACGGATTTATGAAATTTTGAGACAAGGATGTCCGGCATTACTTAATCGAAATAAAGAGTTTTCTTGCTGGAGGACAATACTCTCGAACAGGCATGGAAAAAATCCAAAATAAAGTCCTGAGCTTGCACCTTCAGATTACCGTCTATTTCAAGTCATGGTTCACTTCCTGCGTAGAAAACAAATTGAAATCATTGAAGCTGTAGTAGTGGGTAACATGGTACCGTCGCGGGATAACAAACCTGGCTGAAAGATGACTCCAGGATGTAAAATCTAATGATCTTTACTTTGAAGATTAGTTTAATTTCTCGTCAGAACACATTTCAAACATAGTTTTGCTTAAAAATCGACATTACTTACGAGACAATATTCATTTTGTCTTGGTGTGGTGAAAAATCTTATTTGGTGGAGTTTGGGAAATATAACTGTAATGTATATGCTTGGAAATTTATCAAAATATGGGGAAACGATTGAATGAAGACGTAAATGCACATTTAAGTTTTCTGGGTGTTATATACAATTTGTTCATTATATGAACACCAAATATGCTACTATTTTGAAACTGGAAAGTAATTTCTTAACAGAGTCAGAAGTTTGTGTGATAATGTAAGAATTAACAAAACTTGGTGCTAAATTAAAAATAATTTATATTAACCCTAAATTATTTAAGTCAAAGTAAAAGCAAACATAGATTGAATCATATACGAGTAAATAAGCATTCATACATGGTTTTAAAAACTCAGCTTTCTCAGATTTTGCAATAATACACAAATAATAAAAAAACTTGACTTTTATTCAACTAAATTATTAAAGCTAAGAACTTTTGTCGGCTAAATGAAGAGAATCTTTACGGTGAAATTGCTGTTTTAAATTACGTTTTGAGAGAGATTAATGGTCTGTTCTTAGGGGTAAAGACGTTTCAAAACATTATTATTTTTCTCAACACTAAGATAATGTATGTATCGTTTAGCAAAGTTGTCATGTGCGCATTTTTTTAATGTTCATTTAGTGAACTGATGAGCGCATTACAGTAATGTAAACTTAATTAAGGTATAATTATGATTAAGTTCATTTTAAGATGACATGTTAACCATTTCTAGAACATGTAGTCAAGGATGATTAAAGAGACCTACTAAAATGTTGTCAAAGTAATCAAAAGTATAACTTTAAGTTTAAAGGCAAAGTAAACATAATTTAAGCTCATCGTTCAATATAGACTCATAACTATTAAACTTTCTTATTTGTATGTTTACGGTATATCCATTATACATAACGCATTTCAGCTATCTGATAGTAAGTATAAATATATTCAGATTTCAGAATAATAAAAGTTGTATTGTTTTTATCAGGTTTTATCATTAGAATCTTCTTGTATTTTATGTAAATTTTCGCTTTTGTTTCAGTTGATTACGTGTGACGAATAGGCAGTCAAACTTGTGCTTTGACGTCACCTTGCTACGGGCGGCACTTATTATAAATTATAATCGTGGTCAAACCAGATTTTCGGTTTAAGAGAGCATATTGCGAATTATAAAGCCATAAAGAAAATACCTCGTAAAGTTCGATTCTCTCATTGCTGCGACACTGTTGTTTACTTCTCGCTTCTGATTGAGCCGGGCAAAAGGAAGTTTCTCTTTATTGTGTAAGACGATGCGTACTGCTATGCCCTCTGTGGAGGAAGTGGTACTAGTGGTGGCGTTTGCTTTTTGTCGGCAGTTAAGAGACAGGCGGCTGTGAGTTAAGAGTGAACTTATCTGACTGGGGACTACATCGGAGAAGTTCCGAGTCAAGCCAAACTCAAAAATTAGAGGAATGTAGTCGCCGTGGTTCTTCGGAGAACAGCTGCTGCACTCAGTTAATGACAATCGAGTAAGCAGTTATTCTTATATAAATACCTCATTAAATTAGTGTTTATTTATTTTTTTCCTTGTCTTTGCTCGGGATTGGCATTACTGTGCATGATTAATCCGCATTGGTTCCTATGTTCGAGCCATATTAGAGAAGTTGCTGAATAACAGGCTTAAATTCTTGAATGGTTATTGAGGGATTTTAAGACGTTTTTCTTCGCTGTATCTTAGTGACGTCTCTATGAGCCGAATTACCTGGAACAGAAGTTTGTTTTTCGCCTAAAGTTCGTTCCTCTTCAGAAACCGGTACCGTTGGTACCGTAAATATTTTGATCGTGCACTATAAAAGCTAATAATAAAGTAAATACTACAATTGATGCACGACAACAAAAGATTATTTCCGCACAAATGTGACTTTGTTTTACAAGCAACAGATAACTCTAGGTTAACTGCTCAATAATTGAAGAGGCAATACAGAAACCGTACATTAGCCCATTTTAAAGAATATACAAAACAAAAACATGTTTTGATATTTAATATTTAACTTTTACTTCACTTATTTCCGTTTGTAGCTTCATGGTTAAAGTTTTAATTTTTTTCCCCCTAATTTCTTATACGTACCTTTACAAAATTATATTATGCAATTATGCATGCAAGCAATTTCTACATCAAATGGGTGTTGTAGATGGTTACCATTAGAAACAAGAAATATGCAGACTATGTTTTCAGTTTATTTTAAATTGAAAGTATGTATCTAATAGCACAAATTTGAAACAAAACAGAATAAACGTAATCCTTTTTCTTGTCACAGTCAAATCAAGTCAATTGTCGTTTTTTTTTTTTTTTTTTTTTTAACTGATGCTTTGGTAAAACAAAAGAAACTCGCTACTAACAAATATCACAAAACTTAAACTTTTGCCAACATTCTCAAATCAAGAGTTCTCACATCTCTGTTTTTAGAAGCAGTTCCATAAGATTAGAAACATTCATAAGGTAAAGATGGATGTCACCTGTATAAAGAAAATATATGGGTTGAAAGTCTATTAATGTATTCGTTAACAACTTCCCTGCTGTTTGTTTGTTAATCGAAATTTTAAATGGAACTCTATGAAACTCCTTCAGAGATATGACCATTTGCCGCTGCCCCCTCCCCCCCCCCCCCCGCCGCTTAATCTTGCAAAAGACTGTATGAGGCTTGCAATTTTCCTTACAGAAACGCTTCCTGTAGTAATTGATATATTTATTTATATTGCTTTGCTGATTTCGATCATTTTCTGATTAGCCTTTATTATATGATATGACAAACCTGTTGATCCTACATGTGTAAAAGTTCAGGATACAGAACGTGGCATATATATTAAGGATATGCATTTAAGCTTATTTTGCATTTATATCAAAGTAATTAGAAATCCCATTATACGGTTTTTAAAGTTTCATGACTCATCTAGCAATTTTAAATGAGATGAAATTTTATATACCTGGATTGCGGAATAATTACGCTCCGTGTGGAAAAGTTTTAAATGATATTGCTGAACTTTATAAATCAGTTCAATATTTAGTATCGTGATCATGCACTATCTCATTTGCTTTGAAGCTAACATAATCAGCCAGACCCCATAAAAGTGAAAGTACGTGCCAATGAGGATAGGAATATTAAGACTCTTAAATAAGGATCGTAAGAATTCCGGGTTCCATCACCACATAATTCTTGGAATTCTCTTCCGCAAGCAAAAGTATACTTTTCACAGTGTTTCTATGTGCACAAGTTGCTTTAAAATTATCAGCAAATTAGGCTGAATTCAGCTTTGAAACTATAGTTCCGATTTGTTTCTTCTGTGTGTATAAACTGCCACAGTTTAAAAAATAATTCCTGCTTATGCAGGAAAGAAGAAAAGAATGATAAGTTCAAATTTTTCAATGTCAATTAACTTTCTTGAAACCTTTATTGCTTTGATTTTTTATTTTATGTACTGCATCCACCAACTAATAAATTTAAATCTCTGCTGAAGGTGACAGTAGTAATAGTCATGAAGGAACGTACAAACTTCATGCGGGTTTCTATTGCCTTCATCTTCGTGGCATACTTAAAAGTTTACAGTATCATTTTCGTATTGTGCATTGAAAATTCAAAATACCAAAGATGTTATAGATAGCATATTGGACATGAACTGATGTGAGATACAGGTTTTAAAAAAATTAAGTGAGAAAAACGCAACGGTGCTTTCTATGGTTATTTAAACCGCTGCGGGTGGCCAAGGTCGTTAAGGCACGGACTAGCCCGCACGACATCTGAGGTTCGATTCCCACCAGGACCATCTTCCCTGACTGAGAGCTTTTTTTTTTTTTTCTTTCCATTAATGGCAAAAGCCGGGAAGGTATCCTATAGGCCTGGAACGCTTCCTTCCTAAAATAATTCTTTCCTAATTTATCATTTCATCTCATGTATCATCAATTCATCAGTACCTCCACCGGCGGCCAAGGTAATTAAAGCGCGGACTCGTGAACGAGAGGTCTGGGGTTCGATTCCTTCCAAGACCGTCCTCCCTTACTGAGGGTTTGTTCAGGGTTTCCTCGTTCCTCATAAACGGCAAATGCTGGGGAGGTAACCTAAACTTAAGCCTGGTACCTTCTTTCCTTAAAAAAATCTTTTCCCAGTATATAATTTTATCTCATGGATCACCAGTGTCCACCGCCTGTGATGCCTCTGTAGTAAAACGGGCGTTAAACAAATTCATTAGTGTTCACAGCCTATCTCAATAGTAAAAAGGAGCGTTGAACACCTTAAAAATTGTTGTTCAGAAAAAAATTTCTTGAGGGATTGCACCAAGAGACAGGTTTTCAGCTGTTGTTATCCTTATTTGTTTCATATTTCGATAATCGAAGAAAATTTTCTTTTCCTTTGTTCGTTGAATTTTTCAATTTTGATGATAAAATATAAAATACTTAACGTTTCCCCTTTTATTCTGACTATTTTTTTAAAAACAGACTACACATTATTATAATATTTAAACGAGCACTTAAATATTTTTTTTGGGGGGGGGGGGGTTGGTTGGTTGGTTAGAAAATGTACACACCTTACTTTAATTTTTTATTGAGGTAGTTGTTATAAAATGTGATTTATTTTTCGACGACTAAAATTATGTGTGAAAAATTATTTTTTAACTTTGATTTTCTACATTGCTCAGTCATATTTGGAGTGTTGAGGATTTTGTGCTTTGTAATGATAACCACGATTAGTTTCTAGGTGGTGACTGGTAGTAGCAGATTTTAGTTCTAGTGTACCTAGAATTTTGTTTCATTTGTAAGTTAACCAAAATATTGCTCAAGTTTTGGTCTGTTCTTTTTCCTAATGTCATCTCGCCAGGAACATTTAAATTTGCTAATTTTTCGTAGCTCACAAACTGTTGTAGACTGACATTCCTTTTTGAGGAGGTTTTATTCCACAAAGTGTAGATTTTTTAAAAGGGGTTTAAACGCCCGTTTTTATTACTGAGGCACCACAGGAGATAATGTGTAGATTGTTGGAGATGACCATGTAGGTGGATAGACGATATTTGGTCATTATTGTTTCCTCTGGAATAGTGAGGTAATTTATGAAATGTCTTGCCTTTTATAATACACTTGAGACGAGTTTCGCGTATATTAGAATCTAGACTAGCTCTTTAAAAGTAGTTTTCCTAACACTGTGGTGCTAGTTTCATCTGGAAAACACAAATTTGTTGATTTCATGATACCCACCTTTAAAACTAGTTTCAAATAGGTTAGGTTTAGATTAACATTCTATACATAAGCACACTTTTGAAAACTGTGGCGTTAATCTCAAAAACGTATACATTTCGAAAACTATAGTTTGGAAATTTCCGTGTTTTAGCTCTTCTAAATAACTAGCTCTTTCTTCCACAGGATGTTTTCTTTTACTTCAAAGATATGATCCTACATTTTATTGCAAATGTTACCAGGTATTCCATTTTCGCTCTAATTTCAGACTCTCTTGTCCTTGAGAAATTAGCCGCTTGTCACAACAATTTACCGTACTCTTACCGCAATTACTGAGAATACATAAATAATTGTTTGCTCAAAGCCAATTTCAGACTATCCATGCATTTTAATATGAAATATATGACTAATGACTGAATACGCTCTTCGCGGACGTTAATATCAGAACGTGCATTATTAAATGATTTTCTAAGTAAAACTCCTAGATTTAGGCGTGCACTTAGCTACTTTAAATACAGTTAGGCCGCGATATATGTGTTCTGCTTATCTATATATAACAGCTGTTGTGGAAAAATTGCATTCGCGTTATGTAACTTTGTCCTGTCTCCAGTTTGGAGTGCCATTCCCATGATAGGATAATGATCATGATCAAAGCACTTAAATTTGGATATTTTAAATAGTACATAGTACAATTTTGCAGTGAATATTTCTGTTATGGAATTATCACTAACTACCAATTCAAACAGTTACCTAATTATTTCAAACAGTAACTTTTGCATAAAATCAAAATACAAGCATGCGACAATAAGGTCTTCTAAAAATAAAATATCCGAAATTCTAAAAATAGGAGAATAGTCGACCAACGCTGTGAAACGATAGTGCACTGAAGAAATTAAACTTCTGCTGTGAATGGACCATCCTGTATCAGTAATCTGAAGGTAATAAAACCATCTAAAATGTCATAAATATGCCATTTATCTTTAAATTGATCAAAATCTTAAAAGAAAACCAACGTATTTTGAACTCCCACTTTAAAAAGATCTATTTTTCCATATAAGAGAGTTAAAGGATTATTGAGAGTATGAATACTGTAAAAAAAAAATCTGGTAATATTTTAAAATGCCCGTTTTTAGAATTAAATTTTAATTATATTTTTCTGAATTCAAAATGTTCCACACAATGCAGTTTTTCTGTAGATTTTAAACATTAGTCTTATGATTTTCAAAACATTGTTATACTACTCAAGATATGAGATAATTAATTTGATCAATTATAAAAAAATGTGCAAAAAGTAGTACTACAAAGAGCTTTTGTGACGCAACCAGGTCAGTGTGAAAAAAATTTATGTGCCACTTTAATTTTTCAACATCAAATTAGTATGCTAATATTTTTATTTGTTTAAAATTATAAATTCTGCATCGTTTGAATCATTTAACATATTGCCATATAAAAGTAAATTAATTTTTTTTTCAAAATCTATTGGAGATATCAAAATGGAATATTTATGTGTATTGTACTGGTGGAGCAGCCTGTAAAGTTTGAAAAAAAATGCTTGAAAATTACAAGATTTAGAAATTTCACTTACTTTTTTCTGACTTATATAGATTTCGTTTCATAATTTTAATATGAGTTAATAATTTCAATTATTATTTATACCTTGAGATGCAGCGTCTAAAGCACATAAGTACAACAACACGGTATAAAATACCTAACAATTGAAACAGAGAAGTTGTGAAGAGGAAAAGTAACTGCGAACTGCGGAGAAAGTTAAATAATTGGTAAAACAGGAAAAATAGTATTAGGAAAAAAAAAAAAAAACACAAGGTCTCTGTTGTAACTATGATGTTCGTTCAGAGAAATCTAAACACAAGTGGTGGGACTACAAGACATTAACATATGATATAAAAACTACGAAGTTTTTTGAATTCTATAAACTTCAATATTACGATGTTCTTAGTGTCCTTATCGAAAAAAAACGATGCAGTCGAGGTAATAAGAAGCGAAGTAACACTCTTTATTTACAATGTGGGAAAAGAGAATGCTCAAGTTTTAGTGTGTGTTTTGTGTCATGTTTTCTATATTAACTACTACAATAGTTAGAAAATTAAAACATAGATAAAGATGATGATGATGGAAATGTGGAAATTGCCAATGAACATGAACAACAATGATTGTGAGACACCACACACAGATGGTTGGGGACGAATGGTAATATGAAACATAAACTTAGTGAAGCTTGCTTGCTCTGTATCTGCAAAAACATTTGAGAAAGAGTTTAACATCAAATTTAAATTACCAGTTTCAGACACATGTAAAATTTGTGACCATTGGGTTGCATCTGAGGTAAAAAAGATACCGATTTAAGACATCAAATGAAAACTTGCTTGTAAGAATATAATTTAAATCGTATGAGTGATTTTTTTTTATTTGGTTTATTTTCGGACGCTCTTTAACATCAATGTTTTAAAAAGTCATCAGTGTCCCTTTCAAATCAGGGCGTGAAACGGCAATAAATTTTGCTCAGAGGCCTCGTTTGAGTGATGATTGTGTTTACTGCATGATAGAGTTGTTTTACAACAGGCAACTTCCAAAATTATTGCAAAGTAAGTTTTCTATTCAAGGCAGTTTTGAATGAGTAACCCAGGATTTTACACATGCAATTAAAAATAGGCTATCATGGGGGGGGGGGGGAGTAGTAGTGTTTAACGCCCGTTTTTACTACTGAGGCACCACAGGCGGTGGCTATCATGGGCATGTAACAAGCAAGTACTATCAGAAGTTGTACAAAAATTGCATCTTATTTATTAAAAGTGTTTAGTGGTCCTTCATTTAAGAATAAAAAAAGTATTTTCGTAGATATTTGCACTGGATAAAATAAAAGCAATACCATTTTAATGTCTTATATGTATAGGATGATTCATTTAATATTTTTACCAAATTCTCCCGACTGTACAACTCCTATGCTAGCAAAAGAGAGGTAAACATATACAAGGTAGGCAAGCAGGTCTCTTGTCTGGTTTCCCCAAGGGCTGTTGACAGTGTGGCTTTGTCTGCCCTTTTTATCACTGGGTTCAGACTTCTTTTGTGTCGGGATTTTTCTTGGTTCCATTTTTCCCCCCTACTTTCTTCTGTCTAAGTCAGTATTTCAGAGGTGAAGGCATAAGGTGACATTAAGCGGCGTGTGCTGATTGGGCCAGTTTGTCACAGCGCTGTGAGTGAGGAATTTGGTACCAAGCCCGCTATCGCGCTGGTTCTTTGTTGTGCTCATATGTGTTAGGTTTTGTCCAGAGAAAGAGCCAAATGTTTGCGCCCTCGTTTGATAATTTCCAAAGGCGCGGTTAAGTCGATTGGGATGTCAGGCAAAATTTTGATAGACATTGATGGCCCGATTTCTGATGATGTCAGCGATGTGCTCGAGGTCCGAGTTTTGGTGCAGAAACACTGAAGGAAACAGTCAGTGACGAAGATGTATAATGTAACGTTTTGAACTTTTTGATGAGATATGTGATGACTCTGTGTAGCCCCACACTTCACACTCATACAACATTATAGCCGGGATAGTGGCCCGGTAAATATGCAATTTTGTCTGAATAGGGACAGAGTTGGGAATAGCTTGGGCTTGCGTATCCCAGGAGACTCGCCGGCCAAACATACTCAGAGGGTCTGAATCGGCTGGTCTGCATCTTTTGGTGATGAGGATTTTTTTACTCTTCTCAGTACCGATTAACACATGACCATCTTTGGCTCCATTTCTCAACCTTGGTGAGCTGGGCACGAATGTGGGTCATGGCCTGTTCCCTATTGTCTATTTTGTGACATTGGCACACATAGTCTGCATACAGGTAACTTTCTGTACGGGCTTGCTGTGGGAAATCAGATAAAAATAATAAAAATAGGGTGGGTGATAACACACTTCCCTTCGGGATGCCTGTGCTGGTCGCTGGAGAAACAACCTTCAACTTTAACTCGGAATTATCTGCCTTGCCACGATTTCTATCATCGGCCAAGACAGCCCGGCTGTTATTAATTTATAGAGCAATTCTTCGTGCTTGGTTGATGGAAAGGTCTAAAGCAGCAAGGCCATCGAAAACATGCGTTAAGCCTATGACAACTTGTTTTATCACTCGCAATAGCTGCTGTGTCCGAATTTGAAAGCAAAAACCTTGTCTTCGCTATGCAAAAGTTACCTGAGCTAAGAGAGGGTAAAATGCTATGCAGCGTTTTGGACGGCAAGCCACTAGCAGGGAATGGGGTCAGGTAAGTATAACTTGTCCAAAATGTGAGTGAAATTAAAAGTTGAAGAAAACTGCTAAGAAAATAATTGCTGTGAAAGTTAACCAAGTTCCATTGATCATATTGTTTAAAAAATTCATATTCAGATATTAAAGAGAGGCAGGAGTTCCACGTTTGTAAGATGATGCAGCTTGTTTCACTAAAAATATAAACTTTCCCATGGCTAACCCATCAATATTTGAGAACAGCGCTTTAGGACACACCAATGCTGTATCTCGAATGTAATCGAATATCTGCTCCATAGTTCAAGGACCTAATGTCTTTAGTAACTCTCACTTCCCTAGTACACTCAAACTTTTATCAAAACCTAGAATCTACTTTTAAATAAAGAATATGATTTGTAACAAGCCTGTGTGTTTATTTATTTTTATATTCATGAAATTTTTTGCAAGTTTCATATAATTGTTTAATTACAAGAATTAATCCTATTTTTTAAATCCTAAACTAACAAGAAACGAAATTGGCCCGGATTGGCCCAGGCCATTAAGGCACGGACTTGTGAGCGGGAGCTCTGAAGTTACAACCCCCCCCCCCCCAGAACCATCCTGCCAGACTAAAGTTTTTTCCAGGTTTCCCTCAGTGCTCATAAATGTCAAGTGCCATAGAGGTACCCTGAATTTATTAAAAATAATTGAACTTATAAATATAAATATATATATGATAATAAAAGTAAGTACGAAACATCGTTTTATAGAAGTTAAATGTTTACATATTAGTTTGCTTTAACCTGGCTGACGAAGTCTAAGAGTGCAATCGTTTCATTTGCTTATGAAAGAAAATACTCTTCAAATAAACAATGATTTTATAGATGTTGAATTTTTATTGAATTCATCATTAGCTGCCACTTTACGCATTGTCGTGATGTTATTTTTCAGTGAGGCACGTACATCTCGTTGAGAGCACCAGTGGTGCCCACGACAAGAATAACTTTAGAGGCACCATTAGATAAAAGTTGGTGCTGCTGATGTGAATTTTTGAATACTTTCAGTATTAGATTTACTTTTGATGAGATGTTTGTTAGTAGCAAGTGTTTAGCCAGTAGATTTGCAGATGTGAGTTACAAGCAGAATGCCATAATTTATGACCCTCGCTAATTTTTTTATGACGTTGCTCGCATTATCTGACACAGCACAGTACATACCTCCACGGATGACCGAGGTCGTTAAGTCGCGGACTCAAAAGAGGGAGGTCTGGGGTTCGAATCCCGCCAGGACCGTCTTCCCTGAGGTTTTATCCAGATTTTCTTCAGTCCTCATAAATGGAAAATGCCGGGGAGGTACCCTAAACTTAGGCCTGGAACGTTTCCCTCCTAAAAGAATACTTTCTCAATATTTCATTTCATGTATCATCAGTGTTCACGCCTGTCGGGTCTCGGTAGTAAAAAATGGACTTTAGACACTATTTTTAAAAAAAATAGCACAGTACATGTTTGTGTTTAAGCCGTTTTTGCTATTTCAGATGTTTCTTTTACAATATCGCATAATTTACTTCCTATCTCTGACTCGCTTGACAGATTGAAGCCTCCAGAAACATATGTCTTGGTTTTCCAGTACTTGCATGATAACATGTTTTTATTTTATTGGATTCATTTTTATCTATCGATGAGTAAAACTGAATCAGGATCTCAATCAGCATGTGTTTGTTGAGATTCTTCTTCGTAAACATCATCAAGCAGTGCGTTTAAAAGATTTCTCCGTCCAGTACGATGGGCGCAATTTCTGTAGCATGTCCTTAAAGTGCTTGTTTTCCACAACACTAAACGGAATGTTGCCAAAAAAAAGTGCTAAGTATATTTCTTTCTTTTTTTTCCTTGTTATTTTTATTTATATTTGTTTGTTTATTTTTCCCCAGAAACACTCATCTTGTCAATGTAACTGCTTGTATATCCAGATGATGAGCTGGTGGGTCGTTTTTGTAGGATGGCTAGCAATGTACTCCAAATCAGAACTAGGGATTAAACTGCAAATGCTGGTTTCTAGGTCCACCTGTTCCAATGGTTTGTGCACCTCCATGGTATCTTCTATTAACATGTCTGATGTAGAATGTCTTGGATGCTTCTTCTACTGCAGATTCTTCTATGAGGTTTAAGGCGTTCTTTTGTTGTGTTTTTAAAAATCACTGATGGAACATTTAGCACAATTTTGATTTTCAACTTTCACATAAAGAAAATTAAATTCTGTGTATAAATTGTGAATTCGCCTGCCACCTTGATTCATTATTAGAACGTTTGTCACCAAAGAATAAAATTATATTAATAATTGTTAAGATGTGATAAATCTCTGACTCTACTCGGTTAAGGCAGCTTCTCAGTTTTTAGAGACTGTTATCATCTCTGACACGTTAAAGTTTCTACTTGATTGTGCAGGCTTAAACCCCTTATTAAGAAGATTCCGGATTGTTTTAAAAGTAGCTTGAATTTCTCTTTGAAGAGGAGGAAATGCTTGGATCAGCATCTGAGTCAGTGCAAATGACTATGACTTGGTGACTCAATTGCTGTTCACAGCATGATCACCTCTCATTACACTTTCTTACATCTCATTTCACACACAATATGACGTATTACGTAAGGTTATTTCAAGATCACCATCACACGCTAGCAGTAATTACAATTCTACATCAGTATGCACCAATTTTTTAATTTAAATAATGAACTGTACAAAGACTAAAAGTCGTTAGATATTTGTACTATTTTACATTAATTACTCCTTGTTTTTCTGTAATGTCTGTTTTGCAATGTAAATAACATTTTTACACATAAAGACCCAACTCTGTTTATATGGATAGTTACTTTCATTAATGATAAGCCACGAATTCTCAGCACAAAATGATTTCATTGATCTGAGGTCCAACAAGGAGGCAAAAGAGGGGTGTCATTGAATGAAGGCTCACAGCTATCTATTGCACTTTCCACTGCTATTTCTATTCAGGTATTGTTTTCACTTTACCTTTGGCTTTATCATTATCTATATATGACACTTGTGCATTATTATTTTCCCACACACTTCAGTAAACTCATTTTACTAGACACAACTGTGTTCATAACAAGTCTTAATACCGACTGCGACCAAGAGTTTGCTTCAAATGTGAATAAAGATATTTTAACATTATTGCGTCATAACTTGTAATGAAGTCTGAAATACTTTGAAAAGTTTACGTTTGTTTTGGAAATTAGTTTCCTAACTCTAGGTGCAAGGAGTCTGGTTAACCATAGAACGAAGATTATATATTCTTTTATTTCAATGCTAAGCAATGAGGCATTGCACAATTACCGACACAACATTTAGCATTTAACTTGTGTAGATGAAGCTGTCTACACTCATTAGCCGAGCCCGGAAGTTCGGGCATTTATTTTGGTTGAAATAGGCACGCAAAAAGGCATTTAAAATAGGCAGTAATATAATTAAATTAGATATTTATTAAAAGTTAAAACAAAGAGTAATATCATTCATTATTAATGAAAATAGGTATTGAAGATTTTATCACATAATTGATAAATGCTTAAGTTTACTTTTCTTGGTTACAAGCAACAATAAGATGTTTATTCAAGGTATCAACTGTCATAGTCTGCCGCTTGTCAGAGAGAACATTTATTATCATGGAAAAAGAACGTTCTTCTTCCATCGAAGTGATCGGAGCATATTAAAACAAGTTATTTCGAAAGGACTCGCACCAGTTGCAACAGAACATTCACTTTTCAGGACATCATGGAAATGTTGATCAAGACAAAGTAAAGTCGTTTTGAACAGTCCGGGCGAATGAGCAAAAGATGCGTAGTGGCTTCTGATTCAGTTCATTTTCTGTTTAAGCGTTTATAGTGGAATCAGGTTGGCAGCGCTCTCACTTTCGTACTGAACACATTATAGGGACGGTTTATTGCACAGCTGTAACGCTCTTATTTTTCTCGCTTACAATTGTTTGTTACATTTATGCAGCTCAGAAGTTGCCCTCACCATAAATTTCCTAGATTTTCCTCTAGTAGATGGATACAAGATCCTTCGTCAGGACTATTTAAAATGCTCCTCTATATTTCCTGGTATTCGTATGCCCGAGGGAGTCGTGCGTCCTTTCACTAAAAAGTTCTGCTTTTTAAAGAGCTTGAGTGAATGGGTTGAGGAGAAAGTTTTGACTGCTTGAAAATAAATATATAACAAGATTTTCAATAGATATTTTTGTGAGCTGAACATGCTATTTAATTTTTATAACTTTAAAATTCATAACGATCCAAATAAGGCAAAAAGGAGGGGGGTGAAATAAAAACTGGCTCTATGACCGCAAATGTGTGAAAACCTCTGACTTAAATACATCCACCTAGATAGATAAGACATTTTGCCTAACTTCTCGGCTCTGATCATTCGTGCTAGGCAGCTCAAACTAACACATTTTTCTTTATATTCTTTTATAGCGTACGGCAAAAACAATTTTCTCTCTCTCTCTCTCTCTCTCTCGTTTATTAAGTATATGAGATCATTTCCCATTCAATAAATTTACAGAATGTTATCCAAATGACTGGAACAGCGTTAGTCTTGTAAAAACCAGTGTGTACTAGTTATAAATTTGCATGCTTTAGAAAGTCTTCAGAAATTCTATAACGACCAGTACTGAGTACCAGCCCAACCAAAGCCCTGCTGCTTTTAATAACCACTTTCGTTCTTTTCTAGTAAATGAATAGAATTTTGTTCAAGCAATCATAGAAGTATCTTGTATGATTAGTTTCAAAACATGTATTGACATAAGGGCATATAATTTCATTTCCAAAATATTAGTTGTAGCAAAATTGTTTTATATATAAGTGTTATTTCAAGATTTTTGCTTTTTAGTGCGGGGATATGGGAAGGAAACTTATCCAAACTATAGGATAGAATTAAATTCATTTTGTGCTGGTTCTATTTTTCTCATTGTACATGGCGTTTAGCAAGAATTGGGTTAAGTGACGATATTATGATATAGGTGGTAGTTGCAATGGTGATGGTGAAGATTATGGTACTTTCCTTGTATTTTTAGTCTTAAATTGAATTTCTGTTACAGATGTGCGACTGAAAAATTACTCTTTACTAGGAGAGGCAAGACATCAAATTACTTATATTCAATGGGTTGAGAATCACCAAACTTTATATCTGCTCTCTTCGATTGGCACCCTCTATACTGCAACTTTAAGATTGGCATTACAAACCCTGACATTTCTAGGTAAGTAAATAGTAAAATGTTCTATAAGCAAGGAAAATGTTTTTGGTAAGGAAATTTTAAGCACTACTTTAGGTGCATATCCAATTACACTTTGGTTATAGCACCACACTACAACATTTGAAAAGTTTGTATTAAGTAATGAGATTGATTTTAATTGTGTTTGTAACAGTAGATGTGGCTTCTTTACTTTTTTGGAGCATATGGAATTAAGTAACATTCATGTTCGTACACATATCTGCTGAGACCATGCTCATATTTTGATGTCATTTCTCGAAAATAGCCGTTTAAATTCAGTATAAGTTGGAAAAGTGGAACGAAAATCTTACAAGTTTTCTACGTTTATTTTCCTCGGTTCATAATTACGAAAACAGAAAATGTTCATACTTCAAGTTCTGTTTATTGTATTGTTCTTCAGGTTTCTCCTCGGTACATACTTTCATTAAAATTAAAAAAAAAAAAAAAAAAAAGCAATCACTCAAATAAGAAAGAGGAAACGATGGCACAGTAATTGTAACATATAGTGCTAGAGATTTATTCACTAGTTCCCTTTATTCCATCTAATATTCGCTAATCACACTCTTGTTTCAGTTGGTAATTAGATAAATTGAAGTTCACATCTTCTATTCATTTGAAATACTTTTTAAGCAATTTTAGTTAATATTCATTTTAAGAAAACGTGGCAGAGTGGTTTTAATGAGAAAATGCTTCGCATTGCGCGTATGGGTAATAAGAACCTGGATTTTAGTAACCGTTAGACCAGAATATTAAACAAATAATATATATATATATTTGGCATAATGAATTAGATTTTGCTAAAACTAGCCGGTTTATTTCCGTAATATCTAATGAAAAGTGTGCTGTAGCTTTTTGGAATCTTTTATTATAAAATACATGTTGTAATTAATTTCTTTTCTCTCCGTAAATTATTGTAATTTGGTTTTAAAAACATCTCAGTGAATCAGAGGCTTAAAATTACGATAAGTAATTAGGTGAATAGATAACAGATATTATATTGTCATCTCGAACCTAGTTAATCACTTCAGCTTTTGCAAGATTATGGTGGTTCTAGCTCAGGTCTATGGATATATATTTCTACATTCCATCAGAGGATATCATTGCAAAAGTGTTAGAGACGACTTTTTGGCTGGCGCAAGGCGATTCAATATGTTATTTGTTCCGTTCCGTGAGATAAGGCATTTTTGCAGCACGCACGTCCTGCTCAATGAACTTCTCAGGACCCCTCCCTAACTTTGCAAGTTGAACCCGAGCATTTGAGATAGCTGACAACCTCATTGTCGCGAACCCGGACGACTCCGCGAAGGAAGGAGCCCGAATGTCCGACCGGGTGCACTTTAGTAGCATTATCACCGTACTCGGGGTCTGCAGAGCTCGCACCAGAGCATATCAAGAATTCGGAATCTCTCTGCGCACACCTTGGGCATCCAGGAAACCCTAATTTTTTTCATCGGACATCCGTCGAGCACGGGGGGAAGGGCTAAACTCTCCTCGTGACTGGATATGGCGCTACTTGCCACGAATAGGATAAACATGGTGAATCATTGCCTTCACAAATTGTTTGCCTGGTATATACTCAGCATCTCCACGAAACAAAATCTTTACGAAGTCACATGAAGGATTTTAACGCACTCGATAATGATACAACCTTTTCTTAATTATGAGGGAGTTCGCACGACTGAATAACTGACCTTCTTTTGCCCTAGTAATTATCAAGTAACAAGGGAGCAATACTCCTTTGCTTCCTTAGCGTCCACATTTTTTTCGTTCAACTGAATAGGAAAATTTTCGTACAGCATAGTGAATTCATTCTTCGCCATTGGAACCATCTTCGATGCTGGGCTGCTTCTTGGGCACCACAGCAACTTAGGTGAGATGTTATGACCGGGATTACTTACCTAAGTGTCACGGCTTCCAGTAGAAGGATCACATCGCCTTCGTGAAGTGCAAAGCCCCCCCCCCCCCTCCGGGCTGTCATATATCAGGGGATACGCTTGCATTATAGTCGTGCTGGAAGTTACGACATTATCCAGTCATACAGGGAGCATCCATAAGAACGCAAACAGGAAGGTACAACTCCACAGAACGGAAGCATGTGAGGAACGAAATAAAAGTGGCTGAAACACTCAAGCATAGGAAACTCCGGCGCCTTGGAGTCTCTACGTTTCACTAAGTTAATGAAGCATATTATATTATTTTCCAGCGCAAAAATAAATCCAAATCGTTGACATTGCTTTTGATTATATGTATTTATATTTCTTTTCCATAACTATGTAAGACATATTAAAATGGGCAACCTGCCTGTAGATACTTCCCTATGTTTTCTCCAGCTTCTTCGTTTTTACATACCGTATTACAGGATGACGTTACGATAAGCTGCCAGCAACCGTTTCTTGAGTTATTGGAAATCATCGACTACTACTGGAATTGTGTACATTGTCTATTGGGTAGCCCTACAAGAAAAAGTATTATTTTCTGACGGAATTACCAGGATGTTGGTCATTTCGTTGAATGCACAGTTTGAGAAAATGCCATCAACATGTCTCCAAAGAAATGGATCGGATGAGGTTGCATTTTATCATGCCTGTATTATATTTGCAATACATAAAGTTGCCATAACATGCCCTAGGGAGAATGCGGTCATGAAACGTCCTTTCAGATATCGGATTGTTCGTGCTCACACTGAACCAAGAATGCAAACTTCCACTGCTTCTTGATTCATCGTATCATTCAACCAACGAGCGTCAATTGTCGTCCAGATACGGCTCACACAGCAACACCAGGGACTGAGTGTGATAACTTGCTCAGAAGTAGGCTTGGGTGATTAAAAAAAAAAGCCTCGAAAATCCTTAGTACTGACCTGAAAATAGCTGTTAGCCAATTACACGCTCGTTAGTTCCCTGATCAGTGAGAGAGGATGATCTCTCTGTACCATAAATATCACGTGCAGCTCGCTCAAAAGCAAAATTGATAAGAAGTCTGTTTTGCATTGCATTCTCTCAAGGTTTCCACAGTTTGTCTAGAAGCAAAATTTATGAAATCGACAAATAAGATGAATCAGGAGACAGAATAAGTTAACAAGATGCTATAAAACGATTAGCATGAATGAAAATAATATTTTCTATCTTTTCCACAATATAATACCATTTAATTGTTCTTACCGCCTTTGATGGCACTAAGATTTTAACGACCTAAATGTTTTATCCCCTGTATGACATAAAATATGATCCTTTATAGAAATATTTTGGGCCTAAGTAACACCAAATATTGATAGTGTACGAGTTAGGAAGTATTATAGAAAACAATGAAATAGTTTGCAGGTGTCAAGTAGTTTTATTTGTCATAGAATTTCATAGATGGCAGCTTATACGTTTGTAAAGACAATGCGAAATCTATAACATCACATAAAATAAACATTAAAGTTTATAAATATGAAACTAAAAGTAAATTAAATAAAATATTATCATGCCTACGTATTTTATTGCTTTTCGTGTATCTGTTAAAAGATAAAAAAAATGAAATATAAATAAGTTGATCATGTAAACATAATATGAAAATAATAATAATAATAATAATAATAATAATAATAATAATAATAATAATAATAATAATAATAATAATAATGTAGTTTTAGCGCAATATAAAAACATGCAACCACTGCAAAAATTGAAATATAATAGCCCTTGCCCAATATACATCTAGCTAGCCAGTGAGTGTACCTTTATATATTCTAATCTTGTATGCTTCTTTTCATATAGAAGCTTTCTGTACCTAAGTAAGATTATATATATATATATATATATATATCACACACATAACATACACACATTTATATATAGTGTACGAGTTTGGAAATAAACAATAAAATAGGTTGCAGATTGCAAGTAATTTTATTTTTCATGGAATTTCACAGATGACAGCTTATTTGTACGTGTCACACAATGTCACACGAAAATAAGTATTAAAGTTAATAAATGTTGCTACTAAAAGTAAACTCTTATGTGTAAATTAAATAAAATGTAACCTACATAATTAAATGTTGTATCCACGTGTTAAATTAAATAAAGTAAATATAATATAGGAATAATAATAACAATAATAATCATAATGGCAGTAGTAGCGCAACATATAAATATGCGAGTAATTCAAAAATTGAAATGTGATAATCGTGCTGAATATCCGAATGTCATTTACGAAATGATCAGTATCCTGGCAGTTCCGTCAGAAAATGAAACTTTTTCTTATGGTGCACCTATCTGCGCCTGTCACTTTAGTACATACAAAATCAGAAGATCAAAATATACGCAAGTATAGTTTTTGACTAGATCCGCTGTTGCCTCTCTAAGACCAGCGATTCCCAAACCGTGATCCGCAAGTCTGTCAGGGGTTCTAAGAAGCAACAGTTAACAACATTTATTTCTAAATACATACAAATGATGAATAACGAGAAAACTAAATAGGATACAACTTCACAGTGTGTATTAATTAACGAGGGAGGCTTCGAATAGGTTAACCGAAAGATTTTATCATACAGAACATTTATATGAATGTACCACCATAGTTTCCCTAGCAACAAACATAGGATAGAGAGGCAGGTGAGCCCCAGATTTTTTCAGGCTGCCAAAGGAGACCATGAAAATATTTATGCATTGGAGAAAAAAATAATCTCTGCACTCATTTATCTAATTTTTTTTTTTGGAAAACTTGGAATTAGAACTATAAATACTAAATTCTTCTATTAAATCTGATATATGAAGGCTTGCAAGTGAAATGCAGCACCATTCCTTTCATTCAGGAATTAAAATCAACCTAATAATGTGTCATAAAACTTCATAAATTATCATTAAAAATAATGTTATAACAGTTTATATAATTTTACTATACTATCATTGTTATTATTTCTATTTTGTAACGATAGCTACAATAAAATGAGACATATTGAAATTCACTGCATTTATTTATTTGTTTGTTTGTTTTTAAGATTTTTAAACCAGTATTTAACCACTTTAAAAACACACATAGAATGCAAATTTAGTATTTTAAAATTTGGGATAAATCTTTGGAGTCCGCGACAGCGAGAAATCTTTAAAAAGGGTACGCGATGAAGGCAAATTTGAGAACTGTTGCCTTAGACCATCAACGTATTGCACAGACCTGGGAAAGTATACACGACATTGAATGATTGTGTAATTTTCTGAAACGGTTATCTTTTAATTATCCCTACTCAGCAATACTGATTTCAAACATGTTTAATACAGTTATGTTCATTTGAATCCAGAGATTTTTTTTTCAATTTAAAGCACATAAATATACTTTGATATTATTATTATTATTATTATTATTATTATTATTATTATTATTATCATCATCATCATCATCATCATCATCATCAACATCAAAAGAGACACTATTAAAATTGAAACAATTTCGTTTTCTGTGATGAGTTTCGTTGCTCATTGTAATGCTTACAAAATAAACCCAGACTCTCGTATTCGAGCTAGCGTGAACTTTTCACGACGTCACATTGAATATTATTATAACACATCAGCATCACAATGGGTGACAGTTTTGAAACGTGGCACAGAAATTTTAAAGTATTGGAACTCTAACAAAGGCCAGTAGATCATAAAAAAAGCAGCGAAAGCCAATAAGAACGTAAAACCAAAGACAAACGGTGGCGTTTATGGAGCCATAAGTACCTAAAGTAAGTGAGCTAATACAATTTATCTTCAACTTTGGCACATTTTAGTGATCTAAACATTTTCGTTTCATGATGGAAGAATGCCTGAAAAGTATAAACTTTGCATGAGCAGTTTCAGTAACTACATTGTTGCATTAAATCATATTAGTTGTTAATAATTGTCCTAATTCGCTAGGAAAATGGAGCATGGTGAGCAGAAAGCTGTGACTAAATACCTGCAACATCTCTTCTGAATTTCATCAGGTATTCAGCAACTTTGCGTGTCATATGACACTTATAATGGAAAGATGATGTCGATATTTGGTAGAACATTCTGTAGAGATTAGCATGCTCATAGTTCTTGCAAAGTATCACAGTAGGAAAAAAAATAAAGTCAATTAATTATTATTACTAGATGGACAAGACTTTGATAATGCTGTATCATACTAAAGAATTAGAGATGAAATTTTAATTACAACATGTACTTGAATGTTAACACGTAGTTCAAAACGATTGTGAGTAAGCAACATTTAACACAATTTTCGAATGAACAAAGACAAATTCTTGACACATTTTTGATTATGGTTTAACTTTAGGTTCATGAATGTGATCCTAAAATCAAAGTAAGAGAATGAAAACATTAGAAATTTCGGGAACACCCATCAGCAGGTAAAATCGAGCTATATTGTGCAAATTTAATTTTAAAATTGCGAAATACAATCACAGAGAAACATCGCGCAAAACTTGAAGCGAGGTATGCTTTTTTCGAGGCAAAACTGAAAGCCAAGATTCTGTGTTGCAATGGCTGTGCTTGATGAAACGGAGTTTGAACTGCTCAAATGTCCTACTAATTCATCAGATTACGACAATGACGTTTTGTTTCCAAAAGTGAGAGAAAATCTCCGAGGGAGGAAAATATTATATGAAGTCATGGCTTTAAATAAGTGATTTTCAAGGATTGGGCGAAGGTTCTTTCAGGCTGTTGTAAAAATGTTAACAGCTTCCCCAGGAAAAGTTCATTAGTCGTCAAGGAAGAATGTTAAAAAGTGAGGTAAAATTATACATTTTAAATCAAATATAAATAGGTAGGGAGTGCAGCACAGTAATCAATCCACTGGAAGCAAACAGTACACAGTTTAGCTAACAGAAAAAAAAATTCTCAGTAGAATTTTCACTTAGTAATTTTATTATTATAAAATTTAGCCAAAATAAATTTTATAAGCATTATAATATATGATTTATTTTCTTTATGACACTATAACTTTCATACTTTAATACTATACCTAACGATTATATCCTTGATTGATTGCCTATTAAGCTACTTTGGTGCTAATCAGTTCATTAATATTACACAATATTAAAACGCACATATATTTGCTTGAGGGTAATGTTGCTATTTGATTATCTCCGTTTTCATTCACGTATTGCATGTAGTTACAACACTATAAGTTTTTTTTAATGTCGAAGAAGTATATGTTTTAAGAAATTATACAAAGTATATAATTATATAAATTTTCATTTTATCGGCTTCTAAATCACCCAAGAAAAGTCAACAAACGCGCCTTGGAGTAAAATGTAGGTATTTTTCTGATTATTGGTAAGATAAAGAGTGCAAGGGTAGAAGAGTAGCATATTACCATACAACTTATTCGATTTCTTTTTAAAATCGTACTATTAAGACAACAGAAACTAAAAATCTTTCAACTTTCTACTACGTACAATGGAATGCTGTCGAGCAAATGCTTTTTAGTTAACGATTTTACAGAAATGAATATGAACCGTGGATTATGGTTCAGTTACAGATGGATATTGTGAATAGAGCATGACAGAAAATATTAGGCTTTGGTAGCTATATGCAATATCTGATGGTATGATTTTATCCATTTCAATAAAGAGAGATTTGATATTAGTGCTTAATGAGTTTAGCAACGAACAATAATTTGAAAAATCAAACAAAAGAATTTAAGTAGGTAGGAATAGCAAGAGATTTATAACTTTTAAATCTTTAAACTATAATACCCAAACTTTGATGTAGTATTACCCTTGCAACGCCAACTCTTCCTTAGCGTAAGTGAATGGAGCGGGGACTTCACATTTTTAATCTATATAGAATATTTCCCTAGGAGAATTCCCGTTTTTCAACTTTTAGATTAAGAAATGTAAAGTGCTTAAAGTATAAAATGTTATGTTGGCTGTGTATATTGATCCATTTTTATAAAAGGTTAAAATTCGCGTTTTATAAAAATGTATTTTGTGGCATTAAAGAACTATGAAAAGTGCGTTCTCTCAAAAATCGCTTCTATAGGCTTTTCTGGTCATTGCAAAACCCTGTGTATGTTAATTTGAATAAGAATAAATAGAGGCGTATATTACTAGCAAAAGTTAAATAGTCTAACTTGGCAATAAATGTGATAGTATATGAGCAACCTGTTTGCTTTGTCTTAGTGCAGCATTACCTTTCTTTGTATTCATTATTTGCAAAGGGGGAGGAGAAAGTATACACGTCTGGTAGCTATAAATTATGTGAATAGGTTTCAAAGTCCAGTTTTTATCTCTGAAAGTAAACTACATATAGTGCGCAAAAAGCATATGTTATTTATATCATGCTATCGCTTTCAATTCTCTGAATCGGCGATATTAACCTTGCCAAATAGGTAGTAAAATATGTGGAGAATGAATAACTCGACATTATACAAGAGGACAATTTTGAATTTGGTAAAGAAAGCTGGAGAGCGAGAGGACGAGGACAAAGGGAGAAGATACATGTTATGAGGAAAAAGAACTCTAGTTTACTTCAAAATTAACGGAAGAAAACTTAAAAAAAAACTAATTAAAAACAGATTAAATTTTTTTTTCTGAAATCGCTTAACAGAAACAGAAAATTTAGAATTACTTTTTAAATTACTTTTATTAAAACAAAACTGAATTAAAAAGAGTTCATTTTTTAAAATAAAGTGTATTATGCAATTTCTTTTTGTTCTGTAGTAAGCTTTAAAGCCAGGATATAGTTTGAAATTACTGTAATGCAATAATTTTTATACTATTACTATAAGAAAAGTGGTCGAATGGAAGCAGATCTATTTATGACCTTAATGCTACGATGTTTGGTTTCACATCTGAAAACCAGATAGTTCTGTAAGAAAAATGTAAGTTTGGTTTTCATCACGAATTTGAGAGCAAGTAGCTACGTATTAAATATAAAAAGATATTTTATAAAATAAGTCTTAGGAAAATCGCTTCTGTTTCTGTTTACAGAAAAATCAAACTAAATATGTTATATTAAAAAATTAAATTGCATGACTATTTACAAACAATAGAATTCATTTCATACGCTTCTAAATTAAAAAAAAAAAAATCCCGCTGCAAAATGATGATCCCACTTGCTATAAATGGCCTAAGTACCGTTCTCCCCTATTTTCGGAGAAATGGCTGGCATTCTATGACGCACACTCGTACTTTTCGGCGAACCAATCCTTTGTGGATCTGGCAATGTGAATAGTTGTAAATATTGTGCTACTGAAATACCCAATTCTATGCAACAGTCTAAAGGTACAGATAGTCTGTGGCTTTATACTACCTGTGGGGAATGAAATGCTTAATTTTCCTTTGTATCGAGATGCATTCCACGCCAACAAAGACGTTCTTCCTTGCTACTTCTCCGAAAACAGTCCCTTCCCTTTCTAAGACCATTCTAGCAGTCACAACTATCTAAGTTGAATTTCTTTTCATCGTATTACATGCTTTCAGGTGATGTGTTCCTTATGTTGCATCATCAGAAGAAGATTTTTTTGTAATACGTGTTGGTTTGACCAACCTGGATAAAGTCACTAGTGAACTGTACAAGCAAAGATCGTTACCCGCTATGAGCTTCCTGGTCACTTGCTGGTTTTGTCGAAGTGTTAGTTTCGTTGTCGCTCAAGCGACCTTTACATCCCATATTTATTATTGCCAAGTTTCGGGAAACTACGACTATTTAGCGCACTTGACCTGCCAATCTCCTTCTTTGACCTTATTCGAAACTGGACAACCCTGACTCCCGACTTGTTCTACTTAGTTGTGCACTCTTTAAAACACGGGAGACACAAGGCCGATTACTCTGTCACTGCAGTGAAGCGTTAAGCATGCAATGCAGTAAACACGTAAGACAACAGTATGAATTGTCATTTTGCAACCCCAGATGTCACTGTGATAAATGTTTTTCCATTCTGAAAATTTCGATTTACCAACAATAAATAATATATTTAAACTACAACGATTTTGCAATGCTCACATTCATTTTTATGCAACAATTTGGTTCTATGTGAAAATATCATTTATTCCATCAATAGGCAAGAGAAAACAGGTAGTTTTATAATTTTGCAACGGATCTTATGTTTAATATATATCCATGTATCTCAAGGTCAGATGGGTAATTAATTTGGCCCTGGGGATTATTTGGAGGAAATGTCAGGAACCAAAATCACTTTGAAATTTAGAATATCTTAACATTGTGTTCAGTAAGTTTGAATTACTCATTTAAAGCATAATATTAATAATCTGCTTACAGAAATTGTGGAGAAGAGCATTGCAAACTTTAAGAATATACTAGTAATAATAGATATACTTTAAGCATACTTTATTTACGGTCATGCCACACACTGAAGAAATGTCTCCATTATATCTAAGATGATAATTCTGTTTTCACATATCATTAATTTCATACATATAACAAAAATTATTTAAGCTGCAATATATATATATATATATATATATATATATATATATATATATAGAGAGAGAGAGAGAGAGAGAGAGAGAGAGAGAGAGAGAGAAGTGAGAAGTATATGCTATACGGTGATATTTTGCCACATTAAATATCTTGTCTTATAACTGAACATTGTATATTATTCGGGTGAACTATATCACATGTTTGACAAGCGTGACGATCTATATTAATACGCGTTTCCCGTGTTGTAATATCTGGATACAGTGAAAGAGCGAAAGTGAGATCGTTATTTGCCACTGTTCTGCTATAAAGTGTTGCTGTCAGCAGAAATCGCATGAGTCAAATAGAAAACAGCAGACTCGATGAGAAAAATACAAGATGGGAGCACTTTATCGCAAGAAACAAGAAAAGCTTTTCCAGGACGATCTCCTTCAGCAAGTACGTACTATTTTCACCATATCAATGTAGACATATTACCCGAAATACCAAAAAATCAACGAGCTCTTCAATCCTATGACAAGCTGAATATCAAGTTGGGCCCGTAAATTGCATGTAGGCATTTTATATGCAATTTACATAAGTATCATTTAATTGATATTGAAAAATTAAATGTGAAATATTTTGTTTTTTAAACTTTGTTAATGTATTATGCAAAATGTTCAGTGCAAATTATTTTCTCCCATGTGTCATAACTTTTCATTATCATTTAATACAACACATACAATTTTAAATATAATTACTCATTTATTAATTACTGTGAACTATTACACAAAAGTTATATTTAACTTAAACTAATATATATGTACCACCAGATAGCAAATATTGTAAAAAAATTCATTCTTTGCAATAAATAACTTTTTTTTTCTAAGCAGTGATTTAGCTGGAACAAATATTTGGGCGCGCACTTTTACTATAGTAGCTTCAATAAAGAAGAGTGCTGCAGAGTGCTATCGAAGTCCCTTGCTTTTTGATACATCGGCAAGATAGTTTTGCCAATTTTTTTGAAAACGTGATTAAGAAAAAAACTTAAAACACCAAATATTTTATAAGACGACATCCGCTAACTAAAACATTGTTCCTTATGATTATAAGAGCATTATGATTTGTAAAGTTAACACAAATGTATATGATTCATATAGCACAAGAACTTGGACACCGCTTAGTTTCAAAACAGTTTCCATTACGTTATCAAAACTCCATCATTCTGTGCTTTTGAATTTAAAAATGTTCTAGCAAAAAAACACTAAATTACTAACAGTATTTAGTCAATCACATACTTTATTTTTTTGTTTTAAGAGAGTGGTAAACATGCACTGGCTTTCTTGATTTTTTAAAACAATATTGTTAACATTATGCAAAAAAAAAAAAAAAAAAAAAGACCAGTTGGAAAAACTGTCCAGTTGCTTAAGCATAACCGGAATGATTAGCGATTTATTAGATAAATCTGCTAGTTTTTTATGATACCTTTATGATACTTCTTGGGAAAACACCAGGATATTTTGAGGGATTTAACGCCCTTCTTAAAATATCTCTACTTCATGATATTGATGTCGGTCTTGGTGGTCTAGTGATAACCTTACTTGCCTCACAGGTTGCCTTACAAGATCACGGGTTCAATCCCGGCCAGGTCGATGGACTTCTCGAGCATAAAAAGCCTGAAAGAGGAGACCTCTGAGCAAAATTTGTCGGCCGTTTTACACCCTGAATTGAATGAGATGTTAATTACCTGAGATGTCAAAGAGCGTCTATAAATAAAACGAATCATACTGCTGAAAACAGATGTCTTCTGCATGCATAATTTCAAACATAAATCTTTATACTTGGTCATGCAGTTCTATGTTGAGATTCTGTTCATGGAGAACATTTGCGCCGAACTAGGTGTATCTAGAAAATTTCTCCGCTCTTAAGATGTAGCTTTCACCATGGCAATTAGATAATTGTAGGGTCATCTAAAATTCCATTACTGGCACTCTTCTAACTTTTGACATCGGTTAATGAAGTAGCTGACGAGATCTAAAAATGATATTGTTTCACTTACTTTGAAATAAATGTGAATATATTATTTACTGCCACTTTGCTCTTCAGAGAGAGAGAGAGAGAGACATCTCCTTAAGAGCACCAGCAGGTATTCCTGGTAAGGCAAATTCTGGAGTCACATTAGACAAAAGTTGATACTGCTGATATAGACCGTTTAATGCTTTCAGGGTTTTATTTATTTGTTATATTTTTGTTGGTAACAGGTTCTTAGCCAATAAGTATGCAGTATGTGAGATGAAAGCAAAATGCTACTACATTTTATCGAATTGTTGGCATCAGACCCGGTACAGTTTTTGTTATGGCTTGTATCTGCTGTTTCAAACGCCTCTTTTACAATTTCGCATAATTACTTCTTGTTTCTGACTAAATAACAGTATAAAATCCTCCAAAAATAAACCTCTTGATTTTCTAGTATTAGCATTAACATTGTGTACTATTGAGACAACATTTTTTGTATTACTGGAATCATTTTTACACGTCCATCAATAAATAAAACTGACATAGGGTTAAAATGTATATATTTTTAAATCTTCTTCCTACACATAATCAAGAGTATGTAAAATAATTTTTCCTTCAGGAAAAAATGCAATTTCTTTAGCATATTCTTAAAGTACTTCTATTCACAACGCTCAACGGAATGTTGCAACCAGAAGAATTTAGCCCTCCTGAAGCACTCACTAGGCAATATAACTTGATGTTGTATATGTATAGCTGAAGGTGGATACAGTAGAATATGACGAGCCCATACTACAAATCCTAGGGAGCCGATTGCAGAAATACCTCAAATTGTTCCAAGTCAGTACGGGATACTGCACTGCAAATGCTGGTTCACAGCTCCTCCTCTTCTTGTTCCAAAATTTCGTCCACAATCTGTTCGATTGACTGTCAGATGTAGAACGTAAAGGTTCTGAAAACACGTCTAAACTAAACTAAATTTATACGGTCCTTAAAATATTCTGGGTCTTTTCGAAGGACTTGTCAAACTCCACTACAATGTTCTATTAGGGCTACCCTTGTTTTTCTGTTGATCAGGCGTCCACTTTTAACTATCTGAGCTCAGTCATGTTCTAATGTATTCAAATTAGGCGGTTTATGGAGCCAATTAAAGACTTAGAAGTCAGGATGTCCAACAAAGCAAATTCGAATGCAATGAGCTCCAAGAACGGCATTGTTATCTAATAACTGGAACTTCTTCGATGGGGAATAAGGCCCCATTCACAATAAAAGGTATACGAAACGTAAACTTAAACATAAAAGCTAGATGCTATGCATTGTAATAGAACCATTCACAATGAATCACGTAAATATAAAAATAAATGTACAATTAGACGTGAACTTACAAACTTGCAAGGTTCAAGGTTTTGTGTCTACGTCTAACTTAAAATTAAGAAATCAGCCAATCAGAACGCCAATCAGTGCTCTGTTTATCGAGTTCTGTGGTAGATCATTGGTTCTGTGGACAGAATGGCGTAATGACAAGATTAATTGCATAATTCGAAAGCTATCCTTGCTTATATTACTCCAAGCAAATTAGTTACTGCACTTTTCATATGCATAAATGCTATCGTCTGCTATGAAGCAGCCATTTTCATTCAGCTGTTAGTTGATCTTCGCTTCTTCTTCGGTTAATACGTGAATGCGTACATACTACTAAGTTTATGTGTTACGTCTTACATTATTATGTTTACGTTTAATTTTCATTGTGAATGGGGTCTGATGCTCGGAAGAACTGCTACTGTTCGGATTTCTTCGCTGTTGTTCGTGCTGCAGGAAATTCCTACGCCGCGGGAAGTAAAGCATATCACAAAGTATTTTCATCCAATAAAAGCAAGCAGCTAATGTACTGCCATCCTAATGGCTAGCGTTATGATTAAAAATACATGCAGCAAACACACCAGCTCATCAGCAATTTATTTAGGTATACAAGAGGAAGTTCTAGGATTAAGGTCAAAACTTAAACTCACATTGGTGGATATTTTAACGAGAAGCGTAAATGTGGAGTTGTGTACATTTTCTTCCTCTAAATTGTACTTTATGGAGCCCAGATATGTTGACTACCAAAGAGAGAATAAGAAGTGATAAAGCAACAGGAATGGAACTAAAAGGATCTGTACTACTTGTAGTCTACTGTAAAGCTGTTCTAGTCGTAAAATCAGTTTTACTAATGAAAACAACATAATTAGGTATGCTCGAGAGTGAAAGATTTCACAAAAATAATAACAAATAAGTTAATTAGCTCGTTTATTTTATGAAGTGTTTCTGCACTCCAATGCAGTTTAGATTGGTTTAAGTATAACAAAAAATAATAGAATATAAAAAAATATTTTACTCCATAACACTTTTTTACCCTGTACTTACTCCAATAAATGTTACTTTTTCATACGTTAGGTTAGGTTAGTTTAAGTTAGCTTAGGTTTAATAATAATAATAATAATAGAACATAAAAATAATATTACTCTATAATAACATGTTTTTCTATACTGTTCTTAATCCAGTAAAAGCTATTTTTTACGCGTTAGGTTAGGTTAATTTAAGTTTAACAAATAAAAAAATTAATGTTACTCCATAATAACACTTTTTTCTACACTGTTTTCAATCCAATAAATGTTACTTTTTTCACACGTTAGGTGGGGTTAGGTTAGTTTAAGTTTAACAAAATAATAATAATAATAATAATAATAATAGAACATAAACAAATAATATTACTCCATAATAGCACTTTTACTACACTATTCTTAATTCAATAAATGTTACTTTTTCATACATTAGATTTGGTTAGGTTAGTTTAAGTTTAACAAAATGAAAGAAAGAAAAGAAAGAAAAATGAAAAGAAACTTCAGAAACGTTACTTTTATTTATTTTTGTTTATCTTCATAATTTATCTGCACTGTTCTTAATTGAATAAATGTTACTTTCTGGATTAGTTCAGTTTAAGTTTAACAAACAAATAATAGAATATAAACTGTTATTTTACTTAATAATAACTTAGCTTCCAGACATATCTGCTGGACACCGCCACGGGTGGCCGAGGTCGTTAAGGCACGGACTCGTGAGCGGGAGGTCCGCGGTTCGAATCCCGCCAGGACCGTCCTCCCTGACTGGGGTTTTTTCCAGGTTTTCCTCAGTCTTCATAACTGGCAAATGCCGGGGAGGTACCTAAACTTAGGCCTGGAACGCTTCCTTCCTTAAAAAAAATATCCTTTCCCAATTTATCATTTCATCTCATGTATCATCAGTGTCCACCGCCTGTGGTGCCTCAGTAGTAAAAACGGGCGTTAAACACTACTCAAAAAAAAAAAAATATCTGCTGGACGAGTCCCGAACGGTAGTGGTCGGCTTTCTTTGTTGCGAATCGACTTGCAGCCTGCATTGCGTTCTCCGTGTAAGGAAGGCTAGCTCGAGTATAGTATACCAGTTGAAACTCGCGAAACTTTGCCATCTCCCTCTGCCTGTTTCTCCCAAAATTAAGACTGGGAATACCCAACTGTCAGCCTTTAGCATATACGCTTGCAAGGTATTAAGCATGTGCAGTTTTATGATAACAGTAACAGTTAACCTTTATTGCACAATTTATTGCCACTACATTTCCATGCAAGGCATAGATGGAAGAACTAAATATTTATCATTGGACCTAAAAACCAGTAACTGAAATTATGCTTTATAGCAATGTTGCAAAAGAAAACAAGTTGAACATGGAACTTGAAATTCAATTCAATTTGTTCGCAATGACATACCGCATACTGACTGAGCTAAACTCACAGTGATCGACTCCTTTTCTATTTAGCTTACAAAAGCAAAAAGTGCGCTATATTGTTATCAGCTGCATACATAACCTTGCTTGAAGCGAAAACAGCAATGCATATCTTTGACACAAGTTCTAATAGCTACCGGCTACAAGGATTTCCTCACTAAGGAAGTGGAAATTAATTTTTTGAAGGATAAATTAGAATCATTCTTTGCTTTAATGCCAACTTATTACTAACATCCAGTGGCACAATTTCCAAATGTATTCAAAGCTTTGGCCCCAAACAATATGAATTACTATCTCAAAATATTTGTTTACGCTCCCTTTGTAATCCTTAGAATTTTAGAGGTCAAATTCTGAAACGCCTATATAAAGACCAAAGCCGTTTATAAGTATTTTAAATTTATGAGGTTAATTAGGCGTTTTATGGTACTTGACATATATGGAAAAAAATTTTAACATGTCAAATCCGAACCCTACTGACGTAAGTTAAAATTCTGACGTCACACTGTGAAATTTTGTTAAAAAGAGAACATGGTCAATTATAGAAACTGTTTTTTAGAAATATTATAGTATTTAGAAAAGTTAGCAAATAACTTAGTACTTTACAGGGAATGCCGGAGATGGAATGTTCGAACAGGACGAATTATTTTTATAAGTAATAATCAGGGAAATTTCCATGTATTTTCACGAATAAGATAATAGCTTTACCTAAAAGAAAACGGGAAATTTTATATTTTTTTTAATGTAATGCAATCGAAACGTTGTAGTTTTATCCAGTAGGTAAAACAGCTGGAGGTGATTGTAATTGATGTTTCTAGGCATTATGTTTTCATTTATTTGTTAGATGATAAACTACCTAGAATAATAGTATTGATGTTCATCAAGAAGTTTTAACTCAGTATGTGCACTACTAAGTATTTAAGAAACAAAAGTGTGACTGGAAGGCAATTAGTTCGATTATATAAGTAAATCAGTTTCAAGAAATTTTGATAGGTAAGATATGATCTGTTGATCGAACTGCATTACATTTATTCTAAATGTAGATCAATAAAAAATTACTCTAAAAAGAAAAGTATCAAAATAGTAAATAACATACTTCTCAAAAACTAAAATGTTAAGGATTTCTTCTGCTACATTCATTTGTTTTATTTCTTTTTATTTTAACGTTTACTTGTTGTTGCTTAGACTGCATTGAACATCGGTCCTGGTGGTCTAGTGGTAACCAAACTTGCCTTGTAGACCCAAGATCGCGGGTTTAATCCCGGCCAAAGTCGATGGATTTTTTTCTGACGTAAAAATATTATGTATGGTTTCCTTCGGGAGGGAAGTAAAGCTGTGTCCCGTGTCGTAGACTTGCGGCACGAAAAAGAACCTCAAGCCTGAAAGAAGCTCTTAGCAAAATTTATGGGCCGTTTCACGCCCTGAACTGAGTGGGACGCTGATGACCTGAAATGGTAAAGAGCGTCCGTAAATAACATAAATCAACAAAAGACTGCATTGATCTTATCGCAGGTCTATAGATTGTGATTCGTCCCTACTGTATATGTAATTACACACATCAAAGAACTTCAATATCACTACACAAAAAGAAGTAAGATAATTACTAATAACGCCGCGTGCTTGCCTTCAATTTCATAAAGCACAATTAGAAAGTGACTAAAAATTAACGTAACGTATTTTCCTTGCAATTATAGATATGTCAACCTGAAAAACCCAAATAATATAATAAAATAAGGAAAACCCCCGAACTTAAAATTAGTTTTTAATGAATAATACGTGACTTACAGAAATGCCTGGGTCAGTGGGTGAGGTCTAGGGAAGGAGCAACGTTCCTGCAAATTTTGAATAGTAGGCCCAAAAATGTCTTCATCCCTCGAAGTCGCTATTCCGCACTCTGTAGTAAGCCCGGAATATGACTTTGACGTCATCATGCAAGACGCTTCCACTCTAGTCTCGACCAAACAATACAAAGAGTCTGTTAGTGCATGGTTGAGAGGAAGAAGGCACATCGTAAAAGATAAGTCCGTGCAAAGAGGGCACTATCTATAGATTGTCGGTTACTAAATGTGATTTATATAAAGTTCAGCGTAATTAGGTTAGGTTTAGCTTTCTAATCGCTTTGCGTTTCTCATTTAATTATTAGTTCAAACTACTTTACATTCACATAATTGAGAAAAATCTTTTCTCCTAATTTTGTGTATATTTGTTTAGACGCTATGTGTAGTATTTTCTTTTCTTGCTTCGCTTGCTTCTTTGTATAATATAAAAAGGTCGAATGTTCGTTTTAGGTCCCTTATAGCGCTTGATTTAATGATGTGTATAATGATACGCCCTCTGAAGAGTATTCATCTCGTATCTTTTTTTGAGACCTCTCACGGACAAAACTCCAACCAATGAACCAAACAGCAGATATGGAATCAAACTCTTGTCCTCTCTTATTACAATAACTAATTACTGCTTTCTAGTGATTTTACACTATCCTAATATCTGCGATGTATCTAGGCGTCGTCATCCTGACCTAGTGAAAATCCCCACAAGCACTCACCACTTCAGGAAACACGTAAGACAAGAATGGCAAGGCTATCGGAAATAAAAATATAATACATCAAATCCGGCGAGCGAATAAATGTAAACATGGCCAGACCAAGTTAAAATTCTTTCGGTTAGAATCCCTGGGGAAAATGCTTGGGTGAGGAGATTTGTAATGATTTCGAAACATGAGTTTAAATATTGTTGACACGGATTCTAACAGAAAGAATTTCAACGATATCGATCGTGAAAGCCAGGCCAAACCAATTGGCCAGTGCATCAACGCAATATGCATTCAAGCATAAATATTTGTCTGACTGATTTTTGAACCGAAAATATATGTTACTGTTATTGAGCCTTTAGATACATTTTGTTGATTTGGTTTATTTGCGGACGCTCTTTAACATCTCAGGTCATCAGTGCCCCATTCAATTCAGGTCGTGAAACGGCCGATAAATTTTGCTCAGAGGCCTCTTCTTTCAGGCTTGAAGTTCTTTTACATGCCATAAATGTACGACATGGGACCCACGGCTTTAATTCCCTTCCGGAGGAAGCATACTTAAGATTTTTACGCCAGAAACGACAGGTACGGCTACATGTATCTTATATATTTAGGTAAAATAATTAAAATAATTACTAATATCGAGGATTTTAGTCTTTTTGTACTAAAATATTGACAGCAATATTATAGTTATTTCCATCAGGCGAATAAACAACACTTCAAAGAGTAACCCTTGAATAATAGATATATTAGATAAAAACTGGGCATATGCTTTGTAGTTCTTTCTTTCTTTCTTTCTTTTTTTCTTTCTTTCTTTCCAAAATAGCCAATAGCTATTCTTCTGATACATAAATGGGGACATCTTCCACCTTCCTGTAGCACATGTAAATCACATTATCACACTTGCCCGTAGACGTCCGAATATTTAACAACTGCATACCAATAGCTATTGTAGCACCAGCCACAATGACTAACCTTACGGAGTTCATAGTGTCTCATATATATGAGCATGTGTATATGAGTGTGTGTGTAAATCATTACGCACCCAAATGTGCAGTGCAAAGAGCATAAAGAATTTAGAATTGGGTATCTTTTTCAGAAAGCGCTACGAGTTCATTTTTATTTCACAGAGGACACAAAAAGTGGTAACAGATACTTATAAAATATGTAAATGTCTTCTAAGGAATGCATTAAATCTAATTTATTTACTATACCCATGTTATACACAGTTCACAGTAATTGAACATATATAAGGAATCTTTTATATGAAAACAATCATTCATTTTAACATTAAGACAGATTCTAATGGGAATGGGGTCTTCTTTTGCTGTATAAATAGGGCATATGTACTTGTTGCACAAAGTGAAGGCCTTAATGTGCTTTCGGTTCTTGTTCTAATTCATAAACAGCAGAGATCCTTCTTTGGAACATTTTAACTGCATCACGAGTTACTTTTCCGTTACTTTTCCTCGCGGCTTTGTGAATAAAGTTTTCCTGCTCTCTGAACCTTGACCTTGATGGCAGTTATACCAAAAGTTACGTAAATTATTTATATACTTAAGATGTAGACAACAGCATTTTCAGCATGTTTCTTTATTTATGATGCAAAGTTCTTGAGCCAATTCCCTCAAATAATCTTTTCTTCCTAAATCTCTCTTTGTGTGCCGTTTAGCATCACGAAATAAGACATGAAGTAAATGCTGTACCTAATGTCAATGATTGAATAGAACCGCCAAAGGCCAACACCACACTCCTCGGCGATAATAAGTGTATTCTTAAGTACTTGTCAAGAGTATGTACTTCTGCTTAGTGGAGCTGTAAAACAAAATTATGTATGTCTTATCGTCACTCACATTTATGTCATAGTCACATAGTACAGCGTATTTACAATCAAATAATGAAATGCATCTTTCTAGTTACAATCATTACTGATTCGAATGTGATAAATATCAAGACTACAAAGCAGTGTACAATACTTTGCTGTTACTCAATTACCAACGAAAGTTAATTTTTGTGAAAGTGAGTATAACATAATAGCAATAAAAATAGCATAAGCCAAAATAAATTTCCCATTAATAAAAGCTATTATGAAAAAGCTTCTTTGAGTCAATAGCCATTCGTATGCAATTGTTAATTAGCTTTGTTACTAAATTTTATATATGTAAATGCGTACGTTGTTATTTCCCATCGACATTTTTAATGCACGACCTTTGATTCACCTCTGTTATGCCAGAGTTGGCTCGATACTCATCAAGACGGACATTTCGCTCCATCTTTGGGTTCCTAGAAACCGTCATCTCAACCCAACGGAAGTGGGTTGCCGAAGTGCACAATGAATCATATCGTGGATGACAAACTTCTCACACAGCATAAAAGTATGAAAATTGTACAAGCTACTTGGAATAACATTGTTTAGCCCCAAACGCTATGTGCATGGGTCATCGAATATCATGAGATCAAGAATAAGATATAAGTTACTCAAACAAACAAAACAATGCAAAATGATACTGTTATGACAAAAACCATACGGAAGTTTACCATCTGTCGCCCAGCTTGGTCCATCGTTCCATCGCGTAGACCGTAGAGCGATGCTTTGTTGTTTACGTTTCTGTTTCGGGGAAAGGAAAAGTATGCTATCAGATTTACAGGAAACAAAACAGTTCCATTATGTCAGATAATGAGACTTTATCTCACCTGCTTACTAATGATAAGTAGTTCTTGAGTCCTCCTTCTAGAATTTGTGTAGATGCAAGCAGCAAATGTACTTCATTATATTTTAAGATATACTCGAGAATATGATTAAAGTCGCTAAACAGACACATGATATTACTTAATCAATGCACAATTACTTCTTTAACTGCTTTGATTTTATTTTCTTGATAAAGTATACATGTATTTACACTGAATTCTCCATTCTAGACCCGAACTTACACAACTTTGTTCCGGCAGATCAGCGCCTCCTGCGAGTTTCTTAGCATATTGTTGTCTTTAGTTTTATTTCTGCATCGTTGATCAGTGTTTAACGCCTGTTTTTGCTACCGAGGAAACACAAGCGGTGGACATTGATGATACATGAGAATGAAATGGTAAATTGGAAAAGGATTTTTTAAATTTTTTTTTATTTAAAGGAAGAAAGCGTTCCAGCCCTATGTTTAGGGTACCTCCTCGGCATTGGCCATTTATGAGAACTGAGGAAAACCTGGAAAAAACCCCAGTCAGAAAGGATGCTCCTGGTGGGAATCGAACCCCAGAATTCCCGCTCACGAGTCCGCTCGTTAACGACCTTGCCCACCCGTGGTGGTTTTTCTGCATCGTAATATCCCTAAAAGACAGCCTTGAGTGTCCTATTATCAAAACATAACAAACCAATCAATATGAAACCAACAATATCATTGTTACAAGATATTTTCAGAGTTCAGCTTCCTCTTAAATATGAAAACATAAAAGGTGTATTTGAAGTTGCTTTTTTATGGAGTTAGCTTAGCAGCATAGCGAACAACAGTCGAGACACACAGAGAAACCAAAAAATGAGTGTGTTCACTTAAAACCCTGTCTGCACATACAAAGAGCCGATTTCGAGTTTTTTTACCCCATTTTCTTGCGCAAACTTTACCAACTTTTCAGACCTATACTGAAATACTTGTTAAAGCACTGAAATCCATTTTTTTGCTCTTTAGCACATTCTACATATAAATGGTTTATATAAGAAGGCAATTTTTTAAAGAAATTAAATTATAATCTGATATCATAAATGTTATTTTATTGGAATTATATATAAGCTTTTATTAATTTTTTGTAAATATATTGTTCTAAAATGAATATGAATGCTTAATAATAATGCTATTTTGAAATAGCAGTTATTTATCAGTGTATCATAGGTTTTGCGGATTCTCTTGTTAAGAATACTGAAGTAATTACCTGTTCATATGCTATGATCAGATGGTTAGATGATTCGAATTTTGCTTGCATAACGTAAGCTTTTCAAAAAATAAACGCAACCCAAATAAATAATTAACTAAATAATTTAAAGGGCCATAATTAAACTCTAGTCTGAAGAAGGTTATAACTAGCGTTTTCTACACTGGTAAACAGCATTCTGTTATAAGCACTGTTACTTGTTTATTTATTTTCACAATTATCGTATTTCTTTCATTAGCGCTAAATATATTTTTATTAATGATGCAAAAAATGCTAAAATCTGAAATATTGTAAATATTAAAAATTTGGTACTAACTTTATTAAATACGTGCATTACAAAATAAGTAGCACCTATTGTATAATATTTACTACATTAATTCTTAATTACTGGAAGGAGTAGCGTTTTATTAACATTAAAAGTAAACAATCATACTTATTTATTAGAGATAGCACAAAGATTATGTTCCTTAAACCGGGCTGTGAGTAAGTCTTTCTAGGATTTCCAAATCTGCAGTTTGCTGTCAGCAAAGAAGAGCATGTCGACGTGAATAATATTCCATAGACATTACTTTCTCTAAAACCAGACTTTTAACAAATCTACTGTGCAATAAGGTACTTGTGATTAGATAGTTTAACAGATGACATGATATTATGTTTCACCAGAAGTCTCTTTTATTGTTGGTCAGACTCAAAACTGAAGTTATTTTGTATGTGAATATGGTTCTCAATATCCGCGAAATGGGGAAAACTGTTAGAAATGTATACAATAATACCACATTCGAAATTGTCTACTTCAAACTGAAATTCAGTATGCTTTATTGTCATGGTATGTGATTTTTAAAGACATTTGTACATCAGATATACTATTGCCAGACCATCTACAGAAATATGAGGAAAGAGATATCTTTTATTACTGAGTCGGTAGTTGACTTTGAAACACACCCCATTTCTTGGTATCAACTATCTACTATTTAGGAGCATATGAATTGCATAAATGTTTCTGGCGACCACTTTAAAATGCGCACTTATGACAATATTAATTAAAATATGTTGTATTAACAAAGTATCAAAAATAGATGGTTTTCGGGAAATCGCTCTGCAGTCATTGTATAGCCGAGATTTCATTAGGCAAGCGAATTCGGGTGGCAGCACTGACCGCACCCGAGAACATAGTATTGTGTTCATTAAACCACTAAGGCAAGCACACACCTTAAAGTCTACATTTTAGCAACAGTGGGCGGATTACTTGTTAAAAACTGGTAGAAATGTCAGAACTTTCACCTGGGCGGTGCACATCACCCGATTGTGGAGAAACTTGCCCATGACCCTTATATCGAGCTCATGCACACAGTATCATTCGAAAGCAATACCTCCTGCATATCGAGATATCGAGTTATGATAATCCATGTCTGCTAATAATAAAAAATGTTCATTCTTATAAAACCAACTTTTTATTTAAACACCCCTATGAAAATAAAAAATACTATACGTAAAGGATATTCAAGCCATTGGAGCACTTGGAACTTTATAATGTACAGAAATCAATGTTTTAGCTGCTGGAATGGAAAACGGATCCGATCAAGGTCAGATTTAAAAGTATACTCATCCGTACGCTAACCTCTTTTACGTCAATTGCTAAGTGTACTAATCAGCTATTAACTCTAAGTACATGTTTACATACTTCCGCTGATCTTGCAGTATGATCCAGCTTCTTGAAAGGTCTGCTTGATCTGCTCCAATAAGGATGCAAATGTCATTAGTTTGTTCAATGTGTGTAACCTCATTACATCATCCTGGCTGATACAGTTCGTACGGTAAGATTTCATTTAACTATGATCTATTATCAGGCAAGCAATTTAGGTTTCACTATCTACGTGCTAAAAAAAATTAAAAAGCTTACATATCAGAAAAATTACAACGTTAAACATTTATTACAGAGGATAAAATGCATAAAGCATGGTTGCTCTAATTTACTTATTTGTCACTATTATGGAATTTTAATAAATTTTAAAATCAACACATTTAATATTAAAACGATATCACTTATTGTTAATCTATGTTTATGACACTAATACAATAGGAATCGTAAATAAATAGTGCAGAAGAGCTTTAAGCTGAAGCAAATGTAACACATTTACCATTAACAGTTATCTCTGATCATTATGATCCAAACTTTTAACAGATGACACTAATCCTAATCACAGAATTAGAAGTAGTCCATATTCTCACTAGTGCAATGCATCTAGTTCATCTTTCAGTGAAATTAACTATTAGTAACAACAGTGTAAACATACTTTTTATTTTTCACCATTTGATTCATAAATAATAAAATGATAGAAGCTTTATACCACATAGCAAAAGGTTAAAATAAAAATACTGCTTTGGAAAGTAGAGAAAAAAAAAACCGTTGTGAGATATTACACAGTGAACTTGTGCTTCATTACAAAGGAGGAAGAAGAAAATGAGTGACTCTCCAGATTCTGGGAATAAGCATCGTTTTAGGATTTAAGATGTGTAAATCATGCGTTGAAATCTCTGAACAAGAATGCATTTGTTTCATTTTTATAGTGGTTCATGTTACACATTTAGGATTATTTAGCGTAAAAACACAGAAAATAAAGATATCTTCTCTAATTTAGCTTTCAAACACAAGGCAGTGAAATTTACGGACCCTTCTAAACTTTACAACAATACATCTATTGATATGGATATAAATATTTTCTCAGCCATAAGTAACTTCCTGACTTTTTTGAGTAATTTAAATCCCAAGAACGAATCTGGATAAAAAGAAAAGTAAATTTTGATGAATAGCCATACAGCAGTTTAACTTTCACATTATATATCTAATAGACTTGCGATAGAGGTACATTAAAAACTTTAAAATAAAACGTCAACCAAACGCATACAACTGAAATGTACAGCATATGGTTGCATAATGTTTATATTGTATAACATAATTATAAAATAAATACTTTTTATACTCGTAATGCTAAAATTATATAGAATTTAACAAAATCCAAGATTGGAAAGGTAGAATCAGAGTTAGGAAAGTAGGGTCACAGTGGAGATTCGAACCACGGATCTTCAGCCTTCTGTGCTGACGCTGTAACCAAATGAGCTACCTAGTCTTCCTCCAATCACGGAACAGCGACTCTCCCTCTTCTGATTCTACAAAACCCGGAGACCTCCCTAAGGTTTTTCTACTGTCCTTAAGAGGCGCTCGTAATGCTATGAGTACTTTTGATCCAGGCTTCTAGTTTAACCACCAGCTTTAAAGGGATTAATGTAAACATAAAATTGTTCTTTCAACTAACTGTGTGTAGGACATTAAATGGAAAGGAAGAACAGGCGTGAAAAGAATAGAAACAGATTTGAAAGATTATTAGTTCGGTTTTGTTCAGTTGGTTAGAGCATCAGCACGAAAGGCAGAAGATCCGAGGTTCAAATCCCGACCGTGAACCGTGAATATTCCTATATGTAATATCCAAAATGTAGTTTCAAAGAAACACACATTTCACAAGATATTTTGTATAACTGTATGTCTTTCAAAGACGAGCAACGTCACTGTTAACCCTTAGGAAGGCAGTCCATGTTTAGAAGAATAATGTTCATCTCCGGTATCGCATGTTGAGCGCTTGAATATATTTTTTTAATTAACTTACAAACGAGGTAGGTTCCATAAGCTCCCGACCTTCTTGCGTTTAGAGGTAAGAGAAAGAAAATCAACCGGCCACTTTTCAACGTAGTTTTTGTGTATTTGAACACACTTTTTACATCTTTAAATTAGCATTATCTGTGATCTTGAAAAAAAAGTCTTAACGTTTGCCTGCAAAGACTCCTAAAATGGCTTCTTTCACCTCGTTGTTATCATTAAAGTTTCTTTCTCGAGATTTTTCTTCGATTTCGAGAAAAGATGAAACCGCTGTAAAGTAGATGGTTCCAATTCGCTGCACCCGTAGTTCTTAATAGCATCCTTTTCAAGCTGGGCACTTTTCACCGATGCCTTGCCTTGCAGAAGGCTCAGCAACCACGTCTCTTTCTCTGCTTCCCGCTAGTTATGTAGAAACCTGCAGTCTCTATCTTTGAAGTGAACTATAAGGATAGTTGCAATCCTCGTGCCTTGCTCTTAAACTAAACAACTCTACCTCCCCAGGTTTACGCCATGGTAGAAGATCACAGTTTCATCTCCTGTCACAATTGATTCCCGAACTTCCTTCCTCTTTAACACATAATCAAAAAAGTTCACAGCAGTCTATTCAATATTGTTTTTGAACTGACTAGAGAAGTCATAGTGCACATTTTACACCAACTTTTTCGTGTAGAGATGTGCTTGCAGAATCCTAAAGGCGACTGTTTTTTAAAGATAATCGTTCAGTGCCCCTTCTTGAACAAGACAGCACCTCGAGTCGGGTCACACATCTTCAATGTTTTTCGTCATAAACGAAAATGTTTAACCTATTATTTTACAGTTGAATTTGAAGTGAAAGCTTCACCATATACTCCATGTTTTTAATGTCTGTGGAGTAAATTCATTCCTTGGGGGGGTTATTACAGCGCAGTACTCAGTTTTCTACCCAGTTCACGCTCCTCTAGTTACAGTTATTGGGCTGCAACTCGATCAAGACGGAACTTATGAAGACTACCTCGTACTTACAAAAAGTTAACAGCAAGCACAAGATGTTTAAACGTAATAATAAAAGAAATATTGAAAACTGAAGACACGAATTGCAACATGTCAGATAACTACCAATCCTCCTCGATAAAGGAGCTAAGCAACGATGAACTCAATTCAGGTAGAACCCTCAATCTTTTCAGTTTCCCTATTTTTGATCGTTTATGTTTTTACTCATGTAATTTATATGTATACGACTCGTGCCTTATACGTACAAATTAACTGTCCTTCATTACAAAATCCGAGTTTAGCTGCATAATAATAAAATGTAACAATTTCCTATGGATTGCTAGTATTTTCAAATTTTCAGAAATATGCTGTTTGTAAAATATTTTTTCTTAGTGTAAACTTATTTTTCAGCGTAGCCTTCAATACCCTTTGAGTGTACTTGTGTTTTGATCGGTCATAATAATTATGCACTTCAGAAAGTATTACTAAAATGACGTTTTGAGCCCCTCCCCCCATAGACTGCAAGGAAAAATGTTAGAAACAAATTAAAAATAAAAGGAAAGGAACTTGTTTTGTAATGGTTTGGTCTAATCAAAATAAGTGGATTTCTTTTATGAAGAAGGATTTATAAAATATGTGACGTAAGAGTGTAACACAGAAAAAAAAATATATAGAAAAATCATAAGTGCGTGATTTAGCATTTACAGAATGAGAAGAAAATGCACCATTATTGCCCTGACAATTTTTTATAAATACAATTTTTTAAGATCTGTGTGAAGCTTTCATCTGTGCCTATATTGCATTCAGTTAGCACAATAATTAGAGTTTATGGAACAATATAGTCTTAATGCCTCTACATTAAAAAATATTAAATTGATCATTGTAAAGGAAAGACAGTTGAAACAAGAGAAAAATTGCAGCGGAAAAATCTGAGTGCGGACGAGGCGAATGACGCCTCAATTCTCTAGATCGTTTTGAAACCAATGTAATGGTACACATAATACATGTTTAAAAACTATGATGATCTTTAGAGGGTTACTCTTTCAACAATCTACAAGTTTCTTATACAGTTTGTCTTTGATCTGTCTAAATGGAGTGAAATATCTTTCCAATGTGGAAATAGTGCTTGCAAAGTCAATCCTAATGGTCTAGGGCTAACTATATTTGCCTCGTAGACCCAACATTGCGAGTTCAACTTTCGGCGTAAAAATTCTAAGCATGGCTTCCTTCGGAAGGGAAGTAAAGCCATGGATGCCTGTCGTGCATTTACGGCACGTAACAGAACTTCTAGTTTGAAAGAAGGGGCATCTGAACATTGTTACATGCCCTAAATTGAGTGGGACGCTGATGACGTGAAATGTTAAAGAGCGTCTGTAAATAAAGCAAATCAACAAAGTGCTTGTAAAATGCAAGTTTTTTCTGAATCTATTGGAGGCTGAAAATTTAAAGGTTGTTTATGAAAGCTTTGAGTATAACTTAGAAAGGGTTTTTTTTTAAATGTATGCTTTCATTAGAGAATATTTTTCTATTAAATGAATTCTTAATAAATAATAAATATTACTTTATCAAAAATGTCCATTAAATTAAGAACAAATGTTTGCTAAATATATCCTGAAAATGTGAAGCATATTGGTGCATTAGATTTTGAAAAAGTTGCATTTTGTATAAAAAAAGAAAATTTTTAGAAATCACGCAATAAAGGATAGAATAATTTCAGAATAATCCATCTCGAAAGCATGGAGCATGTTGTTCTTTTGCAAACTCCTAACTAGAATAACGAAAAACATGTTATAAAGATACTGCATGTATTTGGAGGTTTGCCGCATCATTAGTTCCAAAGATCATCAAAATGTATCTTATTAGCATGTATTTTGGGACTAGGTTTTGCCACTAGTTTTAACAATTCCAAACCAAGACATCCCATGCAGAATATACTTGTTAAATTTTTAACACATTTATTAATTGCAGAAACAATACAGCATTAAAAAGATGAAAGTCCATAGATTTTAATATGTAAAAAAGTAAGCATTGAAAATCTCATCATATTTACCCTTTCCGGAGCCTTTGCGTTCGTATATCTTGAAGGCACCCTTGGGGTCTCTTGCTATTTTTACAAACATTTACTACAATGAATATTTTAAGACAGTGAAATTTTTCATTTACATTTTTAAGGTCTTGAGGCCCATCTATTGATAACATTAATATCAGACGCTGAAAGAAAGGGCAGGCCATTTAAAAGAGGCGGTACAAAGTAATACTTCCTAGACTTATTCTCAAGAGATCAAGAACAGCTAATCGTGTGGCATTTGCTGAAATACTCTTGCATCTTTCATTAATATTCTGCCAAATTTCCACAGTCGCCAGCAGATTCTGTGAGCTTTTATCGCCTGTGAACGAGGCGCTGTATCTCGACCTTGCAAAATTCCTTGATATCATCGCAAACACTTTTTTTCATTTCGTCGTCGTCAGCATAATAGCAATCGTGCAGTTCATCTGTCAAATGCGAGAAATATCTGAGGTGCCATATCGGACTTTAAGCGGGATAAGAATGAACAGCTCATTCCAGTCTTGTAGTCATTCCTTTGTTTCTGTACTGCAGTCGCTAGCCAGTAACTTCAAGATTTGTCAATGTTACTTTACCCGGCCCGAACGTATTCACCCATCTTCTGACTGTACTATGTCAATGGTAATGTAATCATGCATATTTTTAAGTCCAGTGTGGATCTCAATTTAATTAATTTCTTCCACTGTGACCACACGATTATTTGTTTTTATGTGGGTATCTGATACATTTGCTATTTTGAAAAGCTATTGCTCAGCATTCTCGCGACATCTCACATTGTCAATTGGTAAGATGAAGCTTTAGACACATCTAGAGGCCATTTAGTTCATATAACGTCAATCTAGAATGTCAGGTTTGAAAGGCAAAGGAAAATTTTGGTTTCTTCTAGTTGCAAAAAACACGAGGTTAATTTATTCGATACTATTGAAATGAAGGACATTTTTATGAATAGTTTGAAAGTTCAGTAGCTAAAAGAGTAATGCAATAATTAAATCAAATACGGAAAAAATGAATAAAAGGGGAATCAAAAGGCTGCGTTCATTAGCAGATATTTTACTGGGAAATAAGTTTAATAATGAGGAATTAAAGACATATTTATAAGCAAGGATCATTATTTTATTTGACGATCTTGTTGCTTTTTAGATATAGAACGTTTTTAAATGTTAAGTCTAATCACTAATCGCCAGTAATTTGTCTTTGAATAGTTACACATGTTAATTGTATACATTGCATGTAATTACTAAAATAAATAAACATGAAAAAAGAACATAAAATATAATGCTTTTGTCTAAAATAGAGTTGTAGCTGTAGAATTGTTTCAATAAATTAAACTCGTCTTTTATATAATATTAAGATCTTTTTCATAAACTTAAGAGAATATTTTATCGTAAATCTACACTTGTTACATACATACTACATATATACATCTGCAAATGTTAGCACCATAAAATCTTGGTTCTGTTTATATCTTATATGGAGTACCGTTATTAGTGACTCTGTGTTTTTAAGAACATTCACAATTTCTCTTTTAAATTTAATGATATTGCCATTCCATTCAAAACTTGGTTTAAATGTTCAATGTACCTTTAACAAAATGAAAGAATAATTATAACTAAAACTGGTTTCATGCGCACGTTAGTTCGGCATCATACTTAATAGAGTGTGTTTCGCAAAAGTGTTCGCATGTAAATTCACATGATACGGCAATTCCAACCTATACCCGCAAATCTAAAATACCGAAAGCACGGCTAGATAGTCCAGCAGCATTTCTCACATGCAATTGCGAACAACTACTATACCTCATATATACTGCACTCTGTTCTAGGTCTGCAACACTTGCGATCTGGTAATACCATGCTGAAGGTCGTTGGAGCCTCCTGGTTCCAGACCAGGGTCAGCACGTGCATCCTAGGAACCGTGGCTGCTCTTGGAATTTTGGCCATTATTCTAGGAGAGTTGAATTAGTAAGTTTATTTGATGTCTTCCTCACTACTCTATACTGACTGTAATACGAACAGCTGCGATTCTCTACCAGCTTTATAGAAGTTAAAATAAATTCTCCCCAGCGATTGATAGCTCTGTAGACACTGCAAATAAGGGACTTTTTCCTTGCTCAAAGTGGTATGAACAAAAATTTGAGGGCGGAAAAGGTTTCTTCGAAACATTTCTATGTAATCGTAGGCATATAATATATATAATACTGCTTTAAAGAACAGTTAGTCGTACGGAAAGAAGAAAACCCCCGGTGCTCCAGTTTGAAATGGCAGCGGAGAAAGCCGAGCTCAGCCTAGGTGTAATATGGCTTCAGCAGACAAAAGCGAATAATTACTTACACATCGGCCTGTTAGCTCAGATCGTTGGAGTGTCATGTTCATAATTAGAAGGTGATGGTTTCGATTCCTTCCGAGACAAAATTTTTCTCTCTTGTAATCATAATTTTCCTAATAGAAATAAAACAAATGTTATTTTTAGGTAGGACAACAATATGTATGAATGGTGTTTAGCGCCCGTTTTTACTACAGAGGTACCACAGGCGGTGGACACAGGTGATGAATGAAATGAAATGATATATTGGGAAAGGATTTTATGGAAGGAATCGTTCCAGGCCTAAGTTTAGGGTACCTCCCCGGCATTTGCCATTTATGAGGACTGAGGAAAACCTGGAAAAAACCTCAATCAGGAAGGACGGTCCTGGCGGTATTCGAACCCAGACTTCCCGCTCACGAGTCCGAGACTTAACGACCTCGGCCACCCATGGCGGTGGTAAGACAACGAATAGGTTAAAACTTATACATGCAAAACTTTTTAGAGATGTTACTTTTTAAGGAGTACAAAGCAGACGTTGCAATTTTACATTAGGTTAGCTTAGATTACATTAAGCTGCATGTAAAATTTAGTGTTCAAAGCGAATGCATTTTTCATTTTAATTGCGGCTCCAGTCCCGCTACTTCAGCTGCCATTACGGAACTGCAGCATTCGGCTTTCTAGGTTTAACAAAAAGTAATATATGCAAAATTTAGTGTTGGCATAGTGCTGTCTGTAACTTAGCCTGCAGAGGGGCATTCGTTTGTTTGTACGGGCAATTTAAAGAAAGACGTGTCCCAGTGCTATGAGGAGCATACAAGAGGTTCGCAAGTGTCCTTGGTACTGAGAGCGATCGTTAAACAAATTTACAAAATTTTGACAACAATGCAATTATCGTACATATACATACTCCGCCAGGTTCAAACCAACATGTTCTGAACCTGTCGATGTGAAATCTAATTCCGATATCTTTGAACAACTGTATTATATTTCAAAGATACGAGACTAAATTGCCAATTGAATCTGACATCCACGTAGTCTTACTAGTTGATATGCCTCAAAGAAAGATATAAACCATTAATCACTTGATTAGGAACAAAGTATTGTCAATCACTACCGTTAGCTAGGTGCTTGGAGAGTGACAAATGTGTTTGGAAGAGCTGTCACTTGGTATATAATGTATATTGCACAAGCACATTTCCAAAACACTTTAAATGTTTTACTATAGTAAGTATTAATGCGACACCGTGGACATATTGCGAATGAAAGGAGACTAGATCCGCATGCTTCGGTAGCTTACCTATCGGAGCTATATTGTAACTTGAGTATAACCTCCCAATCCTTGAGTTATCGTTGCCCCAACCGATACAAAGCTTCCATTCAACGATAATCCAACTTCCATTCTGCCAATACATGCTTAGTTACAGTTTATTTCGTAAGGTAGCAACAATGTTGCTCTGTTCGTAGTAATTTAATATTTCGATGGTAGATAACAAAAGTGTAAATTATGTATACAGACTCTGCACACAAACTTTTAACAATTCAAAATGTTAGAGAATTGATTTATTTGTTGTTCACTTAGCCAAGTTGTTGCCATTTGACAACAATAGCAACAATATATGTATGTCATGATGTGAGTAGAATGGTGAGAGGTCCATAATTCTCCAAATCATATCCATTTACAAAATACAAGAACTGCTGTAATAAATGTACCTGGATAAAGCTTGTTCTAACACTGTAGCAGCAATAGTGGCGGCGGTAGTACACTTTTATATTGGCAGGTTTAAACTACAACAATCTAAGTATTTGTATTGTTGTTGTTGATTTATTTATGAACGCTCTTTAACATCTCAGGTCATCAGCGTCTCATTCAATTCAGGGCGTGAAACGGCCGACAAATTTTGCTCAGAAGCCTCTTCTTTCAGGCTTGAGGTTTTTTTCGTGCCGTAAATGTACGACACGGGACCCACGGCTTTACTTCCCTTCCGAAGGAAGCTACACTTAGGATTTTTACACCCGAAAAAAATCCATCCATCCTGGCCGGGTTTGAATCCGCGATCTTGGGTTTAGAAGGCAAGTATGGTTACCACTACACCACCAGGACCGATTTAACTTTGTATGTATACATAACACACATGCATAGAAACATATATACAAGTACAAACACACTGGTATACTTGTATTACACATTTTCTACGAATAATTTTATATACATATATACAAACATGAATAGTACCTTACCCTGAGTCCTCTTCACTTTATTCAACCCCTTCCCAATTCCCCTCTCTTCTCTATAGCCATTTACTTTCACTGTCGGGTCTTCGCTAGAAATATGCCCGATTTGTGTGTGTATCTCTCATGCACCAACATTTCCAGGCAGATGTCAAACTTCCATAGAAATTCAGAAATTGCTCTGAATTGTAGTAAATGCTCTTTTCTGAAAAGATCTGCTTCCTTGCATTCTGTCAGAATACGCCTCCAGGTATCGCATTCTCCGTACAGAGGCAAATTCTTTCACCGAAAGCATTAACTATTTTATTTTCTTTCCAAGCCCCTAATCTGAGCCATGCAAGGCCACTTCTTTGTTCTCTCCCACAGACATCTAGATAATATCTCCCCCCCCCCGTCACCTGATCTATTTGAACCTCCAGATTAAACGATACCTTTTCTATGCATTGAGTCTCATATTTGCCTACCAGTATCTCGAAAACGTCTTTTAACTATCTTCCAGCTATTGCGCGTAATGGCCTCTCCCCTAAACCAAATATATTTCAGTTCAATTTTGTTTAAACCGTTCTTTATTTTTTATGCCAACCCATATCCCACCCTTCCCTTATTTGCTCCCACAGACAAACTGCTCGAACAAGTGCTTGATCCCCCCGTATTGTACTTAACCAGTACTTAACTGTTCTATTTTTCAATTTACACTTTCGTTAACGATACCAAACTCTTTAAGAACTCCGCTGTTTGCTGTTCCTCTTCCTACTTTAGAGTCCGTTTTTAGAAACTGTGTTTGTACCTGACTGAGTTCCTCGGTGTTTTCCCACCTTCAAATTTGATCCTGTACACCATCTTCATTATTGTCAGCGATGTTTCCGGTATTTGTACTAAAATCTTTATGCTTCTATATTTTTAATTGTGCACTTGCATTTTGTGTTGCCTACGTGTTTTGCCAAACTCCCTTTCATAGCTAAAGTATGTAAATTGCTACACATTTTCTAACGCCTGATCTGCATACTCCCACCTCTCTTTCCTGCTGTACACCGCACCATTCTTGAACGTCATTGTTTTAGTCTTCTCATTAACTGCCATTCCCCATTATTGACAATACTCCTCTAGCAATGTATTTCCCTTTGCAGACCGTCAATTGTTGTGGATATTAATATTAGATAATGCGTGTTAAGGAGAGCTGATACGGGTATTCCTCCTATATTCGGAGCAGCAGGTTCTGCAACACACATTTTCTCCGGTATGTCATCTACATATTGAAAAGGAGGGTCACAGGATACACCTTGCCTCACTTTTCTTTGTGTTATTACGCTTTTTGAAATTTTAACACGACCATATATTACACAAAACTATACGTTACTATATATTGTGGCGGGTTTTAAATAAGTTTGTTGAATTGGTTGTTTTAATGTTTGGTGATGAAATATTAATTTTGATTTAGATTGGAGTAAATCTGATGTTTGCATGCTGTAGAATATAGACTGCCACTGTTTCCATGTCTTTGCAGAACACTTTCTGCTGCCGCTATCGAAGATCTCTTCTTCTCAAGGTAGCTGTAATCGTTTTAAGGCTTTCCTGGAGAGTTTCCAGGGGAGGAAGAAGATACGGATTAAGGCTTCACATAATAACAATAATGTTCATACTTCACTGCGAATTTTATTTGTCGCTTTCCTTTCGCGACACTTCTGTACCATTTGCAAGGAAATGTGAAATTTTGAGATAATTTGTTCCTAACGACGTAAATCACAAGTTCTCTCGATGCTCGCAAATATAATTGTTACGTTTATTAATTGTATGGGATTAAATCTGGATGTCCCGTTACAATATTTATTCTAATACCTTGATCATTTTACTGTAACTGCTTTGGTTAGTAATTTACTTTACAATGCTTGCCTTTCCACGGAACCAAAATATTTTTCGAAAATCTACGAAGGCACAAATTAGTTTTCTCTCGTTTTCTGTGTTTGTTTCACTCTCAGTGGTCTAAAACAAAAATATTTTCGACCGTGCTGTATCCTATCCTAAACTCGCTTGGAATGTTGACAGTCTATTGTGTTTTACTATCCATTGCCTAATTCACTCGTATAAAATTTTGCAATAAATGTTTCCCATACTCCCTCCTCTTATAATTATCCTGCACTTTGGGGCTTTCTTTTTTAAAGATTGGACACACAATTTCAATTGCTTATACCTCTGGATATACCGCCGCCCCCCCCCCCATGAAAACGTCATTCATTATCTTCATATCTGTAACCCTTCTTAAATAGCTCTGACGGCAGTCCGTCGAGCCCAGATGCTCTACTCTGGCTGTACAACCGCACATCTACTATGATCTTGACCTACGGCATTCGTTTTTTTCATGACGTAATCGGCTTTCCGTTTTTATTCCGGAGTTAATAAAATACCAAGATTTTAACGTATTGGAGGATTTTATTTTAGCCTCTGGTTTATTTAAAAGAATTGAATTCTCACAGCTTGGTACTACGGGTCATGTTTTTTGCAATCGTTATCACTGTACTGTTATTGAGTGTCTACTGATTTCTCGTCCTTATTCATGTAAACGTTGCCATCTTCCATCTTCTCAGCGTACCTCAAGCTCCGAGAGATTAAATCTCTTTCTTTTACTGCTCGACCTCTTCTTAAGGTAACCGTCGAGAACAGTCTTTTAAAGGTGAACCTGCTCTAGCAAGCTCGTTTTACTGTACACCACATTTTAACTGATTTTCACCAGCTGGTACCTCTTCGGCCTTCCTTGCGTCTGACCTTCGCACTTGTTAATGCTCTGACGAATAATATGGGCGTTGTTGAGCGTATGCTAATTTTTATTCGACTGTGTAATCTTTGGAGCAATGTATGAATGTTTAGAGGTATTTCCTATGTTTTTATGACTATTAGTATTATGGGTGATCTCACCTTTTTGTTTCTGGCGCTCATAATATTTTATTTATTGTAATCTTGTATGGCCTTTTCAACACGTAACGTAATCTTAAAATCTACCCATGAAACGAAAGAAAAATTTTGAATTTTGACCAATCACAGCCGGATATCGCAGTGAAATTGTCGGGAAAAAAATATCAAATCCGTTTTATCACGCGATGTGCATTTGTTTTGTAGTCAATGTGCCCAACTCTTTACCTCCACTATATAATTCCTGAGCACGCATCACTGATCACTTCTATGTATTTTCAGTAATTGTAACTTGAACTTAATGTGTATCCACTGAAACAATTATTTTTGCGTATTCAGCCAAACAGTCTGAAATAATTTTATAAATTATGTAAAAAGTATCTGCCTAAGCAACCATAAATCTTAATAAACACATTCAGAATGGTAAAATATTTTCTGCTTTGTTTTTCATAGCTGGTATTAGTAAATCTAAAGGTAGCGACTGTAATAGTCGATTTCGTCTATTTCATTCTTACGGTTTCTGAATAGGTAGGTATCCATAAGTAAATATAAAATTTTACAATTGTTAATAATCCGTACGCGAATTTCAAATACATATAACTTTTATTCTTATTCTATTCATGATATAGTTCCAAACCCGTATTTGGCCCTTCTCTATTGGCATTACTGACTCGACATTCGTCTGTTACTAGATGGCTTGGAAAGCTTAAATATTCATAATACAAATGTACAAATATTACAATATTGTAAGCCAAGTTTACGGGAATTATATTTATATTCTTATTTAATTCATAAAATAGTCTAATAAATATCATTCCAGGGTCTGAGATTGCCGATAAATTCACGAACGTAGTGATATTACTTGTGATAATTTCACACCCTAACCATAGTTTCACTATTTGCACTCAAAACTATTATGCTAGTCAAGGATAAAAGAGAATTTAACATGCTCACTAAAGACTATGATACAAGAAGAGCAAACGATTATCATAGGGGGAGCATGAACAAACTCAAACCATAGGGACCATAGATATAAAATAGAAGCTATATTATGTAATAAATTACCATTGTTAATTCCACAGACTTGAAATTTAAATCTGTTCTAAAACTATTCCTAATAGAGAAATACTTGTATAATATTGCTGAACTTAATGAATATGAGTGTATATACGAGTATGTAATATGACTATAACTTGATCACAGTGTAAATAACCTGTACTATTGTATTAAACTGATTATATAGAATCATGCCAATGTCAGATGTTCTTGTAAGAGTCTATTGACTCCAATAAATTATTATTATTATTATTATTATTATTATTATTATTATTATTATTATTATTATTATAACCTGCTAAAATTGTCCAACTTGTCTCTACGGGGCAGTCCGAATTATTAAAATATAAAAATAGGAACATTTTCACTCATATTCCTGCAATATAAAGAAATGTCTTAAGGCTAGGAATAACCTAGCTTTAGATACTTCCTCATATTGGATAAAAAAAAACGAATGTCAGAAGTGATCCTAGATTTTTAATCTATGACATTAAGAAAAATAAGAAAACTATACATTCAAAAACTCTCTTTAGCATCAGCTAGCTGCATAGCTTCTAGAACATATTATAACTTATATCTAAGGTAAATATATCGGTCAGAATAATAAATGGGTCTCTCCGAAACAAAGTTGTTTGTATTCTAGGGTGAGGCTGTTTTTTTAATAGTGTTTAACGCCCGTTTTTACTACAGAGGCACTACAGTCGGTGGACACTGTTGATACAGGAGATGAAATGATATATTGGGATAGGATTTTTTTTAAGGAAGAAAACGTTCCAGGCCTAAGTTTAGGGTAGCTCCCGGCATTTGCCATATATGAGGACTGAGGAAAACCTGAAAAAAAAAAACCTCAGTCTGGGAGGACGAATTCTGGTGGGATTCGAACCCCAGACCTCCATCTCAAGAGTCCGACCTCGACCACACGCGGCGGGGGAGGGGGAGGCTGTGCACTATATAAAATAATATTTACTGACAGTGAATACTTGTAAGGAGATGCATTTAAAAATAAAAAAAACGGAAATATGTGATTAAATAAGACTGACTAACTTGCCACTGCAGCGCTTATGACATGGAAAATAAAACTAATGCCAAGTATTCGACCGGTGCAGCGGGCCTTGCTCAAGTGCGAAAGAGTGACAAAGTTCCAGCTTGAGGTACTGCGTTATCCGCTCGTCCGTCACACTCGATTGTAATGAATTTGTAGCTACCATGCACATTCGTTGATGAGAACTCCAGGTGTAGCGTTTTGCCTGTTTCATTTGATATTCAATACAAATTGAATATAAAATTAGTTCAGTTGCATGTACATTTTAGCGAATTCCGAAGGAAGAAGAAATGAAGATATTGCGAAAGGCAACATATAAAATCTGCTTATTTTTCACCTATTTTATTTTTATATGTTAATTTTTATAAGAAGGAATGTAAGCTATTGCATTCTACTAATGGAAAGAGTTTAACTATTTTATATCCAAATATGCATTGACCGTACCTACTAGGCACCTACAATTAAAAAAATGGAAAATATGCATAAGGGTTAATGAACTACACCGAAATGATTTCAGAGAGTGTAGAGATGTCTGTCATATGTATAAGCAATTTGAGGCAATGTATGGTGTTATATATTTTTGCATCAGATGGTCGTTAAGACGGTGTTATAGCCAAGCCGGGTGAAAAAAGTGATTTAGAATGTCTTTAAATCTGCCTTGCGAACATAGAAATATCGATTTTCCGCAGTTCGTTATCAGCGTTTTCAAGATTTAGTGCCATAAAAGTCCATCAAATCTCGAATAATCATTTGACAGTGCGACATTGAACATCTATTCAGTGCCTTCCTGCATTATGCAGCCTACTCTAGAGGTAGCTCTTAACTGCTTGTGTGGCGTAAAGCATAACGCAAAACTGGTGTTCCACATGCCGCGAATTCAATTCTTGCCATGCCGTTATTTATAAATATGAAGTGCTGCGATATGCATATTAAAGAATTATGAAAGAAATGTAGGTGATCTTTGAATATACGATACCCCAACTCATTAGGATTACCCATAATTCTACCTTTTGTAAGCAAGGGTTGTAATTATATGAAATGGTATGTTAGGATTTAAGTGTATAAAATGAAACGTCATCTTAAACCGTAGGCTAAAAGGTGTATAATTAGACCCTGGTTAGAACACCGGCTCCCTGACTGGGTTTTTTTTTTCCAGGTTTTCCTCAGTCTTCATAACTGGCAAATGCCGGGGAGGTACCTAAACTTAGGCCTGGAACGCTTCCTTCCTTAAAAAAAAAATCTTTCCCCAATATATCATTTCATGTTATGTATCATCAGTGTCCAACGCCTGTGGTGCCTTAGTAGTAAAAACGGGCGTTAAACACTACTCACACCCACACCGGGGGGGAGTGATGTTAGAGACTCAAACTCAAAAACAAATGACTACCTAGCTAATGTCATAACCACAGTGCCAGAGTGAAACGTTATCGTGTGTTATACTATCATCAGCTTTAGAAACGTGTACCATAGCTTCGAAATTTGGACAGATAAGTCATGTTTTCTATCTCAAATTACTTATATATACAACATCTCTGTACTCTGAAATTATTTCCGTGTATTCATTAACATCCTTCATATCTATATATGTGTACTAATTGTTATATTTAAAATTAATGTTTTTTTTATTTGCTTTTATTTTGTTAAAGAAATTTGTATGTTGATGAGTAAATACTACAACAACATTCATTCATATACGTGTTTTATGTGGGTGCGTGTGTGCAATTTTTATTTTTCTGAACGAAATTTGGTGTATAACCATCAAGTAACAAACGAATTATCCAGTTAATTAAACAGTAAAATTGGACCATTGGGGCGGGGTTTAACGTAAAGCGAAAATTGAAAAATCGCTCTATCGGCCGCAATTTTACATTTTTTAAAGGAAACTTTGCATATACCATTGAAATAAAATACGAAACGAAATTCAGTGAAATGGAACTATTTGGAGGGGGGGGGATTTACCTGAAACCCAACATTAAAAAATCGCTCTAGCGGCACCAATATTTGCTTCTTCACAACAAAATTCGAAATATACAATTTAAATGAAATAAAAAAAAATAATAATTTCCGAAAATTAGGGAAATTGGACCATTAGAAGTAGGGGTATACTTGAAAACCGAAATTTGAAAAGCGCTCTTGCGTTTAATTTTCTTTATATTGTTTTAAAATAAAAGGATCAATTCATTCAGCATATAAACTGTATTTATAACGATGCATATTTTTTTATATTTAGCAAAAGTATAACCGTGAATGTGAAATATTAATCTAATACATATTTTAGAATTATAATTTGTTTGTAAGACCGCTCTGTAATAATTTTCAGAAAATATTTTCGTTACATATTTTTACTACAATAGCAGTTAGACTAAATTTCAAAGCCAATGAAATTCTAAGTAACTTTCGATTGTTTTTATTTGCTTTGTGCATTGTAATTGCTTTTATTTTATTATATTAATAAGAAGAAATATGCACCAGTGTGCATAGAGAAGTAATGTTCTTCGGTTCTTTTTTGTTTTATTGAAACATATGAACATTATCTTAAATACGCAATGTAACTCGAAAATTTGTTATTTTTCTCTATTTTATGTTATTTCTCTCTATTTTAGAGGATATAAAGAAGATAACAAGGCTCAGTTCATAATCATGGTTAGATTTAAAAATGTTTAAAAATACCCACATGGTATAAGTTTTGTCTATCAGTGGTCATTTTATTTAATTAATTAATATCCATTCATTATTATGGTTTGATCTCATTAATAATAGTAATGATGATTCTAAAAATGTGGTTCCTCTTTTGTAATACTTACAAGTTGCAACTAATTTTGTTCCCTTAATACTACACAGTAATGCCATAATTTGTTTCATTAATTAATAAGTCCTAATTTGGATTTATGTTCATTTTGATTAAAAGTTATTCAACTCAGTGAAGAATTTGCTCAGTTTATGTAGCTCCTGAGTGATAGACTTTTCATTAGTTTCATGACATTTAGCCATATACTTGGACAAGCAACAAAATAGGGAATTGTTTTCGAAGTGGGCATCGGCTACGCTGGTTCTGTGATTCAATTGATTTAATGATCATGAACTGTTCCAAAAGATGTACAGGTATTTTCTTAAAAGATAGTACACCAGTAAAGTAAACAGCATGGAATCCTACAGCCAGCGTTCCTTAAACCTGTAGTAGCATTTAAACCATGTTTTGATGTCCAGATATCTTTCCATAGTTATGATGACTCTGAATGAAGCGATGACATTCGTCATTCCTGTTGTAATATATATTTATCTTCCTCCTTGTCCTATTTATCCTTCTAAGCTTGGAAATTCAGCTCGATATCCAAATAGTGCCAAAACAACAAAGTATTGAATGTTATTTAAAACTGATACAAATGCAGCATACAAATACTCAGAAACATCCTAATCCTTGAAATAACAATACTATCAATTAGATATGCCCTTAAAAATTAAAAAAAAACTCAAACATTTATTAATATTGCTTTTCAAAGAGGCACTTTGAACACCACCACTATTCATAATACTGCAACTAACTGGAATATTTATATATATAAATGAAACATGTTTGTATTTAGGTACAGAAAGTAATTATTAAATATATATATCTTTTAAATTCAGTTTCATTTGTAATGCAATATAATTATGTATTTATATTTTTCAGTAAAGAAAATGATGGTGTTTACTGTGCATCTGTGTACTGGAGTAAAACTGCTGGATTCAACATTGACTTCTGGGGACAAGGAAATATTCTAGAGGAAATACCTCAGGGAGCAGCACGAGCTTACTATAAACAAGAAATTGCTTCCAAAGGGTGAGAAAGGCTATTTGAAAAACTTAAGTAATCATTTGTCAGTGAAGAAGTTACTTTTTATTAAATGTATTTTATTGTGTTTATGTTTATACAGTATTTGTAAGTATATATGAATGTGGAGAATATCCTAAAGGTTTAAGAACAGGCAACATACAAGGGAAATGACTTATAAATAACAAAAATTAGACTCTTGAAAACATATGGAGGCCCAATAAACTTTTAAGAAATATAACAGTACACAACAAAGTCTGAAACATATTTTCTTTGCAAAATTAAGGGTTCACAAACAATACTTTTAAATGTTCACATTGTCTCTTTTAATTTTTGATAGGATTTGCAGTTCTAAATTTTGCTTGCAATTGGTTCTGGAACCTTTATAACAAAAAAAAAATTATAATAAATTTAAGAGAAGATAAGAGGAAAAAAGAAAAGGTGAGCCAATTTATTTATGTTTAAGCATAATTTATTTTGATAGACTGCCAGGAAATATAGTATCTTCTGCAGTAATCATCTGCAATTTGTAAAACATAGTTAGTGAATGTAATACAATGCATTTACTTCATCCTTTTGAATACGATACAGAAGACATTATAATTATTAATTAAATGTGTATACAAATTTATAAAAATAATATATATATATATAAATAATACATATTTCTAAAAGAACCATAGTGTAGATATTCATTTAAAATTTTCAGTAATTTTCAGACTAAACTTCTTAATATAAAAGCCATGAAAGATCATAAAGCCTAGCTTATCCTATTTCATTTACTCTGCCCAAGTATACCTTACAGAGGCTGTGTCATGATTATTATAACAATTTGTAAATAAATACACAGTAAATTGTACTTATGAAGCTGTAGACAATAGGGTGGTAATATATCCTATAAGAATGTGTTCACACTAATTCTACTTATAAAACATTAGAACATATTTCAGGGGCAATTGCTCCTGGATTTGGTGGCTGGTTCAGGATGCTTCTGTGGTTCAAGTAGAAATTTACTTAATTCATACATGGGTGGAATATCAAAATTCATTAAGTTTTTCCCATATTTTATAACGAAACATTTTTCCCAAGTAGATAGCTCTATAGGTTGTGAAGTTCTTTCAGCAGCTGAGTCGCTGGTTTAATTTCATGATTTTGGATCTAAAAGTGAGCTGCTATTTATCATTTTGTTTATTCCTAAAGTGTTCCTTTCTCTGAATTTCTAAATTTCTCTTTGTTATTCTGATATGTCTTTGGTTACAACATGCACATTTGATTTTGTAAATTCATTTCTGTTCTGTTGGTATGGAGTCTTTTTAATGTGGAACCTAATAAATTTTTGATATATTTGTTGTTTGTGGTTAACTTTTTGACATGTTCTTTGAATATCCTATTGAATTTGTTGTGAAACTTTTGAATTTGTATCTTTCCTTGATGTTCTCCAATGTGGAAATCTCTCTTATAGATATATGTCTTTTAAATTTATTAATAAATTTTATTACTGTATCTTTGTTGAAACCATTGATTATTGCGGTATTAATTATTTTTGGTGCTCCATTTTGTATTCTGTTTCTGTTAATTATTTTGTGTGCCAAGCTATAGAACAAAGCATATTTATGTAGGATAGGGTTATAAATATTATTTTTGTTTGTAATTTTCTATGTGTGTCTCTTTTCTATGGATTCCAAAGTTTAATCTGTCTTCATTTCCATGGTAAATTATATAGATTTATATTGTAAATTAAAGAGTTTCAGAGCACTGATTGAAATCACCACCTAAAAGAAGGAGAAAAAATATTAGTTAAAATGAAATGCAGCAACATTTTAGATACTTAATCTAAAAAATTGAAAAAAAAAAAAAAAATAAATACAGAAGTACATTAAAACAGCTAAATGATAAACCAATTATATATATATAAAGGCATATAAAGGAAACAAAATAGCCCTTTTTGGACAAAAAGTTATTATATAAATAGAGTAGAAAGTTTGTTAAAAAGGGAAGATTATAAACTATCAAAAAGAATCCTCACAGTAGTTGCAAGAAGATTTAACCGAAACACTGAAGGAAGTTAAAATATATCCACGGCTGAAAAACTGAGAATAATACTATCTAAACTTTATGCACTTCCTAAAATCTATAAAAATGATCACATGAGACAAATAATTAACAATATCAATTCACCATATACAAAATAACAAGAAGTTAATTTATAATTTCAACTCCTTTAAAAGATATCAAAGCTTAGCATAAAAAATTAATTTGATTTAGTTGAAAAACTTCAAAATAGCAGAATTGCAAAAGGAGATGTAATGGTGTCTTTTGGTATAAAAGTCTTAATCCTGAGCAAACAAACCAATAGAGAATCTTATGCAAGCGTTAGGAAATGTCTAACCTCCTTAAATTTGCAAACAGAAGAGATAGAAGACATATATAAAACTTACGAACATATGTATTCAACAAAAATTCTTTAACAATAAGTTTCTGGTCTAGATGGAAAATATCCAGTCTCAATTTCTTGCAGATTTATTCATGAACTCCTTTGAAAAACATATCACCAAAGCTTTGCCATTAATTTTCTAGACATAGTTATGTGAATGACATATTTGCAACGATACCAAAAATACATTGAATAGATGCTCTGAAACTCATTAATTTACATCATAAATTTATATAGTTTACCAAATGGGTGGCTCCCATTCTTGTATTTAACAATTATGAGAAATGAAGACAGACTGAACTTTGGAATCTATAGAAAAGAGGCACACATAGAAAATTACATAAAAAAGAGGAGCTATAATCCCACCCCACATAAATATGTAGTATTCTACAGCTTGGCACACAGACTAATTAATGTCCCACTGATAGAAACAGAACACAAAATAGAGTACCAACAGATAATTAATACAGCATAAATAATAGTTTCAACAAAGATAAAGTAATAAAAATTACTAATAAATTTAAAAGATAAAAATCTATAAGAGAGATTTCCACATTGAAGAACATCAAGGAAAGATACAAATTCAGAAGTTTCATGTATCATCAACTTTCCATAAAAATTCAATAGGACCTTCAAAGAACATGGCATAAAGTTAGCCCTAAAGAACAAATATTATATAAAAAAATTATTAGGTTCCACAGTAAAAGATGCCATATCAATATAACAAAAATTGAAATTTACAAAATCAACTGTGCAGATTTTAACCAACAATACAAAGAAACACCAGAAAATTTAGAAATTTGGAGAAAGGAACACTTTAGGAAAAAAACAAACTGATAAATTAGCAGTGGCAGCTCACTTTTAGATCCAAAACTGTGAAAATAAACCAGAGGCTAAGCTACTGTCAACCGAATAGATCTCTCTACTTGGGAAAAAAATTTACATTATAAAATATAGGAAAAACTTGATGAATTTTGATGTTCCACTCATGGATGACTTGGTAAGTTCCTACTTGAACCATCAGAGACCACTACAGAAGTACCTTGGGATACGCTACCAAATCGAGTTTTCGGTCAATAGTGATGATGGGAACAATTGCCCCCAAAACATGTCTAATATTTTATAAGTAAATGGAGTTAATGTGATCATATTTAATACATTCTTAATAGAATAAATGATACACATTAATAGAAATGATACATATAAACATCACATACTTCTAAAACCATTATGTACCTATATATTCTATGAATAGATCTATAAATACATTTTTAGACTAATTATCTTACATTAAAAAAAGTATTAAAGAAGAAGTCAATGCTTAATATACTGGGGAATAAACTTATACTATTCATTTACTGTGCCCAGTCATATTCTTTTACTTCCCATTCAAATTTCTCCATATTATAAAATATATTTTACATACAACTTTATGGACTTAATTTTTTTTGTTAGTTTGATTTATTGATTTAAATCGTTCAGGCAATTTATTGTACAATTGTTTTCCCATACTATTTAATGGATTGTTATTCATTGTTTTCCTAAGTATTATTCTTAAATAATCTTCTTTATTCCTTAAATTGTATGAATTTATATTAAAGTTTTGGTGATTCCATAATCATATAAATATATTTTATACTTTCATATATTCATGCAACAGTTAAAAGGTTCAATTTCTTAAATATGAATTTGCATGAGTATCAATTTTTTCTAATTTTTCTATTATCCTAATAGCCTTTTTTTTTATTTAAATATTTTCAGTATCTATATACTATGCTGTCATATTTCCCATAATGTTATCCCACATTTTTTATGTGTGAATATATCAATGTATAATGTTATTGTGTTATCATCCATTATTTGTCTTAATTATTTCATTATATATATATATATATATATATATATATATATATAAATTAACACTAATAATAAAAGTAGATAAAGATAAAACACAGAGAAAGAGTCACACTTGAAATTGCTATATTTCGAACTACTGCGAGTTCTTCAATGGCAAGAAGCTAGACCTTTTCTTCAATGGCAAGAAGCTAGACAAGTGAAGGTGATAAAAAGTAAATATTGAGTATCGAAGGTAACGTTATGCATGGAAACAGATGAAACTAGGTATGAGAGTGTGGGAAGAAAAAAAAAAACTAATATGTAAGATTTAAACCAGGTGGTATACGCACTTTATGTAAAAATATAGCAGCCATTTCTCTATCTCTGAGTAAAATTTCACAGCATTGTGTAGGTAAAGCATCAATAAGAGTTTGACTAAAAGCATCATCAAAATCCTTACAGTGAGATAAGGCATGTTGGGCAACCGGCAAGGGAGACTTGGTTTTAACAGAACGTCTATGATTGTTCATGCGTAGCGAAACAAACAACTCTCGAGCACCTCCTCATATCCCATCCACAGATTTCAGTTTGCCATCTTGCTTATCTGGTCCTCACTCGCAATGCGTTTAGTTTTGATAATAAACATTATCTACAAATTAAAGGTACTGTGATGGGCACCAGAATGGCACCTTCTTATGCCAATCTTTTTATGGCTCGCTTAGAGGAGGAATTTCTTAAGTCAGAACCTTTGGCACCATTATTATGGTTGAGATATATTGATGATATATTTGTGCTTTGGACTCATGGCTCAGAATCTCTCGAGCAGTTCCTTACTAATCTTAACTCCAAGTTTTCAGTTAAGTTCACTTCTTCTGTCTCTCCCAATGCTGCTACTTTCCTAGACATTGATATTTCTTTATGCAATGGCTCTTTCCTTATGTCTGTGCACATTAAGCCTACCAATTTACAACAATATCTTCATTTTGATAGTTGTCATCCATTGCATATCAAAAGATCTATTCCTTTTTCTCTTTCAATCCGTGGTCATCGTCTTTGTAACAACTTTTCATCTCTTGACAAGTATATTAAAAACCTTACTCAAAAGTTCCAAAACCAAAATTATCCTTCCGCTCTTTTAAAATCCCGTATAATCCCATCACACAAAACTTTCCAATGCAAACCTAAAACCTCTAATAAGAACTTCATCAACCTTGTTACCACTTATGTGCCTGGAATTGAAAGCATCAGACCTATTTTGAAAGAATGTCACGATACTTTGTTAATGTATCCATCTTTAAATGATTTTTCTAAAATTGTACCCCGCCTTACTTTCAGAACACCCCCTAACCTTAAAAGTATATTTCGCCGTAACCTATCCTCTCTGAATTTACCACGTCCCTTTGCTGGCTCGTATCCTTGCCAACGTCCTAAATGTAAAACCTGTGCACTAATTATGCCGTGCAAATCATTCCATAGCCCTAATTTATCCAAGGAATTCAACATTTCTTCATTTGCTACCTATTCTTCCAAGAATGTCGTATATATGTTATCTTGTAAGCTTTGTAAAGCATTTTATATTGGTTTAACTTCTACTGTTGTTTCGCTACGCATGAACAATCATAGACGTTCTGTTAAAACGAAGTCTCCCTTGCCGGTTGCCCAACATGCCTTATCTCACTGTAAGGATTTTGATGATGCTTTTAGTCTAACTCTTATTGATGCTTTACCTACACAATGCTGTGAAAGTTTACTCAGAGATAGAGAAATGGCTGCTATATTTTTACATAAAGCGCGTATACCACCTGGTTTAAATCTTACATATTAGTTTTTTTTCTTCCCACACTCTCATATCTAGTTTTATCTGTTTCCATGCATAACGTTACCTTCGATACTCAATATTTACTTTTATCACCTTCACTTGTCTAGCTTCTTGCCATTGAAGAAAAGGTCTAGCTTCTTGCCATTGAAGAACTAGCAGTAGTTCGAAATATAGCAATTTCAAGTGTGACTCTTTCTCTGTTTTATCTTTATCTACTTTTATTATTAGTGTTAATTTGTTACATTGTTAATAGTGTTTCTTTATTTTTATGTTTCATTAATATATATATATAATACATATATTATATATGTATAGTTTTTATAATAGCATTATGTGTAGCTGCCAATTTATGTGTTTGTCAGTTATTGTTCCTAAGAAATTTGTATTTTATGTCTCTGAGATAATTTCATCTATCTTAAGTTTAATGCTATTTGCACAGTAATTTTTAATTAAAATTTCATCCATTTTTTTCTTAAATTTAATGTCATATCTAGATCCAAAAAAAATATTGATTTATAGCTTTTAAATATTATTTGCTTTATTTTCTGTTGCTTCTGCCATATGTACTCTAATAATTATTGTAGTGTCATCTACATAACCAATTGCTATCTAGCCATTTCTCTGCATTATTTTAGACAGGTTTTTAAATATACCAGAAACACAATGGGTCTAGTTTTGAATCATCAGAATTCCTTGATGAATGAGCTGAAAATTAGAATCATGAGATGGTTTTCATCAAATTTTCATGAATTTTCACAAGGAATATTTTACAAGTCATAATATATATTGCTTTGTCCTTCTCTCATCATGTTTTTATTCTGAGAACTGCCAAGCTAAATGAAAACATGAAAAGTTTTTCTTTGCTTTAGTATCTGTTGCATACCTCTTATCAAATTCTATTTGGAGTCCAACTATGATTTTATGCAATCATAATGAATGGTCAGAAGAATTTGCTAATGAGAAGTAATTTAAACAGATGGGCTGTCCTGGAGATACAAACAAATCCAGATTATCCAGATTGGGTCCAGGCCTTTGCTGCAGGTTTACTGGAGGGTTCCCTCACCTGGCAACTAATATACTGGCATTGGTTCAACACTGTACATGATGTATGTAATGATCGGCAACAGTTCTGTGAGCATGTTCGTCAACTTCTTGAGCAGAATAGTGAATTCATAGAAATCAAAGCAGAGCAGCTTGGTGATAGGGATCCATTCTGGCATCAGGTAAGACATTAAATAGCAAAAAAAATTAAGATATTACCTTGTTTTATATGTGTTTTCTTTTATGTAACTTTGTTATATTCTTTCAGTTACATTCTATATACATATTTCTATTTTGAATTCCTGTAATCATTTACATTATTTCATAGACTATCTTCATTTCTCTATCAAGGTAAGTCATTTGATGTACATATATTTATGTATATAAAATAAAAATAACTAGAAAAGCAAAAAAGAATAAAGCACTAACAAAAAGTCACAGATTAGTAATCCCTATATTCCGAACTACTTGAGTTCTTTTATGTCTTGATTTTCCTTCTTGCCATAGAAGAATTCAAGCAGTTGGAAATATAGCAATTACTAATTTGTGACTTTTTCTTAGTGTTAATCCTTTTTTGCTTTTCTAGTTATTATTGTTATTTTAGTTACATTGTTAATAATGTTACATTAGCAATGTAAAGATACATTTTCTATGAGTAGACTGTTTCTCAGTGTTAAAATTAAAGGAAAAATATAAGTATATTAAATCATGAGTGGGCACACTGAGCAAATCTTGAGTTATATTATGCTTGCAAGGCATCGCAGCAAAGGATTGAAGTGCATTAGCAATCAATGACATTATGTTACAATAACTCTGGATTGCTGTCTGCCACTTAGTAGCAAAGTGATGTAGGTTACAAACCTCTAGTTTAGCTTGGAATTGCCTACCTCTTTATTAAATAATATACTAAACTTTGTTTACACTTCAGCAATTAATACTCAACTTTAACAACATTTCACACTACACAACTAAAAACATGAACCGTACTGTCTGAAACTGACACCTAGAAAGACTGTTTTTAAAAAATGATGAAGCAGTGATGCACTGTCAACCTAATGGATGTTTAGTCTCTATAATAATCAAAAAATACAAATCGCAGATTTAGAGTAATACATGAAGCTCTAGCTATACAAGAAACAAAACTTTAATTTGATGTCATTGTTATATTATAAGAGGAAAAAAGAAAGAAACAAATATAAAATACATATTTGAACTTAGAGGCAAAAAGTGGTACATTTTGCAGGATATCTAAGGAAAAAAGGACTTTTGTTTATTGTTTGCATGTCTTCACATTCCACAGGTCAGTTCATTTAAAAATAAAGAGCTATACTGTGAAAATCAATATGCATGGCCAACCTTACATATTTATAATTTCCATGAAGAACCATTTTCTTCACTTCTAACATCCCAAATGTTCAACTAGCACAGCAGCCACAAACCTAATACATATAAATATAAACAATAATCATAAGAAAGAAACCACTTTGGATAAGCATTGTCTATGAATCTTCAGCCTTCTGTACAGATGCTCTAATCAACTAATATGCCCTCCTCTGAGCATGTAAATATGAATTTCTCTTATTTGATCCTATATATCTACCTCCCTTTATCCACTTTGAGAGATTTGTTCCTTATGAGGCAACTTGAAATGCTGTTGCTCAAACATTTTCTTATGAAATTAGATTAGCTTAATTTTATTATCTTATCACCATAATTTTTCAAGTCTGATTTTTCCATTTCCAATTTATATCCTACATGCCATAAGTGTGATAAAACAATTTCTATACTAAATTAATTCCTATACAATTGATGGCTAAACTAAAAGCCTGAGCCATAAATACTCATAGCATATGAGTCACCTCTTAAGGAATAAATCTGCCATAGCAGAGAAACCTAAGAGAGGTCTCCAGTGTTTATAGAATCAGATGAGAGAGATTTGTAATTTCGTCCTTGGAGGAGGGCACAGTAACTCAGTTGGTTAGTCAGCCCATAAGACTGAAGATCCATGGTTTGAAATTGACCATGACCTGAACTTTTCAAGTTTGATTTTTCATAGACTAGTGTGAAAAAACAATATCTATATTTAATTATTATCTTTTGTAAAAATCATCAGAATACTTTTGATTTTGGGAATAACAGTTACCAGAAGTTCTTTATTAATTTTCTACATTTCCACTATATCTTTTGCTTTCTGAACATTTTAACTGTTCATACTGATGCCATAAATATTCAATGTGATGAAAGAAGTTAATTGATAAAGTACAGACAATCTAGTTAATGCTTAAACTTTCCTCTAATTGATATTTAGCTTTTCAGTGAAAATAAAAAGTTGGGGAAAAAACCCTCACCAGGGCAATTTGTTTCAATCGAGGATCATTAGTGGAATCAGATCATAAACTAAGTAAATATTCTATTACTTTAGTCAGAGCAGTGGATAGTCTTTTCTTTTATAAAAAGCCTTCCATTAGATATTATATCTGGATAGTAAATCTTGCACTTGCTTTCATAGCACTCTTCTGCATCATTAAAAGATTACATTCTTATTTTTAATATAAGCCTATAAAAGGCATAGGCATTGAAGCCTTGTATGCTGCCAATGTGTCTCATTAACATAGGCAAAATAAATATAATCAAACATATGTTATAGGATCCAAAATGGTATCTACATGACCCTTTTTGATTGCTTATTTATGTAGAAGTTTTGCATGCAGTTAATTTTAATATAATTTTTGCATGAAAGTCCATAAACTTTCTGCAGGGACTACATGTAAGTCATGCTTTTAATCAGGTCTTCTGCTGCCAATCTCTCACACCCACTCAATTAATTTAAATTTAAGATTATTTTTGAAGAAATTTTCAAATTTATTTAATAACTTATGTACACTTTAGGTGAGACTGTTCTATATGCAACTATATGGTGTAGAGACTGGTTGGCAGCGAGGTATAGAGCGAGGGCGTCAAGAATTAGAGATTTCTCACATAGATTTTCTGTAAGTAAGATTACATCCTATAAGAATTAGTAAGTTCATAATTTTAAAAATGTTTTCTATGATTTTATTGTAATAATTCTATATAGATTCTTTATTAGCTGTTTATTCAAATTTTGGGAATGGTATCAATGTCTGTTATTTTAAATAATTAGATTTTCTTTAACTTATGCTGCTGCCAAACTAAAATAATGAATGGTTCTTGTTAGATCTTTCTTTGTAAGATTACATACTATTGTAGACTTGTAATGAATATTGTATATCAGACATATGATAGTACTTCATGTAATACCAACTTAATTCTTATATTTGCCTCAGTGAGATCCATATTATTCTTTTATTCCAGCATAAATTTCATAACATACATTAAATTGCCTTTACTCAGCCTCTTAATTTTAATGTACAACTTTAAATAATTACAATAACCCATTTAAGAATGCTGTACTCAAGCTACAATTTAAATTGTTTTTTTATCCTAGCATTTATGTTCATAAGCATTCTTGACAGCCAGTTTGATGTGTATGGAGCAAAGTTGTGTTTATTCTGCAGGAATTACATACATATATTTTGGCCAAGAAATACTATAAGAACCAACCAGGGGATCTCCATGTTATACATGCTGGCTGCTGTATGATGTTACAACATGAAGTAGCAGAGCAGAAAAAAAAATGCATGCACACAAACATGATAAAAATTAAAAATAAAGTAACCCCTGGAACAATGCATTCAAAATAACAGAACTAGAGAGGCAGAAATAGATAAAACACTCAACAGCCACAAGATATAGTGAACATTGTGTGGCTGTTTATATGTTTTATCTATTTCTGCTTCTGTAGATTTTGTGCTTTATATATATTTACAATTAAAATTACTATGCTCATTCTATGAGTGCTGATTATAAAACTTTTATCAAGTAACTGCATAAATGAAGGAATTAATAAAGAATTTATGAAGGAATTAATGTGCACAGTACATAAAATGCAAACATGCTAAACACTATGTGAAGTCATAGGCTTCCGCTGCCAGTGTCTATGTTAAGTTACTTTTGGTAACATACTTTTTTTCATTCTGCTTGGTAATTACATTACAGCATCTTTAGAGAATGCAAACTCTATTTTTACAATTAAAGATTGTTAAATATTTATTATATAGATAATTACTTTGTATATATCAATATAAACATGCAGCATATTTTAGCATTTTATATTCATATTTAATACTTTTAGAATTACTTTACTGTGAATTAAAAGCACAAGTTGAACAGTTGCATTATTTTATAATGGATGAATTTGTGGTAAAATATTGTAATTGTAGCTGTGTGAAAATTGAGAAATCAAAATAATTTAATGTTTTGTGATGAAAATACAAAATTTAATTTGATGTGAAATGAGTGCCTGTGTGTTTTTATTTACATAAATTTTACATAAAAAAGCATTTTTCATAATATTTATTGTTTCTTGAAAAATTTTACTAAACACAAGGAAAATTAACTCTAAAATGTTTGAAATTCTGTTAATGGCTATTAGATATTGTTTATGATTCAATTTATCCCCTTTTAAGTTGCTTACTAACTAATAATTTGTTTGGATTATTATTTCTATCTATTCTATTTAATTTAATGTGAAATGAGTGCCTGTGTGTTTTTATTTACATAAATTTTACATAAAAAAGCATTTTTCATAATATTTATTGTTTCTTGAAAAATTTTACTAAACACAAGGAAAATTAACTCTAAAAAGTTTGAAATTCTGTTAATGGCTATTAGATATTGTTTTTGATTCAATTTATCCCCCTTTTAAGTTGCTTACTAACTAATAATTTGTTTGGATTATTATTTCTATCCATGTTTAAAAGATAAATAATTTGTTTTAATTGCTGTATTTACCTAAGTGTAAAACTCACTCGAATTCTCGCTTCCAAAAATCTTAAAATAGCAGATTAAAGAATACCCTTGCACCCGTTCGAAGTTAATCTTTTTACGTTGCATAGTATTCGGCCTCCTGCCGGAGAAAAGATCGCTACGTAAGAATGGCCCTATAGGCAGCTGAAAATAAAATGACGATATCTAATAAGAACGCCGTAATATGCAGTCTCAACGATGGCTTTAATTAAAATGCAATCATTAAAGATAGTAAAGGTAGTAGCAGTAAGGGGTAAAGAATCTCGTGAGCATTCACCAGTACTGCGATTTAAAATGAACAATCGCGATTCGAAAGATGTGGTTCTACAAGCTCACAGTTTCCAACAGGTCCTAAATAGACTCTATGATGCAAGATTTAAATGAATGGTTATAAATGAAGCAGAGGCCAAACAACTGTACCGTGTACGGTCGGAAGAAAAATGTATGCCTGGGAAACGAAAATTCGTAAGTGGCATCAAATGAAAGAGAAGTTAAAGAACGGTTATTCATGGCTCAAATCTTTCAGCGGACTTAAGAATGGAAGGCTTCATGAATTTCAGCAACAAGTTGTTCAATATGTGCGAGAGAAATGAAATTATGTTTTCTCAGTAATGGAGATTATGAATGAGAAGGCATTTGAGTTGAAGCGGTAATTTTCCCAAAAAGGCAGAGTGACATTCAAAGCGAGTAAGGAATAGTACGTGAGAATGATGAAGAGGCAGGACTTTCGTTGCGACGCTAGCAGTCTTCCCTCAGCATATGCTGAAAAACTTGTTGCATTTAAGCTTCATACCATAAAACTCAGAAAAGAACATTACTATTTAGTCAGTTCAGTCGGCAAAGCCAGTCAAACGCCCGTCTATTTTGATATGTCTTCCAATAGTACTGTTTGACGCAAAGGGCGCGAAAAGCGTCTTAATTAAAATCACTGCCAATGGGAAGGTAAGAATTATGGTCATGCCCCATGCCCTAACCTACGCCGAAAACTATTCCGATATGTGATACTGTTGTCTTCAGATGCCAGGGAAAAGGATGGATGACGAATGATCTGATACTAGATTGGTTAAAAGTTGTTTGGAATCGAATATCAGGTCATTGCTTAGCAAGAGGAACATGTTGGTGCTGGATTCTTTTAGTGGATACAGCATTCAAGAAGTAAAGGACCTGGTCTCAAAACTCAACTCAGACCTTGCTACCTTCCTGCCAGTATGATGGCACAACTTCAAGTAATAGATGTTGTAAACAAGTCATTCAAGGATAATCTGCAGCATTCTATAATAGACTGACTTCTTCAAGGGGACCATGCCTTTCTCCAGATGGTTAACTGAAGAAGCCATCAATAATTATCCTGAGAGAATGTAACCTTACAGCTTGGAGGAGGATCCCTAGTGAAACTGTGTAATAGTGTTCAAAAAGTGTTGTAAATCCAATGGCATTGATGAGTCTGAAGACGACATCTTGTGGGAAGAGGATACAGATAAAGAAGGCAGCGCTAGTGAAGACATTGCTGAAGCAGCTGCTGCTGCTGCTGATGATGCTAAAGATTATGGTGGCATGCAATGTACCAGTAAGTGAATAAATAAATTTCTTAGAAAATCTTTTCAAAATAGAGGGTCATCTTATATTCAAGTAAATACAGTACTTTCATTCTAGCAAGATGTTCTATAAGGCAGCTATTTCCAGTCATTAATTTTAAATATGCTACTCTGATTTTTCTCAGTTTTATTATAACATCATTATGATTCTTTATATTTTCATGTATTTTTACTCCCATTTAACTTTTGTGTCACATTAGTTTTCAAATGTGGAATAATTAAGAAAATGTGTCAAGTCTTCATTACATTTGCTCAGGAAACATTGATTAACATAAAAGACCAGTCAAAAAACTTATAGTTACTAGCTTCTAATGAAAAATGGTATACATTTGGAAGACTACAAAAATGAATTTTATTCCGGTAATACATAGGTGTGTAATAATAATGCTGCAGATAATTCTTCGTGTTACGCCACAGTCTATTTGATGTGTGGTAAATGAGTTCAAATGTATATTTCTTACAGCAATGAGGTTGTGTTTGAAGTTTTACTTGCATTTTTAAGTGTTTGCAAGATTACTTCCTCCCCTGCTCTTTTTTGTTTTAATTGTGGTAGTGTATAGATCTTTAGTTAAAACTTCAAGAACAAAGTACACTAGGAATTAAAAAAGTGGTAGTTGCAGGTAGCAGCACTATTGTACTTTATTTATATGTTTAAAATGATGAGAGCAATTGCCTTTAAAATGTGTCTTACATTTTAACAGGTAATTGAAGTATAAGAGTGTTACTATTACTTACTGCTATTATCAAATGATATTTCAGTTGAGTTGTGTTGGGTTTAAATAGGGTAGACATGAAACTGCCCTCTACAGTGACCTTCCCAGATCTATTGTGCTTCCCTATTTAGTACCCCATCAATTTAGTAGTTTGCTGTTCATAATGAACTTAATCAAATTATGGATTGGAACAGGCGATAACTTTTCAAGTCTTGGGAAATATGCCCCAAAGGTGAGAGTCCATTGATAAGCTAAAGCATGACACTTGCATAGTAGATAAGTAACAGACCATTCTCCTGCTGACACTTCATGCAGGTTTATGAATTGTTCCAAACTTGTGCAGGTGTACTTTAAAGACACAGTGGCCTATAAAAAATCCTACCGTTCATGTGTTGTGTCAATTTAAATTATCTGTTTTTTATTAAGTCTTTATGTGAAAACTTTAGAGTGTCTATAAAGTTCCAGTAACTCATATGTTCCCTGAGTACCCAGTCCCTTATAGCCAGTTTGAATGTTCTTAAAGATAATACCAGCACTGGTTCAGCCTAAAATTTGGATATTGGTTCTTTTCTAGTAGCCTTGTCAGCTCTTTCATGACCTAGAATCTCTAGTATTCATACATGTCCTTGTATCCATTTCAATTGAACATCTTTATCTTCAGCCGTTATCCTGAGAGACTCATGGCATTCCAGGATCAGCTTTGACTTAACCAAGAAAATTTCAAGGATTTCAGGCTAGCTTTTCTACTAAAGAGCATAAGGATATATCTATCCTTCCTAATATTCAACCTAACACTAGCTAAGACAGCGAATATCCGAACCTGAAAGACTGTAGCATATTATCCCAGGCTAAATAAAAGGTTAGTGCCATTTTTAGCAACAGTTCCTGGCTTAGTTTTAACATAAGTGCAAAAATAGGCTAAATTTGGGAGGAAATTTAGCCTATCTTTGTCTTTTTACTCCAAAATTTAGCCTATCTTTAACTATATTTCCCTTTTACAACACAATTTAGCTTATCTTTGCCTTTCCCACCAAATTTAACTTACGTAACTTGCGTTTTGACTCCAAAATTTAACCTATCTTTGCCTATCTTTCCTTTTCCTCCCAAATTAAGCCTTACTTTGCATTTTTACTAAAAAGTTTAGCCTAACTTTGACTACCTTTCCCTACAAAACTTACCGTATTTTTGCCTGTTCCCACCAAATTTAGCTTATCTTTGCCTTTTTTACTGAAATATTTTACCTAATTTTGACTTTTTACTACAAAATTTAGCCCATCTTTCCTTTTTCCTAGCAAATTCAGCCTATCTTTGCCTCTTTCCCCCCAAATTTAGCCTATCATTGCCTTTTTACTCCAAAATTTAGCCCATCTTTTCCGTTTTCTCCCAGATTTAGCCTTTACTTTTTTACTCCAAAATATGGCCTATTTTCCCTTTTCCTCCCAAATTTAGCCTATCTGTTCCTTTTAACTCTATAATTTAGCCTAACTTTCCCTTTTCCTCCATAATTTAGCCTGTATTTCCCTTTTCCTCGATAATTTAATCTAGCATTGCCTTATTCCGGCAAAATATAGCCTAGCTTGTGTTATTCCGGCAAAATTTAGCCTATCTTAGCATGTTGCTAAATAATTTCACCAATCTGTACTTTTTTCGCAAAAATTATCTTATGTTTGCTTTATTACGGAAATTTTAGCCTATATTTGTTATTTTTCGGCAAATTTTGCGGGAATAGATAGGAGGATAGGCAAACATAAGCTCAATGTTCGAGAAAAAACAAAACAAAACAAAGATGAGCTAAATTTTGTAGGAAAAGGGAAAGGTAGGCTAAATTTTCGAGGAAAAAAACAAAGACGGCTAAAATTTGTAGGAAAATGGAAAGATAGGCTAAATATTGGAGTAAAAAGGCAAAGATAGGTTAAGTGTTGTAGGAAAAGGGAAAAATAAGCAAAGATACAGTAAATGTGAGAGGAAAAGGCAAAGATAGGCTAAATTTAGGGGTAAAAAAAAAGGCAAAGATAGGCTAAATTTAGGAGTAAAACGGCAAAGATAGGCTAAATTTGGGAGTAAAACGGCAAAGATAGGCTAAATTTGGGAGTAAAACGGCAAAGATAGGCTAAATTTGGGAGTAAAACGGCAAAGATAAGCCTATTTGGGAGTAAAACGGAAAGATAGGCAAACATAGGCTAAATTTCCTCCCAAATTTAGCCTATCTTTGCCTATCATTGCCTTTATACTCCAAAATTTAGTTTATCTTTCCCTTTTCCACCCAAATTTAGCCTATCTTTAACTATCTTTGCCTTTTAATCCAAAATTTGGCCGGAATAAGGCAAAGATAAGCTAAATTTTGAAGTAAAAGGGAAAGATAGGCCAAATTTTGGAAGAAAAGGGCAAAGATAGGCTACTAAAATGAACTACAACTTTTTTTAAAATTAACTTGTCCCTCCCCATTCACTGATTGATTTGATTTCTTTTTACGGAAGCTCTATAACATCACAGGTCTTCAGCGTCCCATTCAAGGCGTGTAACGGCCGACAAATTTTTTTAGCTCAGAAGCCTCTTCTTTCAGGCTTGATGTCATTTTTCGTGTCGTAAATATACGACACGGGAACCACGACTTTACTTCCCTTCCGAAGGAAGCCATAATTACGATTTTTACGCCCGAAAAATTTCATCGGTCCTGGCCGGGTTTGAACCTGCGATCTTGGGTTTAGAAGGCAAATATGGTTACCACTATACCACCAGGACCACTCCCTATTCACTGCACACTGGATATGTGATAGGGGATGTTTTGTCAAACAAAGCCTGAGATTCTAGAATGTCAGTCCTCATATTGAATAATTAACAAATTTCTTCATCCCAAGGAAGTATGAGATGATATAAATGTCCATCTTTGGATACATCCATTTGATGTTTAATAAGGCCAAGTGCCAAAAATGCCTCAGCTTTAACTCAAATGGGTAAGGGAATGAGTGGTATTAGCATTTTTTTTTTTGTTACAGAAAGGGTTGTACTAAATGCTCCCATTATTGCAATGCAGAACACTCTTTGCAACTTGCTAAGTTCTAATTTGCATTTACTTAATTTGGTTCTTGGGCACCACATAAGTGCCACATAACTAATGATATATTGCTTCACTGTCAAACTTCTGTTTGATTCGTCATTACACAAGGAGCTATTAGCATAGTTTCATAGATTATAAATTATTAACATTGTATACCTGTCTTTTTAATTATTATTATTAATTTTATTCTTTTCCCTCCCCATTTACCAGTTATCTTCTATTCTTTATTTGCTATTATGTGAGATAGGATGTAAAAATTGAGCCATAAACATTACAGTTTGCTTATTTCTCTTGGAACTGCTAACAATCTCTTCCAAAGGTATGTATGTAATTAAATACTAGTTTTTACTTTTATTTTGGCTTATACTGTTCCTCTCTTACTTGTTTTGTTTCATTTCAAATTATTGTTGAATTAATACCATATCATCTTGGTTCTACATTCATGTTTGAATTTCTTTTCTTATTATACTGTCATAAATGGTTGTATTCATGTTTTTTTTTTTTTTTGTAACTTTTAATATTATATCAGTGTTTTTTGGTTTAAAAATTCATCTCATATAAACCTACATGCAGTATTTATGTAAGATTATTTGCCACTCCTATCCCACTCAAAGAAACCAAAACTTTGTAAACTATTAGTTTAAACTTAGTTATTACAATAATACTTTGTAGAATCTTGTGATTTAAATATGTAATATTTCATTTTAGAATCCTTACAAGAGTGTGTTTTTTTTATATCATTAATATGCTGTTAACCTTTTTCTTATAATTCCATTTACTTCCCCCCCCCCCTTCTCCCTCTCTCACTCTCTTTTGCTCTCTCTCAGCAGTCTTAATTCTGGATTCTTCTCTTTTTAAAATGGTTTATTCTATGTGAAATCAGGACAACTTTTTTACTGTCTCATATTTAACAATTTAATATTAATTTTCCCATTATTTTTCATTTTTTAAATTGTTCATTTATGCATACAAGTTAGAAGTGTTTTCAAAAATATTCATAAACTTTTTAATTCTCATACCTAAATATATATGTAACTGTAGAATATCAGCTATATTCTTGTAGTTTGAGTTCTGCAAATTGTGCCTGTAAAAATTTATAATAATGTGCTATTTCTAAATAGTTTTAATTATTTCTGGTCTGAAAAAATTGCTGGTTAGTGTAAGAGATATATAAAGAGGATTATAATATTGATAATATAGCTATCAGTAAGTAGTTTTAAATTAAATAGCAAAGGATATTAATTATCTTTTAATCAATACTTTGTGACTAGTACTTTCTTTTTGATTTAATTTTCTACTGTAAATCCCTTTTTAGCAACTTTTATTACATGAATTTAAAAGGTTACTTCCATCAAAATACTTCCAGAAACTCTTTAGAATATTGTTCTTATTTCTTTACCATTTGTATGATATATTTTAAATATTAAACATTTTGCTTGCAGGTGGATGAACATGGTAAATGACTTTCCAGATTTGGAGAAAGGGTTCAACAGTACTACCTTTGAGTCTTCATTCACATATTCTGCAGCAGCTAGTTTTGCATCTGCTTTTGTCAAATTTCAACCAGAAACAAAGGAAATTTTTGTAGCTCACAATACAGGTGGATTGTAAGTAGCTTCCCTTTGTATAACATGAAAAATATTAATGACACTATACTAACTTTTTATTGTTGCTACATAGAGTTCATTTTATTCATTACATAATTGTCTATAACAGCAGCAGAAGAATGTGTATGTGGTAAATACAATCTGGCCAAAAAAAAAAAAAACCACACATATACAGACACTTATTACAAATATTTACATAAATGAGAGTGCATCATAAAATCTAAAGCAAACTATGAGATAGAATCAGGAATTGGATTGCAAATGTGAAGGGAAAATAATGAGACTGTTTACATGAAACCATCTCTTGTTACAAAAACTATTATATATATTATTCTATTTGGCTACAGATTTTGCCAGCATTTATTTTTGTGGGTTACTAAAGTGTACTTGAATGGTAAACTGCAAATATTGTAATATATTATTCTTAAATTACTATTATTCAAGCATTTTGTTGAATTCTGAGTTATTACAAAGAATTGTGAAATGTGGTACAAAGATATTGGCTGATGTTAATTAATAATTGTTTACATTTGAGGATAATGTTCTAGAGAATATTTTTGATAAAATATTGAATTCTAAAAAAATAAGAGAGATAAATAATGCTTCATTTAGCCAGATCTCATTGAAATATCTGAAAGAGCGTGCATGAAATTGAAGAGAAAAATCACAAATTAAATATTTTATTTTAGGAAAAATTATTTTAAAAAATGTTTGGTTTTATTCTTGTTTTGATAGTAATATCTGTAAAATGTCTCTCTTTTCCTCAAAAACCCACCAACTAAAATATTTGTGCTGAAGAGAGCACAAGGGAATTAAACATTGTTGGTTGACTGATTGTCATAGCAACCTGAATGCTCTTCAATTATATATGTTCAGCTCTTTCTGCTCTAGGTCTCACCATCCTGCAAGCAATTTAGCTTGTGTACTGTATCTTTCCCCTCTCAAACCAGATATAGATGTCTGGTTGCCATAGCAATCTGACTATGCAAGTTAATTATTATGACTTATTGAAATACATGTGATTAATAATTTATTTTGAAATTATGTTTTTCAAAATCTGAAAGATAAATTATACTTACTCAGTATCTGTTAAAAACACACAACTGTTTGTAAACATCATTATTGTACAATGCTTGCATTTTGCACGTTAAATTTTGTAAGCCTAAATTCAGGCTATTACTAGTATTTCCAATGTGAAGAGTGCTTATTGCTTGGTTAAATGAGTCAAACATATTGCTGAAAATGCATTCTATAAATTTGTTCCATAGTCAGCACTTACCAGAATAAATTTTAAGATTTATCATTCAGTTCAATTATGATAATTTCTTCAGTTTTTTTATCCAATATTATCAATTTTGGATTTACTGGATTATTTTACTGCATTCTCTTGTCTTCTCTCTACCCTCCTTATCATTATCTTTTCTTTCAAGTTAAATTACATTATAATAATTAGTAATATTTGTATACTTAAAACAATATCTTAGACTTCAAACATTATAAGATCTACATAATAAATGCATGCATATTTACAATAAAAAGTAACATTTGGATATAGTACAGAACTTGATCTAGAGTTTGTTCCTTCTTGCAAGTGTTATACTTGCAGGGTAAGCATCACCATACTATCAAAGTCTTGCTTGCTAACTTCATGTCTTTGTTACAGTTTTCTTTAACTATCATAGTTTCAAACCTTCATTAACCTATAGAGGCTTTCATGACCAGAGCCTTGAACTTTAACAAACTTTTCCAGGCTTTTTATCCATGGTCTGATGGTTAATTCATATTTTTAATGTAAAACATAAACAGAAACTGTCATTTGGGATAATGGGAAAAAATTGGCTATTACTGAACTTGTAACTAATCTGGAAGATTACCACATGGTTTATGAAAACAGTAGGATTCTTGCTTTTGACAGAAAATTACATGGGGAGACTATTGAAATACTTAAACATCCCAATGATATAAACAAGAGAGAAGAAGGTATGAAATATAAAAGAATTTGGATTCCTGCCCTTAAGAAGCATGTAGGAACTCCTGCTGTCACTCAATACCACAACGATCATGACCATGACTCTCTGCTTCCCATGTCATAGCCCCACTCTTAACCTCAGTTATTGGTGATGAAGTTTCACACTTAGAATCAGCAGCTGAGTGTCTAGTGGACATATCTGAAGAATTGAATATGAATTGACCATTAGACCATGGCCAAAAAACCTGGAAAATTTTGTTAAAATCTTCATAGCCTGTTTAAATTTAGTAAAAACATGGCAAAAACTAACATGTTTGCTGTGTGAAACTTACATGCCATATTTAAAAATTATATATGGAACTAAACACAGTGAAGCTAATCATTTGATTTAATTTTATGTCATCTAAACACTCTTAATGCTTCACTTACTTGTCATAAAATGTACATGTTTCGAAGACGAATGTAAGCATAATGCTAGTAGTTTTTGCTAACTAAAAACCAGTGTGCAAGTATTGTTATTTATTTAAGTTTTAAATTATTGCTTTTTAGGGGGGGGGTATTGGAAATGTCCTTTATAATAAGATGCAAGTTCAATGGAAGAAACTGACAAACTTTTTTTCATTTTGTACTTTAACTATGGGATGTTTTCCTCTTTATTATATAGGTGATGCAAAACTTTTAAATCAACTTGTTCCTTTTTACTACATTTTCTTCTAACCTAACTTTTGTTACACCATAGGAATTCTGCAAAGAATATTTTAAAAGCAAGGAAAGGGAATAAAAATCACAGTTTTAAACTTGCAGTCATTTTGGTGAAATTTTCATTGTCTTCTAAATGCAGCATAGGTCTTGGCATGGTTTCACAGTAGCAAGTAGAGTAATATCAACATGGCATGGCCTCACCCTTCACAGGATCACAATAGTGAGCATAATAATGTGGCAGTTGCACATTGCTGCACCTGTGGATAGTAGCTACAGTAAATTTACCTGCTGCTGCAGGGTAGATTCCATGAATCAGGACATTAACATTACTAAAACAATGGAATAATTATTTGGTTCTTCCAAATGGTCTTGCATAAAGCATTTTCTGATAATATATTTATGCCATCTGTTAACACATTTACAAACTAGCTATATCCCTGTTTATTTTACAACTAATATAGCCAGTGCTGGATAACCACTTTTGCTGGATAACTGGAAAATTATTTATAGATTATGTAAAGACATGCTGTATGAACATTTTTTCCAAGCAGAAACTGAGCATTTTTCATGTGAATTTTTGTAAATGAAATTTTGTAATACAAACTTTATTTTCAATATTTAATATTGAACATTCATCTGTTAGTTCACAACAAAAAACATAGGCACCTCTAAAATTGCTATACCAGATAACAATGACATGTTGTTGTTATTTATTGTCAATAGATTTGATACAAGTTTCTGACATTGTCAATTTATATTTATGATAAATTTGAAATTAATTCACCTTATAGATGTATTTATCAGTTATATAGACCTTGAGATTAAGCTTAAATCTAATTCTTTTATAGTGTATATAAAGTGGTAATTTGTTGTACAATATTAATCCTTTAATTTTAGGATCTTTTGTCTGATGATTTCAGGATTAGCATTAATATATCGTAATTAGCAATTATTCTTACTTTAACTGTGTCCTGCTATTATTCAACAGCTCCAACTTCTGTTTAAGTATATGAACATTTTTAATCCCTTCTGAGTAGGATATTTACAATATTCTTTATGGTTTCACTTACATGAGATTTACTCAAAATATGTTTCGTGGAACTTTTTCCACATCATCAGCTAAGTGGCTCAACAGCTGATGATGTAAAAAAAGTTCCACGAAATATCTGTCCTGAGTAAATCTCATGTAAGTGAAACCATAAAGAGTGTTCTAAATTTTCTGCTCAGAAGAGACTATTAATGGCTGTTTCACTGTGTTTGATTCCAAATTGAAATAATATTTAAAATAAAAACATTTTGCTTGCACTTCATTGAATTCATTATGCAGTAGTGGATTAATCCTCTTTAACTACTTTCAAAAGGTGCAGTGGTATGCTACTGTTACATTATCATGATACTGTGAAAGGTGAAGTTACACTTTGTTGGTATTACCGTGCTATGTGCAACCACTACATATTATATCTTTGGCACTATTAGAATACAATGAAAATTTCACCAAAATTCCTGCTTGTCTCATACTGCAATGTTCCTATCTCCTTTCTTTCTTTTCTTATTGAAACATATACCATTGTTTGGTATTACTGATATTTTAGGTGCCAGGTATCAGATGATCCTGTTCATCAGTGTTTAGTAACATAAGATTTACTCAAAGAAAATGAACATTCAAGCTCAAAATCTCCTCCAGAAGAACAGATTGATTCTACATTTTTTTCTCCCCAATTAAAGTTGAATTTCTAAATATGAAGAGTGTTCTTACATGATTGATCTGTTAAAAGTAGCAATGCAGCCATAAGTTTATTCTGGGAAGGCAATAGGACAGACATAATTACATGCATTAACTAAAAACTAAAAATGCAGCGTTTTAATTTACCACCATACTATACTATCATATACAGGAAAAATTTGATTTTGGAATTTGTTCCTTCCCTCTATCACTGTAGCTTTGTTGTTATTATTATTATTATTATTATTATTATTATTATTATTATTATTTGTTGTACGCTGTTTGTACTGTTCAACATTTCTTAATTCTTTCTGTTCCTAAATCTCATCATTCTTCTTATGCGCTTAGCACATCAATTGCTTATTAATAGTTACTACTCTGTGACAGTCCTCTCCTACTATGAGCGTATACTCTTATTTAATGCAACAAAATGGTTGTCTTTTTATTCCCAAATATATTATTAATATTTGTTTGTTACAGTTACCAGTCAATGCTTCGAGTGCTAAAATGTTATCAGTTTGGCTATCACTATACATCTGCATTAGAATCTAAGCTAGTGCCAGGACAGACGATCACATTTACTTCATATCCTGGTATTATATATTCTCATGATGATTTTTATTTTGTGGCTGGTAAATTTCAAGAGGCCAAGCGATCACACCAATTTGCTATCACAGGAACATCATTTGCATATTATAATAAAACCCTCTGGAGCAAAATTAAACCAACAGAAAAGGTTTGTTGTACTCACTTAATGAGGCTATAATATTTTATTGTTATATTTAAAATGTTTATTCTTTATTGGTTGATTGAAAGAGAATCTTAGAAATCACATAAGCACATATTTTATAATAAACATAAAATCTAATATTGTACTTAAAAAGCTGTTAACAATGGAGTGGTAATATATCCTAAACTTAGGTATTCATTTTTTACACTAAATTCCATTTACTTACATAAAAGTAAGACACGTTTCAGGAGAATCTCTCCCATCTTCAGTTGCTCACCGAACCGCCATTACTCAAAATGATGGCTGGACAATATTAGTAAGTTTTAATAAATCTTCTATTTCTTCTGTTTTTAAATGTATTGATGTTAACCATAAGCAAAAAAAATTGATCAAAGTCTTCAATTCTTTTAAGAGATTCCAAAGTTTGAGCATTAAAAATTCAGTTGATCTAGTCAAAAAACTTAAAAATAGCAGAATTACGGCTAGAGATATAATGGTTTCATTTGATGTAAAAGCCTTATTCCCAAGCATACTTACAGAGAAACTTATGCTTATGCTAAAAAATGGTTAACATCAATAAATTTAAAAACAGAAGAAATAGAAGATTTATTAAAACTTAGTAATATTTGCATTAAACAAAATAACTTCAACTTCAACAAAAAATATTTCAGGCCTAACCATGGGAAACCCTTTGTCACCTTTTCTAGCAGAGTTATTCAGGAGTTCATTTGAAACACATATCACAAAAGCCTTCCCTTTAATTTTCAAGTCATGGTATAGTTATGTGGATGACATTTTTGTAATAATACCAAAGAAACAGTCAGTAGATGTCCTGAAACTTCTTAATTTGCAACATGAATCTATACAATTTACCATAGAAGAAGAAAGAAATGGTTGGCTACCATTTCTAGATTTAAAAATTATAAGAAATGGAGAGTGTTTGAATTTTGGAATTTACAGAAAAGAAACACATACGGAAAACTACATAAAAATGAGAGTAATAACCCCATTCCACATAAGTATGCAATATTTCACAGTTTGGCACACAGATTGATGAATATTGCACTCACAGAATCAGAATACAAAATAGAATACAAACAAGTAATAAAGACAACTATAATCAATGGTTTCAACAAAGACACAGTGATAAAAAATTATTAATAAAGGACAAAAAGGGATAAGGGAAGTTTCCACACTGAAAAACACAAAAGAAGAATACAAATTCAAAAGTTTCACCTACCATCCAATTTACCACAAGTTCAAGAAAATCTTCAAAGAACAGGGGATAATGTTAGCCCCAAAGAACAGATAAAACATCAAGAATTTATTAGATTGCACAGTAAAAGACTCCATATCAACAGAATAGAAATCAGGAATTTATGAAATAAAATGTACAGATTGTGAGCAGAGCTACATAGGCAAAACAAAGAGAAGTTTGGAAATTCAGAGGAAAGAACATTTTAGGAATATTTGGTTTAAGCAGGTGGATAACAGCAGTAGCAGCTCACTTTTGGACCAAAAACCATTAAATAAAACTGGAAATTAAACTGCTGAAACATCTTCACAACCCATTGGAGTTATCCACTTGGGAAAAAATTTTTATATTAAAAAATAGAAAAAATTTAATGAATTTCGAGTTTCCTCCTATGGATGAACTCAGCAATTTCCTACTTCAACCAACAGAGGCCACCACAGAAACATCCAGGTGTACAGCCATCATTTTGAGTAATGGCAGTTCGGGGAGCAACTGAAGATGGGAGAGATTCTCCTGAAACGCATCTTACTTTTATGTAAGTAAATGGCATTTAGTGTAAAAAAATGAATACTTAAGTTTACGATAAAATCTAATGCTAAGTTTGTTATGGAATCCTACCCTATGCCTAGTAAGCAAGCTCTCTGTTATGAATTTAAGAGCATATAAAAGTACTGAATTATCATTTCCATGCGTTCCATGCATCTGTCATTTGTTCTAAAATCTAGGATTTGTTTAGTCACTTAAATTAATAATTAAAAACATTAAAAATAGGTAATTTGTTAAAAATTCAGAAAGTATTAAAATATCCATGATTATTATAGAGTATGAAAACTGAAGTTCTCTGTATCTCATGCTTATCTCAAGGCCTTAGCAATACCTATTCGTTGAATGTTGTGAACAAAAGCTAATATTAAAAAATATTTAAGATACTTACCAGTACAAAGTTTTATTTTGGAACAGCAGTTCTCTTTTTTGCTTATACTTTATTTTTCCTCGTAGGTATGGATTGGTCCTCGTGTCATGGCAGCTAACAGACTAGCCAGAAATGGCAGTTCATGGGGTAAGACATTGGCACGCCTTGCAAGTGATACAGGAAATAAACAATGGCTATTTGTGGATTTTAGCACTGCATTAACAAAACCAAAAACTATGAAGCAAGTTGCAAAGACAAATGACTTACTTAAAAGAAGCAAACTGCTCTTTGCTCTTAATGCTCAAGGAAATAAAAATGGTGCCTATACTGGTAAACATAAAGATAAGAATAGCTTACTTTGGGTGGTTGAACAGCTACCAGGAAAAACTTACATTGCAGAGCACTCACACAACTTGTGCAGAATTGGATATTGGTTTTCTAATGGAATCCCTTATCATTTGGTATGTATGCTTCACAAATAATTAAATGTTACATTTGTTCTTTCTTTCTGTTCCTCATCTTCTAATTTTTTTTTTCCTCCCTCAAACTTCTCCTGCTCTCCTGCAAGAGCAAGATGGGTGAAGAAAGCTGCTTTTTCTGCACTATCATCATTCTTTTTCTGATTTTTTGCCATCCTCTTTTTTGAAGAAAAGAAAAGAAAAGAATGGGGAAAGTAATATAAAAGTGATTATATGCTTGCTAACATAGTATGCTTCCAATGTTATATAACAGCTGTGATACAATTGTTTTACATTTGCATTGGAATTGATGCCCAGAAAAGGACAGAACCTTTTGAGATAACCATAGTGGCTATATTTTCATGCTCTTTTTTTTTAATAGCATTTATTTCCCATATTTATTATTATGGCATTGCAAGTGATGGATGCTGATGATACATGGGAAAATGATTTTTTGGGGGCATGAAGGATACATTCAGATCTAATGTGGGGTATCTCACTCATATTTACTATTGATAAGAACTGAGAAAAACCTGGAAAAACCTCCATTGGAGAGGACAGTCCTGGCAGGATTTGAACCACAAACCTTTCATTAGCAAGTCCATGCCTGAACAACAATGGCAATCTTTTCTGTAAGTACTGTTTCCTGAAGAAGGCTATCAGAGTCACAATGGCTGAAACTTGGAGGACAGCAAAATCTTCATCCAAATGATTTCCCTTGAAACCATCATTAATAATAAACACAAAGAAAGCTTCAAATCCTCAAAGACATAATATTTTATAAAAACAGAATACAGATATACTTATACTTATACTTATTTCCTGTAATAGTGTTCATTCAGAAAATTGTAATTTATGGAATAATATTTTTCTATACACTTTTTATGGTTTTGTGTTTATTTATGAATGACAATGGACTTTTTATGCTAATTCCTAAAGCACATTATTATACATAAAATATTAATTAAATGGAATGGTGTATCATAATTATATGTCGGTAAGAGTAAAGACTTTGCTGAAAGTTTTACACAAATTAAATTTACATAATTATTGAGTTATATATTTTTCATATTATAAATATTGCAAATAAACAATTTCATTTGTGACATTAACCGCTTTAAAAGAAATAGGTTTATGGCATGACCTGTAGTATTAGGACACTTTTATTTAGCAATAAAAGCATTTCCAATTGTGTCATCTGTAATATTAAATGAAAAATGTCAAAATTACAAATAATTAAAACCATATACATCCACAATAGATTTGTAATGTATTCTGAATGAACTACCACAGACACATGTTTCATGTTTGCTCCACATCCCAAAACAATGCAATGCCAAGGAGTATCCTAAATATACATTCCTTATATCATGGTAAAGAAAATCCTTGAATTCTAGGGCAGTCATTTGGTGAACACTGACCTAGAGCTTCATCTGCAACTTGCATTATTAATTAATTAAAATGTAAATTGGAATTTAGCCAGAGAAGCCAATCATACAATTGATATTATTGTATGATTTAGTTGAACTACACACTCTTAATGCTTCACTTACTTGTCATAATATATAGAACTGATTTCTAGAATATTTCGTTCTCATCATCAGCTGGACTAAAATTCAACTGTTGGATAATTCTTTAAGCTGTGGAAATGTGAATTCTGCTCTGGTGGCGATGTGATAAACTTGCAGTTTATGTTTTCATTCCCAGCAGTGTCAAAGTTCATTAGATTGTATTTGTAGATGTGATTTTCTCCCAAGTTGCTAGATCTGTAGGTCCTTGTATTGATTTTAATAATTTTACTTTATTCACTATGTTGTAATTTTCTGTCCAAAAATGATAAGCTACTGTTGATTTCTCTATTTGCTTGTATTTTATGTTCCTGAAATGTTCCTTTAACCGTGTGCCTATATTTCTCTTTGTTTTTCCAATGTAGAATTTTCCACATTCTGCACAATTTATTTTCTAAATACCTGCTTTTTTTCTCTTGTGAAATACAGTTATTAACAATGTCTATTAGTACATTTTTAACATTAAATCTCTTAACTGGTGCTAACCTGATCTTAAAATCTTTAAGAATATTCTGAATTTTTTTTTTCTGTAGCCCAAGGATGATTTGTGACTTTTTTAAAAATTAGTTTATCTTTTCTTGCTGAAAGTGTTGTGGTTTCTTTGATGCTTTTAATATCAGGTTGGCACTGGTTAACAGATTTAATGTTAAAAATCTACTGATAGACAATGTTAATGACAGTATTCCACAAGAGAAAAAAGCAGGTATTTAGAAAATAAATTGTGCAGAATGTGAAAAAGTCTACATTGGAAAAACAAAGGGAAACAAAGGCACATGATTAAAGGAACATTTCAGGAACATAAAGTACAAGCAAATAGAGAAATCAACAGTAGCTTATCATTTTTGGACAGAAAATCACAAAATAAGTGAATAAAGCAAAATTATTAAAATCAGTACAAAGACCTACAGAACTAGCAGCTTGGGAGAAAATCTACATCTACAAATACAAAGACAGTCTAATGAAATTTGACACTGCTGGGAATGAAAACATAAACTACAAGTTCATCACACCACCACCAGAGCAGAATACACATTCCCACAGCTTAAAGAATTATCCGACAGTTGAATTTCAGCCCAGCTGATGATGAGAACGAAATGTTCTTGAAATCAGTTCTATATATTATGACAAGTAAGTGAAGCATTAAGAGTGTGTAGTTCAACTAAATCATACAATAATATCAATTATTGCATTATTATGTTTTCCAAATCTTGCCATTATGTTTCTACATCTATTCCAACTGCTTATTGGTTTAATTGTTTCTTAATCTTAAACAGTACAATTTTATAATACTCTTTTGTTTTAATAGATATACCTTGTAACTTCTTTTAACTTATTTACCACATTTTATTCTCTATATTTATCTTTTGTGAATTTTAATAGTTGCTTTCAGAAAGAAATTATCAGAAGATACATCAGCTCCTCCGTACTCATTATGTCATTTTGATAATTTAGTATTTAATATAATATATCAAAATATAATAATAATAGTTCTATATCCTCTTGCCAACTAAGTAAACTTATGAATCTCCAATGATGAGTAAGTATTTTGGAAACTTTAAATCAATTTAATGCTGCAAAATTCCTTAGCGCTTTCCTATTCTCATTTGTTGTATTTTCTCTGTGTATATCTATTATGTTGGTTTCTACACAGACATTAAAATCCTCTGCACTGTCTTTGATATTACAAACAAGATTAGATGAAGATGAAGATTGGATAAATTAATATGCATTAGCTAAACCAAGAGAAATCAAAAAATTACAATGAGAAAGCTGTTCTGTATTAACTGGCTAATATGATGCACATGAAGCACAAAGTAAGGCCAATAAAATAATGAAACCCTTGAAATAGTTAGAACCTGAACAGTGACAATGAATCTATAGCCAGTACTGTAGTTGGACTGATACATTGTACTAGCATAAATAAAAACATGTAGTTAGCATATCAGTTAAAAGTTATAGAATTGAAAGTACTCTTTCATCTTTATAAAAAATTGAAGTTTTCTGTTAGCTGTTTGAAAGCTTTATAATTAGTCTAGACTTGATATAACTACTTGTTTCATTTAAAAATTGGATTTTATTCCGTTTGTTACAATGCTTGTTCATTGTTTGCCTTTCTTGAAAACTATAGACAGCTGCCTCAAGAGTTGCTGTGATTTCATGGCTTGCTCTAAAGTTGCCAAGTTCCCATTACATTTATATTGTGGTGCCTCAAGCATTATACTGCTGTGATTAATTAATTTCAAAATTTTGTAATGTTTCTTCTCTGATATGCAGGCCTTCCAGATCACAGCCAGGATTACTCCTAAGAAAAGGGATTAAATGCTGACACTAGTGGTCCAATAATTTTGTGAACAACAGTCTAGCAATTCTTTCTATTAGAAGAATGTTTCTTTTCTTAGTGCAGAAGTATAAACTGGAACAGAGTGTATAATCAACACCAAACTACAAAATACAGGTGGTTTCACATTGATATATAACCCCTGAAGGTCTGAATATACTTTACTTGTTATTAAGATGGAAATGTTTGTATATTATTTGTAGATGCTTGCAGCACCATATGTTATCTGTTTCAGGAGGCTGTTTTTTGTATTTATGATTGCCGGATAATTCAATAGTCTCTTTTCCATTTTTACCACACTAAAAGTTTGGCATGAATTTGCCAATTAGAGAACAAATAATGCAGTCCATCTGGAGCCTCCTTTAACATAATGGTAAGCAATTTTAAAAGTTCCCCCATAACATTTTTCCAACTACAGCATTACTTATAGTAGAGAAAATCTACTATAGTTGGAGTTCTATAGAAATCTTTGTACTAAGAGCAAGAAGATAAAATAGGCAATGTCAGCAATAATCAAATTAAAAGAATTACAAAAACTATTAAATAGCTTTAAAACCAAAAATCTCCATGAATTTACATAATTAATATGGAAAACTAGTAAAAATGTACCAGTGCAAATTCATCAAAGGCTTTAAAATGTTTTAAATGTGTACAAAATACCAGAAGAATGGAATATAGCATTAACACATCCTATTTTTAAAACAGGCAATAGACATGATTGCAATATTAAAGAGGATTTAAGTTTATTTTATTTAAGGATGCTCTTTATCAGACAAGGTGGCTCCGGCAATAATGCTTGAGACTTGCATTGGGGAGGTTATAGGTTCACTTCCTTGATTGACCTTTCTGAATTTTTTCATGCTTTCCCCTGGTCACTTAGGCAACTGCAGGGATGAATATTTACATTCTTGAAATTTTCTGCTCTCCCATTTTATTTCATAGTATCAGTTACATGGTTGAAAGTGTCAGGTGAGACAGGATGGTACCTTGTGGTGTGGTGTTGGCTTGTGCTTAGGAAAGATCCTGTCCAAGTGTCTAGCATGTAATCTTGGGACTCCTCAAATGAGACCTTGGTGGAACCAGGGTGGTTCTTGCAGATCTGTCAGCATTTGGGACTTAACATTATGGAAACTTTAGGAACCCTGCTTAAACCTATGTATTGCCTCCTCATATTCCTGACCATCCAATATGAGCTCCATTCCACCCCTTCCTCCCAGAGGTGCCCCCTTGGAGGCATATGTACAATAGGCCCATAAGCCTGGAGCAAATTCCTCCTCCATAGGATATAAAAAAAGGATTCTCTTTTAACATCTATAGTCATAAGTATCCCGTTCAATTCAAGGTGTGAAATGACTGATAAATTTTGATTAGATGCCTCTTTTTTTAGGTTTGAGCTTCCTTTATGTGCCATAAATCTATTACATGAGACCAATGGCTTTATTTCTTTTCTGAAAGAAGTGATACTTAGGATTTTTTCACCCTAAAAACCCGTTTACCCTGACCAAATTTGAACCCATGACCTTGAGTATTATTGGACAAGTATGGTTACCACTAGGACCAACGTTATAAAGGAGTCAGTCTATACAATTCTGGATACAAAGTGTACTAGATATTAAACAAAAATAGTGAAACATTATTATTATTATTATTTTATTATTATTTGTACATATTAGAAGAACAAAATTTATATAAATTAGGCCATTAAAAGAGATAGTAATTATATAATAGAATGAATAATACAAAAAAAAGAAGATAATTTAACATATATTGCAAATAGAAGTAATCTATGGTAAACTCTTGAAAAACAATTATTTAACAGTGATGATTAGTATATATATATATATATATATATATATATATATATATATGAGTTTTTATAAAATTAATAGGTAAGTATGGGATATGTAAGAGAAAAGAAATATAAATCAAGGAATTAAAAGAGATATTCCTTATTGTCAGTACTTTTTAGTTTTATATGATGATGCTATTAACATATGAATGAAAACAAAACCTGAAGGAATAAGTGTTGGAAAACAAGAACTAAAAACAATATTTGCAGATGATCAGGTGCTTATGAGTGGTTCAAAAGACAGTTACAGAAAGGTAACATAAACTAGAGAAGAAACATAAAACTTATAATTTTAAAATATATGTTAAAAGACAAGCAATGGTACTTCTAGAAACAAATCCTCTGTGGTGTAAAATAAAACTGAATAAAAAAATTACAAGCTACAAATTTTAAGTATTTAGGGCATTCCATCTTATATGTACGAGGGTAGGTCCATAAGTTTCATACCTAACCATTTTCTAGATATGATAAAAACAAAAACTATATTTCACTTTACAATATACTTACCCTTTCTTGCAATACACTTCTCACATCTTTGAATTAATATTTCAATCCCCTCTCCCCCAAAATAGCCAGAAGTTTTATCTGCAAAATGGGCATAAACAGCTTCCATCTATTTGTCACACTTAAATTTTCTTCCTAGAAGGACCTTCTTGAGTTTTGAGAAGAGGAAATAGTCGATCTAGGCTGTAGGATGGAAGGTCAATCTCCTTGAAGCCACATTTTTTCTCAGCTTCCTTTGCAAAAAGAGCTGTATGCACAGGTGCAAGGTGCATTGTCATGAAGAAGGCTTTCCTCGTCTTTTCTCTTTGATGAAACACTAGTCTGTGCAATAGTCCAGGATAGTACTCCACATTACTTTAATCCTTGAAGTCAATGAAGAATATTCCTTCACAGTCCCAAAGGATTGTGGCCATGATCTTCTTGTTTGATTAAGTGACCCTTGCCTTTAGAGGGGTGCTTTGCCAGGTTTATGCCACACTATTGATTCTCTTTTGGACAAGGGATCATAGTAGAGGACCATAGTTTCATCTCCTATAACAATGTTTTGCACAATTTCTATCTCATTCCCATGGCAGAGCTCCAAAAGTGCCTGACAAAGATGACTCTTTGCTGATTTTGGACTGAGGAAAGAAGTCTAGGCACCCATCGTGCACTAACCTTATTCATGTTTAAATATTCATGAATAATTCGAAGGACTGTTATTTTAAAAAAGCCCAACCTTGCTGCTATTTCTCTTTGAGCTGCCAGTCTTTATAATTTCTCCTTCCACAAGAGCTATGTTATAGGAGTGAGCACTTCCAAGGGGTGCAGACGCTTCATTTTCAGTGCTTTCTAAACCCATATGAAAAAGTTGGGCCCATTTTTTTATTGTAGAATATGAGGGGGGTGTTTCCATATATACAGCATCCAATTGCTGTTTAATTTCATTTGGAGTAAGTCCTTCTTTTGTGAAGAACTTAATAACAGCTTGATACTACTTTTTGAACATGTCACAACCTTCCACACATAGCCTTCTTTATGTAACTATACCTGAACAACTGAACACAGCGAAGTGCAAGCTACAGCTGGAATTATTTACTTAACAGATAAGGCATGACACAAGATATGGATTTTGTGAAGGCAATAATCCTTATTGGCGAGGCAGGAAACTTATAGACCTCCCCTTGTACATAGGCAAAATAATTAGATAGTGAAATTAAACAAATGATGTTTGAAATAATTAAAAGGGATTTTGAGGTAGCACACCAGAAGGAAGACTAAGTTAAAGTTTTATAATGTGATGATGGGGATATTGACAGTTCAAATTCTAACCTATGAATGTGAGAACTAGCATTAAACAAAGTGACAAAAGGAAATAATGGTGGAAATGAAAGGCTGGGCTTACTCTATTAGATAAACAAAGAAGTGACAATATCAGAGAAATCAACACATCCCATAATTTTAATAATTTGATAGAAGAAAGGAAAATAATGTGGTACAATGACAATCAAAGAATGTATGAAAATAGACTTCCGAAGCTACTTTTTAAATGTAAACCAAAGGGAAAGAGAATTTGGAGCAGAGACCCAAAACAAGATGAGAAGATATGTTCTCCTGAAGTTGAAACAGAACATAAGGTCTAAAACAGGATAATTTTTTTTTTAATGATAATGAACTACGGGGATTATCTTACTGAAGAGGTAAAAATTGTTCTACATTGAACTCTGTTAGTTACAATAGGGAAAACTGTTCTTCTATGATTCTGTTTAATATCTACCTTTTTTTTTTTATACAACATTTAGAGTTTTACATGTTTGAAATATATGGTCCTCTAAATTACCGCCACGGGTGGCCGAGGTCGTTAAGTCTCGGACTCGTGAGCGGTTCGAATACCGCCAGGACCGTCCTTCCTGACTGAGGTTTTTTCCAGGTTTTCCTCAGTCCTCATAAATGGCAAATGCCGGGGAGGTACCCTAAACTTAGGCCTGGAACAATTCCTTCCATAAAATCCTTTCCCAATATATCATTTCATCTCATGTATCATCAGTGTCCATCGCCTGTGGTGCCTCTGTAGCAAAAACGGGTGTTAAACACTATTCATTCATTTGGTCCTCTAAAGTCTGTAACTTAACATCTTTTAAAGGAAATCCACATGCATGTTTAATACATTTCCTAATTTAAGATTCAGATTAATTTATTATTTGTTTAGCTCAATGTTATTTATACATCCTTAATATGATAATTGATCCAGTAAGAATGCTTTAGTTTGACATCGTTATTTGTACAAAATCCCTGAAAATATTTAATTAAAATATCTTTTGTTAATAGCTAAATAGTAATACTTTGGCACTTAGCACTTGTGAATTTCAGTCCTCATTTTTGAGATTTTCAATAAATTATATTTCATTATAATTTCTAAAGTAAGACATAAAAGTATGATTGATACTTTTGGTTTGGCTCATATTTTGGTTTTTCCCTTAGCCCAAGTTCTTATGATGCATTATCAAGGGTTTAACAGATTCACAAAAATGTTCATTGTTTTTTCATCTTAATTCAATGAATAATTTTAATTATACCCTACTAATAAATCAGCTTAGGTTTGGCCCAGAAACTGTAGATGAGATTTGTTGTAGCAAAGTGCAGATTCTCTGATTTCTCAGATTTCCTTAGCCATTCATTTCAACATTGCTCCACCATCACCCTCATCCCTATCCATCATTGTCTAGCACAGTGACTTTCAAACTGTAGTCTGTAGATATCTAAGGGTCTGTGGAATCCTCCCAGGGGGTCCACAAAGCATTAGAGTATCATTAACAGCATTTACCCTTGAATATATACATGCAAACAATTAATTACAGGAATACAAAAGATGAAACAAATTTATGTTATGTAATCAATGAGGTAAAGTAAATCAGAATCATATTGAAGATGGCTTTTTGTTCCAGAGGGAACTTTCAAATAGATAATGAAAATTTGGGCCTGGCAGAACTATTATATATATTTCAAATGATACACTGGGTCAATGGCTGAGGATGGGAACGCTGGTTCCCGAAACATTGTTCCAATTTAGGAAAATATAGTGAGTGAAGTGTGTAAATAAGTTACCCATAGTGTATCATTTTAAATTTTATGACTTCACTGTAAAAGCTTCAAGAACTATAAATATAAACTATTATATGTATCTCATAGTTTCCCTGCAACTACACACCTCATTCTGTAGCTCATTTCATAGGTTGGGGTTCATCTGCCATTCTATCAAAGAAGGCTATTCACTCATTTATTTAAAAAAAATAATAGAAAAAATTTGGAAATCATAGAATTATAACTCAGAATACATATTTCCCCTATTAAGCCTGTTAAACCATAGCTTAAATTGAGTTGAGTCATTTATTAGCTTTAGAATTACAAAAATTCATGGCACCACCAGGATTTAAAATTATACAGAAAGTTTATAAAAATGCAATACAATAAATAATAAAACAAAAGAATTTTCATAATTTTATTACAATATCTGCAAAATATGTGATTGATTATAGTCATTTCATGTCCTCTTCCACTATGTCCCAGTACATAAAATATAAACAGAATACAGGGTAATATTTTTAATAAGGACTATTGACTTTAAAACTAATTTAATATTTGAAAACTATAATTGCAGATATTCACTGATATAGAATTGCATATGAATTAGAAGAATCTGTTTTACTTATTTTTTTAAAATGTTTATGACCAAAATGTTTTGTATGGAAGATGATTATAAAACAGGCTACCAAGATTGCATATCCCATGAAGAGTTCTGGTAATGCAATGAAAATTAAAGTGTGTATTGTTGTGTGTTCTCATTTTGTACCCAGAAAAATTTATTATGTCTGGAAGAGACCAATGTTTTGAAGAATGAAACAGACAGATTCTAAAATAATATGCAAGGGACTGGCAGTATTTTAAGTACTTTGAAAACTCTTTTGCTTTCTGATCAAATTGGTAAATTCATCAGGGTTTTTACTATTCTTTTTTATAATATTAAGATCTGCTTAGATTTTGATTATGCTCCCCAAATAATACCATATGATAATAGTGCGAGGGTTAGATATAAAGTTTAATTATTCCAAAAAAAATCAATCTGTGACCATAAAACTTGGTGATGGTGTTTGTCCTTCTCTTCATATTTAACCTTCAATGCCAATACTTTTTCCCAACGATGGATGACTTGGCAGAAACTTGGTTGTAGAAGCTTGTATTTTGGCTGTTCAGGAAATGTTACGCGTCAAAAATCACCTGTTTGTCATTCTGGAAATGCCTGCCAGGCAATGGTTTTTTCATCCGAGGAAAGAGGAAGAAGTCACTGGGTGCCATGTCAAAAAAATATAGGGGGTGAGGCAAAATTTGATACCCCAGAGAAGCAATATATGTGCTTGTGTCCTATGTAGAATGAGCTGGGGCATTGTTTTGGAGCAAAAAGAACAAGGGGTTGGCTGTCCACAACGTTTTGTCTTGACAGCCTCCCGTAACCTCGTCAGAAGATTTTGGGTATGCTCCTGTAATGGTAGCATCACACCATGGAAGTCCCCCAAAAAAACATTCACCACATTCCGCATGTTTCCACTGCTTGCTTTGCTCCTTTATCTTGGGATCAGAGTGATACACCCAGCATCGTTCATGGTGATTAGTCGGTTAAAGAAATCATTTGGGAAGGGCTGACACAGATGCAACAATTCCACTACTGCCTCTGTTCAACAGAATGGGAGTGAGCAGTTGTGGAACCAACAGGTGGTGATCTTTGTCATATTCAAAATAGCATGCAACAAGTTGAAAACTGATCCATGACTTATTTTTGCTTTTTCCATTTTTGCCTCGATTGTGATACACCAGTCTTCCAGCACCAGGGCCTCCACTGCTCTTGCAACTCCTGGTTCTTCACAAAGAGATGGTCTGCCAGTTCATTCTTCGTCATTCAGACTTATTTGACCACAATGAAACCGTCAACAGGAGAGAGTGGTTATATAGTTACATCTTCTCTTTACTTTCACAGTAAAATTCTAAACAATATTTTTAACTATTCAGAGTGATAGTAAGTGTTAGTGAAATGGTGAAGTCGCATGTTAGCAGTAACCAACTACGAAGTGCAGTAAATGTTTTAAGGATGATTTCATTAAAACTGATGGTATGATTATTCGATGTTGATATCAAGTTTGATGTAAAGCATATAAAGAACAGAATACTTCAGCATCTCAAGTAAGCAAAACTGAAAATAATAAATTCATGGGAAAACTTCAAAGCAGTCATTTATTCAGGAATATAGGCAGAGAGAGAAGAACAAATAAAATGAAACAAGAGAAAGAAAAAAGGAAATAAAATGGGTTTTTCACTGATCTCAAAATCACCTTTTCTCAGTGTGGCATTGTTCTTAACAAGGCAAAGCATTCTGCAACGAAAAATTTCTTAGAAAAAGACTCGCAATGCTCTGTCCCTCTCTCAGTACTCTCAGAAGTATCTACAATCGATTTATGAAGCTATTGTTGAAAGAGTTGAGGAGATTGATGGAGATTTTTTTTGACTGGTGTTTAACACCTGTTTTTACTACTGAGACACCATAGGCAGTGGGCACTGATGAATTGATGATACATGAGATGAAATGATATATTAAAAAACAATTTTTTTAAGGAAGGAAACATTCCAGGCCTAAGTTTAGGGTACCTCACTGACATTTGCCATTTATGAGGATGAGGAAAACCTGGAAAAACCTCAGTCAGGGAGGATAGTCCAGATTCAAATCCCAGACCTCCTGCTCAAGAGTACATGCCTTAACAACCTTGGTCACCTGTGGCAGTGTTGTTGGAGATGATTCCTGTCTGTTTCATGTTGGTTCGAAAAAACCAATTCATTTTCTAAATACTCTTATAAAGTCGCTGGCTGACAGGAGATCTATCCAAATTAATGCTGTTTGCTATGTATGAAATGGTTAAAGTCAACTCTATAACCATCATGCAGAGTTTCCATGACTGCTGTTGTAAACTCTGGCTGTCAGGAATACTGTACAACAAAATTTGGCATGTTATTACATGCCAGGCAACATACACTGTCTCAATATTTGCACAGCTTAAGCCTATGTATTCCAATCCCTATTATGTAGCCTGTAGGGCTCATGCTTTAAAAATGTGTATGTCAGTAACAGTTAAATGTGTTGTAGTAAATGCCTTCATTTCTGAATTTAAGAATACTCTGATTAAGGCTCCAAGTAGAATACAGCTTACAAGGAAGTCATAAGATTCTCATTATAATAGGTGGGAAACAAGGATTTATTGTGCTGGTTTTTTTTTTTGTATGAAAATTTTACAAAGATTAAGGGGTTTCTACTATCTTTGTATATGCATACTCTGCAACTGCAATAGGAGTAAAGGACATACTAATGTCTCCAATTTGCAGACAAAACTATATGTAGTGCATACATTCAAATTCATCACAGGCAGCTAGAAGAACAGAGTTTATCTCAGGAAGTGCAGTGGAGTATGGTAGAAAAAATTTACATCATGCTTGCAAAAGACAAACTTTAACGAATGTTATCAAAAAATCCAGACCTTGAGAAACTGGTAGAGCCCAATGATTTGGAGTTCAGAGTCCAAATCAAGTGTTCACCATGGGTTTCCATTTCTATTAAGTGATAATTTTCTTTATACAAAGACATTCTACATTGAAAAATACAGAATCTAATGTTTCAACATATTGAAATGTTGAATATAATTAAAAACAAATCTTTCTTAATGTAGTAAACGTAAAGCAGCAGTTATTATTCATTTCTTTTCTTTCTTTCTTTTTTTTTTTTCCCTTACTTTTCAGTTCCTTTTATCAGCAAAATATTTCGATTTTTTGTGTCTCTTTTCATTAACATTTTCTCCATTAAAATCTGGGTCTTAGTCATCACCATCATTATTCTTTTTAATATAACTTTTGTTGATGCATTTAAGAATCAATGTAAAGGTAATTTATTTTAATGTTATAATTTTATATTTGTATTTACAAAGTTTAAACTTATATGGCCTTGAAACTGTTCTCTTAGTTATAATCTAGTGCATAGCAGTCTTAAACACAGAGGTAATATATCACTTTTTAATGATTTTATTTGCAAACATATTCTTATTCATTTTAGGGTACATCATTAGCAGTTCCTAGTGTACCTGTTGTTCAGATGTTGGAGAATGATGTTATAGATACAGATTCTGTGCTACAATTAATGAGAAAAGAAACCTTCTTGGCAAGTCTGTCTTCAGCTGTTAAGCCTCACCAATTTATCAAGGGGCATGCATCTTATCAGCCTAAAATGTTTGCTCCGATGGGCATCATAGACACCAAAGTTATTGCACATTCATCCCATCACTCTTTGGATATGCAATTGCTGGCTGGGCCACTCCAGTCCTGTGCTACTTTAAAAGATAGTAATAAAATAAATGTTACATTTCCCCAATGTTCTCCTTTTCAGTGGTCAACATCTCATTTTGCAAACCTTACTCATGAAGGTCATCCTGATCAATGGTCCTTTAAAACATTCCACCATGAGTGGATGTGGCTATAAAGGAAATTTAGCTGAATATTATTTCATAGTCTTAAAGTAATATGAATATAAGGTTTTGTATTAACCTGCATAAGTGACAAACAGGCCTGTACATTCCTTTTATTTTGCTGTGATTTGAGGCTAGTGATGGAAATTAAGCTTTAGGTAAATTTTTACGCATTACAGATCTATTTTTCAGAGCTTGAAAATAACAGGGTATTACCAGAATGCAATATTATAACTGCCTATTTAAATGTTTAGCTCTTTTGAAAATTATCAAAATTGAATACATTGCTACAACAGTTATGTAATTTTATTTTGTACTGCTGTAGAATGAAAAAATAGTGAGATAAAGAACAAATATTTTTGTATAAAATATTAGCACCCCAGTTAAGATTTTTAATGTTTAATAATAAACAAAATTCATTGTTAAAATTAAAATGTTAATTGGAACTTGCACAGTGCAGCCAATCATATTGATAATGTATGATTTAGTTGAAACACTATAAATGCTTCACTTACTTGTCATAAAATATAGAACCAGTTTCTAGAACATTTTGATCTCATCATCAGACAGGCTAAAATTCAACTCTTGTTGAATTGAGAGTTAAATTTTAGCCAAGCTGATGATGAGAACGAAATGTTCTCGAAATCAATTGTATATATTATGACAAGTAAGTGTCATTTTGCATTAAGAGTGTTTAGTTCAACTAAATCATATATTATGAAAATTCATTGTATATAAAATTTATATTGGTTTTATGATTATGACAATAACAGACCCTGTGTCACAATGGGCATTTATACACAGTATATGCACTGAAACAGTACAACAGTTTGACATTTTTTTCTTGTCATTTATATATATATATATATATGTACATAAACATGTGATCCTGGTGGAGACATGGATAAATACAATACTGAGGGTTAAATCTGTCATCTAACACTCTTCATGCTTCACTTACCTTAAAAATATTTACAGATGTTTTTAAGGTTAGTGAAGCATGAAGAGTGTTAGACAATAGATTTAATTAATGTAAGCTTCACTGTGTTAGTTCCGTAAGAAATTTTTTAAAGATTTTACAAATTTTAAAAAAATTTAATTAATAAATACTGAGGGTGTCCAAATATTCTTTAAAGTAGTCTCTGAAATTAATTTAAGATGTATAGAAACATATTAAATGCAAATGTCAAAAAAAAAAATACTTATCTGCAATAAATTACAGCTATAATAAATCTAGTTATTTTTACTCTTCCTAAGATTGGGGAGGCAAGTAAGAAAAGCTTTAGAAATTCTACCAATATATTATTTTATATGAAAACATGTTTAAAGATATATAAATATTTAATATCGTATATTTCATATGTATTGCTTATGTCAATTCTTGTAATGCTAAGAAATGGTTTAACAACTGTCAATAAGAGAATTTATTGCAGAAGAATAGTGATTATTCCAAAAGGTATTATCAAATTTGCAAGAACTGTTTTGAATAGAGCTAATTTATGAATTTAAAAAGCAGTTCCTTTATTAAAACTGTTACATCAATATTGCTGTAAATAACTAATAACTAAGAAAGAAAAATATCAATCTCAGTATATAGAAATCAAAAGAAGATGACATTTTTTAAAAGTATAGTTATTTGAAATATTACCTTTCTGATGATAATAAAGTTGCTGCAGCATATGCCCTTGCTGTTTTTATTTATTAATTTCCAGCCTTTTCAGTGCAATAATGATTATTTCTCTTTGTCCCACCAGTTTTCCTTTGATTAAAACCTCTTTCTATGCTTGTGTATATAGTACTAGTTCTTTTTCTTCTTCTAAATATAGAGAGCCATTATTGATCAAAATGTAAAGATACAATAGATCCTATTTGATACAATGAACAAATACTTCTAAAGGGCTTTCAAGAGAAAGATACTGGTATCAATTCTACTAAAATCTTTTCCATATTTCCACTGGCAGTGTTTAATTGAGTATTGAACAAGCATTGTAGCATAACTCCTGGAGTTTGGTTCATATTTACGATTACTGCGATAATAGTCTGCTACATGCACTTTAGCAAAGTCCTGTCTTATATTATACAAGTAGTCAATTTTTGCATTTAGTTGTATTTTCCCCATCATAGCACAGGCTACCATCAGAAGTCAAAGCTGTTGGCTGAGGTGGGTGTTCAGTATAGCTGGTAAGTTTTCTGCCTTATTTTTACCTCTATCTATATCTGTTATTAAATGCTCAGTGTCACTCTCATTGCTAATTTATAAGTCTAACATGATCATGTTCTGGCACGCTGTTAGTATATAGATACTATGTTGTCTCCTAGTCTTAACAATTGATAGTGAACAAATAAAGTAAACTGGAAAATAATATTGTCCGGACATAAACATAATTTTCCATTACTACTATTTACTTGTAGTCAATAACGTCAATGGCCGGTAATTTATGTAACCCACCAAAGGGCTTAGGGAATTATTTTAGATGAAAATGAAACATTATAACACATTTCCCAGACAAAGACATTACGGCCAGTTGTAAATGGGCAATGTTGATAAATAAAGACAATAAATATACCATTAACATTTTATCACTTGTTTTCACCACAAACTTCCATAACATTTCGAATTGCTTAAAACGTTCAGTGCACAACACTTACACTTATTGCTTCTACTTTTAGTTTTGCAGTTACACTTCTGATAACCACGTGCTTCTGATATACTATTAGTTGAAACTGCTTGTCTGAGACTTATTCATCTGGCTTTTTTAACTCCAAGGTTTCCTTCAGCTCCACGAAATCTTCAATAATGATTTATTTCTGATCCGGTATATTTTTGCTTTAATTTGGCTGAATGAGTGTCTGAAACGATAAAAACACAGTAAATATGCTTTCCTTAGATGGAATTTTTGATTATAAAATAGTCAGTGTAGCCTACATAGGCCCGGAGATATATGGTTATAGGTTATACTGTATTGTAAAATAGATTTTTACATTTTCTTCATATATATGTGTGTGTTGTTGTGGGTGTTGGTTTGTGAAGGTTAAAGCAATGATATAATTATGTATTTTTTTGGTATATTTTGCACTTAAAAGTAGTTAAAATTATAAGTAGTATAAATATTTTTATTTTGTGTTGGAACCAATACAGTGAAGCAATTATTATGTTCTAATTACCTAGTGATTCGATTTGGTAATCTTATGCTCCACTTACTGTTGAATTATGCAAAACTAGTTTCGCAGGCTTTTGCCTGCATCCTCAGTTGCAAGTTGACAGTCGGCTTCGTTGTTGGTTGGCTGGACTTGGTGTAGCTCTCATGGACATTTTATGAACTTCTGGATTAATTTGACTTCTATTGGGATCTCAAAGTTCATAACCTTATCCTCATATTTTTTATATAAAATGTTTCCCATATTCCCAGCTCAACAGGTCGATCTACGAATTTCAATAATTTCACTCCCATTTCTATATCATGTTTATCTCTCCAAAAGTGATGTGCAACCACTGATTTCTCTATCTGATTGTACCTTATATTCCTCCAATGTTCCTTTAGGCTGATTCCAATGCTTCTTTTTGTTTTTCCAATATATACTTTGTTACATTCTGAACAATTGATTTTGTATATTCCTGGCTGGCTTCCTCTGGTATTCAATCATTATCACCAGAATTGAGCACATTTTTTAGGCTAAACTTGTTCACTGGGGACAAAGTAATCTCAAACTCTCTTGAGTATTTTTTGGAATTTTTTGGTGGCCCAAGGATAAGTGAATTTCATGTGGATGGTAAATTCTTTTATTGCTGTCAATGTTGTAATCTGCTTTAACCTCTTCTTTTGTTTGAATTTTTTGATTTTCTTATCTCAATTTCTGGGTCATACCCATTGAATTTTGCTGTTTGTATGATATGATAGTATTCTTTGTTGTATTCATACTCAATCATAGGTATATTAATGAGTCTTATGTGCTAAACTATTGAGAACTGCATGTTTGTGTGCTGTGAGATTGAATCCACTTGCCTTTATCTAATTCTCAGTCTACGTGGTCTTTCTTTATATTCCAAATTGTTGCCTGTTCTTATGATCTTTAAGTCGAGAAAGGGAATCATGTTATTTTGTTCTGTTTCGGAAATGAATTTAATTTCTTTATCTTGTAGGTTTAGCAGTTTCAAAGCATCATCAAAGTTTCTTATTGACCACTGCAAAGATATCATCCACATATCTGTGCCATATTTTGAAAATGTATGGAAATGATTGGGTGATGTGCAGTTCTAAACTAATCATATACAAATCAGCCAGAAAAGGCAATAATGGATTCCCCATAGCTAAACCTGCTTCTTGCTTGTAAAATTCACCATTGTACAAATTCTGACTAATACATACTTTGGTTAGTTGGATGTATTCCTCAATCTCCTTGTTGCTCAGTTTCACAGACTGTAACCATGTTCGAAGAGATGTTGGAAGTTTGCATTTTGGTATACTGGGAAAAAGTGACTTTACATCAAAAGTCACTAAAAGATCATCCTTTTGGAGAGACAAATCTTTGATTTTCTCCACCAGCTCTTCAGAATTCTTTACACTTAAGCTATCAAATTTTGGAAATTTTTGAAATCTCTGAAGGAGCCATCTCGCTAGTTGGTAAGAAGGTGTGTTTCAATAATTGATTATTGGTCTCATGGGATTTCCTGGTTTGTGTATTTTCGGTAGATGATGTATTCTTGCTAATGAGGTATTATCTGCTTTTAATTTTGATTTCTCCTTGGATGGTATGATTGTGCATTTATTGACGGATTTGTTTATGACCTGTATGCATCCCTTTAAAATATCTGCTTTTATTTTCATGTATTCTTTCCCCCTGAGAAGTTCCTCCATCTTTGATTTATACTCTGCTTTGTCCATTATTACAATTTTGTTTCCTTTGTCTGCTTTTTGTATACCACCGGTCTTTTGTTGAGCGATTCCAGAAGTTACTTTTGTGTGCAAAAAAGCAGAGAAACATAAGGTACAATCAGATAGAGAAATCAGCAGTTGCACATCACTTTTGGAGAGATAAACATGATATGGAAATGGGAGTGAAATTATTGAAATTCGTAGATCAGCACTGAGATGCATGTTTGTATAAGTGATCCATTAATTTTGCACTGCAGTAAATTTACTTAAAATAATTTTTATGTATATTACCCTAATGCAAAATACTTGATTAAGTTATTCTTATTTATGACTGTCATTAGTGTTATTATTTCATTATTTATTGCACTGCAGTAAATGGTAATGGGCAGTAGTTGATTAATCATTTTTTTGGTATATGGATGATTACATGTATGCCAAATTCATATTATTTTGTTTTGTTTGTATATGAGAAACATTGGTTGTAAACAATTTCAGATTATTAAAAATTACCAAAATATTTTCTAATAATACATAATTTCATTTCGTAAACTTAATACTGTGTAAAATGTTTGTGTTTGCTATTAGCAGTAGTTGTGAGATGATTACTGCCATTCTTTTTTTTTTTTCCTGCATTGGGATTTGAGTAATGGAGTCGATCTTGGTTGTGCATGCCTCATGTTCAAGGTAGAGCAATAGAAGCCTTGCGAGGACCGAGCCTGCCTGTCCCTGATCTGGGTTTACTATATAACTGAACAATATATAAATATGTATTCTGGCACAATGAAACTGAATGTTAGCCAAATGGGAGAATATCTCTATATAAATTTGATGACACTTGCATGTTCACAAAATATAGAAGAGTGAGGGATGAACATATGTAGTAGCACACTACAGAGTAAATACACTAAAGGGTCATGTTCATGTCATTATTAAGATTCTTGCAATAATTTATTAAGATATAAATTGTTTCATTAAATGACATCACATGTCATTCCTTTATTTAATTTTATAAGGGTATAATAAAAGTGGAAAGCAAGGATAATCAATTCTGGAGAGAATGTAAAATGATGATGATGATGATGATGATGATGATGATGATGATGATGATGATGATGATGATGATGATGATGATAAGCATGTGTATTTCAGTGGTGAACAAACAACACTTACTAGATGGGATTTTCTTTCAAAAAAATTGTATTTTTATTTGGCAGAAATTAAATATTAAGATCATATTTAAACATCTATATTAGTTAAGTAATTATCTTAAAAAAGTGGCACCACCAGTGAGAGATTAGAATACTTAAATTCTCCTATATATTTTGGAGTTGGTTCTAGCAGATTCCCTCTATCTCTCATTCCACTTATTACTCTTCATTACTTTCATTAACATCCTGGCTATCTTGCACCAAATTATTAATATCCTTTAGCATAGGATATTAGCAAGTTAAAAAAAAAATTATATTCTCTAAAAATTCAGAAAAAGTTGTGTGATTCAATTAAGAACTATAATAAATATCATTTATAGAATTATAAACAAAACAAAACAACATAATTTTCATTTTTGTTTTTATTAATCACATTATGGAAAGGGAAACAGCTTTTTTTTTAAACAGTCACACAAAATTACATTATTCCCCTTTACACTATCAAAACAATAATTATAATATTTGCATGTATGTGTATAGAAAGTACAGTATGTTTATTTTTCACCTTTGTTTTTTTAATTTCTGGGGATTTCCATACTTTCATAAAACAGAGACAAAAACTAATAATATATTACATTATATTTATGTTCTTTATATGCTAAGAGGCACAAGAATTTTCATAAAACGAGGTAGTACCCGTTTTGTGTATCTTCTGTAATATTTTCCTATTGCTAACACAAAATTTGCATTTGACCATAAATTAGAAATGCTTCCACTACCAATATTTAAATTGGAAAAAATGGTTAACACTCACACATCATAATCTTATATATATACCCTGCTCAGTCATACAATAAAGCTTTGTTTTCATCTCTTTTTTACTTTTTTTCACATGTTCATACTGTCCTAATTTCACAATATTCCTGAAAAATCAGAAGAAATGTTCCACATAGACACTTTATTTGCTAATCAATGTACAGGATTATCTTACACTAACATGCTCTGTGACTGATGCATGCCAAGTGACATACGCTCTTTAATGAACACCTTTCACAACAAAGGGAAAAATGCAATTCTAGTTTTAGAAAAGTTTGTCTTTTTATCATATAAACACCATAAAATAAATATTTACATTAACCATTCTTGATCAAAATTCATTACTTATATTTTACACATATATTAAAAAAGAAACAAAAAAAAAACTTTTCTAGCTCTGAATCTTGGAAAAGTGTATGTATTTTTGCATACTTTAAGATCATTGGTTTGATTAGTCATTGCAAATTGTAAGTTAATTGTTTATACGACAACAATCAACTTAAAAAATGCAAAAGAGCAAACGGACGCATTGGTATTGTCTGAGGCACAGTTCATATGTTTTTCTTTCAACTCCTCTTAAACAGTTCATCCTCTGTATAATAAAGATCTGTCAAATTTAGTTTCATAAGCTTTTGTGTCCCTGGAGACCCATATTATTAAAATGTTTCCACAAGAATGCATGAGCTTCTTTCCTTAACAGTTCTATTCCAATATACTGTCAATAATATAATAAATATGGAATACTATCTATTCATATATCTGCCATTCCCAGATATTTTCATTAATTCTTGTAAAAAGTATTAGTTAACATTATCTGACAATAAATTTACTCTGAATTATCAGAGTAAAAAACTTAACGACACTTTAAGTCATTTATAGTCATAAACAATGATAAATGTGAACTTTCTTGTACACATATAATGAGGGTCGAGAGATGAAATGTACAAAACTAGAGCTTATAAATTATGAAATTGTTACAGTTAAGAGATTTTAGTACACATTTTCCTGGAAGAGATTTAGTACACACTTTCATTTTAATCTTTAAAAGTAATTGCAAATATGAATTCTGATATATAATATAGGTGTGGTATTGATCATCTGCATAATTGTTTATAAGAGTGCCTAAATTTATTAAACCTCTGCATTTTCAATGTGAAGGAGAACTCTAAAAATGCTTCATCCTTGTGCACTGTCTTATCTCAAAATCAAAACTGGGCCCACCAGTTAATTGAGCACTAGTGCTCTAGCCAAATAGTAAATGAAATAAGAGCCGAGTCTGTTAAGGCTCATGAAGCTGTATAAATGCCAAAGTGTAAACAACTGTGCTCACCTATGTTTCACTCATTCTCTTGTGTCTTAAATTTCATAATTATTTTTGTGCACTTTTTTTTTTAAATACAGAAATACAGTTTTCTATGCTAACAGTCATATGGCCATAATCTTCCTTTGCTTATATTTATTTTAATAGTCCTTGAAATTATTTGAAATCACAAAATAGCTGTGAATTAATTTATTTATAATATTTCCTTCACTCAAATTGCTAACACATTTGTGAAATTAATATCTGGCTTCATAAATAAGATATTTTAAAAGTAATTTATACTCTCTATTAGTTTTTCTGTAATACAGTGCTTTTAATAGAAAAAAAGAAAAAAGAAATATATTAAATTTCTTGCCTTAAATAAACCATTTTTAAATTAATTTTAAACTTAATCTTTATATTTCTCAGAGAAATTCTTACACATATAATGCAGTCAAGTTTCACAACTTCCAACAAAGTATAAGCAAAAATTGTGCACAGCACAGCAGTTGAGCCAGGTGGAATGTGATAAGCTTACAAGTGTAAATAGCTCCAGCAAGAGTGTTATGAAGCCATTGTTGAATAAAGTTGTAATACATGGGTCAAAAAAAAAAAAAAAAAAAAGCACCTTTGGCAACTGAAACCAATATCTAATGACCATTTCAGACTTAATGATCAATTAACATGGCAGTGTTAATAGACTATTAATTTTTTGCTATGCAATATATATACTTTAAAACTCCTGTTTGCTGCTAGTGTCTTTGTGCTTATCGTCCTTTTGAAGAGCATCTGTTTCTTTTTTTTTTTTTTTTTTTTCCAAGCTACATTTATAACTGAGTATGACTGATATAAATGCACAAAGTGCTAAGACCTGTATGGTTTTAAGTGCACAATTGTGTAGTGATGTAATGTTTTCAAAACTGAGTATAGTTTAAACAATAAAAGAAAGAAATGTGACTATACATTTTCTCTATCTTTGCACTGGGAGAAATAAACACTCTTAAAAAAAAATAAACACTATTAACAAGTACTTCTATGTATGTGTTAAGTCGCTTATTATACGGGCAAGTTGGGAAATAATTTCTTAAATAGAAAAAATGTGTAGACTTTCTTATAACATGACTGCATGCTACATCTACAGGAGTTTCAAAAGTATTAATGTGAATTATAACAGAAATATAGAAGACACTACTATTTTCAGCACCTAAAGGCAAATTTTCAGAATGAAAGAAGAAATGGAAATGGCATTTAGTGCATAAATTTTATATTCACTAGATAAATTAGTACATACAATAGGAAAGTTAAATGCTGCTTTTAAACAGAGGGGTATATTAGATTGTAGCACATAGGTTTTTATAAAAATTTATTTAAATGGGGAGAAGGCTCTATCCCAGAGCCATTAAAAACTTCAACTTCAAAGCATAAGAAAGAAACATTGTATATTTAGATTAGTTCTAATAGCACTCAGACATTACTTGTTGGCAGTCTTCAGAGGAACTGTTTGTCTGGGTACCTATCAGTCTAAGTCCTTGGTTGATAATAGGTCATGCAAGAGGTGAAGCTGGTTTTGTAAAAATGAGCTTTTACAATTTTTCGATTAACCATTCACAGGAATGTCCAAGAGTCTTCCCACTTTCCGTCTCTTAATTAATCACAAAAACCCAGCCAAATTTTTATCTGAGTTTTTGAATCTAAAGGACCTAGCAAAAGAGACTAATGATAAACAGAGATTAGCCATGAGTGGACCTTTAAGTGGAAGCACATACAACAACCTTTACCACCAAATGTAATGCCATTAATCTACCTATGGATGAAGACATCATTAAAACAATGAAAAGACATTATAGAAAAGAACCATTAGGACTCTTATTTGCAGAATATGTTCCAATGCTTCAGTTTTGGAAGAAAATTAACATAAAATAGGCTCTGTTCTTAGTAAACAATGCATGGATTGTGATTAAATTAAAAAATATTAAATAATTATGGAGAAAGCTGTATCTGGCTTTGAGGTACCTGCAGACAATGAAGGTGAGGAAAATGACTAATTTATTGACTGGATAAAGAAAAAGTTGATCAATTGCTAGTACAGGATGCTTCTCAAGCATGAAATAAAAAATAAATGACATTATTGGCAATCTTATGTGTTTTTTTTTTGATTAGGTTTATTTATGGATGCTCTTTAACATCTGAGGTCATCAGCATCCCATTCAACTCAGGATGTGAAATGGCCGACAATTTTTTTTTGCTCAGAGGCCTCTTCTTTCAGGCTTGAGGTTCTTTTTCATGAGCTTCAGAAAAAATAAAATAAAAATTTATTTTTAAATCTTCTTAGTAACAATTTACCTTCCCCCAACATGTGTAATCTAGGTGTTCAGACAATTTGACTTCAAAATGATAACAGTAGCACGGAAGAAGAGACAGTGCCTGAATCAAATGTTCCATTATAAACTGCACTTGAACCTACAGAGATACTAATGACATTTTCAAAGGAATAAGATGACTCTTCAATCATTCTCAAACATTATTTTACTTCAAAGAGTACGAATGCACAACAGAAAAAATATTGCTGATAGTTCAGTTCAGAAAGAGACTTTTTAAAAACAAAATAAAAATAAAATAAGAGCAAACAGAATGGATTATCCATCTTTTGTAATTAACTATTCTTCCCTTTGCCTTCATTACAATAAATAATCAAGATTCAACTGTATTTTTAATTCCCTTCAGAATAGAGGGGTCTATTAAGATTTTGATAATTTTAATGAATTTCTAAGCAACAAGATTAATCCAAACCTCCCTTCAAATAGAGTTTTGGCTACAGATAATTCTTATAATCCTTAAAATGTTAAGCTCAACTAAAAACATCATCAGCAACCTTAAAATCAGAAATGCATGTATAGATTACAGATAACACTAAATATATCTATTACAACTGCATTATGTGAAAATGGCTTCCCCCTTCTCCTCCCCTTGTCAAATAAATTCACTGAGTGAGTAAACTTCAGCTTGATTGCATTTTGTGCATTGGCTTTGGCATTATAATTTCTGGCAAGTGGCACTACTTACTAGTAACTTAAAAGCAAAATCAGCAGCCAATCAACTAAACTTTTCTCACTGTGTACAAATGCTATATTACTAATAAAATTCTTCATGATAATATTATCTTAATGCCTTTTACCATTCATTTAATCTTAATCTTATAAAGGTAATTCTGGCAGAGATAAAATATATATTTATGAAGTTATCTCTGGCACCTGAATTAAAAAGATACAGAAAAAGTTAATAATAATTTTTTTCAAAAGCTATTCTATACAATAGTACTCAAAATACTGTAAACATGTTGCTAAAGTTGAAAAAAATAGTGGGAAAAGATAGTCTGATTGATGTCATGAGCAGTTTGATTGTCAAAGAAGATATGATTCCCATGACAGGTCTTCAACAGGAACTGTGATTCAAACATGAAAGTAAGCTTGTGAAAAGTGTGAAAACAAGACAAATAAAAAATACTTGCACAGTCCAGCCCATGGGAGGAAGATAAGTAATCTAACAGTCTTTATAATTTTACTAAACTATAACAGAGTGTGTGTGTGTGTTTTTTTTTTTTTTTTTTTTTTTTCCCCCTTTTAATCTGCTTAAAATCCATAATTTAACTACACAAAATATTGCAAAATGTCAGTTTTTTATAGCCATGTGCTCATGCTTGATAATACTTTTATTATCAAAATAGCTAATATTCACATGATATAAATATCTGTGAGCATTTTAATTATACCAATTGTACTTTTCAAGTAAATGTTAATATTTTTCAATGATAATGAGCACCTATAAAAGTTATGAAGGAAATAAAAAATTATTTGAACATTCCAAATTACTATAAATGTTTTTAATAGGTGAAAAAAACAATGGAATATTTAGCTTTAAATAGTTGGAATTTCACAGTGAAATATAGTATAATAAAGCAAATTATTTACATGAAATCATTCAAATTTCACCATTTTTTTTTTTAATTTTAGTGAAATTTGAGTGATTTCTTCATAAATAAATGCATTATTTGTTTACTATTTACACATTTTGCTCTCAGGATGTATATTTACACAATGCAATGTTCAAGTACCATGACTTTTCTGCAACTAAGGAGGTGGAATTAGCATTACTGCTTTTAAAAAATGTTTATTTGATATTATTTTCTCTGAATTATATGTGCTATGTGTTAATACTGAGTAGATATAATGTTCAGTTAAAAGGAGGAAATAGAAGATTCTTGGAAACAAGTTTACATTAATGTGGTTATTTCTTTATAAAAAAAAAAAAAACTACAAAGCAGTATAGGGAACTCATTATTTTGTATTAACATATTCCATGATTAAAAACCTATAGAAAGAATGCAGTCAGATGCTTGCAAAGAAGCTTAAAGAACACTTAAGTCAACTTTTAACTTTAAATGGACATGCATTATTTATCATATAAAAATGCATTAGAACCTGTGTGTAGTTCATAAGCAGAAAAACTTGGTAAAACATAAAAATTACTTGTTTGAAGGCAAGAAGGAAAGGAAATGTAAGCTTGCCAAATACTGGTGATGCTAAAAACACACATTTCACAAATAGTAACACACAACAGTATCCAGTAAAAATGCATTAAAATGATGCTTTTTAATTTTATGAATTACAGATTTATTAGCACACATTCTTAGGAATTCTTTTGTATTTATGGTTTACAAAGGTCATGTAGAAACATCTGCAAGCACAGCATATTCCATATATTATCTTCTAGTACCAGCAAACATAGCAACTGCTTAAAATTTTTCTTGCCACACTGGGAGGGCAGTAATGATTTACATGAATCACAGTTTACTTTTCCTATTTTCTTAAGATTTTTTAAGAGCTTCTGCCTGAAAAATGTTTTCAGGACAAAATAGAAAAGTCTTTTTGAACATCCATTAATTAGTTTCTATTTGCAAGCAGAAATAATCAAAAAGCTTAATTTTTTATAATGAAAATACATAATGGTAAGGAATGAGTGAAGCACCAAATATTCAAATAACTTTCTTCAACTACAACAGAGAGCTAAAACACCGAGATCTTAAGAAAATTAATAACATGACACTTTTATAAGTTGAAATAATGAAGTAACTTTAACAGTGTGATCTGTATATTTGTTTTCATCATTTTTTAAGCTGCACACCTTATCGTAAATCAAATTTTATAAGAAATACTTTACTGATCTTTGTATATACTCTTTAACCAATGTATGTAGTTTAAATTGCTTTTGACCAAATGGTAGTGTATACATTTCTCCTCTTTTATGTACTGCATTACAGTAAATGTTCAGAATGAATTTATTAATTATTAAATTACGAGATCAAGATTTTCCTTAAACAAACAGCTGCCTTGAAGATAAGTTTCAATGATTATCTCATTTCAACTGTCATTTGAGCTTAACTCATGTTGGTGGCATTGTTGAACTGGAACTACTGGTATTGGGTATGGATGGAGTTGCAGCAGGGCCACCTGAAGCTTTCGGATGGTTCATGTTCATTTCACTCCATCTTGTCTCAAAGAATGAACGCATACTATGGCCAGCTTTCCCAACAGGAGAATCATCCTCATTAAAAGTTTCACAATTATTGAAAATAAGCCTTACATCAGTACAGAATTCCTCACGTGACTTGTACCTATAAAGAAAAGAATAAAATATTTCTATGATTTATCTGTGAAAAAGAAGAAATGTGCCTAAAATGATTTTTATATTGCAAAACAATGAAATGTTAAATTAAAGTACTTAAAGTAGAAAAATTGTGCCACTGCATTATAGTATGCACGTAAACCAAAATTGAGCTAACTTCATGTAATATTATTTATTTGCCTCATAACTCACTGTTAAAATTTTAACATCATTAAAATGCTTTATTATGTTTCAAGTAAATGTGTATCCTTTTAATAAATTCTAAAAAAGTGAAAATAGCATAAATATTTAAGTTTTATGTTAATAAGTTAAGTATATTTTAGCTTAATGACTCATTTTATTTTTTATATTAGACAAATATTATTAATTATGTTTTAAAAATTTTTTCTTGATTTCCTTTTAATTATCTGCCTCTTAATTTGAAAATTACAGAAATGTTTCAAATCATTGAATTCTAATGATACAGTTTAATGTTTCAGCAATTTAAGGAGGGGGGAAAAAAAAGGAGGACAAAACAGCTACAATTTTTATATTTTGTTATTAGCACATTTGAGGTGTGCTTTTTATTTTGTATTTATTTAATTTACTTTTTTAATTCCAAACATCTCTATATTTTTCTCACATACTCGCCAGTAATGGATCTTAAATTTACCAATTTAAAATTTATCTCTACCTTGCATTTTGTGCCAGCCTCTACAAAAACAAAACATGACAAAAATTGCAAGACTCTTTTACACTGGACCAGATACATTTAACTTCAGTTTTTAGCACATATTAATAAATGCTAAATGCACACATTTTCATTCTTGACTTCAAATGCTAAATCTGCAGATTTCAGTGAACTTTGTGCACAGCACTAGCAACCTTCATACATAAATTGTGGGTTCTAGTGAGGAAAGGAGACAACTCAAATGTTGTGAAACTATTGCCTATTTTTTAGTCAATTTAAGTTTGTAAAATATAATAGGAAACTTAAGGTCCATTTCCTATTTATGTTAATTTGAAGTAAAGGGTCCATTTTCCTCTTATTAACAGTATTGCAGGGAGTAAGGGGAAGTAAAACTTCCATTCTTAACATCTCTGTTCAAAAAGAGCTAACAAAAATGTGTGTAAATAGTACATTATATTCAAAGGGAGCACCATCAACAATGCCCTAGGGCAGTTTCAATGCCTAAAGTTCTCATTACTAATGATAATTAAGTAAAACTTCCTCTGTTTCCTTCCTTTTGATTCATACCCTTCTGTGAGTGAATTACAGACTTTGGTTTGAGTATGTTCTCTTTTGCACAATTTATTTCATCATCATTTACTCCAAGTTTTAATTCCAATGCAGAGCTTAAGCTTATTGGTAAAATCATTTTTTCAGCAGTAACTTTTATATATGCCTTTCTGCCATTGAAGAACACAAATGGTTTGAAATATTGCAATATATGTGTTACTATTTAAGGGTTTTATCTATTTCTCCTTCTCTAGTTCTTGTTATTTTAGCTAAATTATTTTAAGAGATAGTATATTTTTAATTCTTATTTTATATATATAATAAATACATAAAATATAATACTTATAATAAAAAAATAAAATACACATAAAAAATGTACTTAAAATGAATTTTCTATATCCTAGTTATTAATGACTCTGAAGGTTTTCTTTTTCCTTATGTAGGAATTTCTCTTTCAGTACATTGAACTAACACAAAAATATGCAAAACTATTATTAATATTGTACAGCTATTTCAAAGTAATGCTGGTAAGTGAAATAACCACTAACTGCTAGTACAGCATATAAAACATGACAATATCATATACATTTTATTGTTTTTTTTTATTTTTTATGCTTTTTAAACTATGCTTCCCATAATTACATAATATATATTTATCTAAATAATCTATGTCTTTTCCTCTCATACGTGGTTTTAAAAATCTGCATTCCTTCATTTTATTTTGGGTATTTCCTCCTACATCTTTTTATTTCATTTGCACTGTTGTTTTATTTTTGGGGCCCATTCAATAGAATATATTTCAGGTAATATATATATGTTGCTGCAAGTAGTTGCATGTACATTTCCTCCTACATCTTTTTATTTCATTTGCACTGTTGTTTTATTTTTCCTCTCATACGTGGTTTTAAAAATCTGCATTCCTTCATTTTATTTTGGGCATTTCCTCCTACATCTTTTTATTTCATTTGCACTGTTGTTTTATTTTTGGGGCCCATTCAATAGAATATATTTCAGGTAATATATATATGTTGCTACAAGTAGTTGCATGTAGCATTCATCAATGGAAAACAAATATTTTTTTAACATTTTCAATTTTCCTGCAGTTCTATGATTAAATGCAAGATTTACAGCTTTTCTAATTATACAAATTACCTGTTCTTCCCATTTAAAGTCCTTACCTCAGTATTTTTATACTAAAAGCACTTGTTCTATAAATTATAAATAATAAGGGAAGAAATATTTCTGCTGTCTCAAATGTGAATGGTGATTTTAACTAATTTTGGCATGCTAAACTGAAAGCTGAAATCTGTTTTCCTCTATTATATAAAGTTTTTAAAAAATTGCAAAAAGAATTTTAAAGAAGTGGATTTTTGTGAAATCAAAATTAAAATGCTGTATTCCTATCTAATACAGAAAACTGGGTACCTCAAAATTCAGTGTGTGAGCATCTTTTCTTTTTTACTTAAATGTAAATTGGAATTTGCACAGTGAAACTAAGCATACAATAATATCTTTTCTTTGTTTGGAATGAAGGCTGTGTTGATTTATATTTATAATTTGGTTGCATATCTTTTCTCTTCCAGCGCCAGCAGTAGTCCTGCAGCATTGCTTCATTATACTTCCCTAATATCTTATTTCCATCTCCTTAATTTCTGGATGAACTCTTTCACTATGCTCATTACTCATGAGTCCCATTATAGATTAAAAATAATCAAATTATGAGTTCAAGAAGTGAAGTTTTAAACTCATATTGCAACCTGGAACTTGTAGTCTTTGTAACATATTTTATACAATTTCTTCATATTGCATGTATTTTACATTTCCAAGGAACTTATAGATAATTTCCCTGAAATCACACCATGCCACCTCAAGTTCTATAGTGTTCAAAATTAGTATCCTTCATTAGCTGTCTATCCAAGGTCCTCAAATACACCCTCTTTTATTTTAGCCTCAGGCACAAGTGGAAATTCATAGTATAAATAGTTGAAGCACAAGCCATTCTTGTCTAACGCTTTGATGGATTGCTTCATGATACCACCTTTAATATGAAGCTGAGGCAATAGCATATTTTCAAGGCCAACTAGACTGAGACATATTACATTTTTTCTCGCATTAAACTTTTTCTCTTAGGCCAGTGTTTGTCTCTGCTGTCTGTACATCTACTGTCCCATTTGCACAAAAATCAAGGATATTTCCTATACCCATCCTGCTGGCCAAGTAAGATATAACTAATTTTTAGATTCAACACAATCCATTAATGTTTCAAATATTTAATTTTTTCTAAAATGGATATAAGATTGCCATAGTTTCTTTTATAGCACAAGAATTTGCAACAGGAATCGAGGGAAATTTGTTTCTATTATGCAATGAAACTGCTTTGAGAATTTGTTTTTGATGCATCAATAAATAAACACCAGTCATTGCTTTTGTAAGATTGTTCTCTAAGTTGAAGAATCAAACCACGTATGTCACAACAATAAACTAGATTATTTTCCATCTTATCATCTCAATTCCTATACCAGTAAAATGTGGTATAAATTTTTTTCCTTTTAATGAGGACCCCAGTATTTCACTCTTCTACTCGGTAGGACTTCTTTCAACTCAGTCTGAGGTAAAGAACTGAGAGTTATCTAAATTAATGAACGATGAGATATCTTCACATTCATGGATATTTGTGGTAGACTCAGAGGAAGATGAATGATCATGATCAGTGTTCTCTAGTTCAGTAGGTGGGACATAAAGTCTGTGTGACACTGGTGTTATACCTGAATCTAATGCTTAAGGGTATTTAATTTTCGACTTATTAATTTTGTTGTAGCCTGATACATTACTCAAATAAAAGAATAGTCATCACAGTTATTTCTTTGTTTATGCCACTTCATGGGGATTCTGAAATTTGCTTTCCATTATACCAGTACCTTAGTCCTTCAACACAAATTTTAAATATTGGAGCCCTTTTCTTACCCTGGTCTCCAAGCTTAACATAAAATATGCAAATATAATTTCTTAATAAATGGAGTATTTTTGTTATTTTAACAAGTACGAACCACATATGAAACAGAAATTATTATTTTGGATTGTTCACACATTGCCACCTTAGTATTTCACAGTTTGAAGTGATCATATTGTTAGTTTCCTGGCACTTTATATATATATAACCTGAAATATTACCCTAAACAATAAATGCACTTGTGATCACTGCAGTATTTAACTGATGTCTTTGTCAATAACCAATGTTGGATTAATGAAAGTAATTGAAGCTCTAGATAAGTTCTCTACTAGGAAATGAAGTGTAAGAATTAATATAAATAAATAAAAAAATATGGTATTTAAGGAGGATAGTAAGTTAAGGAAAGATGAGAATGGTTTTAGACTACGATGCAATCACTTCCCCTTACTTCCTGGCCATATGTTGATTAGCTCCAGTAATATTAGAAACTTTAAACACAAGGCAGAGGAACTGGTAAGAAAATGGATAAGGGTTGCTTTACATTGTGCATTATATTCTATATAAGCATTTATATATAACTTGTGTTTGCTAAAGCTATTCACATTTTGCTATTGCGTTATCACCGCAATATAATCAATAAGTTGTCCAATTACAAAAATCTGAAAAAACTGATGTCATTTTCGAAATCAGCAGGCCGTTTTCCAAATAAATTGTTTATTTTCACCAAGACAGTAAAATTATTGCAGACCATTGTAATTGCAGCATTACGATAGATATGACTGAGTCACAGTTGGATAATAGTTCTATTAAAAGTGAAGATAATGTCATTTAATCAAGCTGTCCTGCCATGGCATAAATAGGTGTTCCATGTGGTAAAGAAGGAGTACAGGACTTGCTTGATAAAATGCTCCCAACTAGATTAGTAAGAATTCATTAACGATGGCTCATGTAGTTTTCCAATTATTTTTGAGATTTTGAGTAGACAACATTACTATAGTCCTGCCAACTGCCAAGAACTTTCAAGAAAATGAATGGAATGAATGAAAATGTTGATTCCAATGAGTCCAGAATTCTTAGCATTTAAAGTTACCTGGTAACCTTATGCAGGCAAATTGTTTCAACCAGAGATTAAACCCAGGCCTACCAGTTGACAAGCAGACACACTAACAGAAATATTGCCTCTACAATTAAATGGTTTGTACTTTTTGCTATTATACTCTCCAATTTTTCATAATGTCTGGAGAAGTAAAATGTTTTGAAGGTAAAAACAGTCCTCCAATTAGATCCCTGGACAGAAGACTACTTCTCAGGACTTAAAGCAGAAAAACAAAATTAAAATTATAGGTGGTTTTCCCAAGTCAAAAGAACATAGTTCAATAAAATCCTTACAGAAAACAAAATTGACACTTTTCATTCAAGAGGCAAATTTATAAGCCATAACTTAAATATTTTAAATTCAAAGGATTTATATTAAATTATAAAAGAGAGACAAATAAGTAGATAAAATTGGCTGTGTTTCAGAATGACATAAAATTCTCCTTGCAAATAGTAAAAGAAATGGGAGATTGAGTAATCAAATTATAAATATGTAAACATAAAACATATCTCAAAGTGTAAAGTGCACTCCCCCTGAAATGTACCTGATTTCTAAACTCTTTATATTAAATCTAAAGCTCTCATAATAGGAAACTTTAGTGGGCATTTTAGGTGATGGGAATATGAAAATGTAGATCCACAGAGCTCGTATAATTTTTAAACATTTAAATTTTTTATCTAATTTACAAAAAAGAAAATTCTCTAACCTCAATTCATTATTCAGGTTTAGAAAATAATCCAGATAACATGCATAAATATTGCCCAGAACATAAAAAGAACAGTTATAGAAGATCTGGATTCTGGTAACAGGGCAATGATTGCCTCTGTACAATTGAACACTCAAAACAATGTCTATCTGAAAATCTTTGTGTCTTAAGTACATAATTCAAGAAAATTATAAATTTTCAGCTGTCAAGAAATTTCCTAAGATCTTAGTTTTGAATAGCTGGAATTTTCACAGTAAAATATAGTATAATATAACAAATTATTATTGAGGAAATCACTCAAATTTCACTAATTTAGTTCCACTTACTTGGACATGTTTCAAAGGCGGTTGCCTTCATCGTCAGCATGATCCCAATGTCCGCTTCCCCGCATGGTATTAAGATGTCGCTCCGTTGACTTCACAAACTTAGTGATAAGGTTACTATTGTTTGGGAAATCAAAACTAACCAAATTTTCTTTGTTTTTATTTATGAATATATTTTCCCACACTGTCAATTCTATTGGTTTTTGAAGAGCTTTTAAGAGTTTAGGTTCCTTTTGGAATTCCTGGTTCTTTTGCCAGAATTCCAAAAGGAACCAAAACTCTTATAAACTCTTCAAAAACCAATAGAATTGACAGTGTGGGAAAATATATTCATAAATAAAAACAAAGAAAATTTGGTTAATTTTGATCTCCCAAACAATAGTAACCTTATCACTAAGTTTGTGAAGTCAACGGAGCGACATCTTAATACCACACTGGGAAGCGGACATTGGGATCATGCTGACGATGAAGGCAACCGCCTTTGAAACATGTCCAAGTAAGTGGAACTAAATTAGTGAAATTTGAGTGATTTCCTCAATAATAATTTGTTATATTCCTAAGATCTCCTTACAAACAACATAGAGCATTATCTGAATTTGATAAAAGATGTCAAGAAATGTGACACCCCATCAGATGAGCTTTGGAAATAGTGAATACTATGTAGATTCCTTACCAATGGATTCTTATTGTGCAACCAAAATGGAACAGATATAAGAACTATTATCAAAATTTTTCATTTCATAAATCCTAGGATATGGTATTGCAAATTTAGATGGAGCAATCAAAATCATTTCTATACCACTTCAAATTATTTAGCTTTGTTATTTTGAACAAGCAGTTATAAATTCTGATTCTAGAGCAGCTAAGATGGCTATAGCAAGCAATTAGTCACATAAAAGCCAAAGAATCTTGAAAAATCATATATCATCAAATTAAACTTATCAAAAGAATAGTTTTCAATGGATACCATCACATTCTGGTTGACTAGCAATGAAGACAGTGATTACCTTCCCAAAAAGGGGAATAATATTACACAAACACCTGTGATAAATTATAATTTCATGTAGTTAAATCTGATCAACTTCAAAGTTAAAATATAAAGTGGTAGCATTTTTATGAAAATTCAAAAAATAAGAGATGGAAGTGTCTTAACAGAACAGGATAAATTTCTGATTACCCATGAAAAAGTGCAGTTATGATATTTCATTTAATTGCAAGTCATAACTGTCGGGCAAAGTATTTGAATGAAATTGGACTAATTTCTTCACCACTCATTCCATTGTGAAATTTTAAAGAAGAGATGGATGACAAAATCACCCTCAGTGATGTCCAGCCACCTCTACTAAACCTACAATTTATAAAAGATGCTGAATAGCAAATGGTTAGTAACTTGAATGTCAACAATTCAGTATTAATTAATAACAATAGATATATGCCTCAACTTAAGTGATCATAAATTTCCATCTTTCTCCCGCCAGGCAATTGTCATAGAACTTTCTACTGTTTGCGTGGATTCTGGAGTATAGTGAGAATCTGCTCAATGACATTTTTCGAATTTCAAACCCCAATTGAGTTCAGGGCTAGCAACTTTTATGAATATACTTATGTGCAACAGCTTTTTGTGTACTGTGAATAAAGTTCAGCTTAATTGCATTTTGTGCAATGGCATTGGCATTATAATTTCCTTAGTAACTTGACAGCAAGCTGATGTCATAAGGTTCAAGAATAGTGATGCAGGCTAGTCATTTTTCCATAGAATATGTTGCAACTGGACTCTTGAGTTACTTATGCATGTTTTTGCTATTATTATTATTTTATTCATATTAGAGACAATTTCTTCTTCTTCTCCTCTTCCTTCTTGTTCTTCTTCCCCCTACATTTTGTAACATAGCACTTGACAATGTCTGGAACTTATATTGCAAGTCTACTGACAGTAAATATATTCTTTTTCTTACTACAACAACAACAACAACAACAACAACAATAATAATAATAATAATAATAATAATAATAATAATCTGTAACATATTTATTATATATTCTGGTCTGATAGACAATTACAACACCTAGTCTGAAAGTTCTTGGCCTGACCAAGGAAACACAAGATTTAAGACATATTTTTTTTTTTTTTTTTTACTTTTCTACATAGTCAGTTTGCAAATCAATACATTTAGTTCAACAACTTTCCAACTTTTTAATATCTTCAGTAAAATAATATTTCTCAATTAAATGTACTTATGAAGCTGTTGACAATGGAGTGGTATATATATAAACAATGGAGTTAGTGTGAAAAAAACTGTATTACATTGTTTATAAAATAATATTTGTTCAATTGTGAAAAATAAATGTCTGTCTCAGCTTCAAACTCTCATTTGATGTGAATCTTTGTCCACCCATTTCTTTATGTTTGGGAACAAAAAGTAATTACTGGAAGCCAAATCCAGCATATATGGTGGATAAGGAAGTACTTGGAAGTGAAGGTCATGCAGTTTTACAGCAAAAACCCCAGACATGTGTGAAGGCACATTATTGTGATGAAAGAGAACTTTCCTTTTTGCAAGGTATGAATGTTTAGCTTGAACAGCATTCTTCAGTTGTCCAGTAGTAAAGTGAAATATTCCCCAGTGATGGTTCTGTCCTTCCGGAGGTAGTCTACTCCATCATGACGATTCCAGAAAACTATAGCTATAAATTTTCCTGCAGATAGAACCATTTTTTTTGTGCACTTTCAACTGTTGCCAATCATTGTTTGAACTGCTCCATCTCTAGTGTGTACTGATTTTTTTTTTATTTGTTTTATTTAAGGACACTCTTTACATCACAGGTCATCAGAGTCCCATTCAATCCTGGGCATGAAATGGCCTCTTAGAGGCCTCTTCTTTCAGGCTTGATGTTCTTTTTCGTGCCGTAAATGTACAACATGGGACCCACAGCTGTACTTCCCTTCCAAAGGAAGCCATACTTAGGATTTTTACACCCGAAAAAATTCATTGATCCTGGCCGGGTTTGAACCTGCGATCTTGGTTTAGAAGACAGAGTGTAGTGATGAATCCATGCTTCATCTATTATGAAATGTTGGAGAAACTCACTGGAACTGGTTTTAGACAAGTCTAAACACTTTTGCAAAATGTTCATTCAAGGTGTTTTTGATCCATTGTTAACATACACAGCACCTATCCAGCTGAAAACTTTATACCCAAAACTTTGTGTAAAATGTAGTGGACATGGCCTATTGAGGTCCTTGCAATGCCAGCTAACTCAGTTATTTTCAATAAGTGATCATTGAGAATGGTATTTTAAGTAGTAGTTTTGGGATATCCTGAGCACTAATCATCTTGAATGCATGCAGTGAGCAAAAGAAATGATAAAATTGTTGGAACATTAGATAGAAAGGAGTTAGTTCTGGCAATCTTTCTTGATCTTTCTAAAGCGTTTGACTGTGTTAACATTAAACTCCTATTGGGGAAATTGGAAAATTATGGGATAAGAGGTATACTGTTAGAATGGTTAAGCTTATACCTGCAAAATACAGTACAGTGTAACAATGTATTGAAATAATACATAGCACAGGAAAACATCTGTAAAAAAATTAAATTAGCATGTAAAAGCATAACACATGGAGTGCCACAGGGGTCAAACTTGGGACCATATCTATTTCTCTTGTACTTAAATTACTTATTCAAATTAATAGAGGATGCGGGAGGTTTAGCCAATGGGTATGCTGATGACACAACAATAGTGGTAACAGGTAAGATGGAAGCAGAAGTGCAAAATAAAGCAAATTCTTTATTAGAATTAATTAGAACATACTTAGAAGCATTAGCAATGGCACTGATCACAAACTAAATTGAATGGATGCAAACCAAATGAAGTAATAAAACAAAAATTAGCTTCACTTAGCAATACAAAATAAACTAATTTCCCAAGTAATACAGACAATTTTTTTTAGGAATACTTATAGACAATAACTTAAAATGGCACGAGCATATAGATATAGCAACAAAATCAAAATCAAAATCAATAATGGCATACATGTATTAAAACAGATAACACAAATAATGGATAAAGATAGCACACTAAAGGTTTATTATACATTTATACACTCATATCCATATTAAGGGATCGTTTTATGGGGTGCAGCAGGTAAGAAAAGTATGCAAAGAATATTTAGACTGCAGAAAAAAGCAATAAGAATAATGGAAAAAATTCAAAGAAAACAATCGTGGAAAAGTAGTTTTAAAAAACTAAAAATCCTCCACTGCCCTGTCTATAAATATTTGAATGTCTTAAACATGTAATAAGAAACCATACTGAAGAAAAAAATAGGAATATTCATGAACATAACACGAGAACAAAACAGAACTATACAATCATTTACCTCACTTGATCAAGGAAATACATGAAGAAGAGAAGAAAATAATTTTAATAAAGACTTACTTGATAAAAATACTTTTTACTAAATTAATGAATATAAGAAGGAACAAAAATGAGTGATTTATAATTTCATTTTGTAACATTTGTTTTCTATGTTCATGTCTATATTCAGATTTACTCATTTAATTGGTAATATAATACATATGTTTCCTAGCTTTTGTAAATTGACAATGCTTAATCTACCATTAAAACTCTAACATCTGTCAATATTTATTTTATGTATCAATATTTTATTCAGACATGTATTTACATCTCTCGCTTAATTGTAAGGTAAATATGTATTTTATCCTTTGTAAAACTGACAATGCTTTGTAAAAATATTCCAATTGGCAGAATAAAATTGAAACTGAAACATGGATGTACAACCATGTGCACTTTTTAACCATCAGAAATGAAGGGGAAGAATCCTGTAATGTAGAATGTAACTTCTTTTGTATTTCTGTTGGGGTTAAACCCTTTAAACGAAGACTTTATCACAGCTCATATTTCAATTTTTAGCCATTTTATAGAAAATGTTAAAACTAGTTTGTTTACATGATCAACACAAAAAGTGACTAAACTTTTGCATCTGAAACTTTACAGTGTGCCATCTAAAAAATATCGTACTTAACAACTATCATAGTAATTTGGCCATCTTCAAGAAATTCCGGAGTCCAGCCGAGAACTTTTAAAATACCTCTCAAAAAATGTATATACAAATTATTTTTTATAAAGAAATTCCATTCTTCAATATTTAGTTGGAGTCTATCTGTATTGTGTAAAACCTCCATTCCATTCTATTATTTGGTAGTTTTAGTAATTAAGGACTGAACTACATCTGCTCTTTGTGGAAAAGGAATACTTGTAAAAAATTATATTCAAAGCTTTTATCCGAGAAGTGAACTGTTAAACTGAGATAAATGTTAGATGAAAATATTGCATACATTAATTGCACTGCTTCTCTCAGTGGGCTTTCACCTCTCACCTTCTTTTAATTTTTTTTTATATCTCTGGTATTAATTTATTTGCTTACTTTTTTCTTATATGCCTCAGCTCAAAATTGTTTTATATTTTTTCTGCTACCATAGAGACCTTTACATATTATTTCTGCTATTAATTTAGTTATTGCTGCAGCCTTCATACCCTGTGATGGAACACATCTCATCAATATAGCTTCCACATGGTTTGTGCTGCTTCAACAAAATTGGCAATTTTTCCAGCTATACCTCTTTAACTTCTTTGTCCAATGCATCAGTTTTTCTGGTTAACTATGTACATACAAACCAATGCTGATTGTAAACCTGCATTCTTTTATTTGCAGTTATAATGCCTTTCCACTACAGAAATAAATATTAAATGATGAATTTCATCCCATATATGCGGGTACCATGAGTATTGATTATTTTACCAGTTGGTGGTATATTGACTCCCTTCATTATTTCATTCCTATTGCCATCTTCACATATCTCAATCTGTTCTCCAATTATTACCTTTTCATTATATAGAATTCACTTTTTATCGAGTCAACCAATGTGTTTGGTACTGTCAACTTGTTTTACTTTGGGATCTTCCAAAATTTCGATCACTTAAGTAAAATTGTCACCTTCATGGTTCACAAATATTAAAATATTTAAAAAGCACTAACAGCAGAATTATTTACTTTTTGTATCTGTAATAAACTGCTCTACTGCTCTATAGTTTAGGAAGCACTTTTACATTAGGAGATGGTAACATGGCATAAGCTTTGCACACATCCTTAATTTTTTTAAACAATTTAAATCACTTGACATATTAATCCTCATTAGCTAATTTACCACTCTGAGCTTCCCAAATCTTATCAATATAGGAAAAGTATCATTAGAATCATGATTTTTTAATGGTCAGTGTTAAAACAGCAGTTAAAAGAATGAAAGTAGGAAAAGCATTGTGGTGTTTACATGAGGCCAATTACAGGGTATCAAAAACTAATAAAATTTGCAGGAAAATATAGGCAATAGAAAGAATATATTGTAAATACACAATAAATGGTTATACAAATTCATATACTTTTGTACTTTGGGCAGTTTTTCCTATAGCCTCCTTCAGAAAAAATGCACAGACATCACATTGTGCTACAGCTTAAAAATGATCAAAGAATAATTATTTTATTTCTATAAACTTGTACCAGTTAATCTGCATCATAAATTAAAATATTTTCAAGTTTAATTTCTAAAGGATGGGAAATTCCCTAAATGCTTAACTGAATAAAAGACTAAGTGAATAAGCCTAATTCCAGACACCACAAAATAAGAAAAATTCTACAAATTAACTTTTGATCTTAAAATCATATTAGCAAGTTTCTCTAGTTACATACTATAAATGACTCTATGTAAAATTAACAATGTGTGCTACAAAATTATGAAACTGAAGCTGCAGAAAGATACTTACTGTGAATCCTGAAGCTTTTTCTTGATGGTGCTCAAGTCCATGGGACTCTTAATAATCTTGCGATAAGTTGGAAACTGCTTTGTGTTAACTGGCAAAAGAAAAGGCCATGCTTCATCGTGCATCTCCAGATCTTCCAGCAACATTCTGCACGGATTTAGATCTTTGGAAACCTTTTTACCTCGATCCTTTTTGTTTGGTGTGGTTGGTAAAGTGGTGGGCGATGCTGAACTAGCAGCAAGACTAGTACAACTGTTGTCATCTGAGCATATGGCTGCAGCAGGTGTTGCTGGAGGCCTGCTAGACACAGAAAAGCAATGAAAAACTAATGTGTTCTTAATGCAAACTTAGAAACAATAATGAAGAGAACTATGCATTAAAAGTACCTCAATAAAGCTTTAATATTTTATATTCATACATTTCAGTATTAACATAAACTAGCAATTCTTCTCTTACATGTTAGCCATTATTAGAGTTCAGATATTTATGAAATGTTAATTTTTTTCCCTGACAACCAGTACATCTAAGAGTTTAATTAAATGTGAATCAAAACTGTTGTAATTGTATTAAAACCTATTTTATGTTGCATAAAGGCATATTTTAGTCATTTTCCTTATTTTGGTCATATTTTGCTAATATTTTACTTAAATGTCATATTATGTTCGTATTTTGGATAATTTTTGGCATGTAGCCACACAATGATTGAAATTCAAAGGAGACTTATATTTACTGATATTTTAATGTGAATTTACTTGGGATTCAACTACTCACTGAAAAACTATTAGCATGCCCACAAGTGAACAATGCAATACTGTGTTTTTTACCCAAATTTGAGCAAGAGCAAGTGAAGGGAACTTTCTTTCCTCTCAAATGTATGGTTTTCAACATGGTATAATGCAGTGTCATGTTAATAACCAACATTTGAGCAAAAGACAAAGGCAGGTAATTTTCTCTCTTCTCAAATGTACAGAATTCAATAATGAAATGTTCCAATGCTTCCACCCTACACTTCAGTTTCATATAAACAGGTAGTTAAGTTAAGGTTGAGTTAAGATGGCAATTAGTATAAGTAGTTGTGCTAAACATAGTGTGAAAACATGTATAGTTATGTATTAATTGTGTAGCAAATGCAACAAAGTAGTAATGGAGTATTATGTTCACAGTGTGACAAATAGTTCACTTTTAGATGTGGAAATCTTGATGCTGTGTGTACTCCAGGCAAAAACACATAATGGAGGTGCCCTTATGTAACTATACATTCATGCTACAAAAATCAAATAAAAAATTAATAGCTAGCCAGAATCTATTATAATACAGATATTGTAGCAGGATACAAGAGAATTAAAAAGGGAAAATGAAAAGTTAAGAAAGCAGTACGATAGCATAGGGAAAAATCAGTCACTGTGGTCTGGTTGTGTGTAATAAGCCTGAAAATGGATGTAGTTACAAAAGAATTGACCAGGAAAATAAGGAAGCAACAGTGAATTTTGCAAATAGGTTTCACTTGATATTTTTGGATTATTCAGAAGTTTTTCGCACATCAAAATGTAAAGAACAAGACGAAAAACCTGGAAATAGATGTAGTATAACTGTGTTGAAAGGCAAAATAAGGAAGTGAGAATAAAACTTGCAAACAGATTTCACTTATCTTCATTCATCAAATTGTGAAGAAAAAAGAAATGGTAGACTCAAAAAAAAACAATTTGAGGTTTAAGTCAGAGTCCTTCAGTGAAGGAGAACCTATAGTGAGATTGGAGTTTAGGTCTGGCAAGAAAGTTGGATTTGTGAATCCAAGAGCCCAAACTGCAAATATTATTGGAAGTATAAAATAAAAATGTGAAAACTTTACTAAGAAAGACTGTGTAGTACTTGCTGAGGAGTAATTGATGTTTCAAAGATGTGCTACTGAGCACATAATAAAGTTGAGTTATCATTAAGGAATAATGTCATGGACAGACAAACAGAAAATAAATTTTATTCAAAACAAAGAATTTAAAAACACTTGTCAAAATAAAAATCATGAGCAAGCAAATATACCAATTTTAATGATTAACCTAAAACCATTATCATAATGTGCAATGCACACTAAATAAAAATTGATGATATTAAAAAGCTTTTAGCTGATCATTTGGAAAATGTGTCTGTTTTATGTTTCACAAACATTGTTTAAAAAGAAAATTTTTACAAATTATCAAAATATCACATTTTACCCTTGCAACATATTTTTGTAAAAACACACACAACCATATGGGGAACTGTATCTATGTGAAAAACAGTATTCAGAATTGTATAACATTTCAAAATTGATGTCAGTGGATAAACTCAATGCTCAGGAGTAGAATATTACTGCTAACCTTCTTAGAGATACGAAAGGAATTGTCACCATGCGGGGGCTGCCCACAGGAGGATGCTCTTTCCCCCTTCTTTGGAGTCTCATAGTGGACTGTTTACAATAGATGACCCAGGAAGGATATTATATATAAGGCCATGCAGGCAACAAAGCACTGATAATTTTTGGGAAATTTCCTAATACAGTCTCAGATATGATGAATTGTGGACTGAGGAAAATTCACAGTTGGTGCATGCAGGAGGGTCTATTTATCAATCCTAGCAAAGCAGTTGTTTTCCTACTAACAGGAGAAATCTAAAAGGCCTAGGAAATTTTAAACTAGGCAGCTCAAAGCTGAAATATTCTGAGTCAGTTAAATAACTGAATAGGATAAGAAACTGACCTGCAACAACCATATTAACATTTTCCATAGAGCCAGGTTGTCACTTGTAACCATCAAGCAGACTATTCGATCCACCTGGGGCCTGAAACCATATATTGGCCACTGGCTAATGGTCAGGTACCAGATATTTTATGGCTTCATCATCTGATGGCACACAACTTTAAAAATACTATAGTAGGTAAGTTTACCAAGTTACAAAGACAAGCATGTCTCTGCATTATATGTTATTGGGTCTTCCTCCCAAGGACATTCTATAGTTATTCACAACGGAGGTTAGCCTTACTGCATATCATTTGGTGCATACAGGGAATTGGAGAAGCAGTTTCTCAGCAACTGGACAACTGGACATACCTCCATTTTGAATTTCCTGGATATTCTACTACTGAGAATTAGGTCTGATCTAATGAACTCAATACTGTACTTTTCTTCCATTTAAGGTAATTCTTGGATTTCGAGAGAAGACTGGATGCAAGTAATTAAAAAATATGATCAACTTGTATGATTTACTGATGGATCTCTTACAGGAAAACAAACAGGTGCAGGTATATATGGCCTATCTCCAAGGACAAACATAAATCTTTGTAAACACTGCACAGTTTTTCAGGCAGCAGTATTTGCTATCCTGAAGTGTACTTTTACAGGACTTGAGAAGGTTTACCATGGCAAGGGAATTCTCATCCTCTCAGATTGTCAAAGTGCCTTAAAAGCACTATCCTCAGACCAGGTAAAATGTAATCTGGTATGGGATTACCTAAATATCCTGTCTTCCCTGACATCTCCCAACAGGCTTGAACTGTGAGGGTGCTTGGGCTTGGGGTATTTACAGAAATTAAACAGCAGATCAGTTGGCAATAAAAGGTGCTGATACACGCTTTTCATGGATTAGAGAAAAATACCAACTAAGGATGCAAACCTATCCTGGACAAAAACTGGCTAGGAAATAGGTCCTAGGTCCAAGAAACACTCTTTTCACATCTTTTCTAAAATTGGAATAAGGAAATTAGTTGCATTAATTACTGAACAAGTTCACTTCAGGAAACATCTGCGAAAAGCTGAACCTGTAAGATGAACCATTTGTAAAATGTGTAAACAGGATGAGGAATCTGCCTCCATATCCTGTTTGAGTGCCATTCCTGGTAAGAAAAGATATTTACACTTTCTATAACCATGGAAGACCTAGAAATGGATGCTAACATTGAACCAAAATACTGCAACTTGTTCAAGGAACAGGTTTTGGGAAACAATAAAAGAGTCTCTTCCAATGGGCTAGTCCAATAAGCCTTATAGGCTGACATGCTGAAGGCCATTTAAACTCCATTAAATCTCCCATTATCTATCTAATGAGATATCTAAAAAAAGGATATAGAGCTTTCAGCTAGGATTCAAATCAAACATTTTGACCATGGGGAAATTAAGTGCAATATTAAAAAAAAAAAAAAAGTATTAATAATAATACCAATAAGCTTGGGAAATAGTTAAAAAGATTTTTTTTTTTTTGAATTGATATAACATTTTAAATAATAAGAATACACTCGCTGAATTTACAAGAACAGTTTGCTTTGATGTGGCAAAAAATCTGGAAGAATCTTTTCTATGTGAGGTGTCTGTTGCAGAATGCTATCCAGTCCTTATCCACTCTATTGCAAACCGCTAGCAAGGAAAATCTTTTATACATAGGCCATTAATGATCAGAAATATCACAGACGCTAGTGTTTTTGTTTGGATTCGATATTGGAGTAGTAAGAATGTTATTCATGACACTAAAACTCCTTTCACATTCTGCAGAAGACATTGATATTATTTGTAACCTTTGCATCAGTTCCCTTAATGTTTCACCAATGAATTCTTAAATTCTTTAACATTTCAGAAGAACAGATATGTCTGTTTGAAGGAACTAATTTCAAAGTATTACATAAGGACTTAGTTTTTTTATCAACCAACAATAATTCATTTTCTTCCCGTGGCCACCACATTTTATTTAAAACTTCACTCTCTTTAAAAAATGACCTAGCACCTAAAATCTTGCAGTCATATTGTCCATTAACCCTTGAAGAAATTGGTGCTTGAAATTTGTGTTCAAAAATTCAGAGATAAGATGACTGCTGAATGTTTTTGTAGCTGAATTCAATTTGCTTGGTGGCTTGAAGATAAATGCCATTTTTATTAATGCAAAGCTAGAGCATCATGAGTTTCTACACTAAATATACAGGGATGGTGACTTTATTGTTTCTAGATCATCCCTAAATAGAAACAGTTCCATGAAGTCATTTTCTGGATCAATTCACAAAATGCTGCTCTGCTTCATGAAGGAAGTGAATGATTATTTTCTCCAGTTGTAAAATACTGGATAAATGATGTATAACTGACTTCACAGCTATCATAGTATTACATGAGAATGCTATATAAGGAATATCAAATATCCTTCCTATTTTTATAAGTTCAAGTCCCAACACCATGGCAATTTCAGCCAATTCATGTTGATTTTTCGGCTTTACAGAAAAATGTAAACACAATCAAGGACTTGAAATGGAGCAGAACAGACATGGTATCTATTACAATGTACTGCATATTTCAGTTTATGATTCAAACATGAATAACTGCAATATAAAGATTATATTTATCATGAATATATGAAGCTATCCATTTGTAAATTTGCAGCTCCATCCAAAGCAAATACTATCAACTGCTTAAATAAAATCTCTTCAGAAACACCATTACTTATAAAACCAGAATAATGCTGTCAGCAACGGCTTTTTCCTATTGATAAATTAAACTCTACTATATCATAGATCTAGTTGAACAATGAACCACCAAAGATGCAATGAACATAGAAATTAAGCAGGAACAAAAATGCTAATGAAATGTATTATATTTGCACAAAAGTGATGAGCTGAATGGAGCATCTGCCAACATCTAATCCGTTCAATGCTTGCAATTCACATAAACTTTTTAAAAGTAAGGATGGCTAGTTTTCTTTACATATGAAATAAGCTATTCTAAAACACCTTTTGTCCCTTGTAATTTCTTTGGATTTTTTTCTTCTTATTCCTAAAACCTTCAGAGAGAGATTTATTAATTGCCTTTTTTTTTCTTTTCATTCAAAATTAGTTCACACTTCAAGTAAAATTATTCCTTCCATGATCACTATTTATCAATTAATTATTTATTGTATAAAATATAGTGAACTTTAGTAACAGTGGTGTCAAATATGAACATTTTAAAAAATTGTAACATACATGCCACTAAAATTCAATAAAATGGAAGACTAGTTTCGGGAGCCATTGCTCCCAAAACTAGTCTTCCATTTTACTGAATTTTAGTGGTGTGTATGTTACAATTTCGACTCAATTTTTTAAAATGTTAACTATTTATCGTTGTTTGCATTTAGCCTTTTGATGAAAGTTGTCTCATAATGCCTGTTATTGTCTTTAAAAGCATTATGATTTTGAATTTCTGAACATTACAAGCGCATAGCCCCTTTGAAACTGTTTTCTGAAAGCTGTGGATGATTTAGTTTTTCAATTTTCAACTATACATCTCTAACCAGCTACAGCACTTAATCTTATAATTTCCAGTATATGTTTCATTGAAACTTTTCCCTGCCACTGCTCAAATTTTTACCTGTTGATTAGAAGACTTAAACCTATTACTTCACACTTAAGACTCTGATAGGCCTACACAATTTCATTGTCACTTAATGTATTTTTTTCACAAATTTATCCATGTCAACTAACTATTAATAATATCCAATCTCTGTTAAAGACACATTGAACTGACTATAACAGAAAACACCACTCATTATCAAGCATTCATTTAAATTCTATTATTGTCAGCTCAAAAGAAACTGACACAAAGCAGTAATATAAACTTTACAGAAAATAAAAAAGTACATGTATTGTTATGTTTCTGTTGCATGTTTAAGGCTTGTTAGTTCATTTACACAGCTGCAATGCATTGTGCACGTGATTTATTTGCAGAAAATCATTATGAAGAAATGTCAAGTGCATGCTTCCAGTAATTGCTTTGTAATTTTAAAACTTGCATTTACATACTGACATTTATGAAATGGGGGAAAAATATTTCCCTGGCAAAAAAAGGAATTTTTATTTCATGAGCCATGGAAATTCTTTGATGATGGAGGGAAATCCCCCACATCCTTTCTGTTAAACTGAATCCTGCTTTCAGTCAAAGAGCTCCCTGAGCATAATACTATAGTTATAAGCCTGTACAGATTACCTGAAAGCAGTTTTAATACATTTTTAAAGGGACTTGAAAACACTAAATAAGTTTAAAAATAAAATAAAATATTGTTATTTGTGGAAAATTTAATCTAGATTTTGGCAAAACTACCAAACAAAAACCTGATTTAGCAACATTAATACCTACATTCAATTTAGAACTAACAGTCAGATCTCCAAACTGAATAACTATATAATTCCTTTACAAAAGATCAAATTATAACAAACTGAAAAAAAAAAAAAAAAAAAAAAGATAATGTAGAAACATATTACAATCTTGCTGTAATAATTAGCTTTTCAAATGAAAACAAAATAGTCCCATAAAAATAAAAATAAATAAAAAAAAATCACACACACACACAAGAATATGTGAAAGTTGTAGTCTAAAATTATTTACACATTTAATAAAAATGCAGCAGTGCATTTCCCTACAGCTCAAACTTAAAAGTTTCAAGAAGCTATAGTTTTAATAATGAAGTTATACAATATACAGAGAGCATCAAATTTCTTGATATTTGGACACAAGATAATTTAAAATAGGATAAGCATATTGAATATCTAATAAAAAAAATTAAACATAATTTATTATAACTTCAGGCTACTTGTAAACACTATTAGGAGATTTGTGAGCGAAAAGTCGAAAGACCAAGCTAATAGCATCTGCAGAGGTGTATCAAAATAAATACAAAATTGGATTTCTTGAATTTTCATTTGAGATTTTTCATCTTCACTATCCTGGGACAGAGTGGAGAAGGAAAATCTTGAATGAAAATTTGTGAAATCTAATTTTGTAGCTAATTAGGAGATTTTATTTTGCACATATCCATTCTATCCTCAGTTATGGCTGCTTTTCTGGGACAATTTGTCTCCCTGAAAACTGGAAAGCAACAAGTAAGCCTGCTTTTAAAAAACTGCAATTATTTCCCCTTCATCGTATCTACATTTATGAGTATTTTTTTTTTTAAATAACATGAATATACACTACTATAACACTTACTTGAAACAGGAGTAACATTATATAACAAATTACCAAATTTCATAGAATCAACAGAAAAACTTCAAGTGTTTAAATCTCAAAAAATGGCATATATGCTTGGTCATTGTTTTCACTCAGTAAATGAATATATTCTTAATTATCTAGTGATTCGTTTTGAATCACTTATGCTCTACTTACTCTTGAATTATGCAAAACTAGTTTTGCAGGCTTTTGCCTGCATCCTTAGTTGCGAATCGACTGTCGGCTTCGTTGTTGGTTGGTTGGAGGACTTGGTATAGCTCTCGTGGACATTTTATGAACTTCTGGATTAATTTGTCTTCTGTTGGGATCTCAAAGTTCATAACCTTATCCTCATATTTTTTTATATAAATTTTTCCCCATAGTCCCAGCTCAATGGGTCGATCTACGAATTTCAATAATTTCACTCCCATTGCTATATCATATTTATCTCTCCAAAAGTGATGTGCAACTGCTGATTTCTCTATCTGATTGTACCTTATGTTTCTCCAGGTTTCTTCAACCTGACTCCAATGCTTCTTTTTGTTTTTCCATATATACTTTGTTACATTATATACTTTGAAATTCGTAGATCGACCTGTTGAGCTGGGAATATGGGAAAAAATTTATATAAAAAAATATGAGGATAAGGTTATGAACTTTGAGATCCCAACAGAAGACAAATTAATCGAGAAGTTCATAAAATGTCCACGAGAGCTACACCAAGTACTCCAGCCAACCAACAAAGAAGCCAACAGTTGACTCGCAACTGAGGATGCAGGCAAAAGCCTGCGAAACTAGTTTTGCATAATTCAACAGTAAGTGGAGCATAAGATTATCAAATCGACTAACTAGATAATTAAGAACATAATAGTCACTTCACTGTAATCGTTACGACACGAAATCAAATGTTATATTAGATGAATATATGTCCTAACTTTGGTTATTCATGAGAGAAATTTTATATAATTTTTTTTTACTTCCTTTTCTTCTTTATTATTGTATAATAGCCTGGTTGTATTAACTTGTCCTATATCATCTGCACTAAAATGCAATCAATATATGATTTGCAGGACTGAATATAACAAACATATAAATCATAAATACTGAAACTGCTTTTCCCTTGTGTATACTTATATGAAACTTTGGTTTAAATGAAGAACTATTTTGATAGCTTCTCAAAAAATGCAAGCTCTCATGACCACAAAGCCTGGAAGAAAGACAATTTTTTTAATATTTTGGTTTAGCTTGAATATTTCTTGTTAATTGTACCATTCATATTATCTTTTCATTTGCTTTATAAATTCTAATTATTTTACTTCTGCACTTTACAAAATTATATTATTAATTTAATTACAACTGTAATAACCTGTAATATAGTCAACTTGACATCTCTTATATCTGTATAGAATAGATCCAGGGAGCAATAAATAAGTATTATTTATAACTAGCATTTGCACTGAAAGTGTAAAATTATGAAATTGTGTGAAAAAATTTGGTGAGTAGTATTTTAGTTATCATGATAAGATCCCTGATTATAAAATGTGCAAAGTTAAAGTTATAACAGCAAAATAACTTTGTGCAATAACATATTGATACAGCATGACACATGAAATGAAAGCTGGAAATAAAGTAAACAAAGCAGGCAATAACTTATGATGAAGTAACATCTTTGATGACATCCAAATTATCTTATATTTCAAAATATCTGTATAACATGATGGTTTCTGCCAATGTTTCTTTAAAGGATGTGAATAATAAACATTTCAGAACCTTTTATTAATATGATACAGTTAATTTCCAATTGAATGAACACTAAGAAAAAGAACTATTTTCCATCCTGTTATAAAAGTGTACTTCAAACATTATAAGTACTTTTAAATTATACTTAGGGAAACTATAGATAATGGAGTAGTAATATATTCCATTATAATTTATTAAATATGTTCATAATAACTCTACTCATTTTTACAACATTAGGTCATGTTTTGGGAGCAGTTGCTCTCATCATTAGCTTTTACCGCAACGAGTAGTTGGCCAACAGCTGATGATAGGAGCAATTGCCTCTAAAACATGTCCTAATGTTGTATGTGGATGTGAACATAATTAATAAATTCTAATAGGATGTATTAGAAGTACTGTTGGTAACAATAAATTTGAAGAATTGATGAAAGTAACAATTCTTGTGATAGACATGTTGCAAATTTGTCAGTACATCATTGCCTGATGAACCTAGTGACATATTTTTACTGGATTTTGAAGTTCTTGAAGCAATGAATTATTATATAATTACTGTACTTTTGGACAATGCCATGAAAAAAGTTGTGGGATGGTGAACTCAAATGAGAACAAGTTCTGTTATTTGTAACTGACACAGTATCATAATTTTCAAACGTGGAAAAGGCCAGAAGATTTTGGTATTTTGCAATGGTACACTTAACTTGCCTTACACATGGTTTGAAAGAATTGCTAAAAAAATAAGGCTAAATTTCCCTCATGTTAATTTATGAATATCTAATGTAAAGAAAGCATTTGTAAAAGCTAATACATAAAATTTAAGCAATTGGCACATCCCTCCCTCTTCTTTCTAAATCCATACTTATTTACTAGTGTACATGGCTTAAGACAGCTTATACTATGATGCTGTGAAACAAGCTATCTTTAACATTGATGCTCTTCAATAACAATTATACAAGACTGTTTCCAGCACTTTGTAAGGAAATGACTTGCATAGTGTAAAGCTCTATGGGCATCATAAAAACACTTTTTTGCCTAGAAAGTTGGTTTACAGTTGTATGAAAGTTTGTGGCTAATAAACAATATACAGAGTGACTAAGGTGAGTAAGAGGCAGTGCATCCATTTTTGTGAACAATAAAATGAATAAACTGTTAAATGGAAATAATGCAACATTATGCAAAATTAATGAAAATCTATATGGGGATAAAGCTGTTTTGAATGAAGACAACCTAAAGCTAAGTTGTATTGACTTGATTCTGTTTAAATATTCTCCTGTAATATCTTTTATTGTTGAGTGGAACTTTTTCCATTACAAGACAGTGAAGAAGATTCCTCTACAAAATCTTGAAAATTAACATTGTAATACCCATAATACTGACATGACTGAAGAAGGAAAGCTGGTGTGCATACATATTTGACAATTATTAAAAGAATTATTAATTTAATTTTATATTCACAGTGGTTACTTAATGTCTAAGGCTTATTGTGATTTTTCTTTTTATTCAGGACAAGGGAAATGTGTGAATTGGGTGCAAAATTTCTTATTAGTGCAGTGAATAAGTAGAAGAAAATGAAAGAAACATTAAAATAGGCTTAGTCAGTGAAAATGAATTCAATTAAAATGATAATTTTGTATTATTAAACATTAATTCATAGCAAGTACATTCATATGTTTGGGCATATTTTGTCTTTTTAAGTAACATTTAGCAATTTTTTGGTCATATTTGCTTGCAAATTTTTAATTTTTTAAAGTCATAAACATCTGAATTCTAGTCATTATTTATAAAAATTTTAATTATTGGGAATTATTTAAGCAATTGGGAAGCGCTTTCTAATATTGTTGTATATATTAAATTTTTAAGGCATACTAACTCCTTCTATATAATTTTGTGAATAATTATACTGTTTCATTTAAGAAGAGCAATATAGCTGAATGAACTGGAGCTCAAAAAGCTATATAAAACATCCTGAGAAACCACAATGTGATAAATAAACAAACATTTTAATTTTATTACACCAGTCTCATATAATATAAGTATAACAAATTAAATAATGGAAGAGAAGCAAAATAATTAATAAATTTATTTCCCATCAACACCCTATGACAATAACCCGGATCTTGATGATAACTGTTATATTTAGGAAGAATGGTGATATAAACCCTGATTTTAGAGGCATTGGAGATACCTTATATTCATTTTTAGTTACTACTAGTGCATTGACATGTTAAGTTTCCTTTATTTGCTTTCTGGCTTGTCAATAAACACTTCACAATTTAATCCTTAGAAGTGCAGTTTTTTTTCACTCTTTGCATTCATGTATAAAATATAGTGAACTTTTGTAACAGCTTAAATGTTAACATGTTGCATTCATGATTGAATCTGGAAATTCATACTATAGGTACTATGGTGAAATGTAAATGCTGAATGAATACAGGTGTGATGTCCAGAAACATTCTGCAGAGTACTGTACAATTTTACTGAGCAGTTTGGAGACTGCATTCTGTTGTTGTATGAAACTTCTTCAGCACTTAATTGATTCTCGAGTATACAAATTTATTTGTTTATATTTTTTAAGTCTCATCTTTGAGTGTGAGAGAAAATGTTTAATAAACATGTAAACCTGGAATTATGAGCTTGAAAATTTGCTGCAAGTTTTGAACTCAAATTTATCACTTATAATATAGATATGGCTCAGAATGCTGTTAGATTTATAATAAATAATAAGAAGTATTAAAGGTGAAATATTATGATTAATTTGAGAAAAGGTCTGAGTAAAAACTAAGAAGATATAAAGAATATATTTTTATTTTTTTTTTTGCCACAGCTTTTGTCAGTTATAATCATTAGCTTTTAATCACTAATTTTCCACATTTTGAAAGCACAAAATTTTCTACCAGCTGCTGAAGATACCTGCCCATATATGGAAAGTGAACAATTTACCACTATATTCATAACTGTGCTATCTTAATATTAACATAAAAATGGTGAGAATGGAAGCACTTTTAATTGCTGAAATTGAAGAATGGAGAAGTGATGTGCTTGAAGCTAAATTTATATATAATACATGGCATATACTATGCATACAGACACACACTTATATTTGAGAATTCAGATAAAATTAATAATAAATTTATCTCTAAAACCCAAAACATTATTTGAATTTGTTTGATAAAAATGTGGGCAAAAACTGCACTAGTACTAAAACATTTTAATGATTAATGCATATATATACATACACAAACATACATAATAAAAAGAAAAATAGAGGGATAAAAAAATGTATAATTATATGCAGCTATTGCCAAACTGATCAAAAAAAGGTCACCATTCATTGCTGCTTCAATGCACTGATATTATTCTGTATTCTGAATTAATTACATTACTATAGGAAAAGATTTTTAATAACATAGCCACACCTTCCAGGCATCCCAACCTCAGAAGTTGGCTATACTCCACCAGGCTGGGGGAACTTTCCACAATTTCAAATGCACAGTGGTAGGAGAAAAAACAAAAGGAGAGAGATTTTAAATGAGTAACAAGTCTCTACATTAGTTCAGAAAAGGAACTTATATTGAGTATAGTATAAAACACATATTTTAATAATTGTGTATATATATATGTAAGTAATTGTTCTACATTTAGACCCCTCAGTTTATACATTATATGACTAACATGAAAGCTTCATTGCAGACTAGATTGTAAACTGCACAATCAAAAAATTCTTCATAAGAAAATTTAACAAGAAGCAACCTTATTGTTCTTCTTTTTACAATGGCAGGGAAAAGCTAATTGATACATTGCAAATGATTACAAGCATAGCAGATAAACTATGATAACTTTTAAGAAAACAGGCTTAAACAAATAACCAATGACAAGACAAGAGAATAAATTTTGAGAGTGGCGTACTCCGTTTTTGACTCACGTTGCTGGGGGCTGCTGTTCACTGGAACTGCTCTCACTTTCTCTTTCCTTATCACGAGACTTGGAATGACTGGTACTGCGTCTTCCACTGTTTCTTTTCTTGGGCTGTTTTGCCTGACAAGTTGGACAGAACCACTTACCCCTTGGCACCTAAGTAGGATAAATAATTTATCAGCTAAATATTATTATGCATGTTTCCTATAAAAACAACCACAAGAATAGTCAATATTGAACTAAGATATTAGGTTATTCAGATAAAAAATAAGGGATATGATGGAGAAGAAAATCTTATTCCATAAGGTTTATACTAGATAATTTCCACTAAATTAAATTCTACGCCTGTTTTGCAGTTTCAGGAAACTTTCACATAAAATATTGAATGTTATCTTAAGAAAACCATAAAAATTATAGAACCTGTTTTAAGAAAGCAGTTTGCACATCATTAATTTACCTTAGGTAGAGGAGGTTGCAGACAGTCTGTATGATAAGCCCTTGGGCAAGCATCACAAGTAATAAGATTCTTTCCTGCCTTTTTTCCACAGACAATGCAGTTTCTTTCACCTGTAGCTTTGTTCATACACTCAAAACAGTACCTGAAACACAAATAATTACTGTGTGTTCATTACAAATCTTATCTCACTTTACTGAACAAATTCTTTGTAACCATTAATTACAAGTTAGATGAAAATGTTTTTCACATAAAAAAGATGTAGGTCAATCAAAAGCTTGGCATTCTATGCTTGAAAGTCTTGAATTTTTTCCTGTAGTTAGAACATAGCATTGAGATACCATCCAATAAATTATGAATGCCCAATGCATTGATCAGGTCAACAATTCTTAGTCAATCATACAGGTCAGTAGGAATAGAATGATAACATTTTTTATAATTATAACATAATAGTTATTGTTATATTGAGATTCTGAGGGTGACAGCTATTTTTTAAAATTAACTATTAATGGTGAAAATTTGTTTTAACAATGAACTGTGGAGATATGTTATTTAACACTTCACAGCAAACTTAATGTAATGGAGTTTCTATTATAGGAGAAGCATGAGAAAGAAATGGATATTCTTGAAAGTTCTTCCTTCCCCCTGGAACTCAGAGAGTGTGAGTGAAGGCAACAGAGTATTAAGTCCCATCTTGTAAACTAGCATATGTCTTGTGCTGCAGTTTGAGTGAAGATCCCTGTATTATCAAAAACACAAAAAGCTCAGTTCTTCCACTACTTAAGTTGTTTGTATAGTTTTTAGTGTGTTTGTGTTTTTAAATTAATTATTATTATTATTCAATTAATTATTTTAATATTTCAATACAGCAAAAGGATAAGTTTTTCTATGTTCCTGTGAAAGACAAGTGTTGCTGTTTAATTAGTAGCATCTCAGTGTCCTTGACAAAGAAGGCTACCTTGGAACATTATAGTGAGCACGAGATTCATTTTTCATCTGAAAGTAAAATTTGTAAACTCCGGGTCAAAGTACTTAAATTACCAGTGAACAACAATGTTCTCATTCTAACAATGCAACTATTTTACCCTTCAAAGGTTGATCCTGGTGGTGTAGTGGTAATCATACTTGCCTTCTAAACCCAAGATTGCAGGTTCAAATCCAGTCAGGATGGATGGATTTTTTTCAGGTGTAAAAATCCTAAGTATGGCTTCCTTCGGAAAAGAAGTAAAGCTGTCGTACATTTACGGCACGATAAAGAACCTCAAGTCTAAAATAAGACACCTCTGAGCAAAATTTGTTGGCCATTTCACGTCCTGAATATAATGGGATATTGATGACCTGTGATGTTAAAGAGAACAAATCACATCACATCCTTCAAAGTGAGCAGTCTGATCATTACTGCATCTTTATTGTTTCTCAGAGAAGACTGCATCATTGAAAAGAGATTGTTGACATGTGCTTCTTCCTGGGCTACTAGCATCATGTCTCAACATCATGTCAATATTTATAACCTGGTAGGCCATACCACCCATCTTTATTATTAGCTAATGTTCTGCAGCTGATGATGATGATGGCAATAATCATAGGTGCAGACTCTTCAGGGCCCAAGGGGACAGACCCATCCCAACCCCTAAAATAAGAGTGATGTTGGTGACAACAGCTTTAAGTTTCTAACATACATTTCTGCAAAGACCATGATTAAATGCATATGCTTTTAACATATTTAGTATAATCGAATTTCTTGCATTTCTGCTGAAAGTGCAACCTCTTGCTTTTCAGCTGACGCATGTCTATCCATGTTTCATTCGATGAATCCTTGCTTGCCATGTAGTCAAAGCTATATTGTGCCATGAGTCATGTCATTTCATTATAATGTGCTTAAAGCATTTAATTCTAGATGTTTAGGTGAGGACGGCATGAATGATATAACTGGTGAATCCCTTAATCTATTTATTCACTGCTTAACATTACGCTATGTGTGGGCACATGATGCAATGTTTCTGTATCTCTATGAGTTTGGTTAGTCATGGCATTCACACATGTGGATGGATTATGAATCCATATGTTGCTAGGCGCTTATCAGAGGGAATTAGTGACCAATGGCAATATTGTTTAGTCGCTAGTTAAAATATGCCAGTGTAACAGTACTTACTGTACATATAACATGGGTCAATATATTAAAAAACAAAGACTTGGTCATTCAAGTGATGCAATGCTATCTACATCAACTAACATTACAGACAGCAGTGGTGATGATGGAAAGTGAGAAGATAACAGTGCTGCTTGTCATGTGAACCTTCTGCAGAATTGAATAGGTCCACCAGTAATATTCTTGCAGATGCAAGCAATGTTGATGATGGATGTGTTAAGAAAATATATAAAAAAAATTTGCAAGAAAAGTGGATTTCAACTTATTCATGGTTGCTGCATAATAAAACTACAGATGCTATTTATTGCAAATATCAAATATTGCCGGGAAGCTCGTTCTAAGAATCTGGTAAAATTTAATACCAAATATGACTTGACGTTTACAAACATTAGTTTCAAAAACTGGACTGGAAGAAAGCTCTGCAGAAGTTTGAGTTCATGAAAAGTCTGATTGCCATAGCAAATGGAAAAATCAGCAGTAGCATACCATTTCTGGCACACACACACACACACACAAAAATCTCGAATTCCAAATAGAACCTAAACTTTTAAAAGCTCTTCAAAAACCCATAGAATTATCAGAGGGGAAAATATATTCATAAACAAAAACAAGCAAAATTTAGTTAATTTTGATCTTCCAAACAACAGTAATGTCATCATAAAGTTTATAAAACCCACAGAGCAACACCTTAATACCATGCTAGGAAGTTGACAGTGGACAGTGCTGATGATGAAGGCAACAGTGAAACATGTCCAAGTAAGGTGAACAAAACTAGTGACATTTCAGTGAATTCTTCATAAATAATTTGTTAGAATATTATTTGGATTATTTATAGAAGTTGCTAATTTTTTTTATATATTGCTGTTTCTACCTAGAGAGCATGTCTGTACATTTTGTTATATGCAGTATATATAGATTTTTTGTTTTGTAAGTTTCCATTGTTACATAAAACAAATAAACATCTTTTGCTTTACTACTTAGAGGTAGTACACTATGAGGTAATATATATTTTAATGTCGAGAATTGCTCTAATGGTTTCTTAATTATAGAGCATGTTCAATTAAACAGTTTCACAAAAATATTGCACTTATCATTGGTATTACTTCTTCCCACTCATCTTCAGACAATCCATTAGTTTCAATATATTGTTTTCTTTTACATCCTATTTGTATATGCATTTACATTCTAAAGCTATTAATTTTTCATCATATGTGTGGTCAGATGCATGCAGTTTTACAATTACAGTTGAAAACACCTCTTTATAATAATATTATCTACTGAGGAGTTGGAGTGATTTGTTTCTCTAATAAGTCTAAATGTACATATGTCAATTAAATTAAAGCTGTTAAGTATGTGATCAAATTCTGAATTTCCTGTATTTGTGTTAAGGTCACCCAGTAATGCAAACGTTTTATTTTCTCTTACTAACTTATTTAACAGTACAAGACAGTTTAGAATTTTATAATACTGTTTCAGTGAACCATTGTTTTCCCGGATGTATCCTTCAATTTAAGCGTTCCCAAACGTATTGCTTCATATATTATGTAAATAAAACCCGCATCGTTCCTCGAAATATTATTTCCCGCATTATTCTTTCAGCAGCTCAGTCCCAAAGAAATTCTATCCTCGAACGATCGTTTTCAAACTGGCATAATTGAAGCAGTGATCGTCGCATATATAGAGAGTTCACGTCAAGCCTGATCCGAGAATGGTGACCGATTTCTCCGTAGTTGCCGATACTTGTGGAGTAGCAGGATGATGATAGCCGATACGAAGAATGGGCCAGAGTTGCCGTTGCCATCGGTTTTGACAACTACGAGGCAGTGGACGAGTTGTCACATTGGCGTTCAAAGCGTTGTGAAGTGCACGACGAAGTGGGAGGAGTAGCAAGTGTTTTATGATATGGAGGAGGGGAATGAGGAAGAGGGCAAGGTGATGCAACAGCAGAAGTCGTGCCTGTTTGCCGAAGCTCTGAGAGCATGTGAAACTGGTGAATCATTCTAATATATGAAGTAATACGTTTGGGACCGCTTAAATTGAAGGATACATACGGGAAATCAATGGTTCACTGAAACAGTATTATAAAATTCTAAACTGTCTTGTACTGTTAAATAAGTTAGTAAGAGAAAATAAAACGTTTGCATTACTGGGTGACCATAACACAAATACAGGAAATTCAGAATTTGATCACATACTTAACAGCTTTAATTTAATTGACATATGTACATTTTAATGTCTCAGTAAGTCCTGTGGATATTCCCAGGTATGGAAGGTAGTGGGCAAAAGAAAGCGTTGAATGTGGAAAATTCGTCTTTTCAATGAAAAGAACAGCAGCAAAGAAGCAAATGTCAGTTAACGATCTTTTCAAAGGAAGTGACAAACGTGTTCATTAATGTTGATTTAGTTTATTTATGCACGCTTTTTAACATTTCAGGTCATCAGCATCCCATTCAATTCAGGGCGTGAAACTGCCGATAAATTTTGCTTAGAATCCTTTTCTTTCAGATTTGAGGTTCTTTTATTGTGCCGTAAATCTACAACATGGGACCCTCGATTTTACTTTCATTCCGAAGGAATCATACTTGGATTTTTACGCTCGAAAAAATCCATCGATCCTGGCCGGGATTGAACCTGTGATCTTGGATCTACGAGGAAAGTATGGTTACCACTAGGACCGACAACAAACGTAAAATGTGTACACGGTAATATGTAAAATTGACGTAAATGCTTTATGCACTTCCCGTTACAAACTTCCATCATTTTTTTAACCTGGTCCCTCCAAAAATGATGAATAGAGGTTCTACTATATTTGGGATGTATAGATGTCTATCTTCAAATAAGAACAACTGATAGGCAAGTTCTTCAAACAGCATTTCCTCAACAGAAATTCGAAATTCTTAAGTTTTCTCCTTTTAATTCCTTTGATACATATGTAGCTATTTCCCCATGCTTATTAGGATGGTTCTAATTTTCATTTATTAAACTGTATTGAAGAAATGTGATTATATTTCAGACCCTGTTTTGTAAAAAATCAATTGTAAATTGATTTAAGTCAACACTAACATCCTTTTAACATATGGTGTGCACAAACTTATTCTTTTGTGCCAATCCTAAAGAGTTAACATGATATGATTTGTAAGCTTGTTTACAACCTTTTCCACAACTTGTTTTTGAAGCAACACAGGATTTTCCTCGTTTGTTAAGATATGTCTAAACCATGTCTTATGTGCATAACACAATTTATTCTGTTTATGCCTTCTACTGAAACATTTTGAAAACAATGAACAAAGAGTCTTTATTTTCTTATTGGTTTTCCTTATCTCCACATTTACAACTGAATTTAATCCCAAGTCATAATGATGTGGAATATTCACTATGATCTGATTTGATTTTTTCTGAACATTATGTTTTAACATATGATCAAGTTCCATGGGTACATTATTTGCCTTATTGCAACAGACATCATTCCCTCATCTTCTTTATCTCTATCACACTCATTTAAGTTAGAAATTATATTTAAGTATTTTGTATTTGGAACTTAACACAACTAATTTTTTCTTTCACCATAATTGCTAGACTTTTACCATGGTTATCACTGAAAATTGTGATTTTTGCATACAAATAAGTTGGTATTAGGTGACACCAGTCAGCCCCCAGCTGAAGATGAGAGCAAATGCTCTTGAAACATGTTCTGATGAATTATCTAGTTAGTAGTGTTACCTAATACAGACTTATTTGTATATTTAATGAACGTCACTGTTCCTAACTTCTTTTAAGTTTACAATTGTGATTTTCAGTTTTTTCTTCATACTTTGCCTCTATATATCTGTTCAGTAGTTGCTTGTGATTTTAGTACCTTCATTAATGTTTCAAATGGGTGTTGAATTGGTTCTTTAATTGCATATGATATGTTTTTTGCTTCATTTTGTAGAACAGCATTGTAATTTGTTTCCACATTGTAATAATGTGCTTCTATATTTGTTTCATGAAACTGTAATAGGAATATCAACTCTCAATCTTCTATTCTGATTAATTGTACTTTTCTTTTACTTTATTGCCTTTTGTAACTTTAAAATGTTACCTTCATAAATTTTTGTTTTCTTTTGAACTCCTCTTGATTTTGTGTATATTTTTCAGAGTTTTGCATTTTTAATCCAGTAATATTTGCCATCTTGAGTAATGGAATTCAAGATTTGCCACTGTCCCTATTTAATGCGCTATAAATTCCAGAAGCATGTTAAAATAAGAAACATTACCTGAATGCGATTTTATGATTCCTTCCTCAATCTCTTCAAAAAAGTATGGTATAATAAATACCATTATGTACCATATTTTGTGTATCTATTGCACCCTTTTTCCTCTTTTGCTTTCTTTTATTACCTAGTAACCATTTTTTTTTCAATAGGAAACAAAGTTCCTTATTCCAATGAGTATCAATTGACTCATTATTTTATTGATAAAAAGTGGTTCATATGTGAGTAATTTGAGTGCTTTGTTTTATAGTTACCCTTAACCACATCAATATGGGCCCTGATATGCTATGAAGATTCATGTGCATTTTTTGATAATTTTAAACTAAGTAATCAGCATCATAACATTGGTACACACAAAATAGACTTTGCTTACAGGAACAATGCCTATATTTGATTGTTAATGTTATGCATTAGAACTGTTTGAAATTCTTTTTAGGCTCAATTCTACTATTGAAGCTCTTCTTCTTCTTTGTCTTCTTCTCCTTCTTATTCTTTTTTGTTGACCAAGTCCTCTAACATACTCTTTTATAAGAAAGTATTGTTTGCAGTAAAGTTGATTGTCAAGATTTTGATAAAGTAGCATGTCACAAAAAACGAGTGGAATATTTTGGACAAAATGAAAATGCAATGTTTTAGAATTGCACAGTATTTTTATTGCTGTTCCATCACATAATGGCAATGTGGAAAGAACTGTTTTATTAATACAAGCACAATGGACCAATGTAAGAAATAGTTTGACAATAAAAACAGTGAAATCAATTCTGACAAAATATAACTTGAAACATTCATGTAGAGATTTTCATAATTACTTACTTTCTAAACCAGTTTTTCTCAAGAAAATAAGTTCTAATGACAAGTAGTACTTATAATGACAATCAGTAATTGTATAAATATGAAAAGGTCGTTTCAATATGTAAATATGAAGGAAGAAGTATAAAAAGATGTTCTATAATATGTGGAACGTATTATATCAATGTATTACATTGTTTTAACACATAAATGTTTTTATATGTACTCTCTTTTTCTCAAGTTTTGATATGGCAGTAATAATAGATATTAAATGTGTAGAAAGGAAGGAAACATAGTTTCTCTACAGATTATACTTCATGCTGAGTTATGATATTACATTACATATTGGAAATTTTTCTGTATATAAATTTTCCATAGAGCCATTACTGTATTCTCTTTTTCCTAAGTTGAGATCTGGCAGCTCTATTAGCATAAGTGTCTGAAATCGCCCGTAGGTGACGAAAGAACCGTTCACGCAAATCGATGCTGGCAACAAACAACACGCACGCGCTCGTATAATCAATCATTTGTCGAGAAATCCTCTATTCACGTCCGTAGGAAAAGCAACGCAAAAATATTTGGGGTACACTATTATCAGAGTTAGAACAATCCTCTACAACGATATGTATATGTTGTTCAAAATTTTCTGGGATATTTCGAAAGATGACGACGCTTCTGTTATGAAGCACTTCTCGGACTGCCGCATCTCTTCGATGATCTATATGATGATGAACTGCAGATAAGCAACTCGAATGCAATGCTTCCACCGTCGTTGTTTCATCATCGCATCTTCAAAGCACTTTGCTCCAAATACCAGTATTGCCTATCCTTCGACTTGGTATCGTGTTCCAGAGCCGGGCAGAAAACAAAGCTTCTATCAAGAACTCATTAGCGATACACGGAAAGTCTCAGTATTTTGTTTCCTACGCAAAGCCGAAATCAGATGAACAACAGAGAAACCGGAACAAATAGAGAACAGATTAAATCTGAACTTCAAGAAGAAGTTCGTACTTATATTGCAAACAGGTTGAGCACATTGCAGCTTAGCAAACTTTATATAAAAAATCGATTCCAGTTGGAAAAAAAAAAAAAGCAGTCCAAATCAAGTAGGTTCTTCATTGCGCCTGGTAATCAACATACGCCGTCACCATTGGTTGCTGAATTTCGCACGTCGCGTTATTTGTTGGCGATCAAAGAGCACTTTCTAAGTTCGAGAAAATGTCCGATTTGGCAATGTGTCCAGGCAGCGAGCTCATTCTGGCATATGGATGCAATACCTAATGACAATGTTAAAATATGAGTATAAATAAACAAGTGATTAGCTGCTTGTTTAAATAATGTTTGCCTGACGCCTGTCATAAATTCTTCTCTGGCATGCCACCGCCAAGGATGGCCTAGGTCGTTAAGGCGTGGACTCGTGAGCGGGAGGTCTGGGGTTCGAATCCCGCCAGGACCGTCCTCCCTGACTTTTTTTCCCAGTCTCCATAACTGGCAAATGCTGGGGGCGGTACCCTAAACTTAGGACTGGAACGTTTCCTTCCTTAAAAAAAATTTCTTTCCCAATATATCATATCATTTCATTTCATGTATCACCAGTGTTCACCGCCTGTGATGCTTCAGTAGTAAAAACGGGCGTTAAACACCATTAAAAAAATTCTCTGATATGCTGCTCAACATCTTCGGCAGTGATGGCGTTAACAATTCGCAAAAATGTTGAAATCATCGCAACCGGAAAATTCATCGGCTTTGTGTATATTATCAATATGCATGTTCGCGTTCCGAATTCACAAGCGGCGGTTAATCAGTGTAATTACAGAAGAATTGCAGCAGGGATGGGATGAGACACGATCAACATATACAGCCCCCAGGTGGTAACGCCGCCTTCTTTGACATTCGAAGGCTTATGTCGCTTGAAGACAGCATAAGAACTGAAAGTACGTTTACGTGTGACATTAGTTCGTTTCTTTTGAGACATGGCGCAAAATTGCGTTGTCAGGCATTCTGCATGCTGTCAGTGATGTTGCAAAACAGCGTATCTGCATTTTAATAATATTACCGTACCTATAATGGAGTGTAATGGATTTACAGTAAAGAAATAAAATGTATTTATTTTCACGGTTCGTGCTTAATAGCGATTGGTGAACATGTTATAAACATTGTGCTTTATTTATTATAATTTAAACTATTCTAATCCTATTACAACCGGAAAGTGAAAAATAAATAGCCTACATTTACCACCCTTTGTAAAATGTGGATGATGCGCTGCATGTTTGCTGAAAATGCATTATGGTTAAAAGGTTTGAAATTATACAAGAAAATAGGCACAACATAGAAAATAAATAAATATGGCAAATTACTTTTTATTATTTGTTTTCACTGTATTAATGTTGATAAGTTTCTTTCCTTTTGGTAGCCAGAATGCTGTGCAGCACTCGGACCATTCTTTTGTTTGCAACAATTATTTAATAAATTGTTTGATGGGATTCCAATCACATATAAAAATAATTCTCTTACAGAACTCCACAAGACCATTAAGATGTTCATGATTATGTCATTACATATGCCCTTGTATGTTAAAGTCATGAGTAATTTTTTTCTGATTTTCTTGCTTCAAAAACAATGGTTTGTACTTTTTCTGACACGGAATTTCGATTATTGTACACTTGTGTAATACTAATCATCATCACACTGTTGGATGAAAAATTCTCAGTTCACCTTTATTCAATTTGTCAAAATATTCTCCTGTATACTATTCACATTAATACATTTAAGCTTCCCAACTTCTTATTCTTAATTTATGTATAGCATATCCACAAATGTATACAAAGATGGAGTATCCACATTACAGCTAGCTATGTAATCATTCTCTAAAATGTTCTGAAAAAGGCCTGCATCAAAATCACAATTAGTGACTAAATCAGACTTACTACTGCTATAATAAGAAACTGGATTTTTGCAACATTTTATTTGCCCACATTTTGCATGATGTTTCTCCAAAATGCTTTAAATTGCATTTTTTTCCCTTCTTAAACTCAAGAATCTCTATTATTGACATATGCAGTTGTATCCAGAAATTCGCCAATAACAAGTAACACATCCTTCCAAATAATCAGTTTGCCACTTTCCCAGTAGAATATATCCCACATACAATTCAGGCAGTGCTATGATAAACAGTATTATGAGTATCTCTAGATAAACCGCCACGGGTGGCCGAGGTTGTTAAGGCATGGACTCGTGAGTGGGAGGTCTGGGGTTCGAATCCCACCAGGACTGTCCTCCCTGACTGGGGTTTTATCCAGGTTTTCCTCAGTCCTCATAACCGGCAAATGCTGGGGAGGTACCCTAAACTTAGGCCTGGAACATTTCCTTCCTTAAAAAAATATCCTTTCACAATTTATCATTTCATCTCATGTATCATCAGTTTCCACTGCCTGTGGTGCCTCAGTAGTAAAAACGGGCATTAAACACTACTCAAAAAAAAAAAATCTCTAGATAAACAACCTATCTGTAAATTCCATTTTCATTTACTTAGCCTAACTAGGAAATTTTCTAAAAATTTGAACCTTTCATCATTAACATTTCTAATACCATGAAGGAGAATTTTTATATTTATAATTTTCCACCATTCCATTACAATTTCATGGGCGCTAATGACCTTAGATGTTGTGCGCCCCTTAAACCATAATCATCATCAATCATTACAATTTCATGAAAACTGGAGTTCCTGCTTCACAAGTATCTTTTAATGCCACTAATGTGATTTCATGGAAAACATTATTAACAAAGCTGACTTTTTGTTTTTCTATATTACCAGGGAATACAGACTTAAAAGATAATTTATAAGTTTTCATTACCAACTAAGAACATTCACTGCAATACAACTATAATGTCTTAGAACTTTTCAGGCAAAGTACAATTATCAAATACAAATTCAAAAATCAAATTATGAAATGAAGAATGTACTATAAGTATCTTTAAGAGCGAGTCAGTTGTTTCTAATGTTCCTGAAAACACGTACAGTGTCATAGGTTAAAAATATTTCCAAACCAAAGTGTGAAAAGAAGTAATCAATTGTCTAATATGACTCAAACAAATGCAAAACTATAATCCATGAATAAATTTAGGAAATTAGTAGTTAGTACTTCTGCTCCATATTTAAGTTTTTAACTGCAACTAAATTAACCACTGACCACTTCCTTGGTCTAGTGGTTAGCATTGTTGACTGCTGGCTGGGAGGCCTGGGTTTGATTTCCAGTACCTGCTTAGAAATTTTTGTAAGTTAGGGAGGTTTGAAATGGGATCCACCCAGCCTTGTGAGGATTATTGAGGGAGGATTTCACAAGACTTGACATCTACAAAAATAGACATTTTCAGGAGATATATTTTTTTTAATTAATTCACATTATTTTCACAGCTAATATATTATTATCACTGCCACAGGGGGGCGAGGTCATTAAGGTGCGGACTCGAGAGTGAGAGGTCTGGGGTTGGAATCCCACCAGAACCATCCTCTCTGACAGGTTTTTTTCCAGGTTTTCCTCAGTCCTCATAACTGGCAAATGCCGGGGAGGTACTCAAAATTTAGGTCTGGAACTTTTCCTTCCTTAAAAAAACTATCCTTTCCCAATATATCATTTCATCTCATGTATCATTAATGTTACCACCTGTGGTGCCTCAGTATTAAAAATATGCATTAAACACTACTCAAAAATAAAAAAAACAGCTAATATCAGTTTAGAGAAAGGAATATAAATCAAATAGACTGTGCCTATTTTGCATTAATTTATATGCAAATTAACCCTAATTAGCAAATTTTCATAAAAGTCAACATCTACACAATTTTCTCTTCATTTTTTTAACTTTTTAATCAATATTTTATAGAAAAATCTGACTATCATTTGATATTTAAAGCATATTGTGTGGTAAAAAGTAGAATAATAAATCTCAGGCATTTATATGCTTTTGTTATGTTGAATCATTGAATAATTCTGCCCAACAATGGTGTCAATAATAATAAAGGCATAACAGGAACAGAATACTTCACTGATAAACACAGTATTATAATGTATTAAGAAGCTTCATCAAGATGCACATAAGCAGCATTATCTTCACCATTCTTCTGACAATCCTGGCACGCATCTTCATGAAATGTTACAGCTTCTTCTGAAGACACATCCAGGTACTTCATCTTCTTTTGACAGCACTCTTTTTTCACTAACATAATTTATGAATGGACATTCCATAGCTGTCTTTGCATTACTTATTCTGCAAACTTCAACTTCAATACTGTGTATGCTGTTTTCACAGATACTTGCCCCTTCTTGTACTGCAGCACACGGATTTAATTTTCAATAAGAATTCAGTACATGCAGAACAGGTGTCTGAGTGAGTATTTCTAAATCCAAGATTAAAATGTTTGTAAAAAATTTATTTTTATTTTGAAAGGGAACATGACAAATGATCTTTGCAAATGTTTTCATTACAAAATCTTCTCTACACCAATTCATATTTCTCTCAGGTGGCAGGTAAGAGCGACAAGTATCCCTTCTAAAATAATGGACTTCACGACATTTGTATTTTAATGTATTCCTCTTAATAAGTTGGGTTTATCCTTTATCTCTTTCCTTCAGCCTTCTGTCTGCACAATTTTCTATAGGCATCTCCTGAAGCAAATTTAGTTTTAGCTAAACATAATAACCTGCTCTTTGACACACCCAGAATGCTAGCAAATGTGGCTATACATACTACTGCAGTGTTGCCATTTTCCTTTTTACCTAATATATTACAGATACTGATCTTTTATTCCTTATTTTTTCATGATCAACTGGCCTCCTTGTAGGTTCTGCTACTGTCATATATTATAGCAAAAATGTGTCCTGTTTTATCTTAGTATCATTTTGATAAACTTTCTCTCTGAAATTAAGTAAATCATTAAAAGACAAATCAGCTGCAGAGCAGTTACTATGTTTCTTTTCACCTTTACCATGCACATTTAAACCATAAGGTCATGCTATATTAGTTTCTGTACCTGGGCAATGTACTTCAATCGTTTCCTGACAGCAGACATTATCTTGCATTTCTTACATCTTTTTTCAACTTCTTGGACAAGAAAAATATAATCAGACATTTCACTTTAAACACAATAAGTTATTATTTTAACTTCTGATGTATGGTCACAACGGTTCAGCTTCTGACAATGATGCTATCCTGCATTATTGTGAAAGGGGACCATCAGAGCATTGTTGCCAAAGTTAAAACAACAAATTTATATGTATTCAATGAATACATATAAATAAAGAATATTAAGTTTGAGTAAAATGATGTTCACTTTTCTAAAAACCTATTGCCAGTAGATGTTAAGTTTAGCTAAATTTAGACTATGCCAACGAATTCAGCTGGTGCTAAAACATTAAGGACACATTAATATCTCAAAATTGAAAAGTTTGTAGATGTTAAGTTTTGTGAAAACTCCCCGCAATTGGGAAGCTCCCTGATGGAAAGCTAGCTATCTTCGATCTAGGGAGCTGCATGAAACATAAGCCCCTGCAATACTGTCCTTTATCATTGAAGTTGTAAGATGGAGGTAAAGAAAGCAGAGGTTGCTGCAGCAGGCCAAGACTCCCCATGGCTCTAGCGCCAAGAGAAAAATAAATTAATACTTCCTTAAACCCACCAAATGCTGAGGATATCATGAAAACTTGAACTGTTTCTGTCTGTGATGAAATGTCATTTTTTTTTGATTTGTTTATTTAAGGACGCTCTTTTAACATCTCAGGTCATCAGCGTCCCATTCTATTCAGAGCGCGAAACAGCCGACAAATTTTGCTCAGAAGCCTCTTCTTTCAGGCTTGAGGTTCTTTATCGTGCCATAAATGTACGACACGGGGCCCACGGCTTTACTTCCCGTTCCAAGGAAGCCATACTTAGGATTTTTATGCCGGAAAAAATCCATTGATCCTGGCCAGGTTTGAACCCACAAATGTCTTTTTTAGCATAACCATATACTGCACCATGCTTAGACTCAAGTGCAAATTTAACATAGATTTCATCAAGTTGCAACACTACACATTTAGCTTTTTTTGGCAATATTGTGCATAAGGCTCTTAAAATGCTTCTTTATACTTTTATTCATAGGTGAGCACCCTCAAAGATAATGCCAATTGTTGGATATATTTAGGGTGGGGCAATATTAAAATATTGTTATTTATTACTGTCATACAGCAAGTAGATGACTGTTCAAATAACAATAATGTGCTTATTATCATTATAACAGAATAATGCATTTTCTTCATTGAACTTAGCTCCCACTGCTCACTAACAAACAATAAATGATCCATGCAATCTGGTTTCTCATCTTTTAAGGGGCTAATTAATGACTTTATATTACTTTGTACTAAATCTGTTAGCTGACTTACAGAGTGTTATATGGTGTAATTGAATATCTTGCAAGAATATTTTGCTGCTGAGACCTACCAGTTATCTTTAATTAATTTGGTAGACTCCATTGTAGATTTTGTCTGCATAAAAAAAAAATTGCCAACATGCATTTCGAATCACTACCTATTTTCACATTTGTATTCAGTTCAGGGATGTCAGAAAATATAATGGTATAAAAATATAAACCTCCATTTGTTGCCTTATGTTTTCATGTTGATAACAAGCTGTTTTTTTATAATTTGTACACAAAGTTTGAACATATTTTATATCTTGTTGCAACCAGTTATTTTAATGTTTCTTCCACTGATTCTTTTTCCCCCTCTCTTCAAGCTTCTAGGTCATATTTTGTTGATGGGGAGGTTTGTTTAAGTATTGATGCAATTTTGGAAACAACTGAGGTATGCACTTCAAATAAAATTGGATGGTTTCAAGGATGTTTCACATTTCCTTCTTTACCTTCAAAAGTTTCAATCTTTGAAATACAACTTTCTAATAAAGCTTTATGCACATAACACTCTCTACTGTCACATGGTATGTTTCTTATCCACTTTTATCTTTAAGGTCAATCACATGGAAAGTATAAACAAACATAACCTTCTTTCTTTGAAGAGTTATAATTGCTACTACATGGGGGTACACATTTCTCAGGCATCTGCAATGAAAAAAAAATTGAATTAAAGTAGTTTCAATGACAAAACACACATTTATTGTTGACATGCAAAGTTTGTCTGCATATTGTAACCTACAACATTGGTACACGTATATACAGCTACTTCAGGTATAATTGCATTACAATGAACTAATTATTTGTGCATATAAAGTTTAAGACAATGCTTTCTTACCTTTTTTATGAAAGAAATGATATGTAGGATAGCTTATTTTCAATAACATAATGCAAATTTTTGCTTTGCGTTTTTCATGTCTACTTTCCAACGGAAATCTGAAGCAGAACATTTCGAGCGATCCCGCGTGAGCCTGCGGTAATCGTTGCTAAGTTTACAATCTGGAGGCCTGTAAGTATTGGCCTTGAATGAGGTACTAGATCATCAAAACAAAGAGCGACATATTCTCTCGTTTCGATATAGCGGAGTTCGGATACTGCATCCTTCTATGACGAATGTGTTCTGGCAAATCGAACCGAGCATGAAAACAATTCATGCAAGAGATATATTAACTATGGAATGCCGGCTTAAATGGGACGACGTCCGAATCGATCAATGACTTCCGATAGTGTGTAGTCTTCAAAGATGACCATTTGAGTTTTCTTCATGAAGCACAAGTCAGAAGTAGTTGAAAACTTGAAAGCATTTGCGAAAGAATGCGATACCGCTGATCAGAGTGAAGATTTTTCGTTCTGACGGTGGTAACAAAGCGGGTTGACGCAGGTTCATGTATATGTATATAACATAGAGTTTCGGATAAGTGGTTGAGTGCAATGATTGAAAAAATGAAGCCGTAGAAGATTATTAAACATGGGGGGCTTTGATACAATTGCCAGTAGAAAAACGCATTAACGAAAATATACGGTTACTTTGCCTGAAACAATGCCTCAACGGTCAGATCGATCGATATTTAGTTATTCGTAGTGTATACACAAGACTGTTTTCACTAAAAGTGATACGTGCCGGAATTGAATATGACAAAGCCTTCAGTTCGGCTGAACGTTACGACTTGATTAGTGTTTTAGTTGCGACTGCAATAGAAAATTTGGTACTGACATTAGCATTTTTAACCTGAGATATGGACATAGGATGTATATGACTTCAATGAAGGGTTTCGAGGAAAGATAAAATCTGTTTGTCCTCTCAGCTTATCTTTATAAAGGGTTAAAGCAAGCACCAAGCTGTTGGAACAAGTTTCATTCGTTTATGAAAAAGAATGGATTCATATTCAACAGCAGATCCGTGTATTTACATTCGGCGGAGCATGAGTATCTTTGCTTATCATTGCACTTTTATAATTTTTTTTTTTTCTGTGTTTCTCTGCCTATCTTTAGTTTTTCCGTGTAAAGTCGCCGGTTCAATGCAAAACATAGTTGACTTGTTTCTAGGATTACTAACTTCTGAGTTTGAAATCATTTGAGGCTCACATAATTATTTTTTAGGCATGCAAATCCAGTGACGAGAATTCACTCTACTTATTTTACAATACACGTTTCGATTCCGAACCGATAAAAGTCGTCTATCAGCAATCAACAACGGAAGAAAATGCCAAATGACGTCCCCGACAGCTCAGTTCTGTATCGTCTGGTACTGGGTTTCTTAATATATCAAGTCTGTGCTACTCATCCAGATATTGCGTATGGAGTTTTGAAAGCTGTTCATCCAATGCCTGAATCTGTTTCAATTGACTGGAACTCGTCAAACATACGTTCAAATGTCTACTTGGTACCACAAATTTATGGCACTTCATCTAGGGGTGTATATGTGCCTATTTATTCACTGAGAATAAATTTGTTGCTGCTAGTGAGAGTGCAAATGAGTCAGTATGGCTTAATCAATTGTTGCTGGAGATTTAAAAAAAGGAGGGGGGTTGTGCCTATACTATTTCATGATGACACAAGCACAATTAAAACTATGAAAAATTAAGCATTTCATAACCACTCCAAGCATATTGAAGTGCATTATTATTTTGTATGCAAACATTATCAAAATGGTAAAATCAATGTAGAATTCGTGTGCTCTAAAGATAAGATAGGAGTTATGTTTACAAAAATGTTTCATTCAAAGATCTTTAAATAATGCATATCACACATGAGCTATGCATTTGTAATTATTTTTGCCATGTTTCAATTTAAGAGGGAGTTGTTCCATATTTTTCATTTGAGTTTCTATCACAATCTTGTTACAAAAAGTCTTGTGCAGACATATCAAATGGTGACTTTTAAATGAAAAAGTTTTTATTCGGTTGATTGTAGACTATTTAAAGAACAATTAATAATATAATAATCATGTTTTTATAGTTGGGATTATGGTTTGGCAGTGCAAAATACTTTATTAAGTTACAGTAAGATAAATTTTAATTTGAGCTATAATTTGTAGCTGAAATAAAATATTTTGTTTATATGCATTGAAATCAACATTGTAAATTAATTTAAAAATGCAATAAACTTCTAAATAGAGAACTGTTTACTAGAAAATTTTATAAGATTAATGATGGAAGGGTCTGTTTTTACTGTTCCACTAATAGCTACACAGTGGCCTTTTATCTAAATTTGAAGGGGTTTTCTGAATATAGTTCAAAGTTAGGATTCTACTTTCCATCTGCATTAAGATTGATGCAATGTTTAATGACATTCTCTATCACTTTCTCATGCTGGGATGAATTCATTATTCAAACTGTCTGCAGCAATTTCTTTAATGTCTGATACTAACAATCCCAATTTAAACCCAGTGTTTAATGACATTATCACTTTCTCATGCTGGGATGAATTCATTATTCAAACTGTCTGCAGCAATTTCTTTAATGTCTGATACTAACAATCCCAATTTAAACCCAGTTATGGTGAAATACTGAGTAATATTAAAGTTACTCTGCAAAAAAAGCAAGTAGATAGCAATCAATACCAATCACAGAAAGGGTAACTATACAGGAGCATTTGTATATGCAATCCATTGCAGATAACAGTCAGTGTCGAAAGGTCTCTTCCTGGGTGTAAATAAGTGGAACATTTTTCAATGCAGCAATACATTATCATCATTGTATGATTGATTGAACTAACAATTTTAATTTTAATAATTTTGTTTTTTTCAAAATGTGACCATTAAGTCGTGGTTTTCTGTCCAGAAGTGAAATGCCACTGCTAATTTCTCCAACTGCTTGTATTTTATGTTTAATGAACTTCCGGTAATGAAAACATAAACTTCAAGTTCATCACACCAGAGCAGATTACACATCCCTACAACATAACGGTTTATCCTCCAGTTGACAATGAGGTTGACGATGCAAATGAAGGGTTTGTGAAACTGGTTCTACATATTTAAACAAGTAAGCAGAACAAAAGAGATTAGTTCGACTGAATCACCAATGATCTTAATATATGATTGGCTTCACTGTGCAATGTTCCAATTAATAATTACAGCAATGCATGTTTCTAGTCAGCAGTATTTTCAAAGAAGCAATTAAACAGTTTCCAAACTCAAAAAAATTACCATATCATATTTAAAAAATTATTTCACTTATGCATGAGGTCAGAAGAACTGATCATATTAACAAAATTGTTTAAATACTGTTAGGGCTTAAAAGTCTGTCACTATTGTTGAGAATGCCACTTTAACAAACAGGCATATAAAGCACCATAAAGGAAATTAGCTTTTATCACAAGTAATATCACAAGGTCTGAGATTGCAGGTAAATTCATGAACCTAATCAGTCTGGAAGCTCAGATCCTGAAGTGATATTTATTAGATCTAACAATTCCTGTAAACTTGGCTTATAATATTGTAATAAGTGTACATTTGTATTATGAATGCTTCACCTTTTCAAACCATCTAGCAACAGATGAATGTCGATTGTCAATAATGCCAATAGAAAAGAGACAAATATGGGTTTGCGGCTAATTCATGAATAGAATAAGAATAAAATTAATTTATATTTGAAATTTGCACACAGATTATTAATCATGGTATAAAATATTATACTTGCTTATGAATACCTACCTATTCAGAAACTATGAGAATGAAATAGACAAAAGTCCTATTACAGTTGCTACCATTTGATTTACTAATACTAACTGAGAAAAACATTTTACCATTCTGAACAATGTGTTTATTTAGATTTATGGTTACTTAGGCAAATATTGTTACATAATTTAAAAAAATGATTTCAGACTGTTTGGATACATATGCAAAAGTAATTGCTTAAGTGAATACACATTAAGTTAGTTAAATTTAGAATTACTGAAAACACGGAAAAGTGATCAGAGATGAATGCTCAGGAATTATATAATGGAGGTATAGATTAGTTACACTGACTACAATACAAATGTGTGTTGTGTGATAAAACTAATTTGATAACTTTTTTAAATAATTTCCCTGTGATTGGTCAATAGTAAAATATGTTTCATTTCATTGGTCAATTTTAAGATGATATATAAGTGAAATAGTCATTATAAATTATCAAGTCATGCATAAATTAAAACCTACCAACCATGGGGTGAACATGTTGTGAATAATTTCCGAGGCTGATTAGGCATCAAGGCACTGAATTGTTAAAAATCAACATTTTTTACAGATGAAACCTGGTTTCTTAAGCCATGGTGTGTTATTTCGGAAACATGGTAACTTCGTTATCTGAAAATATGCATGCTGTGAAAGATATCCAATTACACTGAGAGGAAATAGGTATGTGATGTACCATATCCCAATCACATATTACTGAACCAATTTTTTTTAAAATGATTAATATGAGTTTATTTTCTGGACTTGCTTGAACTGTTAAAATGAGAGATGCTCAATGGTTGAATCTGTCATCTTAACACTCTTCATGCTCCACTAACCTTAAAAATATACAGTATAAAATATGTAGTAATGTCTTTCAATATATATTGAAAGACAATACTACAGATAATACCCCAAAGGAGGAAAAAGCAGGAATTTATAAGATTTCATGTGCTGAATGTGATAAGCTCTACATAGGAAAAACCAAGAGGAATGTGGGGATACATCTTAAAGAACATATGAGGAATTTAAAATACAAACAAACAGAAAAATCAGCGGTGGCATATCACTTTTGGACCGAAAATCATGATATAAAGAAAAAAGTTGTATTATTGAGAGCTGTACAGGGACTGGTAGAATTGGATATTTGGGAAAAGATTTACATCCACAAACATAAGGATCATTTGATGAATTTTGACATTCCGAAAGAAGAAAATATAAATTTTAAGTTCATAAAAGTTTCACCAGAGCCGAACAAGGCTTCTGATATTAGGTAACAACAACCTTTCACACCAGTCGTCCACGGCCGAAGATGGAGATAACATATCTTTGAAACCGGTTCCGTATATTTTTAAGGTTAGTGAAGCATGAAGAGTGTTAAGACGACATATTCAATTCACATGAGCTTCACTGTGTTAGTTCCATATGAAAACTTTTTTAAAGATTTACAATTTTTTAAAAATTTTAATTATATGCTCAATGGTGTTTTACCAGGTAATGCTATGGGGGGCATATCATGTTGATTTACACTTTCTTTTTTTTTGCATACAGAAAGGAATTACAGGTCTGTAATTAGGTTCACCTTTTAATCTCCCTTGAGATATACGCATGCTTTCCACCAGCACAGCAGTTTTTTTAGGCCCTCCTGGAACCACTTTTTTGTAGTAGTGCACACCCATGCCTGAACAGCAGTTTATGATAATGAAGTCTGGACATGAAGCCTTCTGGTTCCTGGTTATGGCATTGAAAGAAATTGCAGCTAATGTTCTCAAGCATTAGCTTTTGTACCAAAGTCAGGCACTTTAGGACCCACCTGGCAGACACTTTTCCCATTTGAAGGTGCTAGTGCACAATGTGCTGCAGTGTGATATGAGCAAATTCCATGGATGCCTCCATTTCAAAGAATATGACTTGTCTGTTATTAAAGTAAACCTCTTCACCTAGGTGATGTTGGTCAGTGCTTTCATTGTGTGTAAATTGTGTGCTACTTTTCTTTGTTAATTATGTCACTATACATGGTTTTGAAAAATGGGTTTTTATGTAAAATACATATTTGAGGATTGTTTATTTATTTGAATTATTTAAGGATGCTTTTAAACATCTTAGGCCATCAGCATCCCATTCAACTGAGGGCATGAAATTGCCAATAAAGTTTACCCAGAGCCTCTTCTTTAAGAATGAATTGTTACAGATAAGTGGTAAAGTGATTCACAAGATAATATATTGACAATCACATTTCAAGTAGGTAAACTGCTCAGAAACTTGTTAAAAAGTTATGAGAGATGGGGATCTCTTAATGACAAGAAACATGTTCTGAACCATGTTCTTACAAAAGAAAAGTTTAGTAAAATACAGAAATTTCTTATACCAACAAAGTATTATTGCCAAGGGGAGTAATTTTCAACATATCTTTTAACACAGATTGGTGCTTTTTTATTATCATTTTAAATGCAGTATAATTTTGTGCTCTCAGTAAAAATATAAATATTAAAACAAAAATACTAATTCCAATTCTAAAGTATTCATGAATGAACACAGTTAAAACGAGTATAAAATCTCTAGTAGATAAAATATTTTAAAATGCTTAAAAACACCTTTATGACCCGACTCTTAATGAACAAAGAAACAGAGTGAGTTAAAAACATTTAAAATATTCATATAATGATAAAACACTCTTAACATTTCACTCTCCAAATTTAATTTCAGGACATGTTTCATGAAACCCTTGCTCACATCGTCAACTGTTAAATGACTTTGTTTAAATTAATTCTGGAAAAATGAGAATACAAGGTATTATTACATAGAAATATACAGGTTCATGAGTTCTGCCAGGCTGTAAAGTTCAGTTTTCTTAATGTAGTAGTGTTAATAGCTCAAAACAGCCAATTTTGGACTTAGTGACTTCTGCCAGAATGATATTGATATATAATGAATTGATGCATATATAAAATGAGTCAGCTAATTAAATGCACAAACAAAATATACATTCCTACAACATGAGGAGCAGTAAGCATACTGATGAACCATAACACATGCTAACAAAATCAATGAATATTTATGATGTTTTAGATGTCAGACATAAGCTCCCTGTAATAAACCCTAATATATCCTCAAAGGTAAGTTACTGTCAACTTCAGTAATTTTGGACATGTAGAAAGTATAGGATATTGCATAATATATAAATTAGAAAGCAAGAATAATGCCCAGAAACAATTAAAACTGAATGGTGACTTCTAAATGTCAAACATTAAGGTTTATTTTATGTTTTCCTGAATATATATAGATACATAAATGTAAAATTGGAACTTAAACACAGTGAAGCCAATCATATTAATGGATATCATTGTATGATTAGTTGAACTACACACTCTTAAAGCTTCACTTACTTTTTATAAATGTAAGTGAAGCTTTAAGAGTGTGTAGTTCAACTAATCATACAATGATATCCATTAATATATAGATACATTTGTAAATTAGCAAGAATAATGCCCAGAAACAATTAAAACTGAATGGTGACTTCTAAATGTCAAATATTAAGGTTTATTTTATGTTTTCCTGAATATCTATAGATACATAACAAATTATTATTGAGGGAAAAAAAAATCGATAGATACATTTGTAAATTTTTATTAATTCTATGAAGCTTTGAAATATTCCACCTAATTACAAAAAAAAAGTTAACCCTGAATGCTTTCATGCATAGGACTTGAAACAAATTAATTTTAAGTCTTTTACTGACTGACATCTAACTGTTGAATTAGTCTGCTGTGTAACAATGATTAATTAATTCACAACAGATTCCAAAAAAAAAAACCTTAATGAGGGCTGACTTCAGACAGTGATGTGTTATTAAAGGAGTGATGTGTTCCAGTCATAAAGCTAGACAGGCCTTTGGGAAAAGTAATTAAATATTAAGGCATACCAAGGTCGACACTCAAAAACAGAGTAAATAGAAACATGAAAAAGTAATGGGGGGGGCTTCTGGTATACACAGCTGAGGAGGAAACCCTTGTAGAGGGAATACTACATGCAGTTCACTGGGGATTTCCATTTACATCAACAGATAGACATTTGGTGACAGGTCTGGCAGGATAGAAAGGCACTAAAAGAATAATATTCCAGTGGGCTGGACTGCTTCTTTTTTAAAGAGGAAATCTAAAGCTCTCTGTGTTAGACTGAGTGAGAATGTTGGTCAATTGAATCAGTTTAAGAATTTTTCTACTACAATGGTCCAATTATAGAAAATTGCCTGATTCCAATGTTGCCAACAATGACAAAACTAAAATCAATAATGATCCAAGAAGGAAAACCATTGCTGTTAGGTGTAAAACAAGCAGAACAAATAGCTGATTTTTCAAAAACAAGCATTTCTGTTACGAACAAAATACAATTGTAACAGAAGTGGATGTTTTGATATGACTATTTTTGAGAACTGGTTTATAACCTTAGCATTACCATATGTAAGAAAACACCAGGTGCAAAAATTCTTATTGGAAACAAATTAAGTAGCCACATTTCATTTGAATTGAGATGAGAATGTGAGAAACGTAACATTAATTTTGTATTGTAGCCTCCAAATATGCATGCTCTACCCCTTAGACATGCGTCAGTTTTTTCAGACCTGTATAAAAAAGGTTGGCACAAGATCCTAAATGACTGGAAGAATGCTGGTGGTCCAATATACAAGGATGCATTCAATTCCTTATTAGCACAGACACTGGGCAAGCTTGAAGTAAAAAATGTCAATATTAAAAGTGGTTTTCATTAAACTGGACTCATTCCATTTGATCCAGCTCATGTGACAAACTTCCAAATGCTAACAAGAAAACCAATGATATGATCTCTTGACAGAATAGCTTTGAAGTCCTCAAGGGGCTTGATACAAGAAGCCAGTGACTACTATAAGGTGCAAGAAGATTAACATTGCACCAAAAAGTCAGTTTTGGCAAACCATTTGGTACGAGAGGACGCATTTTTGATGGCTAATAATGAGCACAATGTTGAATATAAGACTTGTATACAGCAGTTTGTTGGTGTTGCAACAAAATATTGATGCCACAGATGTTAATGAAATGTTTCTGCACTCATACTACAATAGCAAAGGATATTTGTATTCCTGGAATTTCCTGATGATGATAAAATTCCAAAATTGCTGTAGGCACCAAAGGAGAGAAGGGAAAATTTGTTTTTCCATATGAGTACATGTGTTACTGTACTAGGTTCTTCCACATTTGATTAATTTTTAAAATTTTAATTTATTCATTAGTATTGTACTTTTATCTTATGAATGTTAATTTTATTTATAACTAATCCATAATACAGTAGAGTGTACTTACATGTACATATTTAAAACTCACACTAGTGTCTAAAACTATATATTACAAGGATAAACTTTGGATATCATCAGTAGGGAACAGACTTTTAGGTTCTAAAAAATTTAAAATGATTCAGGGTAAGCAGTATAGTGATTCGTCGCTTACGAACTTTTTTCATTCCTGACTTCATTAACTCTTTAAAAATTACAATACTTTACTATTATGATTACAAATGAATTTTCACATGTTTCTTTTATTTCCAAATATTGCTGTTTCAGCTTATTTCTTTATAGCTTTGGATAAACCGTGTATGATGAATGTGCACTTTGATACAGTGATTTGTCAACAAATTTAAGTTATTAGTCATTAACATTATTATGACTGTGAATATCTATAAAATAATTAGACCTATTTACATGAATTGCCATTTTCAAATTAATTTTTATTACTCTAGTTATTATTCTTACCAAAATATACAAATCCATTTTGATACAACTGGCACAGTTTTTTGTGTGTTTGGGCACTAATGACCTTAGATGTTGTGCGCCCCTTAAACAATAATCATCATCATTTTGATACAACTTAAATACAAAATGATACTAGACTAATACAAAAATTCAAAACAAAATGTTCTATCTCTATATTGTGTGCATTTCACATGCTTAAATCCTGTTTACAGCTGTATAAACTTAATTATCAAATGAATTTGCTGAATTGCTGCCAGAATTGCCTTCTTTATAACAAGTAGGGTTTATGAAATTATCTTCATTTTCTGGAATATGAATTTGATGAGACTTTGGAATGCATCTTTTAGGAAACAATTTTTGGCAGTCTCTACATATGATTTACTTCATTTAATTATTCCTTCATTGTTGCTTATAAAACACAACAAATGGAAAAGTGTCTTCTTTACTTTAGACTTGAAAATATTCATTCCATTACTTTCAGAAGTGGATGGATTCAACTCATACATGTTGAAGTAGGTATAGTTCTATAAATCTTCTGATTTGCAAATTCTTTTTCTCTTCCCATTTCTTCTTTCTTTCTTTTTTTCTTCAGTTTTATTTCTTTAACATTTATTTATTTTTTTCCAAAAGTGACTGCAAAAGGTTCAATCAGTTGCTTTTCATTCCTTTTTGGGCTAAGGGCCATCACACCAGAACCTCTCCCCCATATGATCATGTTTAACTCTCTTGACAGAAATTCATGGGTCTTTCTCAATACTTCCATTACCCTCCTCAACATTCTTACAGGAATCATCAGAAATATTTAGTGTTTTAATGCTAGTTGGTAATGTTTGTTGTTTTAAATCTTGTTTACATTCTTCTGCTTTCTGAAACTTTTCTCACAGATGATAATGTACACAGAAGTAAATTCTATCTAATCTGCCATCTAACACACTCTTATGCTTCACTTACCTTTAAATACAGTGGAACTGGTTTCGAAGAGACATCCTCTTGTCTCAGTTGTCAAGTTGGTTGAAGATAGAGAACCAGATGACAGATTAGATAGAATTTACATTGAACAAGTTTCACTGTGCGAATTCCAACAGAATTTTTTAAAAATTCCTTTTAGTTTTTTGAAAGTTCTTAAATGAATGTAAATAGAAGTCTTCCTCATATGTTTCAGAAGCAACAATTTCTTTAATCTTTTTAAATTTATCAATGCTTTCCTGTCAAACAATTTCAGTAAAGTCAGTGTAATTTGGATTTTTTTTATTCAAAACTGCAAACTTGATCTTGGAACACGGTATATTTTTAAGTCCCATGGTCTTTAACATGCTTAATGCCTCTTTCCATTGTCCATGCAACATAAACTGCCTTTGGCTGCTTAGCACAATGAGATATGACACACTTTTAAATTGGTCTAGGCTACCTGTCAACAATAAAACTGAAATACATTTATTGATCACTTGATAGTGCACCTGGCCAGGGGGTAATAATTGAATTTGCATTACATTTAGAATATACCTATTAACCATCCTCTGCTACAACAAATGCCTCATAGATTAACTTCAAAATATTAATAGAAGCACTCTTTAATCATTACTGATATTGCTTTCATTAATTTCAATGTATTTTACTTACCAAAATAGGCAACAATACAGAATGTTTAATACCCCATTTCTTAAGAAAATCATAAGAATTTCTATAACAAAATGCAGACATGGCATATTCAAAATTAATGAATACCATTACACACTTTACTGGAAGAAAAAATTGTGCAATATAATCAAAAAATATATTTCAATGCCATCTGGGATGACGAATGTAAATTAAGATGCAAAACAAGATAGTGACTCAGTAAGGAATGCTATGTGGCTAATTACTGTACTGTTAACCATAATTTTTATGCATTAAAAATGGAAAAATATTTGCTAAAATACTGAAAATATTTTCTTTTTATTTCAAGTTATAATAAGAAAAAATGTTTAAGTACTTACCAATTAAGCACTTTCCTGATGAACATTGTTTGAAGTTACAGTGCACAAGGAAATCTTCTCTAAATTATCCATTACAAATCTCTGTTGGTTGTCATAGAAATAGCTTGGTATCCGGGGAATGATCATTCTATGTCGCATAAAGTAACTCTGGCATACTTCAGAACAGAGATGTCACAAACATTTACATTTTCAATATCTACTTGCTGACCTTCTAGAACTTCGACAATTTTGCTTATTATTTCAAATCCAATGTTTTGTTCAAATACAAATTTGCAATTCTTCTTTAAACTTACTACTTTTCAGCCTATGAGTGAGTTGATTTTGCTTTCCATGCTGCTGATTTCTTTAACAGTTTTTGTCTAGAAGTTTGTTGTTTGTTCTAGTTTTTTTTTGTCTAGAAGTTTGTTGTTTGTTCTAGTTTTTTAGTAAAGTCACACAAGAAACTCAAATTAGCAGAGATATAGGCTATTTCATTTATTGAGTTGTGAGCGGAAGCTGAACAAGGACAGATGTGTCTACATGTGCTCCATGTGCACTAGGTAGAATGGGTGTATCAGCAGAAATTTATCCAGCCAGAATTGGCCTCTTTAACAAAAGGAAAATAAAAGCTGGTGAAAATGTTTCCAATAATGGAGCAACTATGATTTGGTATGGTTTAGTGTTGATGGCATTATTAGTGATTGGCTGAAATGAATTAAATCCTGGTCCAGATATAGAACAGACTGTCAGAATGCTAAAGGGAATATCAGAAGAAATTATTGAATTGAGAAAGATGGAGAACAGGCTTGAAATGAAAATCAGCAGAATTTCCAAGGATATGAGAGAGATTGTTGCAAGCTGTTGGCAAAGAGTGGAACAAGATCTTACGAATCATGATGGCAGGATAAGGAGGCTAGAAAAAGTTGAGGCAAACAACCAAAAAACAAACAGAATAGAGAGAGGAGAACTGGGCAAGTTGAAGAAATATTTAAGGAGAAGTTGGAGATACAACTACATGGCTGGAAACTATCCGACTCCTTTAGAATAGGTAGAAAAGGAGTTAGATGAGGCCAATACTTGTTAAATGTACTGTGAAATTTAAATGAATGGTATTGAAAAGTCTAGAAAACTTAGGGGTACAAAGATGTTTATCGAACAAGATTATGAGGAAAAAGAAAGAAAATATATGCTACCTTATTGAAGGAAATGAAAAAAGCTACAGAAAAAAGCAATTTTGCCTAAGTCAGAGGTCTGAACTTATTCATAGATGGAAAGAAGCAGAATATGAATGGATGAAATAAAACAGTTGCAGGCTCAGTCATCAGAAATGACCAAAGTCCAAAATACCTAATCGGCAGTGGGGAAGAAGATATGGCAGAAGGAGAGAAAGGCAAGGACAAACAGCTGATGATATTACCATAGCACATTGTACAGTCTTCTCAACAGCTGAATGATGACGTCAAAAGAATGGCCTTGGGAGCTACAGCCGGCTTTGGAGAGGCAGGTTTGAGCAGTTTCCATGCCTGGTGGAAGTATTATGCAAGTAGAAGAGTGAACAGCCATAACAGATTAAGAGGCGAGATTTACAAGAAGTAAAGAGGTGGAGCATTATAAGTGTGAGAGAAAGGACTCAGTATATGTACTAAGTACCTTTTCTATAGTATGCTGGAATGTTGAAGAGCTACTCGCAAAAATAATCAAGAGTGACATTTATCAGATAACCAACTAGGTAGATGTGATAGCAGTGGTTGAGATATGGACATTAAAGGATTTTGAATTAAGGTTGAAAAGCATTTAGGAGGTGATAAATTGCTGTGCTGCATATTTAGTTATCTATTCGGAAGAAGTATACAAGTATGTTTAGGTATTTAAAATTTTTTAAAATTGTAAAAACTTTATAAAAAATTTGTCACATGGAACTAACACAGTGAAGCTCACATGAATTAAATCTGTCATTTAACACTCTTCATGCTTCACTAACCTTAAAAATATTCGGTACCAGTTTCAAAGATATGTTATCTCCATCTTAGGCTGTGGACGACTGGTGTAAAAGGCTGTTGTTACATAGTATCAGAAGCAATGTTTCGCTATGGTGAAACTTTGATGAACTTAAAATTTATATTTTCTTCCTTCGGAATTTCAAAATTCATCAAATGAACCTTATGTTTGTAGATGTAAATCTTTTCCCAAATATCCAATTCTACCGGTCCCTGTACAGCTTTCAATTCAACTTTTTCCTTTATATCATGATTTTCAGTCCAAAAGTGATATGCCACTGCTGATTTTTCTATTTGTTTGTATTTTAAATTTCTCATATGTTCTTTTAGACATATCCCCACATTCCTCTTAGATTTTCCTATTTAGATCTTATCACATTCAGCACATGAAATCTTGTAAATTCCAGCTTTTTTTCTTCTTTGGGGTATTATCTGTAGTATTGTCTTTCAAAACGTCGTTTAAACTAAATCTATTAGTGAGAGTTAATTTTATATTAACATCTTTAAATATTTTTTGAAATTTATACATCACTGTTCGATTATATGTAAATGTTTTAGGGACATTTTTTCTTTAATTGTTGATAATGCAGTGGAATTTTCGATTCTTTTCTTTCTCTGGAATTTTTTAATGTTATTATGTATTAAATCTTCATTAAAACCATTTAAAATTGCTATTTCTTTTATTTTTTTATATTCTATGTTATATTCTTCTTTAGTGATTGGCAAGAATATTTTTAAGGTTAGTGAAGCATGAAGAGTGTTAGACGACAGATTTAATTCATGTTTAGATATTGTTTATAATCCACCTAGCTCTTCAAGTTTTTATGACTCAAATTTGTTCATTAAGCAGTAAGCAGAGACATGTTGAAGAACTACAGGACAAATACAGAATTAATGTTAGTGGGGGATATTGCAAGAATAGGAGAACAGATTTGGGTAGATTTTAATGGCTGGGGCCCAACGGAAGCAAATCCAGAGAAACATTGCAGCAATAATAAAATTTTTAACAATGAAGACAAAAAACAAATAAGAGTTCTATGAATGTGCAATAGAGAAAAAGGGAAAGATGAGCATGAAGAATTTACTTTTGTAAACAAAATTGGGTTTAGTGTCACAGATTATGTATTATACACCTTAGGTCTGGACAGATATATAGTGAACTTTGAGATTATGGATATAAGTGCAAGTAATTACTTTCAATTAAAAATGGAGTTCAAAATGATAGAGGATAGTAGGAGGGAGCAAATTCTTGGGTTAGGTATCCAATTAAAATGATCAGATAGAAAAATGATTTAGTTGAATTGTTTCATACAAAGTTAAGTCAAGAAGTGAAATGTTTGGGGGAAAGAAATTTATCAACATCATTAGAGGAGAGAAAAGTTAAAAAAGATTTCTAGTATACAGGATGCCATTAAAAGAACAGGAAACAAATGAAAGTTTCTGACAAGAAAGTGAATGACAGATGGTATGATAAAGAATGCTCAGAAACAAGAAGTTAAAGAGAGAGAGTTATAACACTGGAGACAAACGGGGGAGGAGATAGATAGGGATAATTACCTTGTAGAAAGATGAGGATACAGGCAAAAAAGGAAGAGTGGGGAGAAAATCTTGCTCAGAAGCTAAACCTGGTGGCAAAAAAGAATGACAATTTGGGCAATGATAGGTAAAATGCGCAAAAGAAAGGGAAGGGATAATGTGGTATCACCAATAGTGTGGTGTAAGTTTTTTCAGGGTCTTTTGGGACTAAAAACTTGGTTATGCAAGACAATTTGATAAACGATAATCCATGAAAAATAGACTTGTTAAGATAGCAAAATTACTTTACATGAAATACTGCTACAAATCAAAAAATTAAAAACAATTGACAATATCTTTATAATTAGAACAATAGTTAATAAATATCTTAGTAACAAATAGGTAGAATCTATTTCTTGTTTTTGAACTTAGAAAAAACTATCAACACAATTTGTAGGGAAGCACTTTGGATAAAACTGAGAAAAAAAAAGATGTCAGAACTTTATAAAGGTAATTCAAAATATTTATAACGAAAATGAATTTTGTATTAAACATGAAAGGGGGATGGTTACAGCTAAAATATCAAACAATGTAGTTTTGAGACAAGGATGTAAATTAAGCCCAGTTCCTTTCAATCTATTTATTGATGTTTTAGAACATTAGTAAAAGGAATGTACATTTGCCAACTTAAATAGCATAGATATACCAATTCTGCTCTTTGCAGATGATCTGGTAACAGGTCCAATACCAAGTGTAGGATTAAAATGACCACTTGAAGCTATAGGTAAATTTTGTAGAGAATGGGGTCTCAAGATAAATAAATCAAGATGGGGAGAATTTACATTTATGAATATAAAAGATCAGAGTGTAATATAATATTTGGTATGCAGTGCAGGAATCGATTAGATGTTGCTAGATTAAAAAATCCTGGACATGACAACAAGTAGTGGACATTTTCCACTAAAAATGTGGCCGAGTTTAGAGGAATACTATAGGGAAGAAGAAACAATAGAAATGAAATATATAAAATGTTTTAGATGGAAAAAGGAGTATGTTGAACTTTTCTGGGAGAATTTGATATCCAAAATAGGGGAAAATAAGAAAGTATGGAATTCTATAGGAACTGAAGGTAGGAAAGATAGAGGGAACATTGGAAAAGGTGTAAGATAGGCAGGAAGTATAATGGAAATGATTCAAAGAGGAAATGCAAAAGGTTATGGATGATAAGATGGAGAGTGTGTTAAGGTAAAGAAAGAAGTGTTTAAGGATTTAATAAGGTGGGAATGGTCAGAAGAGGAAAATGATAGGCAAATATTTTTTGTTCAAAAAAAGGGGGAGGACATAAGTGCCTAGTGCAGAATAGAAAGAAAAAGTGCAACTGAGAATGGTTGAAAAAATTAAAGGAGCTAAAGAGAGTAAATAATATGGATGTTTTAAGGAAGAGAAGGATATGAGATAAAATAACCCCAAGGGAATGGATGAATTACTTTAGAAACCTGTTAGGTGGCGGGAATAACCCAAGTTATGGATTAAACTTAAATAGTACTGAATATAGGATAGAAAGTTTAGATAAAGAGTTTACTATGAATGACGTGCAATACCATTTTAAAAAAATTGAAGTAGAAGAAAAAGGCAACATGAATGGAATTTCAGGAGAATTTTGTAAAGCTTTTGGGGACATGGAAGGAGGTATTAGGCTGCTAACTGAATTAATAAATAAAATTAAGGAGAAGGTAATATCGGAGAGTTCGAAAGTTAGCATGATTGATCCACTATATAAAGAGAAAGGTGGTATAAATGACCCAAGTAACTACCCAGGAATTAGTCTACTATTAATAATAAGTAAAATATAGACTGGTATATTACCAGAAAGGTTGCATGAGTGGAATGTAAATTATCAGAATTTCAAGATGGTTTTAGAAAAGGAAGGAGAACAACAGATAATATAATGATAATTCATACTATAGTGGGTAAATATTTAAGAAATAAAAGCGGTAGGGCATACATTTTCTTTTCAGATTTTGAAAGTATTTGATACAATAAATGTATTGGTATGTAAATTCAGATGTAATAACATCTTGTTTTATAATTTCCAATTTTGCATTATGTGGAATACCTCTTCTAGCTGGGCTTTATTCTAAGGATTTAGTTTTGGAGATTGTTTCATTCTTAATAATATCCCTCTATTATTCCACTGGTAAATAACTAATTTATTTTCAAGATTTGAATTGGTAACAAATTTATTTTAGGACTTAAATTATATGAAGGATGCAGGTATTGTGTTAGATGTGAAGGTAATAGATCTACAGACCATACAATTCAAAATTTGGGTTTGAGACAGGGATGTAAATTGAGTCCAATATTATTTCATTTATTTATTGATGATATCCTAGATAGGATTAAGGGAAAAAATAGACATTGCCCAATTAATGGAAAGAAGCAAATATGAGAATTGCTTTTTGTGGATTCTTATAATGCAGGCAGCAAATGTGATGGGATTACAACATGCCATTGATGAAATTATTAGAATATTGTGCAGAATTGGGCCTAAGGATAAACGTAATAAATCAAAGATAATAGTATTTAAAAGGGAACAAGATTAAGAAAAGATGAGAGAGAGTGTATAAATTAAGCCCAACAGAGATAGTGAAAGAATTTGATTATTTGGGGATGAGATTTGCAAGCAATGGAAGGTGAGAGGTTCAGTCTAAATGTGCACAAACGAAAGGTAAATTAGCAATAAAAGCTGTTAGAATAGTTTGTATAAAGTTCCCACATTGTCAATGAAATGGTTAGAAAGACTATTTGAGGCTGTGGTTGAGTCAAAGATGATGTATACAGTGGAAATTTGGGGAGTGTCAAAGGGGTGGACAAACATTGATGTAGTGCATAGAATGTTTTGTAGAGAGATTCTGGGGTTACCAAAATGTTACCAAGGGGGGGGGGGGTTAAGTATTAGAATTAGGAAGAGTAGGAGCAAAAGGAGTAATAGTGGAAAGAATCTTAAAATACTGGTACAGATGTTTGAAACTAGACAATAATGATGTACTAAAAGAATGTCTTACATACCAAAGAGATGTATTGGGAAGAGAGGGTTGGCTTGAAGAGGTGGGAAAACTATTACAAGAAATTGGAATAGGAAATGTGTGGCGACTGGGTGAAAATAATGTGTGTGGATTTTGAAAGACATGAGACAGAGGGTAGAAGATATAGAGAGGCAAGACATCTGGGCTAGTTTACAGGATAAAAGTTCCCTAGAGTTATATAAAATAGTTAAAAGAATTTGGGGATGGGAGAAATATGTAGACATTTGTGACCAATTTAGAAGAATAGGTTTTGCATGGATGCATACAGAAGTATTATTTTTAAAAGGACTATGGATAAATTCTAAAGGAGGATGCATTATGTGTGGGAAAGTGGAAAGTCAGTTCCATTGTTTTAATAGAATGTGAAATGGTAAAAAGGTGTAGGTATAGTATTCAGAATGGTAAATAGGTAAATGGTAAATTATAACAAGAAATAGTGGCAACAAAAATATTATCAGAAACAACAGCAGAGAAAATGATTAAGATAGGGAAATGTTTAACAAAAGTAATCGATAAGGGGGAAGCATATAAAGAAGGAGCTTGAGAACACAAGCAGTGATGAAAATTAGTAATTCATTTTAGGGATCCTTTACCACACAAATAACCTGGCGGTTGGGATATGAGAAGGCCTCAGTTTTGGTGCAGCTGAACTTTTGGAGATTTTGTATTTATGTAAATTAGGTAATGTAAATTAAATTGTAACTGCATAATCTTGTAAACTACACTTTGCTTTATATTTGTAATACTTAATAAATTCAAAGTGTCAAAGTGATTCTATAACGCAGAGCAGAATGATGTATGGAATAGAAATTTGGGGGCCAGATGGAGGATGGAAAGCAATAAACATGATTAATAGATTATTTTGTAGAACTGTCCTAGGCTAACGTAAATCTTAACCTAACGATGTTGCTCTAATGAAACTAGGAAGATTGGGCTATAAAAGCAAGGTCATAGAAAGAGTATTGAAATATTGGTATAAAATATGGAGACTAGAAGAAGAGAATATTATCAATCAGTGTTTGGTAGCACAAGAAAAAATTAAGGGGACAGAGATTTGGAAGTGGATTAAAAAATGGATACACTAAGGGGGATTTGTCCTATGTGTGAAGAACCAGATAATACTTGACATTGTGCACTAGAATATAAGCAAAGCAAGTTATGGAGGGAACAGTTCCCATTACAAAAGTAGGAAAACTTACCAAATGAAATATGAGACAGAAGAATTTTAAATTTAAAATGAGATAAAAATATTAAGAAACTTGAAAAATACATGTTACCAAAAATGGTAAGACAAATGGGAACAACAATGTTGACAATTGCACTATCTAGGAATGAATATATATTCCCATTATATACACAACCTGGTGTTAATTGTAATGGAATAAGGACGGAATGCAACTCCATAATGTGAGGATGATTAAGTGGGGAATTTAAATGTTTTAATATTAGTACGTTAACATGTAATAAGAATATGAAAATGTAAGTTGTTTACTTTGATTTTAACATGTTTACTTGTTTATGAAAATTGCATGAATTTGGCTCTATTATATGTTAAAAAAAATTACAACTGCATATAAATTATAAATTGGCAGAAATAAATTTTATTTAATTAAAAAATATTGTCACTTAATAAATTCTGAACTATCTCTACTGATGAAGCATCATCTTTGTCCAGTTCATCCATATGATTTAAAAATATAAAAATTATCTGCAAAATACACTATAGAAATCCAAGTCCCCCAAAGAGTGACAATGGGACTTTGTAGTAATGGAATATTTGGATTTCTGTTCTGGAAGAGATCAGTTCTCAATGGGGCCTTAACAAACATTTTCTTTCCATTTGACAATAATTTGTCCACATACAAGGATACAAGGTTTGAATAGTTTTTCACACTCTATGTAGTAGCATATGCACTATGTAAAATATATGTATCACTTTCAGATGATTCACACTGTTTCTTTAGCTTTCTTTATGTAAGACACTGCATCAGTAAAGAAAATAAGCACATTATCGTATTTAATTCATTTGGCACAATATATGCATACTTTCATTGAATAAACTAGCAATTGCGATGTGATTTTCTGCCAATATTTCTTTTGCAAGCTAGCAAAAATGAATTTTTACAAACTATTTCATCACTACATTTTCCACTTTTCTTCTTATTCAGTCTGTAGTTTTATCAATGCATTCCCATTTTTTCTGATTTTTGCATGCAGGTCTGATATTTTCTGTTTCCTCATACACTTTGGGAGCAAGTGTTTCCTTTTGCAGATTCATCTGCAGGATCAAAATTAATATACATCATAAGAAAATGTTTAGCCTCTAAATTATTCACTTTAAATACAGAAATATTTGCTGAAATAAAAGTTCTGCATAAGTCTGAATAAAAGTCATAACACTGTGAAGGTCTTGAGTGTTGTTTCACCTAAAAATAGTTCTTTTGAAGTAGAACATGAGGCAGCAATGCTGTTTGTTGCCAGAAAATGCTGCATGACTTGGGAGCATTGATCAGCCTTTATGGACTTCCTACTTACAATATAGACTTTCTCCATTTGCGCTAAATTCATCTTTAAATTGTTTTACATATTTGCTACAACTGGTTACTTACATTAGATTTTACTTTTGGCATTGTGGCGAGCATATTAATGTGATGCAATACACTTAACACATCATCTTCCACTGAACGAACAAAAATGTGTTAACACAACTACATATTTTCTTTGTGTTTGAAAGGAGAAAGAGGAATTATGTGGCCACTGGTGTCTGAAAAGGGAAAGAGTCAGTACTTCCCCAAGTTATTTTCACATAGATACACTGCATGATGCATACTCAATATGACCACACGTGCAGGCTCTTCCACAAAGTACAAAACAAAAATTTAATAAACTAAAAAAAATCTAGCATATTGCAAAAAAACATGCTAATAACTGAATTGTGAAAAACATTTAATTACATAATTTTTATTCTGAAAATATATATTTTTATGTAAAAAAAAAAAAAAAAATTGACATTTTTTGCTAGTGACACCATGTTTAAGATTTTAAATTTAATTGTAAGCATGTACTCACAAACAGAAACAATAATTATTTACCTAAAAATTAATTCCCTAATCATACAAAAAAAAAAAAGTGCGCTCACAGCCACCCCACTATCCAGGCCACATCTAAACTTCATTACAGATATGATATACAAAGTATAAAATCATATAAGAATATGAAGAATAGAAATATGTCATACATAAAAATCCTAAAAACAATGCATTTAATGAATAATATGGAAAAAATGCAAAAAGCACCCAAAATCACCCATGTTGATGAACCTTTAACTGATAACCAATTTTATTCTATAAATTAACATTTTGAATTTAAATTTAATCAGTATTTCATTTTAGATAATTATTCTACAGATGCTATTGCATTTTAATATTGAACTTATATGTTTCCATATTATTAGTACTATTCAACACATCATATGGTTTGATGTCTATTGCTGTACAGGCTTAATGACAATAACATATCATTATTGTTGTTGTTGTTATTGTTATATTTTTCATTTTAGTATATACATGGATGAATGTAAACAAAATTATTCTAGCTAATTCACTAAATTCATTTTCTGCTAATCTTCAATATTACCAAAGTAACATGAATACATTTGAATGAAGTGTAATTTAATTATATTCAAATACATACCAGTCACCATCTGGAATATTCTCCATTTTGGGCCGGAAACAGTATGTATGGTATCCCTTATCACAGCCATCACAAAGAAGTAGCTTGTCTTCATTGTCACCACTGTGGCAGAATTGGCAATTCTACTCCACCATAAAAGATTTAAAAGGGTTGTTAGTTACATTATAAATAAAAAGTTGAGAAACATATTGCAATTGAAAAAGTACAATAACAAAGAAATAAAATCTCATGCTTTTAATAAAAAGCTTTTTTGCAAATGAAAAACTGATATATCCACTTTATAATAATTGTCTCATCTTAGTCCCCAATATGGACTTGTAATTTAGCTTTTGGAGAATTTCTCCAACATTTAGCCTTAATATGCTCCTTTTCCATGGCTGTTTGAATTATGCTGAGATGAACATATTTATTTTTTTACATTGATATTTTATGGATAAATATTTTCCATTTATAATTTTAAGTTTATCCCAGACACTGAGCTATTCCTATTTACTTGTTTAATGCAATCTAATACAGAGAAATGCAAGCTTTAAAAGAAAAGAGCTAGGAATTTTAATGTTCAGAAAAATACTTTGGCTGTACTGGAACCTGCAATCCTGAGTTTTAATAACAAGCAAGACAGCATGGTACAAATATGTGAATCCATAAATCAGATTACACATTTTTTTGACAAATTACCACATGATGTGGAAGTCTAGTATATCTGAATTTCCAAAATTTAATACTTCAGCCAATATAATTTATAATTTGGAGTTCAAGGGCTTGGGGTTAGATAGGGCTTGGTGACATACCTAAAAATTATCATGTTATCACTGTAATTCAATAAGTAAAAGAGGAACTTTCATTTTGCATTTCTCTGTCTACATTTCTCATTGAGCAAATTAGCCATTCTTAAGGAACAAATAAGACACTCTCATTAAATTTATGACATACATTTTAGCTACTTTTTGTAAAACTATACATTCACAAATTGTGTGTCAAAGTCTGTTCAACAAAATTCATCATGAACAAATATCAACTCTCCCTCTTGTGAAATGCCATAATAATTATTTTAATTTTAGAGACATATACTAGTTAACATTTGTGGTACAAATTAACATTCAGTTCCTGCTCTTATATTGCTGCAAGATAAATGTACACTTATATTATTTTCATTTATTTGCAAAATATATTTTTAAAAGTAACTTCTTACCCCCAAATTTGCATAATGGTTAGGCAATAATATAATTATTCTTCCTTAAAAGCAAAGTTATTCATCTGTTGAATTATTCTCAAAATCTGTGCTGAATAACAATTAACAACTTAGCTACAAAATCCCTACTAATTAGTGCTTGTGCATTTTGTTAATTTCATCCAAAAGCATGAAATTCATGCACATTACAAGAATTTACAACATTAAATTCAATCATGAATGCAGTAAACCAAAGCAATATCAAAAGAACACATGCTTATTAAGCAGTCTCCCAATTAAGATTTCTGAACTATTAACAAGTATTAGAAAACATTAAAACTCAAATATGCACTTTCTGGAATATCCTTGCATCTATAGGAGCTAAAATGTATATGCTTTGGGAGTGATTCCTCCATTGACACGATATATGTAATAGAACATGTATCCCATTTCAATATATGAGGAGTATTCATTCCATTAATAATGCCTAAGGCACCTAAGATTATAAGATTGTATGTGAAGAAGATTCATACAGACTCTGCCATAATTAGCACCATGAAATCTAATTTATATTGCTTTTATCATAATTTAATAGTAGATTAGCATAAAAGAAGGGTTTCTTTGAATAATTCACAATGTAATAATTTTAAAAAATCTGCTACAGCAATTACACATTCTTAAGCAAAAGGGAGCATTTTAAAAAAAAAGGAGTATATTCCAGAAAATACTTATTTTTTTTCTGTAAAAACATTTATGCATGTAAGAAGCTTAGTAAATGAAGCAGGAAGAAAAAGGAAAAGCTTTAAACATTTTGCAAGCCAGCAGCCACCATCAAGAAAATCAGGAAAACAATGGTGTGAGCCATTTCATTTTTCTTTTTGTTTTTTCTGTGCAAAACTCATACTAATAACTAGTGCAGTTCTTTATATATATGTTTTCTTCTGCCTGTGCAGTACATTAATGACAAGGGTGCTATTTACTACCACTTGAATGATAAAAAAATGATTAAGGAAGAATGTCTGGAACAGCATAGATGTGAATTGAGACAAAATGTTTGTGAACACTTCAATGTTCTCTCAACCTATCTCTAAGATTCCATTTTCATTTGTTCTCATTGTTTCCTTTATTTATTTTTGACTTTCTACATTAATGTTTGCAGCTTACCTTAACCAGTATAAATTACTGTTTTGCGTATTTGATGGTAATTACCAATATATATATTATGATATAACATAGTATTTTATCCTGACAGCCATGTTTGTTTCCCATTTAAAGTATTCATGTGCCTACTAAAGCTGTATTTTCATATTTATTATTGATTTTACCTTTATGTTCTTATTATCTAGTGAGTCTATTTGATAATTAAGAACATAATAGTTGCTTCACTGTAATCATTCCGACATGAAATTAAATGTTATATTTAATAATTTGATTTTACCTTTATTAAAATGTTCCTAGACAGCTTGACAGTATTCATATAACTGTATTTTTTTTTTGAATGGTGTTTAATGCCCCATTTATTACTGAGGCACCACAGTGGTGGACACTGGTGCTACACCAGATAAAATATATTGGGAAAGGATTTTTTTAAGGAAGGAAACATTCCAGGCCTAGTTTAGGATACCTCCCCAGCACTTGCCATTTATGAGGACTGAGGAAAACCTGGAAAAAACCTCAATCAGGGAGGAGGTCCTTGCTGGATTCAAACCGCAAACCTCCCGCTCACGAGTTCGGGCCTTAACAACCTTGGTCACCCATGGCAGTATGTGTGTATGTGTTGTGGATAGGTAGACAGTTACATAATGATTTGAATAACACCCCTCTCTAGAGGTTATCTGATTATACCGTGTGATTCAGGGTCATGACAATCTTGGTGATGTATGATACTGCCTACTCACTGTATACAGAGAGACTCTAGGAAAGTGTTATGACCTTCATTTGTTTTAATACCAGTTCTTTGGTTTTAAGTTGATATCTGGCAGTACTGCTAACAACTATGTACTTTTCTGAAAAGTTCATAGCTACCAGCTATTCACCAAAATGGAGTGGAAATAAACATGTTGAGTTGGCAGACAATTCTCATAGGACTCCCATTTATCATTTTTGCATTTATTGCACTTTTTTATAAAAATAAGCTTTATGCATGAGCAGAGTTCTAAACAATCATTATAGAATTATCTGTCTAATTTTATCAGATGTAAGTATGCACTTATTTATTTATTCTATTACTTGCATTCTTCTCATTGGCACTTTCCTTCCTTACATTTTTACTTAAATCTCTTTTTTGGATTTTAAGTATGAATTTCTGCTACCCTTTTAGAATTACCAATCTTTCTAAGCTCATATAATTTTTAAAATCCCATTTTTAATGCTGAATTATTATGATGGCCTGCTTTAATACAAGCCTGCACATTTCTTATATTTTGCAATTGAATAAGAGAATAAGAGAGTTTGAAAACTTAGCAATGAGCTAACAAATGCATTGTCTGTTTAGATTTTTTATTACAAGAAATCAGAAGCATTTTAAGAATGCCATCTCCTCTTCTGGTCTAATAATTCAGTAATTTCTGGAAATTTTATTAAAACACTGACTTCACATATATCCAGTCAATCAATATGAAAACTACCATGTGCTTTAATTTACATGCACCATTCTGATCTTTTCATTATTCTCATAATTTAACACAATGCAATGTATTTCATTACAGTTGCAAAGGGTTCCTTGTTTCTTTCTCTAAGATATAAATAATATTTTGTACAAGGTTACAGATATTGTACATCTAAACAGAGAAAGATTGCAATATTTCTTTCATAAATCTTTACTGCCATAACTAATAGTGACAGTGTTCCTGAACAACACACATACTGACTGCTGGTAAAATGCTTTATCATCATCTCCATAAATACATCCTTCATGAAATCCTATTATCTACAAATATTAATGTTTAATACAAAAGAATAATTCTATTGCTTTCTTTTCTTCTTGCCAAAATATTTATATTTGTAAAATAGTGTATCCATTTTGTTAACATTTAGCTATCATAAAGGTATTTGTATTGAATTTTATTATTCTTGGTAAAAATGAATCAACAAAATCAATTATGTAACTCTATTTCAAAAGAAATATTTGCATTTATATACACTGCTCTTTGATTCAGTTATCTTGTTGATTTATTTGCTTTCAGCATCAAATGAAATCAACAATAAGTTAGGTTTCAGGTTCACCAAAGTAAAAAACATTTTAATAATGCACTAATATATTTGTATTTGTGTACAATGCTCTTTGATTCAACTATCTTTGGATTAATTTGCTTTTAGCATCAAATGAAATCAATTTTAAGTTAGGCTTCATGCTCACCAAAGTAAAAAATGATTTTAATAATGCACTAATATGGTCAGGATAGGACCAATGTTTGCAACTAGTTGGATCTGGAAGGGACAATGGTGAAGATATGAAAAATGAGTAAATGAATGAAAAAAGCAAAATCAAGCGAATACCCACACTAGAACCTTTGCTGGATGCTGATGAAACCGAACTCACGGCTTTCATGATGCTCTTGTCCCATGCGATGGATGCTTCAAGCATGTAAAGGGCCATTGCTAGTTGAGCAGAAGTGTGGGCTCGCCCCACAGCTTCTCGCCATACCACCAGACCTTTTGGAACATTATCCTCAGTAGTAGCGCACTCTCCTGACATTCCCGACAAATTCACATCTCCAGTGCTGGAATACAATTCATTAAGTAATAAATATTTGTTGTCCCTTTGCATATAGTAAAATTTTAGGAAACATCTCCTGCAATATCAACTTATATAAATAATTATTTTATAAAATATTGCTAACCACCCGCACAACAACAACAATATATCAAAAATTCTTTCTCTGCTCTAAACCACAGTCATCACTACTCATATTTTTTTTCTTTCCTTCCTTCTTTCTTTTTCTTTTCTTTCTTTCTTTCTTTCTTTCTTTTTTTTTTTTTTTTTTTTTTTTTTTTTTTTTTTTTTTTTTTTTTTACTTTTTGCTTATGTTGCATTGTATGGTTGATTACTTTGATTTGTTACAGTCCTTCAGATACCTCTACCATTTACTGAAAAGAAGCTAGTGATAAAGTAACATGTTTTTAGTGTATGTAAATGTTTTCTCTTCTTTTGTTCTAATTATCACATACTGGCAATTGTGTTAAAAATGGAGGAAATTCCCTTTTTTTTTAATGATTAATAATGGTTTAGTTATTTTTAACTAAAAAGGTCTAATTTGTCATATTGGATCTATTACTGATACTTGCTGCCAAAGTTAAATAATTGCCTTCTTATACTATCTCCTTTTATAATCTGTTGATTGAAGATTTTAGTTACACAGATGCCTTCCAGTTCTATCAACTTCATGACTTACAAAAATAAATTATGTAGAAAACTTCAATTAAATGGCAAACACCAGAGAATGAGCCTAAAACTTCCCAATACCAGTTCCAGACATTACTATCTCAACTATCATTAAATTCTTTGCTGGTTTATTTTCATTCTTTTAACAGCTATGGAAATACTCAAAACATTTGAAAGTTGAAGGTATTATTATATTGCATGAAGGAATTACCTGAATGGTAAGATGTAAATTAAACTATGGTGAGAAAGTACAGAATAAATAAAGTGACATCATTTTTCTTTGCATTTTTACTCCTAAGATAAAAATATATAACAAGTCAATGATGATTCTAAGTATGTTTTCATTAAAATATCAAAAATATCAAAAAATTTAACCTCTCAGCAAGTAAGAAGATAAACTGGTTATGTGATAAACAATTTGTGTTTCTGATCATATGCAGAGGTACATATGCTTTCCAAAACAATTAGTGCACATAAATTATTAGAAATTAAAGAACAAATTTATTCTATTTGCAAAGTTACATTTTCTGAAATATTTCCTGTGATGTAGCAGAAGCACAAAAAAGATTTCAATCTCAATCTGGAGGCAAATTATCAACTGCAAAACTATTTATATAGGCCATTAATGGCGGTGTAAGATAGTTAAAATGATTTATAGTATTGAAATGTGCCTCTTATTATAGAACTGTTCAATTTCATTTCATTATTTAATTTAAATTTCATTTTTAACTTATTAGTTCTTGTAAAGGCTCCTAAGTTTATAGGGAGCATTACAATTGCAATAAACATAAACAATTTGATAACAGTATACACTGCATAGAGGTATACAGTAAGTTTTATTATACTATTCAGCATTGCTTAAAAACAAGATTAAAAGAATAAATAACAAACAATCGATTCTTGTACATGATTACTCTTATAGGATAAATGTAATTATCAGTAATATACCACATGAACATCAAACCCAAAATAGGATTAAACACCCACTATATGACTGAAAAGAATACATGGAAAAAATCATTTACTGTAGATCAACCATTACATTATTAAACACAATAACCAAATAAATACTTACATAGGTAGTCTCTATATAATATGAATATTTACAAATTAACCAGTGATGTTTACATTACAAATGTCAAAGAATTCCTCAAGGTTATATAAGCAAATTCTTAAATTCTTAATCCTATTCTTAAATCTGTAGTTGTCTAATAGAAAGTGGAAGAGCATTCAAGTATTTCAAAGAAATATAATATGTTTTCTGTGTTCTACTATAGTTAGATCTGAACAAATATAAATTATTTCCATACCTGCTTCTGACTCATATTACATATTAAAAAACTAAATAAAATAAAGCAAAAAATAGAACAATCATTCAAAACTTTGATTGTAAGTAAAAGAGGTCAATTTTATAGTCTTTGTAAATTATAATTAATTTGTCGTCTAACACACTCTTATGCTTCACTTACTTTTAAATATGGTGGGAACGGTTTTGAAGAGATATCCTCTCCATCTTCAACCAACTTGACAACTGTCATTGGCTGAAAGTGGAGAGGATGCCTTGATGTCTTCAACAGTCGTCAAGTTGGTTTAAAAATTTAAAAATTATAAGAAATGGAGATTGTTTGAATTTTAGAATTTACAGAAAGGAAACACATATGGAAAATTACATAAAAAATGAGAATTATAACCCCATTCCACATAAGTATGCAATATTTCACAATTTGGCACACAAATTGACGAATATTCCACTCACAGAAGCAGAGTACAAAATAGAATACACACAAATAATAAAGACAGCTATAATCAATGGTTTCAACAAAGACACAGTGATAAAATTTATCAATAAATCTAAAAGACAAAAAGGGATAAGGGAAGTTTCCACACTGAAAAACACAAAGAAGAATACAAATTCAAAACTTTCACCTACCATCCAATTTATCACAACAAGTTCAAGAAAATTTTCAAAGAGCATGGGATAATGTTAGCCCCAAAGAACAGATACAACATCAAGAATTTATTAGACTGCACAGTAAAAGACTCCATATCAACAGAACAGAAATCAGGAATTTATGAAATAAAATGTGCAGATTGTGGGCAGAGCTCTACATAGGCAAAACAAAAAGAAATTTGGAAATTTCGAGGAAAGAGCATTTTAGGAATATTCGGTTTAAGCAGGGGGATAAATCAGCAGTAGCAGACCACTTTTGGACTAAAAATCATGAAATAAAACTGGAAATTAAACTGCTGAAACACCTTCACTACCCATTGGATTTATCCACTTGGGAAAAATTTTTTATCTTAAAAAATATATAAAACCTAATGAATTTCGAGTTTCCTTCCATGGATGAACTCAGCAATTTCCTACTTCAACCAACAGAGGCCACCACAGAAACATCTGGGTGTCCAGCTATCGTTTTGAGTAATGTTGGTCCGGTGAGCAACTGAAGATGGGAGAGATTCTCCCGAAACGCATCTTACTTTTATGTAAGTAAATGGAGTTTAGTATAAAAATAAATGAATACCTAAGTTTAGGTTGAGATGAAATTATATATTGGGAATGTATTTTTTTTAAGGAAGCATTCCAGGCCTAAATTTAGAATACATTTCTGGCATTTGCCATTTATGAGGGTTAGAAAACTGAAGAACACCTCTGTCATGGAGTATGATCAGGTGGGAATTGAACTTCAGACCTGTTGCTCATGAGTCTGTGCCTTAATTACCTTGACTACTCAGTCCTATATGTTCCTCAAAGGATTGTGCAGCAGCTATGTATGAGTATACAACCAGCCTTGTTAAATGACATTGTAAACGTACTTTTTTTTTATTTTCAAGATTGTTCAAAACAGAATAAAACTAAATCTGTCATCATTGGCTCACAACTATAATGTTTCCAAATGCTATTAATATTGAACAATATGGAATCAATGAAAATTGTGACAGAAAAGTAAAATATATGGAATCTAATCTAAAAGCAATATAAAATATGGATACTTAGCTGTTTGCAATTTTTCTGTACACATTCACATTTATAAACATTCTGCTAAATAAGAAAGCATCTTTATAAGACATCAATAAATCTTCTAATTGCTCTTTGCTTTCACTTTTTAATAAATAAAGAAGTTTGAAAGATTTAGCCCTAGTACATAAGCAAAGATGTTCTATCTTAGAAAGTGAATATATCTGTATTTTTTAAAAATTTATTTGCATTATAAAGAAATTTATATGAGCAAAAGATCAAGTCATTTGAAATTCACCCAATGAACAACTTGTGTCAACCTGCATTAAAACCACCAGACATCTCAAGAGCATCCATTTACAATAACAATGTCTATCAGTTTATAGCTGAGGATAGGAACAAGGGATCTCAAAATGCGTCCTGATCAATGAATATAAGTGATGTATAGTGGTACATTTTACTAACATCCTATTTTATATAGCCATAAGAAAGATAATGTTTCCATTTAGATTAGTAATTATAAGTTTATGAAACAGAAAGCATGTCCAAGTAGGAAAAACAGAAACAACAATTACAAATATGTGTCATTTGGTTGAAAGCCTAATTGCACATATAAGAGCCTTTAGAAATGTAAGCTTTGGTTGAAAAAATTACATAAATAAAAATGAGACTATATATTAGAATTATAAAGAAATTGTAAAACATAATTCAAACAATTATCATTTCTGTTTTAATACAAAGTTGGTGCTTTAAGGCATTCAGAGCTAACATATCCAAAGTCTTATCATCCAGAATCTCACTGAAGATATGAATAATAAAGAACAGAGTTCTACTGACTCATCAAATATAGGATTTCTTCCTAACTTGTTTATAAGAAAATTATTCATCTCTCCCTTTCTCTGTCTCACACATATATTATGCATGCATATGTTTGTGTGTGGTGTGTGTGTGTGTGTTTTTCTTTTTTCAGGTATGTTTTTTTTTCTTTTCTTTTCCTTTTATTACAAATATAAGAATTGGCACAAAAATTCACCTTGGGACATACCTAATACCCAATGGTGGTTTCAGGTATCTTCTTTCAATTGCTGATTCTAATGACATAAGCCTGTCTTTTGCAATTTCCACTGGATTCTTTTTATTAGCATTCTCTCCTATTGCTGGCAAACATGAGGGCTGAAAATTTGCACCCTCTTCAGTACTTGCTCTGCTAGGAACTTTCCAACCCTTGAAAAAAAAAAAAACAAATTTTATAACATTAGTTAAATTTTTAAAAAGAATATAACAGTGCAATAATGAAGTGACAAGAACAGCCACAAGTATAAAAAACAATATTATCTTTCACTACAATGTTTCCTGATGTTATAAATGAAATAATTTTTCTCAGTTTCTTGGGCAGAATTTCCTTTCTCCTCCCCTTAAAATACTTTATAGACTTCTGTGTTTGCTTTCTGCAATATCAGGATATCAGTATAGATATTAATGTTCATCAATAGACACTATCTCTTCTTAGCCAACATTTTCTGTAACAAAGAGCTGGTTTGTCTACAAAATCTGAAGGAACCTTGATAGGGATGCTTGAGATTCTTTTTGACATAATTGAAGCACACATAGACATATATACTTAATTGAGTTGAGTGAATAAACAACTTTATTTTAAATATAACATTTAATTTTGTGTCGGAACCAATACAGTGAAGCAATTATTATGTTCTTAATTATCAAATCAACTCACTGGATAATTAAGAACTTTATTTAGTTTGATTTAGGTTTTCGGCATCATGTTAGATTAGATCAGATAATGGAAGGTCTGTTAAAATTTTGTCAACTTCCTGCATGTCAACTGAAAGGCTTATTGTGCAACCCTATAGGAAGAGATGCTTTCACCGTTTCCCAAAATCTGTTCCTTGAACAAGGTGCAGTACTTTGGTTCACATGTCAGCATCTGTTCCCAGGTCTTCCCATTACAGAAATACTAGTGTTGCTGATGGTAGTATTAAATCTTTGTACAGTCTTTCACTAATTCATCAGAATGTGCAGTATCCATCTAAAAAACTTAATCTCTTTGACATTTTTATTAATGAAACCAAGTCTCATGTTATATTATCTGAACATGATCTTAGATCTAACCAGTTAAATTTGTTTAAAATTGATGGTTTTATCCCTATAAGTAACTATCATCTAACCCAGTATAAAGGTAATGGCACTCCATCCATGAATTAGATGTTACTTCAGTCATAGGTATAAACAAATTTAGTATTGAATAAACATTTGAAATGACTGCCATTAAACTAAAATTAAATATTCATATTTGGATTGTACAGATCTGCTTTGAAATCTACTAATAGTTTCATATATATTTAGGTCTAGTACTAAATAAATATGCAAATCATAACACAAAGTTACTTTTACTTGCAGATTTTAATATTAATACTGACAACAATTCTGCAGTTTATAAAAGTAACTCTACAATGTTTTTAACATGTATAATGTTAAGGATAACATACTTGTACCCACTAGAGTAACTGAACTTAGTTACAATATAATTCATATTTAATAAAAGTAGTACCTACTTTTATTAATAATGAGATAAATATAATTAATAGACATATCTAATCATGCAAAAAGGATACAAATTCTCAATGTGTTTTTTAATTGTAGCAAAAATAAAAATTATGAAATTACTGAGTACTATAGATTATTAATGCAAGTATTATCAATCTAAAGGATGCATTACAACATGAAAGCTGATATCAGGTACATTTAGTGATATGGTCTACTTCTAATGCAGACCTTTTATTGTATTTTCATACTTCGAATCATATGTGCTTTAACTATAAGAGAAAACCCATTAGGCAATAAATAAAACAAAGTTGAACGAAAACTGTATTCACTCTCATTAAACCAAACTTGAAGGCTCTCATTAAAGAATCAATAACTGGTAACATAATTAAAACTGCATGAAATATTGTAGCCAAAATAAGGAAAGATTCATCTGCATTCTGTAATGTAAGAATAAATAATACTGGAGTTGTGATTTGAAATCCTAAAATCATTTGCAATAAGAATTATTAATGCTTTATTAACTAAATAATTTTAAAGTAATGGATGTCTGCAGATTCTGACCTGGTTATCATCTTCATAGCACATTCCAATATAACTAACAACACAAAAAGAAAAGGAACAGAAATAAAAGAATTTTATTTTAATCATCTGTTTTAATAAATAAGATGGAGAGTTGCCTGCTACACTTGAGTCATGTGTCAGGAGAATGCTCATGAAGAGTGCTTGGGGTTCACACTAGTATTACAGAGTGAGAATTGGCCTGTTTAATGCAAGGAAAGTGCAGCTTAGGTGGAGAAGAATGAAATGCAATTGATTTTTGGTTTGGGGTTATTAATAGCCATTATACTTATGATAGGAGGCATTCAGCTTAATCAGGCACTGGAAATAGATCAAGCTGTCAAAATGTTCGAATTCATAATAGAGAAGAATCTTAAACAAATGGAAAAATAAAATATAAGATAAATTAAATAGGGAGCTGGAAGTTATTAAATCCATAGTAGTATACCTCAAAGAAGGAATTGAACAAAAGATCACAGATTGTAAGAAATTATTATTTCACTTGGAGAGAGCAGAGGATGATAATAGGCATAAATTTAATAATTTTTGGAATAAAGGAATGACGAGAGTGCTGAGTTTGGGTACAACCCTCCAAGGAAAACCTGAACATTCTTGAAGAAGAGCCAATAGGAAATAATGACAATATATTTAGAGTGCCTTCATGGCAAGCCTTTTTGCTTTGGCTATAAAATGTCATGTCTGAACACTCACCTGGGCTATCTTATAAAATTGCTATTTATCAAGGAAAAAGTTCATTTGGCGATGCTAAATATGATGAACACTTAGGAAAATCTACTGCTTCAATGACCCTTTCTTATCTTCAAGCTTGTGGATATGGCACAACAAGAACAATTAAGAAACAATAGAATTCCTATGGAATATTTTCTCACATCTTCAAAAGAAATGAACAAACAGGCACAAGGTATCTATGATATGACAGAAAAATCTGATGACATAAATATTGTTTGTTAAATGGATAACTTGATGCTTACCATAGCTTTAACACAACATGGAGTTCAGCCAGCTTCTTCAGTATCAAGATATTCACAAGAAGAAAAACAAAGTATGTAATCAATTGGCTTAAAATTAAAATGACCAGGATCCATGGAAAGAAGTGGTGGTGGCTTCTGCTCACATGGTTGCAGCAAGTATCAGCTCACAATTTCTGGTTACTTCTAAAGAAGTCTGGGAACAATATTTCTCATTTTGACTGTCAAATATGGAGTGAGATATGATGATCATAGAATTTCTCTTACTACCCAAAGTGGAAAATTGGAAGGTTTTGTACAGTTAGCTTATGTTTTATGTGGAAGCCTTAACTTCATTCCATATTCTTTGTATTCCAAGTTCTAAAGTGCGATCAATGATGCACAGGTTGTTATCTATGAGCAAGCCCCACTTGTTTCACAAGCTATGTAGGAGTAACAAGCTGGCTTGCTTATTTGTTAACCTGCTGACTATCACAATCATAGCTCACTGTTCCTGGGCGTTTTTTGTGCTGTTTGTTTCTTCATTTGACAATTACACAAAGTGCATTATGCCTTGTGTGTTTGCAATGAATGTGATCATGCATTTCCCAACAGGACTCTGCCACTGCTCACACTGTGAATAATTCCTTAAGAGCAATTCACTATTTGTTTCTACAAGACTGTAGTCAGTCTCTAGTTGTTGAATGAATCCCTTGAGCAATAGCATGCTTTGTGGTTATATTACTCCTGTCAGGATTTGTTTTTAGGGGGGGGGGTAAAAAATTAAATATCACCTTGGTGTCTATTGGCTATAATGTGACCTTGCAGGTCTTATATTCCATTACAGAGGCTCCCTTTTTATTCATAGTTATCTACCAGTCAATTAGCTGTTCAGAATGTCTTGAAAAATTTTACAATTCTCTGTTGTGCAAATTCGTGTGCTATTAATGTTTGCCATGAGAGCCTAATAAAACACCTGTGCTACCATGACAAAGTGTTGTAGTCATTTTTATTTTCTGAACTTCTGGTTAATCTTGTAGACAAGATATAGGTGACATACAAAAATCCTCTTTTTGGCTTCATTGGTTTCATCATCTTGACTGTATAATCAGTTTCTTCATCTTGACCATCAGCAGTTTTGATTTTCAGCCTCACTTTTCTGTAAGGGTCTTCATTTTCATGGTTGTCTTCTTAATATTACCTTTTTCTTCTTCCCCTCCCACATTGATTCCATAGCCCTGTTTTCTTTCTTGACATGTACCCTGTTATTTTGAATTTCACCGTAGCTCACCAGGTATTGTTTAACTACTTTCTGTTTTGATCTTTCTTTGCTTACTGCACAGCAACATGATCCTATGTTTTGCAGTAATTTTATCCTTGTCTTTTGCTCATGTTGTTCTGAATTTCATCATAATCCAACAGGCATCCTTTTACTGCTTTTTTAAAATTTGCTATACCTGTTCTGCCCATTATTATATAATATTAACTTAGGTAAAGGGGCTTTCTTACTTTTACTATGGATAATACAGGATGTGAAAGTTCAGCATCCTCAGTCAAAATTTGCATATTGATGCTGTTCTGTTTTAAATATTGCATTTTTGTTAAAGTTGCAACATTTGTATATATGCCATTTAAAATCATTAAAAATATTCTTTCATTTGACACAATAAAAATAGTTCCTATATTACAATATAGCGATAATATATATTTGTATGTGAAAAATTTGAAATCTGTTTTCATGAAACATAGATCTTCAATTTTATTCAATATTATAGAAATAATTTTTCCATTCTCCTCTATATACAGATCAAAATTTACCTGAGACCTCCAGTAATTTCACTGTTATTGTAGAAATGTTTGGTAACATGCACATGCAGATGCACAGTGGTACTGAACTAAGCACCTTTATTTCATGTCAGACACTTAAATATACAAAGATTATATAATTTAATATAATCAATAATTTAATGTGTTAGAATCTATTCGCAATGAAGCAACTGAAATATTGCAAGTTCAATGTTCCCAAATGTTGGCACAAACTTTACTTACAGGGTTTTCAATTAGAACAAGTTTTGGGAACTGTCCTAATTAAAAACCTTCAACATTTGGAAACATTCAACTAAGATATTGCTATAGCTCTTGTTATGCAGCTCAATTATTAGCAGTACATTTGCAACATTGAGAAATATTATTTGAAGAGCTTTATCTATTGTGATTGATGTATAAACTGAACAATTACAGAATTCAAATTTAGCAAACACAAACTTCTTATATAAGCATTTTGCTTGAGCAGTCAGAAGCTTTCACGGACGGAGTCAGACTTATAACTAGAAGTTTCTTCTGGGCTTGGAAGCTGTGGTCTGTTGGAGCTAAGGAGTTCAAATGTTTCGTCCCCACCTGCAGAGGACATCTTCAGTGGCGCAGTCTGAGTCTTCTGGGAGAAGGTTCAGGGACGACAGAATCTCCAGCTGCAGGTGTTGTATTTATATACTGGCTGCTTTTAGGGGATTGGCTCAGCTGGAGCAGGGTTGTGTACTTGGAGGGCAGGGCATCACCGCTCTGATCAGTGATTGGTTCACGTGAATTTTGCGAGTGTGGGCTTGTTTTATATGCTCTAATATCGAATGCCAGGTCTTGCTCAGTTTGAGAGCCTCTCCCTTTCTGTTGAAATCATTAGGGTGCTTGTAAATTTCTATTCCTTTGTGTTGTAATCTAGCTTGGTAGTATGGTATTAAAGAGAGAACAGATGTTTCGTTATATTGGATAATGTGTTCTCAGCCTGCCCACAATGCATGTTCTGCGAACGCTGACTTATCCAGATGGCCCAGACGGCAGCACCTCTTGTGTTCTGAGATCCGTGTGTTGATGCTTTGTTGAGTGGTGCCTATGTATACTGTACCGCAGGAACAAGGAATCCAGTAGACGCCGGCCGAAACGAGCGGGTCTCTGGGGTCTTTCGCTGAGCATAGAAAGTATTGATTTGTCTGGTAGGCTTGAAAATGGTTTTGACGTTGTGGCATTTGAGTAGGCGTCCAATTCTGTCAGTGACCTTGTTGAAGTATGGTAGAAAGCAATGCCATTGCTCCAGGGCGAATCATGTTTGCCAGGTGGTGTGTTGGTGAGTGTATCGCTCTATGTACTTCTTGTACTGTGTAACCATTTGAAGATAAATCCCGTTTCAGATGCCGGAGTTCCTGTTGCAAAGAGTCAGGCTCGCAGATGCAAGCAGCGCAGTCAGAGAGGGACTTTATTATCGCCCATTTCGGTTGGTGTGGGTGGGTTTGCGGTAAACTGTGTGTCCCAGCTTCCCGTCTGGTTTTTTGGTGACCAGAACATCCAAGAAAGCTAGTTGGCCATGTTTCTCTTTCTCATTGGTGAACTGGATCCATGGATTGATACGGTTGAGATGCTGGAGGAAACCATCAAGGGCTGAGTCTCCGTGACTCCATATGATGAAAGTGTCATCCACATAGCGGTAACATATGGACAGTTTGAGAGCTGCAGAACTCAAGAGCCTGAGTGGGCTGCCCATAGCGACCCCATCTATTTGTTTGAAGAAAGCCTGATCCCACTGAAAGTAAGTAGTAGTGAGCACGTGATGAAACAGTGCTAGTATGTCATCTGGAAAGAGATCTTTCAACTGCATGATGGCGTATATAAATACAACACCTCCAGCTGGCAATTCTGTCGTCCCTGAACCTTCTCCCAGAAGACTCAGACCACACCAGTGAAGATGTCCTCCACAGGTGGGGACGAAACATTTGGATTCCTTAGCTCCAACAGACCACGACTTCCAAGCCCGGAAGAAACTTCTAGTTATAAGCATTTTGCTATTTTCATTAATAATAATAATAATAATAATAATAATAATTGTATTTTATTAAGTTTTAATAGCTGGTACCTAAAAATCTATTAACTGTCTATATTTCAGATCTATTAGCTGTCTATATTTCAGGATAAGGCATTTAATTAATTGTATATTTTTTCAATTAATTATATTTATCTTTTTGTTTTAGACTTGTATGAACATTCAAATAATACAAGTGTTAGAGAAAACAATGTAGACTATTATATATTCTAGACGATTATATTGTGCAATCAGTTTTGTTTCCCCTGGAGTTTTTTCCTATGGTTGAACTTGCCACTTATTAGCCTGCCAGCTAGGTTTGTGATTATTGGGAGGGTAAAACAATTAAACAAACCAACCATACAACAATACAGAAACCAGTTTAAGAGGCTCATTACTTACCAAATTATTAAATGAGGTGTTGAAACTGCTAACCTTCATTCTCCATCATTTTTACATCCAGACAATTCTCTTATGAATATTATCTTTAAGTATGGTGTGCAGATTCATCTTTTACATGCTTTTTTTCTTTTAAGCCAGAGATAATAATCGTATACTGTTAAATAGGAGGGCAGAGGGGGAGGGGGGCTCATAACTCTGTCTTGTGGAAACAAATTGTGAATTGCTCTTATGGAATTATTCATATTGTGAGCAGTGGCAGAATCCTGTTGGAAAATGCATGATCACATGCACTGTAAACACACAAGGCATAATGCACTTTGTATAATTGTGAAATTAAGAAACAAACAACACAACACACGCCCAGGAACAGTATGCTATGACTGCAATAGTCAGCAAGGTTAACAAATAAGCAAGCGGGCTTGCTACTCCACCATGGCTCGTGAAACAAGTGGGGCTTGCTCATAGATAACAACCCATGCCACACGAGAATGCATCATTGATTGCACTGTAGAACTTGGAATACAAAGAATATAGAATGAACATTCTACTTATGAAGCTGTTGACATTGGTGTGGTAATATATCCTAAACTTACGGATTCCTTTTTTTACACTAAACTCCATTTACTTACATAAAAGTAAGACGTGTTTCGGGCGAATCTCTCCCATCTTCGGTTGCTTACTGAACCACTGTTACTTGAAATGATGGCTGGATACCTGGATGTTTCTGTGGTGGCCTCTGTTGGTTGAAGTAGGAAATTGCTGAGTTCATCCATAGGAGGAAACTGGAAATTCATTAGGTTTTCTCTATTTTTTAATATAACATTTTTTTCCGAAGTGGATAACTCCAATGGGTTGTGAAGATGTTTCAGCAGTTTAATTTCCAATTTTATTTCATGTTTTTTGGTCCAAAAGTGAGCTGCTACTGCTGATTTATCCACCTGCTTAAACCCGGAGGAAGGAACATTTTTGGAATATTCGGTTTAAGCAGGTGGATAAATCAGCAGTAGCAGCTCACTTTTGGTCCAAAAACCATGAAAAAAAACTGGAAATTAAACTGCTGAAATATCTTCATAACCCATTGGAGTTATCCACTTGAAAAAAAATTTTATATTAAAAAATAGAGAAAACCTAATTAATTTTGAGTTTCCTCCTGTGGATGAACTCAGCAATTTCCTACTTCAACCAACAGAGACCACCACATAAACACTGGGGTGTCTAGCCATCATTTTGAGTAACGGCGGTTCAGTTAGCAACTGAAGATTGGAAAGATTCTCCCGAAACACCTCTTACTTTTATGTATGTAAATGGAGTTTAGTGTAAAAAAATGAATATCTAAGTTTAGGATACAGAATGAAGTTTAGATTCCACATAAAATATAAGCTAACAGTATAAAACCTTCCAATTTTCCACTTTAGGTAGTAAGAGAAATTCTATGATCATCAACTGACATTCAGCTCTGCAATTTGACTGGATGTTGCTGTAAGTCAACAAATGTATCCTGGACAATTAGGCACATTAACAATGCTCCAGTGTGATAAATTTGAAGAGACTATCTCCTTGAAGCAGTTATCTGCAACTCAAGAAAATTCTTTGTGGACTGAAGCAGTTACTGAGATGTGAGAACAAATGGTTTTTAAGTGTTGCATTAAAGCTGAAATTTAAGGTTAGTGAAGCAGACTCAAGCTTATACACTCAAGACTGAAAAGGCAAGAAGCTCACATTGGCATTGTGCTAAGTTAATGGGTTCTTGCAGCAACCAATTGCAACTGATTCTCAAGACTAGGAAAATCTCCTTGTAGAATGGAAACAAGTGTTTAAAATTGTCTTAAAGAAAGCAAATTTAATTCTTTGAATTTGAAATTAAACCAAAGAACAGGAACATTAAGCTTATAGCTTAGGGTTTGTGTTTACATCATTAGAAAACCCTTCCAAAGAAGACATCATTCGAGTCAAAGGGTGTTCAAGTTCATAGGTGGCACAATGAATCTGGGAATAGTCTTAAGAGTTCTATAATGATGCAAAATCAAACAACTTATTATATCACAGTTTATTATAAATACTAGAGGAATAATTTTGTGGTTGAGCCCAAGATAATAATTGCAGTGGCCATCATCAAAGCAACCAAAGAAACTGTTTGACTAAGCAGATTGTTCTGAAAGTTAGCTACACTGAAGCACATTTCTCTCATACAAATAGACATATCTGCAGGAACAAAATTGGTAAAATACAAAATTCCATAGTAAGCACAAAACACATTAAACTCAGGAACTTCATCTGTGAGGATATAACTAAGGACAGTGGAAAGTTAAACAGATTCCAACTGAAATGCACATTGTTAACATTATGACAGAGCCAATGCCAAGAAAGAGACTTAGAAATTTGTCAGACAAGGCAGGGCTTCCATTAAACCAAAAATATTTAATCTCTTTTGATTAGTTTTTAATTAAACCAAAGTAGCTCTTGGCTAACTAAAGAGAACCAGCCCAGTTGAATTACATTTCTTTAAAAATTCCAAGATCTATCAATACAAAATAACCCCTTTTTGTGTGATCTTTATTTAGTGCAAACCCACATTAAACATAAGAAATTTCAAGTCCTGAAAATTATTCCATAAGCGCATTGTAAGTTCATATTTGATTTAGCATAATTGCCCCAGAGCAAAATCTGCATTTAGCATAAGAAAATTTGTCAGATGTATACATCAGCTTTAGCTAAGCATGGGCATTGCAGATATGAATGTATGGAAATAGCAAAATTTGCAGAATGAGCAGAGCTGAATAAATTTTGCTAATTTCTTCTCTTTTTCATGTCAGTCTTTACTATCTTTGAAAAAAAATAAATAAATGACTGACCGACCGACAATGTTAAATCACTCAAACTAATACTACTTCACTTTCACAATTGCAGACTTTGTTTGCACTTTAGTATCACAAGTGTCAGTGCTAGTGTTTGGTGATCTGTTGTGATCATTTGCATGAGTTAGCAACTTGGCTTCATTATGTTCATGAATGTTGTCTCAGTTAAGTCAAAGCTGGCTAGATAAACCTTATTAAGCTGCTGGTGGTGGCGGTGTGGGTGGTGGTTGTGGGGGTGGGGGTTGGCAGTGGTGGCGGTGATGGTGGTAGTAATAGTAGTCGTATTTATTTCTTATGCATCAACATACAAAATTTTTTAACATAATAAACACACACAAAATTTTTTTAAATATAACTATTAGGAACAGTGCCTTTGGCAATTCTAGAAGGCATTAACTCCAATCAAAAATTTATTTCAATTTGATTGGCTCAGCCCCCCAGTCCCTGGTTCAACAGAAGCTACCTACTGGAATATGCAGGGAACCTGGCTGCAATCCAACCAAAAACAAAACTCAACGCTAAAAATAATTCATACATTCAATACAATATTAAGTTATATTTCCTACAATATTAAACCTTCCTTCTTCTTTAATTAAACCCATTCGGCCAAATTTCTATCCTTAAGAGTTGCTTATCCCTTAGGACTTTATACACACCAACATCCTGGTTATTAGTGTTTAAGGATCCTACTTAACCAATGCTAGATAACTAGTCCCATTCCCTCCTGTACTCATTTCATTCTCCTTTCACTATGTGACAATTCTATACCATTTCTCAAGCACCTTTCCTAAGTACACCCATAACCATGTTTGTCTTACCTTCCCAGTTCCTTAATGTTTTCATCTGATTTTAAATTTAAATTTCTTCTGTCTCTTATTTCATCTGGTAAGCTTTCCCACTTTTGTAATAGGAATTGTTCCCTCCAAAACTTGCTTTGCTTACATTCTGATATATAATGCTAAGTACTATCTGATTCTTCACACATAGGTCATATCCCCCTTAGTGTATCCATTTTTAATCGGCTTAAATAGTTTACTCCTGTTCTAAACCATGCCTTCCCTTCCTACTGATCACAAATTTCAATGTATCTTTCTCTTCCCTACACATTTTTTAGTGTACTATATAATTTCAGAGATTTTTTGGTGTTAAGATTTGCCCATATTTCCTGTTTTTCAATACTCTCAATTTTTATTGTTATCTCTTTCCAAAATACTTTACCCAATCTTTCTCCCTCGTAAGATACTAATCCCATGCCCACTTCTTGTAGGACATTTTGGATTTTAGATAAGCGAGTTTCTCTGTTACATACAGAGTAAACAAGATGGACATTTTGAACTTAAAATGAAACAGTGATTATTTTGAAAAATGGGACACAGTGAAAGTTGTGTAAATGTGTATATAAACAAAGTAACTCCTTGTCTTGCTGTCAATATATAAATATCTATTTTGTGGATGTTTTGGCATTATATTATAAATTCTGGGATAATGTAATCTTGTACTACATTAATTGATATCAATGTATGCATTCAGTTGAACTACACACTCTTAAAGCTTCACTTACTTTTCATAAATGCATGGAACCAGTTTCTAGAACATTTAGTTCCCATCTTCAGCCAGGCTAAGTTCAACTCAAATCATATATTGATATCAATTAATATGATTAGCTTCACTGTGCAAGTTCCAATTTACATTTAAGTTGTACTACATTATTTATGACATAGAAAAATTTTGTTACTGCAGTACAAAGTGAAGGGTATGTAATTGAACAGACCAACTACACCAAATTCTTTGGAATCTATATTGATAAAAATTTAAACTACAATCATCATATAATTATGCTTTGTAAAAAATTGTTTGTCAACTTATATTTATTAAGAAAATTATCCTATCAGCTAGAAGGAGACACACTTAAAATGGTTTACTATGGATTGGTGCACTCTCATTTTAACATATGGTATAGAAATCTGGGATGGGACAAGCCTTTCTAATTTAAATACAGTATTTATATTACAAAAAAGAAGTATGAGATGCATATGCAATTTAACTAGTCGCCAATCTGTGAAAGAAACATTTAGAAAACATCACATACTAACAGTTATATCATTGTATGTCTACAAAGTTCTTTTATTAATAAAATCATAAATGGAATACATATCATTAAATAGAGACCATTATGAATACAACACGAGAGGAATGAATAATTATCATAGGGAATATAAGACAAAAACATCGAGCAATAAAGATCCATATACTATAGGTATCATCCTATATAATAAACTTCCCACTTTCATTAAAACTGAGCAAGGTAATTCTTTTAAGAATGTGTTGAAGTATCTTAATGACAAATGTCTATACAGATTAGATGAGTTATAACTGGGTAATGTAATCACTAACCTCTAATATGATTTGTTCAAATCCTTAATAAATATTAAATGGCTAAAACTGTAAGGTTACTTCATTATGAGTTAGTCCTGATGATCTAATTTAGTTTAGAATGTAGAAGATTATATACAGAATGTGTTAATCCAAAATGTAATGTTTCTTGTAAACGAATAAGAATTCTTAGAGAAGTCCCTAATATTCTTGCCCATGCACCGAAAATGAAGTATAATGTTCCAATATTATAGTTAGTTAGTTAGTTTCCTTATTGACTAAGACAATACTTGTAAATGCAGATCTATTGACAGCCAACAAATTATTATTATTATTATTATTATTATTATTATTATTATTATTAAAATATCTGTATGGATTAAGCCCCAAGGTAATTTCAATGTAATATGAGTGATGACTTCATGTGTATATAACTGGTATAGAAAACAATATTGAGTTAAAGATTGCTATATAAATTTGTGAAAGTATCACTGGATACCTTATAAATTGTAGCTTGACAAAGTCAGAAACTTGTGCACACAAGTCTATTAACAATAAATAAATACATCTGCTTGAGTTATTGTTGTCATGTAAATATTGTAATTTGATATCATTTTTGCTAATACAAATAAAAACATAGAAAATGGCTTAAATCTCAATTTAAAGTAAATCCCCATTTAAGGTTAAATTTTTTTTTATCAAGCACAAGTCACCAAGTAGGGCCAAACATAGCTATATCAAGAAATTTATCTAGTAGCAATGATATAACATGACAGTGATTTCAGGAAATTTAATTTTAGACTGTTTCAGAAAATTGACGCAGAAGTGATCTCTGGAAAACCTTTAAGTATGAATATAAAGATGCAGATCTAAACCTACAACTTTAATATGATGGCTAGTTAAGGCCATCACACAAGAAGCCATGAAATTCTGAATAGTATTTGTTACATTATTCTCTGAAAATTATTACCAGTTATCATTGTATAACATAGAACTCTTAAGTGTAAGTGTTAAAATAAAAAGTTAACATATTCCTTTAAATCTACCATTGTAACAACCATACTTTACTTTCCTACTCTTTATTAAATATACATACAACTATAACATATCTAAGATTTGAAACTAACCTTGACTTGCATGCTTGCATTGGCTACTTTGTCTTCTAAGGCTTCCACTTGTTCCAATATTGTCATATCAACACGGAGTGCCACATCAGGAAACCAATCATCTGGACCATCCCTCAGTGGTGCACCTCCTGGAAGAGCTGCCACTTTGTGATCCATGTCTGTGATATCCAAATCTGTTGCAGCCTTATCCCCACTTGCTACACATATCTATATGGAACATATTTTATGCATTAAATTTCACATTTCAAAACTAAAACAATTTAATGTAGCCTACTCAAAAGCATTCTTTACCAGAAAACTTGAAATACCTATTCATCTTTTCACATGCCAATTCACAGTAACTCAGAAATATAATAAGTGCCTGTACAGCATAGACTCTCAAAGTGCTTTGAATAAGAATACTAACAATGGAAAAAGTAGACATTCATTTGATAGGTAACAGACATACACACTCTACTCCCTCTACATATTACTCACATATCATCTTGTTTGCTTTAGAATTGTTGGCTGTAGATTTGAAGTGCAAACAAAATTTTATTCAAAATTTCCAATGTAATGTTAAAGGAAACTCTCACGATCTCACATACAATAATGTCAGATGAATTAAAAAAAAAATACATTTAGGGACTATTGACATTTTTATATTTGAGGAGCCTCATCTCAAAAAACAATTTACCCACAAATACTAACTTTTCAAGTAAACAGCTACCAAACTAATGAGGAACAAGCAAAATTGAAAATGTAGCTTTACAGATAGAATTCTTATAAGACTATAACAGTGAAAAAAAATCAATATCCAGGGATTATTTTAAAAAACCATTTGGACAGGTTGATTTTTATCATTATCATTATTATTATTGTTGTTGAGATTAAACCACAAAAATTAATGGTATACTATTAATTAAATGAAATGTATGATGGCCAATAAACAAAACTACACTGTTTGAATATTTGTAAACAGTTTTAAATGTAACCATATTTATGAACTGGATTCTTGGTGTCATCATTACATTGACTAAAATAGAGAGAAATCACAAAGTTTTGAGTTACATTGTGTTTTTAAGAAGATGTTCATATATTTCAATGAAACAAAAACATTGTACTATTTAAAAAAATTATAATGTACTAAGTAAATACATGTATGCAAAACAATCGAAAGTTCCATTGATTTTCATTGACTTTGAAATTTAATTTAAATGTTACTGTAGTAAAACATATAATGCAAGCATTTTCTGAAGGTTATTACAGTGCTCTTACATACAAATATAATTCTCACACATATATTAGAGTAATATTTCACATTTATCTTCATGATGATGCTTTTGTTAAATATAAAATATATGCCTCGTTATGAATATAGTTTACGTGCTGAATTAAAATGTCCTTTTATTTATATATTGGTGCTGCTAGAGGAATTTTTAAATTTGGGGTTTCCGGTAAACCCCCCCTCCTAATAGTCAAATTTCACTGATTTTTGGAAACTATTTTTCTTATTCAATGGCATATACTCAGTTTTGTTTAAAAAAATTAAAAATGCAGCTGCTAGAACAATTTTTAAATTTTGCTTTACTCCCACTCCTAATAATCTGATTTCACTAATTTTCAGAAACTATTTTTCTCATTTGATTTAAATGGTATATGTTGAGTTTAGTTGTGGGAAGGGGAAAAAAAATATATATTGGTGCTGCTAGGGCAATGTTTAAATTTTGGGTTTAGGTAATGGCCTGATTTCCAGAAAGTATATTTTTTTATTTTATTTAAATGGTATATGCAAAGTTTCATTGAGAAAAAACAAATATTAATGTTGCTAGAGCTATTTTTAAATTTTTGGTTTCAGGTAAACCCTCCATCCTAACAGTTTGATTTCACTGATTTTCAGAAACCATTTATCTTATATTATTTCAGTGGCATATACTGAATTTCTTTTAAAAACATTTTAAAATGCCACTGCTAGAGCAATTTTTAAATTTTGGTTTAGCACCTACTCATTTTTCAGGCATACCCCCACTCCTAATGACCTGATTGCTCTGATTTTTGAAAACTATGTTTATCATTTTTTTTTAAAGATATTACTGAGTTTTGTTGAGAATAAACACAAATTGCAGCTGCTAGAGCGATTTTTAATTTTTTTTTAAAAAATTGCAATTTTGGTGCTTCATTTCAGTTATGTGCTTCATTCTACTGTATTTGATATTTCCCTTGCAGGAATGCATTTATTATTTGCATTTTTTTTTTCCTGCTCACCCATGTAGCACTGATACTTATGCACCACTTTTAAACTGCTATTTTGAGTGGCATTTTCTTCTGCAAAACAATTGCTTGTGCAACATCTAATTAATTGTAACTTAAGCTTCATAGTACTATTAATATGATTCACAGCATAACTGAAAATTAATAGCAAATAATTATAAGATACCACTATTACATGCATCAGATATAACAATTAGCATCATTAGAATGATTTCATGACAGATTCAGCAACTAAGTTACTGATCACCATGTAATATTTTTAAGTAACATTTAAAATGAGTCTGAAGTGTTTTATCTTCCTTATTAATGACTGAATACTACTTACATTTATTAAGCTATAGTTCTTTAAACTCTTTGAAAAGTCATCAATTTCAGAAAATGACCATAAAAATTAGAAAAAACCTCACACATTGTAATTTTCAGCACATAAAGAGAGAGATAATTATTATAAGTGTTTTCGGGCTGTGACTACTTCTTTCTTCTTTTCTAGGATCCAGGATGTCAAATACTATAATAATTATTTCATTTCAAAATGTTTAAAATTTTATGTTGATATCTTGTTGCATATAAGAATTCACCATAAGTGAAAACTTCATATTTAAGGTGTATGCAATATACATACTCAAATTCTATTGGTGAGAAAAATAGTAGTTCCTGATTAAGTTATTTGCACACAGCTAAAAACCCTCCCTTTTTCATTTGTTTTAATCTTCTCTGCCAAGCATATCCTATTTATTCTCAATATAGACTTAGATCCTGACTTTTAAAAAAAAATTACAAAAAAAAAATGCATACACATAAACTATACAATACTTTTTCTGTCTCTATATTTTCCAAATACTGAAAACACTGTTAAATGCAAAGCACTGGCTAGAGGGAGAGAGGGAATAGATTAAGTACATGGTTATATGAGCAACAGTTATTGCAAAAAACTAACCACAATGTTTGAAGTTAGTTATGCTCCTGAAGCTCTTACAGCATAAACATTAAAACAAGATGCTAACTATGCATTAGACATTTTATTGTAAAAGCTGCAATAAGAGCAACCTGTAGGATAATATAAAGCCTATGCCACAACAAAACCGCCATGGGTGACCGAGGTTGTGCGCGGGACGTCTGGGGTTCGAATCCCTCCAGGACCGTCCTCCATGACTGAGGTTTTTTCCCGGTTTTCCTCAGTCCTCATAACCGGCAAATGCCAGGGAGGTACCATAAACTTAGGCCTGGAACGTGCAAAAGCAAACAAACAAACTTTCCCAATATATCATTTCATTTCATGCATCAGCAGTGTTCACTGCCTGTGGTGCCTCAGTAGTAAAAACGGCCATTAAACACCATGCATGCCACAACAAATAGTTGCAAAAGTTAGCTGCAAGCTTTCATCAGAGTAAACTGATGATCAGCAACAGTTAGTTAACAAAATAACTTTTTATCACACTCATGTAATGATCTCACTTATACCTAGATGCACTTTTTTGCAATGAAAAACCTTCATTCAGATCACTGGTGGACAGCAGTTACAATCACAAGCTAAGCTGTCATTGCAGTAGCTCAAGTGATTGTAATAATAAATAACATAAGCCAAAGATTTAAGGAGCAGTGGAGAATATAAAGGGAAAAGAACTGGAAGAAGGTGGCAGTTGAGCTGCTCATAATGGTAATTTTCAAATGGCTGGAGCATGTTTGATTCAGGTAGGTATATGCTGTCAAAAAACATTCCAATGAGCATTTGCCAAGCCAGTTTAAGTGAATTTGAATAGTTTCATGCCATTTATTGAAATATAATTTATTTGCTCTAAGCTTGCCTTATATAATTATGGAAAACAATTATTTTGAATTTAAGCTACATTAGTGCTGAAAATAATAAGCATTATTAGAGGTGGAATAACACATACTTTCCTGTTACATTCCTTGGTGTGCTCCATATATTTGGAGAGCACCCTTTTGAGTTCACGCTCTCTCACACCACGTGAATGAAGCTTTTCTAAAATTGTTTTCAGCTGGTCTTCATCTGTAATCCTCCACCAACCACGCCTTAACTCTGAAAAACAACATTATTTCTTGTTATGCATAGCAAAATTAAATATTCTATTACCATTCCTATCATTAAAAACAAAAATTGAATGTCTATTACTTTCTCAATTGAATATATCAGCAGAACTGAACAACATAATTACATTGCTGTGCTAAATCATTTAATGTGTGCAAAAAACTTGCTAAATCATTTAATGTGTGCAAAAAACTTGCTTTTACATTTAAGTTTCATAGTTATGATACCTCATAAGAGGATGCAGTATGCTCTTACATAGTCTCAGCAGTATAAACTTCTCCTAAAGAGTACACAAATATTCCTATATAGATTTGGTGCAAAATTGATTGACTGAGTTAAGTATAAAAGACAACTTGCAAAAGCTGGAGCATCTTGGTTTCAAGTTGAAGTTCTTGTTACAGTTAGAAAAGAAGTACAGGCATATTAAGCTGCAGAGATTTTCTAATTGGAATAGTGCAGATTAAGTAAATAAAAAAGAATGCTTATGGTTAAGAACAATGTGATGGCAGTATCAGTTTAATGCACAAACCTATTGTGGAAACCAACTTTGCCTATAAAATCTTTCAGCTGGGTTACCTTTTTTCTTTTACAATGGGGATACCTATTTTCTTGATTACTGTTGATCTCTATAATTAAAGAAATACCTGGAGAAATATTACATTCAGTCTTAAATAATAACACTGGTTTGGAATGAAATTATTCCCTATATGTTTTTCAAATAGTGACATCAAATTATATCTTAAACAATGGTCTGATTCTTCCTAGCACATACTGAGTTTGGAATTTGTTTATGTGATATATTATTTTTGAAAATGTTTTAAAAAACACAAATAAATTTCCATTTATTTCATCTATGGACAGTAACATGTTGTTTAAAATTATGCTCTAAGCTTTTAGAACATTCTAGATCATTCATATTAATAAGGGAGAAGTGAGGAGCAAGGAAAAGTAGGAGTGGGAGAAGGAGGGTGTTGTCTTAGCTCCCACTAAGATGCTTGCTATGCAGTTCTGATTATACCCTGTAAGTCAGCAAACATATTACTATGTTTACGGAATGTCGGAATCCACACAGTGAAACTTTTGTTAATCTTATTTTGATTTAAAGTAAAACACTAAAAATCATGTCGTCACATTAAAACTCTCTTTAAGTTTCACAAACACACTGTGTGATAAACATATTATTGCCCACCCTGTATAGTCTCGACAGTCTGCTGGAATATTGCAGAAACTATCTACTACATAAACATAAATAGATGTTGATCTTTGTACTGTTTAGTTTATTAGTTTATTCAGAGCAGTGAGCAATAAATATATAAAACAGTATGTCACATCCAGGTTATAAAACATTTATGTTACATTTGTGGTAAATATGTATCTAAAGCAGAGACAGAATGTAACTCCCTTCATTACAACAAAAAAGGCACATCATGCATATTTTGGTATACCATTTGACAATCAAGATAAGAACTTTGCACTTCAAAGACCTGCAGAATTTGTACAGAACAACTCAGAAAATTGGAAAAGAACTTTGTTATCTTTCTACCGTTCCTCATCGGCCAATTCTGCCAATACTTGCATCAACAAGAAGCCTTAAAAACTTTACATGAAAGGAGTGATAGTGGCTTCTAACCTGAAACCTCAATTGTCTACTCAGAGTTGGCTGAACTACCTAGTGAGAAAGCTATGTCTTTCTAAAGATTCAGTTGATATTTTGGGAACCAGACTGTTGAAAAAATTTCCTAATGATAATATATTATTCTACTCATACATACACCAAGAACAGGAATTTATTCCTTACTTGAAGGTACTATTGTGCATTAGAACTATATTCATAAAGTAATGATAAAGCTTGGACTTTCAAAACAGGACCCAACTGATTGGAGATTGTTTGATGCATCAAAGCCAAGTTTAAAGGGTATCATCCTTTTTAATGGAAATATTTTCAGTCCAGTTTCAGTTGCTCATTCAATCATTCTTAAGGAGTCATATGATTTTCTTAGATTGTTGTTATTGTGCAATAAGTACCAAGAACACAATTGGCAAGTATGCAGTGATTTCAGAATTTTATGTATGTTGTTGGATCAACAAACTGGTTATACTAAAAACTCATGTTTTCTTTGTGAGTGGGACAGAAGGGCATGAGACTGACAACAGATTCAGAAAGACTGGCCATCCTGAGAGCACTTGGCTGCAGGTTCCAAAATCCTTATCAGACCTCACGAGTGATCCTACTACTTTTCCATAGCAATAAAACAGTTTACAAGGTTTTAAACAAAGATGGTGCCTATTTTTAGTATATTTGTGACAAACTTCCAGCTCTCTCAGAAGCAAAATTGAAGAAGGCATATTTAATGGTTGAATATCAGTAAACTCATGTTTAATAGTAGGTACAATTTAATCTATGGTGGACATAAAAAAGAATATAGTATGGAAAGCCTATAAAGATGTCATAACTACTTATGACTTCATCCCCAGATTATAAAGATGTGGGTAAAAAACTAGATGCATTTAAGAACATAGCTGTAAAAAGAATCTTAAAAGTCATGTTACACTCATTACTTCTCTGAAAACCTGTGCCTTTTAGAGAAGAACAAAGTGAGAGGTTCCATAAAGATTTTAAGGAGTTACAGATACTCGATAATATTGTTGATGCTCAAGTAAGAAAACCCAGAAACTTTATATAAAAAGAAAGGCAGCAGATGAACTTTCACAAGTGGTGATTGCAATAATGCACCTGCAAAAAGATTGAAGTAAAACTATAGATATTATATAATCAAAGGGTTATTGATTGTACACCATAAAAAATGATAGTGATATAAATTTACCAAAAGTAAGAACAATTATATATTACATTAATTAATGTTAATATTAATGAACTCCATGGATATAAACAGCTATTTTTTTCAACACATTTTCTCTGATTTATTTAATTTTTGTTGTATTTGGAGGCTAAAATTCAGAAATGGTGCACCAAATATGTTGTTTTTTTAATAAAATCACATGCAATTGGTTATCATTAATGTGAATTTATTAAAATCCTTACATGATAGCAATACACTACATTGATTTTAGGATTTAGGACAACAATTTCATATTAATTCATTTTATTTGGTTCAGGCAATAATTACAAGTTAAAATTTATGTTGTTAAAGTCATAAAAAGTTCTGAAACTTAGAAAATGCATATAATACTGAATAATTCACCTATGTACCTATTAACACAATTTATATGTTTAGAATTGTTCTTTATATTAAATGTCTAATTTCCCTTTGATTTTTTAATTATATATGTTAACAGCATCTCTTATAGTCTTCTTATAAAGGAAATCAAATAAGTGTTTTTTTTTGTACTTTCTTTCAAACAAAGCACTTTCAATGAATCTACTCATTATGTTGTTATTTTACCACCACCACCACCACCACCACCACCACCACCACCACCACCACCACCACCACCACCACCACCACCATCATCATCATCATCATCATCATCATCATCATCATCATCATCATCATCAATAATAATAACAACAACAGCATACATTTCAAAGACCATGTTCAAATTCATATTTTCATATGTATCTGACTTGTCCTCCATGTTTTTATCAATTTTAGTAATGTTTGGGAATTACTGTTGTTACACTTTAAACAATATCCAAGGGTTATAACATTTTAAGCCATTAATACATTTAAAATCCCAAATCTTTGGTCAAAGAAATATTCTTCCTTATATTCTTATAATTATTTATGTGTAGAAACTTTCCTTGCATGTACTTCAAAGCATTTTCTAAATGTTAAGTGTTTACAACAGAAATTAGTGGATTTAACAAACAAATGGTAGATAAAAAAATAAAAAGAAGTAAAAATAAAAAGGAAATTAAACTAATCACTACACTCAGTTCTTCACTTAAAGAAAATATTATCAAAAATTCACATATCACCCTTATGTTAACCATAAATTCCAAAAAATTTTCAAAAAGTATAACATTACTCTGGCACCAATAAACAGATATAGTGTTGGTAAACTATTAAATCTAAATAAAATTAAACAAAAAAAGAAGAAAGAAGAAAATTCAGGTATATATAGAATTAATTGCAAGGATTGTGACAAAATATACATAGGAAAAACAAAGAGAAATCTGGGGATAAGATTAAAGGAACACTGGAGAAATATTAGACACAAACAAGTAGAAAAATCATCAGTGCACATTTTTGGAATGAAAATCATGAAATAGAGAAGGACATAACATTACTAAAAACAATTCAACATCAGAAAGAACTTAATATATGGGAAAAAATTTACATAAAAAAATATGAATACAAACTTATGAATTTTGATATACCGGAAGCAGACAACATATTCATTAACAGACCACCAGAGCAAGCATAGTAACATACATACTTTGCTGAAATTGACTCCACAGTCGCCGTTTGGTTGACAATGTGAGGAATGTACCTCATGAAACATGTACCAAAATTACTTTTATAAGTGTGTTTGTGAAACTTAAAGAGAGTTTTAATGTGACAACATCATTTTTAGTGTTTTACTTTAAATCAAAATAAGGTTTACAACAGCGTTTGTAAAGTCATATTTTACATGCATTGCTGCTTTTACCATCCCACATGAGTCAATCTGTTGGTATCATTATGTGGACGACACTTTTGTAGTATGGAGTCTGCTCTTTATGAGTTCTTGCAACACCCATCAACCCATGGATCCAGTATACAATGGAAATGGAAATAGATGGTAAACTGCCTTTCCTGGATGTTGTGGTCAACAAGAAGAGAAATGGTACCCTTGGACACACAGTTTACTGTAAGCCCACACACACGCACGCACGCATGCACACACACACAGATATCTTCATAAAGCCTCCAACCACCATCCAAAGCAAAAATATGCTTATGATAAAAACTCTCCTGAATAGAGCTTCCACAATCTGTGAACCAAAACTCCTAGGACAAGAGAAAATACACCTGAAACAAGTACTGCAAGTCAACAGGTATGGAGCCAAGGAAGTGAGAATGGCCTTATATCCAGAAACAACACAAAACAGAAAGACATACTATCTAAGAAGAAGGGCACAGCTTACCTTTCATTTCTAAAAAATGCCACAGATAGCATCTCTAAGCTACTTAGACGACATAACACAGAGACAGTTTGTAAACCAACAAAACAGATAAGAAATACATTCTGCTCTACAAGGAAAGGAAACCACTTGCCTCAGCCAGTGTCTACAGAATACCACACTTGTGTGCTGCAGTCTACATTGGCACCACACAGTGCAGCATTAGTACACGACTTAACAGAACATAAGAGACATTGCTACCTAGATCAGACAGAAAAATCAGTCTTTGCTGAGAATGCCCTTCTAGCTGATGGAGAGAATAAAATAGGTTTTCAAGATACTGGTATATTAGCTTTAACTTCTCATTATCATCCTCGCCTATACCGGGGAGACAATTGAAATTTGCAAACATAGAAACAATTTCAACAGGAAAGAAGATGCTCTGAAATTGCACTCAGCATGGCATTTGGCCTTACAAGTACCAAAACAAAGATACCACGGGAACCAATCAGCAACCAATACCCTTCTGGGAATGCTCAGGAGCTCCAGGCTAGGTCTACCCCCCATAACCAAGCAAACCAATCAGAGCTCAGTTCTACAGGCACCCCACTGTATATAATGCCAGCCATTATAGCAATGAGTCAGTCACTGCCTCGTCTCCAAAAAGATCATGACGATCACATCACTGTGAAGATATCCACTGCAGTCATGGACAAAACGTCTGGGAAGATGAAGGTAAAGAATCCCATTGGATTCTTACAGCCTGGAAGATTCAGTTCACATAATTGACACTTGCTGTGAAAGCCTACACTATACAACGGTATAGTGAATCATATGGTGGCCTATTGACTTTGTCGTCTTTTGACTTAAAATGTGAAGCACTGCATAGGGGTGGCCACAATTGGTCACAATGGAGCAGTCTATCTTTAAACTAAAACGACAATGCCTAATCTGCAAACATACTAAAGTTACTTCTATGTGATAAACTATGCAAGAAGAGGTTAACCAATTAAATAGGACACATTTGCTTTCCCAAAGTTTATTGTTCCAGAGCAAATACCATTCTTTGCATCAGCGTGAGAGAGCTGCTCTACGTAAAAGCTGACTCAAATCCCCAGACTAAAATCCACTGGACTGTTGAAAGTTCTAAAATAGCAGATTTTGCTGCAACATCTCTGACCTTGTTGCCCCGAATTCCCATGTGTCAGGCACTCATAGCAGTGTTACTCTGACACCTGCATTAACTAGTGCAAACACTGTGTCCTAGATCTTTTGTACAAGAGCATGAAAGTTGTATAGGTTTCGAAAAGTCAACTCAGGGAATCAGAAAAAATTGCACAATCCCATAGCTGCTGTTCAAATACAAATAAACTACTTTATAAATAGCTTAAAGTTCAGCCATAAAAATAGATGTTTCAGAGCAAAGACTAAATGTAAAACTAAAACCATTAAAAACGAAGGCACCTGTGTCCACTTCCAAACCGTCGGTATAGATAAAATTGCATTTCGCAAATGAGGAGGGTATAGCGCTAAAATGTCGACGAATAATGCAAGTTGCAGTCGATGCTTTAGGATAGAACGTAAGCCCAAGATGAATTGGGACCCCTGCTAGAAGCCAAAGGAATAACACGCTTCCCCGGCTAAGAAAAAAGTAGACAATTCTACATCCAAAGCGCTTAACTTCTCTCGAAAGCGATAGCCGGGAGGCTTAGGAGCCAGAGATAAAAACTATCAAGTGACATTAAAAACACGGCTCATTCATGGGATGCCGAGGTCGAAAAGGCAATCGACAACCGTATCCACCAAGTAAAATGTCCCTTGGATAGGTTCAACAGACTCCGCGCACAAGCTGGGCGCAGGACTCGTAGGAAACGCTCCTATCGGATACGGATTCCCCGATGATGAATTGGGGTAAGAAGACAAAGTATTAAAGTTCGCGCCGAGCCATAAATAATCGATTTTGGACTGGGTGATAGAACGGTGGAGGCGCAAAAGAACTTCCGGTCAGCTTCTCAGGATTTACCACTTAAAGGACGTAAAAGATATAGAGAACGTTCACACCGACCTTTGAGTTGTGCTACATGCATGAGCAGAAGAGTTTCCTATCAAAAATTAAGCCTAGAAACGTTTATTTCGTCTGCAAAAGGTAAGAGCATCTGGGCCAAGATGGAGAGATGGCGAAGGATACTCCTTGCAGTGACAGAAATTCATGCAGACGGTCTTCTCAGCAGAAAAATGGAACCCGTGGTTGACACTCCAAGCATAAAGTCGGTCTGGACAGCATTGGAGGCGGCGATTCAAAAGACAAGTGCGCTGAGAAGAAAGAAAGATTGCAAAATCGTCGACGAATAAAGACGATGTTATCCCCGGCGGTAAACACCCTGTTGTGGAATTAATAGCGACGGCAAACAGTGTGACACTGAGTACCGAGTCCTGAGGTGCTCCGTTCTCCGGAATTAAACCAGATGATAAAACGGAACCCACGCGTACATGAAGAGCACGTCTTTCATGAATTCCTAGATAAAAATTGACATCCGACCATTATGTGCCATTCACGAAGCGTATGAAGAATACCGCTTCCCCAACAGGTATTACAGGTTTTCTCCAGATCAAAAAGACGACTATAGTTTGGCACTTTCTTACAAAACCGTCCATAATATGGTTGGAGACACCAAATGGTCGACCGAAGAGCGATGACAACGAAAACCGCATTGGAACGTTCGTCAAAAGGTGCTGCAATTCTAACCATCACATAAGCGGTCCATTGATCATGAGTTCTATCCCCTCACAAACGCAACTGGTAAGAGAAATCGCACGGTAGCTGGAAAGAAGGTGGGAATTCTTTATAGGATTTGGTATTGGAATGACGGTGGCCACTCCCCAAATGCATGGAAACGTGTCGTCACACCAGATACGATTAAAAATATGGAGTAAAAAAGCCTTATCTTCCGCTGATAGATGCTGCAACATAGAAACATGTATACCATTGGTCCCGCAGCGCACAGCCGAGAGGTACCCAACGCATTTCCAATCCCTGGCTGAAAATGAGACATTAAGCACTTTTGATTGTTGGAGGTAAAGGAGAATCCCCTAGACTCCACTTGCACCTTAATTGTGTGAAACGTAAGAGGATAATTAGGGGAACTCGAAATAGCAGCGAAAGTGCGCCCAAATGTATTTGCAACGTCCGTAGGAGTATCAAAGTGTCAAAAACACGGTGTTGTACCTTGATACCAGACATGGGCGAAAACCTAGACTTACCTGCAACACCATACAACAGACGAAGGCGTTGAGCAGTTAAAAAAAGAAGCGAAAGCAATCCAAGACGCATTTTGCTATCTTCAGTACTCGAGGGCATTTGGCGCGCAGCTGTTTATATCGAATCATGTTTTCCAATGTAGGGCGGCAATGAAAAATTCTCAAAGCACCTTGGCGTGCACGCAATGCGTCCAGGCATTCATCGGTCCACCAAAGAACCGGAAAGCGCATGGGGTGGGAAGATTAGAAATAGCCTGATTTGCGGCAGGAACGAGTACGGCATAGAGGTGCTCGATCATGGCGTCAATAGACATAAAAGCACACTCTGAAAATATAGAGAAAGAACTGAAGAGATTCCAATTTGCCTTGTTGATAAGTCACTTTGACGCATGCTGTAAATGTACCTGGGAAGACACGATATGGATATCTGGCATGGAAAATGATCAGTGGAGTATACATAAATCAAGAGGACATTCCAGGTAAGATGTACAGAAAGAGAGACAAAACAAAAAGATAGATCCAAATGTGACAAACCATTTGTACTATCGGAAAGAGAAGTAGGTTGATCTATTTTAAGTAAGGTAAGGTAGTGGTGATCTAAAAAGTCTGCTACAATGCTACCCCTCCATGCTCTGTGGAAGACTCCATAGGGAATGGTGTACATTAAAGTCCCCCAAAAGTAGGAAAGGACCTGGTAGCTGGGAAAGAAGATGATTTAGACCAGTCACTGTTATAGTAGCAGATGGAGGTACTAATGTTACGTAAGTAAATGGATTTAAGTATAGTTTATTTAAATTCAGTTCTGTTTATAATAGTTTCATTAGTGTAACCACTATGGCCACATTACATGTTTACTATTTTTAGATGAATATTAATATCTGCATAAAGCTATTTTAAAAACTGAAAGCTATTAACGTTATTACATTAATATGCATTAGAAATGGCAGTTATAATAACATCCGCATACTCAAAAATTTTAACATGATACTTTCATCTAGCACAATCTGAGTGACTTTGAGAAAATCCCTCTTATCAGCCAAACCAGTAAACTTTTTTCATTTATATTTGTACAAAATGATTTATAATTTTAATGTATATAAAACTAGAATAACAAAGCTTGGGTCTATATATTACCAATTTATGTCTACATCACTAAAGGCAGAAAAGCATAATAATATGAAACCCCTAGCCTTTTCTAGCACAAAAATTGCCTTGAAACTTTTTATAACATGCTGAATTCCAAATTTTACAAAGTTCCTTGAAATGCCCAATTAGGAATTACTTCTATAAAAATAAATAAATAAAAACTATATTAATAATATTAAAATCCTTAAGAATAAACAACTGGGTGGCATTTCCTGAAAACAATTGACCTACAGGAGCTAAATTTGTTAAAAAGAAATAAATGGAATATAAAAATGTGCACTGAGTAACTAACAAAAGTAGAAGTCTTACAGAAAAATTTAATATTAATTTACAAGGACTGCATCATTTCCTATTCACTGAGTTCAAATATAATTTTGTACAAATTTGCACATGCTAACATGTTTTAAACTTGCCAGTGTAGGAACTTAAATGCTACCCACATTCCTAATGTTCTATTACGTTAGTTACAAATGAATTATAACTTACCACGAGGAACAGGTTTTGCTTCTTGAGGTTCAATAGGTCCTGTCTTCTTCATTTGTTCCAACTGGACCATTTCCTCTGGTGTAAGGATTAGAGGTGCTGGAGACTCACACTGGCTGCCTCCAGGAGAAGGTGATGACAGGCGTGAAGGTGGAGGAAATACTGGAATGCGCAGTTCTGTACTACCTTCCATACACCTGCTAAAAGTGGTTTTTTCTCTTTTTTAGTCATGAGATAGTTAAAAGTATGTTGATTAATTCTATTTTTTATAAATACCAGTTAAATTTTAACAATACTCAGAAGTATATTCTTAATTAGCTAATGAGTCACCTTAATATTCTTATGCGCCATTTACCATTGATTCACAGCTTATGATGTGGGAAAAAGCATGTGAAGCATGTTCTGTATTATTCAATAGTAAGTGAACCATAAGAGTATTAAATCAACTTACTAGCTAATTAAGAATATATTAGTTGCTTCACTGTATTAGTTCTGACATGAAATTAATTTTAAATTTAATACTCACAAGGCTTAATGTTAATTTTAAAAAACATGTAATTAAAATAAAGAAACTGATTAATTGATTGAATGGACAAATCACTTAATGTCAAAGCCACTTCCTCTACAGAATTGTCTGCACATGGGCTATCCATGTTATCCTTTGTTAATATCAAATACTTAAATAGGAGAATGTGTGAGAGAGAGGGGGGAGAGAAAGGGAAGGAGGGAGAAATGACAGTAGAAGGTTTAGAAGAGATACTAACTTATGGTTGTGTTGTTTTATGTTTTGTGGCATTTATTAAAGAAAATTCCCTCTAAGGAAATATAAATAGTAATTTATTTTATAACAGCTGTTGAAATGATTCTATGACAAAACTTCAAAATTCCTACTTGTTATTCTGTATATACTGTAACTTTACCTTGTTAATGGTAAATATAATGAATATTGGTTTGAAGGTGCATTACATGCTGAAAAATATTTCATTTAAATAATTTCTGCTTTAAAAGATAATGAAAAATTAGAAGGAGTTTATAGTCGAGCATTATGACTTAACAGCATGTTAATAAAATGTTTTCATGAATTTAATAGTGGTTTTGTTACTATAATGGATGAACAAAGAAGTGGATGTCTTTCTAAGTTATGCCAAATAATATCAAACTGGGGATCTTTTGCAGATCTGGGGCTGGGAAAGTCATCATTAATAACTCTGACTGGCACTGAGGTTTTCCACCTCTTTTCTGTGATGCAAATGATTCCATTCAGATAATGGTGTCCAGCACAAAGTGTAAATACAGGGCTTTCATGTAAAAACTATCCTGCATTGCAGTGTTTCATTCTCGGTAGCTGGCCTGGGAGCACCACTTGCTGCCAACTGGACTCAAAACACCATGTATGAGCGATAGTTTTTACATGAAAGCCTTGACAATGTTGATAAATAATATGATTTGTTTGAAACATATCACTATTTGCATAATAATGAGTAATTAAAAATATACTTGGGTTAGGAGTCATAGTTTTTTTAATTTCCCTTGTATTCAGTTCTTTGTTTGCACTTATGTCAGTTCATTTTACCACCACCTGTTAAAAACAGAGAGATAAAAAATACAAATATAAGAGTCAGTAAAAGAACTAATAAAATAAATAACAGCAAGCAAAGAAAAATGCAGCCCTTTTATTAATAGCTAAAGCAACCTCAATAGTTCTATGAAATAAAAAAAGTAAATTAAAATAAAAAAAGAGAAATTTATATATAATAGTGTTTTGATGCCCTGAACTTTTCAAAAGTCAAGAAAGTATGGACAACAGATTCTTTGAAGTTTTGAAGATATGTGAAGAGCATTTTCATTTTCTAATGCTTGTGGATAAGTAAATTAGGTACTTGCTTTTAAGAGTAGATTTTAATTCAGAAATTAGCTTCTTTCATAAAATAATTTTGATACCAAGAATGAAAGACAGCATGGTTTTGATAATATACTGCTGGCCATAAAATTGCAACATTCTGGTCACATTCATAGTAGTTATGCAAAAATGTCTTGTCTGTTGTTCAGTTGTTTGATAGGGCCAACAAGATCCTTCACATCTGTGTGATTGTTCTACTCAGTTCATTAATATTCGTTTTGCTGTGGTTGCATTTCGTCCAAGCTAGCACCAATTTCTCAGAATGACATTCTGCACTCTCGGTATGCCATAATTCTCCTGTGATCATTTTCAGATACCTGCTGACATTGTTGTCATATTTTCGATGGGTCATACTTGTTCCTTCTGAGAAAATGTGCGATTGGTTTAATGCATCTTTTAAGGGCCAGAAGAGTAGATAAAATTGTATACATCCTATGAAAAGGAACTGAGAAAAGGATTTTAATTATATTTCTGCACCAATAACACTACCAAAATTTTGGCAGAATGAAAGCAAAAGTTTAAATTAATTTTATTGATCCAGTACCTTCAACATCAAAACATATGTTTTTGGAACCACGTCTTGGCAGCCGCTTTTAATAGAAGTAAGAGAGAAAAGGATGGTATGTTTGTGTGTTTGTACATGAGTGCATATGCATTTGTCACTAAAAGAATATGTTTTATTTATGCTTTGCAGAAATTTTAGAACCAAAATGTTATATTATAAATAAAAGTTTACGTACATAAATATTAAATGCAAGCCCAGCAACTTTTAACAATATTTAAATTTACTTTTACATATAATACACGATAATTAATAGCACGTCTTCCTTTGTCAACCCACTCACTGCAACAGCATCCAATTTGCAATGGACTAGTGTGGAAAAATGATGGAGATAAGATTTTGATCAGTAGCTCCATCTAGAGTCAAGGTCCAAATTAAAAGTTTGACAAAATTGGTCTCATGGCCTTGAATATGCCAATGGTCATTAAACAAAATATATATGTTTTTAATAGTTCTTTTATAGTTTGTATATTAATAGGTAGAGCAGTCCAACAATTTTACAAAGTATGAAAAATAAAGAAGGTATAAAATCTCATAAAAGAGCAAACTACTGACATCACGTTCCTCCATTAGAATTAGAATAAATCATAAACAGAAGAAGGTTGGAACTAAATCTCCAGCTACTATCTATTTAAGCAGCTAACTGCTATTAAGCAACTATTCTTGTTTGTAATTATAACTTTTCCTTTAAGGATCTTAAGAAGCTTTTTATATAATGCTTTTAATTGATTTAAAATAGTTCTTATTTTTTTAACCCTTTGGATTCACTGAAGCAAATTGCTGGGCCCTAGAAGTCAACAAAGTTCCTTCTAGTACTTACCTACATGTATGACAACAATCATAAAGGTGGTGGTGTGGTTGTTCAGAAGAATTTTAAAAAAAACAAAAAACAACAAGATGAGAATAATTCTTTTCAAACCTGAGAAGTATTTCTGAGGAAGATATTTTTACTGTCCTTTTAGATATTGGTATCCTATAGATTTTTGAAGGCATTTGACTATTTTAAACAACACTGTCTCTAAATTCAACTTGTCTGAATAAACTTACCTTGCAATACATGTACCATTTGTAACAGAAGTGGAATCACATGCATCTCGTGGCAGGATACTAAACCAGTTGCGTTCACTAGACATTGCACCAGCTGTGCTTCCTAATAAGAAGCTTCCATTTAGCTCCTTGCCATTATTGAAAATGGTGTTGGAGTTTAAATTATATAGATGATTCAGAGCATTAAATTTGTCTCCATTTGGAACTATCACAGGTCCAGTTTCTGCATTTGCTTTCTCCATACATTCACCTAAACGTTCAAATTGTATAGATCTGTGGACTAGAAAAGTTGTTGAAATTTTATCCTCTGGGTCTTCTGACTTGCAGCTTAATGCTAAACCAGTATCCTTCCCATCTACACAAGCTGTACCAATACCTTTGTCCTCTTTCTTAATTGCATTAAGTTCTGTACTAAATAGATCACTTTTTATCTCTACCTTCACAGCACTAAGACTATCTTCCTTCACTTCACTTTTAACACTAGTATTTTCACTTACATCCTTCCCTTCTGCTTTTGTTATTGTTAAACCACTTGGAACACAAATCAGATTCCCTTCCACTTTAATTTTACTAGCACTACAATCCATAACAATTTTTTCTTCATTTTTTAGAGCATTTACTTCATTTAAACTTGCAATCCTATTTGGAATATGCTCCTCAACTTCCATTGCTATACTCTTCTCATAACTTTTTTTCAAGTACTTTTCCTGTTTAACCACTATATCACTTTTGTCTTCAGTCTTGCTGTTTTCACTTTCATTATTATCCACATCTTTGAAGTTTTTAACCACACTGTTCTTACTTTCCACTTTCATTTCTTCTCCAATTTTCCTGTTTACCTGATGAACATTATTAACTTTTGTCTCATCAATCTCCATTTTTTCTAACCCATCACTTCTTATGTTTGTTCCTTCTTGTTTTACCCAGGAAGACACTTCATCAGTTCCTACATGCTTATCTAAACACTCATCCTTTTCTCTTGTTCTTTTCTTTCTGTGTTCATTCTTCATTTCTTCTTGTTCTTCATTGTCTGGTGGTTTCCCCTGCTGCTTGTCTGCTGCATTCAGGTATGCCTCTACTGAAAACTTTCCATCTTCCTCTCCAGAAGCACCAATTGAAGATGGTAAGCTATCTTTTAGCCTTTCATTATCGAACTGCTTCTGCAGCTCATCATCCATTTTTTTATGTGCAGAGGTTGGCTCAGCTTCAAGATCCTATGGAAATAAACAGAAATTAAAAAAATAGTGTTTCCCTTAAGTATGCAGATGTCTACTTACTTAAGTATAACAGAAGAAAAATGAACATTTTTACAGAAAATTAAAATGTTAAGCTGACATTACTCTAAGTGTTTAATGTGCAAACTCAATAACATTTGGACAAAGAAATCAGATGTCCTAAATTTCAATTGCATATAGCATTAGGCTCTAACCAAAATTATTCATACAGTTCTTTTCTGCAAACTTGTGTGAAAGAAATGTCATTCTCCTTTTATGTCACTGTCCATAAAAAAATTATAATAAAGCAATTTACCCAAGCAAATGATTCAACTGCATACAACAAAACATCAAATTACTAAATTCATCATTTAATTAGAACAGTTACTCTATATTTCTATATACCTTTCAAAAATTATGAAAATATGTCTTTTAATACTTTCTATTTAGTTCTTTGTTTAACAGAAGGTTGCATAGGAAACTAAAACTTTCATTTTAATGAATCTATAATAATTAAATAATAGTTATTTGGAGTTGTATATAATACATAAACATAAAGTGGAATTTCTCCCTTTTAAATACGGTTATTACTAGTGCCCATATTGATGTGCCTTTCCCCCAAGGATTTGCATTATTATTTGTTAAAGTGTGATTGTTTAAAAATGTAGGTATAGATTTTAAAGGTTTTTAGCACTATAAGCATATATTAAAGACTTTTTTTTTATTTCAAAACTTATTTCACTACTTTTTTATGTAAGAAATTAATTTTTAAGCCTATTAATCCACTGCCAAAGGAATTTTATTAAATTATGTATTTTCAGCATTCTAGATAAATTTTTCATTTAAGAAAAAATATGCATCACTGTACTTGTTGAATTAAAAGTAAAACTTCTAAAATCATGTTAATATATTAAACTCTCTTGATGTTTCACATTAAAACTTTTTTTTATTAAAAAGTAAGTTGGGATACTACTTTTGAGAGTCACTTGCTCACATGTCAACCAATACTTTTTTAATAAAAAAAGTTTTAATGTGAAACATCAAGAGAGTTTAAAATATTGAGACATGATTTTAGAAGTTTTACTTTTAATTCAACAAGATTATAATAGTTTCAGTATGTGGATTCCTACATTCATTTTTAATTGAAATGTATCACTGTGTTGAATAATTATTGATACAGAATATTACAAATAAACAGAAATCACATTAATCTCCTTCATAACATAACTGAGTTTTTTAACTGAATAAGAAAAACAAACCAGGTCAACATTAGCATGGATAGCAAACTAAGTGAGGAGTTTTGCTACTAAATTTCAGTTATTATCAGGCAATTTTGCCAGAATTTGCAAACAATTTATATTGCCATTTTACACCAAAATATGACTGGTTTGTTTTTGAAGTTCACTATACATTTTAATGATCATGAATGTTCTTGATTTGTAAAGAAAAGCACAAACTTAATTCTCAATAACACAAGATTTAAAATATATATATATATATATATATATATATATATGAAAAATAAAAATAAAGAAACACTATTAACAATGTAACAAATTAACCCTAATAATAAAAGTAGATAAAGATAAAAGACAGAGAAAGAGTCACACTTGAAATTGCTATATTTCGAACTACTGCGAGTTCTTCATTGGCAAGAAGCTAGACTAGTGTTTTATCTTTATCTACTTTTATTATTAGTGTTAATTTATATATATATATATATATATATATATATATTTTAATTTTTAAACATAACCCCCTTGTAAATCAACAAATTTAGTCCAATGACTTTCAAATTCTTCAATAGCCTCAGTAAAATAAGATTTGTCCAACTGTGAAAAATAAATGCCCGCCTCAGCTTCAACCTTGTAATTTGACGTGAATCTTCTTCTTTAGGAATGAGTTCTACGTAGCTAAACAATAAAAAAAAGGTTATATATACATATGTTTGAAAATGCCTGATTTATGAGTTATAATCAAATATTATATTTAGCATACTTAGGCTACAGTCCTAAGCTTGTTTGCCCTTCAGTCAATTTTTACAGATTTCCATTAATTGTTAAGGATAACTTTTTAAATATTTGTGGCTAAATTGTTTTGTTGCCAAAGAACTTTTTAAGACTTGCAGGTAGTTTGCTTTATGCATCAGCCTTATGCTTCCAAGATGTTATTTTTCACTACATAACCATGAATTCATTTCATGGACAGAAGATATGAATTTTAGGTACAGTTATGCTAACAGAAGTAGATGCAAAGCCTTATGCATAACTGAAACCATGCAACCACAAATGATACAATTTCTGAACCTTGGCCTCTCTTTTTTATTTCCATTATTACTTTAAGGCCCATTTTCAATTCTATTATTAAATCTTCTTTTTGTTTCTTATTTTCTTGCAATTCTATGTGCCAGTACTCAAGGGACATTTATGTAGGTTACATTTTAAACCATTATAACCATCTGACTTCTTCTTTGTCAGGCTTGTTAGTGTTTAAGATTTTTTTTTATATGCATGGAAGTACTGGCCTAGCACCATATGCTTCTTACTGGAAGGGTCAGGTTTGATTTCCAGCTTCCTTCCTTTAGGAGGGTTGCCTTCATACCAAATATGTTAAACCCTCCTACTTGCTAGATAAAGCCCAAAAATGTTTCCTTGATCATTACATCCTAATTTTCCCATTTGACATAAATAGACTTCTGCACATTATTTTATACTTTTCCTACAAGAGGGTAATAAAAAGATGATGGAAATACTAATTTAGATAGGCTTTCCTTATCTTTTGATTACATATTCTACATGCTTTTCTTCACCACATGACAAATTTTATGCAATCAGTGATACGATAATTTATTGTACATTAGTGATTTGTTCTGCTGGCACATCAAAGGTCATTGTTTTAAAATTCTAGCAAGGCTGTCCAAGAACTGCTGAGAAAATGTGAAACATTAATCTATTAACATTTACCACAAAAATGCTTTAAAATATTGAGAAGATAAGGAAATCCAGTCTCTCTCAACAAAAACCAATGTAAAAACAGTTCCTTTAACAGTGTTTTGTTTCCATAGTGGGGGAGTTACCCTGTTCTGTAGAAATGTTTGCTTCTCAAAATCCAGATTAGAGACATCACAAAGTATCTGTAAATCTGCTATAAATCAATTCATAAACTTTCTCTATACTGTAGTGGATATGTTTATTATGTTACCATTTTCATCTTGAGTGAAATAGGTATCAGCAACATCTTGACATTGGCACCAGCACTTGCCATATTTTGATATTTCAAAATGAGGACACCTCTCACTATAACATTAACTCAAGAATTAAACATAAAATTTGAATTATTGTCATCATAAAATATGTTTTTCATTAGTTTTAAATCAATAATTCAATCTTTGTATACCATATATATGTATACTTTTCTGATGATCTGATATTTTTTAGAATGTCTTTGTGCTGCATAAGATGGCCATAAAATTGCCTGCAACTGACCTAACTGAATCCACACTGACAATATCTCTCCTTAGTCCACCGAGTTTGGATTAAAGAAAATAGTCTTTTTATTGAAACATTGTGTGCTGGAATTGCAAAGAAAAATTTTGCAATTTTCACTATTTCAGAATACATTTCAGTACTTCTACAGTTAACAATATAGTCACAACATTTTTGCTGTTATGGCACTTTATTTTATAGGTCACTTCAAATTTTTCTAGGTTGCAGTACTGACCAAAGCACTTCGAATCATCTATGTTTACACCTTTGTCTTTCAAATATCTGATCAGTGCTTCTATATTTTCTCATGACATATTCTGAGAATCCAACCACTTGAAATATGAAAATTCACTGAGTGGTTGGACCCACATCTTGAGGTACTACAAACAACCTTCATAAAGTACTTGCACATTATCATAAAAACTTCCGATTATATTGCTATGGCCATCACTTTCCAGCTCTTTCATCATGTTCTACATATGCAAAGGAATTAAATTTTTATATCTTCTAACATGCCTTGTACTGATGAGAGAACCTCTATTACCAATCAATGAATTGTTTTCCTTTGTATTTCATTAATATTGAATGAAAAACACCAATCACTGACTGAACATGGGCAAATGAACTTCATTAAAAATATTTTCAAAGAATTGTTTCAAAATCCCAAGAGAAGCCACCTGCTTCTCTTGGGATAAAAAAGAATTATCTCAGAGCTGGAAACATGTGAGAAACCTCTGGATCACTGGAAATAAAGACAACCAACCGCTTTTATGTGATAAAGTATTGTTGGTACTCCACTTCAACAAATTCATAAAACTCTTTCACAGATTCCACATGAAAATAGAGATACAAAAATAATTGTAAACTTTATAAATCAATGTCTGCAAATCTATGTCCACATCCAGCAAATTGTTCCATGTGGAATACAATTATTTATGATATGTGCAGGACAGCCAATACTGGCTTCTTCATCATTCTCTTCAGTGTTGAAAAAGTCATTAATTCCTTCTTTTCTACTAATTCCACTGAACATACTATTATAGTTATCTCCTCCAAATGCTATACACTTGTCCTAAAGTCTAAACTTCTTCAGAGTCTCAATTAAATGATTTGCAATTGCTTTACTGAGCTTAACTTTTATATTCAGACCACTAGTTTCAGGATCAAAATAATGAAGAACAATTGGGAATAATTTAAGAGCGCCATGATTATTTGCATCTGTGGAAATAATAATGAAAGGGATTTTTTGTAATGATTGCATTACAGTGTCCAAGGAGTAAGGAGTTAATACACTATTTTTTTTAATAGTGTTTAACACCCGTTTTAACTACTAAGGTACCACAGGTGGTGGACACTGTTGATATATCAGATGAAATGATAAATTAGGAATGGATATTTTTAAGGAAGGAAAAGTTCCAGGCCTAAGTTTAGGGTATCTCCACTTCCCATTTATGACTGAGGAAAACCTGGAAAAAAAAAACCCAGTCAGGGAGGACAGTCCTGGTGGTAATCGAATCCCAGACCTCCAGCTCATGAGTCCATGCCTTAATGACCTTGGCCACCAGTGCTATGGCTTCTGTTTTTGTTTTCGCAGTTGACACCTTAGCAGCTATTTTTAAATCCAAAAAATTCTCTTTAACAATCCTGTAGTACAGTTTATTGATATAAAATATAGTGAACTTTTGTAACAGTGGTGTCAAATATTAACATTTTAAAAAATTGAGTCGAAATTGTAACATACACACCACTAAATTCAATAAAATGGAAGACTAGTTTTGGGAGCCATTGCTCGACCCGGAACTGATGATAGGAGTGATGGCTCCCAAAACTAGTCTTCCATTTTATTGAATTTTAGTGGTGTGTATGTTACAATTTTGACTCAATTTTTAAAATGTTTACAGTTTATTGAATTGTAGCTACAGTGAATGAATAGTGTTTAACGCCCGTTTTTGCTACAGAGGCACCACAGGCGATGGACACTGATGATACATGAGATGAAATGATATATTGGGAAAGGATTTTATGGAAGGAGTCGTTCCAGGCCTAAGTTTAGGGTACCTCCCCGGCATTTGCCATTTATGAGGACTGAGGAAAACCTGGAAAAAACCTCAGTCAGGAAGGACGGTCCTGGCGGTATTCGAACCCAGACCTCCCGCTCACGAGTCCGAGACTTAACGACCTCGGCCACCCGTGGCGGTGTAGCTACAGTGACAAGATACAACATGAAATGCAAGGGCAGCCTTTACAGCATTACCATCCATTTCATTGTTAAGCTTAATGAAATATGTATTAAATTTCCTAATGAAGTTGCCCCTCTTACACATTTAGAATGTTTTTTGGAAATGATATGGATCTCTGAATCTTTAGCACCCTGGTTAGCCACTGAAACCTAAGTGCCTGGAGTACATGTCATGCACTCTGCTTCATATTCAACTCAATAATGACAAAAAGATGGGAATCTTTTCTGCAGTTCATCCAAAAATTAACTTTCTTTGGGGCATTTTATAATAAACCTGAAAAAAACAGATCTATATAGCATTTAACCAAAAAGTATAGGCAGAAAACTATTTTGTTATGTTTATACCAGTGTTTTATAATAATATAACATTTTGTAGATACTTACTATTACAAGATAAATTTATAAGCTTAAAGTAGAAGCATTAGTCAACAGATTTAAACAGGTTAAAACTGATAATAATATGCAATGAAACCCAATGTTACACTGTGCTCTAATATTATATTAATAATACATAAGCAGGTAAGCCAAATTAGTGTGCTACTGGTGAACGTGGGCATAATTTATAACTAAAGACAGGTTAATCAATTTCTGAATCACAATGCAAACTAGTTAAAATATATGTATTTCGTTTTATAAGTTTCCAGCAGAAAACATATTATGGTATCGCTGACCTAGTTAATTTTGCCTTTTAATGTAAAAGTGTGGACAAATCCATGAATTTTCAAAATATTTTGCAGACACTCCGTATTTTATTTGTGAAATGAGGACGGTATCTGCCAAAATGATGACATATAGCAACCCTAACCAATAAATTTATTATCTAATTCAAAGAAGTCATTTTTATGTGTATTCCTCTAAGGCTTTTTCCAACCTAGAAAATGCATGCTTTGCATGCTTACATTTGATTAATACCATGGAAATTTTAAATATTTCAAATATGCCCCAATAACATCTTGTAATATTGAACTAACTCTTCCTGACACAATTACATGCTTAGAGTCAAGACAGTAATCTTTTGTCTGTTTCTAAGGTCTTGTTACTAAGATTGATTCTCTGTTTATAAAGAAAATTGAATGTGCTCTTTTAAAATAGTATTGAATTGTAATTTGAATTAGTGAATTTGTAATAAAGCCTAAACAAATCCCCAGTTGATTTTATTATAATTTATTAATCGCATTTTATTTGCAAATATTATGGATCATGAGTGATTGAACATTGAACATTTCCGCTCTGCACAACATCATTAGAACCATCAGTATAAAACATTTCTGAACTTCATATCGATATGTCACACCATCAGATAAATTCAGACCCTAATTAATCATGTATCTTCAGCTCTGTACGAATACATTTGTGCTGTATCCTAAACTTAGGTATTCATTTTTTACACTAAACTCCACTTACTTATTGTAAATTTTATACTTTTGAGAGTGTACACAGAATAAATTTCAAAGACATTAAAATTTCGGGTCGTACCAGCAAATACTTTGATCAACTCATTGAAGAGGCAATACAGATCAAATTGCATCCATTAAATTTCAATACAGACTCCAGAAGTCAACTAAACTCTGCTTGGACTCCAGCCATCAAGCATACCATTCAGAATAGTATGACACACCGTTGCAGTTGGCAGATCACGCACAAAATTCCAGTCCAGGTGGCATAACCTATCCAAGCAGTCCAATCACAGGCCATCACTTGCTCATTGGCCAGGACCCAGCTAGCACCACCCACAACCCCCTGAGTATATTAGCAACGTTATCACCTTAAAAGTGTTACTACGGCTCGAAGGCCTATTCACTACTTAAATGCAAATTGGAACTTGCACAGTGAAGCTAATCATATTAATTGATATCATTGTATGATTCAGTTGAACTACATACTCTTAAAGCTTCACTTACTTTTCATAAATGTATGAAACCGGTTTCAAGAACATTTAGTTCCCATGTTAGGCTTAGGCACACGGTTAAAGGAGCATTTCAGGAACATAAAGTACAAGCAAATAGAGAAATCAGCAGTAGCATATCATTTTTGGACACAAAATCATGACATAATAAATAAAGCAAAATTATTAAAATCAGTACAAGCAATGGAATTAGCAACCTGGGAGAAAATCTACATCTACAAATACAAAGACAGCATAATGAACTTCAACACTGCCAGGGATGAAAACAAAACTACAAGTTTATCACACTGCCACCAGAGCAGAATATACATTCCCACAGCTCAACGAATGATCCGACAGTTGAACTTTAGCCTGGCTGAAGATGGGAACTAAATGTTCTCGAAACCGGTTCCATACATTTATGAAAAGTAAGTGAAGCTTTAAGAGTGTATAGTTCAATTGAATCATACAATGATATCAATTAAATGTTATCACCATTTGCCACTAATTTCTGATGAAGTCCATGGAGTCTACAAATGCCGAAAGCTTGACTTTTATTGAATTGACATGGATGATCATCTGAGAAGCTATAATTTGTAATATATTCCATGAAAGCTTCAAGTCTTAAGGTTAAAATGCTATTGCCCCAATTGACACTGGAAGATCAGGTAGTTTTATCAGTGAGAAACTTGTCCATAAATTGAAACTTCCTTTGTGTTCTGAGGTCCATTTTGAAGTTTCAATGGGATCTATATTTCTGTTCTCCTACCCGAGATCAGTTACACTATACCTACTCTTTAATTCTAAGTCATTATTTGTTTAGTAGAGATTACAATTGGAGAGAACAAGGCCACGCTCACTATTTGTGGTTTATCTGTAGTTTATATCACCCCTATTTTGCTGTTTGTTGACCTAAACCCAGACTGTAAACATGTGTCTGTAAAATATCATTCCTATTCTGATTTGAATGAAACTTTCATAAAAAATGAAATAAGTAGAATCTTAAAAGAGGACGTTAGAAGGTAACATCTTGCCCCAAAGGTCTCAGGTTCTTGTAATCATGAAAGGAAATCAAAAACTGAGGATGGTTATCCATTACTCTAGAATAATAGAAATAGGTATATTTCTTCAATTCAAAGGATTACAGATAAAATTATAGATATGAAAATCTTACAAGGTACATTCATATATCTCAAGATCATGGCCTATGGGAAAAGAAAATCAGACTGAACATGATCATAACTTCAGGAATTTCATGAATGCCAATGAAAAGTATAGCTTAACTATAAACAGAGATAAAAATTCTTACAGCCTTCATTTCATAAATCTTCTAGATTTTATGATTTAAATTAATACTTAAAACTTACAGGAATGTCCCAGATCTCTGAAAGTACCATTCCTCCCCACATCACTGCCTCACTCAAGCTAGTATTAGGTATGTTTTCATACCTCTCTTAGTTTATACCAAAGTTCTCTGAAAAGATGTGCCATCTTACAAGAAGTGGATTTCCTTGATGCTATTGATGCATTTGAATGCTACAAGATGGATATAGAAAATGCTTGTGTGTCTCCAGTGGACACCAGTATCCCATTTATTATGGAATCCATAGAGTATATGACAGGAGTTTACTGCGTCAGAGTATAATACAGGAGCTTCTCTTTCATAAAACAAACAATCCAGTCTTTTTCTTAAGAACACTTTCACATTCTGAACAAATACATTCTTCTGTTGAAAAGAAGGCTTGTGCAATTATAGAATATATACAGAAATGGAAGCATTATTTGAAGGGTGCCACTTTTGTCTTGTCTAGACCAATGATTTGGTTTCTTTCATGTTCATGTTCATTACACATGCTGGAAAGGTAAAGAATGATAAGATTTTAAGATGGAAAATGTAATTATCATGCTACAAATATGAAACTATGCACAAAATGAGAAATCAGAATGTTGTCGCTCATGTTTTTTCCAGAAATACTGAACTATTGACCATAGTATTCAAAAATAAAAAAATATGCTTGATTCTTTATGCCACGGCTAAAAAACATACTTGATCATTCAATACAAAATAAAAAAAATCTACTGTTTACGATGGAAAAAATCAGAAAAATTAACAGACTTTGTCAAATATGTGCTGAGATAAAATCACAATTTTACAGATTTGAAGTAAAACTTATAAGGCAACAGCCTTTTGAATGATTCAGTATAGATTTTAAAGGGCTGCTCACATCTGCAACCTGCAATTATTACTTCCTCATCATAAATGATCAATATTCACAATTTCCTTTTGCATTACCTTATTGGAATTTATTGACTGAAACTATCATGATTGCAATTAATTTTTTCAGTAGAGAGAACTTGATTGTCAAGTCCTCCTCTATAACATGATTATCTGTTAGAGAAGAAGCTTGTACAAGCTTGAGCAAAGACGATTAGGCATTAACTGGGCATTGTTATCAATCACGGAGAATGAAAGTGAAAAGTTTTATTGAAATGTGAAACTAGAGGCAAAATGAAGAAACTGTGTAGTCTCAAGACATCTTTTATGACTGTTGTTTGGGATTCCATTTTTGAAAGATTTTATGCTCTAAATAGGCTATCCGATCAGCAGGCATGGCTGTGGCCACTATTGTGAACTTGTACACTTCTTTACTTGGATTCTTAGATAAAACACAAAATCAGATATTATGTTCTTAAGAATCTGAGTCAAAAATTTTTTGAATCTCTTTGTAATTTTGTTGAAAATGAACTTAGTGAAGTTTAGATAAAGAAACATACCAAGAAAAATAAAAAAACTGTTGATGAATCAGATTCAGACAAGAGGAAAACTGCAAATTAGATAATCTACAGAAATGCTTTCTATTGATTTTGAATAAATTAATCAAGGAATTGCACAGGATCAAACTTGAAGAAGTTTAGTCCACTTGAAATCCAGCAATTCTAAAGTTTGGATCTTGGGGACCCAGCATTTGTATTTTTGTGCCTATGTTTCAAAAGCTTCTTTTCTGATGTATAAAATGAAAATGTGTTATACATTATACCATAGCTTTGCAAGATCATAAAAGCTAACAGCCTACAGAGTGAATTTTTTGATTTTATTGAAAAAATCATGAATGTTACACATTTCTTCTAAAGACATCTTGTATCCTTTGATTACTGTATTATTCTCCAGCATCCCCACAGAAAGAATATTTAAATTGCCAAAGAACTGGCTTTCATCCATACATACACACATTGCAGTAATAAATGATTATATCAATATGACAGAACTATGCATCAACCAATATTATTTTAGTTTTAATGGAACATTTTACCAACATAGTTCTGGATTAGTTATGGCAACCCTCTTTCACTTCTCTTGGGAGATCTGTTTATGTGTGATTTTGAAACTCACATAACTGATGCTGTTCCTATAATTTTTAAAACTTGACACAGATTTATGGATGGCATATTTGCAATTATATCTACATATCTAATTAATGGTGCCTTAAAATTGTTCCATTTACAGAAAAGATTTACACAAGTGACATTGGTAATTGAAAATTATGAGTATATACCTTTTTTTTACATTTGAAGATTATAAGAAACAATGACAGATTGCCTTTGGAATATGTAGGAAACCTACCCACAATGACAATTACATTAAAAGTTATATCTTTAATCCCAAAACATACCAGCATGCCATCCTCAACAGCCTCACATACAGATTGGTAATGTTCCACTCAGTATAAAAGTATACAATGAAGAATACCAATACATCATCAACACAGCATTGCACAATGGTTTCCACATATTAAAAAAAAATACAAGGAAAAAAGAAAAAAGAAAAAAAAAAGGAGATAAACTGATTAGAAAATTTAAATGAATTAAAGATATCAAAGACACATGGATACACATTCACATACCACCCTAGTATGTTCAATGAATTTTTAACAGTTTTTAAAAAACACAAAATAATTCTGGCTTTTCAAAATGTGCACAGTATTAAAAATTTATTAAAATCTTTCTGCAAATATCCTACAGCTTCAGACAGAAAGTTTGGTATCTACCAAATCAACATCCAAGACCGTGGTCAGGTATGTACTGGAAATATAAAAATAAAATTAGATACTTATACCAAACAACATTTCATAAATATCTTTAGATAGAGAAATTGCCAGTGGCAGCTTAATTTTGATTAAAAAATCACAAAATTGATACAAAAACAAAATTATTGAAACATACTTGCAACCCTTTGGAACTGACATAGGAAAAAATTTACATTATCAAAAATAAAATCCCTATCATGAACTTTGAGACACCAGCAATGTATATGTTAAATAAATTTCTCTGACTGCCCTATAGAGTATGCTTCTATTACTTGGTCTTCTCTGATTCCCAAAACATGTCCAATTAAAAACCAAGTAATTAAAGTATAAGTGTCAGCATATCAACTCTATATCAGCTAAGAGAGTATTTACCCAAACTTGAATGCAAATTATTCCAGTACTCCTACTTCTAACTGCTTGGCAAAAATATAATTTCCTGTTCTAAGATGCATAAAAAATTATTTAAGAACATCACAAAGAAAAGATCATCTTAAGTCATCTTGGTCTCCTGCTATTGAATCTGACTTTACAGTGAAACTGGACTATGGAGAAATCATAAATCTGTTTGCCTTGACAGGGCAAAGAGGAAGCCTTTTGTTATTTAAACAGCCAGTGTTTTGGCTGTTGATCATAGAAGAAACTCTTCTAAATCTAATGTAAGTTCTTTATATTCATAATTTTTGTAAAAATAAATCACACACAGAAAAAGAGTAAGGAGAATGGGCACTAGTGTTTTTTTGTCATGGGGTGTTAGCAGTACTAAATATGCGCATGCCTACATCATTCATGAACATTTTGCAACTAGCCATTCAAGTCCAACTAACATTTTTGCAATATAATTTGACATAAGAATTAGTGTGCTTAGTATAATACATAACATTAAATAAATTCGGAGCGATTGCTTCTGAAACATGTCCTAATGTTATGTAAGTAAGGAGAGTTTGTGTGAACATGTTGAATACATTAGCATTGGAAATACATAATATCTCAAACACAGAATTTTAAATTATGATGCAAAATTCACAAATTTTGCCATTTCATCATTTGTGTTTTCAAACTATTTTGACTTTTGGAGGTTACCAAAGATTATAAAATAGATGCATGCAGAAAGCACATGAGGGAATCATGGATGCAGCAAGAAGCTACTATTTTCCCAGTGGAAACTGATTACATTATTTGTTACTCATGTAAATTAATAAATTTAATTGTTTAATAATACAGAATTATACAACAATAATTGAACTTCAAATAGTGCCCCAAGAAAGATTAATAAGCAGAAAAGTAGTTGTCCTTTATTATTCTCTTCAAATACATTGTTCCTCATTACCAAGAATATTTTTCAGCTTAAACATTTTATGACATGAAAACTAATTACCTGGCATGATTCTTTTGGATTTTCAATTGAAACCTTGTTTTCAATCTGGCTTCCATTTTCCTCCCATTCATTATACAGCTCTGGTTCTGCTGATTCCATGGCTTCCACAAATACACCACCAGCACAAGGTAGTGACCAGTAGCGGCGCCAATACCTGTCCTGGCCAAAGCATAAAGCTCGAAGTTGCTGAGCAGAAGTATTAATAGCCTGCACTGAATTATCACATTGGCGCACCAAACGTTCCATTTTACGATTCAGCTCTTCTGCTGTCAAGCTCCTATCTTCTTCCTAGAACAGATTGCATCTTGTTGTATAGAAAACACACACTTTCCATTCCCAATAGGGCAGTACATAAATATAACTTCATCTGAATTATAACTTGTTTTCAGAATTCTATTTTGACATTCTAATCCAGAATGTTTCTAATGCCATTTAAATTAAGCTTGTTCCATAATATTCATTTGTACCAGTTCATTCTATACAACATATAAGTAAGGACATGTGATCACTAATTCACAATCAAATCATGTAAAGTTTTATTTAAGGGTTTAAATGCCCATTTTAACTACTGAGGCATCACAGGTGGTCGACATTGATGATACGTGAGACAAAATGTTAAACTGGGAAAGGATTTTTTTAAAAAGAGGAGTGCTCCAGGCCTAAGTTTAGGGTACTTTCCCACATTTGCCATTTATGAGGGCTGCGAAAAAGCTGGAAAAAACTTCTGTGAGGGAGGATAGTCCTGATGGGAATAACCCCATAACTCCCACTCATGAGTCCTAGCCTTAACAACCTCAGCCACCAATAGTGGTCATGTGAAGTGAGAAGAATACCTACTTTTGCTCGATAATAAACAAATAATTTGATGAACACTAACATTTTCAAACAAATTAAAGTATAAATTACTGTATGATTTAGTTGAACTATGCACTCTTAATGCTTCTAACTTATCATGATATGTAGAACTGGTTTCGAGAACATTTCATTCTCATCATCAGCCAAGCTAAAATGTGCATTCTGCTCTAGTGGCAGTGTGATAAACTAGCACATTCCCACAGCTTAACGAATTATCTGACAGTTGAATTTTGCCTGGCTGATGATAAAAAAATGTTCTCGAAACCGGTTCTATATATTATGACAAGTAAGTGAAGCATTAAGAGTATACAGTTCAAGTAAATCATACAATAATATAAATTATATGATTGGCTTCACTGTGCAAGTTCCAATTTACATTTTAATTAAATTAAAGCATGCTTCTTTGAAAGCTTATTATTCAGAAAAGAAATTGCATATAGTTCTTAAAAAATGTGATAGTAAACATTTTCTAAATATTAGGTTTATTTACTTGATCCTTAATTTAATATCAAATATCAAATATGAAATTTAATACAATAATGGATTATGTGTAAACTTACAATTAAAACTGCTTCATACTCAATGTGTTCACACTTAAAGGAAGAGAACAAGTAAGTATAAAAAAAGAGTTTCTATTGCGCAAGGAGGCAACAGGCATGAGTGTCTAATATACAGGCTGGTCCAAATTTAAATTTATGCAATCCATTGTTTATAGACAATCTACAAATATTGATCCCAGCTACCATCCACTATTAATACAATGATATAGAGTAGAACCTTGATTCGTTTTTGGAGAGATCAGGTTAAAAAAAAAGATGGATGTGGAAAAATGATAGTTACGGAAAGTGCATAAAACATGTTTAAAATAAATAAAGCCCAGTATATAAGAAAATGCTATATTTTCCATCAATTTTACATGTTACCATGTACACATTTTACACATTTGTTGTGGGTCCTGGTGGTTGTAACCATACTTGCCTCACACACCCAAGATCGCAGGCTTAATCTCGGCCAGGGTTGATGGATTTTTTTGGGAGTAAAAATCCTAAATTTGGCTTCATTCGGAAGGGAAATAAAGCTGTGGAACCCATGTCATAGATTTACAGCATGTAAAAGAACCTCATGCCTGAAAGAAAGGCCTATAAGCAAAATTTATCGGCCGTTTTACACCCTGTACTGAATGGGACACTGATTACCCGAGATGTTCAAGAGCTTCCTAAATAGACCAAATCAACAAAAACCGACACGTTTGTCACTTTCTTTGAAAAGTCATTAACTGACATTTGTTCTTTGCTGCTTTTCTTTTCATTCACAATTTCCCACATTTAATGCATTCTGTTGTTTTGTTCACTAAGGTTCATACCGTCATTGTCAATGCATAGATAGATATATGTATGCTCACTGTTTCACATGTTCTCAGAGCTTCGGCAAACACTGGCTGTTGCATCACCTTTCTTTTCTTCTCCCCCATATCACAAACACATGCGACTCTGCCACCTTGTTGCACATTCAAGAACACTTTCAATGCCACATGTGACAATGTCTTCATCCACTGCCTCATAGTGTCAAAACTGACAGCAACACAACCATGGCTCATTCTTAGTATTTGCTATCATCATCCTGCGGCTGCAAAAGTATTGACAACTATGGAGAGTTTGAGTCACGCTTTTTTGGATCAAACATGATGTGAACTCTCTGTCCATGTGATTTTTTTTTATTTGGTTCATTTATGGAGCTCTTTAACATGTCAGGTCATCAGCATCTCATTCATGGGGGGTGAAACAGTCACAAATTTTGCTCAGAGACCTCTTCTTTCAGGCTTAAGGTTCTTTATCGTGCCACAAATGTACAACACGGGACCCTCGACTTTACTTCCCTTCTGAAGGAAGCCATACTTAGGATTTTTACGCCCAAAAAAAATCCATTGGTCCTGACCGGGATCGAACCTTCGATCTTGGGTTTAGAAGGCAAGGTTGGTAACCACTACACCACCAGGACCAACCTGTGCATGCAATGGTCACTGCTTCAGTTATTCCATTTTGAAAACATTTATTCAAGGATAGAATTTCTTTGGGGCTAAACTTGTTGAATGAATAATGCAAGAAAAGGATACTTTCAGGAATGATGAATATGGGTTTTATAAGGCAAAAAGATTTGAACCCCATAAATTGAATGATCCATTTGGGAAAACGATGGTTCATGGAATGATAGATCAAGGCTCTCAGGTATTTTGGTTCATGCTCTAGAAGACGGAAGGAGTTATCTCCAATTTTAAATTCAATGTTAGAAATCTTAAAGAACTATTAAAACAATTCACAGATTACTATAAGAAGTTTATATGAACAGATACTACACAGGCTGTGCACAGCCATCCATTCATCAAGCCTTGTGGTATCTAAGTTGGCAGGCAAGCATAAGCATGCTTCAAAACTTTTTTTCCCCTCAGAAGTCAGGATGCTTAAAGACAGGTGCAAATCCTCAGTCGTTGTTTATCTTATTTTATTAATCTTTTTCATTCAATGTTTTATCTGGGTAGTTTGTTTCTTTATTTCTTGATCAACTATTATTGCAGAACAGTATAGTCTTTCATACCTATACTTTTCTAAAAATTACATTTTTATTTCTGTTTCAAAAGGGACATTTTATCTTATTTTTTAGCTGCAATGTATAATAAATCTGTGAATATAAAAATATCTATTCTAGTTAGGACTAGAACTTAAATGATACCACCATGCTAACAACATTCTGCAAGTTCTTAAGAGGAATGCTCCATGTTGCCTACATATCAACACTTAATATAAATTTCAATCTATGATACAGGATTTAAATCATCTCTTTAACATTCTACCATAATGGATTACATGAAACTACCTATTATCTGCAACATATTACAGGTGCATGCATTGTGATAGCTTGCAATATGTTTTTGGAATATTCTTTTCCTTTTGGTGCAAAGGGTGCATAAGCATACTTTCCTTTAAGGGGTAGACTCTGTTTACAGAGCCCTTGTTTGCATGTGTGTCTGGCTTAACAGGAATTTATTTGGCACCGGAAGCATGCTGTTTGCCGGCAGAGTTGGATATTCATAGTCCCTTAAATTCACATAGATTTCTACAGCACACTAACACCAATTTTTTGGTTATATAATGTCATTTTGTGCACAAGTTCCAGTTTTTCTGCATTTCAATATCTATTGTTTTGTGTCATTACATTGGCATGTAAATAAAACCATGTTTCATGCATAAAAAAATTAAGTGCTAGTCAATAGAGTGAACATTACCATTATCCAATGCCCAATTGCAGAAATTAACTCTACTCACTTTAGTGTATGGTTGCAATTCCTAAACCACAGTTATCATGTATAGTTTTAATTTTTAAAAGTTTAGTGGCATTTCAAGTCAAGGTTTGCAAAATTCTTGATTATTGTTCAAGCTTTCTCAGAGATTTCAGTGGACTTTGTTCCATCTTTGCTCGGATGTTACCAAGTTTTTCCACCATTTTACTTTTGGTTTCTTATCAATAACAACAAAATTCCCTTAATCTCTTCAAAAGATTACAAACCATTTCTCCACGATGTGCATGAACAGCAGGGAATCAGCGTGTAAGTAGCTGTCTTGCTTGCCTATATGGGTTTGTTATGACATAGGAATCATACCTGAAGGTTATGCGTGCTAAAGTATTAGAACTTTTTGGCATTATAATAGCACTAACACACTAACACTGAAACACATGTCTCATTCAACTCCTTTACAGCACAGACTTAGCATCAGCACACAGAGAGGTGGAAAGGTGGAGGGAGTAACATAACTAGTTAGAAATAGGACAGGCAAAAGTCCATTAAGCCGGCCATGCATCCAAACAAAGGCTCTGTATGTAGAGGTCATGCAGAGCAATAACCACCTTAAAACATTGCAGTGATGCACTCTGTATATTTGTGCTTTTGGTTTATTCAAGTGAACCAATAAGGATTCCCCAATTTCATGTTCATACATTAAATACTGCTGAAGTTGAATTTTCACTTGGATAGTAATTGGCTCAATCAAAATATTATGATAATGAGCACCACTCAAAGAAAGTGACTGTTGATTTGGATAGCATGCCAAGAGAATAATTTGGACTATTTTGTTTAAGGTACTACTTTAAGGATTTTCAGCATACTTGATGTTAAAGAATAAAGAATAGGATCCTGACTTTGGCCTTTTGAAGGGCTTATCAATTATGTTAATAATATGGAAGAACACAGATTTATTTATTTATTTGTCCAATAGATCATTTGCATGATATAGAACCCATACTAGATCACAGAATTAAAATATACATTCAGTTCAATACTAAATAACTATAAGATTACAAATAAAACAACATTTTTAAAACTAGTCTCAGTAAATAGAAAGTAGCAATGCTTTTGGCTAAAGAACAGGTTTAAAGTGCTTTTGCATACACAATTTCATATCACTTAGCCATTACAAATAAATTGTGTATGTTGCAAAAGAAAGAATTTCATTGCTTTTTAAAAATGTGGTTTTTTCCTTACCTGAGTAAAAAGTCTTATCATTTTTTTCTTAATTTGAACACATTTTCATATTTATGGACATTAGTCCAAGAGAGGGCAAAATAGGTATTTCTGAATGTTTTGATTAAGTAGAACTTAGAACTTAGTTTTAATATTAATGATTTAGCAGGAGTATTCCATTTCATGTGTTTATCTGATAGCATTAATTGAGAAAAATAATCAATTACATATCCAGGATGAGGAGCCAAAGCAAGTTCTTCTGCAGGTTGTCACAACCCTAGAGAATTGTGAATTTTACTAGAGGAACTCTTACAACAAAAAAGAAATATTACATTGTGCTAGTATTTCCATGTTCATCATGTGACAATTCTGCATGAAAATTACCAACTCTAAATTTTATATGCTTTTTATTGTATTGCAGATGCATTTGCATTGCATTTCCTCCACTGACTCCTGTCTCTACACATTCTCTTCATTCTCCTCATTTTCATCATTGTTTCCTCTATCTTTCTTCCCAGTTTCTCCATTGTATCCTCCCATTTAATTCTGGGCCATCCTCTTCCTATTCTTTCATCAACTCTGATTTCATAATCTGTTTGGGTTTCTTTCCTCTGACATTCAATACACATGTCCAAACCAATTCAATTGCCATTCTTCAATTAGCTCAATTAACACTTTCTTCTGTTTTATCTCCTCTTATTCTTTTGTTTCTAATTCCATCCTGTCGCAACTTTGCGGCCGTTCTTCTTATGTATTTCATTTTCACTGCTGTCAATTTATTACAGTGTTTATTAAGCACTGGCAAGCTTTCAGTTCCATATTGAGCTATTGGTACTATTAGTTGACTGATATATCTGCATTTTAGTTTTAATACTGATTTCTCTTTTCCCCATGTCAGTACTACCTATCTCATAATATGCAGCTACTGCTTTCTTTGTGCAATTCAATATTTCTTGTTCTCTTTCACCATCACTGCATATTATTATTCTCAGATATTCAATATTATCTACTTCTAGTCTTTGTCTTTCACATTTAATTATTAAGTCTTCATTCTTTCATTATACCCATCACTTTACTTTTGTTGCATTAACCTGGATTCTCTTCCTTTCTAATTCTTCACACTATTCATCTACTACTTGCTACAAATGCTCTTGTGCACCTGCTATCAGAGTAATGTTATTTGCATATAGCATTACTTGCAGATAGACTGGTCTTAGTCTCTAGTTTCCAGTTTTTGTTCTGTGTTTGCCTCTTACATGTCTTTGTTATTTCATCCAGAAATATGATGAAAAGTCAGGGACTAAGACCCATTCCCTGTTAATTCCTTTCTTAATCATAAATTCTCTTGATAGTTCCCCATCCAACCGAAAAACTCCAACTGGGTCTTCATATTCACTTTTGATGGCATTTATCAATCTCATTGGTACCTCTTATCTTCCATTGCCTTCCATATACATCTCCTTGGTACTGAATCAAAAATTGCCTTTAGTCTATAAAGACCATATATAAATCCTTATTCTTCTCTATCCTCTTTTTCTATGACCATTCTCTCTCTCGTGAGTGTGAGTGTGAGTGAGTGAGTGAGTGAGTGTGTGAGTGTGTGTGTGTGAGAGAGAGAGAGAGAGAGAGTGTGTGTGTGTGTGTGTGTGTGTGTGTGTGTGTCTGTCTCTCTCTCTCTCTCCTGACTTTGTCTTCCTGGCCTAAAGGCTGCCTGTTCTTATTCCATATCCTCTTCAACCACCCTCCTAATTCTTCTTTCTAGTATTCTTGTCTATATCTGTTATGCCAGAGATGAGAGACAAATAGCCCTTTAATAATTGCAGTCACTACTATTGTCCTTCTTATGTATGGAGATAATTATATTCTTTCTGCATTCATCCGGGATCTTCTTTTCTTGCTATTTGAATTAATTCTGGTACAATTCCATCTATGCCAGCAGCTTTTCCTGTCTGTATTCTTTCAATAGCAACATAAATTGCATCAATGTCTTCCTCTAACTCTTCCTGTATTACTTCCCTGTTTGCATTCCTCTGCATGACTTTGTATATATCATTTCCATGTTCTATTTCATTTTCTCTTCACTATGAGGTTTATTTCTTTCTGATCTCCACTATTATTTCACCCCAAGCAGCTCTGCTTGAATATATATATTTTTAAATATTTCCAATTCAAGTTAAGGTCCTCTACCACATTGACTTCTTTTTCCAATTAACTTTCAATTAGCTCTTGATAGTCTTTCCCATTTTCTTAATTCTGCAATTCCTTTATTTTAATCATTTTTATTTTCTTTATCTCTGTTTTCTTTTTGTTTTGTTTTTGTTTTTTAAATCTTGTATTTGCTACTATCTATCTAATTTTGGAAATATTATGTTTTATATACTGAAACATGATAACCTGATGCTCTTATACACAATAAAACTTTTGTTTTTTAACCCCTAATAGAATGTGTATGTTGTTTAATAGTAACCATAATTTTTAAATTTGATAATATTTCTATGGCTAACTTGAAATATTGATATCAATTTAAATGGAATTGCTTGTTAGTGTGAAAATCATTAGAAATAAGGAGTCATATGTCATTGTTATACTGCCACTGCAACTGTTATTATAGCCAAAGCTGCCAACATGGTTATTATTGTGTTACATACAAGGGCACATTTTTTGTTCCTATTAGAACACTATGCATGCTTGCTTTCTTAACTTAATATTATGAACAATTTATGGAAGACATAATGTGCATATATTCACTTATAATGTATAAGTGAATACCAAAAAAATGTATACACACTTTCACAGTAGATAGCTATTTAATATATTTCAAAGTTGGATTGAAAAAAAAACAGTAATGTGTAGTATGATGCTCTATAAACAGATGAGAGTCACACACATTATGATAGCATTGCTACGTGACAGGTAAATCAACAATGAACAAATGAAAGTAAGATTATCGTAAATCAACGATGAACAAATGAAGCCAAGATTATCATCATATGATGTTCTGTAACCAGATGTGACTCACATTAGGTTATGCTAGTGTTGTTACAACAAAATGGAGCCAAGATTATCTATGGACAGCTGAAAGCAATTTTGAAGTGGTATTGGAAAACTATGAATGTAGTTGAAGTTCAAAGGCAATGGAGATGTGTGTAAGAACAGAACTGCCAATGCGAGTAATAATTGCATGCATTCAAGACAAATTTGAGACTCATGGTACCATATACGATGTTCATAAGGGCATATCACAACATTATCACCATGTGTACCTTGATGACAATCTTCCAAGGCACTGGAGAGGGTGAAGAGGTCTGATTGAGTTTCCACTGCATTCTGCGGATTTAACTCAGTTGGACTTCTACCTATGGGGAACTCTTAAGGATGTTGTATACCACAGAAACCAGCTACACTGGCAGCACTTCTGGTAGAAATTGAAATGGCATGTGCTACAATTGCTGAGAACAGTTTTGCAAACGTTACCCAATTAGTAGTTCAACATACTCAGAAAATTATTGATGCTGATGGTGGGCATTTTGAGCAACTTTTGCTACTGTAAAAGTCATAATTTTTTGTTTGTGTGAATTCAGCTTTGTTATGTTAACACAGCTTTTTCTTTGCTTGAAGTGCATATACATTTTTTGGCACCCTCTGTATATATCAATTACCATGTGTGTAGATTACGGTATATGGGTAATTCTATATATGTGTTCAGATTATTTAAAAAAAATTAATATATCTTTTCAAAAGCTTCTTGCTTAAGAGTATGGGCAGTTTGATGCTGATAGCTTGAATGGTAGCTGAAAGACCTGCATTGTTGAACAAGGCCCATTCTGACCATCAAAATTGATTTCTAATAAATAAATTGCGGAATGAAATTGATTCAAATTAAGATGAATTTACGCAGTAAGGTTTGTGAATGTTCCTCTTGGTAAAGGGGAATAAAGAAAAAAGAATGTTAATAAAGTATGTTGGAATGCTTTCAATAAAGAATTAGTTAACAAAAAATTGCTAAATATAGTAGATTTAAAATTCAAAGACATGGATAATAAGTCTCATATTTGTTCATATCTTTCCAGGAATTTATCTTTTTCTTTTTTCCATGCATTAAAATACTAATACATAATAATGAATATGAACAGACAGAATTAATGAGCAATGATGGAAGAAAGAAATGCTCTCAAGTTTATAAGGATTTTGAAATGAATGGTGAAAAACAGATGTATATTGAGAACTGAAATAAAGAGCAAAGAGAGGATATTGCATGGTTTAAATTTGGAAAATAGAGATTGAAAGGTTATAGGGAAGGGAATGAAGAAGTTTTTTATCCTACGTGTAAGAAGAAGGAAGATGTAATCCATATATTGTTAGAATGCAAAGGAAGAAAAAATTAATCTGAAAGAAACAGTTGATGGTGGCAAAAATAATAGCAATCCAATTTTTTTATTAACAATCTTAGATTAATAGTTATTAGAGTATCTAATGAGGATCACAAAGAAATGAAATTAGAAAATTTCTGTGTATGATAAATTAAATTTGTAACAAAAGAGTTTAATAGATGAGATAAGGAATTCATTTGTTATTTGTACAGCTTCTGATAGAACCTCTGTTAGCTTCAAGCCATATGAACTTTGTAACAAGATTAGTACAAATAAATAAATATAGTCCTGCATTATTTTACCTTTCTGTTATCTATTCCCAATCTTTTTTTAAATAAAATCAAGCATCAATTTCACTTCCACTTTATTATATGTTTCTTTATTCTAATGTAGGTTTTGTTTTTATGTCAGCAATCTGAACTTATAGAGTTATTCTTTGCGTAAACTTTTAAGATATATGTGCCAATATAATAAAATCTATTATTTTAAAATGTAGGCATTGACATGTATTAAATGCTATCACTATTTTACTAATAATGAAAGACAATAGTATTAACTACTATTGTATACTTTTCTGCAAGCTTTCTTCATGTATATCTGTGTTCATATTGTGAAGGTAATTGAATGTTAAAATTTTCATTCTCAGATAATCAAAGAATTTTTCTGGGAAGCTGTTGTAATAAGATGGCTATTTTCACCTAAACACTCCTCTCTTTCTACATTAATGTTTTCAAGTTGTTAACACTAACTCCACTTTATAATTTTACTTAACTCCTCTCTTTAATTGAGTAATCCAGGAAAAAGGATTCTTGTAATTTTAATCATTATGTAGTTGAACTGTCATCCTCACTGCTGGAACCCAATGAATACTCTGCTGTTCCTCAACAATGCAAGAAAGTGACTACAGCTGAGAGATAAATGAGCAGTAAATCATTGCCAACACATGCATTTGTTTGTGAGCTGCCTACTTGCTTACAGAGTTCACTAGGTTTGAAGCGTCAACATGATCGTACTCTAATGCTGTTTAGACTAAAGGCTATTGATATAATTGTTGGTAACACTAAATGAACACTTTTAGGAGTTCTAAAGAATAAAGTTAATAAAACAATAAAAAATCTTCAATCAAAGATTAGAAAAGTACAGTAACAAGCACTGGTTTCTATACATAAGATGCAATAATTAACTAAATAATATTGCCAGCATAACTTGTAGCTGCATGAATACTAATAATAGCAATCATAATTTCTTTTCATAGCACTCACTTAAATACAAAATATTTTTCTATTTGTGACTTTAGTAAGGAATATTCACTAAGATAGTGATGCTGCTTTTGTTCAAGTACTAAAGCAGAGTCTCGCTGAAGTGGACTACTCATATTATGACATTAATGAGGGCAAACTGCCTTGGTATGGCTCCCATTAATGAGAAATAAATTACCATGAACTATAGGCTTGTGTCAACTTGATTTGTCAACTTTTCGTGTAATTAATTAATTTTTTGCCTAGTCTGAAAAAACTGTAGTATAGAGCATGAAATATTAATGATTTTAAAAACCAATATTTTTTTTTATAAAAACCAATGTGCTTAGTTGCTAACAAGACCAGCACAGTGAAGTAATGATGGGGTATTTCCACATTTCTCTAGTGTATTTTGAACCATGAACTTTAGGATGTAAGCTTGGAATAAAAATTACATGCAATGAAGATAATTAAATTGAAACAGTTTTATCATTATACCTGTTATATCTTTGTAACACTATTCAGCTGGAGTACTGTTGTTTAAAAATGAATATAAAAATTACAAAGATTGTACAACATTAGTCAGTTCTTACCTCTTCAGGTTGAGTCCCTTCACTCTCATTGCCACTCTCAGCCTCCTCTGCATCTTCATCATTATCGTCATCATCATCTCCATCTTTCCCTTTTCCTTCAACACCTACTCCTGTATCATTAGATTCTTCACAGCCATTACTCTCTATCTTATTGGGAGCCATCATCACTATCTGCCGTATCTTACGTCCATGCAGCATTCTCATTCTGAGAAAGAAAATTACAATACTAGGAGAAAAATGCAAAACATGACCTGCAACAATTATATATTTTAAAGATATGCCTTTTAAACTTTTACATGAAATAGTCACATGGTGAAAATAGATGAAATAAAGTTGTGCAAACTGCAACAATTTGAAGATTAATCATTATTATTTTCACTAACATCATGTGGCAAAACAGCACTACAAAAAATGCAACAGAAGTTGAATTGGAGTTAACTTTTACCATGAGACATTGAGAAATATTTTGGAATACTGCATATCTTTGATTTTACAATGAATAATGAACATTAAAATTTATCAAATAATTTATAAATCTTTATTTAATTACATCAGACTAGTTTCAAAAACTCTGAAGCAGATCAAATTTTCCTTTTTAAAATCCTGACTGATCAGCAGTTATTTTATAAAGATTACTGTTGAGGGTTGGCCAAATGGGTTCCAGTATCACAGGATTAAATTCAGAAAAGCTAAAACAAAGTTAAAAGTTATAAACAATGTTAAAGTTTCCAAATCATGTTAAACTATGTATAAAGAAAGAAATGAACAAGTGGCCAAGTATTTATAAAAGATGCCCAAAATGCCCACTGTTGACTTTGGAACAAGCTGATAGCATCATTTTAATGACATCATTTTTTATATTTCATTTTTCAACTACATTAAGGTATTTCAGGAATTTAATTTGAATAACTCTTCCAGCCACAATGAACAGAAAAATGGTATGTAAACATACGAAAGGAAGGCATACATATGAAGTTCTGGCCCAGGAGAAATGTAATATTTTTTCACAATGTCATTTACAAAATAAAGTATGCAACTCTAAACTGGGCAGGGCACAAATTTCTGGAATATTTTACAATAAGAACAAACAAAAATTGTCAACTAAATAAAAAATAAGAACTGATATGAGTTACAACCACAATGATGATGATAATAATAATAAAAATATTATTATGAGTACTATCATTATTTGATAATAATATGTAATAATGGTTGATAACATAATAATAATAATAATAATAATAATAATAATAATAATAATAATAATAATAATAATGTAAAGGAAGGGTTTTATAATCTTAGTTTTCTTTTTTTCTTTTATTTTTTATTGTTTCTGAGGTAGAATATTACTGATTAGGAACAGCAATATAATTTTGAATTCATAAATGCCTTCAATATTTTAGAATCAGAAGGAGCAACTGAAAATGCAGAAGAACAGGTACAATTACATCCCCACTCTGTGATTGCAGAAAAAAATTCTGAATATGCATTTAAAATGCAAACTTCAAAAAAATGCAAGCCACAATATGGCAAAATGTTTTAAACTTGGGGAAACAGAACCAGTCAACACAAGTTGCAGACTATATCAAGGACAGCTGTGGCATCTATTTATCAACACTTGCTAAGATTTAATTTTATGTCATCTAAACACTCTTAATGCTTACTTACTTGTCATAAAATGTGGTACATGTTTCGAAGACGTGACATAAAATTAAATCAAATGATTAGCTTCACTGTGTTTAGTTCCATATATAAGTTTTAAATTAGCTAAGATATTTTATGGTATATCTTTATAATGACTTATTTCATTTCCAAATTATAACTTTATTTTTTCAGATGGAACTGAATGTATGAGGCTGTCCAACAAAGGTGCAAATTAATGGTGAATGATGTGTAAAAATTTATAGCTGCACAAAATATTTGTTCATCATTGCAATTAGCTCTCAAAGAAATAATTTTCCTACAGGAATACAGTAATGTGATGAATTTACTGCACAGACACTAAATTAGCTTCAAGATGAACACAACATACACTCAGTTTCCTTCTCCGAACTTTGACTGCTTTGACACAAAAGCTGAATAAACTATTAATCAGCTGACACAGTGCAGACCTCTACTTTGAGCAGTCCTTCAGGGATTGCAAAAGTGCTGAGATATTTAATATTTTTACTACGCATAACTTTATGAAATTTTTAGAAAAAATCTGTTTATCAATGTTTATTGAAAATAAAGCATGAGCTTTGCTTTTCAGGTATGAAGATTAATTTGGAAACAAAGATATCATTTATAAACAATGTATACAGTTTTTTTTCACACTAACTCCATTCACTTACATAAAATTTGGAACATATGTTTCGGGAGCGATCCCTCCCATCTTCAGCCTGTTGACAAACTGTTGTTAAACGTGGCGGTTGGGTCTCTTGATGTTCTTGTGGGGGCATCTGTTGGTTCTATTAGGAATTTGCTGAGTTCATCCAATGGAGGGATATCGAAATTCATCAAATTATCCTTATTTTTTGTAATGAAAATGTTTTCCCAAGTGGAAAGTTCTATTGCATTATGAAGTTGTTTAAGTAGTTTTATCTCTGGTTTAATTTCATGATTTTTATTCCAAAAGTGCGCTGCTATTGCTGATTTATCAATTTGTTTTAAGCGAATATTTCTGAAGTGTTTTTTTTTTTTCGGATTCCCAAATTCCTCTTCGTTTTTCCAATGTATTTTTTGTCGTACTCTGCACATTCTATTTCGTAAATACCTGACTTTTGTTCTGTTGGCATGTAGTCCTTTACTCTGCAACCTAATAAGTTCTTTATATTAAAATTGTTCTTTGGGGCTAACATAATTCCTTGTTCTTTGAATATCTTTTTGAACTTATTGTGATAAATTGGGTGGTATCACAATAAGTTCAAAAAGATATTCAAAGAACAAGGAATTATGTTAGCCCCAAAGAACAATTTTAATATAAAGAACTTATTAGGTTGCAGAGTAAAGGACTACATGCCAACAGAACAAAAGTCAGGTATTTACGAAATAGAATGTGCAGAGTGCGACAAAAAATACATTGGAAAAACGAAGAGGAATTTGGGAATCCGAAAAAAAGAACACTTCAGAAATATTCGCTTAAAACAAATTGATAAATCAGCAATAGCAGCGCACTTTTGGAATAAAAATCATGAAATTAAACCAGAGATAAAACTACTTAAACAACTTCATAATGCAATAGAACTTTCCACTTGGGAAAACATTTTCATTACAAAAAATAAGGATAATTTGATGAATTTCGATATCCCTCCATTGGATGAACTCAGCAAATTCCTAATAGAACCAACAGATGCCGCCACAAGAACATCAACAGACCCAACCGCCACGTTTAACAACAGTTTGTCAACAGGCTGAAGATGGGAGGGATCGCTCCCGAAACATATGTTCCAAATTTTATGTAAGTGAATGGAGTTAGTGTGAAAAAAACTGTATACATTTATATATATATATACCACTCCATTGTCAACAGCTTCGTAAGTACACTTATTTGAAAGATATCATTCTCTCTGTATGCATCCACTCTAAATTTAAAACAAACTGGATGCATCAAGCTCTTGCCTATGTGGCTAAGGAATGTATGCTTGAAGTCATGCAGGAAATAACTGTAAGAGATATCACTAGAAAGAAGAAGAAACTGTGAAGGAAGAGAATTTTTTCTGCTTTTAAAGGCAAAATAATTATTCAAGTGCTGAATAGGATCATGAACAATTTTTATTAAGATATTCCACAGACATGCAGATTCTCAATGGGTTTCTGACAATTGCAACTCTCATTGTTAAATATAACACAAACCTCACTACATATAGAAACAGTTTTCAGTGTAGGTAGTATCATGTTCAGGACATTAAGGGACAAATTCAGGGATGAAGCATTTTAAAAATAGCTTTTATTAAAAAATGAATAAGCATTTAATTCAGAAGTTCAGAGGTGGTAAAAGTTTTTTTGGAGTTTATTTATGGATGCTATATAACATCTCAGGTCATCAGCATCCCATTGAATTCAGGGCATGAAACTGCAGACAAATTTTGCTCAGAGGCCTCTTTTTTCAGACTTAGGGTTCTTTATCATGCCATAAATGTAAGACATGGAACCCACAGCTTTACTTCCCTTCAGAAGCAAGCCATACATAAGAGTTTTACGGCTGAAAAAATTCATTGGTCCTGGCCTGGGTCGAACCTGAGATCTTGTGTTTAGGCTGCAAGTATGGTTTACCACTACACGACCAGGACAGACATGGTAGAAGGTCTATAGCAGTGATTCCCAATCAGAGGACCAGTAACTGAATATATTTGAACTAAATTTAACATATTTCTGATAAATATTCCAATCTGAGTTATTATTTTAAATAACAGAAAAAAATGCAAATCCTATCAATGGTGCTCCAAGTTTTTAATCTTGTTCCTTAGGGTGCCACAGCAATAAAAAGTTTGGAATCCTGGAAGAGGTTCATTTTTTTTTTATCTTAGCAAATGTTATACTTATACAAATCATTACTGTTGTTACTAAATGCACACAAATACTGTGGCTCATTCTTTTTCAACTTAGTTCATTTATTATGGGCATCCACCATTTACTTTGAGAAACACATTCTAGAGCTGCAGAAGTTATCATAACGCAACTTATAATTAAAGAAAAATAACTGTAATTGTTACTTTTTCTAGCTTGTAACTGGAACTTACCCAAATCTGATGTTTATTTTCCAGCTGCTCTCTGAAAATATTGCTTTATATATCTGAAGGAAAATGTACAGTGAAATCATATTTGATTTGACAGTGAATTCCAGATGATGAGAAACTCACAACAGATGCAAGACAGGTGATGTATTGTCAAGCTTAACATAAACAAATAATTGTAATGATGGAAATTTGGAAATTCTCAGACTGATACAGAGATAGACATGCCAGAGGTCCTGTTAATATGAGCTGTACAGTTTTTGAGGAGGAAAAATTTTGTCCCATTTGAAAGTTATATGCAATGTCAAAAATGACATATTTTGTTTTGGAATTAAGTTTCTCATTTTGAAATCAAGCAGAACTTGTCCAACATTCTTTTAAGTTTCTCCTACAGGATTGGAATCAAGCACTAATGCCAGTAGCCTGATGGGTGTGTGAATCTTGGTAGGGATAGCATGGCATGGATGAGCATATGCGCTTTGGTTAGCCATTGTGTGCAGTTGTCTCATGTTATGGTATTATTTGCCTGTTTGATACTGTCTATGTATGAGGAATTTTATGTATTTGTCACAGTTTAAGATCAATGAATGGACAAAAGTTTTAATCACTAGAAGAAAAACAATTGAATATTCTTCAGTATTCATCTTTTTATAGACTTTTCTATTTGAAAGTTTTGAGAATGAACAATAAGGGGTTGTGACATCCAGTGCAGGTTTTCCTTGCTTTAGATTCAAGTTTAAATAACGTCTAAGAGTGCTCAATAATGTTTGGTGTCAGCATTTCTCTATATCTGCCAGATACTAGGATGATCTCAAGAGAGAGCATTTCCAAATTATGATTTACTATGACTTTAAAATTGCAGTTTAAGGGAGAGAGAATGCCTTGAATTTGGTGATCTTTGCCCTTCAAAACCCCTACTTATGACTATTTGCAGATTTTAGGATAGGGACTCACTCAAAGATGAAGATCCCACAGTATGGCCCACTACAACAACAGCAGATGAAAATGTGATGAAAGTAGAGCATATGTTGCAAGAAGATTAATGCTGTATATATTATCAGATTCAAAAAGTCCTGAATATTGGACCAGCGTGAAAACAATCCTCAAAGCAAAACTTCATGTCAGGAAGTCCTGCAGATGTTGAATTCCCCACCAACAGATAAGCAGAAAAAAGAATGTGTGGAAGAAAGTGTTCGGAAAAATTTATGGAGGAGGTTCAAGAAGCACATTTAACATGCTAACAGGCGACACAGCTCGATATACCAGTATGATTTATAAACTATGCAACAATCATCAGTCTGGATCTTCCAAGAAGAGTATCCCCCAAAAAACTGAGGCGGCTAGAAATTGACAAAAATATGATCTGTTCTTCTTTTTCAGCTAGTGGCTTTATTGTGAAAGTTCCATTTGAGGGATTCTTTTTTTGATTAGTTTTATTTAAGGATGCTCTTTAACATCTCAGGTGCATTCAATTCTGGATGTGCTGGTGTAAAATGGCTGACACGTTTTGCTCAGAGGTCTCTTCTTTCAGGATTGAGGTTCTTTTTCTTGCCGTAAATGTACGACACAGAACCCATGGCTTTACTTCCGTTCCTAAGGAAGCCATACTTTGGATTTTTACGCCTGAAAAAATCCATCCACCCTGGCCGGGTTTGAACCCATAGTCTTGGGTTTAGCAGGCAAGTATGGTTACCACTACACCACCAGGATCGACATAAACTTGAGGGACAAAAATCTGTCACTGTCAGGTGATATACCACAAAATACCTGCCCCAAGCAATGTACTAAGAATGGAGTGTCCTATGAATGGTCTGTGTGGAATCCTGTTGCATAACAGCTCTGTCAAAACTGTTCTGAAAATAACTCAAATTCTGCAGGAGTAAAAAGTCAACAGTTTGTTCCATTATCCCTTCAGTGCAGATCTGGTCCCAGGCAGTTTTTTTCCTATTTCTCAAAATAAAGGAAAATATTTGTGGTCAATGATTTTCAATCACCTAAAGCTGCACAGGTTGCATATGAAGAATATATTTGTACTCTACCCAAAGGAGGATGGTGTTCAGCATTTACAAAATGGTTTAAACAGATGTGATGTTGTATATAAATACCAGAAAATATTTTGAAAAGATACAATGATCAGATCACATTTTTTAAAATTTTATTTCTTTCATTCTTAAAATTTTATTAGGCACATGAGCAATTATTTCTGCATTCCATGCTCTAATGGATTTGTAGAGAAGGTGTTTTTAATATTAAATAATAAATAGAGCAATAAACAGTTCAAAAGTTCCAATGAAAATGAAATTCAAATACATTTAAATTTTAATGTCAGTTGTCAAGATTCTTAGATAAAATTATCAATGATAAAGTGTTGCAAGTATGATAGACCACAATTTATGTTACTGTATATATTGAATGTATTGACCCTGAATATGTAGTACAAAATAAATTATCGTATTAACTTGGTGGATTTTATGATCCCTACTTGCCTCTGCCTGTAAGAGAAAAGATGAATGTTCATTAATGAAATTTTGAAAATCTAGCAAGTCTACAGAGAGTTGACACTAGAAGTATCAAATAGCAAGGATGATACTTAGATGTCATATTGTAAAATTTTACACATGCTGTTTCAAATTTAGATTGCTATAGTTGAACAAAATAAATAAAATGAAGTATTTTCCAAAAATGAATAATATCTAATGCTGTGCAGTGATAAAATACTTCAATTAAAAGGTTTAACACCAACCAATATAAAATATGAGTAGAATTTCACTATGAAAGACTCCTCATTATCATTTTCTACAGTGAAGAAATGCACTTATATAGGATCATTTTTCCCTTTGTGATGATGAACATTCAGGATGTTTTTTTTTTTTTTAATTTTTCCTTATTCTGGAAAGGTGAATGTAAAGTAATTAAATTTTTTAAAAATTGTAAATACTTTAAAAAACTTTTCATATGGAACTAACACAGTGAAGCTCACATAAATTAAATCTGTCATCTAACACTCTTCATGCTTCACTAACCTAAAAATATTCGGTACCGGTTTCAAAGATACATTATCTCCTTCTTCGGCTGTGGATGACTGGTGTAAAAGGCTATTGTTACATAGTATCAGAAGCAATGTTCAGCTCAGGTGAAACTTTTATGAACTTAAAATTTATATTTTCTTCCTTCTGAATGTCAAAATTCATCAAATGATCCTTATGTTTGTAGATGTATATCTTTTCCCAAATATCCAATTCTACCGGTCCCTGTACAGCTCTCAATAATTCAACTTTTTCCTTTATATCATGATTTTCGGTCCAAAAGTGATATGCCACTGACCAAATAGAAAAATCAGCAGTGGCATATCACTTTTAGACTAATTGGATATTTGGGAAAAGATTTACATCCACAAACATAAGGATCATTTGATGAATTTTGACATTCCGAAGGAAGAAAATATAAATTTTAAGTTCATAAAAGTTTCCCCAGAGTGGGACATTGCTTCTGATACTATGTAACAACAGCCTTTTACACCAGTCATCCAAGGCAGAAGACAGAGATAAGGTATCTTTGAAACCGGGTACCGAATATTTTTTGGTTAGTGAAGCATGAAGAGTGTTAGATGACAGATTTAATTAAATAATGAATGTAAAGTAACTTTAAGTGTTGTGAGTTCACAGCTCATTTACCCATTCATTTCATCAAAAACACTCATCTTTTCAGACATTCCTTGTTATGAGAGACATTAAACTCTTTAAAAAATTTTTAAAAAAAGTGTTTTTTCAATATGACAATCCTCTTGCAAACTTTAATTCAAAAGCTGCAGGAAGTTTGCTTCAAATTACTGTAACATGCACCACATTCACTGGATTTGGCCCCACCAACTTTTTTTTCTCCCCAAATCTAAAGAAATAGTTTGTTGACCAAAGATTACCTGAACTTTCCAGGTCATAGCTCAGACAGACGCTTATTTTGCACAGTTTGCAAAATCATATTACATTTAAAATATAAAGAAGTTAGTATACTAATCTAAGTGTACTGAATTAACAGATCAGAATGTTGAAAAATACAAATAAACCAACAAATATATAAATAAATAAAAATTGATAATAGTTTTGCATTTTCTTTCTCAGCCTCAAAACTTTGCAAAGAACCTTTGTACTGAATGTGAAATATATTTTAACGATAAAAATTAGAACAATTTCAACTGTTAAGAGTAAAGTGTGTTTATAATGGAAATTAAATAATGAATGTAGAAAAAGTACATACTAGGGAAATAGAAAAAGTACATACTAATCAGTCATTCAAATTTAAATTTAATTAAAAACCAAAAATTCCATGTTCAACTTTCACAAAGAACCAAAGGTAATTTCAGTCATTTCAAATAATATACTTGGTAAGGTCTTCAAGTTTTGATTTATTTTAACTTGACATAAATTTCTTTAATTACTATGATCAATAAGATAGCCAAAGGATGGAGGAGGAGGTTTGACTTGCAAGCCACACTGATCAGTCTTTTGTATATATGGTTCCCAAAGGGGACACCTCCTAGAAGAAAGAAGGAATGATGCAAGGGAGAGCAGTGATTCATGGATTTAGGTGAGGTCCCTAACATTTTGTCAGATCACAGGTACCAGATATCAGAAGGTCTGTGAGAGTAATGATGATCCCTCCCCAAATGGTGAATCCTGAAGGACTTCCAGGTCAGACATCAGGACAGAGACTTTCTCAAATGAGGAAATGCACTGTCTCACCAAATGACACACTTTTGTTCCTGCAACCAAAATTATGGAAGGAAATTATATGAAATGGAAAATTTATGAAAAGGAAATAATCATCACAGCATTCACTTAAGTGATATGGGGGGGGGTCCCTATGGATTTGAATGAGAAATTTTGAATGCAAGTCCCAAGCATTACCATTTGAGCCACCCCTTTCAGTTATGAGAGATATGAACAAGTGTCATTTACAAAAACATAAATTCCTTCTGCTAACAGAAAGGAGATCAAGAATAACATTGAACCAGTGGGCAAAAACCTTATAATTATGTGGAATATATACAAGGGGTATTTTTTTTCAGCCTCTGATCATGCTAGTAACCAGCCATGCAGTAGGAGATGGATCTATGCACTGTGCTACTGGGCAGCTTCCCCAGATAAGTCTCTCGCTGTTGAGTTCAACACATCAGTTGGAGCTGAGCAGTAGGCCCCTTAATATGGCCAGCATGATTGATTATCCTGCCAAGAGTAAATTGGGAGTATCATTCGTTTTGTGCGGGCAGAAGGCAATAATATCAGAAATTCATCACAGAATGAGCCGCATTTATGGTGCAAAGTGTTTGAGCGATGGTGTTGTGCACAAAAGGTATAGAAAATTTAAAGAAGGCCAAATTGATATGCATGATGAAGGTGGACAAGGCTGAAGGTTTGTCCCTACTGAAAACATTGTTCAGCTAGTTGATCAAGTGGTTCGACAGAGACAGAGATTTTTCCACAAGTGAATTGTCTGTGGATTTTCTGGACATTTCAAGGTCAGATCTGCACATAATCATAACAGAATACTTAGGCTACTGAGAAGGTGTGCATGTTGAGTTCCCCAAAAAGCTGTCCGAGGGCTACATAAAGAGAGAGAGAGAGAGAGAGATGGATGGATGGATGGATAGAGAGAGAGAGAAGGAAGGGGACACATGGGATCAGTCTCAACCTTTCTCAATGATGAGAAGAGTTTTGAATTGGATACTTAAGGCTACATAGAGAGAGAGAGAGAGAGAGAGAGAGAGAGAGAGAGAGAGAGAGAGAGAGATGGATGGATGGATGGATGGATGGATGGATGGATGGATGGATGGATGGATGGATGGATGGATGGATGGATAGAGAGAGAGGGAAGGGGGCACATGGGATCAGTCTCAACCTTTCTGAATGATGAGTTTTGAATTGGATACTTTTTTTAACAGTGTTTAATGCCCATTTTAACTATTGAGGCATCACAGATGGTGGACTATGATGACACATAAAATGAAATGATAAACTGGGAAAGGATTTTTTTAAAGGAAGGAGGCATTCCAGGTCTAAGTTTGGGGTACCTCACTGGCATTTGCAATTTATGAGAACTGAGGAAAAACACCTTAGTCAGGGAGAAGAGTCACATGGGAATCAAATCCCAGACCTTCAACTCATAAATATCCACTTTAGAGACCTCAGCCATCCATTGTGGTAGCAATGGATAACCACCACCACTAGAACAACTAAAACAACAACAATTATAACAATAATGCTTCTAAGAATTATAAAGTTGCTTTTAAAAAACAATAGTATATTTGGCAGTTTCAAGATGTTAAATGAGTAAAATTATATAAAAATAAATTTATTGAATTTAATCAGATATACATGAGCAACGTGATATTTCAATGTTAAGTCATTTTCAAAATCCTAAAATATGAATTACAGATGCAAAGAAAAATGCACTTTGAACATTAAACATCTGCTTGATCTTGAATATTTAACAGACAACAGAATGTATAAGTACATATCTATTATCCTATTAACTTTTAAATAATTTTAACCAATATACACTTACTTCCTGATTTTTGTATCCAAAATCCACCGTTCTTTGCGCAGCTGAGCAACAGTTTCTATAGAATTTTCTATCTGGCGAATAACAGCCTTGTTTTGAAGCAGTTCATTGCACAAGAATGCCAATATTGCAGCTTTATGAGTAGGATTCAGAGCTAAGAAAGGAAGTTCATGAAGCCATTCTGACATCCGCCATGTAGGATTTTCATGGAGATGTTCAAAAAATGCAGCATTTTTTCCACAAGGAGGCTGTGTTTCACCATAAACATTATGATGATCTGATTTCTTCTCTCTGTCTCGCTCAAAGTGAAAACCTTAAACACATATACCAAAGGTAAAACAATATAGAAGAAATAATAATTAATGCATACAATTTACACTATCAGCCATAGTCAGATGATGGTCATTGACCACATTTTGCTTACTTGTATGCTGGTTATAATGGATATGTAACTGTAAAGTATTACTGGTAACCTCAAATGAATTATGAAATAATTTTTTCCAATGTTTATCTCCAATAACTGAACCACAAAGAATTATAAAAAAAATCAAACTAGAAACTACAGCTACAACATAATACTAATATTACATTAATAATAGGCTGATATTGGGGGAAATGTGCTGAAAATATAGGTCCTGCATTTAACAGCAACTCTGTGAATTTTAACATTATTTGTTCTTGAAATTAATGTTTCATGGAAGTGAGATATTAGCAATTTTACTTGTGATAGGTGATCTGGTGAATGGCACAACAGTTTGCATAAGGATTAAGTTTTTACTTTGCAGTAGTGAATAGAACTGTGAATCTTACTGAAAACTGCTTTACTTGAACTGCAGGTGATGGCCCTTTTCCCACCAAAAGAATTTGAATTATTGTTCTTTTTTTATGTGCTTATGAAGTTTATTACTTAAAGACTCTATGTTGAAAGCTAACAGCATCACTTCCACCATTGTGAAGAAAATGGAACATAAAAGAGACAGTGTGCAAAGTTTCAAAGATACTGCACATGCAATATTGTATTTTTCCAAGTTAAATTCACTTAGAAAAGAAATGTGTTATATTTAATGAATGCTGCTCATATGTTAATATTTAAAATTTATTGAAATGCTAAGAAAAATACAAAGTACAAAGGGGCCTCCACCTGTCTGGCCCAGGCCATTTTAGGTGCAACCCCTCACAATTACAAAAGTGTTTGATACAATATTTGATTTTAAATAACATCTTTATCTAAATTCTAAAAAATTAAAAATAAAAAAAAATCCATTCTTGATTGCATCAGTCCCCAGTCCCCAGTTCATCAGCAGCAAACTAATGGAGTTCCAGGGGACCAGGCTCCAATCCAAGAGAAGGCACCAAAATAAAAATATTTCAATAACTTAACTTACATAATTATTTTCTCAGCAAGCTACAGTATCTACAAACTCTAATTCCTTTATTCACTGTCCACCATTTTCATTTCTTTTTAATTCTAAATAAATACTGTCCCACACTCCTGTTTGCCTTTATGAATATTTTGTTCTACATTATTCTTTTGTCCCTTTTAAACTTAAACTTAATGAATTCATTTCTCCATTTTTCAGTTTCCTTACAATACACTATATATTCCAAGTCTTGTTTCCCTCCATATAATGGGCATTACCCTTTAGTATGGCCTTCTCTTTATATGTTAATATATCCTACATGACCCTATATGCAAACATTATGTCTGCAAGTTCTGTGGCTTATTGCTGCTCAACTATATATGGTCGTGGAACTCATTAAATCTCAATAAAGGTTAACTTGTATAGAGCTAACATTGATTAAGAAAGCCAACCAACTTTTGCTGTATTACCTCAACACCATTGGGATTAAGAGAAAAGTATTTTCTTTGAAAGTGTTTATTGCTTGTCTAGTCTAGTACTATTTATAAGAATTTTGTAGAACCTTAAAAATGAATGATTCCCAAATATGGATTTCCAGCTCAATTTGTTAGAACATGTTTTTATACACCAACATATTTTTTGATAAGAGAGGAAAGACATTTGCGAAACAACACTGATATTTTAGTTGATTTATAATACAAAAAGGAAAATTATAATTGTAATATCTGCCATTATTGAGTATAATATGGGTTGTGAAGCTTCACAACATACCAAACATGAAATGCAGGAACTATGTAACTTGGAGAAATTAAGTCATGTTAGAGATAAGCATTTATGGAAGGATAGTGCCACACAATAAAAAAGTGCATACAAAAGTGCTAGAAAGTGACTGAAGTTTGAAAAAACTGCTAAAGAGCAAGCCAAAATGGGCTCAGAAGGTCCCACATGTAGTGCAGGCTAATTCTAATTAAATACAGGTTTTGTTATATAGTTGCCAAACTTTAACTTTATTTTTCTTCACTTATGATTTTTTGATACATGAATATGTTTAAAATGCTACTTAGACAATAGTTTTACAGATATTCTCTTTAAACTTAGTGCACACATTGTTTAAACCATATTTATTAAAACATACCTAAACATATCTTAATACAAAAAGGTTTCATTCCAACCAGAATTTGCAACTTTAGTCACATTTTCAGAAATTGGATTAAATGGTTTTTCAGAATTGTTTTCTTCCAAACAGTATAACATATAAAAACAAAACTATATAGCTTTTATAACCTTATATCTCATGAATTAATTGTAAAATTTTAAATGTCTTTGGTTAAAAATATTTCTAAATAGTATTTTTTTACCAGAAGCTTATAAAAATCATGAATTAATTTTTTATTTCTCAAAAGTATTCAAGATATACAAAGTTCAAAATCATAATTTCATTTCAATTTTGTGTAAACAGTGTATCCTCAAATTTTGAAAAGAATTGAAAAAAAAAAAACCAGCTCTTTAAATGCAAAGCTGAATTTTGCTCTTTTAAATTTTTTTATATTGTTCTGCAATAAATGAAATGTTTAAGTACTGTTGATAGCTGTCTAGCATTTTTCCAAGAAATCCTCAATGTTTCTAATGAAGATCTGTTTACTGAAATCCTCAATGTTTCTTATGAAGATCTGTTACAGAAACCTCTTATATGTTATATTATAAAGCATTGTTTTCAACCACTAGCCTGCAGGATCTGTGTATTAACTGCTCTGAGTACTAACCTTTCATAAGCCCTATATTGAAACATTACACAGGAAGACTGCACAATGTGGTTTAAACAATCTGTGAATATTTAATGATTACATTGTTTCTTCGATAGGCTCCAAGATTAAGATGACTAATCTGATGGATAGCACATACATAAACCAAACGAGTTCCACTTTCTCCAGCTAATACACTGTGATTATCTATTTTATGTGAATCTCAAGTATATTACTTCATAATTTACATACTGTTTTTGAAGATAGAAAATATTCTTTCACATTCCAAAAACCTAGCATTTCTATTGTTTAATTCTTTTTTTCCATTTTGATTTACTGATCTTTCTTTCTGGCAATTATAAAGCTTATATAATCTGACTTGTAAAATAGTTTTAATTTTTTTCAGATCACCATTTACCCATTTTTGGATCAGAAGTTGAGAAAACATTTTGTCCAGCTACTTTTCATCATGCTGAATGTTTCTGAATTTGCCTACTGTGGTTACTGTGGTACCATCACCTTCTTGTATAAATCTAAAACTGGCAGAGCTCCATTGCATTTCATCTCCATGGTGAAGTTGTTGAAGTTAATGGTTCAAATGCTGTAGAACTTAAAGAATAACTTTTCACTTTGTGACCAATGAGGTGCCATCCATGTATCTCAAGAAGTGCACAAACTTCTTCTCTACAATAGCTAAGGTCTTGTGTTCAAAGTCTTCCATAAAGAGACTAGCTACTGCTTCTTAATTAGCTACTAAGTTGATTTAATACTCTCATGCTCCACTTACCATTGAATTATATAGAACATATTTCACAGGCATTTGACTGCATTATCAGCTTTGGGTCGACTGCCAGATTCGTTGCTGGTTCGATGCACTTGGTGTAGACATTTTATGAACCTTTGGATTAATTTGTCATCTGTTCAGATCTCAACATTCATAACCTTATCTTATAACATTTTTTCCCCATATTCCCAGCTCCAAAGCAAAAGCCTATGAAACATGTTCTTTATAATTCAATGGTAAGTGGAGCATAAGAGTATTTATTTATTTATTCATTCTTTTGATCATTTTACATGATATAGGACATGTCCTAGAGCTACAGCTGCTTAATATAATATTAATTTATAATTAAAATAAAGATATTTAACATGGGATATAAATTCTATTCACAGATCTTAACAGAATGAGTTTGAAATTTTCAAAGATATTTGCATCTATTATTTTTATAAAACTCTCTTAACTATAAATCAATGATTAAGTGGCAGCTTTATTAGCAAACTTAAATTTATACGACACAAAATCTATAGTTTCTTATTAGCTTATAATCACGTATTAAGAGATGTCTAATATGAGATGCATGTTATTTACAAATAATATTAAGTTAGTCACAGTTGATAAGCTCTGTCTATATACAGTATAAAATCACTGATATCTAACAGCTTTCTGAAACTTACTTTGATGAAAAAGGCAATGCTCTTGTATTTTCAGAGTATGAATTTATGAGTACAGATATTTCTTTTCACAACAACAACAATAACAATAATAATAATAATAATAATAATAATAATAATAATAATAATAATAATAATAATAATGCTTTATTCACCATTTGGATCATTTACGTGACATGAGCTTCGTCCGGAGTATAATATACACAGTATACAAGTTTAGTAATTATACTAGATTTACAATATGCCTTATTTAAAGTTCATATATTCACTTACTGAATAAAAGGTATGTTGTAGTAGAAAGGCTTTGACTTCTTTATTAAATTGTTTTATATTGGTTATTTCTTTAATATTTATTGGTAGTTTGTTATACTTTTTAATGCCTACATTTGTGAGATTATTTTTTAAAATATTTGTCCTGCATATCTGAACATGAAGGTCATTTTTCCTTCTTGTATTGTGAGAATGAATATCTATATTTGTACATAATTCTTCCTGATGTCTCTTAACATGGTTTACGACCTCTATTATAAAGAGGCAGGCTAATGGTAGTACATCAGGTTTCCTAAAATAGGGTTTACAGGATGTCACACTATCTACTCCACTTATAATTCTTATTGCTCTCTTCTGGATTTTAAATACTCTCTCACATTTTTCTCCCCAAAATTTTATTCCATATTTTAATCAACTATGAAAATAAGCAAATATATATTTTTCAATCCTAATAAATTCAGTGGCCTTTTTAGACTTTTAAGCATATAACAAACAGAACTAAGTTTAGTCGCTAAATGATGAGTGTAAGTATCCCATTTAAGGTTTTCATTCACATGTATACCTAAGAATTTTGTTTCTTCCTTGTACTTAATAATGTTTCCATCATATATAATTTGAGGTTTAATAATGTTTTTACATTGCCATCTATGAAATGTCACTGCAATAGTTTTTTCATTGTTTATGATTAGTTAATTTATTTTAAACCAGTCATTGAGGCTATTCATGATCATGTCTACTTTATTTTGCAATGCAGTATTATTATCTCCTTTTATAAAAATGTTTGTATCATCAGCAAAAAGAACCATAGCAGCCTTTTGAATATAATTAGGCAAGTCATTTATATACACTAAAACAACAGAGGCCCTAGTACTGAACCTTGAGGAACATCTCTCATAATTTCTTTTGTATTTGATCGATAATTACTTATTCTCAGTTGTTTTTCATATTGTAGATCCAATACTTGCTTCCTATTGGTGAGATAGGATTCAATCCACCTATTCATGTTTCCTCTAATTCCATATTTATACAACTTAGATATTAGGATTTTGTGATCTAATACATCATATGCTTTAGTAGGGTCTAAAAATATTCCTATTGTCGGTATATTTTTGCCCACTGCATGCTGAATTTGATTCAGTAATTTAGCTATGGCTGTTTCTATAGACCTGTTTTTTCTGAAACCAAATTGAACATCAGAAATGATGTTATATTTTTCAGAAAAAATTATTAATCTATATTGTACACTAATTTTTCAAAAATTTTTGAAAACACTGACAGTACACTTATTGGTCTACAGTTTTCTTTCTTTGTTTTTTCTCCTGTCTTGAGTATCGGAATAATTTTTGCGATTTTAAGCTTATCAGGGAAGATTCACGAGTCAAGTGAAGAGTTATATATGTTAACCAAAAGGACTTTCACCTGTTCTATACACTGTTTAATCACATAGTCTGGTATTTCATCTATTCCAGATGAATATTTGCCTTTCATTTCATCGACTACTTTTTGTATTTCACTTTCTGTAATTGGATTTATAAAAATAGAATTATTACTATTTTTTATCTCTGTTATGGTTTTACAGTTAAAATGTTGGTAGTGATTTGAACTAAGAAGTTTGTCTGCTATTTCTGAGAAATATGTATTGAAAGACTCTGCTATATGCTGAGGACTTCTAATTTTGTTACCATCATTAATTAGTTCTGTTACTACACACTGTTTAGAGTTATTCTTCCCAGTTTCCTGGTTTATTATTTTCCACAGTGCCTTTGTTTTACTATTTGCATTTAATATGATTCTTTCATTTTCTTGTCTTTTTGCTTCCAGAATTACTTTGCGATAGATACTTTTATATTTTTGTATGTAACCCTTAAAATCATTATTTATCTAACCCTGTTTCTTTAGTCTACACAGCAGCTTAAGCTTATTACTTGAGATTTTTATTCCTTTTGTTATCCACCCATTTTGGGTTTGACTATTTATATATACACGTTTTTTGTGGGAAGGCAATGTTAAACCAGTAGAGAAATATGTTTTAAGAAGGTGTTAAATTTTACATTTATATTGCTTTCCTGAAGTATCTTCTCCCATGTTTCCTGTTTTAATAAGAAGTTAAATAAATTTATGCTTTCTGGATTGAACGTCCTTTTCATACATGTTCCTGTTTTCCCTGTTTGTTTAGGTACTAATACATCAACTTCTAATATTTGTCCACAATGATCAGACAGGGCCATATCCTTAACTAATGATTGTTTTTGAACTTTAGATTTGTTGGTGATCATTACATCCAATAATGATTTTTTTGTATCTGTTATTCTTGTTGGTACCATTACTGTATTAACTAAATTGTATACACAGAGCAAATCTTTTATTTTGTTTACCTTATTATCCTCCTCCAAAAAATCTACGTTCCAATCTCCACAAATTATAATATTCTTATATTTTCTAGTTAGGTAGAATAGAACTGCGTCTAATTTAGTTAAAAATTTATCAAGTTTAGTATTTGGTGCCCTAAAATGCTCATGATAACTACATTCTGATCACTAATCTCTATCAACGATAGCTCCAAGTTCCTATCTTCCTTGAGATCCTTAAACAGGTCTATATTTCTAGTGTTTATATCTGATCTAACATATATACACCCCCCCATGTTTATAGGCTTTCCTACAAAAGAATCTACTAGCCTAAACTGTTTGAGGTTAGTAACTATTAACTGCTCTAACTTTAACCAATGTTCAGTTATGCATAGAACATCTACATGTAACAAATCTACATTTAATAATACATCTAGTTGGTTTATTTTATTTGTTATACTATGTACATTTTGATGTAGTATGCATAATGTGTTAACTCTTGTTTCCTTTCCACTATTACATATCTTTGATTCTATATTTTGTTGTTCATTGTCTTCTCCATCCACCTTGACTGTAGCTAGTTTCCCTTTAACTGTGATTGAATAACTTCACACAGCAATCTGCCAAATTTGTGTGATTCTCTGCGGTTGAGGTGCACACCATCCCTTTCAAAATCATTATTGTGCAGCCAAAAGTTTCCATTCATCATCACCCACTTTCTCAGATTACAGAGCCAGTTTAATTCACTGTTTATTCTTGCAATCTTTCTCTCACTCACGTCATACCTTCTTAGCACACCACTTATAACAATTTTCACATCTGGTGAAAATTAAACTGACTCACTAGCTAATTAAGAATATATTAGTTACTTCACTGTATTAGTTCCAACATGAAATTCATTTTAATTTTAATAGCTAATACTTGTATAGCTGCAGTTCCATTTCAGTTTTATCTGCTCGTTCATAAAATTTCCCTTTGTACATGAAATATGTTGATATCAAGGTTGATATATCTAAAAATGTAGATGAAGGCCCCATTTTAGTTTGTTTTTTAATTTTTCTTAGCATTTTATAAATTTAAATTTTCATTACAATACATGTTTGAGAATAGGTAGTTTTAGAGACTGTAGTAGCCAGCTGATAAAATAATGTTATAGGTACAGAAATTGAAATATTTTATTTTAGTCCTCTGGATTGGGTGTGAGCCTAGTCCCCTGGAATTCCAGTAGGCTACTGCTGATAAATCGAGTGCCAGGGTCTGATGCAATCAAAGTGGAAATTTAGTACTTTATTTAATTATTTAAAATTTAGAAAAGGGTTGGTATAAAATCATTATTGTATTAAAATTTCTGTAATCACGAGGAGGTACATCTAAAGATTCCTTGTAGTTCGCATTTTTCTTAGCACTTTCAATAAATTTAAATATTATCTAAAATTGTATTTTTTCTGGAAGAAAACACTTTTCCAGGAGATGAAGAGATTTTTGAATGGCACCTCTGTGAACAACAATTCCACATCAGAACTGACAAGATGTTGGAATGGATTACATTATCTTTAGCTTGCTGAAAAATTTTGATGAATTATTCACTACTGCTTATAGGATCCTATGAATGACTGTAGTATATAGGTCATATGTTTCACCAGTTGTTTTTTGGGAATTTTTTTTGTGAATAGTGTTTAACACCTATTTTTACTAATGAGGCACCAAAGGTGGTGGGTACTGATGATACATGAAATGAAATGATAAATTGAGAAAGGATATGTATTTAAGGAAGGAATCGTTCCAGGCCTAAGTTTAGGGTACTTTCCTGGCATTTGCCATTTTACGAGGAAAGAGGAAAACCTGAAAAAATCTCAGTCAGGGAGGATGATCCTGGTAGGATTCAAACCCCAGACATTCCGCTCACAAGTCTGCACCTTAACAACCTCAGCTACCTGTGCTGTAGCTCCAATAGTACTTACTATGGGGCCCCATGGGCAAATTCTTGTCTTAAGAATTTTTCAAAAAGTCACAGTGTACTAGCTGGAGAAAGTGGAACTTATTTGATTTATGTGTATGCTATCCACCAGAATAATCATCTTGATTGATGGCAGAAATAACTTGGAGACCATAGGAGAAACAATGCAACCATTCAATATCCACAGATTGTTTTCTACCACCAGAATGCATTTGTTATTAACTGCCCTGAGTACACAGCTTTCGCAAGCCCTACATTAGAAGAGGAAACATTATACATAAGAAGACTGCAGATAATCTGGACTCAGAATGTATTGAATCTTTGGAAGGTCTGATATATGTCATCAGTCAGAATAATTTCCATCTTTTGTTCATGCTCCAAGGCATTCATCACCACTGCAGCATTACCTTTGTCCATAGGGGTGTGTGGTGGTGGTGGTGGTGGTTGTGGTGGTGGTGTCTGGAAGATTACTTATAGGGCCTAAAGTTCTGAGACCAAAATTTTGAATCTTGGCTGGAGGGCCCTATTTAATGAATGATTTATCTCCCTTCCTATTTCTTTGAAACTCACAGGGGAGGGGATATGAAAGGTCACTTATTTTATCCCATTCATAACTTTTTTGATGGTTTGTTCTTGGAGCTGAATCAAAATTCAGATTCTTGGACAGGAGTGAAGTCACAGCTTTCCTTGTTGGTCTAGTTGATTATCAGTCATTTAATGTCCAAGATTTTTGTTTTTCTTAAGGCAAAGAGTCTTTAATTTCCTCCTTATAGTGCTTGTTTTCTGCAGGATAAATTAAACAGTGAACTCAATTCAAATTACTTGGGTACATTTTAGATTAAGCTGATATGCATTAACAGTAATAGCTTCCTAAATATTTTCCCAAGTTCTAAAGTTTTTTGAGAACATTCAAACATGCCCAGTCTTGTGGCAGTACCTTTCAACATATAACAACTCTTCTGCAATCTACAGATAATCTTTCCTTATGTATCCAGATAAAACATCATGTACAGTTCAATAAAGTAAAATCAGCACATTTTGGCTCATCCACCCTTGAACCATAATTTTATCCTTGTAAAGTGATTAGAGGTATCAATTACGGAATCATTGCCATTGGCTTATAGGCAAGAAAAACGATCTTTATCAGTTTCCCTACATGCTGTACATTATTCAGTTAAGCAGAAACAAAAGTTAAAGCTTAAAAATCAATAACATTACTGTAGTTCAAGACTTAATAACCAAACTATTCTTACAATATCAGGGGAATTTCTTTAATTCATATTCATTTTTTCAATAATGCTTTCTTTTAACTTCATGGTCAAGCTCATTTTTATATTCTCCAGGAACTGGAACTCTGAGAAAAAATTCTTGTCCATAGAATGTTCCTATCTACAATGAAAAAGCTAATACTTAATATGAAAAACATAAGAACAATAACTATTGCTATGGCTTTTTTGATCAGCTATGTAAATGAAATTGTGATGTTTTTGGAAAAATTAAGTGAGCCGCAATGGTTTTATACTGTCTTTCAATTCAGAGTGAACTCTGTTATTGTAAGTAATAGTGGCAGAATAGCAGAAGCATGTAATTAAAAACAGTCTGTACAACACAGTATAATAATTCATATAATGCTTAATGCAAGTAAATTCAATTCCACCAACATTCAGCCAGTGAAAAATTATATGGAAACAGTAAAACTCAATGTCTTTGATACACTTGCATAAAATACAAAAACCAGAACATAAGTTTAAACCAAAAGGTCATGGATTCTAACCTGGCCAAACAATGAATTTTTTAGAATGTAAAAATCATAAATATGGGTTCCTTTGGAACAGAAGAAAAACTGTTGATCCCATGCCATAGATTTACAACACCTAAAAGAACCTCAAAACCTGAAAGAAGAAGCCTCTAAGCAAAATTTATCACCATTTCATGAATGGGATGCTAATGACCAAAAAATGTTAAAGAGCATCCATAAATAAAATAAGTCTAAATTAAAATATTAAAATTAAATAATAACCTGTTAGTGCCTTCACTTCTCCTGTGGCATTAGCATAAAGATATATGCGGAGTATTTCCGACAAGTTGCCATGTGTGATATCTGCTTGTTTCAGGGATTGTCCTAAAATGGTTGTATGCCGAGCTGGATTTGGAATCCCTGGATCCTCGATGGCACACACTAGAAGATGGGTCATCACTGAAAGCAATTCCTCCTCGGCTTCTTCATCATTCAGCAGTGCCATTTGCAGACTATTGAGACTAGGAAGGCTCTCCATATCTGAAAGCAGCCTGTCTTTTGTAGTACTGGCATTTTGTTATGTATAAAACCTAAAACCCTGATCAAATTATTAAAAGAATACATGGATGAGTGGTGGATGGATGGATGGATGGATGGATGGATGGATGGATGGATGGATGGATGGATGGATGGATGGGTAGGTAGGTGGGTGGGTGGATGGATGGATCCATCCAGAAGGCTAAGAGACCATCCTCAAATAAACAAATGGCGAAAATAATGAATGTAGCAAGTCCTGGGAATTCTAGGGAAAAGTTAGTTGAGATCAGACCATCAAGCAAGCAGAATGTATCATATGTCACATCTTCCTTCCCAGTTTGGAACTATGTATGGCACTTGAATCTAGCATGTATAATTGTTAGCACTCACTCTTTGATAACCTGGAAGAATATAATAAAGTTTATAGTCTATGAAGTAGTGAAAAAACAAGAGAGTTTATAGTGGAATGGGTGCAGAGTGGAAAGTAGGATCTATTGCATTTACAGTCAGGGAGCTAAATGCATAGATCCTAAAATAACAAGCACTCCAAGATTGTTGTATATGTGAAGTTAATGTAAGAGAATTATGTAGAGATAAAGTTTTAATTTATTTCAAAGTTTCAAGAGAATTTAACTTAACAATAAAAGATTCTCACAAGCATAGCCAAGCAAGCAGCCATCCTCATACTTTAAATGTCACAGAATTAGGTATTCTGCAGGCAAAGGAATTCATAAATGTATAATAATTAGGTATTTTAGGAAAAGGAAACAACAATTGGGACATCCCACAACAATTTTATTGTATCACTGACACAGAATATGTATTTTTTTAATTTTCTGAATCAGCTTAAAAATTACTTAAAATAAAGGGAACAACTTATGAAAATATTATAACCTATATTTCTTTGAAAATTATTATTTTCCCTTAGGCAATTCTGCTATAAACATTTAAATCTTTTAGGCACTGTTATATGTCAGGGATTAAAAAAATACAAAAAACTGCTAAAACCTCAAAAAGAATATTTGTTACAATGCAGCTTTAAGGAAGCTTTCTAATTGAAACAACAACTTTGAAATTTGTCAAAAACACACTAGACATAAATTTTAATTTTATCTAAAATTGTCAAATTTTTCAAATAAAATTACTAGGTAATAACAAAAACATTTATGTATTGTAAAAAAAAACTGATTCATTATTGCTTCAACCCACTTATGAAAGAAATGAACATGAAATGTAAAAATGGTTTTATATACCATTCATTGAGTCCTCAAATACAACTCTCTGTTTTCATCGGTAATTGAAGTTCTACTAAACAAAGGCTTCAATAATGTTGCCTTCTAAATTTTGTCATCTAAAGTAATACAATTTCAAGTTATGCAAACTTTGGTTAATCCTGAACAAAAAGAGTGTTTTTGAAAACAGTTCTCTGTTGCATGGTTAACTGTTTCCCTCCTTTGTTATTTCAATGTACAAAATCCTGCCAATTTATTTATTTTTGAGGAAAAAATTTTGCAGCTAAAGGACGTTGTTGTTTAAAAAAATGTTGCAGTTTTATCTTGTTTTTGGGAAAATGTTAATAACAGTGCTGTTGGGGTGAGTCATTATGTTACTTATGATAAATAATTTATTTAAAACACACTAATCAGTTGTATAAGTTTTTCATTTTAAAGCATTTTACAAGCTTATTTAACCAATGGGGAAGGGAACTTTATGAGTAAAAAAGGGGTTAAAAAAATAATCACTTTAATAACAGAAACAAATGGTCTCAGATGCTTCATCATGGTGCTCCAGGCATTTCCTCAAAAGCTACAAATATGTTTATAGATTACACAAATCATTTATGCTATAAAAGACAGAATATTACTTCAGTGGATCACATGCCGCAAGTAATTAATGGAAGTTGAAGTACAGTAATTATACATAAAACTTAGCTACAGTAATACACAAAATACCTTATCACTTCCGCATAGACCTAAACACAAGTGACAATGTGTGACTTGTAGTTAGATTGAGTGGAATCCTGCTTGTGACTATGTCCATGCTAATGACATCGGTGGTTGGCTATGAACATATAATCACATCATAACAAAAATATGACTCTGATACATATTGATGCCTTTAGCTCCATATTGAAGAGTTTGAGACCATTCATTCACAGTCTAATAAAACTTAGTATCAAGCCCTCTTTCTACTTGTTAATTCTGTGTACATATAATTTGCACCCTGTATTGCTGTCATGGAAAGAAGTCATTGAAATATTGAATAGTGTTGATACTAACCAAATCCTAAAGTTTCTCCAAAGTTGTGAAGAAATTCAAACACCATCAAGGTGTCAGCAAAAGCCTGGCCAGATAGCTTTAGTCCAGGTATCCTGTTTAATGTAGGCAGAGGTTTCTGATCTGTTAAACAAAGATAATCTGTAATTAGCAATACACTGCAAATACAAGTTTTAGTGTCGCCTAATGCTGACTCATTTGTATATGTAACAACTTCACTGTTCCTAACTTCTTTAAGATTACAATAACACACTGCAACTTTAAGACCAATAGGCACACATTTCCTGAGTCATAACTTTTTGCATGTAATTAAAATATTATGTAAAATAAAATATATTGCAGGTACCTACTACAACACTATCTAATATAATGATTGCAGAATGTTATACTCTATTTGAGAAATCTAAAGAACTGGTAATAACACACATAAAGAAAGTGCAGTCCCCAAGATGCATGATGCTTCAAAATTCTCAATTGTGAGCTAGCAGCAATTCTCAACTGCAATCCATTGACTCCTGAAAGTAAGTGAGGCCAGGGCTCCACAAAGCATTATAATACTGTTAACAGCATTTATTCTTGAATGTATAGATAAAAACAATGAATTACAAGAAAACAAAAGATGATACAAATTTACAATGTTCATTTATTGAGTAAAGTAAAATAGAATTAAAATGAAGACAATTATTTGTTCCAGAGGAGGCTTTAAGTCAAAAACATGAACCAATCAGATCACTCATAATTACCATTTTGCTTTCCTTTGCAACAGCATGTATCTTTTGGCAGAAAACTGTGTAGGCTCTCAGGCAATAGAGCCCCAGATTTTCCCAGACTATCAAAAAGACCATGAAATGTTGATGCCTTTCATTTAACTTAGAATACTATGTTTTTCTCCTATTAAGCTCAATAGATCATGACTTTTAAGTAAAATGCAGTATCATACCTCTCATTCTGGAATTAAAATTAATGAACAATGTTGTATCATAGCTTATTGTTAGTTATTAATATCAATGTTTTATATACTTTTTTGAATGAAGGTATCATCATCGTCATCGTATCATTATCATTATCATCACCATCACCATCACCATCACCATCACCACCAGTATTGTGTAAGCATATATTAAAATAAAAAGACAAACAATGGGAGAAAATGCATTTATTATTTCTTTTTCTCTTTTATTCTTTGCATTGTCTCTGCAACAACTTTTTGTCTCTTATATCTCACTTAAAATCCTAATACAAAAACTCTAAAACAAAAAATATGCACCTTGCCTGTATCATCCCAGCTCACAAAAAATCCCAATGCAAACCCAGTATTTCCAATAAAAAATTAATTTATTATATAACCATTTACATTTTTTTTAATTCTGAGCATCAATCCTATTTTAAAACATTATCATGATAATTTATTAATGCATTTATTCTTGAGTGATTGCCCTGAAGTTGTATCATGCTTTACTTTTTCAAAACATCACTAAACTTGAAAATATATTTTGCTGCAAACTTTCTCTATTCTAATAGGCCAACTCAGTTGCAGGTTCATACCCATGCCTAGGCCTTAAATCTGAGCACAATTACCTCATGTCTGTCATTCTAAAGTCATATTTATCCAGATAATTTATTATATTGCTTAAAAATTAATGGCTGTTTTGTGATTTAAATTTCAATAAAGCACCATTAAACATTAACTTTGCTTTACTTTTTCAAAACATCACTAAACTTGAAAATATATTTTGCTGCAAACTTTCTCTATTCTAATAGGCCAACTCAGTTGCAGGTTCATACCCATGCCTAGACCTTAAATCTGAGCACAATTACCTCATGTCTGTCATTCTAAAGTCATATTTATCCAGATAATTTATTATATTGCTTAAAAATTAATGGCTGTTTTGTGATTTAAATTTCAATAAAGCACCATTAAACATTAACTTTATTAATCAAATTAAGCACCATAGGCATCTATACATTTTTGCCAATTAGTAGAAAATTTATTTATACTATTTTGATAAAAAATCATGACTTCTACAGGTGATGAAATTTCTAAATAAGCTTCTTCTTGGTTATTAAAAACTTTATTCTTCAGGAATTCAAATGTTTGAATAAGTGAAAGTCCATTGATGAAGGGTTAAGTGAATATGCTAAATGAGGAAAGTTCAGTGGATTAAGTTTCTGAAGTGTTCTTTGCAAGATGTGTGGATGAGTGTTATCATAAAGAAGAACAGGCCTATATCTTTTAACTAATGCTGGCTATTTTTGTATCAGCTGCTGAAGCTTTTTGCCAATTGTTTGACAATATCTCTTCAAAGTAATTGTTTTTCCATAATGCAGAAGACTCTAGTATATTAAACCAACTGCAGTTTCCATAACCTTCCTCTGGTGTAATTTTGGTTTCGTGAAAAGTTTCTGTGCTTCACCGAGTTTCAGCAATTGTGCTGTTCATTTGCAGCTGTCATAGAGAACCTACTTTTAATTATAGATCACAATACAATCTAAAAGGAGATCAGTTTTGCTACATAACAGTATAGAATAAACTTTAAACCAATGGCATTGCATATGCTTGATTAATCCATATGGAATACATTTATTACCTTTGCATTTTTCCTATTTTCTTTAAGAGCAAATCCAAGTTCCTTAGCAAGCCCTCAAGTAATTTGATAATATTTGCTTCAACAATTTGCCAGAGTTGATCATCAACTTTTCTGTCACATTTTGCATTAATTTCCAAATGACCTAATATATTTACATCATTTGCAAATTATATCTCTAATAATGTTGTGCATATGGTATCAGGTAAATTTTGCCAAGTATTTTATATTAGTTTAACATCAACTGTTGTTTCCTCTGTATGAATAATATAAGAATATTCTGCTAAAACCAAGTCAGGCACAATCACTGTTTTAATTCTGTGAATTGCACATCAGAAATTATTAGACATCACAAGAAATAAGTTTACTACTATTCGTCAAGCAATCAAGGACAGTGTTGTCAATGTATTAGCACTGTATGCTATGCAGGAGGTCCTTCATGAGGCTTAATTCATATCAGTTTTGTATCCAATTATTTTTATAGTTATTTGTATCAGTTTGAATCTCAAAACCATAAAGTTGTTTCCCATTCTTGCTCCAAATGTTGAAATAAAACATAGATTAACTAAAAATGTTAATTGGTACTTGTATAGTGAAGCTAATCATATAATTAAGATCATTGTATGATTGAGTCAAATTATACACTCTTATTGCTCCACTGACTTGTTTATAATATGTATTCAATGACGGGTAACTGAGGATGTGAACAATGGCTTTGTGAAGTAAGTGAAGCAATAAGAGTGTATGGTTTGACTCAATCATACAATGATCTTAATTATAAAACATAGGATATTGCATTTTATTAATAATATTCAGAGAATAACATCAGATATTATCACAAATTAAATTTTCCGAGTTCTCCACAAATTCAGATTGACCAGCAAGATGTTTACATTATCTGCTGATAGAACAAACACTAACTCCAAAGGAATCAATTGAAAAGGAAAGAACATTTCCTCTAAAATAAAATCCTGTCTATACAGAAATGTATTATGTTTGGACTGTGTTGCACATATTTAGCACCATAGCATTTAGTTCACAAATGACATATTACCAGTGGATATTGAAACTCTAATGAGTAAGACATTTTCCTATTTTCATGTATACATTGTTGGTGTGAAAAATCTGCAAGAATTTTGTAATTTTGCTGATAGATAATACAAACAAATTTTTAGCCATACAAAACTGAATGTTCATTAATGGTACTGGCAGTTCACAAGATCATTTCTATGTTCACATTTTATGTTATCCTGTCTATTTTCATTTGCAAGAATCGTGCCCTGTATTGTTGAAAACATTCTTTAAAGAAAATACTTTTCTTCTTTGGCTTCAGTTTATACAGTCTGTTAAAAGAACACAAAGTTGCATTAAAGAAATTTAAAGTATAAAGATGATAGCTCTTGAAATCCTCAATGTGCTTAATAGACTTATTCAGAGACATTTTCTAACTAAAGAAAACAGATCTGTTAATTCATACTGTGCATGAGAAAGGTGAAATTTTGGAAACTGAACTGTATTCCACCAGCATTATGACAAGTTCTCCCACATGAGCATTTGTTACATTAAAAATGGTTTTCAAAAAATCCATTTAAATATGTGACACTTTTATCCTGGCTATGTTTAACCTCAAAAGAAATTATGTGGGCTGCAGCAAATCGCCATTGCAGATTGTTTTCAACAATTTAGTCATTCACATAGTTAAGGATCGGTACTTTGAGCAGTACGAACTTGTTAAAAAGTAATATAATCAAAGTGGCTAATATCTCTTCCTGGAACCTGGGGTATGTGTTTCTAATTATGAGCTAGTTATGGACTGATGAATGGATTAAATTGGACGCTGATATTGTTATACATATGTAATGCTCAAGACTCATTGTGCAGTTTAACCAGAGACAAAGAGCTACTTCAACAAATCCACGATTCAAGGAAAAATTACACTTGTGAATCAAGGATGATAAAAATACAGCTGGATCATTTAAAAAAAATTGGGCTTTATTAAATTATTAATAACAATTCAGATTATGTCAAACATTTGAGGTTAAGTATTTTGTTCAAAGTTATTGTTTATTTATATACCTCAACATCTAATGCAACAAAGTCAGGTTTGATTAATGTACTTTTATACTTATTTCAACATTCTAAAGATTACTTCAGTGCCTCAATTTTTCAATTTTAAAATATGGCAACTGTATATTAGGATTATGATGCATACCATAGGTTGCAAAAATTTGTTAAAATAATTGTACATATTACGTCTAAGAAACTTTATTCTGGATAAAAGACAGCAATAATAATTTACATATATACAATGAATGCTGATATTTGTTTACATCATATTAGGGAACAGAAAGATCTTAGTATTTCTTCACATAAAATTAATTTATTTGAATGCAGCTCTTTCTAGACAACAATTTTCACATATATTAACATTTACCTGACTGTCTAAAGGAAGTGTTAACATAACTTTTTAAAATTGTATTAAACATTTATTGAGTAGAAATTGTTTTTACATTATAGGTGAATTTTACAGCAGTATGGTTTTAAATTATTTGTTATTGCACACCCATTTTTATTTTAAAATCACATTAAGTACACAACCGCCATGGGTGGCCGAGGTCTTTAAGGTGTGGACTTGTGAGCCGGAGGTCTATGGTTTGAATCCTGTCAGGACCGTTCTCCCTGACTGAGGTTTTTTCAGGTTTTCCTCAGTCCTCATAAATGGCAAATGCCAGGGAGGCACCCTAAATTTAAGGCCTGGAACAATTCCTTCCTTTAAAAAATCCTTTCCCAAAATATCATTTCATCTCATGTATCATCACTGTCACAGCCTGTGGTGCCCCAGTAGTAAAAATGGGCATTAAACACTAATAAAAAAAAACCATTAAGTACATGCAATTTTTGTAAATAAAGATTTTATTGTATTATGTATATAGGATTATTTTCAATATGATAAACCATTTGTGGCCTCTCTCTCTTTCTATGCCCTTGCATCTAGCAGTACTTCAGACTGCCGATTTCGCTTGAAAGTGAAGTAGCACCATTTGTCACTCGCATTGCTGCATCAGGTTCTGTCAGTCAGCCTCTGTTAGACTCTGTTGCTAAAGTTAACATAGTGCATCATTTATATGTGGGAGAATGTGTGTTTATTCCCAAAGATTACTTTAAGTATGAATCTACTTGCCGAGTATGCAGGTAGTTTGTTGAAAAGTTTCCACATTCTATATCACCAGCAAGAAAAACAATACATGCAAATTTATAAATTTGAAGCTTTGGGTTTGATGTTAGATAAGAAATATTCTAGGAGAAAATCAGTTTTAAAAGAGAATAAACTAGATGAAATTAGTGCCAGTTTAGAGTGATCTCCTCAAACATTGCTAAACAAATTAACTTAATAAACAGGTGCATCATCTTCTGTAAAAAAATGATAAATGCCTATTGAAATTGAAACCCTATTGTCATACACGTGTGCAAACTTTGAAACAAGCCGATCTTAATAAGCCAGTCAATTGCTGCAATTGGGTTTTCTGATCTGTGAAAGGTGGCTTCATTGGCCTATAGCTTTAGTTTTTCTACAACGAATCACAGTTTTGCCTAAATGGACATGTGAACACCCACAACTGCTGAGCTTAGATAAGTGAGTTTTTACAAGATATGCTGCATGTTTGAGAGCATAAGGTCAACATTTCAGCATCTACAAGGCATGGGTATGGATTTTAGTGCACCTCTGCAGGCATCATTTCCCTGGTAACTCTCAGTTCTCTTGAGCAGTGGAGAGAGCCTGCGAATGAGTTGCCATATAAAATAATGACCAGCTATTTTATACTTCTTTGTTCCTGTATGTTAATATAGCTTAAATAATATTTTGAAAAATGTATACTTTAATATAGTATACTGTATTATTTTATTATTTGTATAGGTATGTACCAGTATTAAGAATTGCCAGGGTAATCTATACCATCACATATGCACAATTTAAATACAATTCAGCTACATAATAAATTTCTTTAGAATTAATTCAGAGTTTTCTTCCTCTGAACAACCTGTATAATAGGAGGCCTAAACAATTCACTTCTTAATTCTTCCAGCCTGTGAAGGCATTTTTCTATTAGGTATTTTTATAAAGCTTTATTGAATAATTTATCTCAATCTTTAATATTATTTGGCATTTTATTGTAAAGAAAATTGTTTCTGGAGCAGAAGTTTATTCATGTTATATCACAATCTCCCCCTTCCCATATTTCAATCATATAATCCAGATAGGGATGTTGTTATATAATTTGATTATGTATGTTTGCTTATTTTATTACAAATTTCAAATTTCATATATTTATTATTGTGATGGTCCTATTTCATCGTACATGATCAAATGCTACTGATCAAATTGCAGAAATTTGGTATAAGGGGAAAATTTCATGCACTATTAAAATCTTCTTTAGCAAACAGGAACCTATGTACAGTTATGAGAAATAAATATAGGCATACAATAGAACCTTTTTCATCCAACTATGAAAATGTAAATGCTGGGGTACCACAAGGATCAGTACTTGGGCCTATTCTCTTTCTGCTTTATGTCAGTGATTTTTCAAAAATTATACATGCTAAAACAACTTCATATGCAGATGACACCTTAATAGTGTTTGGGAAATTTAATAGCTACAGAAACACAAGAAACATATAATTACCTTACAAATAATAAATTAAAAGTAAATCTTCGAAAAACAAAGGCGGTCATGTTCCAACACCACAATAATAGGCATAATAATAACAATGTTCTAAATATAACAATTAATATAAGCAAATTGAGCAATTAGACAAAATAAAATTTCTAGGAATTATTATTGATGGAAATTTAACTTTCAGATATAATGTTGATTATATATGGAAAAAGATACATACAAATTTCTACCTTCTAAGAAACTTAGCAAGATATTTAAATGCAGAACACTTTAAATTAACTTATTATGGAATTATATATGCACATCTAAAATATGCCATTGAGGTATGGGGTAGCACTTGCTTAATGAATATGAACAGATTATTTGTTTTGCAAAAGAAATGTATAAGATGTATAATACAATCTAAATAGGAGAGAGTCATGTGGAGTCTCACCTTTGTAGAGAACAAAATATTTATTGTAGTATCATTATATATAAAGTAATTATGGTTGTAGTTAGCAAAGATGGATTAGACAAGCTAAACAAGAACTATCATAAGTATCATACATGAACACAAAACAACTTTCCTACAGTATATGTAAATAAAAAGACAACTGACAAAGACACCTTAATAATGGGTAAAATATTATACCATAGGCAACCAAGTTTTATAAAAACAACAACAAGGGAAAAATTTGAACATGAGTTGAATTTCTGGAATCAAACATTTATGTATAGGCTTGATACAAATATGTATGTATAGGCTGAATGAGTTATAATAGCTTAATAATTGTATATAGAAAATGTATGTATTTTTATTACTGACAAATCCTACAACATGAAATGTGTTTATGGCTTAATAAATTATTATTATTATTATTATTATTATTATTATTATTATTATTATTATTATTATTATTAATGGACAAAGTAAAAATAAAAATGAATTTCACCTCATTACATCTCTAAATAGATGAAAATGTTCAGAAAGCAACCATTTAAAGCATTATGCAATTTAGGGTATGGTACACAAAAGAGCTAGCTCCTATAAAAAATAAAATAACTACTATTAATAGAACAAAAATCTATAATTATTCCAAAATTTTAATAATTATATTCCCACTTAAATTATGCCTGTTGAATTTAAGAAGTATTTATGAATGACTTAATTTATGGTAAAAGAGTTTTTGTAATGCTGTATCTAATTTGTTTCTTTAACTACATTTATTGTCCTGATAGTGTTGAATAAAGAAGCAAATATATATGAATGATTTAATGTAGGTCATTTAGGAGAGGGAAAATTTTCTGATTGTATGCAGACATTTTGTGATGTAACTTTTAACAACGAGAAAATATGTAGGTAATGCTGATGATTTAAAACAAAATATTTTGAACATTCAAAACAAAATATTTTTCATACAGTTATAGATTTCAAAGAGGTTAAGAAATGTACTATAGGATAACTTAATCAGAATAGCTTTAGAATATATACATTATCATTAAATAAAAAATCAGCAATCAGAAAAGAAAGTTTGGAAATTTAAATCAAAAACCTAAGAAATTAAAAATCTAGAACCTAAACAAAATTATGTGGAAAATCTATCAAAAGAAAATTTCAAGAAAAAAGAATAGCATTTTTAAATAAAGGCCTAAAAACTTGTGTCCAATACTCCAATAAAATAGAAGATTATTTGGTAGATTTAGAAATGGTTATTGAAGGATTAAACAACAAAGAAAAAGAAATAGAATCAAATCAGAAAAGACTTATGATAAAGATATATAGTTTATACAAAAGCCAACAATGGGAACAGAATAGTAATATTAGATAAAAAATATTATAATACAGGAAAGCAAGAATTGCTAAATTAAAAAGAATTTGTCAGATCCATTCAGACCCATTAAGGGGATGTATTATTTCAGTCTTTGAGGCTCTAAAAACATACATAGTTATTCCAAAGGAAACAAAATATAAATTAAAACAGAACAATCCTACAATAGCGAAAATACATGGTTTGCCAAAAATTCACAAGACTGGAAATGGTACATATCCCAAACAAAAAACTCATTGATGATGCCATAAAACTTCTGAAAGACAAGATAAAAACATATCGTTTGCATACAAAACAGAAATATATAACATGTTACTATTCTTGGACATTAAAATAACGAAGCATCAAGGAAACCTAGAATTTGGAATATATAGAAAGAACACACATGCAGACAATAACAACAAAACTGACAGTTTTAACTCCACAATGCACAAACATGCAGTTATCAACAGCTTAACACACTGGCTAGTTTACCTACAAATTAGCAAAGAAGAATACAAACAAATGGAAAGGACAGCAGTTAAAAATGGTTTTAAAAAAGAAGAAGTACACAAAAAGGTTTAGAAACTCAAGAGGCAAAAACCTATTAAAGAAACCAAAACACTCAACAGGAAAATATAAGCTAATTTTTAAAAAATTCACATATCATCCTTGGGCCATGAAAAAGTCTCAAAATATTCTTAAAGATTTTAATATCAGGTTAGCACCTGTAAACAGATTTAATGTTAAAAATCTTCTGATAGACAATGTTAATGACAGTATTCCACAGGAGAAAAAAGCAGATATTTACAAAATAAGTTTTGCAGATTGTGAAAAAAATCTACATTGGAAAAACAAAGAGAAACATGGCACTCAGTTAAAAGAACATTTCAGTAACACAAAATACAAGCAAATGGAGAAATCAACAGTAGCATCTCATTTCTGGACAGAAAACCACCACATATTCAATAAAGCAAAATTATTAAAATTAGTACAAGGACCTACAGAATTAGCATCATGGGAGACAATCTACATTTACAAAAATATAGTTTAATGAACTTTGACACTTCCAGGGATGAAAACATAAACTTTAGGTTCATCACATCCTGCACAATAATAGAATACACATTCCCATAGCATAACGAATTATCCAGCAGTTGACGATTAGCCGATGATGCGGACAAGGGTTCATAAAACCCTTATTAAATACATATTATAACAAGTAAGTGAAGCAATAAGAGTGTATAGTTCTATTCAACCATACAATTATTTCAATTATATAATTAGCTTTATGTGCAAGTTCCAATCAACATTTCTAGTTAAAGCACATTTTATTTTTAGTCATGTCTCAAAACTTTCTTTTAATTATGGACGTAAATGTGTACTTGTTTATATATATATATATTAGTTTATTTATTTATTTGCTAATTTTTCCTTCATGCTACATTTTATAGAACTATTTGCTTGGCACAGCCCATTTCATAAAACATTGCCTCCTAAGTATGGCTTCCTTCAGAAGGGAAGTAAAGCCGTGGGTCCCGTGTCGTACATTTACGGTACGAAAAAGAACCTCAAGCCTGAAAGACAGGCCTCTGAGCAAAATTTGTCGGTGGTTTCACGCCCTGAGTTGAATGGGACGCTGATGACCTGAGCTGTTAAAGAGCGTTCATAAATAAATCAATCAAAAACAAAAAAAAAATAAACAAATAAAAAAATTTAAAAAAAAAACATTGCCATTTTAAAGCAAATGTTACCAGTAGAATGTCTACATCCCGATAAATATGTTCAGGAAGAGAGGGGGAGAGAGAGCAGAAGTGAGAAATCTCAGTCAATAGTTATCATAGCTATCAAGAGTCGCTTGAGTAAACAAAGAGTGTTTCGTTAAGAAGTCAATGTTCCATGAAATGGTTATATAATTTTTTTCTTAGAGATAATTATTAATATTTTGTTTAATATTAATATTATTAATACTTTGTTTAATAGTATATCTCCATTATGCAGTAGCAAAAAACATTTAAAATTATTTGGAAATCTAATTTAAAATTAGATATGTCTATGAATCAGTTGTTATCCAAACCACCTTCCACCTTTCTTCCTACTGGAAGATGTTCGTTCACATGGCACATGCCACTGTAATATACCAATAGGTTTTTTTAACAGTGTTTAATGCCCATTTTAACTACTGAGGCATTATAGGTGATAAGCACTGATGATACATGAGATGAAATGATAAACTGGGATAGGATAATTTTTTTAAAGGAAGGAAGCATTGCAGGTCAAAATTTAGAGTAACTCCCCGGCATTTGCCATCTATGAGGATTGAGGAAAATCTGGAAAAAGCCTCAGTCAGGGAGTATGGTCCTTGTGGGAATTGAATCCCAGATCCAGACCTCCAGCCCACAAGTCTCTTAATGACCTCGGCCACCTGTGGCAATACTGATAGGGTGGCCAAGATCATTAAGGCACAGGCTCTTGAGCAGGAGATCTGGAATTTAATTCCCAGCAGGACTGATTGAGGTTTTACCAGGCTTTTCTCAGTCCTCATAATAGCAAATGCTCAAGAGGAACCCTAAATTTAGGCCTGGAATGCTTCCTTCCTTTTAAATAAAAATCCTTTTCCAGTTTATCATTTTGTCTCATGACACTGCCTATAGTGTCTCAGTAATATATATAAAAAATTATAAAAAACAAAACACTGTAATGTCTGGTTTATGACCCCTATGTATGTGTGTGTGTTGCATTTTTTCCCTCCCACTTCATTTGCACAAACTAATATTACAACAAGTTTACACAGAGCTGAGAACAAGGAAAAAGGAACTGCATATCAGTTTTGATTGATGACACACCTCTCTGGGTATCAATCTAAGATATGATATGAATATATCCAAAGAAAAATTAACCATGAAGCATTAATGAGCAACTTAATTGTAAATTACAACTGTTTCACAAACTAGCTGGCAATCTTGCCAGATATTTGAGAAGCAACATGTAAATATTTATTGATGTGTAATTATGCAGGAAGTTTCATTTAGCACTTACATTTAATCTTATTGCAGGTTAGTGTATAACTAATTAGATGAATACCAGACTGCTTGCCTACTGGACCTTAAAGTACAATGTGATATTACTGTAGATGCAACATACAAAATATTCTCAGCATTTGTCAATTTTCAATGCCTGTATTTGTCTGAGGCAAATTTTTAATTCAACAATGGCATAATCATAGGAAAACAGACTTGGCTACAAATGTAGGATGGTAAACGTATAGATACTGAATTAGGTACAAGGAGGATTAAAAAAGTAAGTTACACTTGTTGCCCAAATCTGGTAGCAATGTGCAGAAAAAGCTCTTGCTCACACTTTCCTGTAGAGCCACTTACATTGCAATAGCAATAAGAGAAACATCATAGCATGAGTGTAAAATGTGGTATCAACTGGAAGCCTATTCCAAGATTAAGCATAAAAAACAGTACAATATTTGTATGCTAAATGTCTCAGGTATTACAATAAAGTTTTGGCAATGTATAAGTCAAATAAGATGTCACATCCAGCTATAGTGTAATGGTACCAGAAGTTTGAAGAAGGCTGCACAGGCATGACTAATGCTATTTGGCAAGGAAGATCAATTGGAGGGTGATTGTTGCAAAAATTGTACAGGAGTTTGTTATCTCATTGTCCAGCAGTCGACAATTAACTCAGGATGCAGATAATGGTCTGCAAAATATGTTCTGGATATAAACAAGTGAAGCCACAAGAGATATAGTTCAATTCAGTCATACAATAATTCATTTAAGTATAACAATAGTGCACAGAAAAGTTGCTTTCTTATTTTAAGCAAGTTTTTTATTTAGAAATGTTTATAAAGATAAGGGGTGGTTTTTGTTCATCTGCCATGTTGATCCCATAGAAATATCAACTAAGTGAACTAACTGCATGTCTTATTTTGATGGTAGCTTAAAAGGTAAGGGTTACTTTCCTTTCCATCTAGAAATTCAGAACAGAGAAGGTCACATATAATTAACATCAAAAACTTAAACTTATCAGGGAATTTCCAACATAAGCAAGACCTTTCTCCATTACAAAAACAAAACTGAAATTTTAAAACTTGGCTTCAACTGCATATTTAATCATACATTTAAGTACAAAGACAAAGTTCAGTTCAAGGTCCCATTCTCCCAATGAGAAAAAAGCATTAGAAAATCTTCTGAAACAGATTCTTGGACTACTATGATATGGCTTTTAAGAATAGAAATTTTTTCTATATGTCTATACAAGCACACAACAAATGTTTCTAATAAGTATATTTTAATTAGTAATTTTTTATACCTTATATGAATATAAGTAACTAAACAGCATATCTTAACCTGTTGCCAAATGGCCATTTATACCCCACACTGACAAGCATTGCAAATTCTTGGCTAAGCCAGTACAGTGCAATAATAAATATTGAAATGTTTGGCATTATGTCAAAGCAGCCATGCACACACTTCTTTATCATTCATAGAGAGTAGATTTGCATATAAAGCATATGTGGATCTGTAGACGAAGTAGTTGAATCATATGATTGTGTTTGCATAACACAATAAGCTTAGCTTGTATGTTTAGGTTAGCTATACAATTTTCAGCTGCTGAGATAGATAAATTAGTAACTTTATACTTCTATCTGTTCTTGGCACCATATGTTTGGGTTTGTTTATTGGGAATATTTTCATTTCAGCTAAATACTAATGAGGCAAGGCTCAAATGGCAAGGAATTACAAAGTTACAAACTTGTTATTCCTAATATGACAAATTATTACAAAATCACTCAAATTTCAATTGTTATTCCTAATTCAAATCATGGTTTCAACTAGTGAGACCTGGTTATAGATTCTGAAAACCATTTCGACATAAAAAGACATATTTTATAGTACCACCTCATACACAATTCATAAGTGATAGTCAATCCATTGATTTTTCCCCAAGCTTTTTACTGCAGATTTTGTAGCTCTCCTAGTTACTGAAACAAATATATATACAGGCATAAAGTGCATGAATATATCACCTCAAAAGGCAAATACGTTCAAATCATATTGGTTTGCCAAAGTACAGGCTCTAAAGAGAGGGGAAGTGGAGGTGCATCAGCTTTCACCTTTGAATTACATTACTTGGCATAATAGACAGGTAATTACTACTTTTCTAGTTACAGTTCCAAAATTTTGATGCAACTAGAGCTGAAACTGTATTGACAACTTTCAAGCCTGATATTTTACATGAATGCAATATGCATATGGCTGGTGTTGATTTAGTGGATCAGGTATTACATGTATATCTCTCTTTATAAAAAACTGTAAAATGGTACAAAAAAACTATTTTTAACATGTTGGATATCACCATATACAATTGCTTGGTAATTTGGAAAGCTCTAAACCCACAAAAAACAATGACATATTTGGTATTTGGATTTTTGATTATCAATTGTTCACAGCCTAATTGCAAGCACAATTCACAGGCCTGTACACAAAGGGGATATGAATTATAAAACCCCTGCCACCCTAAGATTTACTGAAAAACATATTCCCAAAAGCATACCGTCCATGGGAAAAAAGTTGCATCCATTTTGAAAATCATTCAATTTGCAGCACTTGCCAGATGGTATACATGTGCCTATCACTCGGGCCCATTTTACTCTGGACATTTATACGTGTCCATATCCGGGAAGAGGTTAAGAGCTATATCAGAATCATGCAAACTATTAAAGAAATCTTTACACATGTAGAGAAAGGAATTTGTCTAATAGTATGATTACCTTAAGAAGTAATAATAATTACCTGCAAGTTCCATATCCTCCACAGGTTTGCGTAGCTCCCGTACTAGTTCCAATTCTAACCTCCGCTGCTCCATTCGCCGCTCCCTGCTTGCCACCTTTTCTGCTCGCACTTCTTGACGTTTGCGTTCTCTCTCCTCCAAACGTTTGCGAGTCTCTAGTGCTTTCACCAACACCATATGCTGCCTCCTACGCTCACGTTCCTAAACATAACCAACTCATGATTTCTCATATCAACATTAAATGCATATACATGGACAAAGAAATTTTGATATATTTGTATCTATGTATATATATACATGTATATACACACATACACGCATATATATAATTTTTATTCACATAAACCATGCTAAATTTCCTACCTACCCCATGTGCATTAAAATATAATTATTAAGCATTGTTTTGAGTATATTGATATTGGTGAGCATAGCTATTAGGAATTGCTAGTGACAAAAGAAAAATATGGAAAGAAGAGAAAAATGAAGATACAGAGAACTAATGGTAGCACTGAGTTAGGCTAGAAAATAAAGCACAACAAAATACTGCAAAAAAATATATATCCTTTTTTTAATAGCACCTACAAAACTATCTTCACAGAAGTGTAAAATAATTAATGAAGAATAAAATTCTACAATTGCTATTCAACAGAACAAATAATAAGCCTTTTAATTCTGTTCTTCCAACTAATATATTTATTTTCATGCATTCCTTACAGATATTACTTTATTGCACACTAACACGTTTCAAACTTACAAAGTAATGCTACAAACAATATAATGAAGAATGTTATAAATACAATTTATGGCTCTAATAGGCATGCATTTAGCTTTTCCCATGAGCACTTTGTTTCCAAAAAATGTGAGTATGTGCCAGAAAATTGGCCACAACAGAAAGATTTTGGTAATATACATAATATAGATGGGAGCTTAATGGACTGGAAACCTAAAAGAATAAGCTATTTAGAAGGCATCCCAGAGGAAGAGATGCCCAACAACATCTTTTGCCACTAGCCTAAAATGCGTATGGAAGGCAGAATTTCTCAAAGGCTTCAAATTTCATAAAACCAGTGAAGTCTATAAGATATAACTCATAAGTTTATGAAACAAGAAGAACACGAATATCCTATATTCTTCACTACTATAATATGAAATGACTATTGCCATAGGTGCAAGTTTTTCTTTTCCTTCACTCTATTGGAACATATCTTCCTGCATTTGGTTGATATATTATAAAATAATAAGAATTATTATTTCTTATTTATAAGAGAATATCTTATGCACAGATATCAGTAACTTGTAAATGCATAACACAAACAATAGTTTTGCTACAGTTACATTTGCTAGTTAGGTCATACATATATGGTTAGTAACCAAAAGCAAAAACCTTAAACAGCATGAAAAATCATCAGGCATTAAAACCACATCTGAAAAAAAAATTATTATGGCTATAATAACCGAGGCAAATTAATAATGTGATGTTACATTAAACTTTTTCTTTCTATGATCTCCCATCACATAATTGTTGCATGAGCTTTTTTTAATAATATAAAAACAAACAATAATCTTGAAAACTGTTAAGAACAACCACCCAGAAGTAAAAATATAAGATGTACCCATTATTAGATGACTTCAAATATTAGTGTATGTATCAAAATAGGGCCTACAATCTAAATGGTTACTCTAAGGGCCTTTCCTATCTGGCTAAGAATAATGGAACTAGCTGCAACTTTGATACATTGAAAATCGATATCATGATGCTGTGTTGTGTGTTCTGCTCAAGTAGCATGAGATTTGTTATTCATTTAATTTATTTATGGATGCCCTTTAAAATCTCAGGTCATCAGCATCCCATTCAATTCAGGGCATGAAACAGCCAATATATTTTGTTCAGATGCCTTTTTTTCAGTATTCAGGTTCTTTATCTTGCATAAATCAATGACACAGAATCCACAGCTTTACTTCCCTTCTGAAGGAAGCCATATCTAGGATTTTTATGCTGGAAAAAATCTATTGATCCTGGTTGGGATTGAACTCACGATCTTGCATTTAGGAGGCAAGTATAATTACCACTTCACCACCAGGACCAATTAGGATGAGAGGTCTAACAGTTCAACAGTGTGTGCTTCTTTGCAAAACATATATGTAATATAATTTTACTTAATGTATTTGTTTAATTTTGAAGCTGTTTACGGTGAAGATATTATATAATAATTAATACAATGCAGGTAAATTTCTTACACACTTCACCTACTCTATTTAAGTTAGGACATGTTTTGGGAAACAAGGTTCTTATCCTCAGCTGTTGACCCTCAATTAATTAATTTATATTAATTAGTATACAATTTTCCTTGTTGTTCACAAACTAGCTGCTACTTTGACACATTGAAAATCGATATCATGATGCTCTGTCCTGTTCGAGTAGGATGAAATGTCTAATAGTTTAACAGTGTGTGTTTCTTTGCAAAATATTTATGAAATATAATTTTACTCGTTATTCACAAAGTGAGCTTATTCTAAGATATCCTGCTGTTAGGCCACCTTCAAGATAAGGAATTAAAGTTTGGTTAAACTTTTTTTAAAAAACAGGATTGGTTTTAGACTAAATGCATATGCAGATGGACTTTAAGTTAAACAAAACGAAATTAGAAAGATCATTGGTGAAAATTTTAAAGTAATCTCTGAAGAGTTGCTTCCAAAATTAGTGCTACAATGGACCTCTAAATTAAATTCTGCTGATAATTAAGTTTTATTTTATGTAAACTTTAAAACCATGATATTCAATTTCAAAATTATGCTTTTAGGAGTGTTTTTTGAATCTGTGACTGAACAATGAATAGATCCAAAACTAATGAGGCATGATTTCACTTGAATGGACGTTAACTGTCATAATAAATGTCACTGGTTTTCAGAGAAAGAAATTATTCCTCATTAAATTATAATCTGCTAACTGGTATCTGGTGCACTGTTAGTGCAAGAATCATTATTTTAAATAGAGACAGTACATTTTTTTTTGATTAGTGTTTAACGCCCATTTTTACTACTGAGGCGCCACAGGCAGTGGACACTAGTGATACATCAGATGAAATGATATGTTGGGAAAGAATTTTTTTTAGAAAAGAAACGTTCCAGGTCTAAGCTCAGGGTACCTCCCCTGCATTTGCCATTAATGAGGACTGAGGAAAACCTGGAAAAAACCTCAGTCAGGAAGGACGGTTCTGGCAGGATTCGAACCCCAGACCTCCCGCTTACCAGTTCATGCCTAACGACCTCAGCCACCCGTGGCAGTGGAGACAATACATTTATGTGATTCACACAAACCATTTTGTCCAGGAACCAACAGAAGAAATGCACTGCAATGGTTGGTTCCTATAGGATTGAGCAACTGCTCACAAAGCAGTCAAATCCAAAGACACAATAAGCATAATGTATGATAACAAAGTGATGACTATGTATGGCTCCCTTGATCCTCTGCCAATTTCAAGCATAATGAGGGCAATAATTCCATTTTTTTTATGAGGTAACTCACTATAAATTTATCTGCACCAATGTAATCCACATGCTGCTGGACCATATAGAACTAGATAGCTGAGACATAAAAGGCTGAGCATTTAAATTATATGTACCGTACTATACAGTGGCATTTGTAAGCTCTGAGGTAAATAATTCCTTTGTTTTTAATGTGTGGGGGCAACATGCATAACATTATTGAAGACAATACAGAGCAATATATCTGAAAACATATCAGCTTCATCATGTCATGCAACAATTTCAAGCATAATGAGGGCAATAATTCCATTTTTTTTATGAGGTAACCCACTATAAATTTATCTGCACCAATGTAATCCACATGCTGCTGGACCATATAGAACTAGATAGCTGAGACATAAAAGGCTGAGCATTTAAATTATATGTACCGTACTATACAGTGGCATTTGTAAGCTCTGAGGTAAATAATTCCTTTGTTTTTAATGTGTGGGGGCAACATGCATAACATTATTGAAGACAATACAGAGCAATATATCTGAAAACATATCAGCTTCATCATGTCATGCAACAATATTGCCAATATACTATGTAAGATGATTCCATTATTGGAAAAAAAATTTGTTTGTCAGCCTAAGTCAACATCCAAGATCCTTATTTAAATGAAAATGTCATGTTAGTACGAGATGTAATTTGCAAGTAGGTAAATATATTGCATTATTTTTTGCTAAAATATCCAAAAGAACATGAATAACTTTTATTTTATGAGATCTGAGGAAAAAAGTGATTAGGCTTAATGAATTATCTGTAAGATTACAATTAGCACTTCACAACTTTTGGTTCTACCAAAGATAAGGTAATCAAAAGGCACTCTAAAAAAACAATAAACTTCGAAAGCTATTAATATTCACTAGGAATTGTAAAGTGATTTATAAGTGCATTGATAGCACTAATATTCTTCCTCTGAACTTTAGTCTAATTAGACTGAACAACAAAATCACCATTTAAAAAAAATGTTTGCCCAAAATATGTAATATCACACATATTTTAATGCACAGAACTTGATGGCTTTGGTTTTTATCTAGCACCCTCAGGCTTTTATCAAATCCCATATTTATATATTTTTCAAGAGTAATAAATTAAAAATAAAGTTAGGATAGTGCATAGTAGTACCCTAATCACAATAAAATGGCCTCATTTTGTTAAATTAATAAATTAACAAACTTAGAAATATTGCCAGCTCATTTTAAAGTTTATTTCTTGCTGCTGTCAGTTACATTTTTGCCATTTGTTGCTTCTTTTGTAAATCCCTGTAGTTTTTCCCTTATGAGGTTCCAGCAGTAATCCCAAGCATACTAGGTCTCCATCTTTCTTGATACCTTTTCTCCATTTCAGAAATATTTTGATGCATTTTTTCACCTGTTCATCACTGACTTGCTCAAGTTTCTTTTTCTTTCCCCTTATCTGGTAAGATCAGGATTACCTCTTTTCCTTCCATCCATCCATTCATTCATCCAAAAGTCTTTTTGTTTCCCTCTTTGTCTTTCCTTGTTTCACTTCAATCTTTTCTATTCTCTTTCTAGGTATTTTCCAAAGTATTTCTCAGCTGACATCTTCCTATTCTATCTTTAATTCCTATTTCCATCCTTTCAGCTTTGCAGCTTTGCTTTCCTATTTTCATTCATTCTGTCTCTATATGTCCATATCACTATAACTGTCATTCTTCAATTATCTCAATCATTGCTTTCTTCTTCTCCTACTTCCTCTCTTATTCTTTCATTAAATATCTGACGCCTTCTTATTTTCTTCTGAGATATTTCATCTCCACAGCCTGAAGTCTACTTATGTTTATCTTTTAGTGGTATATTCTCTGTACCAAACATCATAATAAAAACTAGGACTGAAATGTATAACTTCATTTTGGTTTTTATACTAATTTCTCTTTTACCTACTTAAGTGTTAAACACTTGATAATATGCTGAAGCAGTCTTTTTTGTATGGTTCATTATCTCCTGCTCTATTTTTTATCACTACTTAATACAGTACCTAAATATTTATACATATTTACCAAACTGAATGCCTTTGTGCCACATATTATATTCAGATCTACTTTCTGTATATTGTAAGACAAGAATGTAAATTAGGCTCAAAACTGTTCAATCTCTATATTGATGACATTTTGGAAAAAACTAAAAGAGATAAGTTAAACCTACCAGTAATAAATAATAAGGAAATACCGGGTTGCTTTTTGCAGATATTCAGTAATCACATCTATATCTAGTGAAGAATTAAGAAGAGCAATTTAAGTAGTGAATATTTTTTGTAAACAATGGGGATTAAAAATTAATGAAAAGAGATCAAAGATTTGGGTTTTTAAAAGAGGCTATAAGTTGAAAAATGATAAAAAATGGCAGTTAAATGAATTATCTGGAGACAAGTTTAAGTTCTAATGGAAGTTGGAATGAAAGGAAAAATTAGTAATAGCAAAAGGAAAAGCACCTATGAGTATTATGAGAGTGTGTTTAAGAAAAATTGCTAATATAACAGTAAACTGGCTGGAAAGAATATACACAATCACAGTAGAAGCTAAAATGTTATGGATCAGAAATTTTGGGTTTAAAGGATGCATGGAAAGATGTTAATAAAATAAATAGAAGTTTTTGTAAATTTATTTTAGGTTAGGCAACATTATTCCCAAATGGTATAGTACAGCTAGAATTACTAAGAAAAAAATAATCATAAGAATTATGAAATATTTATTCAGAATGACCACATTAGAAGAGAGTGATATTATTAAAGAATGTTTTAGAATACAGGAGAAATGTAAGTGGAAAGAATCATGATATTTCAAAGTGCAGGAAATTTGCAACAAATAGGTTTAGGAAACAAATGGATAAATAGGGAATACCAAAAAAGAGGATTTTGGTAAGAAATAAATCTAAGATTGGAAGATATTGAACAACAAGAAATAATTAGTAAATTAGGTGAAAAGAGTTCATTGAGACTTTATAGGAGAATAAAAATAGAATGCAAAAGGGAAAAATATATAGAACAATGTGATAAGGCAGGTAGAGAAGGCTAGAACTGGAGTTATGAATTTAAAAGGATTAGAATATGATAAAGGAAATTTTTCAATGTGTGGAGAAACCAATACAGATTTTCATTGTTTGTTATATTGTAATCAGACAAAGCTATGGAGAGAAAAGGTTTGGAATAAAAAATGGGAAAATTTTAATTAGGAAGTTTATAACTGTAAAAGGCGAGAAAGATATAAAAATGATAGGGAACTATGAGAGCCATACTAAAATTAGTGAGCAACAATTTTGAAACCTCATAATATTTATTTTTTAGATAAACCAAGTACATCATCATAATCTACACACTTTTCTCTCACTTTTCAACATAGTCTCCATTTCTTTGCACACATTTTTCCCATCGTTCTGCAAGTTTGAAAACACTCTTATGATAGAGCTCCAAATATCCACCATCTCGTAGTGTTGGAATCACATCTGCTCCTTAACAGAACCAAAAAAATGGTAGTCAGAGGGTGCCAAGCCTGGAATGCAGGGAAGATGTTAAAGAGTTTCCCACCCAAATGTTTTGATCTTCTCCATTGTGATATGGGAAGTGCAAGGATGCACATTATCCTGTTGCAGAATGATCTTCTTTCCAGGGCACTTATCACACAATGCACGAAAGATCTTCCAAAGTGTCTGGATATAGTGGGCAGCATTTGTGATTTGTTCAGGTTCAAGAAAATCAACCAGAATGCAACCCTGTGCATCCCAGAAGACCTACCCATAACCTTCCCAGCATATCGCACATCTTTGCTTTGTTCTATTATGGCATATGCGAATGTGCCATTCCATACTCTGGGCATTTTGTTTTAGGCTCATAATATGGAACCAGCTTTCATAGCCTGTCACAATACTCATCAAAAAATCATACCTTCATTTTGAAATATTTGAAGATGGTTTTGGCTGATGGTTATTCTCTGAAGTTTGTAGTTTTTGGTCAATAAACATGGGACCCAATAGGCACAAACTTTTCCATAACCTAAGCTTTTAATCATTTCTTACACTGCACTATTTCCTTCTGCAAGTTTTGCAGCATTTTCATATAAAGTTATATGCCTATCTTCTCTAATGAGTTCATCAACTCTTTCTTTGTTGCGCTCCATGGAGGCAATTCATGAGCGATCTCTATGAGGCTTATCTTGGATACTCATTTTACCATCTTTGAAATGTTTTACCCATCTTCTAACACTGCTAGCACCCATGCAGACATCTCCTTTGGCACAATGAAGTCTGAGGTGAATTTCAGCAGTAGATTTTCCCCTCTTTAACAAGGAATTCAATGACAATACGCTGTAGAAATGAAACATTAATATCCCCCATTTTGGAAATATGCCTGTGGTTACATGATAGAAGCTAATGGCATCACAATATGGCAACATGTGGTGTAAAGTCCTTATATTACAATCCTGCAGTCCTTTTTGTTACATTGTTGGAATTTTAATTTTAATGATGGGTTGCTCATGACTTTCAGTATGACCCTCATATTTAGGTAAAGTTGGAGAATAATGGATAAGAATAACGAAGAGGATGATGGTAGGTAATGTAGAAAGAAGTGTAACCTTAGAAGTATAATAATTTATGGATTTACAGTATATTTAGGGAAGGGAGGGAGAAATGATAAAGAATGGTGAGATAGTTAGTGATTGACAAATTGAATAGGAGAGGGAATGGAAGTAAATTAGCATTAGAAACAGGATTATTATGCGCCAATAACCTAGGTGTTTGTGTGTATATTGTCCTAAGGAAATTAGGAACTCACAAGTATATGATAATAGTTCAATGTAGTATTTAGAATTAAAATATTATAATAGAGTCATAATGATATGTATTAATTTTATATTGTCAGTTAGTATTATGGAATTGATGAAGACATAGATCTTATTGTAATATTTAAAACTTTATGTTGATGCAAAGAGAAATAAATTCAATTCAATTCAATATTCTTACCAACTTTCATCATTTTACTCTTTTCTACATTTATTATCATAGATTTTATTTCAACTCTTCATACCATTCTTCCTCCGCATGCTGTAATCTTTCAGATGGGTCTGACATTAGGACAGTATCATCTGCATAAAGCAAAACTTGAAGCTTTACTGGTCTTAATTTTCATGTCTATATTCTATGTATATGTCTTAACCATCACATCTAAAAAGATAAACAACAATGGACTGAGTTGTGATAAATGGTTTATATCATATTAAGCAATTTTATTCGCATCTTCTTTACTTCCAGGGCTTCCCTATATATAATGCCGAGCTACTGAATCAAATGTAGCCTTTAGATCTAGATCTAGAATCTTATGTTTTAGCTATTCTTTTTTTTCTCTTATAGTTTTTATAGTGAACAGATGGTTCTAATATGTTTACGGAATTTGGGAATCCACACAGTGAAACTTTTGTTAATCTTATTTTGATTTAAAGTAAAACACTAAAAATCATGTCGTCACATTAAAACTCTTGGTTTTGGTTGACAATGTTGACAATGTGAGGAATGTACCTCACGAAACATGTACCAAAATTACTTTTATAAGTGTGTTTGTGAAACTTAAAGAGAGTTTTAATGTGACGACATGATTTTTAGTGTTTTACTTTAAATCAAAATAAGATGGTTCTAAGTTTGACTTTCACACACAAACACTGCCTTTTCTTCCTCCATATTTTCCTTTATGGCTCACTAATGTAACTTTCTAACACTCTTGTGTGTATTTTATATACAAATGAAAAGAAACAGATGGCCTTATAATTGTTACAGTCATAGCCTTTCTTATGCATAAGAATAATGATATTCTTCTCCAATCATTAGATATTCCATTTTCTTACCATGCTTTCTGGAATAGTTTAGTAATATCTTCCTTAAACTTAGGTATTAATTTTTTACACTGAACTCCATTTATTTACTAAATGTAAAAAATGAATACCTAAGTTTAGGATATATTACTATTTTGTTGTCAATAGCTTCATAAGTACAAATTTAATATCTTCCTCGTTTCAGGGCTTCAATTTTTAGTTCTAAGACAATTCTATCAGATATTGCTGCTTTTCCTGTGTTCATCATATCTATTGTTATTTTAAATTCAAATTATTCCATTTTACCTTTCACATTGATCCTCTTATTTCCATATATGGTCCGTAAACCACTCCTTCCTCCTCTGTACACCCCATTTCTTTTAAGAATTTCTTGCCATAAAACTTATGCCATACTTCTAATCCTCCTTTTCCTTGTATTTACCTATTCCCATCCTTTACAGTTCTGTTACCTTTTGTATTTCCCTCTGATATTTTTTACCATTTTCTGACACTTTTCATATTCTTTTCAGTCAATCATTTTCCTTAATTTTCCCAAACAGCTATTTTAGCTTCCTTTATTGCTTTCTTAACTTCTTTTCTCTTTTCAAAATAATTTCTTCTATCTTCTTTATCTTTTCCAAGCATCTTTCATGTTTTTAATATTTTGTTTTATTTCTTCATAAACAGAATCCTTTTTTTTTTCTTTCTTTCTTCCTTGTATCCACTACTTTCTTTCCAAGTACTTCCTCAGCTATCTTTATTGCTCCCATATTTCCTTTAGCTCTTCTACATAACCTGCTCTTTATATTTTTCTTCTTCCTCTCTTCACTCTGCAATTCATTTATCTTAATTATTTCATTCTTTTTCCATCTAAATTTTTATGTCCTTGCAAATAGAGTATCTACAATTAGCAGCCTATTCCTGTCCCTCTTAAAAATTCAATATTCATTATATTTCTTCTCATATTATTTGGATATATTATGTAATTTTTAATATCTTAAGTATCTCTTCCTTCTGCCTGGAATGTTATTTTATATGTAAATTATGCATGAAAAAAGTATTTCCAATAAATAACTGACTCCCTATACAAAACTATTCAACATTTTCCATTCTCATTGACAGACTTTTCCCCTCCATAATTTCCCATATAGCCATGTACTATCCTTTTATTTGTTAAAGATTAGTGAATCTTGAGGAGCATATTGCAGCTGAGATTTTTATAGGCATCTAATAATTTGTCAATTAGTTTTTTTTGCAGTTTTCTGCTCTAATATGACCTATTCTTGACAAATGCTCTTGAATGATAACAGTGCCTAGTTCCACATTGTTCAATTTACTACCACACAGTTGATCTTTCATTAGTTCTCTTATTAGTAGCCCAATAAAAATTCCTTCCTTCAACTTAATAGCTTTGATACTTGAAAAATGTTCTTGCAAGTATTTGAAATCTTCCCCATAGTTACCTAATGTCTTGACAAAATTCTTCTTCATTCTACTTTTATGTGAAGTGGTGGCAAAATAATTTAGATCTACCATCTAATGGTTTAGCTGTAACATTCTTTTTACCAGGTAAAATTATCTTCTTAAAAGGCTATATTTTAGTCTCACAATTTTAACACTGCTATCCCATTCATACAAAAAGTAGCAATATTTTGTATAGTCACTTTATAATCGTAATTTTATTTAAATTATTTTGAAATCTCCACAGATAAACCAGTTGTACTTGCTATACTGCATTGTTTATAATAATAGCTCCATATTTTCGTATCTTTCTTTCATTGTCCTGCATGACCATTTAGTACTGTATGTTTCCATTATGTAGTACAGCTTTTAAGCTTAGCTTTGATGTAATTATAAACTGCCTTCATTCATCTGGCTAATGACTTTAACCAACAGCATTCCTAAAACCATCAATATTGCAATATTAATACAGAAAAGCTTCCATTCTGAAGAATTCTACCAGGTCTCTTCTCAATTTTTTTTTTAAATATTGATATACTCTCTATGTAAGAAATTCCATTTCTTTAGCCTACAACCTAAAAGTCTTGCTTGTGCCTTTGAAAGCTTTAAATATTAGACCAGATCATTAAACTTTCCCTGAGTTATCTAATGGAGAAGCATTAGATCAGGTTCTTCAAATTCTTCATTAAACTAGTGGCTTATTACTTCTTTCAGACTTGTCTTCTAATGGCAGATGAAAGAAACAATAATGTGGTTGGTTGACTTCCTCCATACCACTGAAATTCCAAAAGGCAGAGAAGCTTTCTGGTACTCTTTAACCATTCCCTTAGATAGCCGCATAATTACCACAAAGCACATAAGGAACCCGAACTATGATTTTGATCACTTAGTTAAACATCAAACTATAATTCATAAGCCATTTCCATTAATGCTGTTATGTTCTGTCTATTAGATTTAATTACATATTCACCACACAATAAAACCACCATGAGTGACCGAGGTCGTTAAGGTGCGGACTCGTGAGCGGGAGATCTGGGGTTTGAATCCTGCCAGGACTATCCTTCCTGACTGAGGTTTTTTCCAGGTTTTCCTCAGTCCTCATAAATGGTAAATGCCAGGCAGGTACCCTAAACTAGGCCTGGAATGTTTCTTTCCTTTAAAAAAAAATCCTTTCCCAATTTATCATTTCATCTCAGAAGTAAAAATGGGCATTAAACACCATTAAAAACACACACACACACACAAACAATAATAGAAATTGTCTGGATGATTAATACACTTTTGCATCATATTTAACACTGTATTCTAGTATTTTAATAGTATATTTTCATATATAATAGTTATATTATACTACACCCCACTACACCATATACATAACTAAGTTACTAATTTACATGAATGCATACAAATTTAAAGCAGTAAAGCTTATAAGTCACTGTTTCTACTCAGGTCACCTTCAAACAGGAAATAAACCTATAAGGCAATAATATCCTCACACAGAGTTTTTTTTAATCAACTAAAGCAGTATATTAATAAAATTAAATTGTATTACCACTGTTAGTCCTTCTTTACTGTTTCATTTTACATCAGAGAAATTTATAGTTAGTGCAAAAACAGGCCTTTTAAAAACAACTGGGAGTGTCAAAGAAAAAAGGATTACTCCATTGAATTCTGCATTAACACTTGATTTCATGTGAAAAGATTTTTAGTTGTTGTTCAGTATAATGCATGCATAGCAATTATAAAGTGTCATATGAAATTCAAGGTATGTTCTGAGACAATAATATGATCAACTCCTGATTCAGTATTAACATTATGGCACATTCACTCTAAATTAGGTATGATAACACTAATATTATTTAACAGGTTATTTTTATGATTCTAAGTGTTTGCAGCCAATTCACTTGCTATTCCTAAGACTTATACCTGAGAAGATCAGAAATATTGTTAATAAAGTTTTGAATAATATGTGAGGAGTCTTCTAAAAGTTATAGCCTGGCCAAGAAGATACAAGATTTAAGAGAAATGATTGTTTTATTTTTGAACATAGTCACCTTATGAATCAATACATTTAGTCCAATGACTTTCCAACCTTTTAATACCCTTAGTAAAATAATATTTATCGAATTGTGAAAAATCAGCATCTCTCTCAGCTTCAATCTCATCATTTGATGTGATTCTTCATCCATCCAGTCATTTCTTCATGTTTGGGAAGAAAAGGTAATTGCTGGGAGAGAAATCCATGGAATATAAGCACTTGAAGGCAAAGGTCATGCAATTTTGCAGCAATAATTCTAAACACATGTGAAGGTGCATTATCATGATGAAAGAGAACTTTCTTTCTCACAAGGTGTGGACATTTAGCCTGAATAGCATCCTTCAGTTGCTTCAATATGGATGAAGCATAATTTTCCCTTGTAATGGATCTGCCTTTCTGGAGGTAGTGTATGAGCACCACACCATGAGAATTGCAGAAAACTGTAACCATGACTTTTGCTGTAGATGAAACAGTTTTTGCTTTCTTTGGTACACTTTCACCTGTTGCCACTCACTGTGGACTGCTCTTTCATCTCTGCCATGTAATGATGAATACATGTTTTATCTACTGTTATGAAACGTCTCACAAACTCATTGGAATTGTATTGAAACAAATCAAAACAATGCAATGGTCATTTGAACGCATTTTTGATCCATTGTTAACAAACATAGCACCCAACGAGTGGAAAGCTTTCTCATACCAAAAACTTCATGTGGTGGAAACAGCCTATAAGGTCTTTGCAATGTCAGTCAACTCACACACCTTGAATTGGTGATCATTGAGTATGGCATTGTGAATTTTTGTCACAATCTCATCAGTCATAGCAGTTTTGAGACCCACTAAGCACATCCACTTGAATGGATGCACCACTATGCTTAAATTCAACAGCCCACTTTTTAACTATCAAAAACAAGTTGAAAGAATCCATTAATGTAGAATCTAACCCCTTTTATTTTTCTATCGGGGTTAAACCCTTCAAAATGAAGTACTTTATCACAATTTGTATTTAAGTTTTGTTCATTTTGTAGAAAGTCTTAACACTAGTTTATTTACACAATTGTCACAAACAAGTGACTACACTTAAGAGTATGTGAAACTTTACAGTACCCCATCTAAAGGATGATACTTAGCAATTATCATAGTAATTTGGCCATCTTCATGACATCTCCAAGTCTGGCCAAGAACTTTTTGAACATCCCTAGTACTAACCAACCTTTGTTACTCATCATCTCAAAGAAAAAACAATATTATTTTGCACTTCTTAATTAAACTATTCATTTGTTTTACACCTACTGTTATGTTAGTTTCAACATAATAAAAACACGGAAAAAAGAATTCTATTCGAATTGTGATTAATAATTTGATTTTAGGTCAAAATGAGCTAAACCAATGCAAAAAATGGTTTAAAGGAAATTTTAATATTTAAAAAAGTAAAATTTACGGGCAATTCACTTACTATCTTGGAAGAAAGCCATTACTCCACCAAAAAGTTCTAGCCTAGGGCTCTTAAATGGATATTTTGGGAGAAAGAAAGCATTTGTTTTTCATAAGAGAATCAGGTGTATTTGTGTGTGCACGTACATGCATGTGCTTGTGCAAGGGCCTGATGCACATTACCTGTTCACCTACAACTCTCTAGAGCCCTGACTAATTAAAAAAAATTGTATGGTAATTTTTCATCCCCTTTCAGAGTATTAGGATTATTATTATTATTCACTTATGGCATAAAATTAATCAAAGCTATTTTGTGTATTACAAAAAATGTAATAATAAGTTGGTGACATTAAAGGCTTATAGATAAAGATAAAATTAAGTAACACATGCATTACAGGGTATCACTGGAAGCTCAGTGCAGGACAGATAAAGTACATGCATGAATTTCAGAATATATTTTTATCTTTAAGATAGCATTTTAATGTTAGTTTCTACGTTTTTTCTAAGGATAACAATATTTACAAACAGAAAATGAAACTGAAATTTCAAAACAAAAATTTCAAACAATGCTTTCTACAACACAAAGTTATTAACCAAAAGCAAACTAGCAAATGTCTCTCCAAATGGCATCATTTCACATTTGTGTTGGGACATTTAAATAAATGTGCTTAGAAAATAAAATAGTTTATTTTGGAATTTTTAAAGCTTAAATCTTCTGCTTAATATCTTTATCTGATGAGAATTAAAATTACTGAAAATGGTTTGAGTTTATTTATTTGGTAAAAGATTAATTAAGAGTTAGATATACAGGAAGTGGAATGCTGTAATTGCCTTTGGAGCGACATAAGAAATGCTGTATTAGTCCAAAATTAAAATATTTCATAATAAACTTTAAAATATATTTTAGTTCTAAGTCATCTTCGTTATCATCACTATCAATCATGTAAACCTTATGCTTTGTTCTTCCTTATTCAACTGAATTTTAGTACAATATATTTTACATATTTTCCTACTGTATGTCCTTACACAAAATTTAACACATGTGTTATGTGTTAGGGAGCTAGCATTTTCACAGTAAGCTTCAGTATGGCAAAAGTCATACCTTTACTTTCATGACACATTATAGCTGGAAGATTTTAGAAAGTTATGGCTGAGTATTTCATTGTACAAATAATAATGTTTGAAATTTATCAGCATCTAAGCACATCTATAATACTACTACAATACATCATTTGGACAAAATACAGCATTCCTATTAGAATAACAGATTGTGTATAATATACTGACACCACAACACCTTTCTTGTTTCAAGCACTTTTATTTTTATTTTTCTTTTGTTTCATTTTGTTTTGCTTTTATACATATATATTTAAATGAAAAAAGATTTCTCATGTCCTCTGCCAGCTATCAATTGTTTTCAGGATATGGATAAAAGAATTAATGATGGTGCAAAAAGGATGCAATTCTCAATAACCTTTTCAGGATAATGAAAAGCTTAAGAAGGAAACTCTTTCAAGTAACTTTTCTTTAGCTAGATCAAACTTAACCCAGTAGATGGTCAGTAAAATCTATTGTCACCCAAGCGACAGACCACAGTGGGTGCATTCTTACTATATAATGGCTTATGAACAAAGAAACTATGAACACAAATAAATACAGCCAGAAGAGAAGTATTACTGTCTCTATAAAGATCTGATAATAAACAAAAGTTGCATATGAGTGAAACTACAGTTAGGAATGATAATCATATCCACATACATCAAAATATCATGTTAAACTCATACAATATCAGCAAACCCTCTCCTAGAAACAGAGCAACACTCATGAAATACTAATGAATTTTTTTTCTATTATAAGAGCCCAAAACTATAAATACCCAGAGCTACCTGACATTTTTCTATGGGCTAACTTGCATCCTTGTGAAATTTGAACTACTGTTTCATATTAAATTTAAGACCAACTTTGTGTTGGAAATGATATAGTGAAGCAACTTGTATAATCTTAATTAGCTGGTGAATTGTTTTAACACTCTTTTGCTCCATGGTATGCGAAGCATAAGAGTATTAAATTGACTCACCAGTAATTCCTGTGTTTGTAGCAGTAAAGCTATTAACATTATAGTGTTTTGATGGTAGTGGTATACACTAATATACTTGAACCATATTTCCTTCCCCCATATATATGTATCTCTAGAAATTTAGATATTCCTGGAGCATTATATTTTTTTACTTTTATTATAGTTTTTTCAATCTGACTAACTTGCCCTAAAATAAAATTCATAACAATTTTAAAAATATGTTAAAAATGTATACTGACATACAGTAAAATAGTTCCAAAAAGCTGGAGAGGAAAACTGATAGTATCAATCAGTTTTACATGAATATATGTAATAATAACCAGCAGAGAAAGAAAATTAACAGTCTACACATCCTATCCCTATTGTGTTCTCTGATGCAAGTAAAATGAAGCGATCTTTGAAATGTTGGTCTTGTGAACTCCTTTATGCAGGCATTTAGCAGAGTGCAAATTCCATTTATTTTAGAGTAAAAATCATATAAATATAATGGAGAATACCGATCTTTAAAATTAAAGCCTAAAATGAATATAAAAAAATTAATGCAATATTAATTTTATTCTCAAATATCTTATGCCTCAAGCAAATCTCAAAAACTATTTTGTTAAGATAATGATACATATGATTATATTAATATAATTTTCCAAACCACATAATTATAATCATATGATTATACATGATCAATAAAATATTATGCCTAAACTTTTGACTGCAGATTTCCAGACTGTCTCTTTATTTCTTCCTGTAGTTTGAGCTTTACAGCAGTATGGATTAATTATATGCCTCATGAATTTCAATTCTATAAATATTTATTATTGGTTATTAACCTTTGATTTATTATAACTGCTTCAATAACTTTGTCAAATGGTCCAATTGCATGAAATGGGGTTCTTTAAATATAAAGATCACATACCACTTAATATGCAAACAAAATGTTGGACCACATATTAACAAAACATTTCACTTACATAAAAAAAGAACCACCAAAAAATATGAAACTTTGCACAGTATCAATTTTTCAAAATTATCAATACATTGATTAATAAAACAAAGAGGGACAGGATGAGTCTGGTGGGAGGGAAGGAAGTTATGATAGCACAAATGACAGATTATTACTTTAGATAATGTTGTGGTCAGCATACACAAACTGCTACAAAGAAAACAGATAAAGAGTAAATGAGCAGATGAATGAGTGGCTGAATGAGTGGCAGCATGACATACCAATTCCACAGTGTACAGCATCTCCCTTTGTTTATTGAGCTCTTGCATGTAAAGCTGCACCGCATGAGGGAAAAAACAGAAAACAAAGAGTGTTCACACATCAGGCCACCCACACATATAATGCAATTATAGTTAAGCTCATAGTATGGGATTTACCCTTCCCTGTCCACAAATATCTTCAATATATAATTTTATCTACTGCACAAAAAAAAAAATTCAATAACATTTCCAAACCATTGTTTCTGTAGTACATCTGATATACCCACTATTTAAAAATGTGCCTGCAAAATGAATCTTATAAGAAAAAATCCTTGTGGGATTAACCCAAAATTTTGAACCCTCTCATGAGATACCAATGCAATTTTAACCAGTGCTTTATGAAGTCCACATTCTCATCATAGTTTTAGAGGGTAGATTATTTTAAAGTAAGTCTTAATGTTGTTTGCATTAGGTCTTAGCAGTATGAAGGAGAAAAGAAGAGAGACCCTGTTAACTACATTTAAAATAAAAAACATTTACATTTAGAACAAAATTATGAAATCAATTTCCCAGAACCACACAAAATATATGCATAAATAACATTCACAGTGTCAATTTATATAAAAATAGTAAGAGATAGTATACAGAAAGTACAACATTATCTAATATGCTCACTAAAATAAATATATATACAACTACAATATTTCAACATAAACTAGTAAGTGCTTTAGCTACAGATATGTGCATTCCTGTCTAGAAATTACAGAAGATTTTGCCTGTTATCAATGCAAGTACTTACTTGCATATTTCTTTTGTAAATATTTGAGCTTGCCATAGCCTGGTATATTGCAGTATATTGCATCTACTATTAAAGTAAATAATTAACATGGTAAAAAGCAAAAATAATAATTATCAATATTTTATGAAACTCCACATCAGCAGTTGCAAAGTTTTTTATGGTAATGTTTTTAAAAAATGATACTGACTAATATTTATGTACTTCATATTTATTTTTTCTGCTAACATGATAAAAGGTTGACATCTGTAATTTCAAACATTTGAAATAAATCAGAATTTTACATTTTTAGTGCTAACATGAACATGATATCACATCTTATCTTTTGTGATGGGTTGCAGTCAAAATATAAGTGCAATAAGGTTAAGTATTCCCAAGGGAAAACAAATCTTTCTAATCTCCCTTTAACAGCAAATATCCTTTCTCTCGTATCATCTGAGCTATGAAAACCAATCTAAAATTGAAGAGTGAAAATTGGCAACATCTGTTTTGTATCCAAAAAATAATATTGAACTCATGTAGTGACTTACGGAAAAGTCACTTCACTTGTTGTCTATATGTATTATAACTTAATCAGTATTGCATAGCTATTTTGAACAAATTGTTTCACTGCTGTACTAAAAAGCATGAATAAGAACATCAAAGGCATATAAATTTAGATTCAGGCACATAATGCAAAACCAACACACATTATTGATGAGGCAGGTACTACATTTGTTTATGACATAAAATTATAAAAAATTAAAGAATAAATTTAATCAGTTAATTGATTCAATTAATTTATTAATTTTAAAATCCAATTCATAATCAAATGCATTTTATCTGATTAACTAAACTGCTTAAAAAACTATTATGTGATGAGTAAAAAAATAACTGTTTTGTGAAGTCCGTGCAGCAAAAAGTTGTTATTATTTGATTTGGTAACTCTTAAGCTCTGATTTTTTCTTTTTGCTTTATAAATCTAAATGCAATAGTACTGTAGTACACTGAGCACAAACCCCTTTATAGCTTTCTTCTTTGATAATGTGGTATTTAATTTCACAAACTATGGAAAGAACATACCTATACAGTATTATGTACATAGATTGTCCAAATACACCACCCAAATATATCTGGAAATCTGAAATAATTTGAAGAGAAACAACCTGAGTAGATAATTTTTTTTTAAAACTGAATACTTTTGCCTCATCCACATGTGTCTACCTATTTGTTTTCAGGCTGAACTTCCAGTGACTGTGTTGATCAGTAAAATTTCAAAGCTTGAGCATAATTGTTGCTAATTTAGAAGTCAGTGCATTCATTGTAGTATATTGGATTAAATGAATTAGTTACAGTATGGCTTGTGTAACCTTGTGTAGAAAACTTGGTAATTTTTTAAATTTAAATTTAGCAATTATGGAAAGGTAATGACAAAAAACAGTGTTTTGTAAGAAATGTGAAATTTTGTTCAATTATGGTTAAAGCACAAGCAGTCTGCAATATCATCTTTAGCATGTTCATTCTTTCTAACATAGATCTATCCATACTAACATTGCAATTTTTGGTTATTCTTCTGAACTAATCTAACAGTGAAGCCTGTATTCTGCTTTAAAAGAACTGAAATAACAAACAAATTCATGAAGTGAATGGTGCAGGACAGTAGGCTGGTCAGTGTTTTCTTGGATTTTGCTTTCTAAGAAGTATCACAGGAAACTCCTTGTATTCACTTCACCAACCATTTTCCAGTGATATGATAAAAAAAAAAGTGATTAGTTGCATAATGATGAAAAATCAAAATGATTAGTAGAACTGAAATTTGCAGAATTTATTAGTCTCACAGGGGATTTTTCGACTTACCTAGGGTACTTGAGAGTTTTAACTCAAATTGGGAATGTCAATACTCAATATCACAAGACAAGCACGTCACAGAGAAGCACAATGCCATTGAAGAACTTAAAAACATAGTCATAAGTACAGTGAGGGGGAAAATGCTATACCTGTTTAAATCTTTTTTTTAACAAATTGTAAGCAGTACACAGAAATAATGAATATAACAGATAACTCTATTAAAAGAGTTAGATTGCTTTAAGAAATGGTCAAATATGGAGTAATCCAAGGAACTGCATTTGGTAAATTATTATTTCTTGTATACATTAATAATTTACTCCAAATTATGAACTGTAAAAATATTTCATATCCTGATGATAAATTCTTTAATATTCTGGCACAGATCCGTTACTACTGTGCGAAAATGATATCTGAATTCTCAATGAATATATTGCAATCTTTAGAAGATAATAGCCTAAAATTAATATAAGCAAAACTAAAGCCATACATTTTCAGTACTCCAGCACTTAAAAAAAGGGGGGGGGTAATGATACCTTATTAATAACTGTAACAGGTGAAGACAAGATCACGGGCTCAATCCTGGCCAAGATAAACGGATTTTTTTCTGGCATAAAATCATAAGTATGGTTTCCTATGGAAAGAAAGTAAAGCCATGGGTCCCATGTCGTAGATTTACAGCAGTAAAAGAACTTCAAGCCTGAAAGAAAAGGCCTCTGAGCAAAATTTATTGGTCATTTCATGGCCTGAATTAAATGGGATGCTGATGACCTAAGTGTTAAAAAGCATCTATAATTAAACAAATCAACAATAATGGGGGAGGACAATGAACAACTTTAACTATATAAACTTCTTCAAACTTGCATATGACTATCATATGAACCAAGTATATAAGATGATGAGCTTTGGACAGTACTTATTCAGTAACCTTTCTCACTAATTATACACTTCCATCCTGAAAATGATGTACTATAGTTTGGTTTATTCTCATTTGCAGCATAGAATTGAAATTCTGGGCATTACTGGTACAGGCAATTTAAAAATAACCCTTGTTTTACAAAAAAGCTGTTTAAGATTCATTTACAAACTTGAAAGGAGAACGTACAGAAATGTCTTCAGAGAGAAAGATTTGCTAACAGTTGTTTCCTTGCATGTATATAAAATTATTTTATTTATAAAAAACAGCAATATATTTTCTACTAACTGTAACAAGCATATTTACCATTACAGCATTAAATTAAAAGAAAATTTGTAAAGAGTGAATGTAATTGGAAAATGACTGAACAGGACCTATTTGTAAAAGGAGTTATACTCTTTAACAAATTACCAAACTCCCTAAAACTGAAGCAAGGGAATAACTTCAAAACCGAATTAAAAAAATATTTATTTAACAAATGCTTATATAGAATAATTGAATTGTAGTGAAACAGGAATATTTAAATATTAACCTGACCTGAGTTTAAATTCATATGGTAGCCTTCTTTTATGTTCTGGCCGAGAGCTCTGAAATACAATCTTCTCCTATTGTGATTCTTAAAAATACTGTTTTTATAGTACCGAGTATAACACTGCCCTTTTATAGAATTTATTACACATCTGATATAAATATACAGTTACAAATGTGCCTTTTATTTTAATTGTATTTATGTTTGTATTCTTTTTATTTTTATACTATAAAATGTTTAGTTCATCCATGCATTGTAATATAATTGATCTGTCCTGTCTTTAATTGACTATATGGATGATATGTATGTAAGTATGTATGTATGCATGTATGTATTTATTTATTATGTATCTGTACAAGACTGGTTGAGTGCTCTGCCAGTATATATAAATAAAAATATTGAAGTTTAAAAAGAAGTATCATGGATGCTTCTGTTAAAACTGAATTTTCATAAAGTAGGAAAATAGTACGACCTTTTAAACAAGGCCCCTGTTTAGAAATAAAAACCTTAGTCTAAAAATAAAAGAAGATCTTAAGTCAGTAAATGGAAACAAGCTACAGTTACTAAGTGGAATTGCACATTTTCATGTTAAGAGTCTTATGAAATCTGAAATGATGGTACAGATATTCTATCATTATGCTGTTCTAATGTTAGATCTATAACAGCAACTGAAAATTATAGAAAACATTATTTTCTGGCTTAAGACATATTTAGAAAGATCTTGGCAAAAACAAATATATCATAGAATCATCATATGCACTATTATATTGCCAATAATAACATACTTAAAATTGCCTTAGGTTCTTCCAATGTTGAAGCTAGATTTAAAGGGACTCTTTTAAAAGATTTAATAGGTAATATACCAGTGGAGTAATTTAGAAACATGCAAAGAAGCTACAATCTTTAATTCTAAATTTAAATTTCTGAGAGGCATTGAAAAAAAAAAAGGACAGGGAATCCATGGGGAAAAAAATTTTGGAAAGAGACATGGGCAGTGCACCATTCCAATAGATCATGCAAAAAGAGGAAGAAGATGAATTTTGAGAGTGACAAAGATGAATAAAATTCTAGCCCTTTTGGTTTAGAAATTGACACCACTTATGATGGAGATCACAGTCTACAAGTCATTGCTGAAAATAAAGAATGATGTAAGCAGACATCTGCAGTCATGGAAAACACATTCTGTCCAGTTTCCACATCTCACAGGCATTGTTTAAAAAAAAAAAAAAACCATATTACATTCCAGCTAATTCAATCTGCTTAGAGCAAGTCGATGATGATAATGTTAATAAGAGATGAAGTTCTGAACATATCAACATATTGATGGATTCAAAGTCCTGGAGCAAAGAGATGTAACAGTAAATAAGGGTAAAGTGAAAACTCTTGTTTCTCAAACTTTTTATATTATTGTTTATAAGCTTTTTATTATATTCTCAAATGAATTGCTTATTAAAATTTATCAACATAATTTAAAAGATTAAAATTTGATTAATTAGTTGATTAATTGATGAAAGACATTTGGTTAACGAATTAAACTTTATAAATTGACCGACAGCACTTTTAAAAATATTGTGTGAAATTCTCTTCAGACTATGTGTATAAAATATAAAAAGCATAAATGAACTTGTTTATAATGGATTTTGAGCCTTGTTAGATTAAAGGGGAATGAGATTGCTGATACTTTAGCAAAATAAGGAGTCAACATAAAATTAAAACCATCTTTAGAACTAAAACTTCCTTCTAAATTGAAACTCATAAAAAGATTAATAACTGAACAAGACAAAAAAATCCACCAAAAACTTAATGGAAACAACCATATGAAGATCTAAGGACTTTCATATATTTTTTTTTATTGAAACCAAAAAAAAAAAAAAAATTTCATTTGCTCAATTCCACTTAATTGCTGGACATGAGTAATTGTCAGAACAACACTTCAGGATGAAATTAATCTAGGACAGCTAGTGTGCAATGTGTAAAGGTGTGAATACTATTCTAAAAAAAGAACATCTACTAAAATGCAGCCAACTTGATAGCAAAAACAAATGAAAAATAATTTGGAAGCTCTTTATTGGGAAGCTAGGGAAAAAATTATAAATACCATTATCCCCAATGGATAGTAGCAAGCAAGCAACCAATCAATGAATGTATTTACACTTCAGTTGCAGATATATCATTTATGTTTATACAAATATTCAAAATCTGAAACATATTTCATTTTAAGCATTTTGGATGCTCAACTTGTATTTAATTCTATATAATGTTTATAAATATATTTTTTCTTTATTTAATTTCTTAAGTTGAAGATATTGGTTTCAAATAAGCAGCACACCCACCTATAATACTAAGATATGGGATCACAACACAAATAGTTAGTAATGTACTGCTTTAACAATGTGATTTATATCTATTTGCATATAAGTTTTTCATTTGTATAACATTTTCATTTTATTTGGATAACTTTTTAGATGTATTTTTTTTATTTAAAATTCTGCATAAATGTAGCATTCAGTAATGTTCTTTGGGTCCACAACTAAAAGCAAAGCATGCAGGTTAATGGCAATGCACATTCAGCATTCAATTTCAGTTTTTATATGGACTTATTTTGAAAAATCCACAATTTTACTTCATTAATAGCCAAATCTATTTATTCTGGCATTCTGTTTAAACTCAAAGGCCTGCATATATACAAAAAAATTTTCCTTTAATTCCTTATATTATTTTTGAGTCGCAGACAATTAATTTAATAGCTAACACTGACTGCAAGAGTATCATAACAATTATAAAAGTAATCATGGTCTATTCAGTTAATTTTTATAACCGATTGAAGAACATTGTGATTTTAATAAAATAAGACAGAGCACATGAAGATCCATAAAATAATTTTTATCAAGTTTTCGTACCAGAAATTACGAAAAAATGAAATTTCCTTTAATTCCTCATATAATTTTTGAGTGGCAGACCATTAATTTAATAGCTAACACTGACTGCAAGGCTGTCAGAAAAATTATATAAATAATCATGGTCTATTCAGTTAATTTTTATAACCGATTAAAGAACATTAGGATTTTAATAAAATAAGACGAGCACATGGAGATCCATAAAATAATTTTTATCAAGTTTTCGTACCAGAAATTAGGAACACATATATGTACATATGGAACAAACCGGGAGTTTAAAAATGAAAAACATTAGCTACAAATAAGCCCACAAAATTTGGTTTAAGAGGATGCACTATCCACAAGCTCAATGTCTACCGCTATCACCTTTAAAACATATTGCAAATTGTAGGAATCCAATGAATATTCAACATTTAAAATGTTTAATAGTACAAGTTATTTAACAAAATGCTCATATCATTTGTTTTTAAAGCAGATGTAGCCTATGAAATCTAGAACAAAATTAGTGCTTGGAACAGTTTTTGCCCTCATGTTAGTAAAACATTTTTTCCAATATATATGTTGGCATTTTTTATTTCCTAAAATATCTTTATCTATTTGCATTTTAATTTATTTAATTTCAGACTCATTGTTAGACAAATTTGGTAATTAAACTAAACGTATAATGCCCTTTCAAGAAACTTTAGTTCACATCCTCACTAAACCATTTAAAAAAAAATCTGTTAAAAATAGCCATTTTAAGAAATTAAGATTATTAAAAAAAGACAATTACACTATCTTATATTCCCATGGATCTTCATGGAAGACTGAAGACCCATGGTTCAAATCCTGGATGTGTCCCAAATTTTCCAAGTCTGATTCTTCATTTGCAATAAAGATGGTTAGTGTGAAAGAATACTTCTATATACATATTTTTTCATGACTGACTATAAGCTCTTGAATTTTTACTACTATCATTGTCAAACACCTTTTAGTCTTATTCTTCCTCTGAAATAGGTAGGTAGTATGCAGCAGGGGCATAGCATGCAAGAGTGCTAACTGTGAGCTAAGCATAAGTATGCTATAGAGAAAAACTTGACTTAGAAACTCCAAAGAAATCTACTGCATCTAGTGTTAACAATTCCCACTACTTCAGCTAGCTTTGACTGAAACTCGAGTATGCTGCAGAGAATAAAAACTTGTCTTAGTAACTCCATGGTGAGTAATTGCCTATTGTGTTTCAATTCTTTGGCAATAGAGAAGAAACTCTTGGGTGAACTTTCATTAGATACTTTCATGATAATATCATCAACACTGTTACAGAAAACAAGATATGACATTTGGAACTGGTTTATAGATTGTATAGAACATGCCTAAATTTGCAGTTTTCAAAATTATTTCAAATTTATTTATTTATATTTTTTCTTGCAGAAATTGTTTCCCAATGAAGATTTAAATGAACCACTTATCTTAATTTTGTGTGTTCTTACTATATGTACACTGGTTTAATTCTAAATTTTGCATTATTTTGCACACCATATTTCACGTTCAGTTTTTGCTTTAAAAATTTGGTTTTCCATTTATCACAGTTATAGTATGCTCCTGGTATGCAGTGATAGTAAAGCATGGGCATTGCTGGCAGTATTAAGAAAAATAAAACAGCAAATTTAATGTAAAAACTTTAATGAAGTTATTGCAGAAAACTAAAGAAGTCATTAGTGCCTGAATGATCCAATGAGACAACTTAGAAAGAAAACTACAATTATATTTTAATTTATTATTTATTAAAATAATACAAAAAATAATTACAAGTTTCATCCTGGAAATTCTTAGATATAACCCCCATGGATACAATTTGTATGTTACAATAAGTTTCTTTTATAAAATTTTAAATTAACCATAATTATTCTTATTCCAATTTCTGGAACAATATAACATAAAATAATAATTAAATAATTCCTTGTTAATATTGTATTCCTTGTTAATATCTATGATCTTTGCTAATCTCTATCTTTGATACATTAGTAGTCCCTTATTTTGAAGAAAAATATATGTAAATATGTGGTAGAATAAATTATCTATTCAGAATAATGGAAATTTGGCACCCTTTAAGCTTTATAGTGCATTGCTAACCCTAAGGAATACCAGTGTTTGTGATAAAGGTGCCAGCAAGACATAAATTCATGAAAGAATTCAATGTAGACATGCTTATAAGCGATGTAAGATAGAAGATATGTGGTCATTTATAAAACATAACCAGTTTGTTGTTGATTTGGTTTATTTCCCTTATGAAGGAAGCCAAACTTAAGATTTTTATGTCCAAAAAACTCCATCAAGCCTGGTTGAGATTGAACCCGTGATCTTGAGTCTACAAGGCACTGTAACTAGTTGATGCCTTGTCTTTTGATTGAGTGAACTATACAGTGAATTACATTTAATTAAAATTTAGATGAATTTTATATATATATATATAATTTGGTTTATTTAGCTCTTTTAACATATCATGTCATCAACATCTCATTCTATTCAGGGTGTGAAACTGGACAAATTTTGCTCAGAGGCCTCTTTCAGGTTTGAGGTTCTTTATCGAGTCATAAATGTACAACACGGGACCCACGGCTTTACTTCCCTTCCGAAGGAAGCCATACTTAGGGTTTTTATGCCCGAAAAAATCTATCGGTCCTGGCCGGGTTCGAACCCACGATCTTGGGTTTAGGAGGCAAGTATGGTAAGCACTACACCACCAGGACCGACAAGTGAGATGAAGTTCAAATTGCAATGCAGGTAGTATAGATAATTCAATTTAATTTAAGTATATTCATTTCATTGCTTCATCAAAATCAGGGAAACCTTAAAAATTTCCATAAATTAATGTATAGTATTTAGTTCATAACACAAAACCAATTGATGATTTTTAGAATATTTCAAACTTTATATTTTTATTACAGAGCTTGGCAAAATAGAATAACAAATTACACCAACAAATTTCCATAACTATAATTGAATATTTAACTATTGTAGGGAAAAAAAACATAAGTGAAGGAATAACAATTTTTACAGAAAAGACAGCAGATTCAAAATTGAAAACTATACAACATTTTGCAATGAAATGGATTTAGAGGAGACAGAAACTAAGATTGCTGCAAGTATTGGGAACATTCTTATGTATGGGATGTATAGAGTTCCTATTTCTTTCTTTATTATGGTTGGTAACAAACAATGACGTATACAATTAAAAGTAATTAAAAGACGTGATAATTCATTATAATATGTAAGATGCAATAAATCAACAGTATAAAATTACTGGAAAATTTTTCACTGTAATAACAAATTTAAATAAAAAAGTATTTGATGAATTTCATACTTCTGACAATTGTGCACATGTTATGAATATAAAACTATCTTAAATGAAGACAAAAATGCTTAATCATTACCTAAACAAATTGTTTCTAACAATTTTCTTGAATAAGTTGCTAGAGGATTTGAAATTAGTATTTGAGTAAACCATCAAAAGTGGAAAGTTTTTTTGAGACAGTAACTTATAAACTTTCATTTTCCACATAGTAAATGACTTCTAAATGCTAACAAAAAAAAAAATTAAAGACTATTCTATGAATTATCCTGGTGAAAGAATGAAGAAAGGACTATTATAAATTTAATAAAATAATAAATATCCAAAACAATAAAATTATGTTAAAAGATATATAAAAATGTATAGGCAGATGTTAACTGAATTTAAACAAATACTACTATAATACACAAATGGAAGATTTTTTTAATAAAACAAAAGCAATCTGGCATGTTCTTAACAAAAGCAAAACAAAAAATAATGTGCTTGGACCAATAACATTGTCACATATGCGCACAATTTGAAAATTCCTTTATAAATGTATAGTATAAAGTTATATTTTCTAATGTAATAGAATTCTATGCTATCTCATTTTGTTTTGGAACAAATCAAATAAAAAAATTCTAAGCAGTCTTAACAATATTTGGAAGACAATAACTAAATGGCATGCATGGAAAAAATAAATCTATGACATTTAAGATTAACTTTATATTAGAATGAATAAAGTGAAACAGTTTATATCTTCTTAATTAGCTGGTGAGTCAATTTAATACTCTTATGCTCCATTTACCATTAAATTATTTAGAACATGCTTCATAGGCCACAACTGTGATCCTGGAAATGGCCTGTGAAACATGTTCTAAATAATTTAATGGTAAGTGTAGTATAAGAGTATTAAATCGATTTACCAGCTAATTAAGAAAATATAAATCTATGATATTCACTATTTAAAAAGTAAACATTACTGATATTTCACTTAAGTGGAAAAGACTATTAAGAAGTGAATGCATACACTTTTTATGAATATGAGTAAGTTTTTAAAGTTTTTATATTTCATGCTGATGACACATGAAAAGAATAAATGAATATGTTTATTCAGAATTTATTGAGTTATTATTCATTGAATGTCTTAAGAATGATACACTATGGTTTATACTTTACATTTTTGTACAGAATTGAAAAAATGGAAAACAGAATAATAACGAATTGATCATATAAATAATAATAATAATAATAATAATAATAATAATAATAATAATAATAATAATGAAGACGACGACGATGATGATAATTTAAAATGAGAAAAGATGAATGTGCAAAATTAAAAAATTGAGTATCTTTGTAAAGACACTTTATTAATGATAAATTAACAGCAGCATCTTTTTATTTTATGAGACCAATTTGTAAAAGAAGTAAGCTATGAGCCAAAAGGAAAGCAACATTATTATTGGCTGAGAAAACAAGGCGAGACATTAAATAGAGGAAAAATATTTTAATAAATTATCCAAATACTTAAGATAAACACAGATAAAAAATTTATGTGGAATAAAAAGTACTTGGAAGAAATTATACAGACTAAATGAACTATAAATATCTGAAATTATTAAAGGGTATTTATTTCTCTTGCTATATTGTTCATTTCATTACTTTGTAATGATATACTCAATACATACATTGTTGATGTTGTTTTTTTTGTAACTTTAGATGCTATTTAAGTATATTATTAAATACATATATAATTATGTTTGTAATAAATAATATGATCTGAAGGACAAACTATAAACTAACTAATTAACAGGTTTGGAGTTGCAGTTCTTTCATTCCCCTTTACATTTAATACTGTAGCTGTTTATGTAATGGAGATATATGTAATTTCCAAATATTTTATTATCCATTAATAGATATAATTCTTAAATTATTTTATATGCTGTTATCTGTCTTATGAGATCTGTCCATATTTCTTAGCTATTTTTGTCTCACTTTTTCTAAATAGTTCCCTACCTTCATTATGATATTTGATCTTAAATTTAAAATTGTCCTACCTCTTGTATACATCAGATTATATTCCACTGTGGTAAAAGAAACTCTTCCCTCTATAATTTTATTTGTTCACATTTCAAAACACAATGCCACATATGATCCAATTTACTGTAAATGGGACATTTTTCTTTTATAGACCCTTTTTCTGATCGAACTTAAGTATACCACTCCAGATCTGAACCATGCTAACCTTTCTCTCTCTTCTTTATCACAGATTTAAACATTTTCTCTCTTCCAGTCATTTTTAATGTTTTATATGCATATAAAGGTTTCTTATCATTAAAACGGCCCATAATTCCTCTACATAAATGAAACGATGCAGATAATTGTGTTACATCAATAATGATAATACTGATGATCTATAGATTCCTAATGTCTAAATTCCAATAACATTGAATATGTATGCCATAATTAGGTTTGTTTAATAGTTCATTCATACAAATGGACAGTTAAGGCACTTCCATAAAAAAAATGCCAGAGTTTTAATAAATAAAGTTTTCTTTTATCCTTAAGACATCACTTTGGCAACCCATGTTTATCTTCTACTGGATATTCTTATAAAGGCTTGCCATTTCTGATGGAGTTCAATAGTGGGTCGCCAAAGTTGTAAAGGCATAAACTCATTAATGGAATGTCTGCAGTTCAAATTCCATTAGGAATACCTTTCCTGAATGAGATTTCTTCATGGTTTTCCTCAGTCTCATAAATGGCAAATATAGGAAGTAACCCTAAGTTAGGCATTTAACATTTTCTTCCCTAAAATTTGTTTTACAATTTATAATTTTATCTTGTGTATCATCAGTTTCCACTACCTGTGGTGCCTCAGTAATAAAAATGGGTGTTAAACACAATTTGGAAAAAGTGAAATGTGAAACAATTTTTCCCTCTGAAAGCACCCCCCCCCCCCCCCGGACATAAAATAAAAATCTATCAAGGAAGGAAGCAGCTGCTCATTTTAGACTGGCCACTGGACATGATTCTCTGGTGGAACATCTACACAGATTTGGTTTTATGAATGATAACATATGTAAGATCTGTAATACTGACAAGATACTAAATGGAGAACATCTATTTGAAAGCACAGAACTGAGGAAAGCTGCACCCAACACAAATTATATTGGCTGGCCAGGGAAAAATTGATGGATCAAAATCCTGCACATCAGATCAACAACAACAACAATAACCTATGAGCAGTCCTGGCAAATAGATTGCAAAATATATCCTACTGACACATTTCAACAAATGGATCATATCTTGCCTATTAAATGGTAAAAATCCATTAATAACATTTATCATTATTTCATACAAGTATTTATTAAGCTGTAAACAATTGCTACTAAATGTTGTAAGCCACAACAATTCTTCTAATAATTGATATAAATTTCCTTTTAAACTTTAATGTGAAACTGGTTGACATTCAGCCTGGATAACAGCCAGAAAAAATATATTCATTCAATTTTAAGCAAAAAAAAGTGTATTTAGAACTCCAAAGAGTGTAAATTAACATTTTTCTTGTTGAATAATATAAAAAGAGCCAAAAGAAAAAGAAAATAGAGCAGATTATGAAATGCTACTATTACATCCCAGCATTTTAAACTTTAATGAACTTTATATTAACATAAAGTACAATTGAATGAAGTGCAAAAGTCATTAAAAAGTAATATCAACATTTTTTATCAGAAACATGACCTAGTGTTATGTAAGTAAATGGAGTTAATGTGAACAGACTGAATATATGAATATAGGATATATTACTACTCTGTTGTCTACAGCTTCATAAGTACAATTTATTCACTATTTTAACAGCTCACTAGCTCTGCCATGTGTTAGAATGAATTGAAACTTGATACATACAACAGGAAATATCAGATTTCATGCATGCAAAAGTTTGTTTTTCTTTGGTAATGGTTGTGTGACATTACTGAAGAAGAAGAAGAAGAAGAAGAAGAAGAAGAAGAAGAAGACGAGGAGGAGGAGGAGGAGGAGGAAGAAGAAGAAGAAGAAGAAGAAGAAGAAGAAGAAGAAGAAGAAGAAGAAGAAGAAGAAGAAGTTATTCCAATACTGCATATCTAGTTTTGGATAATTCAACAGTAAATGGAGCATAAGATTATCAAATCAACTCACCAGATAATTAAGAACTACATCAGATATTATTTTTAACACTCCCTTTACAGATGATGCGCTCAATATAGGTATTAACAACTTCCAAAATAAGAAATCTCCAGGAGATGATAAAATATATGCAGAATTTATTAAATCTATGGGTAATTGAAGCTAAGAGGGCCATGGTTAAAAATACTAAGGCTCAGGATTGTAAACAACAATTCTGCATTTTGATTTCTGCTTGGATCATCCCCAAAGTTCTTTTCCAATTTTTCCCAGACCTCATCAATGGCAACTACCAAGGATCTATCCTAAACTTAGACCTGGAACACTTCCTTATCCCCAAAATATCTTTCCTAATTTATCTTTTTATCTCATGTAACATCAATGTCTGCAGACTGTGGTACCATAGTACTATAGTAGTAAAAATAGGCAATAAACACTTATGAAAACAAAATTGGAAGGAAGCAATAGTAATTCCTGTACTAAAAACGACAAAGATCCAAAAATATATAAAATTACTTGCCCATATTACAAGTATTATTGCAAAGACATGGTGGGGCAAATTCATACTCTAGATCACTTTGTAGATCTAGAAGATTCTTTTGTGAAAATGAAATGAACATTAAAACAATAAGACTCTCAGCTTCAAAAAACTCATATTCTAGATCACTTTTTAGACCTAGAAAATTCTTTTGTAAGAATGAAATGAACATTTAAAGAATAAGACTACCAGCTTAAGTAAACTTCCACTATAAATTTTCTCAAGAAGAATGAGCTGCATTTGCAGTAGAGGATAGATCCCAGAAGAAATACCATAATAATGTTGAAGAAAAATAAACTTTTAAAATCTTTATTCCCATGGGAACGTACAGAATAATGTATGAAGGAGAAATCACAACCATCCAATATCTCTCAATCAATTGCTTTGCCAACTTGTTGAGAGTCCTATCTGATTCAAATGCAGCTACAGTTTTTATAAGCTAGCCAGAACCAAAATCAACAGAAATTAAACACTGTCAAAATTATACATTTCAAGCTAAATCTGGCAATCAAATATTGATTTTACAGTGAATTCCTGATCACTCTAATATACAGGATAATGCTGAAGTCTGTTAGCCAAATGGCACTGATATCTAAAGTATAACATAACCAGCATCTTATCATTTGAGAAAACTTTGCATCAACAAAATGATCCAAGAAGTACAAAAAGCTGCATTAGATGAAAGAACAAATTGTAAGCAATAGCCAACAGTAAGCAGTGAGACCATTAAAAGATGCAGTAGCTAAGTTCTGTCTATATTTGGACATGACTGCCTTGCACAACACTTCACTCTTCTAAATGCTACCACAACCATTTTGTACTCTTTGTAACCATCACAAGAAAATGAGCAAGAACCATCTCCATTACTGCCTAGCTCTATCCCAACATACAGAACATAATTTCTAATGGGAAGTGAGGAACCTAATTATGTATATTTAGCCTTTACTTCATTATTTTATGTTAAGTGTTTTGTGGCTTTTCTTTTTATTTTGGAGACACATATTATAGACCACAGTATGCATTCTCATTTGAGTTCAAAGGTAGCTGAGGATGCAAAACATGGTCTGGTGTGCAGTAGTGTTGTTGGAGTTTCAGAACGTTTAAGTCTGTTATTTTGTAGTGTTGATTTTCATTTTTCTGTTTTTGTCTATTGCTTCAGTCATGGTTCAAAGATTTAATACAGAACAGAGAATTTTCATTTGCTATCACTTTTTAAAACACAAATCATCTACTCAGTATCAGAGAGAATCTCAAGAATATTTTCCTGGGGTTGACCAACCTGAATAAACTACAGATTATAAAATAGTGAACAATTTAAAACAATGGCAGCAATCTCTTATAAGTTAAAATATTTCAAACATTATGTCTTCATTCCCCAGGAATAAAATTAGTCTGAGTTAAAATATTAAAATTAATTTAAGCACAGTTCCTGACTGACTTGTTCATCAGCTACTTTGAGATGCACATCACCAGGCTTTCCCCTACATTTTTAAGATCTGGTACAGATATGTTGATGTGTATTTGCCATTACACAAAAAAAACAGGTGGAAGATGCACTAAAACTTTTAAACCTGCAAGAACCTACAATTAAGTTCACTGTTGAAACTAAAAGTAATGATATACTGCCATTTTTAAATCTGAAGATAATAAAATGCAATAATAAACTGGAATTTGGCATTTACAGAAAGGCACAGGTAATCCAAGAGCACATAAGGAAGCAGATTATAACAACATGATATATAGTCAGTGCCACTCAACAAAGATGAATAGAAGAAAAAATATCTGTGCATAATAGAAGTAGCTATATCCAATGGGTTCAACAAAAAATGATTAACCAAAAAATTAAAAGATTCCAGAAACAAAGAAGAATTAAACACACCACAACTTTGAGTGTTTTATCAGAGGAGAAAGCTTTCAAAAAGTTCACTGAGAACCCATCAGCCAATAACAAATTTCAAAAAAAAAAAATTTAAGCAATATATTATCACCCTAGTACCTGAAAACAAAATTTAGTATCAACAAAAGATTCAAATTAAACAAAATAGATTTCAGACCTAAAGAGAAAAAAATCAGATATATAGCAGATTAATTGCAAAGATTGTGATAAAATATATATAGGCAAGATAAAGAGGAATATAGGCATCCGATTGAACATTATAGAAACCTCCATTTTAAACAAATAGATAATTCAGTTGTAGCAGCACATGAAATGGAAAAAGGCATCAACAAGCCGTTCAACAACCCAAGGAACTTCACTGTGGGAAAAGATTTTTATAAAAAAGCATGAACATAAACTCATGAATTTTGACATTCCAGAAGTAGACAGCACCCTGTTTATGTTCATCACTAGACCACCAGAGTCCTCACAAATACCTACCTATCTTTCCAAATTTGATGAATGATCCATCAGTCATTTAACAGTTGACAATGTGGACAATTGCTCCAGAAACATGCCCTGATTTTTAGTTCATGGGAGTGAAACCATGAAGAGTGTTTAAAATATTTTAACTCAGACTAATTTTATTCCTTAGGAATGAAGACATAAAGAGTTTTTGAAATATTTTAGCTTAGAAGAGATTTTATGCTAGTTTCACGGTTTGATTCCTAAATGGATTAACATTGGAATGGCATCAATGTTAGATAAGAAAAAAATATGAAGGCATCATATTTTAACAGAGGAGAAATTGAATAATACTAGTGCCTGATTAGAACAATTGCCATAAAAATGTCTCTCAAATATTGAATCAACTGTATATTAACATATCAGAAAAAATAGCCAACATTTCGAAGTTGAGTTACAATGTGTGAATCAAATGTTTAGATGTTATGTCAGCAAATGGGGAGCATTTTTGGCAACATCTTTGAAACAGATAAGAATGTTCTGTTGCCAGTGACATGGCAGAAGGGATGTATGAAGTTGCACAATATAATGCCACTTCCACTCTGCTTCTGTGAGTGCAGAGGGATAAATTGTAGGCTCTATATGTATTTAATGATTAGTTGTTAAAAATAAACATAAGTTTAAAATATTGGTTAATTGCATCCCTTATTATATGATCTCTCATCCGTCATTGGAAACGTTGTAATGCTATATGGTTTGCTGATAATTTAGTACAAATATAACTGAACTGGAGAATAATTCATCACTTATAGGTTACCAGTTCTGCAGTTGTATATACTCATAGAAAATAATGGTGTATCCTTAGATCAAATCTCAACTAACTAAATTGTACGGTATGCAATTAATTGCTTAAATTGGAAATCATAGAGATAGAAAATCTTTTGCTGAAAACTTAGCTCTGCCTGTTAAGCAATTTAAATAATTCTAAACATTTGCTCCAGTGGAACTACAAAAACAAGATTCCTTTTTCCTATTTTCATACTATAATGAAACATGAGATTATTTTCTGGGAAGATTCAGGTATATGAAAAAAAATATTTTCATCTTAAAAAACAAAATATCTGATAATTATCTTACAATGTAATGATTTAGCCTCTTGCAAAAATATTTAACCTTATATATATTTAATATTTAAACTAAACATTTAACATTGCAAAGTGAATGTTACACTTTCATAATTCAAACTTTATGTTATTAAAAAATTTAATGTATATAACATTAACACTAGACAAAATAGAAATCTGCATATCCCAACAGCCCATTTAACATTAAACTAAATGTATTCATACAACAAAGCATATTATTCCGTCAAAGAATTTTTAAATGAAAAACAACCTTCTTGCTTATGTAAAGTTGCATTTATGTTAATTTTACGCTTATTTGCAGGATTAAATTGTATAAAGTTGTTGAAAATTCCCACATTTTTTCAAATGTATTATTGTGTATCATCATCATCATCATCATCATCATCATCATCGACTAGCATTGTATGCATATATCTGTATGAAAAATGTATGAATTTATAGAATGCAAAATAAACTGCACTATAAAAAATGGGTTGTTTTATTTTATAGCATAATTAAAATATGCCTTTCATGCATGAAATTTATTAATCTAAAAACAAAAAGCTGGGCTTATTTAATTTACATTATATCAAATTTTAGCAATTATAAGCAGTGTATTTCATCAGTCTAACAACAAAAAATTGGGTTTATTTAGTTTGCCAGTTTAGAATTACTTCTGGAGACAGGCATGCTAACACTTTGTTTTCAAATGTCAATCACTAATATAATTTTCAACTTTGAACTACTTACTTGTTCTTTAATAAGAACAGCTTGTTGGCGTTTCAGTTCTCGCTCCTGTAACATAAAAGTTCATTGTGCCATATATCATTAGCTAGTCCTGCCTTCAGATTAATGAAAGTACAATAAACCTCAGTAATAGAGAATATAATCATCAGCTTTAAAATGGTCAGAATATAGATTCTATAAATCACACTCATTCCAAGTCAGGTGTAAGTAAAATTTTTCCAACGCTGTATCTACCTATTAATGCAACATTATTCTGATATCAAGGTATGAAGGGATCCAAGCTAGGTTAGAACTTAACATGAAAGATAAAACATTTCTGCATAACTGTAAAAGACATAAAAAATCATAATTAACATAATAAAGGTAAAACATCCCAACCCAAACCTCTTGAGAAATAGCCAAATCCTTCTTAATAAGAACAATAAGTTTACAAAATTAAATGGAAATTCAAATCATCTGATTATTATAGCCCATAGCCTTCTTTCCAAGAACTATAAACACAACTAAGCTAATAGAAATATATTCAATGATTAGGTAGATGTAACAAGATATAACATAATATTATTTTAGTTTGTCTTAGATAAAATTTACATTTTATAATTATGAATCATGGTGGCAGACCACTCCACATACTTAGGAGTTCACATTGGAAATACCACCATGGGTGGCTGAGGTCATTAACGGATACATTCTAAAAAAATGCTTTAGTGGACAACACTTTTAATAACATTCCACAGGAGAAAAAGTCAGGCATCTACAAAATAATATGTAAAGAATGTGATAAGGTATACATTGGAAGAACTAAAAGAAACATAGGAAAACAGTAAAAGGAATATCTCAAAAACATTAAGTACAAACAGATTGATAGGTCAGTGGTAGCACACCATTTTTGAATAGATAATCAGGACATAAAAAAAGAAATAAAGTTACCTAAAGAAGCACACGGACGTACAGAATTGGACACATGGGAGAAGATTTACATTCATAAAATAGGGATCATCTTATGAATTTTGACATTACAGGAGAATGTAATACAAATTTCCAGTTTATTAAAATACACCACCAGGGTGGAGCCACGGGTCCTCATAAATGTTAGTTTCTCCTACCAGTCTCCAAGTTGGTTGAAGATGGAGAGGATGTCTCCTCGAAACTGGTCCCACCGTATTTAAAAGTAAGTGAAGCATAAAAGTGTGTTAGTTAAAGATTAGATAGAATTTACCATGATTGTTGGCTGATTTACTCTAGTTCATTATGACTTATTTATAATAGCAGTCTTAATTGCATAGAATAATATTCTGAGCCATAAAGGTAAACTAGCTGTGTATATAACCTTTCAATAATACTGTACTCTATTATACTAGAATGTTATTGTTCTGTTCTGTTTTGTCCAATATAAATCTTCCTACAAATGCAAATAAAACAATAAATTCCAAAGATTTTGGCCTTTAATCTGCTGAAGAAATTTAAAACATTTTGAATATAATTCTATTCCAGAATATAGAGCAAAATGATAAAAAATTTAAGGAATGCATTCTTCAATGTTTTTACCACCATTTTAAACAATGGAAGTACATTCTCAAATTAGCATTGTTACAGTCCTGTGGATGAAGTCCTTATGGGCAATTTTGTCTTAGCACTTCAAAATACTGTCTCACTGGAAGCAGGGGAGATACCTTTAGCAACATTTAAGCATTCAACAATTAAAAATATGTCTAGCAGGATTTGAAACCACATACCTTCTGTTCATGAGTCAATGTCTTAATAACCTCACTTTCATGTCAATGTATCTTAATAAGCATTTTAATTACGATTACTGCAGCTTCTATCAATCCATTTACAGTGTGTTTATTGAATTACTGGACTCTGACAAAAATCTTCAAAGGAAAGTGGACAGAGGGGCTAAGTAGTTTTACTAAACATACAGTGCCACTATGCATAGACAAGACAAAAACCTTTTAGCCCTTGTTATTGACTTTGGCTAGACATTTTGAAAATCCTTGTTTGCTCTCATTTATCAATCAACACTTAGATCTGTGCTACTAACTGTGCATAAGAGTATTCTTTGTGCAAAGCATTTAGTTGTTTTGGTTTCTTTTGTTATTCAATAGCCTGTTTTATTTAATAATTTAATTTAGTCATTTATTAGTTTTATATAATTACTAAATGGGACAATGGATTGATAAAACTCAATTCTATTTTTGTAATTTTGTACTTCTGTGTAATTGGAGGAAGAGAAAAACCACTGTATTAAAATACAAAAGGTATCATGACTATGCATCTTTTGAGAACAATTACATTGTACAATAGCATGCCTCTAAATTGTTTCTCATGAGTGGAAAAAAAACCACCAAAGCATTGAACTGTTAATGACTGCAATTTTATGTTAAAAAATGAACAAATGGAAAGCCCAGCAAAGGGAAAAGAAATTGCAGAGCATAGTTGTAACTTGATTAAGCTCTAAGGGATAGAGATAGTATTCCATTACAAATAAAATTCTTAATGAGGCACACAAGACACAGAAGGAGGAAATTAACAGCTGTAAAAGATGAAAGATGCATATGAATCAGAATTATATTTTATTGATGATATTTTGTTTAAGTTAATGTTATGTGAAACAAGATATGGGTTATTAAGGATAATAAAGAGAAGTTATAAAAACCATTGGAAAAAGAATGTCACATTACCATCATTCATACTTATGTAAAATATGCCTTATTAAGTTCAACTAAACCATACAATAATATCAATATCAATTATATGATTGGCTTTACTGTGCAAGTCCCAGTTTGCATTTTAATTAAAATATGTCTTGCTTTTTTCAGGCAAAATATACTAATGAATATCATAAAGAAATTGACAGAAGTGATTCAAGGAACAAACCCCAAATATTACATCCAACTGTTTATAATAGACAATGTGACCACTGCTATGAACTAAACAGCTTTGACATGAAGCACGATTTGGTTACAGGAGAAAGAAATACAATTTGATAAGTGCATGGTAAAGTCAAAATTATATGAATTCAAACATTATTTAAGCTGTGATTCAAAACAGACAAAACACATAAAATTTCAGAACAATTTGGAAATACTATGATTAATTTAATATTTAATTAAATTCTAATGGACATTGGTAAAGGATTTCCTGAAAAAATAAAATAAAATTTTGCTACAAATATTTCAATAATATACATTCAATTAGAATGGAAAGATGAAGGATGAAGGATGAAGATGAAGGAAAATATTTCCACTGTGAACAAATTAATGGATATGCTGAAGGAGGAGGAGGAGGAGGAGGAGGAGGAGGGGGGGGGAAGGGAGAGAATGAAGCTGAAAAATGCACAACTCTCAAGTTAATAGAAAATAAGCTATTACAGCCATTATTTAATATTTTGCCTGTTATGTATGAATAGTAGATAGCTTATGAATATTTATTTGAGAATGTTTTTTCCAAAGATTAATAAATGCTATCAAATTTAGCTAATTTAACTGTTTTATTTTATAATGGTTTGTGTATTAATGGAACAAAAATTATTTCATGCTTAGCTAAGTGATTGCTATTATACACTTAGCTATAGTTGCTGATTTCTCTTTTTATCATGTCCATTATATGCAAATTTGCACTAACTATTCCAATGTAGCTGTGTGAAGGTCTTTAGCCATGAAATCTATGTAACAAAGTAGATGATGCTAAGAATTTTACAGTTTGGGGTATTGGGTGACAACTCTCATTCCACAACAACATCAAGTTGCTATAGAAAATCAAAGGCAAGCAGAATCCATGAACTCAATGAACATACTATGAGAAATGCAGTATTAAGGGTGCAGAATTCTTGAAAATTTTAAACTAAAAACACTACCACTAAAGACAAGTAAGACAAAACCATAGGAAACATCTTTGAAATCTTTACAATATTTTTTTTCTTTCTTTATTTTTGTATTATTATTTTTTTTAATTTATGGATTCTCTTCATCTGCATTCCATTCAATTCAGGACATGATACAGTCAATCAATTTTGCTTCTTTCAGGCTTGAGGTTCTTTTACATACCATAAATCTACAACATGGGACCCACGGCTTTACTTTCCTTCTAAAGGAAGCCATTTTTAGGATTTTTATACCCAAAAAAATTTATCAATCCTGACCAGGATTGAACCTGTGACCTTGGATTAGGCAGGTAAATATGGTTACTGCTACACCACCAGAATAGACTTTTTTGGTGAGAGGGGGTCAAAAATATATCATTTAGGACATGTGCAACCTGCACTGAAAATTCAAGTAATATTCAGTTCCAGTAAAAATTTGCCACATTATAATGAATATATTGTATATGTGCAATGCAATTTAACCTGGAAAGAGAGAAATAAAAATATAAATGCAGTACTAGGAACATGTGCAGTTGCCCAAAGGAAGAAGAACATTAAAACTTTTTTTTTCAAGTGTATTATTGTTGCAAAAATACTTGTTGCCTTACACTTAAAGAGACTTCAAAATGCTTATCTCTAGTTAGCAGATGTAAGAAAGGACTTGGGGCCCACATAATTAAAAACTGTCTTTTAATGAAATGCTTACTTTAAAAATACAGTGCCTAATTATCTTAATGCAGCAGAGCCCCATTACATTTTAGCTAAATGTGTTTTTATAACACATATGAATCTTCTGAGCTTTGGCTGCTATGTTTAGTTAACTATTACATTATCTAATATTAGTAATAAATTTAAAAATTAAAGTACCCAGCAACAGTTTACACGTTTCTATTGATATCAGCATTACATCTATAGAATCACTATTTCCTTCATACTAAATGTTCAATTTTATTTATTTTCTTATAGCCTTGTACTCATCTGATACTTCTGAATGAATCATACTTCTACATCATTAACGGTTATAATTTAACCATGGGTTTATTGATATGAGCTATATATAAAATGGTCAATGTAGTACACCATGATAATATTAAAATAATCTGAATTGCAACTGCTCTTCAAAACTGCATTCTTCCAGTAATCAAATAATTACAAGTAGCAAAACACTGAATCACTATTGTTTATTTCATGCAGCATGAGTGAGTGAGTGAGTGAGTGAGTGAGTGAGTGAGTGAGTGAGTGAGTGAGTGAGTGAGTGAGTGAGTGAGTGAGTGGGAGATAATGTTTGTATACTTGAGAATAAGATGCCATGATGAAATCGGGGATAAGGATTTTATTGTCTCAGAAGTTCAAAAGGGGAACAGCTGTGGTCACAAGAGAACCAACTCTCTCAATAAAGATGAAAGGAAACTCAAGCCAGAGAAATGCTGAGAGCACTTCAGGCTATGAAGGAGAGGAAAACCAACTGTTGAAAGTTTAGGCTCTGCTGTAGACTTACAGAACTAACAACCTTTACTATCAGCCTGGATTAGATCCCTATTAGGGATGAGCTGATTAGGTAAGATTTTCTCCAAAATTCTCCCTCATTTTAAATGGATGAATTACAAATAATTTCAGCTCATTTGCATTACTTTTAACTTATTACATTTATCAATTTTTAGATCTATGGTAGTTGGTATATGAATATAAATAAATAAAAACTACCTCAAAATTCAATTTTCACTGTTGGACAAGCCTCATATTTCACAAGTAATTACTTTTTATTGTGAGAAGCCACATAAAAATTAATGTCTAATGTCTTGAAATTGTCAGGCTTATTTGAGAATACAAAGGGCAGCTAGACTTATGATCAGCATTACCATTACCATTACCATCTATCTTAAAACAGTCTTTAATGTGCCACATAAATTAAAGCTACATGAAAAAACACAATCTTAAGCTCACATCTGATAGAAGATGCACTTAAAATTTGTTGTTGCAAAATCTTTACTCTTTAAACTGTTATTTATGAAAGCAAAAAAGATAACTGCTGAATTCTAATAATAAACAATTAACAGACATAATGCATAAAAATTATAAGAAAAGTTAATATATAAATCAGATAAAAGATTTTTTTCACAAATATAGCACATTTTTATGGTACTGCATATTTTTTTCAATTTTAATTTTATGTATTATTTCACATTTCCTGTAACCCTTTCACAATAAGAAACATAACATCTTACGGCAACTTATTCCAGTAGTTACAAATCTCAGAAGGTTAACTCAATTTTAATAGTCTCAGAAAAGAAATGGTATTTCTTTATTTTTTTCTTTTCCAAAACTTGTAAATGTCTTTGTTTTTTTTCTTTAAACAAAAAAGTTCTAGTAAGGCTTAAATTATGCTATTTTTCAAATAATAATTAGCTTTTGAATATAGTTTTGGTACCTGAAGATGATAGGACAAGAAAAAATATTTGATTTACCTGTTGTTTGCGAAGTTGCTCCTCTTGACGCTGCTTCTCCAACTCCTCTTGACGCCTTCTCCTGGCCTGAACATGCAACACAACAACAAAACCACTTCCATTCAGTTGGGGGAAAAAAAAAAAAAACTAACATGCAACGCTGCTGCAGCTCAGAGGGATTATATTCTTTTCTGCCTTAATATATTCAGGTTCATTTTTTGTTTTGAGAAGAAAGTAAATACTTTTAGCAACATGGAGAATGCAATAACTAATGTAAGTAAAACTTCAGTACATAAAATTGTTACAGATTATGAGAAATACACCAAAGCATAAAATGTTAATTTAATACTGGATTATGAAGCATTTTCCTAGGTTTTATACCTGTTTATTAGAATACTCATACATTTTGTTTTCCTTTTCTATTGAGTACAAGAAACTTCCACTTAGAACAGTGTATGCAAATTCAATGATATTTTGAATGTAATAATATCTAATAAGCTCACCTACTGATAGATGCCTGTAACTCAGTACATACTTTAAACAATGATGATGATGTATACTCTGTTTTCAAATTATGTGGCAAGCTAATTCATGAAGTAGTTGGGATTAATAAATGCGGTATGAAAATAAGATATTTAGAGGTAACCTACTTTGTCCACCACAACTTCCAGGCTGAACCAGCAATTTACTCTGAGGTTTTTAGAAATATGCAAGTTAACCATATGGAAATGTCTTCATTTGCTTTGATTTATCTTATCATTTATATACACCTGGTGTCTTTTTTTTTTTTTTTGAATAGTGTTTAATGCCTATTTATACTACTAAGGCACCACAGGCTGTACCTGGTGTCTGAATTTGCACATTGCTGCAAGGCCTACTTTCAGATATATTTGATGTGAAGGGAAATATTAATATAAATATGCTTTATATAAAGAATGTCTCAAAAGTCATGCAGGATTTAAATTTACAGAATCAGCCTTTATTTATGCATGAATTCGCAAAGTTGCAACATACTTTGAAAGAGTAAACACTCCATTAAATATGGAAAATAATATCTGGCAAATGTCCTCCACATCTCATATGGCACTCACTCTTTTGACTAAATTTGCAATCACATTTTCGCACACTTGTGAGTCAATTACTGCAATAGCATGTCACATTTCTTCTTTAAGTTCAGGAATGGTTGGTATGTGTTTTTTGTAAAACTTGGAAAGTCACATGCTGTAAGATTGCATGACTTTGGTATCCAATTGCAATCACTGTTGTGGAAAATTAGCAGCCCATTAAATTTCTGCTGTAACAAATCAATGGTTTAGCGCATAACATGACATGTAGCGCCATCCTGTTGGAAAACATTTCATCAACATCAAAGTCAAAGTTCATAGCTTCAAACTGATGCCACAAAAATATTATCATCATGCAATAACGTACACCAATGACAGTTACTGTTTTTCTGGACTCATTTTCAAAGCAGTACGGCCTAAAAATTCCACCACACCAAAAGTGCACACCACTCAGTCACTCCATGAGAGTAAATTGACTTTTCTTCAATAGTACAAGGGTTTTCCATGCCCCAAATGCAGAAGTTCTGCTTGTTTACATACCCATCCAGGTGAAAATGCACCCCATAATGGTTTGAGCACAGCATTCACGATAGTTATGCACTCCAGCATAGTGTATTTCTTCATCACAACTGACTCACGTCATTAGTACGTGTGCGTCAGAGAGCATTGCCAACCCAATGGGAATAATATAGCATGCAATTTAAATCCTGTGTGACTTATCAGACATCCTTTATTAATTTAAAAAGAACTGCTACTCTTTGACTTACATCTTTATCATGAATCAAGAGTATATGAATGACGTGCAAGAAAGAGCTTTTCCAATTAAATTAAAAAGTAATGAAAAACTATAACTTTTTTAACAACTACAGCTTCTGAAGAATTGTTTCACAAAATGCTTAAAGGCAATTTTGAAGGCGTATACAATAACAAAAGTTCATTAACTGAACATGAATGATGAAGGCAAGATGATATTGAAATGATTCCAAACTGTCAGTATATCATGATTGTATTACATGGAACAGTGGTTACATTGCAATTTTAAATTATACATAAACTTTCCAAGTTCAAATACTGTTTATAACAAGCTGTGCAATTAAAGTATTTATTTGGAAATTCTTAAAATTAAGTGACAAACATTAATACCTTATGAAAGGGGTTCTCAACCTTTTCCAATGACATACCATTACATCCAACGCAGGATATTAGATGTACCAGTAAGCAAATTTCACAAGGAAAATGAGTATTTTGTGGTACACGGGTCAAAATAAGCATTTGCTACATTTATAACAATACTAGTGATTTATTTAGTTATTTTTTGCACATAATATTTAGAATTAAGATATTTCTAAGAATTTAGTTTTGGAAGTTGTTTTGTTAAGAAATTTAAATATGTTCATGATTTTTTTTTTTTAATCTATTCCTATTCAATGGATTGTTTTATGAAATGTCTTAAATTAATTCTGTCAATGTTAAAATATAGTGAATGAATACATGAACAAATGTCGGCAAACATATATTCCTCATGCTAGTACTCCAGTACTCAAGACTTACAATCAGTAAAAAACATTGACTTTACAAATTTAACTAATTTATGACCCATACTTTTGTTTCAGTATAAAGGCTGTGATTGTTTAGCTAAACAAAGTTCTTTAATTTTTGGCTTCAAATGACATACTTTTAGTCTTAAATCAGGATCAACATTCAATTTATTTCTGTACTTGTTTTATTTCATAAATTACAGAAGAAAATGCACATTCACAAACACCTACAAAAATTTTACTGAGCTTTTTCTGAGATCATTTGATATTTATTTGTTCTTGCCAGCAAGAAGCCTGTTAAATTCATCTTCTTGATCATTTGCCTGAGACTTCCTTCACATGATAGCTGAATCATTTCATCTTTCTCAGAAGGAGTTAAAAGTTTCTGGTAAGGTCTCCACTATAGAAAATGGGTCTCTAATCCAAAATTCTGAATCCAAGTTTCCAGGAAAGTATACATTGAAATCTGAGATGAGACTCCCAAGGTGCTCCTTAATATTCACTGCCAGTTCACAATGAAAAGCAATTTCATTTTCACTTAAGAAAGCATCCAACAATGGAAAGGGTAGGTGTTATCAATATTGATTTCAAACTTAGTTTTGTCCTGTATCAAGAATATGAAAATAAGTGCATCCTGCAAACGCTTGTTCAATCTGTTTAGACAGCAAAATACATCTGGCAAGTAAGCCAACAGGGTATGCCACAGCTCATCAATGAAATAATTTAATATTTGTTATTTGATATACAAATATTCATTTATTTTATTTGCTCAACTTTTACATACCACCCAGCAATAGCTCACGTATCAATGGTATGCATACCATAGATTGAGAATCCTTGCCTTATGACATTTCCTAATACAGGATAAATATCTTAAAGATCAATAACTCATAGTTCTGAATGATACACAAAGGGTTTTAAAACTAAAAAGAAAGAAATATGAAGCATCTTACCATACAGTAATAAGTATGTATAAAAAGTGAAGAACTCCTAAAGAATAATATAGCTAAAAATTAAAAGTGCTAGGTATGCAAACATAAATAAAACACTGAAACAATCACACAAACAGTGCCATTTGTATAATCTTTTCAGTATTATATTGTTCTATTCTAGTTATTATTTTTAGTTACCATATAGATTCATGGGAACAAGTGTTCAGATGTAATAAACAAAACACTGAAAGTATACTTGTAGGTACAAAAGTTATGTAATAATTTGATGGCTATACATATATTTTTTCTAATTTGAAGAAAATATATCTACATATATTCACATGCACACAGGCATACACACACACACTATGCACTCTCTTTCTCTCACTACTGTACCAGGTGTTTCAAAATAATTGGTACAAACCGTAGAGATGGGTAGAGGACAATGAAACCAGACAAAAAGATCTAATAAATAAACATATGTCTGGAAAACATTTCCATGATATGACATCATCACTGTGGCCTCCAACTGAATACATTTGCAACCATTAAGTGAATTTGTGCTTATGAAGCTGTAGACATGGATTGGTAATATATACTACATTAATGCATTCAACCTGTTCACAATTACTCCAGCTTCTAAAATATGTACTAGTGTTATGTAAAAGTTAGCGTGAACAGGTTGAATACATTAATGCAGGATATATTAACAATCATTACAAAGTACTTCCTGCTTTATGTTCCAGGTGCTAGACTCCACTTTGCCTGGCAACAGCACTCTGCATTTGAAACAGATATCATGAACCTCACTTGTTTCCTAACAAGGAGATGGTTGACATCCATTTCAAGTATGAACATACCAACAGTAAAGAGGCAGCACGATTGTACCATAAAGTTATTCCTTACGTGAGGCAAGATGGCTGTTTGAAAAGTACAGCTGCTGTTTTCTCTAGATATTGCAATAAATTAAACAGTACAAGAGAGAAGGAGGAAATATATAGCAGTGGAAATGAATAAAAGATATTTCACTCTACATCTTGTAGTGAAAATATAGATGATTCAGACAGTTGCTTGCGCAAGTGCAAAGTGAGTAGATTGGTGGAAGACTTATTCCCATGAGTAAGGTTATGTTTGTGTGCTGCATTGAAATTTGATTGATTAAGAAATGGCTTTTAGTATAAAATATTTTTGAGAACTATAGTAAAGACAACAATTTGTATGATGGTGTATTATTAGTGTAAGATAGTGTGGATTATTTGGTTAAAATTGGTGTTGTAGAATTGAATACAAGACTAGCAACAGAAGAGGTAACTGTAATGTTTAAAACAATATCTAAATAATTTGAACCAAGTGAAGGGTATGGAAAAGAGAATGGACAAGAATGGAACAAAGTATGTTATCAATTGGATGGGTAGAAGAAGAAATAACAAGTAAAACAGTGGAATTTGGTAATAGATTAGAAAAAATGGAAAGTTTGGAAGAAGCAAATAGGATTCATAATCTTTGGAATACAGGAGTAAAGAGAAAAAAAGTTTAAGTGTGGAAGGGGGTCAAAGATATCATAAAAGGGACATTGGAACTAAACCTAGTTGGCTGGGGAGTAAAAGATGACTACAGAATAGGAAGTAGATGTGTGAAGCCCGGATCAATATTAGTAAAGTTAACCACATTAAAATTTAAATGGGCTTAGTAATGCAAAGAAGCTAAAAGGCATGAGAATTTTTATTGATCAAGATTACAGTAAGAAGGATCAAGAATCAAGGTTTGAGCTATTAAAGGAGATACAGAAGGTTAGAAATGAAGGTTGGAGAGCCTTTGTATGGGGAATTAAGTTATGGATTGATGGGAAATGCAAATGAGGATATAACAAGAAGACTTGTCTTTCTTGTTTAATGGTCGGTCCTGGGGGTGTAGTGGTAACAATACTAGCCATATGTAATGCAGATAAACCAAAAAAGGTTGACACATATATGTCTTTACAAAAAGTTGAACAAATGATTTTACATTTTTACTATTGTTCTTAGAGTATGTATTTTTGGGATCATATACACTTAACACTCTGGTTCTACATGTATTAGATCCTACTTTCCTTAGTTCCTTCCTTATCAAATAAATATATTCTTCTTTAAAGTTAATCACTCTTTTCCATCATTTCTCTCTTACCTTCCCCCATATAATCACCAAATTTTCTCAAAAACTCCTTGTTACCAGTTTCAAAAAATTTAGCATCACAATTGCTACCTTTAAATTGTTCCATTTCTTAATCCATTCACCTTCTCTTCATTCTTTAGTTTGTAAACAATCAACTTTACAATGAAAATCCTTCTATATTTCTCCATACAGCGGACACTCTTCCTTTTTTACTTTTAAACCACTTAACCCTAATGTACCTGCTCTAGCCCAAGCAAATCCCTCCCTTCCTCTTTTGTTACAAATATCTGCATATTTTCCCCTGCCACCATTCTTTCTTAAATTTCCTATAATGTTTCAAGGTACTCTGGTCTTATAAACTATTCCATATTTATTGCTTTCCAATATCATCTATCCTATGCTTCACTTTATTCCATAGTCCTTGTCTATTCATTAACTGTTGTTCCTTCACTTCACCTATTCCAATCTCTGGACTATTCTCTTTAGTTGAGCTAACCAACTTCTTTCCCCTTTAACTTTTTCTTGTATCTGTAAACAGTCTTTGAATATGTCTTCTTCTTCTCTTGATGCTACCTTATACCAATATTCCAAAATGCATTTAACTACCATGCCTTTCCTGCCAACTCTTCCCAATTTCACCAATCCATCCCATTTGGAGTTGCCCTCGGTAATCCCAACAGCATTTTACAAAATGCTACAGGAATATAGTCAATATATTCCCACCCTTTCTTGCACCACATATTTCAACTCCATACATCATTTTTGATTCAACCATTACATAAATTCTCTCAAGCCATGATACTCTCATACTTGGAATCTTCTTTAAACAGGTTCTTATAATATTAATAGTTAATGTTTCCTTGCTAATGCTTTCCTTCCCTCTCTATCTTCTATTATTATTTAGCTAACCCCTAAATAGTCCAATCTCTTTACTACTTCAATTTCATTACCCTTCAGTCACCATTTCTCATCTCTTTTGAGTTTATTGACTTTCATGCATACTATAATTTTTTTATTTATTTTTATTTATTTTTAACACCTATTCTTTACAATATCTGGATATTGCTTTAATTTAACCCTCCGTTTGTTATTGTTACTGCTACTAAGCAAACTATCATCCTCAGTTAGCTTAATTATTAATTATAGGGCAACGTGTACCCTCCTTTCCTATTTCCTTTAATATGTCATCTATAAAAAGACTGAATAATATTGGGTTTAGTTTGCATCCTTATCTTAGCCGCATGTTATTAGATATCCACTCCTTTATTTTATTTTCTGCATATCTAACACAACACATATTTTCCCTATACAAGTCATTCCTGGTGGTGTGATGATAACCATACTTGCTTCCTAAAACCAAGATTGCGGGTTCAAACCCAGCCAGGATCTATGGATTTTTTCTGGCGTAAAAATCCTAAGTATGCCTTCCTTTGGAAGGGAAGTAAAACCTTCAGTTCCATGTTATACATTTATGATACAAAAAGAACCTCAAGCCTGAAAGAAGAGGCCTCTGAGCAAAATTTGTCAGTCATTTCACGCTCTGAACTGAATGGGTTGGTGATGACTTGAGATGTTACAGAGCATCCATAAATAAACGAAATAAAAAAAAAATCCCTACAAACCTCTGTACTAACTCCATAGAACTTCCTGCTTACCCTCTTTTCCCCTAGCTTAGTCCAGAGTGCCTCTCAGTTGATTATATCAAATGCCATATCTCGAAATACATAAAATATGTATACCCTTCTTCTTTTGTTAGCTAAATATTTATCTATGATTGTTCTTATTATGAAAGTATTATCTATGGTGGATCTCCCCCTCCTGAATCTAGTCTGTAATGCAGGTTATCTTCCCTTCTTTCTCCACACAATCTTATAATCATTTAACTAGCACCCCTGTACATACTTTCCCAATAATAGACAACAGGCTGATACCTCTATAATTTGCAGGATAATTTTCATCTCCTTTTCCCTTATCAATTGGCACAATTAACCACTCCATTTTTAGTTCTGTGGCATCTTCCTACCTATTTTTTAATTTAACAAGCAACATTTTTCTTTCTTTCTCCACACACCATACCCTCCAATATTCCCCTGGTGTGCCATCTATTCCAGTAGCTTTATTACTTTTTAGTTGTATAAGCTGCTCATTTTGCTCTATTTCCTGGTCTAATTCTCTCGCATAATTATTATACTCCTCTAACATTTTTAGTAGTGTCAAATGTTCTCCCGCCCCCTAATTCCTTAAAACAATCCTTCCATCTACTGGGTCCAATTGGATTAATCTTTCCCATCCCTCTGCCCAATACTCTTTTCACAAGTTTCCATATTCTATTACTGTCCTCATCCATTGCTGCTTTGTAGATCTGATTCCAGATTCTTTCACTCCATTCTTTCTTTTTTGTCTCCATTAGACATTTATAATTCCATCTAGCTATTAAGAATTGCTTCCTCTTATAAATCTCTTCTGTTTGTTTCCACCTCTTTAACTGCCTTTCTACCATTTTCTTTGCCAGTGATTGCCCAGACTGTCATGCTCTCTCTCCTTCCCAATTTATTTCCTGCTATTTTCATCAATCCCTCTCACTGTGCCATTTTTTCATCTGACTTCCCTTCTCCAATTAGTTGAATAACTCTTAATTCTACATTTCTACCTTCAACCAACTCTAATTTTTTACAGATTAAGTTTCTTCTCTCTCCTTGCTACCTAAATTTTTCTTAAGTTCTTTCTTGCTCTAAACTATCAATAAAGTTTTCATTCTCTTTCACTTCACCTCCAATTTGAAATTTAGCTAATGAAGGAAAATGGTAGCTACTCAATACGAATTCAAAACCTTAAAATGTATCATACCATCATCTAGATTTGTTGAACACAGCAAGTAAACAACCACAGTTTGCCCTTTTGATTCATGAAAATAAACTCTCCAACTTTATCTTTTTTTTTTTTTTTAATGGTGTTTAATGCCCAATTTTACTAATGAGGCATCACAAGTGATGAACATTGATGATACATGGGATGAAATATATTGGGAAAGAATTTTTTTTAAGGTAGCAAACGTTCCAGGTCTAAGTTTTGGGTACCTCCCTGGCATTTGCCATTTATGAGGACTGAGGAATACCTGGAAAAAACCTCAGTCAGGGAGGACAGTCCTTGCAGAATTCAAATCCCAGATCTTCAGCTCATGAGTCCATGCCTTAACAACCTCGGCCACCAGTGACGGTACCAAATTTATCCGATCCCCTTAACCCATTACATAATATTAAATTGTTTACCTCAAAAAAGTCAATCAATTTATTACCTTCTCCATTACTTATCTGGTCTGTACTACACCTTTGCATAATTTGATCGCTATTTCTTAATTCGCATTCACTTGGGATTACATGTAGTAATTCTACTCGAACCCTTGCATTAAAATCACCCATTATCACCAAGTCTATAACATTGTACTTCTGTTTTAAATGCTCCATGTCTTTATCAAGCCCTTTGTATAAGTTGGAATCATGAAAATCTGACATACCTGGTAGGTTATATATGACCCTAATACTTATATTTTTTTGCTCATCTCTTGCCACACTATGTAACACTATCCATAACACTTTTTATCTGAACCTACACCCTTCTCTTCTTTTGCTCCAAGCTTCTTATCTTTTTAAACAAGGAGGCCAATCCCTCTCGATACTTTCCCTTTGCCTCTTTTTTTTCTCTTATCATTCCTATCAAAATAATCAAAACACTTATCTCGGCATGTTCGTTACCCAAGTTACCATTGCCACCATATCACCTAACTTAATTATTTGCATAATTTCACCTTTATTTTATCTAGTAACCCTTTTATATTTCAACATACTATTGCCAGGTGTCTTTTTGTCCTATTCTACTCCCAATCTATACACTCTAAACTGTTGCAACTTTGTTCTTGTCCTTATCAATCTTCCTTCCTGTGTGTATCTCTCATGTTACCTTTCAGATGTAAAGTACTTCCTATCTTCGATGACACCCCTTCTGAATCTCTCCTCCCTTCCATTCTTACCGTGTCTGCATTGTCATCTGTTATCTTCTCTTCCTCTGTTGATTGGTCCGACTATTTTCTTCTCAGTTGGTGACCCTGGTCTTGTCCTCGTTGCCTGCTGTTCTTCACCTCTCTGTTGTTGCATAAGTTCTGATATCATTGTCTCTTCTTTCACCTTTTATATTAAGGGACACTGGGAGTAAGTTTTTGGCCCAAATGGGTCAAAATATCAAAAATCGTTTTTTGCTGCAAATGGTTCTTTGAACTATTGACTGGGGATCCACAGAGGGTCAACATTTGCATTTCCCCCCTCCCATCCAGTTCTACAGCCATTTAAAGATCTCTGTGTGTCCTTTTCCAGCCTGCCTTACCCCCTCAATACAGCAGTGTGGAATGATAGACAAATATATGGTCTGATGGAAATGCAAAGGCTCACCAGTATCTAAAGGAAGTGGGGGTATATGCTGCTATGTGGAAATAGTGAAGGAAGAAAGTGTCAATCATGTAGCAAAGAGGATGACTACAGCCTTCTTCAAGATAATCTTTGTCATTCACACAACCCCGAAGTGACCGAACGCAGCTTATCATTGAACTTAGAGCAAAATTTTTTGGCACATGTACTAGTACTGTAAACCATAGCGTCAAAAATATTATACATTACTGATCCCACATCTCAAATGGTATTTTACCTTAAATAGCAACTTTCCTTTGCAACTGATAAGAAATACAGCTGTCACACTCATGAACCTAGTTTTTTGACGATATTTGAACTGATCGAGTGGCAATGTCAATTCCAGGGCACTCGAATGAAAGATGTTCATCTTATAGCCAGTAATATTGCATTCTTTCATGAATATTTGCAAGTTTTCAATCACTTTTGATCTGTACTTCAAGAATATATGAACTAAGCATGAATAGCAATCTTTGAAGATTGCATACTAGTGGAAACGTTGATTGAGTCGACGGACACCGGCCCCTTTACATCAGCATTAATCAATTCACCGACAGCTCATGGATCCTGTACAAAAACGGTTTTTGTTCTCGGTTTGATTTGCCGAAAACACATTCGTCAGAGAATGTTGTAGTATCCGAACACTTCACTGCTGACCGCCACGGGTGGCCGAGGGCGCGGACCCGTGAGCGGCAGGTCTGAGGTTCGATTCCCGCCAGGACCGTCCTCCCCGACAGGTTTTTTTCCAGGTTTTCCTTAGTCCTCGTATATGGCAAATGCCAAGGAAGTAACCTAAACTTAGGCCTCGAATGTTTCCTTTCTTTAAATAAATCCTTTCCCAATTTATCATTTTATCCCATGTATCATATCAGTGTCCACCTCCTGTGGTGCCTCAGTAGTAAAAACGGGGCGATAAACACTGTTAAAAAAAAAACTTCACCGCTGTACCTAAAGAAGCACCTCGCGTACATGACCTTTGTTTTGATGAAAGAGCAGCTTGTGCCATTCCGTCAGCAACTTTTCTGTGGTTGTTAGCGTAACTTTTATTTGTGAATTCGGAATGCACGCACCCATATCCATGACGAATACAAAGCCGATTAATTTTCCGATTGTGACGATTTCACCATTACTGGCAACAGTGACATCAATTTCCGTGTAAAGTAATCTCGGATTCAGAGAAGAATTGCTGACGGACATCTAGCAGCATAAAACTTGTTTTAAACAGAATGTTTCTAATATACATTGCAAATTTTCAGGGTTCGATTCTTCACATGTAGACAAGAAAAAATGTTAAATAAATACAAGGGTCGAGAAATTCGGAATTTCTGAGATAAAGATGACCTATTGTGTCCCTTAAGAGCAAAGGTCTCCCAACAAGTAGGGAAAGCTCGCTTTTTCCTAACATGGTGAGCCATTCCATGCTAGTTGTTCGTATGCTGTGTAAGACACTGGTTGATTTGTTCTTTGGTTACTCCATTTCTCAATGCACAAGTTGCTTTTCGAGAGATTTCCATTTTTCTCTTTCTCTTGCTACTCTTGACCAATCTGGACCTCCGTGTTCCTTGAAGAGGTCTGTCCTATCTTCTTCTGGGTCTACCTTGTGTTCTTTTCCCTATCCGGGGATCCCACATGGAGATTTTGTAGGTCCATCTATTGCTCTGCATTCTTGCGACGTGACCGTCCCATTGCCATTTGCTTCTGGTAGCTATTTGTGCGATGTCTGTTGTCTGAGATTACTGATTTTACCTCCTGTAGTTGGTGTTAAATTTTAGGTTGTTTACCACTTGAACGTCCGTCATATCTCCACTTTTTTCGCATAAAATGTAATCCACTCCATTTTTAGTTAGCCGTCCGGTGATCGCCAAGTACATTTAAGGTGAGGGGGTTTTCTGTAGAACGTATATGCTGTTTTCAATCTATGCTTTTGCGCGAACTGGATCAATCTTTCTCCGCTCTTGTTTCTAACCGCTAAGCCATGTGCTCAGGTTCTTCGTCTTCATGGCTTCTCTTACCCACTTTACTAGAGATATCAAGCTTTAATATTTTTAACTGTAAGGATACTTGTATCTTACATGAAATGTTTGAAATTAATGTTATTAACAGTGCTATGTTGTTCCGACACATTTATTTAGCTGCTGAGATTATACAGCGAGTGCGTATTTCATTCTGCTGTGTTGTTAAGGCAATTTTGTCCACGGCATCCTTATTGCTATTTTGGTAGAGGTTGATCGGTAACCTGACCTCCAATCCCACCGAATTTAAACCCAACGGACTTGTTTACGTGACATTTATGTATGATAATACTGCGAATAATACAGAACATTTCGTGAGCGGATTGTGTGGGCCTGTAAAACATTATGTAAAAATCCAAGGACTTTTATCGCAAGGAAGACGAGCAGAGGCCTTTAGCATGGGAGAGGGTGGACATTTTCCATATTTCATGTAAGGTTATCAAAAGAGCACATCCTTACAGTCAATAAACATTTGAAAGGGCTAAGTATTCATAATGTGAATATATAATTATTACACTTTTGTAAACCAAGTTTACGGTAATTATATTTCAATTCTTATTTAATTGGTGAAATAGTCCTTAAACATTTCTATCAAGTCTGATGTCTCAGAAATTTTGAATTTCCGGACCTTTGTTCTGCTCTAAATATGTGGAATCCAACCCTGAAAGTTTGCCGCCTAGTTTTGAAATTTCCAATATATAAGCATCCAGCAATCTTATAAGCAGGAATAACTCTCAAGTAATTTTAATGTATATTTTATCTATATGCTTATCCCACAGTAGGGGTGTTTAAAAGTTCTCGTCATGACGAGAGGTCATTAAAATGGCCAAATTACTATGTTAGTTGCTCAGTTTCACCCTTTGAATGGCGCGCTGTAAAGTCTCAGACGATCGTGTAAACAAACTAGTGTTAGTGTTTTTTTTCACAATATGTATAAAACTAAACACGACTTTAATAAAGAACTTCGTTTTGAACGGTTTAACCCCAACATATATACAAAAGGAGTTAGACTCTACATTAAGGGATTCTTCCTCTTCATTTTTGATTGTTAAAAAGTGGGTTGCTGAATTTAAACGTGGTCATACATCCATCCAAAACAGTGGGCGCTCAAAGCGTTCCAAAACTACTACGACCGATGAGATTGTGACAAATTGACAATATAGTACTCAATGATCGCCGATAGCAGGAACGCGAGTTGGCTGATATAATAAAGATCTCGATAGGCCGTGTCCAATACATTTTACATGAAGTTTTCCGATGAGAAAGCTTTCAGTTCGATGGGTGCCGCATTTGTTAACAATATACACCAAAAACGCATTCGAATGAACATTTCACAAGGGTGTTTAGACCTGTTTCAAACCAATTCCAGTGAGTTTCGGCACAGTACATGTAGCATGGATTCATCACTAAACCGGAGACGAAAGAGCAAGGGGTGCAACAGGTGAAAGTGCACCAAAGAAAGCAAAAATGTTTCCATCTGCAGGAAAAGTTATGGTCACGGTTTTCTGAGACCATCGTGTTTTGGTACTCGTAGAATACCTCCAAAAGGGCAGAATCAATATTCTGATGTATTATGCTCCACTACTGGACCAACTGAAGGATGCTTAGGCTAAACGTACACACCTTGTGAAAAAGAAAGTTTTCTTACATCACAATAATGTGCCTTCCCACACGTCCTGGATTGTTACTACAAAACTGCATGACCTTTGCTACCAAGTAATTCCACAATTATCGCCGGATTTGACTCCCAGTGATTACTTTTTGTTCCCCAATCTGAAAAATGGCAGGATGGATGACGATTCAGATGAAATGATCAGGTTGAAGCTGAGAGTTACATGAGTTGGTTTATCAAAATAATTTAATATAAGATCATAAAAATGGAGTTATATCCAACAGTTGTATGTAATGAACAAGATTCATATCTTTTTTGTATTTATATGCACTAACATAATTAAATAATTCTCATAATTGTTTTTCTAATATATTTACTAATATTGAAAAGAATTTTTATTATTATTACTACTAGGTGACCTGCATATTGAAATGCAATGTGAGTTCTCTGACATGTAATATGTTGTGTGAGATTCAGTAGTGCTGGAGCAGATGTTGATACTACAGGGTAGCAAAGAACACAGGGGCAGATCCAGAAAAGTTTTAAAAGGGGGAGGTCAGGATACAAGTATCTTATACAATTTACTAGATACATTTAAAAACATAATTTAAGTTTTAAAACTTATAAATATGGAATAATTTCTGTAGATTTGTACTCACCTGTGCAAATATCAATTTCAGCAACTGTAAATTTTCACTTCTTTTTTCTTTCACACACCAACTAGTCACTTAAATGTCCATTGTTTTCTGTATCTAACAGTAAACTAATTTTATCACTATAACGCGAATAAATAAAATATTTTAAGCCCATATATTCCGTAAAACACTAGATAGATTTAAAATATGTCCCATTACATTAAAAACTAAAAGTGAAGGCACCATACATAATTACATATATAGGAGTTGCAACCAATGCTAGTTTTTCTGTGCAAAAATATCAATTATTTCTCATGTCAATATCCTGGGTGTAGTAAAAGTATCAAGCCACTTAATCTCTCTTCAGGCACTGAACGAAGATAAATTTTCACTCTTCTAAGAGAAGAAAACCACTCTGCTGAGCATGTAGTTACCGGTAACTTGCAATTATTTGCAGAAGACATTGTACATTAGGATAACAACCATTCCCAGTCAAAGAGAGCCGCTGTTTTTCTGTTTTTGGTTTGTCAATGTCTGCCCTAGTTCCCCAATATGACTGGCATAAATATAGTTCTCCTCTCGGTTCAGTGTTCATGCCAGTGCAACATCAAAAAAAAAAAAAAAAAAGCTTGCTCCTTAGGAAAATATACTTTTGAATATGACACAAATGATCTAAAAATGGAATATACATTGCAGTATAGTAGTACATTATCAGGTCACTAAATGGAGGGTTAGCTCTATCAATTTGGCTCCACTTACTAAAACTGTTCTTGAATAAATTTCCTCAAAAGTTTCTTCAACTAATATTCTGTGGTTATTCAGAGTGTCAATTATATAAAGTGCTATTTTATTTGCACTGATCAAACAAGTGAGGTACAATGAAGTTGACGAAACAATATAGTAAAGTTAGTGAAAAAATGTCTACAAGTACTTCCTATGTGACAATAAATTGAGGCTGTGTGATGGCAGATAATTGTTTAAGAACAGGAAGGAACAATCAGAACTTTGCATATATATTGTTATCTGTACACACTTAATAATAAATATCTAATAAATATCATCTCAGAACTTCTTTCAGCTCAAGAACACTTGATATTTTGCCTAAAGCATTTAGAGAATGTATCAGAATGTCTTTGTAGAAAGGAACTTGTCCAATCAATCCTGGGCAGGTTATTTAAAAAACTGTTCTTGCATCTAACTTATCTATTTATTGCTATGAAACTTCCTGAAGATTCTGGTAGTCATATTATACTTAAGATACAATATGAGCTTTCTTTAATATATTTTGCAATGTTGCTCAAATTCACCACTCACATATACAGAGTACAACATTTAAATCTGGATAAATTTAAATGTGAATTTTCCATCATATAATACTTCTACTATGGTCATTGTTGATGTTTGTAAAAGTACATGCATCTAGTGAACAGTCATAACCTCAAAATGACCAAATTATTGTGAACAGGTGCAGAGTACAACCGAAGAGTCATGATTATCAAAAATCTTTACTCAGGATGTTCAGCGACTGAAATAATTTGGTTCTGGTACCCCAGATCAACTGTATATAGCATTGTTGCTAACATAATGCTTCGAGAAGCTTGGGAAAGGTTCCGCTAACTGGTTGAGAAAGAGTCATTTGAGAGAAAATGTGACACGGACTCTGGCAGCCATGGAAAGGTCTCAGGAAATGATTTTGGAGGACCCAGGCAATCTTTAAGGAAATTGGTATCATTGAAAAACAAAGCAGTAGGATGCATCAGATTCCTTTCTGATGAAAAAATGTTTACATTTGATGCCAAAATCAACCAAAGGAATGACAGTTTGCTGGGCCACAACATGAGGATATCCCGATTATTGATAGAATAACATTTCCAGCCACTGTTCACGTGCTAGGCATCCTGTCCAGTGAGGGTGATATCATACCATTGCATTTCTTTCAGAAGAGTGAAACTGCCATGAAAAACACTTCTGTAGGTGTTCTGATGAATGTGGTGAAACCATTGATGGAAACTGTGGCCTCAGAGAGATGGTATGTATTTCAGCAATATGGTGCACTGGCACATATGAGCCATTTGGCACAAAACTGGTTGTCAGATAATGTGAACATATACTGATTTAAAGAATTCTGCTCCTTCACCGCCAATAGTCCCAATTTAAACCTCTTCAATCATCATGTTTGTGGCATAGTCATAAGGGTTATAAACAAGTCCAGACACCGTAATTTGGCATCTTTGCATAGAACTATCACATCAGCATTTGCCAATATGGACAGAACTGTTTTACAGAGATATGTCAGAGCCCTTCAGGCCAACGATGTAGGTAATAATTGTGGCTGAGAGGGGTTACATTGAGTAATTTTTGCTTTGACAGATCACACCATTGAAATGCAAAAGGATATTTTGTAATTTTAAAATGCTTAATTTGTCTAAATTTAAGCGCCAGACTCTGTATATGTTTGTTGGCAAACTGAATGTGTAGCTGAGCTGTATTTTTATCTATAGTGATCATGCATGGCAAAAGATAGTCAAAGAGGTTTGCATTTACTTAAATTAGTTTGTGTACAATTGTTAGTCAATAATAGAGAAAGTTTACAGCATAAGGCATTGTGTCAGAAATAATACCAAAGTTTCTCTGTAATATTCTAATTATAGAAATAATTTACCAATCATAGCAATTATGTACATATAATGGAAAGGTTATACTTTGTATACATAATAAGTAGAAAAGAGCATTACAATATTCAAAATTAAATGTCAGAATAATGCTACAGAAACATCCAAAAGTTGCCACTGTGTTCAAAGACACTTCACACAGTACACATGTGCTATTCTTAGAATTGGCAATAAATTATTCAAAAAAATTAGCCCTTTTCTCACAGTTTGTATGAGCCTTGTTTTCTAAACACTGCTTGTCAAAGATCAGTGATTACAGACCATTACAGTCACTTCCAAAATATATTATACACAGCTCTGATAAACAGATGTTTTCAATATACATAGTCCAGGTGCTATACTTTACTTGGAGGCATAGAGAATATTACTCATTTAAAAAAATAATTTATGCAGCTCTTGTTTCTGAGGATAAAATGTAAACACTGTTAACCATGGTACAGCATCTTCTTATACACAGAGGCAGCCAGTTTCTTCCACGCTCATAAAATTCATTTTATAACAGTTAAAAGCATCTTAAGTCCACACTTAATATTATTCTTCACTAAAATCAAAAAAATAAATTGAAGGGTATAATATAATTCTTTGCTTTGAATCAAGCAGTGCATATATTTGTTCATCAAATAAAGGATGATGTTTAATTTCTAAAGATGGTTTCCAGTACTCTAGTTGAATTGCAATAATTCCCTGGAATTGTTTATGTATAATACTATTTCTGAGCTGCAGCACAAAGGGAATATCATTAAGCTTGTATATGAAATTATATTATACTGTATGTAAATAAAAGCTGATGGTACTTTAACATTTCATAAACACTGTTACAAAAGTAAAATGGATTGCAGCTGCATCAGCTCTACTAGACATCCCAAATTCAAGCACAAACCACACTCTAAATTCACAGAGTAAACTCATATATTAAGCCAAAACACTAAAATCTACATTCATGCAATGCTCAATGCACAAACTAGCAAACAAATGTGACAAATTACATAATGCATCTCAAACTTAAAAGGTAAAATATATTGTCTCATTGTTACAGGCAACCAACACTTAAAATTATGTTGTTTCCTAGTATTTTTCAGACTCTATATATGAGCTCACTTATATTTTAAGAAAGCTTAATCTGCTATAATAATTCCAGTAGGCAATGGAAATGACACAAGAAGAATTCATGACAACCACTGATATCACTAACATTTTCAATAAAATCTATTGCACATTTTTGTGATTCATTTGTAAAATAATATTAACATATACTATTACAATAAATTTGATTTTAAACTGAAGAACATAAATCAAGATATTTTGGGGATGGGGGCTTGATCTGTTTTTATAATGTAACAATATTATACATAAATAGCAGCATGTCTTGGCATACCAAATCATCCTATATGAGGGTGGTCTGAAAAGTTTCCGACCTCAACATGAAGATGGCAGCACTGGTAAATAAAAGCTAGTGAATTTCGTTGTTCATCTGTTGACAGTTACTCACCAAAGTTTCAGCCATTTTGGACGCTCAGTTGTTATGTAACAGTCATTTGAGTGAGTTGATGCGAGTGTTTTTATGAAAATGGACAAAATCGAGTTTTTGAAAGGCAATATGCCTACGCAAATCAAAGATGAGTTGGATTCTGTGTATGGGGACTCTGCACCATCATTTACCACAGTGAAATTTTGGGCAGCTGAATTTAAACGTGGCCGTAAGAGCTTGGGAGACGATAAACGTTCGGGACGTCCAAAAACTGCAACTACCGACGAAAACATCGCCAAAGTTCACCAAATTGTGCTAGACGACCGCCGAATTAAAGTGAGAGAGATAGCAGAGGCTATGAATATGTCAAAATAACGTATTTGTCACATATTAAATCAACATTTAGACATGAAAAAGCTGTCCACGCGTTGGGTTCCGCGTTTGGTCACGTTAGACCAAAAACGTGCTCGGATGAACATTTCCAACGCTCTGTTGGCGCAGTTTAGGCGCAATAAATCCGAATTTTGGCGCCGATTAATTACTGTAGATGAAACTTGGATACACCATTATACCCCCGAAACAAAAATACAGTTCAAACAGTGGACTGCAAAGGGGAAAACGGCTCCAAAAAAAGCAAAAACTGTTTTTTCGGCTGGGAAAGTGATGGCGACTGTTTTTTTGGTATAGTCATGGAGTTATTTTAATCGATTATCTTCAAAGAGGAAAAACCATTACAGGAGCATACTATGCATCATTACTTGACAAGCTGAAGGCAGAACTTGCGGAAAAACGGCCACATTTGCAGAAAAAGAAAATCCTGTTTCACCAAGACAACGCACCGTCTCACACCTCAGCGGTTGCAATGGCGAAAATCCACGAATTACGGTTTGAACTGCTTGACCATCCGCCTTACTCACCAGATCTAGCCCCAAGCGACTTCTTTTTGTTCCCTCATCTGAAAATTGCGCTCGGAGGACAGAGATTTTCGTCAAATGAAGAGGCAATCACCTTCGCGAACAATTATTTTGCAGAGAAAAACGCCGAGTACTATTTGAACGGGTTACAGAGACGGAAGCATCGCTGGGGGAAGTGTGTAGAGTTACAAGGAGACTATGTTGAAAAATAAAAAAAAAAAAAAAATCTCAAAAAATATCTTGTATCTTTATTAGGTCGGAAACTTTTCAGACCACCCTCGTAGTATACAGCACAAAAACAGACAGAATGGCAGAATAATCTCTCCCTGATTAGCAGACCATATCACATGTGGAAGGCTATCATTGCTTGCATTTAGTATCATAACCATGAAGGAAAATAAACATAATTTCTACAGGGGAGGTTGGAAATAAATTCTAGTAGTAATAGATAGTGTGTTTCAGTGTGTTTGAAGTGAAAAGCAAAATTCTTTAATTTATATTAAATAATTAAGTAAACAACACTAAGAGAGAATATCTGTCTATACAACAGCACAGGCATTCAGAACTCAAATCCATAGGTCAAGACCACCCTTGTGATTAGTGTCATTATACCAGACGTACTTTCAAAGTTCTGTTAATATTTTCCTGTTTTCACACATTATGGACTAAGTACAAAAATGACAAACTAGTTTATATTTCATACTTTAGAATTATTCCAAAATGTGTGCATGGATGTATGCATGTGTATGGTGTAAGTCAAATAATAGCCAGGAACAAATAATCCTATTTTATCCATGCTCAGAGAAATCCAAATGAATTATGAATAATTATTAAGATTAAATTAAAATGTAAATTGGAACTTGCACAATGAAGCCAATCATATAATTGATATTATTAAAATTTTAAAAATTTTGGTAATGAATGCCAGCTCACTTGTCTATTTAGCAATGCAATTGCTCTTCACAGAGAGAAAGCTGTAATACAGATTACATGTATACCCTTTGACTAAAAAAAATTACATTTCTCGATTGCAAAATTCTTCTAAATCCTACTCGTCACAGTGCATGGTTCACAAGGTATCCAGCAAAGCTGTGTAGTCACTGCAGTAGTTGTGCTATATGGCATGCACTAAAGATGCTGACTAATATGTGTGTTCTTTAGCTCTCTGGCAGAGTGTGCAGTGATGGTTAAGAGTGCAGGTTTACCTTCTGGCATAATACGTAACATATTATGACAAATGAGTTTTGAAATATTGTTTCCCATATACACCAGTTTTTAACATTAACATATATATATATATAGAGGTCACCTGTCTTCTTGCCATAGAAGGACTCCAAGAGTTCGAAATATAGCAATCTCAAATGTGACTTTTTCTTAGTGTTTTATCCTTTTCTACTATTATAATTACTGTTGATTTATATATACATAAGAATGAATATTATAATTTTTCGTTTAGCATTTGATCTATCTAAATGTAATATGCTGCACACACATATTCCCTGCACATGCACAAAGGACGAAAGGTAGCTTATAGGCACAAATTGATGAAGGCTGGAATATTGTAGCCTCTTGTCCACACTATTGTAGAAATCTGATATCATCTATGCCCTGAAGAGTTAGGGCAGTTATAAATACTGAGGGTTCATACACCCTATTAATTTGTGTTTATTTCTATTTATTTTCACTTTAGAATATAAATGTTTCTGTATTTATTTAGTTATTTGTTAGAATATGTTAGTTTGTGATTATGTTTTTGTGTCTGCATAGGTAATGCCATAAAACTCAAATGACAAGTTAAAATATATATGATATTAAGGCAACATTATGTTCTACATATATACACTTGTAAAACTACACAATAAAAAATAAAATAAAAATGTTGTGTGGAATTTGAACCCAAACATTTATATACAATTGCAATGCCTTCTAAATTGCTTGGCCACCACTACTCTACCCTATGTTCTTTTTCCAGATGCCTATGATTGTGACCATTACGTTTACAGACAAAGCACTCAATGCAGTGTGCCAGTTTTGCTGCATACACATTTTCAATATGGCATTTATGTATATTCCCAAAGTTATCTGAAAAGTTTTTTGTCATACGGTGTACATATTCCAGATGCCATACATTATAATGATACTTTAATGTAGTTGGGGCACTAATTTGTAGAATGAGACAAAATTAGAGTACTCAGAGGAAGCCTATCCTATCATTGCAATGTATCACCAATTCCACATCCACACAAGCAAGAAGTTTGACTACCCATTCACAATCTTGCCATTTAAAAAGATTATATGCCTTAACTTATTCTCTGATGGCATTATTGTCCATAATGACAATGAAGATAGTGGGTGGTGGTGGTGATGGTGGTAACTGTAATGGCAATAAAAGCAGCAGCTTGATTTTAGGACAAAAACTCAAATATACACTGATGAAAATAGTATGTACAGTTAAAATATTAAAATATACACTGATAAAAATAGTATATTCCAGTCAGGAATTGAAGTTCTCTAAAAGGATGCTTTGTAATAAAAGTTTCAGTCTATTCAAAAGTAACAATCCAGAAGCTACTCTAAATACATTAAATGATTATTTGGAATTTTAAGTGCATAGTGAAATGTAAAAAATGAAGAAGTATGGAAACAGAAGAATGATTAAACTCTTGGGTTTCAATTATTAAAAATAAATTGCAATATCTAGGAATAGCAATATTTTTCTAGATACTGGATGTAGTACTTGATATCCTATGAATTTAAAAAAAATCTTTCAAAACACAGAAAGTAGAGAAGAATGGCCTAAGCTTCAAAGCTATTTAAAGACACAAGATAAATATAAAGTATTTTTTATAATATTTTTATAAACCTTCTGTATAATTTTAAATCCTGACTATGCCATGAACTTTCTTCAAATTCTAATGCAAAGAAACAACTGAACTCAAGATACTTTCAGATCTAAGAATAGCCTATAAAATGAAAATAATTCATTAATGACTATAGAAGTTTTTATTAATACTAAAGATTGTTTCAGTTTTGTTCTGCATCCCTCCCCTTCTCTTTCTACTGGCTCTGGCACTAAATATTCCTTGCAAAAGTGCTTTCTTCTGTTTTAGACCTTATTATTTACGTGTATGTGTGTGTGTGTGTGTGAGTGTGTGTGTGTGTGTGAGTTTAAAATAAAAACAATTAATTTATTAAACACTAGAATTTCTGATCTCTTGCATTAAATGTATAATTGAATTTCCTCAGGAATTGGTGGGAGATGCTTCCTCTTAAACATGCTTTAGATGGAAAATTGAAGACAAATACATGCTGGCTTATAAATATGTTCATGATAATGCTGATTGTACAACATAACAATGAAATCATATAAGGATTTTAGAGCCCAAACCATATAAAATAATACAGACACAAGTAGACACACTTTCAGCAGAAAAGAAAAGATAATTTTTAAAAAATTTGCATATCATCCTGGGCAACACAAACATTTCAAAATATTCTAAAATGGTTTAATATCAGGTTGGCACCTATACATAGATTTAATGTTAAAACTCTCCTGAAAACAATGTTTTTGATACTATTCCACCAGAGAAAAAAGCCAAATAATTGTGCAGAATATGAAAAAGTTTATATTGGAAAACAAAGGGAAACATAGGCACATGGTTAAAAGAACATTTCAGGAACATAAAATAAAAATTAATGAAGAAATAGCAGTAGCATCCCATTTCTGGACTGAAAACCATGACATAGCAAAGCAAAATTATTAAAATCAGTACAAGGAAGGACCTACAGAATTAGCAACATTGGGGGGGGGGGGGGGATCTGCATTTACAAATACAGAGACAGATTAATGAACTTCAACACTTCCATGGATGAAAACATAAACTTTAAGTTCATCTCACCTCCATCAAAGCAGAATACACATCCCCCCATAATAATGAATTACCCAGCAGTCGATGGGTAGCTGAGATTGCAAATAAGGGTTCGTGAAACATGTACTGCATATAAACAAGTGGAGCCAATAAGAGTGTGTAGTTCAACTCAATCATATAATGATCTGAACTACATCACTTAGTATTTATAGTGTGCATTGTTCTTGCTAATAATTCATATTTTGTTCAATTAAATGGACTACATGCCAACAGAACAAAAGTCAGGTATTTATGAAATAGAATGTGCAGAGTGCGATAAAAAATACATTGGAAAAACGAAGAGGAATTTGGGAATCCGGAAAAAAGAACACTTCAGAAATATTCGCTTAAAACAAATTGATAAATCAGCAATAGCAGCGCACTTTTGGAATAAAAATCATGAAATTAAACCAGAGATAAAACTACTTAAACAACTTCATAATGCAATAGAACTTTCCACTTGGGAAAACATTTTCATTACAAAAAATAAGGATAATTTGATGAATTTCGATTTCCCTCCATTGGATGAACTCAGCAAATTCCTAATAGAACCAACAGATGCTGCCACAAGAACATCAAGAGACCCAACCGCCATGTTTAACAACAGTTTGTCAACAGGCTGAAGATGGGAGGGATCGCTCCCGAAACATATGTCCAAATTTTTTGTAAGTGAATGGAGTTAGTGTGAAAAAAACTGTATTACATTGTTTAATATATATCATATTTTGTTCTTTTACTATATGGCAAAATTAAGAAAATAAGGCATAAACTTCAAACTTATCATGCTGCTGATCATACCATTAAATACAAGATAATGTCCATAAGTGGTTAGATGAGGTAATAATATATTTATAATGCTAAAAATAGAGACCTGGAAAAGTGGAGCTGAAATAAAAATGAAGAAAATAGCTTATGACATCCTGATTTTGAGCCACTAATGATTGTGAAACCTTAGAATTTTTTAAAGAGATACCAGGACACCATGACTGTCTAATTACCAAAAAAATAAAATGGAATACTTATACACAAAGAGTAAAGCCCATACTGTCTAATAGGCATATCAGGATCACATATTTATGAAAGAATGGTGAACAACTTTGTAGTCAATTCTTTTGCAGAAAGATTGCATACAGTACTGTGCAAATTAATCAGAACATGACAATAACATATATATTTTATATTTTTCTAGGTTACTCACCTAATACATAACTTTAATCTTTGCTAATAGCTAATATGTCCTCCTTTTTATTTTATAAGTTGTTTTACATGATTTGGCATAAATTCCACAAACTTAGAGCGTAATAAAGTTCATCATCATGAAATCAACCTTAATTTACACTCTTATCATGCATATTTTTGTGGAACAATCAAGTTTGGTGAATTTCTTTTTGTAAATAGCCTACAAGTTTTTTATTGAATTAATGTCAGAGGAGTTGCCATTCTTAACACATGAACATTGTTCTCACTGAAGAATTTTGTCACTTTCTTTGAAGTATGGCAAGGAGCCAAATCTTGCTGGAAAATTCCATCACTATCTGGAAACCTCTTCTGCAGCTCTCTAACAACTCTTTTTTGCACTATTTGGATGTATTGGTCTGATTTCATCAACTGATCCACTGGTACTAAGGGTCAAGGTCCTTCATGCATGAAACACTCCAAAACATCTTCTTCAAGGTGTTTTATGATCTGTTGCAAATGTGCTTAAGTTGTTGCCTCATTCACTCGGTGCACATATTGAACCTTCTCTCCCTGTACTTCAAAGTAACTCTCTTCAGAGAAAAGAACTTTCTCCTGGTATTCCAATATGCAATCGTGATGACAGCATGCCTACAAGAGATGTTTCCTGCACATTTCTCCTGTTAGGTGTTTCTTTGCAGGTTTGTGGGCTTTCCTTCCAACTGCCATAAGTCTAAGACGAATATTAAAAATATGCATATTCATTCTCCTTTCCCCCAATTTGTCAGCCAAGTCTACAGGAATGAGCCTGAGATTTGATTTGTTTCTTCTGAAGAGAAAATTTTCATAAATTGGCATTGCTTTCTTTTTCCTGCCATCCCCTTCCTTTTTTTTTTTTTGGTGAAAATGGGCCAGTCTGTTTGTGCCTCTGAATAATTTTATTTATAGTGCCCACACTGGCATCAAATTTAGTAGTTAACTCTCTTTGTTTCATGGAAGTATTCTGATATAATGTTACAATCACACTACTCTTCCTTGGAATTATATTCACTGAAGACATAGGTATTATTAATAGCAGAAGGAAACTTCAAAATTACTCAAAAATTATACACATTGAAATAAATACACTTTTATTCCAAAACAATCATCACAGATTAATTACTAATGAATAATACAAGATTGCATACAGAACAAGGGATCTAAGAATAAGCAATTTGTAGCACACTGTTGCCAATCATTGAGAAAACTATGAAAAAAATTACCTTGGTTCTGATTAATTTGCATGGCACTACATATGTTTATAAAAATCCATAGCGCTGTTTCCATAACCTAATAAACAAAACTCCAAGCTAAATCAACAAGAAATATACTGAATTTCTGGGAGAAGATGAAAATTGCTCGCAAATTTCAAGCTAGGGGAAGTTTGAAACTGACCACAGCAGATGGAAAAATTACTTCTGAGGGATAGTGCTATTAGGATATCATTACCCCAGTTTAGAAAGTCACCAGAGGACAAAACCAAATTTTCCACACAAAAACAAGTAACTCATGCAAGCAAATGAAAAATGTTGCACCATTTATCAGATAATTATTTTGAAAAAAAGATAATTCTCAATATATGCAACGTTGATTCAAGAATTATTGACACATTGGGTAATACTTTACAAGAAAATCTTGATTGGAGTTGGTGTCTTCTGGATTTGCTGAAGACACTGTTCCTAATTGTTATATTTAAAATTAATGTTTTTTTTTATTTGTGTTTATTTTGTTAAAAAAATGTTGTATGTTGATACATGAGAAATAAATACTAAATACTACAAGAAAATCAGATAACACTACTTGTTAAGGATAAATAAGAACTCTATTGCATATAGTTCTGTAAATGAAGAAACACTTATGTTAAATGAATAATGGGGCAGATTGAGATATTAAGTGTCCCCCCTGTACTGAACCATAAATAAATTAGAAAGGCTATTAAACTGTCTAACAGACTTTCAAATCATTATGAATAAGAAAATTATTTTAAAATGTTAGCACTCATTCCATGTCTGAATAAGAACAAAAAGAGTGAGACTAAAAATATATGAATAAATTAAAAAAAATATTTTGATAAAGAAAAATTTGGAGAAACATTAAGGCAATTTTGCAGAAATATCCACATTATATACACAGTTTTCACAAACATTTCTCTTACATTTTATCAAGTTTAATCCATTTTCTATACAAAATACTACTCTTCAAAATAGCCTGTACTTTTCCATGATCAATTTTTGTAATTTTTCTGTTAAAGAATAAGGGAGAGAGAGAGAGAACAAACAAATGAACAAATAAAAGAAAGTAAAGAATACGGGAGGGAGAGAGAGAGAGAACAAACAAATGAACAAATAAAAGAAAGTAAAGAATACGGGAGGGAGAGAGAGAGAACAAACAAAAGAAAGTAATTTCTTTATAGTGAGGTAACCAGAAGAGAGACAAATAAACTAGAATCAGCAACTGGCATAGCAGATTATGTCATTTCTAATAATAATAATTTCAGAAATTATATTTCTGAGCACCCTAAGTCCTCAGTGTTATTGAATTGGCATGCTCTTTTAAGGCATGCTTTATAAAATTTCAAAAGATTTTATTTTTAATTTAATATTCTTTAATTCTGCTTATAGATTGAAGATTTTATGAGTAGTTTTATGGAAAATTTTAAAAGTTATAGCCATTAGTTTTAAAATAATAAATATTCTGCTATCAATTTATTAAATTATCCAAAGTAATTACAAATATTGCTTACAATTAAATGTAAGTTATTTTATTATGAAACTTTTTCTGTGAATACCTTTATCTTAGCATAACCCGCCCAATACACTCTGTTATTCCATAGCTCTATGAAATCATTTTCGATTGTTTATATTATACATTATCTTCATTATTTCACTGTAGTAAAATATTTTAATGTTTCAAAAAATGGTTTTATAATATTATTTGTATAAGAAAAATTAGAGCTTAGAGCTCTTAATATAAGTTTTGTATGTATTTACAGAATGCTTGAATGATATTGGTGAACAAATGCATTATGTGGGGCACATTATCAGCTTCAAAATGTGAAAAAACAGTTTCTATGAAATTTAAGTAAATAGCAACACCTACCTACATATAGATTTAAATATGCATCCAGAAGTGTATGGAATTTTTGTTATTTTTCATATTAACCTGCCATTGTACTTGTTGGATCTATGGGACCCACATACAAATGCTTCCTTAATTTTCCTACAGATGATTAAAGATGCTCTTGTTTGAAACTTCTGGTATTTTCCTGTTTATGCAGATTTGCAGAATTATGCAAATTTAATAACCATGCAGACTTCTGAAGAAGTTGTTTTCATTTGCATTCTTTAAATTATTATACTGTTCCTCGAATCAGTGAGACCCAACCCTAAATTTTTTCTTTTTCATTAGTGTTCCTGTTTTATTTTTTAAACTATATACGTATATAATATTATCAGCAATTATATATTATACTTTGAAAACCTCATTTTAAACATATAGCAATAGTATGAATAATAATTGTTATGAAATCACTCAAATTTCATTAATTTTGTTCCACTTGGAAGCTTCACCAAGCTGAAGATGGAGGCAATCACTTAGGGAACATGTTCCAGTAAGTGAAACAAAATTAGTGAAATTTGAGTGATTTTATAACAATAATTTGTCATATTATAATATAGTTCACTGTGAAAATCCCAGATACAAAAAAACTACTTAAATATAGCAACAGATTTGTTCCTTTGTAAGTAGGTTTATAACCTTAATAATCCAAGGGACCTGAAATGAGTGATGGAACTTCTGGAATGCCTTAAACAGAAGATGAAATTTCCAATTTTACAGATTATGAAGCCAATTCTAAGTTTATTGTTATTAGTGGCCTTAATGCTTAATTACAGAGTGATGTAGAAGAAGACAAAGAGGAAGAAAAGTTGATAGTATGCTGATGAGGATTCAGATAGGGGCCAATCTTTATCTGATGATGATTGCAGAAGTGTTTCTGGGGAAGATATAAAATAAAATGAAATGGCAAAAATTATGCCGAAGGCAAATATTTGTGCTACAAGCCACAATAAGAGAAATCATGAAAGGAGTAACTGAACTGCAAGAAAAATGACTGAATAAGAGAGTTTATGAATCTAGTTCAATAATTTTGAGGTTGCAATTCCAGACTTATTCACTAGATGTTATCATGATGGAACAAGACCCTTGTTCTTCACTAAATGAGGATGTTTCTTCTTGATTGTATATTTTAATTTCTTCAGTAGCAGGGTGTAGCATTCACCACCAGTTATGGATTTGCCTTTTCCAAAAAGTCAATTAAAATTACAATGTCACAATCCAAAAACACAGTTGCCATTACCTTTCCTACTGAGGGGATTGCTTTTGCATTGCCTCACCAATAGCTTTCTCATTTGCAAATGACTGTGCAAAATATTAAGTACCAGATCTTCAGAAATATCCATGGCTTCAGCAATTCCTATACCTTCAGTCTTCAATTGCTCAGCACTATGTTATGGATTTTTTTTCATAATTCAGGAGTTGTTATTTTGATAGGATACTCAGAACAATCCACATCACTAGCGCTTATTTGGCCACACCAAAATTACCAAATCATTTATACATCATTCTAAACAAAAGTGCAGCTTTACCATTATGTTTGTCCAACTTTACCTTAGCTTTTGTGCACATTTGTCATTTTAAAAAGTAAAGTTATAATAAAACACAAAATTTGCATTTCTCCATTTTGAACACTTGTTTAACATTTAAGGAAGAAAGTAACTCTCAAACACAGACTAAGCTTTTGAACTGTTTATTACCATGTACATTATCCCCAACAGTCATGTTGTCAAGGTAGCATTGAACTCTACCACCTTTAAGAATTTCCAAGGCTTATACAACAGTCCTTGTACAAGAACTATTAAACCTCTTTATAATGCATACTTCCATTCAATCTTAAAATACAGCATTTTATTTTAGGGTAACATGTTGACTTCCATAAAATTATTAAACATTCAGACTTCTGCATTTATAAAATTGTTCAAAATTCAGAAATAGATCATAAGAACAATTATGGAAATTGTAAATATAATTACCAGTTATTGGCAAGTTTTAACAAGTTAGGTATACTGCCTTTACTTTATCTATATTACATGAAACTTTGCTATATAAGAAGAAAATGTAGATATCTTAACAAAAAATACAGATGTACATGACTGTGATACATGGAAGAAAGACAACTTAGTCATTATAAACTTAAAGAACTAAATATATGAAAGGGAGTTCATGTACACTTAATTAAAACTGTACAACTAATTATCGCATTTTATTAAGCAGCATGAGAAATTATAGCATCTGTGTAGAATACCTTATAGATAATTATTATTAGCACATAAACAAATATCTAGAATGACCATATAATTATCATGTCCCTGCATAATGAATTTGATAATATTTTGGTTGTGCTTTAATATTTCTTATGACATTTATATCAACGGTATTAACTCTTCATCTAGCTTGAACATTCTAATTTCCTACAAAACTGCATTATGAACTTAATTATAACTATAATTGTTTGTAATCTAATCAACCAGATGTCTCCAAAATTTGTATAGAACAGATTCAAGGAGGATATAAATAGTTTGATTTGATTCTGATGAGCAAGGGGCATCTTACAATGTAGCTTGAAATACTAGGCACTAAACAATGGTAGTATTCTATGCATTACTGAACACTGAAGGCCTCAATTCATATATAATTTTCAGATTCAACAATCCTCATTCTCCTGAAGCAAAGAACAGAACACATTTTTTGAAAAAAGCTAATATTTTTTTATCTGAAAGAAGACCCTTAAAACAAAGAGCTATGGTTAGACATCTTCCAAATATGTGCAAAGCTGTAAAAAGGATATTTGGAGTCAAAGAAGAGATAAAACCTAAAAACAGAAATGATAAATGAGGATGGTGTGCATATGGCTCCATTTTTGTTACCAGTGCAAAAGTACCTGTATTTGCAACGTTCATTAAATTTATATCATTACTGAACTATTTTCCCCGCTTAGGAATTGCAGGACCTTGTGGCTGGTTATGGGGCTCGGCAGCCTCTGCGAATCACCACACTATACTGGTAGTAGTTTGTAACTGTAGGGTCTCCCATCCAGGCAGACTGGTGAGGAGAGGCCAGACTAAGAAGCAACTCAATTCCATCCAACTCCAAGGTGTAATGCAACCCATGCCAAGGAGGTGCATGGCACATAGTAGATGTGCATTGAATGGAGCCTCTGGAATACCAGGCAACTTTGCGAGGTATTTAGCCTTACCCAGATATGCATTGGCAGACCACTTTCCCTAGCTTCTTTTGGGACCTTATGGAAACCACCCATAATATTCACAATCTACTCCTGAGGACTACATTTATAAGCTTTCAGCTAAAGCAAATTCATCCCTCAATGAGGAAGTTCTCTTAGAGAAACCTCATATATGGAGGGTATTTAACTCTTCGAATTTTTTTTTTTTTGATCTGGTTCATTTACGGATGCTCGTTAACATCTCTGGTCATCGGCATCCCATTCAATTCAGGGGATGAAATGGCCAACAAATTATGGCCAGAGATGCCTTTTTTCAGGCTTGAGGTCCTTTATCATACTGTAAATGTATGACACAGGATCCACGGCTTTACTTCCCTTCCGAAGGAAGCCATACTTAGGATTTTTACACCCAAAAAATCCATTCATCCTGGCAGGGATTGAACCTTTGATCTTGGGTTTAGGAGGCAAGTATGGTTACCACTATACCACCAGGACCGACTATTTCTTCTGGGGAAATCTGGGCAAAAGAGCCTGTGGGCTCCAGCAGAATTACATCGTGACTCTAGCCAATGATGGCCCTAAAGGTCCTGCAGATCAACCTCCAACACAAGAAGGCAGCATCTGCTGCTTTTAATGAAGAAGGAATAAACTTAGCCGTTATTCAAGAACCCTAGATTAACAGGGGCTAAATCCCAGAACTAGCAGAATGTCAAGGTAAGCTGATACATTGCAGCATGGGATATCCACTCAGAAGTTGTACTCTTATTTGCAATGAAATTGAATGCTTACCTCTTCTAGAATTTATTTCTAGCAATATCATCATAGTGAAAATTGACTGCAACATAAGGGAAGGGAAGAAGGACCTATTGCTGAGCTCTATTTATCTCCCCTTTGACAACGGTAATCCACCGAACTAGAGAACTAGAGACTAGAATAATTAGTCGCATAATGCACTCAGAGGGTTGAGTGTGATGCCAGCACTCATCACTGAATACCAACAGAAGGGGTTAGTACATTTAGACTTTCTGCTCTCTAATATTCTACATATACTTAATTATTGGTAACAAGTCTACCTTTGCCAATCGCATACGGCAGGAAGTTACTGACATTACTTTTTGCATGTAGTATATAATTACTCAGATTAAAGGTCTTAGATGAACCATCACTATTTGACTATAACTATATATTATCTAATGTTAATGTAGTAAAAAATGCCAATCTTTACAGATATCCCAGGAGAATCTGGTGGGAGTCCTATATGCAGCATCTCTCAGGTAGGATTGATAAGATTAGATCTTTCAGTGATATCGAAAAGGTTACCCATCTTATCCAAAAAGTTATGGTTGACAGTTATCATGATAATTGCCCAATGCAATCATGGATAAAATCCAAGAAAGTGTCATGGTGAACTAAAGACCTTGAACATAAGGCAGGGTGCAACATCTTTTTGGCAAGGCAAAAAGAACTAGTTAATGGGGGGCATATTATACAGTCCCCACAGACTATAATAATAGTTTATGAAAGGCCAAAAGGTTTTTTTGGCAAGCCCTCTGCCAGGAAAGATCTAGCCTGTCAGAGGTACCCAAGCTACATAGAGCCTTGCTTTTTTTTTTTTTAATCCCCCCCTTTTTTGACTAGAGCTTAACACCAGTTTTTACTATTGAGGCACCATAGGTAGTGGACACTGGTGATACAGGAAATGAAATGATACTGGGAAAGAACTTTTAAGGAAGGAAATGTACTAGGCTTTAGTTGGTACCTCCCCGGGTTTTGCCATTTTATGAGGACTGAGGAAAACCTGGAAAAACCTGTTAGGGAGGGTAGTGCTGGCGGAATTGAAACCCCAGACCTCCCCCTCACATGCCCATGCCTTATGGTCCTCTGCTACCCTTAATGTGGACAGAGTCTTGGGTGAAGGTTCTATACCCCGTAGGAACAATATGCAGCCTATGGGAGGCTTTACATGCTCAGCTGAAGAAACGCTGTTCGAAGTTCTCTTTAAGATAGACTTCTCCCAGTGCACATTTGATGACATCTATGAATCTGCAGACCCTTATATAAATTCTAGACCGAGAACTTTCCGCAGAAGGACTGGAAATTTGCACATCAAATTCTCACAATACAAAGTGTTAAATGGGCAATTAACAAATTTAACCCATTTAAGTCACCTTTCCTGCTTTGTTGCAAAAAGGACCTGACTCACTTTATATCCTTCTTTGTAACCTCTTTCTGGCTATTATAGCCTTCAGCTCTATTTCTCAGGCCTGGAAAGCTAGCAGAGTAGTGTTTATCCCTAAGCTTGATCATAATAATTACACCAAAGCTAAGGCTTATTAACCAATTAGTCTAGCTCGTTCCTTTTAAAGATTTTGGAAAGATATTGATAGATATATCCAAAGGAGTGTGTTGTCAGACATTCTCCTCCATCAAAATCAACATGCCTACCAGTATTCAAGTCTTGCATAAAAGCGTTACAATGTCTTGTTAGCAGACTGGAGGACTCTATGGCTAGGAAAGAAATAGCACTAGGGAACTTCCTAGATATAAAGGGTGCTTTCAACAACACCTCTTAGTCTATGACACCCTTTGTATGTGGATAAACTCCATGCTTAGGAGTAGAAATATTACTGCCAGCCTTCTTGGGGAAGCGAAAGGACTCATCACTATCAGGGACTTCTTTTCCTCCTTCTTTGGAGTCTCGTGGTGGATAACTTACCCCAAGATATGATCTAAGAAGGAGAGGCTATGCAGATGACATAGCACTAATTTCCCAATACAGTCTCAAACATGTGAATTTTGGGTTGAGGAAAATTCACAGCTACTGCATGCAAGAGGGTCTATCTATCATCCTAGCAAAACAGTTGTTGTTCCATTTACTAAGAGGATAAATCTAAAAGGCCTAGGAAACCTTAAACTATGTAGCTCAATCCTGGAATATTCTGAGTCAGTTAAATATCTAGGTCTCAAACTGGATAAGAAACTGACCTGGAACAGCTATATCAATAATATTCTCCTTAGAGCCATGTAGTCTCTTATAACCACAAAATGCACCATTGGGGCCTCAAAACACACATTAACCATTGGTTATATGCTACAATAGTCAGATGCCAGATATCTTATGGTGCCATTGTTTGGTGGCAGATAAGCTTACCAAGCAGAGATTAGCATGTCTACGCATTACAGGGGGCTTTCAGAAGTACTCCAACCTTTGCATTGGAGACCCTGTTGAGTTAAACTCCCATGGATATCTATTTTCAAGTGGAGACTAGGCTAACTGCATATTGCTTGGTGCACACAGGGAACTGGAGAAGTAGCTTTGCAGCAACTGAATGTCCTTCATTCTTAATTTCCTGGATATTCCAGAACTGAAGATAGGTCTGACCTAATGAACACTCAATATTATTATTTCCCTCCATTTAAGGTAGCTCTTGGATCTTCAGAAGATTGGATGAAAACATGCACATTAGAGAACTTAACCAACTTATATGCTATACCGATGGAATTGTAAAAGTATACAATAGGGTACAGGCATGTTGACCTATCTCCAAGGACCAACTTTAGTACAAGCCTTGGTGAATATTGCAGTTTTCAGGCAGAAGTATTTCCTATCCTGAACGGTGTTTATAGGGGACATGAGAAGAGTTATCACCAAAAACAAACTCTCATCCTCCTTTCAGACAGTCAATTAAGGGACTTTTTTCTGACCAGGTGAAATCAAAAACTGACATGGGAGTGTCAAAATTCCATCTGGCCTGGCATCTCCCAACATGCTCAAACTGCAGTGAGTGCCGGGGCACCAGGGCATTTATGGAAATGAGAAAGCAGAGCAAAGAAGGATGCTGACACACAACTTTTGCGAACAGATGCCAATATTGGAATCAAAATACTGCAACTTGTTCAAGGAACAGATTCTGGGAAACAATGAAGGTGTCTCTTTCAATAGGGTAGCACAATAAGCCTTATAGGCTCACATGTCAGAGGTTGTTCAAATTCCATAACCCCTTTATCATCTATCTATCTAACTGCACTATTTTAAATTATTATAGAAAATATGTTTCAAAATAAATCTGTGAGATCCAATTTTTTTACTCATGTAACTATTCGTGATCTGTATACTGTTTGGGTAATATAAGCCACGCAAGCATGCACACAAAACAATAATATATATATATGACATTTTAATTTTTTACTGGTATTTCAGTAGCCTTGCCTTAATGTTTTAAATAGGTATTAGATCATATTTCAATGACATAACTTGCAGTACAGAATAACAATAAATTAATTCTACTTACTTCCATTTGTAAAGCAAAATTAAATAATGAATAATGTTTTGAAATTGATATTATTTAAATGGAGGAAAAAATACAAAAAGTCAAATATATTTAACTGGTGCAAAATAAGAAAACTCTAGGGATCTTCCAATTTCAACCAGTGGTAAATTAGCAGATATTGGCTTTTTGACTTTCCTGTAAAATCATTATTTTTGCACTTATCACATTTTAAAACTATGTTTCTTACTTTATGCACATCAAAATGATAAAAATTGATAATATTGTTCCGAAAATAGAGGAAATGTCTTAAGATTGCATAACTAATTGATAAAAGAAAAGAAAATTTGGAGCAGAAATAGTAAGTCTGGACAACTTTCTGTAAAATGGTATTCACCAAATTGCTGCTGCAGTACAAGCACAGCCTTGAACCAGAATAATAGGACAATGTGCTATTTTTAAGAAGCTAGTATGATTGCCAGACTGTATTCTGATGGATTTTTTTTAGGCAGGATATAGTCAAATGATTGAATCTACAGCAAAAAGCACAATACTTGAACAAGTCAAAATTTATAGTGAGGCACATTTGTTCACTTAGATAAAAATTAGAGTCTCTGTAAGAAAGTTACATTTTAATGTGCTCTAGACAGGCTTAAGCAGAAAAATGCTTTGTACATGACAACAAATAAATCCTGTAAGCAGCACCAAATAGCAAAACTGTCTATTTCATTGTCTATGAATTTCATCTTGTATGTAAGTGTGAAATAGTGTATAAATGTAAGTAGATTGCATGCACTCATACACTGATGACACTCACTCATACTCTGATGACACTTTAATTCCATTTGAAGGGAACAAAATTAAGTGCTCCAGGGCTGGTCACAAATCAGTAATTTATAATAAGTATTAGCATAACTATAAATGTAAATAGCATACATAAATAGATTGACATGATTAACTTCTTTCCCTATTTATGTGCTTAATGTGCTTAAGTTCATCACACTACTATGTTTTTGAAAGAATAGTAGTAAAAGACACTAGCAATTAATAAAAATGAGCAAACCAACATGCAAGTTAGCAATTATTTTGCTTTACTGCTTCAACCTTAGATTGTAGCTAATGAGAACTAATATTCTACTTTGTTAGAATCAACACTAAAGGTGATAAAGGATGTGGTAACAGTTTTTTATCTGCTTAAAGAAGCATGAAAAAATAAGCAGCAGATTCAGCTTGCAAAAGGAGGCAACTAGCTGAGCTTATGTGAAATTATGTGATTCAGATGGCCATTACTCCATAAAATAGCTTAATTTATCTGTTAATGATTGCCTAACCTGCAAAATCCTGAACATTAGTGTAAACAATAAGCATTTTAAGTTATTTGTCTGCAGTGTAGAGGTTGCAAACTAATGGGTTTGTGGTGTGTACAGACCTTGTTTTTTTCAAATGTGCAGTAAACTAAACAGCCCATTCTACAGAAGCATCTTCAGTCTTAAAACTAATGGACTTTGTGAAAGTTTAGTTTTTATAAATGCAACAATGCCATTGATACAAAGCACTTGTAACACAGCTACAAATTATGTTAGCAAGCAAGTCAGAAGTATCTATCGTTCTTCTGTAAAGCAGACTGGACTCATGACTTGATAAATCTTTTCTAATTGCTACCAAGCAATTGACAAATTCTATTCCCTACTTCCATAACCTGCAACATTTCAAACTGCCATGCTGGTTTGGGAAATGTCTAGTCTACTTTTCCAGTCAATTATAACGGTAAGACCTTGCTCAAGTGTTTGAGCTTTTTAATAGGAATATAAATACCAACAAACAGGTAAATTATAAAAATTAAATTAAATAAATTTTACACACTATCAACTGTTTTAGATAGCTCTTTATGCAAATGTTTAACAAAAATGTCCCCAAAAACAGCATTTGGATATGGATAATAGAAAAAAAGACACGTTATCTAAGAGGTGTGATTAACAAATACATACTTAAACAAGGTCCATCTAGATGACCGCTGGTACATTGTGCAAGGTCTTACTGTAATGTCCTACATGAGAAGTCAGGAGGAGTATAGGTCTGAAGGTGGGCAGCTAATGATGAAGTCCTCTTACCGTTTCTTGCATCTGCATTAGCAGCAAGTCATCTTTATTTGGGGAGGAAGATGGTGTTGCTTCCTGACTCTCATTTTCATTCTTCGTCACTGTGGGGATGTTGTTTTCATAGGCTGTGAGAACGCCGTCACGATTTTTCCAAATAGTTGCAACTGTGGAACTCGCTAGCCCTAATTCTCGGCTAACGTCTGATTTGCTTTTCCCACTCTCTATTTCACGAATGATGTGCATTTTTTGTTCAAGCGTGAATGCAAGCCTCTTCCGACCCTGTGGCAGGTAGAAATGCCAATAGTGCTAATGTTGTGGCAGTGAATTTGTTCATCAACAAGAAGTCTGTGTGATGAAAATGTTTGCCTTTTTTTAAGCCACAACAATAGCCCATGCTCATGTGGAATCAAAATGTAATGCAGTAACCTGATTGATTCAACATGAGTAAATTATTCTTTTCTTGGAATTTAACAAATTGCTTCCCAAATATGTACCTTGGGGTATTTAAGTAAAATTACATGAAGGTACATTCACCTATGCATGGTTGATGGCAAGATATATTAAGAAAATTTTATTTATTTGTTTATTTTAAAGGGTCTAATAAAATACACATAGTTTATTCCATGTCTAATTTTATGAAACTAATATGTTTGCATGACAGACACCTCCATCAAAAATAAATTAACAAAATGTAAGCAATATATCTTCATAGTTTACACAACTGCACTAAATCAGCTATATATTATTAGAGATACTTATCTTACCCAAAAGTTCAGTGCCACTATATAATCTCAATAAGAATATAGATCATTCCCTTTTTAAACAGAATTACTTTTAAAAAAATGTAAGTAATTTTAAAATTTTATTAAAAATGGAGTAATGGCCTTCAAAAGGAAGTTACTGTTATGAGTTTCTATCTCCCAATTCTTACAAATAAATGTATAATGAAACATTTTACCATACGATAAAGGTTATTATACAAAATGCTTATTAAACACAAGAATCATTGCTAAGTTCTCTTTAAAATAAATTGCAGAATTTTTTTAAAAGCATTTTTCTTTTTTGTTTTTTTTAATTGGACATTGCATTATTTAATAAAAATGCTTAGGTGTATTATGGCTTTAAATGTTCAAGCTGTAATTAAGCTACAATCCAAGATTAATGCGTGCATTACTTGAAAAACTTGCCACCAGAGCCAAATCTGAAATATGATTGAAAAAAGTAAAGAAACATTGAAACAACTTATACCAAAAAAACCATGTTAATCCAAAATTGATCAATTTACACTCTTTCTCCTCTTTCTTTCTCCATACAGGTGGAGAAAAAATAATAGTGGCATAAAGGAGCATGTTCCCTTGTTGAAGATGGGTACACTTATAACCTATGTGCGCCAAAGTGGCATTTTCTTCAGTTAGGTTCACCCATTCCACTTTTATCATTTAGTCTTTAGATCTATTCTTTCATTTTATTATACATAGCATATTAAAATTGTTTCATATAAATTAATTATAAAATATTTTACAGTTCATATTAATAATTATAAAGTATTTATAAAGTATAAATGCACCAATAATAATATTTACATCATGATAATTATTAACAGTTATAGAAATACAATGCTTCAGTTAACATAGAAAGTGCATAGATGTTTAGGCACAGATTAGTTCTGCCACTTGAATGTAACGAACACTGCCACCATTCCCTTTGCATTCCTGATAGAGAAAGAATAGAGATGATCAAAGCCAATTGCTTCAGAAAAAATCTACATTTCTCTTAATGGAAAGAAAAAAGGAAGAAATACCTATATTCCTCCAAAATAAAAGACATGAATATAGAATTATGGAACAGTAAGAATGAATAGTCCCAGCATTAAATGACTGAGAAAATGAAACTGCAGCAATTTACAACTTTGGATTAACAAGATCATAAATACATTACCAGCCTGGAGCAACTGCCAGAGCTGTCCTGCAAAAACTTTTATTTCATCCTGATTACTACTTACGGGAAAATGAGGGCACATTACCTCCATCATTTGCTGATTTCGCTGCTCACGTTCTCGTCGCATGGCCTCTTGACGCTCTGAGCGTTCTTGTTCCTTCATTAGTCTGTATCATACAATATCACAGTAAATTTCCCATTATCCAAATGTTGCATAAGTATGTAAGATCATTTCTTTTTAAAGTTCAATAATGCATACCAATTTATCAAATTGTTTCATAAAGCAACACAATATGAATTTCTTGATGTTGCTTGAAACATTATGAATAAATAAAATAAAGAGGAAATATATTTTTTATTTTATGTATAATTTATGTTACTTCAAAAAGAGAAGAAACAAGGAGAAGCAAAAGAAGAAGGTATACAGGTTATTTTATAGAATTAACAATTGCATAAAATTTAAAAAAAGATTCTTAAGTATTAACATTAACTGACTTTATAAAATTTTAAAATAAGAAATGACTTTTGTCAATTTTCACCCTCCATCAAAATACCAGGAGCTTCAATAATTTATCTGAGTGTCAAATAAATTAATTTATTATTATTTAATTAATTAATAATACAGTCCTCTGACAGTTTCAGCACTTTATGCATTTTTTCAGCAACAATTTGAAGACTTTTGAAAAGAATTCTTTTGGTTGATGTGCAAACCATTACAGCTTCCTTGATTTCTTCATTGCTTGAAAAACATTGTACATAAAGAAATTTCTTTCAAACTTGAAACAGGAAATAAACCAACAGAGTGCTTTAGGATGAGTGGTTCAACTGCTGAAACATAGTTTGTTCAATAATAGTCTGCAGTCTTCCTGATTTGTACACTGTTTGCTTAAGTAGCATATTATCTCTGAGTTTTCTTTGTCTTTTCTCTTTGACACTCCTGAAAAATAATTGTTTTAGTTCAATCTACCCAGTTATCTTTGTCTTAAATCATATAAACTCCAAGTATAAAAGTTCTCCCTTAGCCCAGAAGACAATTGCCATGACTTTGCATGCAGATTTTTCCACCATGAATCCTTTTTGGAAGTATTGAAGTCTTCTACTTCCACGTATAGGCTCTATTTTGGATTAGGATCATAATTCAGCCAAAACTTATCTAGTCACCAAATTATTAAAATAATCCAGACGCTCCTTAAAGAGCAACTCAAAGTTCTGATGACAGCACTGGATGCTCATATCCTTCTAATATGCCATCAGCATTCTTGGAAACCATCATCTTGCACTAACTTCGGACATTTTAACTTATATAACTTTCAAACTGTGTCTTTTAAGATCCAATTTGCTTATTATTTGGCATACTTAATTCCTCTGTCCAAAAAGATTAAATTCTTGATTTCAGAAATTGCTTCTTTGAGTGACCCCAGTGAATGGTCCCTCTGAATTGCTTGCTGCAAAATATAATTTTATAGAATGATAGGGCAGATTCGCCATAAACAGCATACATGTGTTCAATTTTTCCTCTTTTGTGATTAATTATATCACCAAACAGTGCTCCAAATCAGAAAATTTCTTACTAGATTCATATGTGAACTCTTTTGACATGCTGTCTCTTAGAACATTAAAAACTTGCCTTTGCTTGAGTCTCTTCAAGACATGTCAGAACATTTACACGCTTGTTTTAACATGCTTGTTAACTGCCTTCAAACTCAAATAGATATTTCATTTAATGCTTTCCGATTTTCCAATCCCTTAGTTTTAAGACTAAGGGCTTATCTCACCAATTTCTTACTAATTGAGAATTAACTAATTAAGATTTAAATTAATTGAGGAAATTAATTCCCAGTTAAATCTTTTGCATCTCACCAAACTAAATACACAGTCAATTGACTAATTAGTATTTAAGTCATCACAGCCTTTCAATTATAGAAAACCTATGATTTAAAAGGCAATGGACATAGCAAAGAATGCATTATTCACCATTTGTAAAATACTGGAGATCGCTACTCATTCATTTTTCATGATAATTACAGATCAGAAATGGAGGGAAAGGAGACAATTTAATGTATAAGGAAGGAAGACAGGCTATAACAGCGCTCACTCAATATGCAATTCGTTGGGCTGTTGCCCTACTCAATCCACCGAAATCACCTGCTGCTATACATGTACTTCTAAATCCACGAATCATTTGCTGCTATACATGTACTTCCTGTAGCATTAACTCATACTGTATATTCATTTGAGAAATGGCCCGATTCTTTAAAGAAACAAAATATGCTACTTTCAATTACATTTCATTTTATACTGAGTGTTTGACAGTTCAAAGAACCAACTTTCGAAATATGGGATGACATAACCTCTTTAGTGCAACTTAAGTAACCTACAACATAAAGATTCCTGTTTTATGTAATATTTAGGGTGAAATAATAAGAAGACTTATAAAAATATTACAAAAATATTATTTTTTATAATATAAAAATCCATATGTCTGCTGGGAATTCTAGGTCATATTCTATAGAACTTAAAATATCTAATGCTGATACTTTATTCAGCTGAAACCACATTTGGAAATCAGTTTTCTCCATATTATTACATAAATCTTATCTTCCAGAAATTATCCTCAGTCATTTTGGAATAATGTGGTCTTCAAATAGCATATTCAACATTTGCCTTGCCATAATTAAAAGTTAATTGAGAATTAACTCGTCAGTAAACAGATTCTCCATTCCAGCTAATGCACTGTGGTGATCAGAAAAATAGTCTTATGTAAGTTACTGATCTGAACTGTTGTGTGTTCTGTCTTCATCATGTTCACAAATCAGGAATAGTAAAGTTAGTTGAAGATTCAACATGCTTGTGATTTTACAGCAAGACAATATCATGCAGGGCTTGTTTAGGCATATGGGGAAACAGTTACCATATAGAAAAGTGGCAAGGTGGGTTAGAGCTTTGAATGGAGACATGAAACATAGTATACATGGCTTAGCCAGGTCATTCAAGCATCAATGAAAAGCAAGTGTAGACTGTTGCTGCACTGTTAGAAACAGAGAGACATTAGACCATGCATGAGTTAGGCCAAGAGATAGGATTATCACATATGACTGTGCCACATATTCTAAAGAATCACCTGAGAATGAGGAAAATTGCATCACGGTGGGTTCCTTATGATTAGACAGAAGCACAGCAATGGATACAATATGATGCTGCCCAAACCCACTTAGAACATTATAATTGTAAAGGAGACATTTCTTATGCCATATTATTATGCTTGAGACCTGTATGAACCTCAAATTTAGCACCAATCCAAAGCTTGGCATCATAATGAGTCACCATGCAAAATAAAAGTCCATCAAACCCCTACTAATATGAAAGTTATGGTTCTTCTTGTGTAAAATTGTAATGGCATCTCCTAACACATACCATACTGCAAGAACATTATGTTACTGCACTGTATTTGTCATTTTGTTCAAGCATAACCTGAGACCAGTGCTGGAAAGACAGCTGCAACACATTTTGCAGAATCCTCCCACATTGAATGCTCATGCCCATTTGGCACACATGTAGCTGATCTGTACCATCACTGGGGTTGGAAAGTGCTTTTCTATCCACCATATTTACTGGACCTAAGCACCTATGATTATGAATTAATTATGATGAAGGAACCACTTCATGGAATTTGATTCAGGAATGTTTCAGAAATTCTGCAGGCATTAGATCACTTCATCAAAAACATCAACAGAACAGACACTGCAACAGGGATCCTATGACTTCCACATTGCTGGCAATGGGTTACCGACAATGTTGGTGGTTACATTGAAGGACTATAGCAGTTTCAGACATATTTCACTTTTGTATTTGTAATAAATAAACAGTTACCACTATTAAAGTTTCAAACTATGTATATAACTTATTTAACATGATTATCATAAAGTTTACCTTTAATTTTCTGTTCACTTATTGACACTTGATACACTTGTTATCTACACACCCTCTACTTTTGTAACAAAAATATTCATACCTTGTATATTATATTTGTAGCAAAGGGCATTACTGAATGAAATAACCTTTTTAGCCAATTCATATATAATCAAAAAAATTTTTATATTTTACAAATGAAAAGAAATCTATATGGGAGGAAATACACAGAGAAATCTGCTTAATTGTGTTTCATTACCAATGTTTTTCTGTGCAATTAAAAAAAACATATTATAAAAATATACTATAATTAACCCTCAAATATTTTTAAAAGTGCATGATTATCAGAATATGACATCTATAGAGTATATTCCATAATGATATGCCCGGAACATCAGAATTCCATGCATTTATGTGATATCAATATAATATCCCTCGAGTGGAGAGGGCAAGAGAGAGAGGGGAGAGGGAGAGAGAGAGAGAGAGAGAGAGAGAGAGAGCGAGCGAGACTGTGAATTCCATTATTCCTTTTCAAGATTTTATATTAAGTAAGTATACAAACATAAAATTCTTACAGAATATGGAATGGGATATTTTCTCTTTAATTAAACAGTCACTATTAATAATTTGTTGTCCATTCGCTTCCACTCAAATTTTTGCTTATGTAACAGGCCTGTTTAAATGGCATTATACAACCATAAAACAGATCTCAGTGGTGATATATTCTCTAAAATTTTATAAATATTTTTAGTGCAGCAGGTAGAAGTTTTAGACCTAGCTAGAAATTTGCTTTTGTTTTCAGAGGATAACTTCTTAATTACTTATTGAACAGACAATGCAATAAAAATAATCATTTAAAATAAAATGTTTGAAAATCAATAATAGCAATATGTTAATGAGAAAACTATAACTTTCTGCAGGTCAAGTGCAAAATCTAATGATAAAAATTATATAAATAAACAAAAACAGATTAAAAGTGGTGAGATAAAGAATTGAACCAACGAAAATACTGTTCACAAACATACTCGGTTTTTATGGTACATATATAACTAACATACTTTATGGCACTATCATCACCATCACTGCTGCCACTAATCTGAAGTTCAAATTACCAGGTTCATTGTTTAATGCTATTAATGATATCTCTAGATGCATGTTTCTGCTTAATATATTTAGAGAAAACATTTACAAGGGGATAATGTACTTACAAAGCTGTTGACAATGGAGTGGTAATATATCCTGAACTATTCATTTTTTTACTCTAAACTCCACTTACTTACATAAAAGTAAGACGCGTTTCTGGAGAATCTCTCCCATCTTAGTTCCTTACCAAACCACCAATATTCAAAATGATAGCTGGATACCCAGATGTTTCCGTGGTGGCCCCTGTTGGTTGAAGTAGGAAATTGCTGAGTTCATCCATAGGAGGAATCTCGAAATTCATTAGGTTTTCTCTGTTTTTTAATATAAAAATGTTTTCCTAAGTGAACAACTTCAATGGGTTGTGAAGATGTTTCAGCAGTTTAATTTCCAGTTTTATTTCACGGTTTTTGGTCCAAAAGTGAGCTGCTATTGCTGATTTATCCACCTGCTTAAACCGAATATTCCTAAAATGTTTTTTCCTCAGAATTTCCAAACTTCTCTTTGTTTTGCCTACGTAGATCTGCTCAGAATCTGCACATTTTATTTTGTAAATTCCTGATTTCTGTTCTGTTGATATGGAGTATTTTACTGTACAATCTAATAAATTCTTGATGTTGTATCTGTTCTTTGGGGCTAACATTATCCCATATTCTTTGAAAATTTTCTTGAACTTGTGGTAAATTGGATGGTAGGTGAAACTTTTGAATTTGTTAACATTTTAAAAAATTGAGTCGAAATTGTAACATACACACCACTAAAATTCAATAAAATGGAAGACTAGTTTCGGGAGCCATCGCTCCTATCATCAATTCCTGGTCGACTCCAGGAATTTGTATTCCTCTTTTGCATTTTTCAGTGTGAAAACTTCCCTTATCCCTTTTTGACTTTTAGATTTATTGATAATTTTTAATCACTGTGTCTTTGTTGAAACCATTGATTATAGCTGTCTTTATTATTTGTTTGTATTCTACTTTGTACTCTGCTTCTGTGAGTGGAATATTCATCAATCTGTGTGCCAAACTGTGAAATACTGCATACTTATGTCAAATGGGGTTATAACTCTTTGAAAAAAAATTTTCAAAGGACATGGGATAATGTTAGCCACAAAGAACAGATACATCAAGAATTTATTTGGTTGCACAGTAAAAGACCCCATATCAACAGAAATCAGGAATTTACAAAATAAAATGTGCAGATCGTGAGCAGAGCTACATAGGCAAAACAAAGAGAAGTTTGGAAATTTGGAGGAAAGAACATTTTAGGAATATTTGGTTTAAGCAGGGGGATAAATCAGCAGTAGCAGCTCACTTTTGGACCAAAAACCATGAAATAAAACTGGAAATTAAACTGCTGAAACATATTCACAACACATTAGAGTTGTCCACTTGGGAAAAAATTTTTATATTAAAAAATAGAGAAAACCTAATAAATTTCCAGTTTCCTCCTATGGATGAACTCAGCAATTTCCTACTTCAACCAACAGGGGCCACCACAGAAACATCTAGGTGTCCAGTCATCGTTTCGAGTAATGGCGGTTCGGTGAGCAACTAAAGATGCGAGAGATTCTCCCGAAATGCACCTTACTTTTATGTAAGTAAGTGGAGTTTAGTGTAAAAAAATGAATACCTAAGTTTAGGATATTTAGAAGGGGAACTTACAAAGGTGCATCACCTTTGTACTGTCTACTTTAGTTCCTAAATGACAACCTTAAATAACTGTCTGTGGTGTCTCAGCAGTAAAAACTAGCATTAAACACTATATTCCCCCCATTTTTTTTTTTAAAGTAAAGCAGTAATTTATCAAGACTCCTGCAATTTATATAACATCCCTATAATTTAATGATTTTTTTTTAAATTATCTCATCCTTTTATTATTTTTTTTTTTTCATAATAAATGGTTAATTGAATATGTTATCAATTTCCATTGCAGAGATGAGAAGTTTGAAAAGTCTTAATGAATCATAAATTTCTGAATAACTCTTTTAATAATGTTCATTGCAGAAGTATGGAAGATATATTGTTTATGGGCATAAAATAATTAAATTCCAAAATGTATGTAACTTACTCGTACTTAATCATAATTAACGTTTTGCTCCAAAAAATTAATAAACATAAACATATAATAAGTAAAATCTTGCAGATAAGAAACAACCTTATCCTTACGAATCATTTGGGTGCAAGAGTGATGAAAATTTTTATGAATTTGGATGTAATTAAGTTGAACTTATTTTAGCACAGAAACCATGTTGCAATGCCTAAAAATAGAAATAACAATAATGATTACAAAATAATTTGATATATCTGAAAACTCTATCAAATGTATCAAGCTGATGTTTTTCTTCTGTTTTTCCTTCTCTTGCATTTAACAACGCATGCCAATAAACATAAAAATAATGTATATTGTGTTTGGAATAAAAACATTTCTCAGGATAATGAATTAAATAAAATGATTGATATGCAAATTTATCTGACATTTGCTTTTTATTGTGAGTGAAAAGTCTGAAAAAATACTTCATTCTGGCAATTTTTCCAACCAAGAATTAAACAAGACTTACAGAATGAGAGATTAATAACTATAATATTTAATCTAAGCCACATTCTTGGACAATCTGTGCACAGTTTGTATTCTTCGTTGTCAGCAAATATAAAGTAATAAACAATGGATATAGTTTGACCGGAATTAAGCTTTTGTTATAAGTAAGGTAACAATGGATACATTTGTTTTAAAAGCGGAAGTAAAAGCAATTGTAGTCCATCAATGGGTTATAACACTAGCAGTGACAAAAGCAAACAATACTTTTCGTGCTCCAGGGTCAAACAGGACAGTCTGCATATACTAGCACAGGTAGAATTTAGCTTACAGAGTAAGCAAGGAGGAGGAGGAAGAGGAGGAGGAGGAGGAGGAGGAGGAGGAGGGGGAGGAGGAGGAGGAGAAGGAGAAGAAGAAGAAGAAGAAGAAGAAGAAGAAGAAGAAGAAGAAGAAGAAGAAGAAGAAGAAGAAGCTTTTTAAGATATCATAGATCTGCAATATCCAAGAGGGATGTTTTAAAAGTTTTTCGCCTGACTCAGAGATATTGTGAAAATGGCCAAATTACTATGATAGTTGTTAACTTTCAACATTTAGATTGCTAGCTATAAAGTTCCAGACATAATGGATCATGTACAAACCAGTGTTAACATTTTCTACAAATTGGATAAAACTTATAAAGTACTTCGTTTGGAAGGGTTTAACCCGAACAGAAATGCAAAAGGAGTTAGATTTCATACTAAAGGATTCTTCCCCCTTCTTCAATGGTTAAAAGATTGGCTGCTGATTTTAACTGTGGTTGTACATCCTTTCAATATGCTGAGCACTCAGGGTGTCCCAAAACTGCTACAACTGATGAGACAAAAATTTACAATGCCATACTGAATGATTGCCAATTGAGGGTATGCAAGTTAGCTGACTTTGCAAATTCTTCCATTTCAACAGGGACAATTACAATATATACAGTTAATGTCATTAACAATTTGGGCATAGTATTTGTTAAATGCCGTATTCACAAAATAAATAATCTTCCAGCAATATTCTAAATTGACATTGTGATTGGTAGTTCATAATATTAGACAGTACAGAGTTCCAGAGTTCAGTAACAATAACTGTGGAGAATGAAGAAAAGTGAGAAGTTCAGTATAAGGATATAGAGAGAGGCAATGTTATTTGATTATAAGATAAGGAGTGAAAATGGATCAAAAGATAAGAGTGGAGTTGAGGTTCATAGAATTTGACACAGAAGAATGAAGGAGTGCAATTTCCTTCTATCATCCAGTCAGTTTGTGCACTAATGGAAGAAAACATTAATACTGTTGTCATTGTGACAAGATTGTCCAATAACATTAAGAATACTTTCAGGAATTCTGAAAAAAATTTTGGGTAGCACTCAAACATTGGAAACTGAAAAACTGCATAGAGTTCAATACAGAAGAATGAGGCAGTGCAATTTTCCTCCAGCACCCAGCCAGTGGAAGAATTCATTTACTCCATTGCTGTCTTTGTGACAGGATTGTCCAATAACATTAGAAACATATTCAGAAATTCTGAAAATTTTACTGATTAGCAGCCATACATTGGAAACTGAAAAGCTGCACATGGAATGTGTTTGTGCACAATGGGTTCAAAGATTGGTGATTCCCAAACAAATGGACATTTGTATGCAGTTGATACAGGAAGATTCAGAGTTTCTTTCAAAGATAATCATTACTGATGAAACTTGGCTGCACCATTTCAATCTTGAGAGCAAACAGCAAAGCTGGTCAGTGAAAGTCTCCATCATCACCAACATCAAAAAATCAAAAGTGGTTGCTTGTGCTGAAAAAGTTATGGTCATCTCATTTTTCTATATCCCAGGATGGGTTTACCAGCATGTTGTACCTGCACACCCACAGCACAACTTCAATGGGCAATACTATAAAGATGTCCTGAAAACTTTGCAAGGCCACATTTACATGCAATAAGATGCATGACTGCACATTGTGAATGTTGTTGTTCAGTATCTCACAAAAGTCAGCATGAAGTGTATCCCTCCCTATAGTTCAGAATTAGCCCCAAGTGACTTATTTCCTTTTCTCCAAATTGAAGAAACAAATTCATGGAAGGCATTTTCCATCATCAGAAGCAGTGGTGAAGGCTGCAGAGGCATTCTGAAGGACCTGTCACAAAAGGGTTTGCAGCATGTCTTGAAGACTGGCAGAATGCTGGGACAGGTTCACTGCATCCAATGCCGACTACTTTGAGACAGATCAAAATTAGTAAAGGTGTGTTATAAAAAAAATTATGATTGTTCTTTAATTGAACAATCCTCATATTTTCATTTACCAAAACAAAAATATATGTTACTGTAAAATTTAGATATCATGAACTATATATTTCGTAAAAATCTATCTTTTTAAATGTAAAAAAGTAAGGTATATTTCATGCCAAGAGTTCAACCCCCATTTAAGAGGTAATTTCTCTTTTAATAATTAAAAAATGTTCATGGGTAACAAAATATATGACTTGTATACCAAAGCTACTTAGTATACTTCTATGAGTAAATATTGGGTAGAAATTGTATTTCCAATTTGTAAACAAAAGGCATCAACTATGTTCACATAACATTTAAACAACCCAAGGGGAAGGTATCAAATTTGCCATAGGACCCACAGCAGAAATACTATGAACAACTAAGGAGCTATTTAAGACACCAAAGATGTTCATTAAACTGACCCAAAAAATATCATTAAGATGCTTAAGGATAAGAACAAAACCCTAAGCTTAGAACACTGGAAAGACATTCATTCCACAAGTCTGGACAGACACTTGTCTGCTTGGTAAATGAGGAAATTATGAAGGCTATAAAAGGTCTGGGAAAGAGAACCTTTTTGGACCTTGGAAGAATAACTATAGTAATTCTAACCAAGGATGTCCCTAAAGGTCTATATCAACCTTTAACATAAGGTGAACTTGCCTGCCTTGTGGAAAACCTTCAAGGAAGAAGGAATCAACCTAGCTCTGGTTCAAGAACTCTGGATTAACAGGGGGCAAATTACAGGACTTGGTGAATATCACGATAAGTTGATACATTGCAGCAAGGGCAATCAACCTAAAGTTCTGTTCTCATTTCCAATGGAGTTCAATGCTCACCTCTTCTAGAATTCTGTTCTAGTCACCTAACCACAGTCAAAATTGATTATAATGTAAGGGGAAGGAAAGAAAAGCCTGTTAGTGAGCTCTGTCTATCTCCCCTACGATGGCAGTAACCCCACACACTAGGGAACTAAAACACTTGGTTGCACATTGTATTCAGAGGGGGAAACAGACCAATCTTTGAGTGTGATGCCAACCCTCTACACTAAATCTGGAGCAGCAAAGACAACAAAAGGGGTGGAACATAGCAATATATCATTTAATAATCTCTTCACAGTTGAAATATTTAGAACACTCTTTATGATTTCATTTACATGAGATTTACTAAGGATATGTTTCATGGAACATTTGTCCACATCATCAGCTGTTAAACAACTGTTGGATCATTCTTAGAAGTTCGGTAGGTAGGTATCTGTGTGGACCCTGGTGAATCTATCTACCGAACTTCTATGAATGATCCAACAGAACCTTAAAGACTGTTTTAAATCTTTCAACTCAGAAGAGATTATTAATGCACGTTTCATTTTGTTCAATTCCAAATTGGATTAATATTGAAACTATATCATTTAATGTTAATGTAATTAAAAGTGCTAATCTCTATAGAAATTCCAGAAGACTCTGGTGGAAGTATATATGCAAGATCTCTCAGGTAGAATTCGCAGATTGTTAGGATTAGATCTTTTGGTGATACTGACAAAGCTGTCTATTAAATTCAAGGGGCTATACTTGATAGTTATCATGATAACTGCCCCATGTAATCACAGATAAAATCCAAGGAAGTGTCATGGTGAACAAAAGACCTTGAACAAAAGAGAGGCATAATACATCCCTTTAACAAGGCAAAAAGAACTAGAGACTAGGGGGAGTGCCACATAGCCCTCACAGAATATAATAAAAGCATGTGCAAGTCTAAAGATCTTCTTGCTCGGTCTTCTGTCAGGAAAGATCAAGCCTGTCAAGAGGCAGCCAGGTTACATAAAGCATTGGTCTATGGTCCTATAAACCCTACAGAAACAATATGTAAGCCTATGGGAGGTTTTACATGCTTGGCTGAAGAAACACTCAAAGGTCTCTTTCAGACATTTTCTGGGTACATATTTCATGACAATACATGTGAATCCACAGATCACTACAAAAACTCTAAACTAAGAGTATCACAGAAGAACTGAGAACTTACATGGCAAGTCATTACAATACAAAGAGTTAAATGGGCAGTTAATAAATTTAACCCATAAATGCCCAGGTGGAAATGGTATCTTTCCTGCTTTGCTGCAGGGGAATCTGACTTGCTTTACATTTCCTCTGCAACCTCTTCCAGGCCAGAATAGCCTTTAGCTATATCCTCAGGCCTGGATAGCTACCAGAGTAGTTTTTATTCCTAAGCTCCATTGTAATAATCACACCAAAGGTAATGCTTATCAACAAATTAGTCTGGCATGTTCTTTTCAAAGGCTTTGGAAAAACTGATCAAAAGATATATTCAAAGGAGGGTACTATAAGATACTCTCCTCCACTGAAATCAACATGCCTACCAGTGATCCAAGTCCTACATAACAACACTACACTGTCTTGTTAGTAGCTGGAGAACTTTATGGTTAGGAAAGAAATAGCCCTAAGGACCTTCCTAGACATTGTGGGTGCTTTCAATAACACTTATTAGTCTATGGTTCTGGTTGCTCAGAAGCATGGATTCAATGACATCCTTTGCAGGTAGATAAACTCCATGCTCAAGAGTAGAAATATTACTGCTAGCCTTCTTGGAGAAATGAAAGGGATTGTTTTCATGAGGGTCTACCCACAGAGACAAATTCTTTCCTTTACTTCTTTGGAGTCTCTTGGTGGATGATCTATTCAAAGATATGACCCAGGAAGGATATTACATACAAGACTGTGCAGATGACATAGCACTGATAATTTTTGGGAAATTTCCCAATACAGTCTCAGAAATGATGAGTTATGGGCTGGTGCATGCAGCAGGTTCTGTTTCTCTATAAATTTTAGCAAAACAGTTGTCTCATTTACCAAAAGGAGAAATCTCAAAGGCCTGGGAAATCATAAACTAAGCAACTCAATCCTGGAAAATTCTGAATCAGTTAAATGTCTATTCTGGATAAGAAATTGTCCTGGAACAATCATATTGACAATATTTTATGTACAGCCAGGTGGTCTCTTGTAACCATCAAATGCACTATCAGATCCAGCTGGGGCCTAAAACCATACATTAGCCATTGGCTATATATTGCATGGTTGGGTGCCAGATATATTATGGTGCCATCGATTTGTGGTGGACAACATTAAAAATTACTATATCAGGCAAGTTTACCCAGCTACAGAGACTAGCAGGGCTTTCAGCAGCAGAACAGCAGAGATTAGGGCTTTCAGAAGTACTCCAGCCATTGGAGACTCTGTTGGGTTTCCCTCCCATGAACATCAATTTACAAGTGGAGACTAGCATTAGATGCAAACAGGGAACTGGAGAAGCAGTTTTGCACCAACTGGGCATACCTCCACTTAAAATTTCCTGGATATTCCAGTACTGAGCTGACATCTGTCCTAATGAACACCCAATACTTTTCTCTTCATTCATATAAGGAAACTCTCACATCTTCAGAAGACTAGATGAAAGGAATCATGTTCAAAAAAAGAGCATGGCCAACTGGTTTGTTTTACGAATGGTTACCTTAGAGGGACATGGTCATGCAAGACCTATCTCTAAGGACAGACATTAGTATAAACCTTGGGAAACACTACACAGTTTTTCATGAAGTATTTGCTATCTGAACTATGCTTTTACAGGACTCGAGAAGGGTTACCATGATAAACAAATTCTCACCCTCTCAGATAGTCAAAGTGCCTTAAAAGCATTTTCCTTCAGCCAAGTTAAATGTGGCATTTATGGAAATGAAAAAGCAAACCAGCTGGCCAAAAGGGGTTCTAAAATATTCTATGTTTGCCCTGAACCTATGGTTGGAATCAGCACATATACTGCCAAAACGGAGGTAAGAGAAAAATTCCAACTTAGGTGACAAAACTATCCTGGCATCCTAGGTACAAATAACACTCTTTCCTTATCTGTCCTCAAATTGGGAAGAGGTATAAGGAAAGTAGTTGCATTAATTATGACCATGGTCACTTCAGAAAACATCTATGAAAAGTGGGACTTTATAAAAATGGACTCATTTGTAGAATGAGTAACGAGGATGAGGAAACTGCCTTGCAGATTTACTCTTTCTATACCCAGGGAAGACCTGGGAACAGAAGCTAATATTGGAACCAAAATACTGCAACTTATTCAAAAAACAGATTTTGGGAAAAAATGAGAGCTTTCTTCCAATGGAGTAGTACAATAAATCTTATAAGCAGATGTGCTGGAGGTCGCCAAAAGTCCATTAAACCTGCTGTTAGCTTATCGCCCCCTCTCTCTAACTCCTTCTCTCTCTCTCTCTCCCATCTTTACCTTTACAAGATATAATACACAGTGGTAAGGCGTTCCATTCCCTGGTTGAAACATTCAACTTTTGAGCATTCAAGAACTTCTTTCTATGATAAATTGTAATAGCATTTTCAGATTAAATCTGAAGATGCTGATGAATATGGAAGTTTTTTCCCATTTTCACCTTTATAAGATAGGTAATATTGGGAGGAGGAGGGGTTCTTCATTTCCAGAGTTCTCTGATTCACTCATTCAACTTTTGAGTATTCATGAACTTATTTCTATTATTATCTCTATACACATTCATATAATATACCTGACTTGTTCTTTTTGTCTTGCTGCTTCTTCCTTGGCCATCCGTTTTGCCTCCTTTGCTGCCACAGCTGCTTTTTCCTTTTCTATTTGTTGTTGTAATTTCTGCTCTTGGGTCAGCCTTGAAATTTCAGTTCTGGAAATAGTAATAAATTCAGTCACAAATTATCTCCACATCTCAGAACAATATTCCATTTTTGCTCATTTTCAGCTAGTGCAATACTGTTTTTTAACCTCTCTTTAATGCCATAATATTGTATCTGAGATAAAGCAATTAGAAAATAAAGTAGCAAAGCCAGACTACATTCCTTAATCAATATATAAGATGTTACAAATGGAGAGTTGAGTATGAAGAGTACTGTTGGGAAATTTGTTATTAACAATATAATATAATATTGACAGTATAATAAGGAAAAATGGAGTTATGGTAGCAATGGGAGCATTGATTGATTGATTTATTTTTTATTTATGGATGCTCTTTAACATCTCAGGTCATCAGCATCCCATTCAACTCAGGGCATGAAATGGCAGACTAATTTTGCTCAGAAGCTTCTCTTTCAGGCTTGAGGTTCTTTTTCATGCCGTAAATGTACAACATGGGTCCTACGGCTTTACTTCCTTTCCGAAGGAAGCCACACTTAGGATTTTTATGCCCGAAAAAATACATCAGGCTACAATGGGAGCAAGTAGGATATAGGAGGCAGTATTATGGTTGGAATCCATGGTAATGTGGGCAGGGAAAAGATGGAGGTATACTAGAGGAAAAAAAGGAGAGGTTATGGAGGGTATGATCATGAATGCCAATTAGCTAAGCATGAAGGGTTTAAGGAATTAAGTAGGTGGAGAAGGTCAGAGCAAGAGGAACAAGAGTGTAAAACATTCAGAAAATACAGTTTTGGGGTAAAGTTAAGAAGGAATGGGAACAAAATAGGAAGAAAGTAAAAGAATGAGGTTTCTTACATTCAGACAATCATATGGTTAATGAGATAGGAGGATGCTGCTAGGATCTAGAGTTAAAAGAGTAGGTAATAAAGAGAGAGTTTATGTGTGCATGCGTGCGTGTGTGTCTATATATGTATATTGTAAATTCAAGGCATATTGGTGTAATAATTGTAAAGTAAACTCTGAAATAAACTCATTCATTCATATCCCTTAATAACAGAGCATTGAACAGATGACAGAAAAACAGTTTTTCTTCATACTGTAAAAGTTGGACAAGGTACAATGATATAGCTTTCAGATACCGATGTTACTAAATATTTTTATTAATAGTTCCAGGAGCTGCTTTTTCCCTAGAAGCCATTAAATAGCTATTTACTCTCAGACAATACCAGATTAATAGTGTCAATTAGTTTCTGTCAGTGGACAAGCTAATTTAAAAACAAAGATGAAACAAATTAGCATTGTCTAATGAATTCAGATATTTGGTGCAGGAAGCAGCTTGAAGCAGTTAATAAAGACTTATGCTACCTACAAGAAAAGTATAATTATATTATTTTAGTGGTATTTATAATTTGTTTAATATTAGTATATTCAGTACCTATAGTAAACTTGATACTAACACTTCTAGTTAAATGTGGCATTAAAAATTAAGTTGCTATAATTTTTGATTTGCTTTTACATGAGCCTTAATGTCGGGTATTCTTGTATTACATTTTATTTCATAAAATAATTAAACACTACAATCTCCACAAAACTAAATATATATTTTTCCAATTTACTATGTTCTTTTGGGGATTAAGGGGGAAATATCATTATCCTAGCATATCACAAAGATTATAAAAAAGTTCCAAACTTTCTGTAGGTTTTTGGGGATACTAATGATATGAATTAATGAGTCTGAAATTAGTAAGAAGTCTGTCAGCACTTAAAGTCACCAACATTCACCTTTTTAAGGTGAGAGAGAACTTCAGAAAAAAATCTCCTTTGGGCAACTTGCACTTACTGAGAGTCAAACCTAGACCCTGGTTGGTAAGCAGCAAAAAATAATTTTTTCTGTGGAATTGCTCCATGTGTATCAGCTTGGTTGCTTTAAGCTGGTACTAGTGAATGCAAATCAGAAAATCCACAACTATGACTTTCACATAGGTTATAATTAATTCTTACAAGATATAATTACTCATCCCTATCAAGCAAGAAAATGCTGGAACAGTCTCTTTTCATTTTGTATATATTTCTGGCATTAGCTTATGAAATTAACTATTACCGTCTGCAATTCCCTCTCGAGAAGTGGAAGAAGTATCTTGGCAAATGTTGTTATTTTCTAAAGGGTCTGGATTTGTATTGTAAACTTTTTCCTTTAATGCCCCCCCCCCTCCCGTCCCCCATTGAGATTGTAGGGTGTTAAATCAGGGTAACAAGGCAGCCATATGTTGTTGGTGATGACCCCCTATCATTGATGAATATTTCATGAATCATGAATTGCATGCAAGGAGACATGGGCTGTATGTATTATTGCAGATTCCTGTTGCATTGCTCACAGTCAATTCATGGAAAAAGGGTTCCAAAATATTCTGCACATACCTACCACCATTAATTATTTCTTAAAAAAAAAATAAGGCCCATTTTTCTATCACCACTAATGCGGAACACATTCATATCTTTTGATCATGCAGGGATTCCTAGTGAAGCAAGTTAGGTTTCTCCAAACTCCAATATTCGTTGTTTTGGAATTAAGATACCCACAGGTGGAACCATGATTCATCCCAAAGAAAATTAGATTAGGGTAAATTTCTCTGTCATGCACACCATTAACCATCCATTCACAAAATCTACTCCTAGATGCAGGATTACCCAGTATAATTTTTACACTACAGTAATTTTATAGGGTTTTAACTTCAGTAGCTCAAACAGAGGAATAGGAATTTCCTGTTTGCTGAAAAAGATGAAGTGATTTTTTATGGAAATGTTCCAGAGCATGCCGAATGTTATCTAACACTTCTTCCATGAGTACTGTATGTGGCTGTGTATGCTTTTTATCAAGAATACTTCCCTTTTAACAACATTTATTTACCACTCTTGGAATCAAACTTTGTCTTGGGAGTTAAACATCAGGGAATCTCTCTTGAAATAATCTCAATACATCATGAGGCAATTCTCTATGCACATACGAACAGTAAATACTCTTTGAGGAATTGAACACATGAATTGAACCATATTAAGGTAATAAATACATTGAATTATGCCACTAATGAACACTTAATACACTGTCACAAGACATAAGAATAGGTCCACAAGTTTCCTAGAGTTAAACTTGGACTGATCTCCTCTCTGGCTTTCGAGCTTGGGAATGAGACAAGGACTGCAAAGACCCAGCAACTACGGCCAGCTGCACATGAAGCGGTGACAGGAAGGAAAAATCACCCAGTTTATAAGATATAATGGTTCATTCAATTACTTACAAAAGCTTACTTTTTTTTACTTGTATCCATCCTAATTAGAGCAATGGCACAAATACTTGTTCATAAATAAATTTTTATGTTCCAGCTTTTATTATACCAGAGGCTGCCAAAGAGTCAACATAGTTCAGTCACTGGCTAACTGCAGCATGAAAGTGTTGAAAAGTCTGCTGTTCCCTAAATGTATTATTCATAAACAATGGAGCATTGCATTTAAATAGAATGGTGAAATGAGACTAAAATTAAGCAAAACTCCAAAGCTCATATTCTTTTCTAGAACTTGCATTATTGCTTCAATAAACTTAAAGGCTCTGCAGGTGCTAGCAAAACACCTGTAACTCATTTTGATTTTACTTCATTCACATAATGGGTGATAAAATTTATTTGGATTTTATCATGAGTAGTTTGAAATTAATGGCATCACTATTTTCAATCATATTTCTGATCATTATAATCAATCAACAGTTGATCTAATTTTGAGGATTCACTGGGAAGGGCAGGAGTGCAATTTATATAACATGAAATTATCATAGTTATTACCTGTTTATTTTATATCCTGCATTAATGTGTTCAAGTTGTTAACACTAACTCCACTCTCTTTTTTAAAACTTTGGACTAGTATCAGGAGTTTCCCATCATCGGCTGCTGTTGACTGAATGCCGTTGTTCAAAACGGGCATCCATATATTACCACTCCATTGTCTACAGCTTCGTAAGTAAATTTTTACTTAATTTGTTTATTTTATGTTTGCTGATTTTGGTTTGAGCACTGCAAACTGTTTTCATATGCTCCTGTTAGTGCCTTCCCCACTACCCTGATATAATAATAATGTAGCCATATAGGAATGCTCACTGAAGGCCCAAACCCAGAAACAACTATGACAGACTGCATTGTTTATGGGCATAACAAAAAAGTTATGGCTTAGGTTAAGATGACAGAATCTTCTTTCCTACTCGACGTCATGCTAGTTCAGTAACACTCTTGCTTGTGTGTTGTTGGTAGTACTCGTTTCAAAAGGAGAATACTGGTGTATTGGTGTTGATTGAAGAACCATAGTCACTATCAATCTGGGATCTGTTCTTATTGTCCTAACAAGACATACAACATTGACCCATCTTATTGCCTGTTTAAATAAAGTTTGCTGAATTTGGTGGGAGTGCTGCAAACTGTTTACATCTGCTTTATTGGTACCTTTCCATTATACTGACAGGTTGCTAGTGGAATATTTAGGAATGCAACATTTCAAAAACAAAAGTACAAGCAATAGAGATATCAGCAGTAGCATATCATTTTTGGACAGAAAATTACGACATAATGAATAAAGCAAAATTATTAAAATCAGTACAAGGACCTACAGAACCAGCAACTTGGGAGAAAATCTATATTTATAAATACAAAGACAGTCTAATGAACTTTGACACTGCTGGGGATGAAAACAAAAAAAAAAGTTTATCACACCACCACCAGAGCAGAATACACATTCCCATAGCTTAACGAATTATCCGACAGTTGAATTTTAGCCTAGCTGATGATCAGAACGAAATGTTCTCAAAACCGGTTCTATAAGTGAAGCATTAAGATTGTGTAGTTCAACTAAATCATACAATATCATATATTTACAATTTATTCTTTGTTATACTTAAAGTGGTAACCTTTGCAATCCAAAAACAAAACCTGAGAATCAGCAAATTTCATCATCATAGCACAAGACACAATAATGACTATTTTTGACAAGGGTTTAATGAAGCTTCAGAAAAAGATGCCAATGTCATGGTTTACTTCTATAAAACAAACTCTCTACTTATGTAAAACATTTAACAAGGTGAGAAACTGTAACAGGTTCTTGACAATAAATGCTATCATCTATCCCTTTTATTTTTTAACGTTGAATCTCTGTGATGAAAGCCTCTTTGTGCCAGCTTATCAGCTATTATTTATTTCCAGTTTGAAAAGTTGTTTTTTTTTAAAGCCCACCTTAAATAAGTAAAATAAGCACCAATATTCTACGTATTCTTTTCATTCATCATTCTAAGATATATGGGCCAACAGCATTAGATGTTTAAAAGTTACAAAAAAAATTATTGCTGCTTCTAGGGGATTGTAAGATGGAAGAATGAAGATAAACACACACTTTGATATTGCTTTTAAAATTTATGCTGTTAATATTTAAAATATATATTGGTAAGATATACTATAATTTTGTTTGATTTACAAAATATAACTTTATTTTAATTGAATTTAAAATGTTGTTATAATGATTAAATACAAGAGATTTGTGCAGTTTGTACCTTTGTGAACCAGAACGTGACTTGAATGTGCGAGACAATCTGAGTTCTTCAAGGCGTTTCATTACTTGTTCTTCAGATAGTCTTACAAAATCTTCTCCAGCAGTTGGCTGTAGGAATTCCCCTATTAGCACTTTTGAACTGAAGCTGAAATTCTCACGTGAGATATCAATGATGTTATTTTTTTCCAGAAACTGAAAAGCAAGCAATTTCATTGGTTAATAAATATGGCATGGCAATGTAGACAAAAGGCTGCATGCATCAGTGAAAAATCAACACATAATTTCAAGTGTTTATCTCTAAGAAAAAATGAAAAAATGATTCCTTTTAATATTAATTACAGACTTCTCTAACTGTATCACATATGAAATATAGCCAATAAAACCAAGTGATTATTCCCATATATGATGCAAACCTATAGCCTTTGCATTAAGTAGAGGCATTATTTTAGCTCTATGCACCGTCTATAATGATCATTCCCCAAATATTCGGCTGGCAGGAATGATAATCTTTCAATAAAATTTCATGATAAACTATAATACAAAATTTGCACTTCACAGAGATATATGTCCGTGTTACATTTCCAAATAAAATGTGTAGTGGTTGGTTCCAATATGCACACAAGTAAGAAGATAAAGTGAAGTCTCCAAAACACTTTCTATTACTTCTTTTACATATAGATACAATTAAATTCTTCCTCGAACAAACTATTATAAGAGATCATTTTCACTTCATCACAACTTCAATGAACATTTTAAATTTATCCATGCTCAGAACTAATCATAAAATATTCATTATGTGTGCCTCTATAATTTTACATAAATTATTATACTACTCACTCTGACAACGTCAGGGTATTGCTTGAAACGACGACCACAGGGTGAATAATAGATTACTTCTCCTTTAATTGTTCCTATGCGACTGACACCATTGATCAAAGTCTCTCGACGCCATCCATGTTCCAGTGGGATTCTCAGTTCTCTCTCATCCACTTCTAGCTTACGTCGTTTTGCAACTGGGCCTGAATGTATGAGATGACCAATTTGTTATTTAGATTTATTAATTTTAAAATAGAAATTTTATGATATGTCTGCAATTAACTGCATAATATCAATTATTTTTTGAAAAATGAATTAAATTTCAATAAATTCTAATTCTAATGAAGAACTTTTCCCATTACATTTAAAAACATCAAAAACAGCATAAGCAAAACATTTGAAGTTGAATGTTTTCTATTGCAATTTTAAATATATGTTCACATACACTATGCTTCCTCACGTACTCCTTAACAATGATATTTTAACTACCCATTTTTGTAAATTTTAAAGAAGTTAGAAACAGTGAATTGGTTGATTATACACATAAAGAGGTCAGTGTTAGGTAACACTATAACTTGTATGGTAATGTGAGTAGTGAAAAATATGTGTGGAACTTAACAATCACATTAGTCTTTTGGTAAAAAGAAAATATCTGCAAATGATATACACTTTCAATATTTTATCATTTATTTTTATTAGCAGGCATATGGTGTAGTATTAGTCAAATATTGCTTATTGTTAATTAAAATGCTAAAAAAATGCACTTTGTAACAAAATATCTTACCAGTTCCTTCTTCTCCTTCTTTCTTGCTGTTGTTTTCTGGCTCTTCACCATCCTCACTGTCTGTGGGAAAGCCTTCTTCTGATCCTGAACCTGACTCACTGCTAACATCAGGTGCACTGCTGTCTTCACTTAGACCCTCCACAGCTCTTATCTTCAGCTTATTATCACCATCTGAACGAGAACTAACCTACAAGATACAAATCAAAATTTCCATGTTTTAAATTGCTATATATAAAGTTCTAAATATATGAATGTGCTTTGTTAACATACAAAGACATCAATTTTATTTTGATTTTTTTTTTTTTTTTGTACTTTATTTGCCTTTTCTCATAATTTTATTTTGGAAAGTTTGCATAATTGCATCTAACAGTCACTTATTACATAGGCCATGGGAACATTTATGGCTCTAACATAAGTATTCATTTTTCCTCCTAGAGCCTACATGTCCATAAGTGTAGTATAAAGTTCTAAGATATGTATACATATATATTCCTTGATTTTTATGGTATGATCAATATCTTCACACAAAATTTATCAAGTTTTCTTTTGATTAGTTTATTGATGTTTTGCTAATTTTATTTCCATTAATAAGAACATTAGCAGATACTGTAGAAATCTTCTCAAGAAAAAAGAAAATGTATGCTAAAAGCAAAATGCTGTATACAATGGGATGGTAATTTATCCTATAAGAATGATTTAATTATGTTCACAATAAATCACTTACACAAAGTAGTTGTGAACATATTTAATAAATTCTTACAGGTTGTAGCAAGTTGCTTGATTGGTAATATACGATTTATCCAATTCTATACATAAAATTTTAAAGAAATCAAACCAGGCAAGAAATTACTTTAAACTAAATTGAAAGTTGATCACTGATAATGCAAGTATTTTTGAAAGGATTTAAAGAGTTATTCAACAAGGATATTCAACAGGAGTAAAATATTGGTATAGCATGATATACACCAACATTAATGAACTCCAATATATGTGATAAATTAAAATGAAATGTAACAAAGAAAATTATGTTGGTCTAAATACTTCAAACAATTATTATACTCGTGTATAATGTTAATTCAGGGTTTAGTGGGTTTTGGAAAGCCCTTTCTGATTTGTCCAGTGTCTTCACAAAGTTCTTCATTTACCCGAACAAATGGTAAGTTTTTCAATGTTGAGTAAAGCAACTAAAGGAAGGTATCTTAATAGGCAAATTGCAATCTGCTTCATGATTCTCTATTTGAAGGAATTCTAAATTCTACTGAAAAAAAAAAAACTGGCTTTTCAAATCCGTACATGTGAATTTTCTGGAAAACTATAGAGCAGACACAAGATACTGGGATGCAATATGTTCCTTTTTCCATAACCTGGGCAAGGTCAGCAATGAGAATGACAAAAGGTTCCATCAGGACTATTGGAAGAGGAAAAGCAATACAAAGGGAAATCACTACACAACATTCTTGCTGATTATTGGTGGCAACTTATCACAGACATTTTGGAGCCATCTTATCAGCAGAAGTCTTTAAAGGAATATATTTTAAAAATGTGAGAATGTTTGCTATATTGAAGCCTTCATTGCAACATAAATACCATACTATAATTCTTAAAATAATATTTGTCATCAGAAATAAACAGCAAAATAATAATAATAATAATAATAATAATAATAATAATAATAATAATCTAGATTTTATTAAATATTTTAGATCAAATTTTTATAATTTCACTGCATATATTATGCATGGTGGAAGAAAACCTAATACATTAATTTTACTCAGGCTTATACATCATATTATTATGAGTCAAATTATTAAAATATCTTTTGTTTATCACTAATATTTACCGAGATAATTTTATTTTAGTAAGAAAATAAAATTCACAAAAGACTTCTCTTGCAGTTCACTGGTCTGAAGTTGCCATAGAAAGGAACAAATGAGTAAATTTTTTCTTTATAATTCTATAAAAATTGAAAAATCCAATAATATGCACAAGAAAAGAAATAAAACAACAGCAAAAACTATGAAAATAACAGTAAAACACACATTTAGAACACAATGTGAATGATTTCATTCACCCTAAAATGACACCCGTCTTTTATATGAAAATTTCAGCAGAAGCATAAAGGTGCAAGCCAATGCAAACAAGTACTCATGCACAAAATTTATTAACAAGTTCAAAGTGAAGAGATTAAGAAAAGTTTTCAGCATTTCTCTTACAGATATAAAAAATAATAAGCATGAAAATAGCTGGATACAGAATCAAAGAAGCAGAGAAAAGGTGACTTGTATTTAATGTGAATATAGACCCTTAGAAGCCAAGGGATACAAGTAACAAAATGTATGGTATGAGTAAATGAGATTCAAAGTTAGGACACTCCAAAAAAATTTCATGATCAACTTAAGGGAAAAAGAGCTATTTGCACACTTATGAAGTTTCATTATCTAACTTTCCTAGGACAACCAATGCTGAACTGTCAGGTAGTCCTTTTTTATCACTAATTATTTAAAACATAGTAGCACCTATACTCCTTGGCCTCCAACGAACATCCATTTTAACCAGGGAAAATGAAATAAAAAGATTGATTTTCACATCATATTTATTACAATTAATGTACTACTTTACAGAAAGCTTTAACACTTTAACTAATCAATAAACCTGTGTCCTTTCTTAATATTAATAAAAATTTGCTATTTAAGAGTAAAGAATGACTGATTGAACATTAAATAAATATTTTAAGTCAATGATCATATTGACACTAATAGGAACATTTTAATGGCAGGAGGTAACTTAGAGGTACTTTGTGTTGAATATGATTATGGGTCTATTCAGAGTCTGTTTCTAACATTCTATCATGTTCATTTTTTGAATGATGATTTTTATTAATTGGTTCCAATCTTCTTGAAGCATCGTGGTGTAGAAGTTCATGGTAAAACTCATGATGTGGTGGCACAAAGGGAAGGAGAGTCTGCAGGTCTCTGTACTTCAGATATTTTTTAACTTTCATTATTTATTTATTTATATTTATTTTTATTCTGCAACCTGTCATATATCACACAAGTATCAGTATAAGATGAATGGAACCTCAGATTAAAGGCTGTATTTAACACAAATCTATAGAAACTCTCCTTAACAGTTGCTAAATACTTTTCTGCACAAAAATCTCTATAGAGTTCATAGATTTTCATTATATTTAGTCTAGGATCCAAGTACTTAATGTTAGGACATTTTTTCTGCTTTAGTGATGACTGCTGTATTTTTTAAATGAGTTTATATGGTCCTTAACAATCTGAACTTGTGCATCAAGAATCTTTTTTTTTTTTCCTCCCCTATAATCTATTGGAGGAACTTCAGTTGGAGATTTCTTAGACAACACATTTGTTACTTATCCAACGTTGACAAGAAAAATTGTTCACATACCCTGAATTCTTCCAGAATGTAAGTGCAGCTTACTTTTTTTTGCATACATGACACATCTTTTTGGCTGCATTGGCTCTTGGGCTGGAATGGATGAATTAATGAATGATATTTGGAGATTCCAGCTTCCTAGCTTCCAGTATTCATCAAATATTTGTTGTGTATAAAATAATAATAATAATAATAATAATAATAATAATAATAATAATAATAATAATAATAATAATAATCATCATCATCATCATCATCATCATCATCATCATCAAAGAACCAATATAATTTTAAAGTAAATAGCTTCTTTTCTCAAAGAATCAGCCAGTAAAACAAACAGCTCTTTGTAATCATTTGCCAGCCAAAAGATAGAAGTGCACTTATACCATTAGCCTTCCAAAGAAAGCACATAATTTTAAACTTAGGTATTCAGTTTTTACATTAAACTCCACTTATTTACATAAAAGTAACACACATTTTGGGAGAATCTCTCCCATCTTCAGTTGCTCACTGAACCGCCGTTACTCAAAATGATGGTTAGACAGCCTAGCCAACAGGTGTTCCTAAAATGCGTCTTTTATGTAAGTAACTGGAATTTAGTGTAAAAAATGAATACATAAGTTTAGGATATATTACCATTCCATTGTCTACAGCTTCTAAGTACAATATTTAAGCATGTAATTGTCTTAGTAGTTTTTTTCAGCCACAAGATTTCAGCAGTAGACTGCCTGTTACCCTTGGTCACTCAGATATATATCAGTTTTAACTACTACAGTCTACACTTAACTCTAAAATGAGCAATTTATCACTTGTAACCCTTGACTTCTAAGGGTCTCAATTAGCATAATATGTGTATTTCTTAGCTGCAAGCATTGCTGAAGCTTCTGTTATATTAAACTACATGTAAATTTCTTTTTCAGCTATTGCCAGAATTTCTTAAAAGACTCAATACATGGTACAATACAACTTAATATGTATATATGTGTAACAGAAAATAATTATTCTGACGGTGAATAAGTTAATATAGTTGATTGGCCTGTTTGATCAAATAATATTCAATTATTGAAAAAAATTATGAACAATTATTTTTCCTTTCTTCAAAGATTTCATTTCTTTACTAAATTTAATCGCAAATATCTGATTTAGGTAACCACATTTATTACACACATAAATGTTCATTGAAAATAACATTAAAATAGCACACTGATCTTGTACTTTAATGTTTAGTTTAAATCACATGTCACAAATGATATTTATTTTACTTTAAATTGTAAAAATAAAAAACGGGATACAACATAAACAGTCAGCATACATTTTTTTTAATGGTGCTTGACACCCATTTTTACTAGTGAGGCACCACAGGTGGTATCAGCATACATGATAATGAAAAGAAAAAAAGAAATGAAAAAAAATATTCATTTTCTCTAGAGTGTACAAGTTTTGATCTAATACTTTGGCTACAAAATTAACATTTTTCAAACTTACATTTTTGGACTTTAAAAATTTCTTTTCAGACTGTATATCATGCAATGTACATTTATAATACTAATATGTTAAAATATGATCATAAATAGCTTACTCTAAGCTACAGTATATAATATTCTAGAATATTTTAAAACCATTTCAAGAAAACAATATTAAAATTTTATTAAAAATGTGATTTTTTCTAAAACCTTTAGATTTTTTTGTTATTATGCTTAAAGAAATATAATACCTGAGAAAGAATATATATATGTATATATATATATATATATATATATATATATATATATATAGGGTTTTGTTGATGGCAGTTCAGAGAATGCAAAACCTGGGACATGTGTATACATATTGTTTTATTTAAGGATGATCACCATTTCTGGTCATTAGCATCCCCTTCAATTCATCGCGTGAAACAGTAAAAAATTATGCTCAAGAAGTCTCTTCTTTAAGGCTTGATGTTCTTTCATGTGCCATAAATTTACATGGAACCAATGGCTTTACTCCCATCCCAAAGGAAGCCATTCTTAGAGTTTTAATGTCCTAAAATATCCACTCACCCTAGGTGGGTTTGGGTTTGGGTCTATGAGATACATACATACATGCTGACCTATATATGCACATATGCACTATAATAAATATTATATGGACTATACCATGTCTAGATAAACCATTTATTTGAAATTTGCAACTTCAAACCACCTCCTTTTCAGGCATTGGGTTCCACACTTAGATGGTAGTGATGTGGTCCATTTTAAGTTGTGCATGAGAACTGTATAGAAAATATAAGAAATAAAACACTATGCAAATATTTTGCAGTACTATCTTCCAGAATTTAGCAATAAGAACTTTTAATATGATATAATACTGAACATTAATAGTATACATGAATAACAAAACAAAATCCCTTCAAATTATAACTTCTTTCAAATAAATGTACTTACGAAGCTGTTGACAATGGAGTGGTATATATATAAACAATGTATACAGTTTTTTTCACACTAACTCCATTCACTTACATAAATTTGGAACATATGTTTCGGGAGCGATCCCTCCCATCTTCAGCCTGTTGACAAACTGTCGTTAAACGTGGCGGTTGGGTCTCTTGATGTTCTTGTGGCGGCATCTGTTGGTATTATTAGGAATTTGCTGAGTTCATCCAATGGAGGGATATCGAAATTCATCAAATTATCCTTATTTTTTGTAATGAAAATGTTTTCCCAAGTGGAAAGTTCTATTGCATTATGAAGTTGTTTAAGTAGTTTTATCTCTGATTTAATTTCATGATTTTTATTCCAAAAGTGCGCTGCTATTGCTGATTTATCAATTTGTTTTAAGCGAATATTTCTGAAGTGTTCTTTTTTCCGGATTCCCAAATTCCTCTTCGTTTTTCCAATGTATTTTTTGTCGCACTCTGCACATTCTATTTCATAGATACCTGACTTTTGTTCTGTTGGCATGTAGTCCTTTACTCTGCAACCCAATAAGTTCTTTATATTAAAATTGTTCTTTGGGGCTAACATAATTCCTTGTTCTTTGAATATCTTTTTGAACTTATTGTGATAAATTGGGTGGTATGTGAAACTTTTGAATTTGTACTTTTCTTTGGCACTTTTAAGAGTGGAAACATCTCTTATTGCCTTTTGTTTTTTGGTTTTATTGATGATTTTTATTACTGTGTCTTTGTTGTATCCATTAGTTTCTCCTATCTTTATGATATGTTGGTATTCCAATTTGTACTCTGTTTCTGTGAGTGGAATGTTAACTAATCTGTGTGCTAAACTATAAAACACTGCATATTTATGTGGAATGGGGTTAAAACTGTCATTTTTTATGTAATTTTCTGTGTGAGTATCCTTTCTATGAATTCCAAATGTAAGATAGTTTTCATTTCTTATGATTTTTACATCTAGGAAGGGGAGATATCCCCTTCTTTCTTCCTCTATGGTGAAATTTATAGATTTGTGCTGCAAATTCAGAAGTTTTAGTGCATCCATTGTATGTTTTTTCGGAATTATTGCAAATATGTCATCCACATACCTATACCATGTTTTGAAGATTAGAGGGAAGGCTTTGGTGATATGCATTTCAAACGAACTCGTAAAAAAATCTGCTAGAAATGGAGATAACGGGTTTCCCATAGCTAGTCCTGAGACTTGTTGGTAATATTTTTTATTGAAAATGAAGTAATTTTGTTCAATGCAAATGTTCGTAAGTTTTATCAAGTCTTCAATTTCTTGTGTCTGTAGATCTAAGGATTTTAACCATTTCTTTAACATTAGCATAAGTGTATCTTTTGGTATGCTTGGGAATAAGGCTTCTACATCAAACGATACCATTATATTTTCTGCTGTAATTTTGTAATTTTGTATTTTTTCTACCAAATCTTGTGAATTTTTGACACTCAAACTTTGGTATTTTTTCAAGGATTTGAAAATGTCGGTTAATTTTTTTGCTAACAAGTATGTTGGTGAATTGATATTATTGATTATAGGTCTCATATATTCCAAATTTATGTAAGTGAATGGAGTTAGTGTGAAAAAAACTGTATACATTGTTTATATAACTTCTTTGTTTATTAAAAAGTTAAAATAATCAACACTCATGAGCGTTTCACTCCTTTAATTATTAAAATAACAGGACATGTTTCGTGTACATATCGTTCACATTGTCAACTGAGTACAACTAACGTTCATGCGGGGTTTTCAAATTACTTTATTATCCACAAGCTTATATAAACTGCACATCAACCTGCCTATTTTGCATATGAGGTGATTAATGTCCATACCCCTGGTCATTGTACCATGAACATTGGTAAATTTTTCATAAATTTAAATGCTGGAAAAAAGTACTCAATAGCAAATTAACTTATCCAATGTTAGCATTTATATTTACCAAATGTCGTTTATGCTTTGTAAACTCTGCCTTGCCAGTATCCTCTGCATTACTATCCACTTCTTTTTCTTTTTCAGCATCTTCAGCATTTGTGGAGTATGACACTAAAGACAATGCAGACACTTCTTCTCCTTCATCAACTGGTTCTGTTTCAGTAGTTGTCACTGTAATATTAAAGATCATATTATATAAGAAACATAATATATATATATTTATTTATATATCATTCTCCATACCTAAATATTAGATTTTCTAAATGTAAAAAAAACTATTATGATTTTTATTTGAAAATTGTTCTTATTAAAAGCTGAAGGTGAAATTTAGGGAAGGGAAGATAAGAGCCAATATTTGATTTGTAGATAATGCTACTTAATAAACACCTTTTTAGATAGAAAAATAATTTTACACCATTTTCACCTTATAAATACCAATTATTATTATAACTAAAGACATGTGGCACCAGTTGATCAAGAGAAAGAGGTGGCGGCAGCCTTAAAATTAGCAGACAAGAGAAAATGGGCTTATATTAGCGGTTTGAGCATTGTTTCAACACCAGAGGGCAGTAGATGATTGATGGGAGCATGAGGGAAGATTTAATAGCAGCAGAAGGAATAAACTAGATACAAGGCAAAGTTGGAGAAATTTAGAGCAGGGAGGAGATAGGGATTGGGGTTGAGTGTAGTTTTCTGGAATATATAGGTCCTAAAAAGGAAAATAAATATTAGCAAAGTATTTGGTTTCTTAAGGTCGATGATATAATAGTAGTTCCAGAAACAAGGCTTGACCAAGGTGACAGTATGGAGTTAGACAATTTTATGTTTATAGGAAAGTGTAGATTAAGGAAAAGTAGTAGGGTTTGAGTTTCTGGTGTAATAGGTATATTTGTGAGGAAAAATATCAAAGTAAAGGTGTGAGGTGTGAGGTGTTGATGAAGGAAGATAATCAAATGATGTAGGTAAAAATCAACAAGACAAAAGAAGTAGATATAAATATTGTGTTGGATGTGGTATACAACCCAAAAGTGTCATCTGGATTTTATAATGATAAGTTATTTGTTAAACTTAGTTAAGGGGTGGATGATATAAGGAGAAAGTATGTTAATGTGCAGTTTATTATAATGGGGGATTTCAATACTAGAAGGGAGAAAATCAAATAAGATCTGTGCTTATGGAAAGTGATTATGATTGGCAGAAAGAAGAAGTAAGAACAAGAAGAAATTGTTATAAAATATGTAATAGGGAAGGTGTTAAATTAATTAACTTTTCTGAAGATAACAATTTGACAATGTTTAATGATGTTAGGGGAGCAGATTTGGGTGGTAAATTTACATTTAACCAAATTGGAATATTTGGATTGAAATATTAAGAATTAAAAATATAATAATATATTCATAATGTTATAAAAATGTTACAATTAATATTTGTTTATTATATTTTGCTTGGAGTTATAGCCTTCTGGAATTATCAAAGGCATGGATCCTATTTATTATATTTTAATTTTAATTTTTTGGGGGGAAGGGGGCTCATTTTGTTATAAATATTTTTATATTATGAGAAATAAATTCATTCATTAGCAGTATTACAACTATGGAATAGGTGAACCTAAATGTTTTTTTTCCTATTGGTTTAGGCATTCCATTATTTCTTTTAGAAATGTCTATTTGGGTATATATCACAAAATTTCAGCTCTATATTTCTTTAAAAGATTATCATTTATAAATTAAACCATATTAGCTGATTTTTACTAGTGAGTCATTTTTAGGGAGTGCCGTTTGACCATGTCAATTCTGAATTTTAGGCAAAAAGTGTTTCTCCAGATTGAACAAGAGATTTTATTAAAGTAACACAGTCTTTATACCTGTATTTATTTTAAGACTAGTATTTTATAACTACTTTACTTATAATTATTTACATTAGGAAGAATTCATGTAATTACCTTTTCTTTTTTTCTTTCTACAGATTTTTATTAATATGAATATTAATGGAAGGAGGAATATGCACAGTATTTCTGAGACAATTTTATATCCAAAACAGGACAAATAAGAAAGTATGGATTTTAGAGCTCTGATAGTAGAGGGGACATTGACAAGGGTGGAGTCAATGGTAAGGTGATAAGGAAGTAAGATGGAGGTGAACCAAAGAGGAAACATAAAAGATGGATGGTATGATGAAGAGTTCATAAAGGCAAAGAAAGAAGTGTTTAAGGATTTATTAAGGTGGAGAAGATCAGAGGAGAAAGATAAAAGGCAAATATTTTTATCAAATAAAAGGAAATATAAGTGTCTAATACAGGACAAAAAGACAGAGAGATAGCAGGGATTGGGTTAAAAAATTAAGGAAGCTATGAGAGCTAAAGATAGTAAATATATATATATATATATATATATATGGTCAGTTGTTAAGGATATAGAAATGGAATGGCAATATCATTTTAGAAATCTGATGGAAAGATCCAGAGCTACAAATTAAATTTAGACATTACTATGAACAGAATAAAATGTTTAGATAAACAGTTCTATGAATGAGCTACGGTATCAGATCAAATTTAAAAAAAAAAAAAAGAAGAAGAATAAGGCTTCAGGAATAGATTGAATTCCAGAAGAACTTTTGAAAACATTTGTGGAAATGCAAAGAGGTATGAGGTTGCAGGATTAAGGAGAGGAAAGTAATATCTGAGAGCTGGAAAGTGAGCATGATTCCCTATAATGTAAAGGGAAAAGTGATATAAATAACCTAAGAAACTGTAGAACAGTTAGTGTGTTATCTATTTTGGGTAAAATATATACTGGCATCCTATTTTGATTTAAAGTAAAACACTAAAAATTATATCAAAATTATATCATTTAAACATTAAAACTCTCTTGATGTTTCACATATATACTAATTAAAAGTAATTTTGAGACCAGTTTCATGAGGTAAATTCCTCACATCGTCAACCAATCGACGACTTTAAATCAAAATAAGATTCACGCCAGTTTCACTGTGTGAATTCCAACCTCCCTTAAACATATACTGGCATATTCGCTGGAAGGTTTGCTTGAGTGGACAAAAATGGAAAGTAAATTATTATCAGAATTTTAAGCAGATTTTAAAAAAGGAAATATAAATAATATGATATTTCATACTATAGTAGATAAATTTAAGAAATAAAATAAGGGTATGTTATATATTTTCTTTGCAGTGCAATAAATAAGGATACATTGGCATACAAATTAAGGTGCAAAGGAGTCAGTATTGAATTTATTCTAGGACTTCAAAAATCAGGTTTTAATTCAGATGTGAAGGTAATAAAACCACAGTTTATACAAGGCAAAATTTGAGTTTGAGACAAGGATCTAAACTGAGTCCAATATTATTTTATTTGTTTAAAGATCATATCTCAGATAGGTTCATGAAATATATTAGGCACTGTCCAATTAATTGCAAAGAAGAAAATACCAAGATTGCTTTTCACTGAGTAACCAGATAGTATTACAATATGGCATTGATGAAATTGCTAGATTTTGTATAGATGAGGTCTAAGGATAAATACTAAAAAATCAAAGATAGTAGTATTTAAAAAAGAATCAAAACTAAGAAAAGACGAGCCCAGACCCAAAAGAGGCAGTGAAAGAATTTGATTATTTGGAGGTGAGATTTACAAGTAATGGAAGATGGGAGGTGCAGTCTAAATGTGACAAGCAAAAGTTAAATTAGCTATGAGAGGTACCAGAATAACTTTATATTAAGTTACCATATTGCCAATGAAATGGTTATAAAGACTATCAAAGCTATGGTTCAGTCAAAGATAATATATGCAGAGATATTTGGGGAGTGTCAAAGTGGTGGACAAAGGTGATGTGGTACTTAAAAGGTTTTATAGAGTGTTTCTGGGGTTTCCAAAAGCTCATTGATGGGGGTTAATCCAATGATCAGAAGAAATCTAGAATGCCATTTTTGGTATCTTTTAGATGAGTTGTAAATCTTGTTTTCTTCTATATACATGTTTCTTCAGATTAGAAATATAAGTTGGTAAATGCAAATGAGAGTCCAAAAACAGAAATGGTGCACAGTATGAGGAAAGACTGATCTTTTCAAAACTAAAACAGGTTGGTTTACAAGACTTTGGAAGAGAATAGTACTATCAAGCTGTTTCAAAGATTGTGAATATCAGATATCTTCTTAAACCTACCATATGAAAAAAAGAGGGAAAGGTAGGATTATTTGTATAGACAAAAAAGAGTAAAAAAATTTTGAAGTTGGAATTTGTTTTGCTGAGTGAAAAGTTAAATTATTCCAGGATTTCAATAAAATGGTTAATAGTGAAAGATAGGAAGAAACTATTGTTACAAGTGAGTCTTTCCACATCATATTATACACTCTCAAAAGTGTCCTTTTGGAATAAGGTTAAAATTATTTTAATGAATTACAGGCATCAAATAAGGAAACATGTTGTATGGTTAAGTGAAACTATACACTCTTATTGCTAAGGTATTTTTTCAAGTTATGAAAGTTGTAGTTGAAGTTACATACATTATTGATATCTTTTGTCAATATCATCCATCTTAGAATAGTACCTAATGAATTTATCCACGTTGTCTGTTCCTTGCAGGCTCGAAGCCCTATTTATTAAGTGCAAATGTTAACTTGAGCTTGTATAGTGAAGCTAATCATGTAATTAAGATCATTATATGATTGAGTCTTCACATTTCTAGTTAATAAATAGGCCTTCCAGCCCACAAGGAACATATTTCATGGATAAATTCATTAGAACTATTCTAAGATGGATGATACTGATGAAAGATATAATAATCTTAATAACTTCAACTTTCATAACTTGAAAAAAAAACATTAAAAGTGTGTAGTTCTACTCAATCGTACAATGAACTTAATTATATGATTAGCTTCACTGTACAAGTCCTGATTAACATTTCTAATTAATGAAACACGTGTTTTTAACTTTCACCATTTCATATTATTTGTTTAGTATGGTCTATTTGAAATTACACAAGCTATGCTCACATTGTAACAAGAAATTGCTTGGTACTCTAAGTCTATATATTCAGATCTGGGGGTTGCTGCCACTGAAAGGTTAAATATAGTATTTTTCACTGTTTTAGGCCTATCAGTAAAAATTTAAAATTTTGCCTATTTTTTCAAAAAAAATTATAGTAATATTAAATCAATGAGTTAAATATCTGAAATAAATATAGGCATGTTCTGTGAATGTGAACTAAAACATTCACATTTATTGGATTACATCTGCATGCATACACACAAGAAGCAAGCCACGGAAAGTTTTAGAAAATTCCTGTTATATGATTTGCACTATTTGATTGATGATAAAAATTTATTAAGATATAAAAAGTACATAAATTTGCTTTAACTACTCTTTTAAGAAAAGTACAATAAGATGCTTAAGTTGCAATTTGCCAGAAAAACTATTTATTGTAGTCTTCTGATGTAAATCATGCCATAAAGTTTATCAACTTCCAGATAGTTTAAGTGAAATATTATGTGAAATTGGTGGTTCTTTTGACAGTAGGGAAACATTAATCCAGTAAAAGCAGCACAGGCAAAGAAAGTGACAATCCGAACAATACTTCAGGTAGTTCTTTGAGCTTGCAAGAAATTAGTAATATTCAAAAAACAAAAAAGAGTTTAATGTCAAGAGGAGATTTCCCTAATGATAAAAAAATTACAACAAAAAGAATACCCCTGAGGAAATTTTAAAAAAATGACATATACTCTAGCAAGAAATATTTTTTGTTAATAAAATGTAAATTGGAACACAGTGAAGCTAATCATATAATTGATATCGTTGTTTTATGTTTCAGTTTAACTACTTCACTTCACCTAAGTGAAGCATTAAGGGTATGTAGTTCAACTGAATCATACAATGATATCAATTAAATATTTTTTGTGTTGAAGATAACGCATTAATGCCTAAGTAATTGATCATATGATAAGAGTAGCCCAAAAAAAATAATTAATGAAAATGGAATTATATCTTTTCTTGACAATAAATACAATCAGCCTCTAGAACTGTAATATTGGCAAAGGTACTGAAATTCCATAGCTGAGAAGAAATTAGTACGGTAATGACTGGGAAAAAGAAATTTATTAATGTGAAAATGGGAAGTCAAAAAGTTCTTAAGTAGAAAAGATTAAAATTTTATGTAATCTTGAGGAAACGTACAAGAGTTCCACAGACAAATATCCATTTGAAAAAATAAGTATTTCCAAATTTGTTAAACTAAGAGCAAAAGAACTTCTGCCAGGGGCTAGTAAAACACACTGCATTTGTGTTTGTGCACATCAAGATAATGTAACACTACTTATAGATGGTATAAATTACATGTCTAAGGCAGTTATCAATAACAAAGAACTATCACACATTGTCTGTAATCCTCCATTAACTTATTTTAACCTTTAACAATGGAACCTGATAATGTAATTATACATATGCAAACACCATTTGATGCTGAGACTAGGAACAGATAACATACAAACAATAGGTTATAGTTGATTACAATAATTTAGAAATGCTTCAATCTTTTTGGCCAATTACTTTCTAGACAAACTGCCAAACAAACATCTCTCATTTTCCTGAACTTTTTCATAGCCCAGCTTAACAAAGTCATTTTTTGATGGAAATCAAAGAAAATTTACAACCTGGAAATTATGTTATTGCATGTTTTTCTGAAAATTGTTTTTAATCTGTAACAAATTATCATCATCATCTCTGAAACCTTGGAAAAACATATTCCTTGACTTTTTTTTTGACTCTGAAATATTCTTTATCTAAGGAATAATTTAACAATATAACAGAAAATTATCTACTTTTCTGGCTTAAGCTCAAATTACAAAAAATGTTAATTATAAATATATCTGCTTATTGAAGATGATTCTGAAATTAGTGCTGAATGATACTTGTTTACACCAATGCATGCAAAGGTTCATGTAATGATATTATGGCAATGGAGAAACTTTTAAAAGACTTACTACTTAGCCATTCTACAAGTTGGTCAAGACTATAAAAAGATCATAACATTTATTTAAAAACAAAAACTGAATGGACACAAAAACATTACTAATATCTCATTTTTATTTTGTCCCTTGGATAAGCAACAACACAATACTCACTGAAAATTTGCAGACCCAAGGCCAGAATCTAAAACCAATAATTGGAATATACATTCTTTCATTCTGTTGTCAAAAATGAAATAATAGTGAAGACATTTTTTGTCAAGAAAGAATGTAGGCAGCTGAAATGTTCAACTCTGATGTAAATGGAAACAGTTGTTTAAAATGCAAAATGTACAAAAATTTTGAACCTGATATAATACAAGAATACTTACCAGGCATTTTTTCAGATTGTAATACATACAGTTCATAATTATATATAATTTTCAAAAACTGATCAAAAAAAATCATTTTATTAAACTTAATAAACATGTAAACAAAGACTTTTTCAAGCAATTAGATCCACTTTTCATAAATTTTTTGAAAATGTTACACTTTATTATTGCACTTTATATGTTGCATTGTGTATAATTTTTTGTACCAATTCTAGCATGCAATATTTCTAAAACTTATGAGCTCAAGGGAAAATAAACTACCACATGTTATGTTCTTAATTAATAAATTGGTTCAATAGAAATTAAGAACATAATGGCTGCTTCACTGTATTGGGTCCAACAGGAAATTAATGTTATATTTACCCACATGTTAGTTTATCCAATCCACAAATTATTGGGAAAAAAAGTTTAAACGGAATTAGAGATGTCAAGGTGAAAAAAAAAGTGTTCTATTTTGTGCATTTGACTTGGAATAGCCCACAAGGTTGAGAAGAGGAGAAGAGGAGAAGAAGAAGAAGAAGAAGAAGAAGAAGAAGAAGAAGAAGAAGAAGGAGGAGGAGGAGGAGGAGGAGGAGGAGGAGGGGGAGGGGAGGGGAGGGGGAGGGGAGGAGGAGAAGGGGAGGATGAGGAGGGTGATGGGAGGGGATGTGGAGAAGGGGCAGGGGAGGAGGGGCAGAGGGGGAGGAGCAGGAGGAGACAGAGGAAGAAGAAGACAAAGAATTGTTGAGCTCCCCTTTCTCTCTCCCCTGGAATATAAGATCTGTAAAGAGATCTAATATATAAGGTTTGACATTTGACTATGAGGCAATTTTACTATGCCTACAAGGACACTGAATTAAATACCAATATTATAATCAAATTACCAATATAATTAATAGAACTTAACCATATTTTAACTAAAACCAAAAAATTTCAGTTTGTGTAAATGTTATAAGAGCAGCTTGATGCCAGGCTAAGGAATTCACAAAAGAGGTACAGCTAAAGTTTTTGTTGTCTCCCCTTTGAAAAGTCCTTGAAAAGTTATTGTTGGTATAGCATAATTGCAAGGATGCAAGAAGGCAAATAAAACCTTACCAGGCTTTGGAGAGAATTGCGACACTGAGCAAACAGACTCATGGTCAAGTTGTATCTTTAGGTCATAAAGTCTGAGGGGAATTTTGCTACTTTTTTTTGTTGTTGTATAAGAAATTTGTGTGGAAAATTACAAAAAGACTGTACTGTTTGATAATGCAAGTCCATGAACCAGGAAGGACAATGTACATAGGAATGTGTGGCAGGTATTGCATCTCTTGGAAATGATTTGATCAGTGAGATAGAGGCGGCTCAAAATTTTGACCAATGTGAAGATAGCATAGGCAAAAAGCTTTTATGTATTTGAAAATTAAGGATAGGTGCATTTTATGACTGTCTAACTAAGGATCTATGATGAAAGTATTCGGCAAAGCAAAGTAATTCTGAATTAGAAGGCAGTCAGTTTGATGTCAGTGAGTTCATCCTTCAACATTAAGCTAATGTTCTGAAAAAGTCATTCCGAAAGTTTCTTTAAGATCAGCTTGGTATAAAAGCTCACGAATATCAGTGGAACAGAGAATCCAAGTACTTTATAAGTTTGATGTTCAGTGAACATTTTTGTCTGACGTTCAAAAGTTAAAAGCAGTATAAAGAAGTCCAAATCAACATGCAGTACTTTTAAAGTGCATAATCAGAGAAAATAAGCTATCTTTGCAAAATGACCATAGTGCTTTCCTTGTCGTGCCAGGAAGAGTTAATATGTATTGTGAACAGTAAGCTAATGCATTCTAAATCATGGGCCGCACCTGTAAGAGTAAAGTAATCGACTAGCAATATCAGTGTATGTAATACTACTTGGCAACATTGTTCCTCATGTATCTTCAGAGTAACACTTTTAAAATTAGTATCATTCATTCAGATAAACTGGTGAGGTTCCTCGACAACAACAAATAGACATATGTGTAAAGGCATCATGTCATTTGGACATTAAGTTAAGTGATTAATAAAGCAACTCTTGTGGTGAAGTTACCATTTCTTCATTTCAAGTGCAATGCCTCTCCATTCCCATTACCCTGTACACACTCTTGCACTTTTAAAACACCACTATTACAAATATGAACTTCAGATGTTAAGATTATCATCCCAACATTCTACTAAATTAAGCAAAGAGAAGCTAGGAGAAGGAAGGAGCAGCTGGATGCTTAAATAAAGGATGGGGCTTCCACCATACACACCAGCTCCCAGAACCGAGAATGGGAAAACTCCAGTCCTCTTTCACACATGTAGATTTATAAAGAAAGAAGTATTCCCTTGTCCTTAAAAGTCATTCTAAATTATTTAGGAAATCATTCAAAAACCATTCTTTAAATGTTGAAGCTGCCATTTCCTCATAATATAGTTATTTGATTTAGAACAAAATACTCACTAGTTCTGTTATAAAAAATCTGTTTTGGCCAATCCTACATGACAAAGATGTCTGTTGCTCTTCCCCAAAGATACCTTCGTCCACCATTATTAGAGGAGTCATGTCAAATGGATTTTTGAGTTTGGGTTTGATTAACACCAGTTTCATTTAAATAAAAGATTGGATTTACATAGGAAGTATATAATATTTTTGAAGAGACAGACTTTATCTTCAGATTTCTGACTTTATAATTAGAGTCTCTTTGTTGGATAAAAAGCAGGAGAATTAATTTTTTAAAATAATTTTGTTGCTAAGATGTTTTTATTAAACTAGTTCATCCACACATGCATGAGTGTTATTTTAGTTATTAAGATTCTAGAAGCTTGCAGTCTGCATTTAATACTAGCATTAGTAAAATTATGCACCCTAGGTTTATGCTGCAAGGAGCTACTACATTTAGTCATGCACATATGCACATACAAATGGGGCAAATTAATGAACAGTAAAGAAAAATGGTACAGGAATTTGAACCACATTACAGGAAAAAACCACATTAGCATTAGCTTAAAAACAATTTGCAGATGCACAACAGAGAGAAGAATTATGAGAAGGGGGGAAATTATTTTTTAAAATTAAATATTTTGTATAAAATCTAAATGGTGCATGTCAAAGGAATTAGTTTCAATGTCTCATAGAAAAGTGCACAAAACCAGGAGAACTAATTTTTTAAAATAATTTTGTTACTAAGATGTTTTTATTAAACTATCTCTTCTGTTGTGTATATTCATCCACACATATATGAGTATTATTCTAGTTATTAAGATTCTAGAAGCTTGCAATCTGCATTTAATAGTAGCATTAGTAAAATAATGCACCCTCGTTTCATGATGCAAGGTGCTATTGCATATATGGTCATGCACATATGCACACATAAAAGGGGCCAAATTAATGAACAGTAAAGAAAAATGCTACAGGAAATTTAACACAGAAAAAAAGCACATTAGCATTAGCTTAAGAACAATCAGCAGATGCACAAGAGAAAGAATAATTATGAAAAGTGGGAAAATTATTTTTTAAAATCAAATACTCTGTATAAAATCTAAATGCTGCTTATTGAAGGAATTAGTTTCAATGTCTCTTAGAAAAGTGCTAAGGGGCTTATTTATAAATGATTGTAGGCACTTATAACAGCAAGAAAAAAACCAAATATATCCTAATTGCAAATCAGCTTACTTAAGAAAGGCTTTAATTCCAGGATTCTTGGGCAGCATAGGTATTTATAACAATGAATAAGCAGATAAAACATATTACTTATGCAGAAACTATACATGCAATACAAATGAAAGGCTTTTGATTTATGCACCTTTGTTGCCTGCTGGAGAATGCTGTGGTGAAGGCTGAGGCGACTCTCTCTGGTGCTGCTGTTGTGCTGTTGATAATTGTTGTGATGTTAGGACATTCGGCTTTAAAAGTGACACTTGATTATTCAAAGGTGAAACCTCAAGTCCTGGAGATGGTTTAATGCCAAGTGCTCGACTCTGAGCTAGTAGTGACGCTACAGTGTTCTTTTTTGGCTTGGAAGTTCCACGCCCAAGGTTGCGAGGCCGACTTTCCTTCAAAAGATAGAGAAATACTTCATTAAGTGCTCTATGGCCTTTCATAATGCTCAGTATGTATTTTGTTAAAGTATGAATTAGTTTTTCTAGAAATGAAGAGCTATGCAATCTGCAGTTCCCAATACAGCAAAGGCAGTACGAACCTGAATGTATTGAGATATCTCTTTACATTTACATTAAAACTTATTAACAAAAAATATGTAATCATTCAGGAATGGATTTTAAGGTACAGCCTCATTACAAAAATATAGCTGTTTTCATACCAATCATTTGAGATTTGTATTTTAGGACATGAAATGAAGCAAAATAGACCAATTTTGTTACACTTTTTTTTGAGATTAGCATATTTATTCCCTTTTTGTCCCCTCTTTGATGCTTCAGCACCTTTTTTTGAGCCTGTTCTTTCATGCTTTGTTATACAATTTGGTAGAAAAATAATTGGTTTCACCTTTCATGAGGAGCTACATAAAATTGTACAGCCTCATTATATAAAGTACAACAAGAGTTATAGAATGGTATATTTGTAAATTTGTAGCCCCCAGTTTTCAAGTAAATGAAGCAAAATATGCCAAGAAAAAACACAAATTTCAATTAAATCCATTTACCAGTACCATAGTTCTCTATATGGTCTACACACATTTTATATAAAGATGGCTCAAATCTCTAATTGCTCTATTTGATAGTGTTTGTGATTTGGCAATCTGAATACTTTATACCATTTTTAAGAACTATCAAAATTACACAAATTCAAAAATTCTAATTGGAACTTTTTGGAGTGTTTAGGCGACAAGTAGTTGATTATATACACTTTATACCATACCAAAAATTCAGAAGTCAAAATTGTAAGCACTTTTAAAGGAGGAAATTCATGGAAACTATAGTCTAATTCTTTGATTTGCCATATGCAATCTAAACATTGCTCATGTATTATTACTGTATATTCCAAAGTAACTAATAATACAGTGGCACCACGATCTATCATTCCCAGAACCATAATTTTCCCAGGTGTATTGTTCAATTTATGTGGCTCAAACTTTCTCCTTATATCTTAGATAAATAAAAACCTGCATTAATAGTTCCTTAAAGTATCATTTTCCCGCATTATTTGTTGAAATAGTTCAGTCCTTAAGAAATTCTATTCTCAAATGATCGTTTTTAAACTGGAATAGTAAAGCAGTGATCATCGCATGTACAGAGTTCGCATCAAGCTTGATCAGAGAAAGAATAACTGGAACTATCCATAGTTGCAGATACTTTTGGAGCTGCAGGATGAGGATGAGGATGAGGATGAGGATGAGGATGAGGATGATTTTGGTGCTTAGAATGATCCAGAGTTGTTACTGCCGTCAGTTTTGACATCTACAAGGCAGTGGACTAGGAGATTGTTACATCTGGCGTTTAAACTGTTGATGAAGTTTGCAAAGAAATGGGAGAAGTTGCAAGTGTATTTGATACAGGAGAGGGGTGTGAGGAAGAGGGGGAAGAGATGATGAAACAGCTGAGGCCATGCTGATGTTTGCCAAAGCTCTGAGAGCATGTGAAACTGTACGAGCATATTCTAAGCACATGACAATGACTGTATGAATGGTAGTGAGCAAGAGAATATGTTCAATGTGGCAAATTTGTTTTGCATCATAAGAAAAGCAGCAAAGAAGCAAAAGCCAGTTAATGACTTTTTTTTAAAGAAAGTGACAAACGTTCTGATTTTTATTCATTTGTTTTATTTACATATGCTGTTGAATTAAGCAGTGAAATGACTGATAAATTCTGCTTATAGACCTTGGCTTTCAGGCTTCAGGTTCTTTTACATGCCGTAAATCTTAAGACATGGGACCCTTGGCTTTACTTCCCTGCTAAAGGAACCATAATTAAGGTTTTTATGCCTGAAAAAAGTTCTTTAACCGTGACCGGGATTGAATCTGCAATCTTGGGTTTACAAGGCAAGTATGGTTACCACTAGACCACCAGGGCTGACAAAAAAGTTTAAAATATGTACACAATAATATATAAAATTGACACTGAAATTTATGTTTGCTTATATACTGGTTTGATTTATTTTTGAACATGGTTTATGCACTTTCCATATCTATTGCTTTCCTGCAATTTTGTTTTTTTAAGCTGATCCCTCCAAAAACGATGAATTCAGGTTCTACTGTAATAATAATAATAATAATAATAATAATAATAATAATAATAATAATAATAATAATTTTATTGCAGACCATAGACTATATAGTTGAGTTTCAGTCATTGTCAAAAAAAAACATTAATAACAAAAATACATTGATAAACCAAAATATTTAATTCAATGGGCAAAATGTGTCAACTATTTTTACATACATGTTTACCATTCATTTATCCTATACATACATTTATCTCTCAAGAAGTTTTCAATTCTTTTGAAACTTTTTCCCTCTTTGACTTTTAGATGTTAATAGCAGTTTATTATACAAAATTTTACCAATGACTCTTGGATCTCTTTCAGTAGCTTTTTTGTTTACATTAGGTGATATAACTGTTCTGAATGAATTAATCAGTGAAGGTGTCACCTAAAGCTGACTTCTTTATGTATATAATCATTATTCTGTGTTTCAGAATAAAAGATCAGTTTAACAGACAATGTATATATATAAGAAAAAATTGTTGGTGTTTGTTAAGCATGATAGAATTACAAATGAGCTACCTTTATTTGGGATTCACTCTCTTCACTTCCACTGGATGGGCGTGGTGAATCTGCTGCAGCAAACAGCTGTGCCAGTGAAGGACTAGGAGAAGCTGGAATCACAGGTGATGGCGTTTGAATCACTCGCCTAGGTTTAGGACCAGGCTTTCGACGAGCTAAAACCATGATCAGAATACCATTCTATAAACTCTATAATAATAAATATTTTTCCATTCATAAATATATGGTAAAGTATTATAAGTCACTTAGCTCTGGATACTGTTTATTGTTCAGAAATGCTCTGAACAGTTCTGTATACTGAGATAATGGTTTGTATTTGTTGTTTAAACTATAGCGCATCTTTGCATGCTTGCAGAAATAGAGTGCGAGCAGCAGTACATAGTACAATTGCTGCACATATTCTGCCCATCACAACCAGCATAGTACAGAAAATGGATGTAGTTTTAAAAAGCAGGAATTTTTACAGAGAAAATATAGTATAATTTTGCAATTTTTATGAATAAATAGTGAAATTGAGTGATTTCCTCATAAAAAATGCGAAATTATAGAAATATGCTTATCTCTTTCAATGACAATGCTAAAAGTGTATCTCATTTGCTGTAAGTGATGCTGCAATGCCTAAACCATTTTGATTCGCATATTGCAACCCAGCTTCCAAAATGGTGATTTCTTATTGCATATTGTTTCCCTGCTTGTTTAATATTTGTGAATTATATTTATATATCCTAGTTTTTAAACTGTCTCTTAAAATAATACTTATTGCTCTGAAACTGAACTCAATAACATACAACAGTTCTTTCAGCAACTATGCAAATCCTGGAATGGCAATTACTGCCAAAGATAAAATGTGTGCTCAGTATTTATTCTATCAGAGGTATTTTAATATGACAAATATTTATTCATTTTTTTTCAATAAAATAAGGTTTTAAATATTTTAAATTACTTTAGCAGAACAGATATAAATTTTGAATTTATGCTATTCATCATACTATTCAGCAAGTACAAATAATTAGATTTTCAACTGAAAAGCTCACTGAAAAAATTAAGCAGCTTTTGTGTTGAAAATCAGCTAACATTGATAATACAATGTTTTAGATGTGTCCACAGAGCTTGACACTGAAAAATCTGATAAGATTTTGTGCAACAAAGATTTAACTTTATGGGAAAGAATGTTGAGTGTTCTCTGCAGATAGAGAAAAATAATAGTTATTTTTAACCTGTCTGATTTACAGTTTTAGTCTCTTACTCTGTTTGCAGTCGATGCTTTTTGTACATTTTTGTTATTTCAGTAAGATTTTTTTTGTTTAATTTTCAAGATGGAAACTGCAGAAAATGAAATAAATAATCTTCCATTCACTTCCATTACAAAAAGTTCTTCATAAATGAGGCAAAATTTTGGCAGAATATCTTCTGTTAGGAAGTACATATACCAATTTATAAGATTGGCCCAGACACAAGATTAAAGCACTTAAAAATTATTTGTGATATACATATTAAAAGAGGCATTTAATTTTCTAAGTAGGAAGTCTGTAAAATGAGGCCAGAGAGAGATTAAGCAAACCTATAAACAAAATTAAATTACTTTTAATATCTATGAGAGTGGATTAATAAGACTATTTAAAAAACATACTAACAAAGTTTTTTTGCAAAAACAAAAATTTATTTCTCAACATATTCTCCTTTTAGCTCAATACATTTAGTCCTGCCAGATTTGTTTTTTATTCCCTCAGAAAAATGTTTCTTTGGAACCGTGCATAATACTCATTTACAACACAGATAACCTCTTCATTTGATGAACATTTCTTTACTCCCAAGCCAATTTTTGAGGTTAAGGAAGAGAAAAAAATCACATGGAACCATATCTGTGTATGAATAAAACAGAAGAATGTAACAGGCAATTAACCCTGTTAAACGCAAGTTTGCTGATCATTAATTATTTATAAAACCATCCCATTATTACAAGACCTGAAATGCAATTTATACAATACATACATTTCATTAATGCTATTGTAATATATTAATTATATGGAAATAAAGTAATAATAATTATTCCAAATATTTTAAATTAAAATTCTGAAAAGAATCTGTATAAAAGTGGATAGTAATGGAAGTCTGCCATTAGGATAAATGCAATTGCAATTAATAATGAATGCCTTGCAAGCTGTTCTTTGGATATAAAATATATTTTATTCTCACTGCCCTAAACCGATGTTCTTCCCTGATAAAATATGAAAAGTGTTTTGCTGTGCATGTTTGTTTGCACAATATATGTTTTACAAATGTACATATTGTTATAAATGTGCAAACTACTAGATACCATTAAATTTATTGTAAAGAATGATTTTTACATTAAATTAAAGATAATTTCTCTCTCCAAACAAAATAGTAATTATAAATTATTCTTTTTCAAAGCTCTTGTAGATAATGCTTGGAAGGAAAAAATCAGAAAGATAGAATCTAATGGCACAGACTTGAATTAAACTATGATATCCTAGGTTACTGTGCTAATACTCTAGTTGTTAATCCCCTTATGTCTTTCCTATATCATAGTGGGTCAGAATTCAATTTTAGCTAGAAAAAATTATAATGCCCTGAAGTGACATTCAGAATGATCCAAACAATTAAGTATGGGCCTTTATTGTTAACTATTTCATGCTGCCACCGCCACCACCACCACCCCCACCCCCACAATCACTATGATCAGTATACCATCACCATCATCTCAGGTTTCTTCAATTATTCTATTGCATTTATATATACAAGGTTTTGCTCTTTTAGTAAGCAAAGTTCTAGAGATAAAGTACCCTTCTTCTGTAGTTTCTGTGATGCCATATGAGAAAGAACAGTCTGAACTAAAAGGAGATTAAGCATGTGTTGAATTGTTGCTTGTCCAGAAAATTTTCTGGCATGGCTCTTTATTTAATTCTTAATATGTTTATTTCTTTCTTCCTGTTTCTCTTCCAATAATATTCCAATGTGTAATATGCCATGTTCAGTTACTTTTCCCCTCATTTATTAAAGTATTATGTGCCCTTAGTGGCATATACAACCATGAGTGTAATTTAATTTTGCTGTATAAAGTTTACATTTATCAAATGCTTCTACATCTATAGAATACTCACTGATACAGCTTGTAAAATCATGGCAAATCATGTTCTGAATTATATTGCAAGATGGGAATTTATCTATTTCTATACAATTTTATAACTCAATGAAAAGTTACAAATTTAGAAAAAAATTTATGAAAGATTGCAATATTAATATTAACATTTTATGAGTATTCAAATTAAGATAAAATTATGTTAATTTGAAAGAGTATACCTGGGTTTGTTTTTTCCATATTTTCTGTTAGGATCAAGCACACTTATAACTTGCAAACCCATTTTTTGCATCCTGTCAAAACAAGACTGGTGTTAAAATGTGGTTATGCTTCAATAGTGTGGCATTGCCAGTTTGATAAGATTTTTGTAGAAAACAATTTTAAAGCAATGCACTTTTCTTAACATGGTGAGATTAAAAGACTAGTACATTTTAAAGTTGCATTTTAAATTTTTTCCAGCTAAAATCAGATTATGACCCACCATGTATATGTGGCCTTGCAAAAATCACTAATTTAATTTTGGATATAGAAAATTTAAGAGATTCAATTTTCCATTTGGGAGCACTAGAAGGAGTGTGTCCTGATTGGAAATAATACCAAAAGATAGTATGCAGCTCCAATAAAATGTCAATTATTGTTTTATACTTGTCTATTATTCTATAATGAAAAGCATTTTTGGGCAATGAATTTTTATGATTAGAAAAGTAGTTTAATACAATGATTTTAACAATTATAAAAATAGTTTAATAGAAGCACAATTGCTGGAGCATTTATATGGAGCATGACCAGATGTTACAGAACATTCTTAAATAAACCTAATAATAATAATAATAATAATAATAATAATAATAATAATAATAATAATAATAATAATAATAATAATAATAATAATCATCGCCATTTCATTATTAGGAGAAGTGCAATGGTGGTTTGCAGAATTTCATTAAAGCACAACAACTTTGAAAGATGAAGTGAGGTTAATTGTTATTGCAGCCACCAATGGAAAAGTGGTAAAACATGCTCCACATAGATCCAGGAACAACATACCAGCACAAAGAGTACACCCTAGGCATCACTTCATAATCAATGGGTATAATTCTGCAACAACATCCCCATGTGGGAAATGGTTTGTTCCCAATGGATGCCATATTCACTGTCAGAAGACCAGCATGAAGCTTGGGTAAAATGGGTGCCAGTATATAAAAATGGGGCCTCACAAAATGTAACAGATATAACAGTTGATAAAAGCTGCATTTACTAGCATGATCCAGAAACAAAATGGCAGTCAGTAGTTTGGATTTTTTCAAATGAGGAATCTCCTGCAAAAGTGACACGTACATACAGTATTGACTGGCAAATAGTGGCCATTTTGTTCCAGAAAAGCGGACATGAGATTCCTCTGGAAGAAAGAAAGACAGTTACTGCAGATTGTTTTCAAACAGTTTGCCTGCCAGACGTTTTTAAGAATATCTATGAGAGGCAACTAAAGATGGATTTTCCAGATCTTTTCATCTACCATGACAATGACCCAGCACACACTATGATGTGAACTATTACGTTTCCAGAGAACTCATGTATCCAGTTTGTTAGACCTAACACACTCTCTTTGTACCCAGCCTAAAACACAGAACCAGAGGCAGCTTCTCATTATCTGCCATTATGATATTAACCTTTTGGAAAACTATCAGAACATCATAAAAACTAAACTGCATATTGCATTCTAATGAAATATTTGAATGCCTATTACCTAAAAATAGCTAAATACATAAACTAAAGATGGCATTCAGGCACTTTCACTTGTTATGAGCATACTTTTTTCACTCAATCATAACTAATACTTTCCTAGAAAAAAGAGCTCCTGCAGAAGAAGTTTGTGACAGGTGCAGGATGTTCTGTCTCTTTCCCACAATAAAGACTCTATGTGCAAATTTATTGTGCAAGAGGTCTACTCATCCAGCCTATAATCCAAATTTCTTCTTTTAATTACCAAAAGAGAAAGAGAAACTTCGGGAGTTGTTTTGGCAATGTTGAAGTGTACTGCCAAGCTGTTGCAAACATACCCAAAGAAGAATGACATGAGTGCTTCCAGGCATGGTTCTGAAGGATACAGAGCTGCAAGATAATGAAAGGAAGCAATTTCATAAGATGTGATGGTTATATTGAAGCTTCCTTCCTAATTTTCTTACAAGATCATTAATTTAAGTAATTTTTATCATATGACTATAAATATTCTGGAAATCTCAAAATGCATCTTAAGTGAGATAGGATTATATAACAAATTATTTATGAGGAATTCATTCAAATTTCACTAGTTTTGTTCCACTTTCTTTCAAAGGCTGTTGCCTTCATCATCAGCACGGTTCCAGTCAGATAGGATTAAATTTCTCATTAAGTATTTCAACACGATTGGCCACATTAAACTTAGTCCTTTAGGGTTTACCTTCCTTGCTGTCTTCCTTCCTCTTCTCACTCTTCAGAGACAGTGTTGGGAGTCCTGTTCTGAATTGGGGAGAATCAAATGGGGAAAAATTTGGCTCAAAACTTTGCAGGATACAGTGACTTAGAGCAATAGTAACCCAGAAACCTCTGGTTTCATATTTTTTCTTTCTAATTCAACTTTATAATTTTTAAATGGTCTATTAAAAGTTCAATATAATGCACTTACATGTTCTCTCTGAGGTCTGCGGTGTGCTGAGAGATGAGGAAAGAGAAATTGAAGAGGGGGCAGATTGAGAGGCATTGCTGTTGGTGCTGGTGCTAAGAGTTGGTGTGCCACTGACTGAAGACGAATGTGGTTTTAGTGACAGATTAAGTGGGGCATCATTTTCGTGAGTGCTGCCACTACCTCCAAAACTAGGGATGTTGAGACGAAGCGTACCATTAGTACTGTATGCTGGTAACTTGATCACTTCCACACGATCTAGAGAGCTGGAAATGGGGCTGTCACGGTACTCAGGAGGCTCCTGCAACTGCAATAATTTTGCACAACATTGTACACAAATGTTAAATTTTTCAGTTTTCTCTCATAGAGAAAATAATAATAAAAAATGGAAATTAATACTTATTGTTGTTCAAGGAATATGGTTATTCTAGTAAAATCAATTATATTCAGTAGAATTCATAAAAGATTTTTTTTTCCATTCAAATTACTAATAGATCTTTTTCCAAATTTTTTCTTGAGCAAAATAAATTACTGTGCCTTTATTCATTTGCGATTAGGAAGAATTGCAAACTAAATTATCCTATGTTCATAAAACTCTTGGTCATACAGACTCACCAGAACTTGGAATATTTAATTGTTATTTATGAAATTGACCACTTGCATACAGGATGGAAGGCAACTCAATACCTTTAATGAAGTTGATAATAAGGATAACAAAACAGTCTTAATACCTTTTTCTCTATCCCTTTCAGTTTCATTGAAAATAAATAGTTTATTTTGAAATATATGGCAACACTGCTTAATGTCAGTATAAATTTAGAAAACTCTTCAGTATGCACAGTAAGGTTAATTGAGTAACAGGCCAGCAGAGCTATGTAGTGGGAAAAGCCAATCATCAAGATCATGTGTAGATAGTAGTTCAGAGATAGTTTCACAGTACTTCATCATTGATTGGTTATATAGTTGTGTGTTACTCACTGCTTTCACTGCATGTAATTATGTGTTTATTGTTCTTCATTACATAAATATAGTCTTGAGGAATGGTTCTTTTATATGAAAACAAGAAGTGGTAATTTGCTGCCAATCATATTCTAAGAAGAAAAACTATTCCCCAATTTATTAAAAAGTTATAAGAAACAGTATTCTTGTGAAACAAAAGTTCAATGAAATACTAGAATGTCCAATGCAGATGCTGGCAATGCATTGTTGCTGGATGGTACCATTTTCAATGTCTCTTATAACAGAGGTTAATGCTTATTATCATCAGTTTTAAATTCAGTATCATTTTATGCTTTTAGTAAAATTATAAATATTAAAATTAAAATACCAACTTTATGCATAGCAACTCTATGTCCTTTTTCTGGTTGCAGCTGCAGTAAGCAGCCACATTCAAGCAGTCCATAACTCAAATAACTTCAATGTATTTGTTTGCATTACCTTACTGCAAAAATAAGTTAATAAATAGTGCTGCTCACTCACTTTTTAGCAATTCTGAAGGAATGTGGTTTTTGCAGTTGTATCCATGAAAAGATTTTTGAAACTTTTCTTTAAACCTCCATTGATTTTACTTACTAGGCATGGAAAGAAAATGAAAACATATGTCTGTTAATGCTCTAGTAGTTTGAATTCCTATTTTTTCTCAACGAAACTTGGCATAAGGCCATCAATTAACAAATGATTTGTCAAGTTCATTAATCAGCAAAATTGAACCATTTGGGGGTTGGAAATTAGCCTAAAGCAAAAATTTTAAAAAAAAATTACAAATTGCACTAGAGGCCACAATTTATGTTTTTTCCCAACAAATCTCTTACATTTCATTCAGATAAATTGATAAAAATGATTTCTGCAAATTAGGGCAAGCAGGCCATTAGGAGTGCGGGTACACCTGAAAACCAAATGGAGGTTAAAGTGAAACTTAAAAATCGCTCTAATGGCTGCAATTTTTTTTTTCTGAATGAAACTTTGTATTTGCCAATGAAATAAAATAAGAAAAATAGTTTCTGAAAATCAGTGAAATCAGAATATTAACAGGGGGAGTTTACCCAATATTTAAAAATTACTCTAGCGGCATCAATATTTTTTTTGTAACAAAAATCCATATATAGCATTTAAAAAAAATAACAAAAATAATTTCTGAAAACCAGGAAAATCGGGCCATTAGAAGTGGGATGGGAATTTAGCCGAAACCCAAAATTTAAAAATCCCTTTAAATGCATTAATATTTGTTTCTTCACAACAAAATTAGAAATATACCATTTAAATTAAATAAGAAAAATAGTTTATGAAAATTAGGGAAATTTAGAGGTATACTTCCAAAAGCAAAATTTAAAATGTGCTCTCAAGTTTAATTTTCTGTATATTATTTTAATATAAAGGGACAAATTAATTCAGCATATAAACTGTATTTATAACCAAGCATATGTTTTATATTTAACAAAAGCATTGTCATGAAGATAGCAAATGAGAAATGTTCATCTAATATATTTCTAAGAATTATATTTGTAGATAAGGGTGCTCTGTAATAACCTTCAGAAAATGTTTCATTTACATGTTTTTACTACAAAAACATTTTAATCAAATTTCAAAGTCAATTAAAATAGACGAAACTTTCAATTGTTTATTGTTGATTATGTATATTTGCTTACTACATTGTAATTGTTTTTAAATAGTAATATGTTTTTGTTTTATTCACATATAAAAATATCTCCTCTTAAATATACAAAGCAACTTGAAAAAAATCTATTATTTTTCTTTATTTTACTGAATGTAAAGATGATATCAAGGGCCTCAGTTCATAAACATGGTTACATTTAAAAATATTCAAACAGTATAGCTTTGTATATCAGAGGTCATTATTTCATTTAAAGGTTAGTATATCGTTAATTTTTGTGGTTTAATCTCAACAACAACAACAACAACAACAACAACAACAATAATAATAATAATAATAATAATAATAATAATAATAATAATAATAATAATAATAATAATTCTAAAAATGTGACTTCTCTGTTGTGATACTTTTAGGTTACAAAAATTCTCATTTTGTTCCACTAATACCACACATTAATGCAGCAACTTATTTATTTCATTTCATTAATTAATAAGAACATAATTTGAATTTTATATTAATTTTTAAAATTATTCAAAATGGTGAGGAATTCATTTAGTTTATGGAGTCCTGTGTGACAGACTTTTTTTAATCTTGGTTAACATAATGCTATCACAACTTAAGCTTAGTGATATCAAATCTACTTTTATGAATTCAAATGATTCCCATGCAACTTTTTTGTTGAAATTACATTAAAATGCTTTAAACTGTGAAAAAATAGCAATTAATACTATTTGTTCTGCTTCTCTTTGACTATCCAATATTATAATTGAAATCCATGAATTCTGACATATTAATCTTTTATAGCACATGAAAGATAATTATCTTCTTTGGGGAGAAAGGGAGCCAAAAAACACATCAATGCTCAAAATTATATTTAAAAATGATTTTCGACTTACAGCATACATCCATTCCATAAAAGTGAATTCCCTTCACCTATGTAATTGAAGGTTGATATAATCCCTAATATAAAATATGAAACATTCATTTAATTACAGTTTTTTTAATAATTTTGGTTTTCATGGAATAATTAAAATCTTCCAGGATGTAAGGCCATATTTACTATAACTATTTTCTTTTACATATTATTGTTAGCAATTGCAGCTGAAATCATCAATGATGTGGTTGATGTTTCCAAAGTAGTAGAGGGTTCCAGAGTTGTATTCCCACCCTGCCTGCCTGTTTTTACTACTGAAGCACCACAGATGGTGGACACTGATGATACACGAGATGAAATGATATTTCGTAAATGATTTTTATGGAAGGAAATGTTCCAGGCCTAAGTTTAAGGTACCTCCCAGGCATTTACCATTTATGAGGACTGAGGGAAACCTGGAGGGAAAAAAAAAACTGGAGGAGATCCTGGCAGGATTCAAACCCCAGATCTCCCACTCACAAGTCCATGCCTTAATGACCTCAGTCACCTGTGGCGGTGTTCAAGGGTGAAGATACATGTCATTTTTCTTTGTGTGGTATTGCTGAAGCTCTGATGCTCAGTGAAAGGAAGTAACTACCTTACTTCCATTTCCTGTAAAACATCTTGTATAAGCTGAATTTATATAATAAATGTGATTTGAAGGTAAGGAAACTAAAATTTTGTTGTCACATACTGAAGTATACAGTCTTTAAAGTTATGTGATACATCCATTTTTTTAAAGGGCTTGCATATGTTCTACAATGAGACAAGTGAAGTGGGTCAAAATGAAACACTGTCTACTGTTCCCCTTGCATATTAGATTTCCATTTCTTTATCATGTGAATTCTGTTTGAGTATTATTTTTAAAGTATTTTATAATGCAATGCCCCAAATATTTTGCTATAAAATTAAATATTATTAAGCCCCTTTAACATTTACACAATTTTCAAATATTTTGCAATTAAGACCTCTTAACATTTTACAGATAAAGCAACATAGGAAATAGGAATTAAAAACCAACATAGACAAGTCTTAGAAAATACTATGGCGAATGTTGTGAGTTCAGCAATGAAGAAGAGAATGTCAATCTGGAAGGCTGCAAATTTAAAATTTCAGGTTCGTTAGTTTAACTTGTGTTAGGAATGCCAGAAAATAGTATAATTTCAGGTTTTTAGTAAAGAATTAAGCAATGTGATTTTACTGTAGTTTGAACTGATATAGTATTTTTTTACTTTTATAAGTGATAAGTCATAAGTCATGGCAACTATTTTGTTTTTTTCACAAACAAGGGACAACATAAAAATAACTAAGTTGTACAATTGAAAGTATGGAATGTACTTTCAAAGCCACACAAAGCTATGGGAAGTACTGGGTGTGCATGTCCTGCTATATCAAACAGTGGAGAGATGGACAGAGGCCTTCAAACAGGACAAGGACATATGGATAATGGTGGTGAAACAGTGCTTATATGCAATGATAGGTGCTGGACACTTGTGGAATCAGAAGAGCAAACAGAAATTCCAGCAAAAATAGTACACAGTATTTTACCAAAGGACTTGAACAAGCCGAAAATGTGTGCAAAGTAGGTGCAACATCAATTGAGAGAGGACAGAAGTAGACTTGTTACAAAACCAGTTGCATCAATCTGGCAAATTTTTTCAGGAAGAAAGGGATGCCATGTTGAATTGCATCATTGCAATTGATAAAACATAGGCAAGGGTGTATGAACCAGAACTCAAATGACATTCTAGTACATGCTGTTAGCCTGGGTCACCATACAAACAAGTTTTGCCAAACTCCTTCACCAACAAAAGTCATGGTCATTCTGGCATAATGATAGTCAAGGTGTGCTTGTATGCCATTCAGTACATGAAAGGATCACTGTGAATGCCCAGTATCACAATTGTGCCATGCTGTATGCATCAAACGGCCAGAACTTAACTATGGCAATATTCTTCACAATAATGCAATAGTTCATACAGCCGACATTGTCAAGTGTTACAACAAAGGGAATGGGAAGTTCTTCCACACACGCATTGTTTGCCGAATCTCAGCCCCTGTAATTATGATCTCATCCCCAAAGTGAAGTTTCATTTCATGGGAAATGTTTTGCTAACAAAGCATACATTCTGACAGCATTTAGACATGAGGAGGCTCATGTTAGCAACTCACATGCAGCAGATGGTATTCAGTGCCTTCCCCATTACTGACAACAAATCATCAATGTACTTGGAGACTACTCTGAAGGCTGCTAAACACCTTGGACTACCTGGGAGAACCCGTCCTGTGACAGATTTGTAACTCTGTTTAAGCTGTTCTGTGTAACTTATGCTCATGTAATAATAAACCAATGTTGTGCAGTTACCTGTGTTTTACTACTTCCCTATGAGGGCCGCTCACATTCAGCCTTTTGTTGATGGAACCACTCTGCATGACATGACTTATTTCTCACATGTGTCCCAAAATATAACTTACTTTTAAGTAATACTGAAGAACGTGTTTTAGAGAAACACATTTCCAAAAGTTTCAAAATGTATCATGGACTTTCTATTGCTTAACATTCGAAATGACCCCAAGAAACAATATTGCCTTCATAGACATGGTGACAAAATGGCAAAGCTAGTATTGATTCCATGACCAATTTCTTTCAACATCAACTTGCTCTAAGCATTCAGAGCCTAAAGCTTGCAGACATGGGCCTTTGAACTTAATAAATACAATGTAACTAATTATTTTTATGGAAACAAACAATTTTAAAGACAAGAGACACTTTTGTAAATGTTTTAGCCTGGATGTAACAGCAGTCCATTAGACAAATGCCTATAAAATTATTGGTTCTAAAGATATAAAATAGATCTGTACACTACTATTGCACAGCAATAAGTCTTAGTTGTCTATTATATCATTAATCCTCTATAAATACTTTGCCACCTGCAATGGTCTTCCCTAATGCACTTAAAGAATGAGATGATAAAAGATGCTCCTCCTAAAATTCTATTTTTGCCTGGGATGGGTGGATGAGGATAAATTAATTCCTTTAGTAATATACCACTTCATTAATCACAATAAATCATTAATAGACCGTTCATCTCTCCTGACTTTGAACTATCGTGAGAGAAAACTACTCCTCCAAAGGAAAATAAGATGAAAATACAAATGTGTCATGCATGACTAACCAAAGTAATGAGAAATCTACTTAGATTATTGCAAATTTGGATAATGGTGACTGTAACACAAATGGAGATACATCATTATATCTGTATCAAAAGATTCAAAAAAACTTGTCAACTCAAGATTTGAAGAAAAAAATGCAAAGAAGGCATAATAAAACCTTGTAAATCCCCAATAATTCAGAGAATATCTACAATTAAAATAAATTTAGAAGAAGAAGATGAGTTATTATTATGAAAGGTATCCCTAAGAAAACTGAAATTGAAAAGCATGTCTCTCTAAATACAAAATAAAATCAATTCAAGGAAAATTAAAGTGAATAAAAAAGCTTTTTACAAAGAAAAATTTAAAAGAGGAAGGGTGTGTCACAATGTCAGATCATTCCACTGATTAAGGCTAATTTTCAGTTATTGATGAAAATGAATTTGAATATATATTTAAATAAATTGCACTTACAAAGCTGTAGACAATGTAGAGGTAATATATGCTACACTTATGTATTCAACTTGTTTACACTAAACTCCACTTATTTAGCTAAAACTAAGACATGTTTCTGAAGAACACACTCCCATCTTCAGTTATTGACCGACTACTGTTAATCGAAATTTTCAAAACATGAGCTCTCCGGAAACATTCTTAGTTTTAGCTAAAAAAAAAAAAGTGGAGTTTAGTATAAACAATTTGAATGCATTTGTATATTGAATATATATATTATTCAGATCATTTCTTTAAACCCTTGTCATTGTTGTTGTTGTTGTTGTTATGAGGGAAATTAAAATATATCCAAAAATTAATGATATCAACAAAATATCATGAACTTATTATGATTACATGTTAGTGGTACTCTTATACAAGAAGAGGATGTTTTATGCTAGTTCAGGTATTAAATACAAAGTCCACTATGATGACAACTTTGTAATTTCTTGAGAAGCTATGGGACAAAAAATTGTTAAAGGTATTAATTTATCAATTAGTGTGATATGAAAATGCTCTTGTCCAGTTCAACTGTAACTGGAAAGACAAAGCCCCAAATGCCATACTTTTATTTTCAGTAGGCCTTCAATATATAAATATTTATTAAAATATTTTACTATTTTTGCACAATGATTCATTTCCTAAATATGTCAACCAATAAAAATAAAGAAAAGTATAAATTTGAAGTTCACAGGTATGTTAATACGAGGATGGTTCAAAACGAAAGTTACTCAATTATTCCAGAGCAAGAAATGTTTATTGATCCAGGCATTACAATACAATATGACACAGATGCACTACACAATTTTTTGACATAAACACCCAGTTTCTGTAAACACTTGTCTGAACATTGATTTTTTTTTTTTTTAATTTTCTGATAATAGAAATCTGCTCCAGATGATCTAGGACAATTGCACTCCTGTGCAATTTCTATTAGTCTACAACTGCTGCAAATCATTGCACCAGCCTGCAGCACAATTATTCTGTGTTTGACATTCATGGCCCTCCTTGCCAATCAGCATCAGTCACATTTGTGCAGCCTTGTTAAACTAATTACTACAATGTCACTTTGGCTGTCATGATATTGCTTTTGGCACATACACTGCCAAAATTTCACAATGAATCTTAGTTAGCATAAGAAAATAGTACTCCAAGTTGCTATAATAAATCTCTTATTGTTGTTATAATGAAAGTGACTCTATTATACAATTATGTGTCACTCTTGTTCCATAGTGCTTCCAGATTTGATTCACCATTTGAAAATATGTTTATCTGTCTGAACATAACCCACCCATGTCATCTCTGCAGCTACTGTAACTAGTATAGTATTGTGCTGCCACTTTTAAAGCAGGTGAATTATTCAAAATGTTTGTTCCTCATCATCTTGTATGAATAATGATTGGTTTACAGAAAGTATGTTTTTAATTCACTTGCTTTCTGTTGACCTGCAGTTCAGGCAGATCATGGAAAGTGCATAAGAACGGTCTTCTTCCATATAAGTGTTCCAAGAATCTGAGCGACTTCCACAAAAAAGAAGGTCTCCATCTAAAAAAAAAACTCACCACAAAAGCATGATATGCCTGAACTGTAGCTCCATACCCGATCAATTATGCAACTTTACTTCTACAAATCAATAAGGAATCAATATTCTGATGAACCAATAAAAATTAGAACTGTTGTAAGCAAATCAGGAACCATTTTGAACATCTCATCACATAAAAAAATTCCTTGACAACCTGTGCTAGTTCCAATTTCTATTCCATATTTCATGCCCAGATGAAGAAGAATAATACTTCTTAAATGCCAATCACACCACTGATGTCAGTTTTGGTTACCAACGAAACACCTGGGAGGGATAGCAATTTCAAGAGACATGATTCTACAGTCTGGAAGATTTTACTTATTTACTGACTACAATTCTGTTTAACTTATAGGCAGAAGCATTATACATCTTCTCCTCCAAATTGCTATTTGAATTGCAGTCAGATATGGGAAAAAGAAGCAAATTTTCTAATTAATCTCCCAAAATACTGTCACCATGTTTATGTTAGTTTTGGATTAGTATTGGTATAGTCAGGAATCAGCACACTTAAGCGCATGCATTAGTTGCTTCAAAATTCATATTTTGAATAAACTTCTCAAAGTAAAAAGAATTTTATAAAAGTAGTCCATACCACTCTACTTCTTGGGTGCCTTCTGCCTCCTCTCTCTATTGGCAGTCCTGTGGAGGAGTGTGTGGGCATTACACTTACGGACGGTGGATCGAGTGAGATAGTCTTTTTGCGGCCTCTATTAGTTGTACCGGGAATTTTAGGACCTACTATGGACGATGTGTACTTGATGATTTCAGTATCCGGAGGGAGACGCACCCCACCTAGAATACTTGCTGGATCACTGCAACAAATTAAAGTAATATTTTAACAGGTTCAATAATGTTGGTATTAATGTAATTTGTAGAAGGCATATTGTCTGGAGTTGGAAAAAAAGAGCAAAATAACATAAATTAAACCCTATTAAAACAGAATTCCTTCTACTTTTTATCAGCCACATTATTGTTTATTTAATGAATACCCAAATTTTGCATTGTCACTATAGAGACTAATCATGAGGCTGATCAGTGCAAATTATAGATAAAAGTGTATACAAAAATTTTACATGAATGCTATGATCTGTTTCCAGAACTCTTAGCAGTAATGTTTAATGTTTAAGTTTCACTGAAAATAGCCATAAATTATTAATTATAAAAATTATTTTATTAAAGCCAAATCATAGCTAATATCTTAATGAATTCTTCTTTAAAGCAAAATCTTAATTCAGATGTCTTGAGGCTCCACTACTGAATGTGCAAATGAAGTAATTTTGGCATCACTTTTTACTAGCTGAGTTATTTATAGTGTTATTTGAAAGAAAAAAACAAAGAGTATTTAATATTCTAAAATTAAAATAATTTATCCTGATTTATAAAAGTTTAAAATTATGATAAAGATAAGGCCAGTCATCACATATTTTGCCCCTAAAATGAAAATAAGATATATTTGTAAACAATGTATACAGTTTTTTTCACACTAACTCCATTCACTTACATAAAATTTGGAACATATGTTTTGGGAGGGATCACTCCCGAAACATATGTTCCAAATTTTATGTAAGTGAATGGAGTTAGTGTGAAAAAAACTGTATACATTGTTTATATATATATATATACCACTCCATTGTCAACAGCTTCGTAAGTACACTTATTTAAGATATATTTATTAATTTTGAGGTGCTAAACATAAAATGACAATAAAACCTTACAGTTGGCTCTAAATTAGCAGATACATATATCCCTGATATTCAATATACTCAGTTTGTACTGCAAACTTAAATATTATTTATCAACTTTTTATTTCAATCTTATGTTGGTGAAAAGTTTGTGATTACGCCTTATTACATAGCTCCATGACTCACTTTACCTTCATGAAACTGCATTTTATCATGGCATTGATAAAATACAATGCAATATTTTATTACCGAGTAATCTCTTGTAGTGTCAGTTAATCCTTTGTATATTTCCAGAGGTACATTTCCATCCATTTCCTTGTTCTTAGAACATTGCAGTGGAAATCTAGCAGCATTGATAACTCATAACTGTCTTAACAATCCCAACTTTCGTTACATTTGCTAGGCAAAAGAAAGCTACAACTCGAATTGTACACAAGGAATATCAGCTTTATTTTGAATGCAAGAGTGGAAACTGGGACAAGCCTTGAACCCCACATATTTCTTGTGATATGTGTGCTAGAAATCTTGCAAAGTGGGTGAAAGGCAGTAAAATATCAATGCTGTTTTCTGTTCCAGTTTATGGAGGAAGACAAGTAATCATTTAAGTGACTGCTACTTCTGTATGGTACCATCTGTTTCTGGAGTCATTATAAGGAAAATGAAATGAACATAATGTACTCAAATACACTCTCTGCCCTCAGTCAGTTCTCACACCCCCTAAAGAATTTAGCATCAGTTCAAAAGATGAGAAGGGAGGTTAATTTTCTCCAGAATCTGATGATGGTCCATAGTGACTAGAGTGCATTATCTGCTACACACAAGTTAACACAAGAAAAACTTCACAATTTGTTCATGATCTGGACCTGTCAATGCAGAAAGCAGAATTACTCACATCATGGTTTCACCAATGTAAGTACCTTGCACATTAAGTCTGAGTAACCTCCTTTTCCACTCACCATATGCAGTTTATGCCATACTTTCCAAAAGACAACCCTGTGTTCTCTAATGATATAGATGGCCTTATGAATTACTGAAACATGACCCATAAGAATTGCAACTATTCATAGAATCCTCCCCCAAATTCAGTCTCAAAGTGGTGTTGCTACATAATGTAAATCTGCTTCCATCTATTCCAATTGTAAGAAACTTATGACAAACACCAGTTGGACTGTACTCAATACAGCTAATATGATTGGCATAATTTTGATGACTTAAGAGGTAATGACTGTGTTAATAGGTCTGTAGCTGGGGTATACAAAACATTGGTTTTTTATGTGAATTTGATAGTCAAGCAGTCATTGCATTACATGAAGAGAAATTGATCTGCAAAGAAATCTAAGAATGGAAAAGGGTATGAAATGCCCATCATTGGTAGAATCACAAATAAGCCTCCACATAAAGTTCAATCTGATGAAAATCCATGGACCAAACCTCCTTCCTCCTTACGAATTCACCCAACTTAGTGAAACTAAAATTAAAGAGTGAGTTTTTATGGGTCCACAAATTCAAATGCTCTTCATTCATGAAAAGTTTGTTAACTTGCTACATGGTGTTAAAAAAAAAACTTGGGATGCATTTCATTTAGTGTCAACTAACTTTCTCAGAAACATAGGGCAAGAAAACTGCAAAGAACTGGTTTAGAACATGTCTGCATATCATAAACTGCAATATGTCCCTAAATATACACATTCTCCATTCCCACTTAGATTTTTTTCTGAATAACTGTCACATTTGTTAATGATGAGCTTGGGGAACATTTCCATCAGGCAACAGCAACAATGGAGTAAAGATATCAGGGATGGCTATCTATGTAGGATAATCACTAAGGATAACTCTGAGCAGTTATACAAGCGACAGGCATAGCAATGCCAGATGTAAAACAGATGTCAACACCCATATATGTGTGTGTGTGTGTGTGTTACATAAACATTACTCTATTACAACAGAAAACTATAGCAAACATCTTATAAATCATAGTGAATTTTCCATTTCATTTATGGTATCCATGTTCAGCAGCTCAAAACAATAATATATGGCTAATTTCATATTTTTTTATAATTTTGTTGCCCATTGTAATGCAACATTAATCAATATCAGATACACAGAAGACTATTATATAGTATTTATTATGACAAACTAATGTGGTTTAAAAGCTTAAGATTATGAACAAAATCATACTTCAACATACCTTCCTTCTCTATTTGGACCACTAAACAAAACAAAAAACACAATAAAAATATGGCTTATAAAATCTCACAATAATTGCAATTTATTTAAAAGATTCCATCAATAATAATTTAAGGAAATACTTAAAGAAAGATAATATTCATTTTAAGTATTAACTTAGTAAATTAATTTTTCATATTTCTTCTACATATCAAAAATACATTGTCAATAGGGCACACCTCAATTAGATAATATAATTTAATTCTAATACACAATTTTGTTTAGTGCAAGATAAGTACAATATTAATGAGAATTTTCAATAATATTCATTTATAAATTTCTCAGTTTACATTTATCATACAGCTTACAATAAATAACAACATAATTAGGCCAAAAATGGAACAAAAATTAGTGTGAAAAAACAGAAGAACACAGAAGGATAGTATTTAACATTCTCTAGAACCATTGAAATCTGTTATATACATAGAACCACTGAAGTGGTCAACGACTAATGATTTTAATGATATATATTAAGCATAAAAACTACTGACTTTAAACTAAATGAGATTATTGTACTTGACAATATATTAAATAACAAACACACAGAAATGTAGTTCAATAAAAGACTATAATGTGTCTATGTAAAACCTTTGTTTACATATTTTTAAAAGTTTATTTATATGTGCTAAATCTTTTTCCATTATCTTTAAATATGACTAACAAATAATAAATAATAGGATACAATAATATGATTGTACTGCATCATTTACATTCAATAAAAATTAATTTCCTTATTGTTTCTTGCCAGTAACATGTCCTTCTCCCTCTTCTTCATCCTTTTTATTCTACATTTTCTAATTCTTTGCATCGAGTCATTATACATATACAAAATGCTCTTAGAGAGGGCACATATTGTGATTTGATCCAATCAGTCCATAGTTATTCTGTGAGTTCTAGGACAACATTTCTGCTTCCTACTTCCTCTTATACCCTTGAAAATAATCCATGAATTGATGGCACCTAAGTCAAAAATGATGAAAATATGCACTGGCTATCAACATGACCCAGAATAAACAGAATTATTTTCTTGCAATCTCATCCATGACATCAGCTACAAACTTATTTTGTTGCAGAAACTGGAAGTTGTTTGGCGCTATTCTGTGCCTGAACACTAGGGTACACTGAACTGTCCAAAAGAATATTTTTGTTTTCTTTTCCATTGATAAGCAAAGGATGAATTAGTTAAAATTGACATAAATAAAGAAGTTTCCATGTGTTTTATAATACCAGGTATTTCCCTTCTTGTACCTATCATTTCACCAACCGCACTAGTCCAGCTTTCTACAAAGTTTCACTGTAGTAAAAGTTATTAGTGCTGACATTCCGTCCCTTAATGCAATATAGTGATACTAATTTCACACCATGCTCTCCATAAGTTTTTCATCAGCAGGCCCTGTTCATCTTTGCCAAGATGCAGGGACCCATTATAAAGATATTTTGTCAAAATCTACTAAAAGCCATAATAAAATACTGAATTTTTCAGCCTTGTTTCACACTTTTTGCAGGTAAGGGCATCATGCTCAACTACAGTAACATTTGCATCTGAATTGTATCAAATTTACAATCATCAATAAATCTGTTTCAAGACTTTGAGATATATATGAAAAATAATGTAACACTATTAACAATGTAATTAAAATAACAATAACTAGAAATGCAGAAAAGAATAAAGCACTAAGAAAAATTGTAGATTTATAAACATTATATTTCCAACTGCTTGAATTCTTCCATTGCAAGAAGACAAGTGAAGATGGTAAAAATAAATGTTGAATATCAAAGGCAATGTTATGCATGTCAGTCCTGATGGTGTAGTGGTTACCATACTTGCCTCCTAAACCCAAGATCGCGGATTCGAACCCGGCCAGGACCGATGTATTTTTTCGGGGCGTAAAAATCCTAAGTATGGCTTCCTTCGGAAGGGAAGTAAAGCCATGGGTCCCGTGTCGTACATTTACGGCACGATAAAGAACCTCAAGCCTGAAAGAGAGGCCTCTGAGCAAAATTAGTCGGCCGTTTCACGCCCTGAGTTGAATGGGACGCTGATGACCTGAGATGTTAAAGAGCGTCCATAAATAAATAAATCAGTAATAACGTTATGCATGGAAACAGATGAAACAAGCAACAAGAATGTGTGGAGGGAAAAATGAATATATAAGAATTCAACCTGATGCTATACTAGCTTTATTTAAAAATATAGCTGCCATTTCTCTATCTCTGAGTAAATTTCAGAGCTATGAGTAGGTAATGCATCAATAAACTTTAAATTAGAACCATCATCAAAATCCTTACAGTGAGATAGGGCATGTTGGGCAACTGGCAAGGGAGACTTGATTTTAATAGAACATCTATTTTTGTTCATATAGAGCGAGATAACAGTAGAAGTTATACCAGTATAAAATGCTTTTCAAAGTTTATAAGATAACACATATATGGCATTTTTAGAGGAACAGGTAGCAAATGAAGAAATGTTAAATTCTCTGGATAAATTAGGGCTGCAGAATGAATGACATGGCATAATTAGCGCACACGTTTTACATCTAGGGCATTGGCAAGGAATGAGCCTGCAATGGGACAAGGTAAGCTCAAAGGAGATTGGTTTCGGCAAAATATACTTTTAAGGTTAGAAGGTTTTCTAAAAGTACTCCCATTGCCAATTCCCTTATTTAGGCACCATATTTCTCAACAATTTCTATGAATGATCCTGAATAACTGTCTATATTTGCAGCGATTTCATTTGTCTAATTTACTTAGTTTTATTAAAATTATTTTGGCATGTTCCTCTAAATGTATTACCACTGCTAATAGTATCTTGATGAATGCAAATACATTGTTACATTCTATCAATCAGAATCATCTTCATAAACTTTCTTGGTCATATTTACAATATATAAGAGCAGGTATTCCTATTCCATTTGCCATGTCTTTCTACCAAAACTTTTCACTGTTGCTTATAGCGCCAGCTCCTGACTTAGTTTCTATTCTCAATTTACCTCCTCTATCTAAATTTTACTCCATTACTGCATACCAGCAGCCCAAGAGCAAATGTACCCCTTGTACTTCTCCTGCCAGTACTAGTGTGATTGTTAATTTATCTTCTATTTTACTTTCTGATGCTTATCATTGCTTTGGCGAAGAGGATTATCTTTAGCCCCAACTCCCAAATTTAATCATCCTAAATTTGTTCCTGATGGCATTAAATTTTGCTGGAATCAAAGCTGGCATTACTATGGGTAAACTAAATCTTCTCATCCTACTTCATATGTTACTCCTTGCCTTCTCAAGTTTTGTCCTCCTTCCAAACTTCAACCTCCTTATTTAGCTTCTAGCCATCCTTTAAGAATGATTATTAACTGATTTTTAACTTCATTTAGCGATTGTAAATTTCTAGATAAAGTACCCAGAAAGATAACTTTATACTAGAAATCAGCACTTAAAAGGTTCCCATTCCAATCAACAATTTTTTACTTAAAAGGTTATCTAATAATCCTGATATTATTATTCTTCCAGCTGATAAAACAATCCTCAGTACTACTACATTACTTCTTAAAATGCTGAAGCTTAGCGGCAGCTTGATGATGTCATTTATTATGACATTGTCTTCCAACCCTACAGTCAAATTTAATCAAGGTATAGTTTCTTTTACTCCTTCTTCTGTACTACAGAAGGACTTAGCCCCCAAGAATCACTCTACTTACTACTCATGCCCCTCGTACTCCCACCATATATTTTCTCCCTAAAATTCATAAAAAGAACTGTCCAGGTCATCTGAAAGTAGCCAGCTTTGATTCCCCCACTGAACGCATTTCAGCCCTAGTAGATTTTGGGTTAGAACCATTTGTTACGTCTAGGCCATCCTATATCAAAGATTCCTTTCATTTGTTTGAGTTTGCTTAAGAAAGTTGACTCATTCGCACATTCTAATACACTTCTGGCTACTATTGATGTCACATCACTTTATACCAACATTCCCCAAACATGAAGGATTAGCTGCTGTTAGACATTTCTTGGACTCTTCAGTACTTCCTCAAACCCCATCCACAGATTTCATTTGTCATCTTGCTTATTTAGTTCTTACTTGCAATTTGTTTAGTTTTGATAATAAATATTATCTAATTAAAGGCACTGTGATGGGCACCAGAATTGCACAGTCTTATGTAAATCTTTTTATGGCTTGCTTAGAGAAGGAATTTCTTAAGTCAGAACCTTTGGCACTGTTATTATGGCTGAGATATATTCGTGCTTTGGACTCTTGGCTCAGAATCTCTTGATCAGTTCCTTACTAATTTTAACTCCAAATTTTCAGTTAAGTTCACTTCTTCTGTCTCTCCCAATGCTGCTATATTCCTAGATATTAATATTTCTTTAGGCAATGGTTCTTATCCTACATCCATGCACATTAAGCCTACCAATTTCAACATTGTCTTCATTTTGATAGCTGTCATCCCTTGCATACCAAAAGATCTATTCCTTTTACTCTTTCAATCCATGGCCACCGTCTTTGTAACAACTTTTCATCTCTTGACACCTATATTAAAAACCTAGATTAAAAGTTCCAAGATCAAAAATATCCTTCCACTTTCTTAAAACCCTATACCATTTCAGTGCATAAATCTTTTGAATGCAAACCTAAAACTTCTCATAAGAACTTCATTAACCTTGTTACTACTTATGTGCCTGGAATTGAAAGTATCCCATTTATTTTGAAAGAATGTCAAGATACTTTATTAATGCATTCATCTTTAAGTGATTTTTCTAAATTTGTACCCTACCTTACTTTTAGAACACCCCTTAAAAGTATATTTTGCCGAAACCTATCTGCTTCAAATTTACCTCGTCCCATTGCATACTCATATCCTTGCCAATGTCCTAGAATGTAAAGTTCAAGAGTTGAACTTTAGCCTGGCTGAAGATGGGAACTAAATGTTCTTGAAACTGGTTCCATACATTTATGAAAAGTAAGTGAAGCTTTAAGAGGTGTGTAGTTCAACTGAATCATACAATGATATCAATTATTATGTTCTTTATTTACTAACTTTGTATTATCCAATTTACAAATTTACTCTTTCATTCTTCTAGTACATGTATAGACAATGCAAAGATGTGATAATCTCCTCTATTTTAAATGTAACATTGCAGGAATATGCCAAAAAGAGTGACTTTATTGATGATGATGATGATATTACATTACGTTTTTTTCCCATTACTGCTAAGATGAAAAAGGAGAAAAAGATTGTGAGTGATATTGATATTCTTATTGTTATAATAGGTCAGTTACTGGAAATGCTTAATTTTCCATCTGAATTGTTTTTTTTTCTTATTAAACACATAATTGAATGACTTACCTGATGATGCCTGGAAGAGGATGGGGACTTGCTGCAGCGCTCGCTGCTGCATCACGTTCCCTATTCTCTCTATCCCTTTCACGCTCTCGCTCACGTTCCCTTTCTCTGTCTTTTTCTCGTTCTCTTTCTCGCTCTTTCTCTCTTTCTCGTTCTCTTTCTCGCTCTCTCTCTCGCTCTCGATCCCTCTCTCTATCCCGTTCTCTATGGTGAGGTACATGGCTTGTAGAACTAGATGTTACTAAGTTTGGTGTTGCTGATGAATGCAATGAAGCTGTTGTGGTAGTCAGTTTAGAGCTAGATGATGATTTACCTGACTTGCTGGATGACACTGAAACATGTAACAAGAATAATGGTATGTAAAACACATTCACTTAAGCACAGCAGAGTGAGCAATGCTCATGTAATATTATAAAACCAACAGTAATAGTTCAGAAGTCAGAAATGATGTGAATGAAAAGCAAAACTTTTATTCCCATTGTAAATGAGGACATTAGACTAAACTGTTAAGAATGTGAATAAGAAACCCTGTTTTATATTTTTAGTGTGAGTTCATAATTTACGGTACTTTATTTGGCTTACTTATGCATACATTTATATGGATATTTATTTCTCTTTTTATTTCTTTTTTCTTCTATTCTTTTTTTCCCTTCCTCTTTACAAAAAATTTTCACATTTATGAAGAATTGACAGTTACTGTAACACAACATCCACAGATCCAAAAGAACTGCAGTGAATAAATTTCATCACCAGATCCCAAAAATGCTTGGAAAATTAAAATTAGCAATTTTCACAGGTACGTTTCATTGTGTATAATAATTTGTTATGGAATTGACTGACCTTCCATGAAGGAGAAGTCTCATGGAAAACTCTTTTGTCAGCAAATGCTAGCATACCTGCTAAGAGTGCTAAAGGCATTGAATTAATTACCCTTTATCAGCAGTTCTCGAACTATGGTCCCCAGAGCGCTCCTGGGAGTCGACAAAGCACCCGCATGCATGCACACACACTACAAAAAGTTCTAAAACATGCATTTATTGAGGTAAAGTAAATAAGAATCAAATTGAAGATGACTATTTAAACACTCATATGTACTGTTATAATTTCCCTAGCAGCAAACTGTGTAGACTGAGGCTATCAAAGAAGGCCACAAAAACATTGATGCCTTGGTAATAACCTATTGTTGAAAATCATTCTGCACTCATTTATCTAAAGGTACAGAAACTGTTTAGAGAATATGGAATCAGAACTCAGAATACTAATTTTTACTATTAAACTTTATATATTATACTTGTAAGTGAATTTCCTCTCATTCAGGAACTAAAATTAATGAATAATATTGTGCCATCCTATAATATATTGTTGGTTATTATTAACTTTCTTGTTTTATGCATTTTAAACATATTATGATTATATTGTGTAAGGATATACTACATTAAAAGCAAATATGAAAAAATTGCATTTAATTGTTTGTTTATATTCTTAAATTTTGCAAACTATTGATATAAAATTTTAAAAAATATATAGGATGCCAAACTATGATATAGTCATGAGACCAATAATCAACAATATCAGTTCACCCAAATACCAAGTAAACAAAAAATTGATCAAAGTTTTCAATTCTTTTAAGAGATTCCAAAGTTTGAGCATCAAAAATTCAGTTGATCTAGTTGAAAAACCTAAAAATAGAAGATTACAGCTGGAGATATAATGGTATCATTTGACGTAAAAGCCTTATTCCCAAGCATACCAAAAGAGAAACTTATGGTTATGTTAAAGAAATGGTTAACATCAATAAATTCAAAAACAAAAGAAATAGAAGACTTATTGAAACTTATTAATATTTGCATTCAACAAAATTTCTTCAGCTTCAACAAAGGATATTACCAACAAGTTTCAGGCCTAACTATGGAAAAACCCTTTGACACCTTTTCTAGCAGATTTACTCATAAGTTCATTTGAAATACACATCACGAAAGCCTCCCCTTTAATTTTCAAGTCATTGTATAGGTATATGGATGACATTTTTGCAATAATACCAAAGAAACACTTAATAGATGCCCTGAAACTTCTTAATTTATAACATAAATCTATACAGTTTACCATAGAAGAAGAGAGAAATGAATGGCAACCATTTCTAGATTTAACAATTATAAGTAATGGAGAATGTTTGAATTTTGGAATTATAGTAAAGAAACACACACAGAAAATTACATAAAAAATTAAGAGTTACAACCCCACTCCATATAAATATGCAGTGTTTCGCAGTTTGGCACACAGATTGATGAATATTCCACTCACGGAAGCAGAGTATAAAATAGAATACCAACAAATAATAAAGACAGCTATAATCAATGGTTTCAACAAAGATACAGTGATAAAAGCTATCAATAAATCTAAAAGACAAAAAGAGATAAGGGAAGTTTCCACACTGAAAAACACAAAAGAAGGATACAAATTCAAAAGTTTCACTTACCATCCAATTTACCACAACAAGTTCAAGAAAAATTTTCAAAGAACATAGGATAATGTTAGCCCCAAACAACTTATATAGTATCAAGAATTTATTAGGTTGCACAGTAAAAGACTCCATACCAACGGAACAGAAATCAGGAATTTATGTATAAAATGCGCAGATTTTGAGCAGAGCTACATGGGAAAAATAAACAGAAATTTAGAAATTTGGAAGAAAGAATACTTTAAGAATATTCGGCTTAAGCAGGTGGATAAATCAACAGTAGCAGCTCACTTTTGTACCAAAAACCATGAAATAAAACCAGAAATTAAACTTCTGAAGCATCTTCACAACCCAATGGAATTATCCACTTTGGAAAAAAATTTTCATATTAAAAAACAGAGAAAACCTAATGAATTTCGAGATTCCTCTTTTGGATGAACTTAGCAATTTCCTACTTCAGCCAACAGATGCCAACATAGGAACATTTGGGTGTCTAGCCATAGTTTCCAGTAACAGTGATTCAGTGAGCAACTGAAGATGGGAGAGATTCTCCCAAAATGCACCTTATTGTATGTATGTAAATGGAGTTTAGAATAAAAAATGAATACCTAAGTTTAGGATATATTACCACTCCATTGTCAACAGCTTCGTAAGTACAATATTTGTATAAAAGCACAATTACTACAAAATTAAGTTAAATTTGAAATCAACAAAGATTTTAAAATTAAAGCATTAAACTTGTATATGAATTACCTTTGTATACACAAATTGTAAAGTCAGAGTTTTCAGTTTTATCTAAAAATATATCATTGATAAATATATTTATAAACTGGATGCATTTTAAGTAACTAAGTAAGCATATTGCCAATGTAAGAAACTTGTATAAAGTCTAATGAAGTAAGTATTCATATTCAAAGGTTGGGGTAAAGACTAAAATTATACAACTACCTTCAAAGTTAATATAAAACAGAAGAACTGTAGAATATATAATATTGGCAATATCAGACACTTGTAAAACAAGTTTGTGGATAATAATTTTATAAAAATGTTTTTAAATACAAGAACTGCTTCAAAGGATCTCTGATTGCTAATTGCTAACAGCTTTACATTTTTCCTTGACAATAATATAAGTAATACTATCTACAATTTCTCAACATTACTAGTGCATTTCTCATTAAACTAACATGAAAGCTGTCTTGGGAGCAAGCAGTTAAATAAATTGTGGTTGCATATTCACTATTTATAATTGGCAACATCAACAGCAAATTTCTTTTTTTTAAATCCTTTCTTAATGTTTATTTCTCTTGAATACTGATTGTGATTTGAAAAAATATTTCTTTAGGTCTTAAATACAAAAAACAAACCCTAGGAAAGATACTGTCATAAGTAAGCACCATTTTATGGTTCCTTAATTCAAAATAATACTGCTACAAGAAATATGCATTGAATTATGACTAGCCTACTATAAATTCAGGTTTTTGTATTTCAGAAGAGTTGTTTCTTACCATGAGGCTGACTATGAGGTGCTGATAGGAGAGGGTAGCCAGGTACTAATCCTTCTGCTCCTGTTAGTCCACCAAAGGACATACCGCTAGCAGCTGCAGAGGCTTGAAGTCGTGCTAAATAATCTTGAGCTGCAAGATGTGATGCCATTGTCCACCATGCTGCACCTGTAGCACAGTGCCTCACTTCAGAGGAGAGGACTTAAAACAAACCATAAGATATGCTGTTTTCCATTTATACTAGCTAATTTAATTTCATTATTTAATAATGAACACAAAATTTATATATATAAGTATATGTTCTTATACTTATGTATATATGTTATATACATGTTATATATGTTCTAATCACGATTTTAAAGATGAAAAGCAAAATAATCAGCAATGCTATCAAAAATTTTAATACAACCTTGTTTATTGCATTTCCTGGACATATGATTAAGCACTACCCATTATCTTATTTTGATTTAAAGTAAAACACTAAAAATCAAAATAAGATTAACAAAAGTTTCACTGTGTGGATTCCGACATTCCGTAAACATATTACCCATTATATTCTTCCTAAAAGTAAACTGCAAAATACCTCTGGCTAATAATTTCTCAATTTTATATGTACAGAACCAAAATTTAATTTGTTAAATCTTTGACAATGTAAAGGCAAGTACTTTACTCTCTAGTTATGTGGAAATTTTAGTTTGTTTTGTTCCTTGATATTACCTAGTAGAGAGAACAAAACCAAAGGGATAATCTAGTATTAAATTTGAGTGAACAACAAATGAAAATACTCCTGATATGAAACATAGGTTAAATATTTACAAAATTCTTAATATGTACAAGAACAGAACAAAATAATTATTATAAATATTATGAGTGCTTATCAATAAAGACCGAGAGTTATTCTTTTTCTCATCAAACAGTAGAGATATGTTGGTGAAACAATTTTTCATAACAGATCTCGCGTGATTGGTGGGAAAAATTGGAAGCACGTACTCGCATGCCTCCTAGTAAAGGACGTCAGCAAAGAGTGAATGAGTGCCCGTATTCTGCTAAAATGTAGTTGTTTTGTAACGAACAGCTGCTTTGAAATTATACTCTCGTCTGCAGAAATCTGGTATGGAAGGGTACGCGATGCTACAGCAAGCATGTGGCGACGATGCTGTTACAATCAATCTTACTTCAGTCGTTTAAAGAGATTAAAGGAGGGCGTGTTTCAACAACAAAGAGTGTAGTCCAGGTGCTTCAACCTCTACAGTGAACGAGACCGTGATTAACACAGCTGCGTCACTGTTCGGGAAGATTGACGAATAACAGCAGATAGAGCGACAGACATATTACAGATTTTTCATGGTAGTGCGTTTACCATATTGCATATCGTTAACACATGAGATACATCTGTGTCAAAATGGATCCCGAGACGCCGTAACAGAAGATGGTGCGAGTGGAATGTGTCGAGAGCTTCAGCGCCTGGTAGCGGAGCACGGTGAAGCATACCTGAATTCCATCATTACAGGTGATGAGGCTTGGCTTCACCATTACGGTTACGAAAGCAAACAGGCGAACTCAATCTCGAAAAATCACCTGGTTCTCCGATACCAAAGAAGGCCAAGGTTGTTGGATCAACGGGAAAGGTTATGGTGATTTCTATCTTCGACTATCGATTATCGTGGATGGTTTACAATATGAATTCCTCCAACCCCCCCCCCACCCGCAAAAAACGATTAATGGGGAGTATTACAATGCTACTTTGAGCGTCCCGGCCCAACACATTCGACGAAAACGCCCTGACCTGCATCCATTTGGTTTTTTAGATCAAAGGATGCAACGAGGATGTACTCTATTTTAGACTTTTCTAACTTGCAAAATGTCTAAGCAGGTACCGGGTATCGAAACTGGGACTTGCCGGACAGTTGCCAGCAAAGATCATCACTAGATAGAGGAAGTGGTCTAGTATAAGGTATACTTTGGAAAACGATTTCTTATAATACATAACATATTTGTTAACTTATTATTTTAAATTTGTGTTGCATTAGTGGGAATGTGCATCTACTCTGAACCATTTTGCCAATTCACTGCAATAGTATTACTCTTACAAACTCAACTTGAGGTATAGGGACTTATAATCTGGACTCTGCTGATAATATTTCCAATAAAAGGCCAAGTTCATAGCCCCTATTTTGAGTGCTCTGATGTTCCATTTGGCTAGAAATTCCAAGATCCATCTTTATATACATTATTGTAATGTTTCTATTTTTCACTCTGCTACAACATTTTACAGTACTTTTTCTGAGCTCTTTGTGCTTTCTTGATAGAAATGGTTCTGCAGTTATGTGAAATTATCCCAACAAAAGATGCTTTTAGCATTTAAAACCCATTCCTACATACTTATTCACTTTTGCAGAGTTTTTCTCTTTTAATATACAGCAAAGAAATGGCAACTGCCCTGATAGACTTCTGTTTTGCTGATAAGCTATCACTTTTAGAGTATTTGCAATTTAGTTCTTTGGACAAGTTTAACTCGAATCGTCATAGCCTGTTTCTTTGCATACTTTTCTAATAGTGCACGTAAAATTGTCATTTCAAGAGCATTTGTTCTTAACGTGGAGGTAATTTAAGCATTCAGCAGCCCTTATATATCAGTGACTTCTGGAGAGTATGACAGTAAAACATTGTACTGTTTTCAAATTATCTAAAACAACTGGATTTCTGTTCTGTTCTATGTATTTTATCTAATGTATTTTCCTGACATTTTCATAGTTAATTTATCAAAAGCCATGATCCTTTTCCTGCAGTTAAACCTGTAATGAACACTTACAGCTTAGCAATTAGTGGCATAAATGGGTGAACTTTTAAAATCCCATCTGATGTTACATTATTGTCCAAGAGAATCGAGTTTTATGGAAAGATTACATAACACAACAAATGTAATGCAATACTTTTTTGTGTTCTAATAATCAATAAGAAGGCTTTGTAATAAAAGAAAATTAACTTACTTGCAGGATTGATTCCTAAGCTAGCAGCTTGACTTGCTGCAACACTCAATGTGCCTAAGCTACCATACGACCCTGGAGCAGTAGTTGGAGGATGATGTGGTGGCCCATAGCCACTGCTTGAACTTCCTCGACCACCCATCATTGCAAAAGCTGCTGCTCCAGGTAAGTGATGTCCAGCAAGATGATTTCCAAATCCTCCTGGTATGCCACCGAAAAGAGAGTGTCCTGCTGATAGAATATGTTTATTCATTGTAGTATAGAAACCATTAAATATAATAAAAGACACACATGAAATTAAATTCTGAGTTCAAACTGATATCTGACTGTGATTCATTAAATGTTTTCCGTAAGTTGTCTTCTATACAGTAGAACTAAAATAAGTTGTGCATTGCTCAGAACTCTTACTTGCCTCTCAATAGACAAAAAATGATTGAGAAGATGTATGGATGAGAACATAAATGTTAATGGAATATAGAAACAAAGCTTCCACATTAAGAAAAATTTTGGGGCCTATTCCATTGAAAATTATTACAAAATCAATTAATAAAATCAACTCAAAACAAAACAAATATGCCAAAAAAAGTAGCATAATCAACTAAGATAGAACAATTAGCATTGAAAAACTATAAGACATGCTATGCATCATTACAGATAATACATAAATTAAGAGCTTATTTTACAATGGTTTAGCAATTAGCTTCTAAAAATGCCTATTGTACTTTTGCCCATTGTTCTATTTAATGTTAGTACCTAATTTGCACTTTATCTTTACTAAATGTTTTTCTTATTTTATTTTTTTAAATAATTTAATTAATTTAAACTACTGCAAGTTATTATTGCATTGTCGTTACAGATTACATTTCAGTATCACTGTTCATTGAATGTAAAGAATGACGAAAAGCTTTTTTGTTCATACTAACACAATATAAACTTTTAAGTCATCTCTAGGTACACGGTTAGATCATACTTCTTAAAAAGAACAGATTGGTAATTCAAATTCAACTTGGTTATGGCTACTATTGCTAATAATTCTCAGTCATTTTTCAACTGTCATACTGAAGTTCAGATCATACCTCTATTACAGATTGCCTAGATTTTTAACAGGTGATTCTAATAATTATAAACAAAAAAAGTAGCTGCTGAAACATTCATTCTATTGGCTAAGGAAAAACCGTGGATAAAACTTCAAACAAGCAACTTGACTCAGAAAAATTCACTCTTTTGTTCTCCAATTTGCAACTGCTTAAAAACTGATACCTAACCAATTAAGTCACAGCCATGGCTAAATTAAGGGTGGTCAAAGTAGTTGGTCAACAGTGAATGAGCAAATAAACATCACTATTTAAAGGGAAATCAAGAACAATAAATGGTGAAACTGATTGATCTCCACAGATTGTTTGAAATATATATTTTCTTAGAGCTGTTATACGGTAGAAATGTACTCTTAAATTCAGTGATATACTCAACATATGAGGGTATGTCCATAAGTTCCCAGCCTTGGTGATAAAGATTAATGCCTTCACAAAACCCTTATCTGTTAAGTAAATTATTGCAGCTGTTTCTTCCCTTCCACTGATTTCAGTTGTTCAGATATAGTTGCAGAAGGCTATGTGTAGAAGATTGTGACAAGTTCAAAATGAAGTTTCAATCTGGTATTAAGTTCCTCACTAAAGAAGGACTCACTCTTAATTAAACAGTTATTGGATGGTGTGTATGAGGAAGTACCCCCCCCCCCTCATATTCTACTGTAAAAGAATGAGCCAGACTTTTTTGAATGGGTCAAGAAAGCATTGAAGACAAAGAGCATGCACATAAGCCCTTGGAGGTGCTCACTCCTGAAAACATCTCTCTTGTGGGAAGAGAAATTATGGAAGATCGGTGGCTCAAATTTACAGAAATAGCAGCAAGGTTGGGTCTTTCTAAAACAACAGTCCTTTGAATTATGCGTAAACATTTAACCATGAATAAAGTTAGTGCTTGATGGGTGCCTGGACTTCTTTCCTCAGTCCAAAAACAGCCATGAGTCATCTGTTGTCAGACTTTCTGAAGCTCTGCCGTGACAACGAGAAGTTCTGCAAACCATTGTTACAGGAGATGAAAATATGGTCCTGTACTATGATTCCTATCAATGGAGTGACGACACCTGGCAAAGCACACCTCCAAAGGCCAAGCTCACTCAGTCAACCAAGAAGATCATGGCCACAATCTTTTGAGACTGTGAAGGAATATTCTTCATTGACTTCAAAGAGAGGAACACCACAGTAAATGGGGAGTACTACGCTGGCCTACTGCACAGACTGCATTCTGCCATCAAAGAGAAAAGGCGAGGAAGACTGAGTAGTGGTGTGCGCTTTCTTCACGACAATACGCCTGTGCACACGGCTCTTGTTGCAAAGGAAACTGTGAAGAAATGTGGCTTCAAGGAGATGGATTATCTACCCTACAGCCCAGACCTAGCTCTTCTGAAGGACCTACGAGGAAGGAAATTTAAGTCTGACAAAGAAATGATGGATGCTGTTTATGCCCATCTAGCAGACAAGACGTCTGACAATTTGGGGGGGGGGGGGTGAAATGTTAATTCAAAGATGTGAGAAGTGTATTGCAATAAAGAGCAAATATATTGAAAAGTGAAATATGGTTTTTGTCCTTATCATACCTAGAAAATGGAAACTTATGAACCTAATTTCTTACTTAAATATTTTTAAACAGCATTATTGGATTTGCTCATAAAATTCCACTCACATCAGTTGAACAAAACATGATATATTTAAAATCTGGTTTTTGAACTATGTTTATCACAGCATTAACCACTAAACCTAGATAAATTACTTTCTCTTGTTCATTTCATTTCAACTATAACATTATTACTGATGAAATAAAAATTAAGTAATTGCATTAAGTACATTTTTATTTCAACATTTCTTTAATTTTGTTTTAAATTTTGTAAAAATTTTACTCGAGTTGTTTTATTTTTAAGGAGTTTATTAAAAACTGAATACCTGCACAATGTAAGCACTCCCTTTGTTTGTTTGTTTGTTTGTTTGTTTGTTTGTTTGTTTGTTTGTTTATTTACGGACGCTCTTTAACATCTCAGGTCATCAACGTCCCATTTAAATCAGGGAGTGAAACGGATGGCAAATTTTGCTCAGAGGCCTCTTTTTTCAGGTTCGAGGTTCTTTGCCGTGCCGTAAATGTACGACAGGGGACCCACGGCTTTACATCCCTTCCGAAGGAAGCCATACTTAGAATTTTTACGCCCGAAAAAATCCATCGGTCCTGACTTGAACCCCCGATCTTGAGTTTAGGAGGCAAGTGTGGTTACCACTACACCAGGACCGACTATACTCCCTTCTGCAGATATGGGAAGAATAGATAGCGTCATAAAGGAATCACTGTTCCTTTCAGTATTATTGGTTATGCTGGGAGGCATTTATCAGAAATAGGTGACCATTCTGATCATTAGTTACAAGTTTTAGCACAACAATACAAAATAATACTCACTGGAGAGAAAGAGCACACCAAGTTATTTAAGTGTCTACTACATAGAAATGTTCTTATTACACAATCAAGCTATTATATTTGCAGAGAGACTGTTTAAAGTTAATTACTCTAGTTGGAACAAATATCAGCAACTAATAATTATCATTACTCTCTTTCAAGCCTTTTCTTCTTTGTTTCTTTACCTTGATTTTTCTTGCAATCATTGCAAGCAATGTATGATTGCAAGAAAGATTATGCAAGCGAAGGAAACAACATTAAATGTTAAGAAAACACTTAGGCATACAAACAATGCAGAACAAAACTAAATAAAGCAAGATACATGAACCTGATGGGGCATATCATCTGAAGCAAAACTACTGATTTTTACTCAATGGATTCACAGCAACATTTAGAATAATGTATGATTAAGTAGTTATTTACACTGAACAATCAGGCCTGCTACAACAAATTTATCACATCCATATGTGGTAAGATAAAATGCCTAGGTGCGACTAAATTTAGCGGATGCATACATCAGAAGACAAAGTTTACCTTAAAGTTTTGTTACACCTTTATTATCGTGTGTGAGCATGAATGCCTGATTCAACTTTAAGGTGCCCTTTATTTTCACCCAAATTGAACACAGTTGACTAATATAACATAAATATACAGTAAAAAGCACAGTTTATGATAAATATTCAATATATACACGAGTCACTTCATTCATAAATGCCATCAAAAACAGTGAAATCGTATTGAAATAAACATCAGCTGACATCCAATATATTTCTACACACATAATTGAAACAATACTTTTAACGCAAATGCGATTCCTCACCACTTGAAGCAGTCCCTGAAGAAGTATCACTCCTTGGCCAATAAGCTATAAAGAATGGAATAAAAATTTAATGTTTACCCGATTCATTTTGTTAAACCACGTTTTCCAAGAAACCAAAATACAGAATCTCATTTAGTAATTGATAGATAGTTTAAAATTCAATTTCTTGACTATATCAGCATGTTTAAGATTAACTTTTATAAGAAGGCTGTTCAGTAAGTCCATGCAAAAATAAAGATAAGAACACTTTTTTGCAAAATAATTGCTTTATTTCTCAACGTAATCTCCTTTCAAATACTTTTTTTATTTCAGCGATTTTTTAATTTGTTTGCCCTATCCATAAAATGTGCTTTCATTAGCTCTGAAAAATACACATTTGTTTCAACAACTTTTCAATTGGTGCAATTTTCTTTCCTTGCTTGCCATTTCTTCATGTTGAGAAAGAAGAAGGGCACTGAGGGGGTCAAATTCGGATAGAAAGGGGAATGAAAAAAAAAACTAACTCCAATAATTTTGGAGTTGAAATTACAGTCTTGTGACCGGGCACGTTATCGTGATGAAACAGGACTTCCCAATGAGGACGATTCTTCTTGATGAGTCGTTTAATTGCTCCAGTAGCATAGATAATATCAATATTATATGATTTTGTTCACCCCCCCCCCAAAGCAGAAGAAACAGAAAGAAAAAGAAAGCAATTAAAATTACGCCTTGGCAATCTCTGAACACAGTCACCATCACCTTTTCTGCTGAGTGGATTGCTTTTACCTGCTTCAATTGCAACCCAATAGACAGCTACTTCTTTTCCGGCAGTAGTTGTGGATGCACATTTCGTTGATTGTCACTTATCACCTCCAAATATGCCAAACGTTTAAGCGTTTAAACAGCTTTAAATTCTGCGCAGAAAATCTTAAGCAAGCAAGGCACTCATTTTGCCAAGTTTTTCTCGTTTGATAATGATTATGCTAAATTATACACCCGATCTCCAGAAATACCCACAGCTATCTTCCACAAATCTTCTTCAATTCTCGATTGCCTAGCAGCACATGATGGATTTTTTCAATCATTCAGGGAGTCGTTACCTCCATAAGACGTCCATAGTGATCCGAATCGCTTGTGCTCGTTCGGCCACGTCTAAACTCACCAGATCATTTATACACCAGGTGTAGAATCGGCATGTTTGCATTAGTCTCTGCAAACGTTGTCCCTTTCAAAATGTTATGTTGAATTGATATACGAAATTAGCGTTCCTCCATTTTGATCAATTGTTTACAAATTTACTCCGGACACACACTACACCTCATAGGTGTTTATAACCATATACATCTTCCCTCAAAGATCACCATGTCGCCAAGGTAACGTTGAAAACATTTAATGCTCCCACCTTTTGAGTTTGCACGGACTTATCGAACAGCCCTCATAAAACACAATACAATGCCCATTTTCCAGCTGGTTCAAGTTTGAACTTTTATTTGGGAGGGGAGGGGTTGGACGAACAGCATACATTTTTCTTATTACAATTTCTTCCTCTGTTAAATAAGAATTTTCTACAGTTGCTTTTGAAAAATTATCCAAGAATTTCAGATAATATGCATAATAATTACAAATACCATTCATTCAACACTACTGTAATATCAGCAAGTAATACTAAAACATAGTACCCTCGTGAAATCTAAGCAAAAACACCAAGTGTATTATGTACAAATATTTATAACAAATGCTCAGAAACAGTTCACCAATATAATAATATATCACTAATATTAAATAAGATCAGCATAAAACATATGTAACAAATAATGTGCATACTTTTATTAGCTTAAACAACATTTTTATTATAGCAAAAAATATATTTTATTTTTCCCATGCATTCTATTTAAATGATTGGATACCTCTAGAATCATTCCTTTTGCCAGTGTGACATGAAAACACCTGAAGCCGAACTAAAAAAGTGAAAGTAAGGATATCAACGAACAAATCCTGCTAATTATAAATGAGAATAATTTGCTATTATGGCAGATATGAAACAAGATGGTTATGTCCTATCTTTGGCCGAGCAGGAAAAATGTCCCATTACTTCCTTCCCTACAACTTATTTTAATTAGAATAACTATTGCAAGAGAAGCGAGCACTGGCTGCCAGTCACATTCTGTGAGATGAAAAGTTTCTCTAGAAGTTTTTTTTTTTTTGGGGGGGAGACACAGATTCACGAAAGATTTAAAAAGAATACATAGTTGTCATGTTACGTGACAACTACAAGGAATGATTATGGTGGTGAAATATGTAGCTTATAGGTAATATATTTAGCTGAAGGTTACACGGGTATTTTTTCTTTCTTTCTTTTTAACGCTTTGCTGGTCAGGAGTGTTAGTAATTAAACTTTTGGAATAAATTTATAATCTATTCTTAGTACATTTAAGTAATTTTGAGTGTCTAATTATATGCCTGTTTTGTCATTTCTGGATACCTATTTGCTTGCACATTTGTAGCATGTTAGTGCTTAAAATGCTCATTTTAATTATATTTTATATATTATATATGCTTTCCACATAAAACAATTTTATTGGCTAGGATATCAACTGGAGTCAGAAAAAACTTTGACGCCACGGCTGGATGTATGCATCTATCTTACGTGCCCATACTCTAACCATATGAGCTACCATGTCCTCTTCGGCTATAACTGCACACTATACAGATCTATTTTTCACATTGAGTTCTCTTCAACATCTTACAGAAGTTTACTAGTCATTTTACCTAGCCCTATTTATTTCCCCTTACAAGAACTAAAACTTGCATTGGTGTCAAAAAAAAATAGTTTCTGATTTCTTTGCTCACTTCTCAAAAAAAAAAAAAAAAAAAAAAACTCAATATCAAGATAAATGATATAGGGAAGCAAGGAGAGATGGGAGACTTACATCTGCCCAGAGAAAAACGGAATGCCATTGAGGTTTCAAGCAATCAAAACAAATGTTGAGTTAAGATCAATGTATAAAGTGACATGAATAAAAAGTTAAATCAAACTCCACTATGACGCTTTGCACTTTTGAAAGAGAGAGAGAAATCTCCGAAACATCATTTTTCTCCATGCTCCATCTCACAAACATATGAAGAAGAGGACAGGGTGCCCAGTTTACCTTTTCCAAGAGATTGAACTTTCATTACGGAGCACTTGCGATGGAAGCCTAACCGCCAAAACAGTTTTATATTGAAAATGAATAATATTATTCCTAATTAATTTTAACATTTAAATAAAAAAGACATGTAATAAAACTGATTTTGTAGCATTCTGCATTTTTAATGGAACACAGTGTCATACTTTTATGCGGTGATTCTATATTATAAAAGAAACAAATATTTCTGATACTATTTTAGCTCTAATAATAATAATAATAATAATAATAATAATAATAATAATAATAATATTTCTGCGTTACATTTTATCCATGATGTAATAGCTAATGCGCCGAAATTCAAACATTTGGATTATAATAATATAAATAAAATGAGTACTGCCTTTGGCTATTTTTTCATAACTTGAAGCGTTTTGAAGTAAATTCATTTGAAAACTGTTATGTGAATCATTTAGTTTCTCAAAAGAGGCATCATTGAGCTTAATATCTTTGTCATAGCGACAGTACGAGGGCAAACTCAAAAAATGCAAACGCAAAAGTGCCAACATTATATTGGCAACATGGTGACTTGAGGAATAATGTAAATGGTTATAAACATTTACGAAACTTAGTCTGTGTTTGAGAGTCATTAACATGCTAAATTTGTAAACAATCATTCAAAATGGATTTTGGGGTGTCTCTATCTTCCCTTAGAATGGTATATATAAAAAGTTTGGTGAGTTTATATGTGGCGGAACGAGCACAAGCGATGCGAACCGTTTCGATCGCCTTGTCGAGGTGACTTCTGAAATGGGGGAAAAAATCCACAATGTGTGCTGAGTGATCGAAGATTGAAGGTGTGAGAGATTGCTGAATCTGTGAACACTTTTGGAGATCGGGCGCATAATCTGCACATCCATTAGCAAAGGAAAAATCTATCGGCAAAGTGGGTACCGCGTTTACTAACGATTGACCAGAAAAGACAGTTTATCGCTTTCGTGCACAAATTGGAGATGTTTAAACGGAATGCAAGTGAATATTGGAGACGGTTTGTCAGTTCAAAAATGTACATATCCAGCATTACAGACCGGAAACGAAGCAGCAGTAGAAACAGTGGGGTTAACCGGAGAAAGCGCTCCTCTCAATCCTCTCAGCAGGTAAATTGCGATTGTGTTTTTGGGATTGCCCCGAACTAGTTTTCATGTCTTTTTAGTAAAAGGGCAAAACTATAACGGTAAATAGAAATCGTCCTTGTTTCATCATGATAACGCGCATACAAGTCTGACTGAGACCTTAAAATTGTGGGATTTAAAAGTATGAATTCCTTTCTCATCTCTCCTTCTCTCCGAATTTGACTGCCTCTGATAGCTTTCTGTTCTCCAACATGAAGAAATGGCTAGCAGTAAAGAACATGAAGTGGTTGTAGCTGAAACAAATGCCTAAACAGTAGAGACTATGCAATCGTGTTTATGGATAAAAATTGGAAACTCCCTAGAATCATTGTATAGATTTGAAAGGAGATTATCTTCAGAAATAAAAGGAGTGTTTTCCAAGAAAGTTATTTTTGCACGGACTTATCGAACAGCTCTTATATAATGAGACTCTTCTACAGTTGGTCACAGCATTAACGTTAACAATAAAAAAATATTATTAATACAAAAGTTTGCAACGCTGTTATGAACTCGTTTCCTCAATTGGGTTATGTAAACAATCACATACGAAATATGGGAAAAAACATTTTATACTTTTTTGTTCCCGTTATTAAACTCTGTTGTCTGTTTATTTATGACACTGCGCTTCCTTCCAACCTGTATATTAATTGCGGACAGCTGAAATAATTATGTGAAAATTTCAATTTTCAGTTACCGAGTTCCCCTTCCACCTAATACTTTCTTTTTACCGGAGTCCAGCAAACGACTGACAGTTTTGTCACAACGACGAACGCTTTCCTTGGGCGACAAAACAGTTGGTATGTATGAAACAATCAGATTCAAATACACCTATAAAAGCATGGTTTATTTAATTGTCAGTTCATTCACAGAATGAGTCAGAATAACACCGAACAACTGTAAGGCGTGATTCAGGGGATTTATTTAAGTGTTTTCTTATAGTAAATGTGTGCCAGTAAACGTCTTGATATGCGTCAAGTTTTTCAAAAATACGTCAGATTAGATGAAATTCCGCCGAATAGATCTCGCAAGGCATTTGTTTTCTCGGTGCGTTTTGGAATATTGCTTGTGTTCTGTTTTTAACATTGTTTACATCATCATTAACCTAAAATTTGCTGGAGATACCGAGTGCACGAATCAAAAATTCGCATAAGCTTTTGTCGTCTTGTGTGAATTACAAAATATACGTTTAAACAAGAAAAGAATTCCCATTAATTTTAATTAAAATAATCCTGCCTTACTGCTTTAAAAATTAGATTTATTATTGTATCATGCAATCGCTGCTACTTATCCCGCAGGGTTCTTCCTATTACCGAGTTCACTCATTTGCCGCGCCATGAAGGGGGTAGCAAGCCTGCTTGCTTGTTCAACTTACTGAATGTCGCAGTAGTAGCGCAGCTGTTCCCGGGGGTGTGTTGTGTTGTTTCTTAATTCGACAGTATACATAAAGCGTATTCTTCTTCTTGTGTTTACAATAGCAGAGTATATCTTTATGTACGATTCACGTGTGTTAACTGCGTGGTGAAAGATTCAGAGGATCAATTTTTTAGCATATATTTGATTCTGTTACTTACATGAATACCATACATACTATTGCTACCCCATTTTTCAGATAATTAACCGACAAGGAGCGTGATCATGCATTTTTAATAGGACTCTGTTAATGCTCACACTGCGAATATTTTCATGAATTGCTGTAGGAACATTGGTTTTCACGGCCGGAATCGCAGATATCACTAGAGATATGTTCCGGGCTGTTATGCAGTTGTCTGCTGGAGCTTGGAGTTCCAATTCACAACGTGCTTCCACAAGACAGTTATTAGACCCCCTCGGTCCCCCACTGTGATTATTATCTCTGTGATAAATTAAAACTGGTTTTTACAAGACCAACTCGCACATCATATACGAAATCAAAGATAATATTCGTCAGAAAATTAACCGCATTTCTGAAAATGAACTGCAGCGAATGATGAATAATTTTCTAAAGGGATACCAAAAAGGTGTGGAGAATGAAGGCGGGCAGTTTCAGCATCTCATTTGATAATTTAGTACGTAATGAGTTTCTTGATTGGTTTTTGCAATGTTGTATAGTTGCGGTTTGTTTTGTTTTACTCTCCCGCTAATTACCGAGACCCTGTTGGCCGGGTTACAAGCGGCGCGCTCGCCCATAGGCAAAACATTCCGGGGGAAAACAAAACTTATCGCACAGTAAAACGGGTTAGATGAAACAGTGTCATAAAATTTAAACGGCTATATTATCAGATGAAAACTATTTCCATTCCTTCAATGCAATCTCCCCCCCCCCCCATATTTTCACCACCTTCTCACACTTTGGAACGCATCTCTTGTTGATTTTTTAAATAGCTGCCCTATGATATGGATTATGGGCATACCTTGCTTGTGTCCTAATATTTCCCCCGAAGTGCTTCTTTCATTATAACTAAGAGGTCATAATTACGCGTAATTCAGGGGGGAAACAATTGAATTGTCTGGTTACCAATTTAGGGTCGTCCTGAACCGCATCGCTACCTTCACGAAATGTTTTTACCTGCTCCGCACCACTGTACGAAATGGCACAGTGCATCACCACGTGCTTCACGCTGACTCTGATAACAGTCTTGCAACGACCCCGAGTAACTTCAAATTTGATCGTAAATACACCTTAATTTACTTGTACTTCAAGACACCGCAGAATTTGACTGAACAACATTACATCCCTAATCACTGGTTGCAACAGCTCGTCTAATATTCCATTAAAAACTCCACAAACCCCACATCCAACTCACATGGCAGTAGGTTGCCACTACTTTTTATCAAATTCTTGTATATTTGGGGCGCCGATTCCAAAAATGGCATTAGTTCGTTCCCTGTCAGCTCTAGTCTTTTAGTTACAGCCTAATCACCTTATTTGCCATTTCAGTCGTTTCTCTTTACAAATTTTTGCATAAACACTAATGTTACATGTTATTACATGTTACTAATAAAACTTTTGAAGTTACAGTATTATAACTAGGTTATATTTACATGAAATATTATCAAAACTATTGCACAAAAAGTATAATCCTTTCTTGAATCAGATTTATCAGGGCAGCCCACTGAGGACTTCATCAGTAAATTGCTACAATGAGGGTATCCCTCCTGGTTTTCATTGCTCAATCGAGAGAATTTACCTCTTTATTCAGAGGCTTATTATTATTATTATTATTATTATTATTATTATTAACACCATAATGAAGATGATTTTGCCTCTTCCAGCCAAAGGTTCATCTATTACATTGTGCCCTCCTATCGTCATATCTGTTCACATATTTGGCGGTCAGAGAGACGGCTTAAAACCTCTCTTTCATATTAATATAATGTCCAATTGGCATGGAGTCATATTGTCGTTTACTTTAAACTTTGCCTGGAGCTATCAATGACTTATATTTGATTTTTCTTCAGAGGGCCTCTGACACTGTTACAAAACATTTGGCGTTTCTTAAAAAAAGGGAATAAAATGTTTTCCCTGTTATGGCAAAACAAACATTTGGTTCCAGACTAGAATAGTAATAATATTTTTCTTTCTTCCCTTCCTTCCCTCATTCCTTCCCCCCCCCTCTCTCTCTCTCCATCCATTTAACGTAGAGGCCCAGCAATTTAGAAAACTCCTTTGAGAGATTCAGAGCTGAGGAGAGAGAGAGTTCAGATCCTGATGAACTCCCTTGAAATTTCAATGTTCTTTCATCACTTCTGATATCAGACAAGTCTCATAGGTGACTGAAAACCGGAAAATAGATCTACTTCATTTGAACATGGCTTATGTCATCTTCGTGAATTTATTTGGTTTAATTGTTCTGACTGATGTCTTTGATATGGCAAAAATATACCTACATTAGTTTAAAATAACCTTTATATCCTTCAGTTATATAAAAATACCAATGTGTTTTTCTTTATAGCTATTAATACTAATATAAACTATTTTAAAAATATAAGAGTGTGTATACAAATATAACTTAAAACTTGAAAAATCATTTACTGTTTTCGAACGAGGCAGGAGTACGGTGGTTCACAAAGTGGTCCCCGATTAAAAACAGTTCGAGAAACGCTGCTCTAGTGTGTGGCTCTGTATGATAGATTAAATTAGGAATATCACTAATTAAGTACTAAGGATTCACTTCTCTACTCGGGTCAACGATAGTTCTATTGCTTGAGGTGTAAACAAACACACGACATCGATGAATAAGGGAAAAACTCTCTGAGGCATCAGGTACAATTGACTTTTCTTTAAGATACTATATTCGAATGTAAGAGTAAAATTCATTATCTTTAAGCAATTACAGTTAATGCATTAATAAGTTCTTCCCGCAATCCTTCAACAGCATTGTGCAGAAAGCGTGCATTTCTTTACAGCTTAAGCAGTAGGCGTATCGATGGAATGAATGGAGAGGTAGATCTGTTTTTACTTCAGTTCATCTCTGCCCATAGAGAATAAATTATTTTTATTATTACTTTTTTGAAAACTCGTATTTGCGTTTTATCATTTATAAGAGTTGGGGAGTTGGAAATAGTGACACAAACGTGTCATTGTCGCTTATTGTGGTTCTTGACATTTGCAGAAGTCTTCCGCCTCTAAAATTATAGTGCATATTTGAAAATAAGCATTCAATTTACTGTGTCTATTTTAGATATAAATACGTTTCGAAAAACATGAATGCAATAACGACTATCAGATAATAGTGATAACCTGTGTTCTGGCTTATTTAATTTAGAGCATAGCTGAAGCAGATTTTAATTGGTGCACGTTGGGCGGCAAAATGTAGCAGTATTTATTTTAGTTCAGGTTGAATCAAGTTGATCTGCCTCTCCACTTCGATAAAATGAAGCAGTATTTAGTAGGGGGAGGAGAAATTTACATATGTGGGATTGATTAGGGTGGGGTCTAAGGGTAGGTATTTCAATTTTGGTTTTAGGAACGTATGTACGTTACCAGGGAGACAGGATGGGAAATGGGAACATTATCTTCTTCACACCAAGAGGTTTATATATCAGGTTTTTCTGAGAACTGTTTATTTTTATCTATTTACGCTAAGACGACGAATCTCTCATTATTATTATTATTATTATTATTATTATTATTATTATTATTATTATTATTATTATTATTATTATTATTATTATTACATATCAATTGTGTTTTCTCGCCAGAAGAGAAACTTGAAAAAACCACGCGGATCTTTTTAGTGTACTAGTTGTAGCTCTGTGGTGTTTCTATTGGCGCGAACACACGCGGTCACCGATCACTTTACTATTATTAGCAGTTATCGATTATACTCAGCCTGATTAAGTAACTAACTTAATGCCTCACTAACTCGAATTGACTGAGTAGACTGGCGCGAACTGAACTGACTGAGACGAAAGAGAGAAGTTCAAGTGGGCTCTTTCGGTTTTCCCATGACTTTTATTAAACCCCCAGTCGGTCAATCTTACGTGCATTCAATAGATTTATATTTAAATTCTGGTAGCGTCTTCTTAAGTTCAGCTCATAGATTGGCTACATAAAAAACCATGTGATTCCCGGTTCGTTACATATAGGCTACAATTTGGCGCCGATTTCTCTGAGGGGTCCTCCTACTAACGAACTTCGAGGCTTTCTATTTTATTTTTCCTCTCGAATCTCCCCCTCAAGTTACTCTTGTGTTACAAAATGTTCCGTTATGTTTTTGTTAGAGTTACGTCTTTTTTCAAGGTTCTCCAGGCTATAAAATCACCCTCTATAGCTGTATCTGGGGTTCGGTATTTCTGACCTGCTTGTTCCTTTTGTGTAAGAGGGGACGTCAAGGCTGTAAAGTCCGACCTTTTAGAATTTAGCAAAATTACTGCACAAGTATCAGATACAGAATTTTTGACGCACATCTAAAACTTTTGCTTTACTTATATTAGTGATGATTGATTAATGTTTATGATTCATCGGTGAAGTCTTAATATTAATTAAATATAATCTTATATTAATCATAATCGTTGGGGCTAGTAAATCCTGCTCCATAGCTCCCCCTTCACATTCTCTCTCTCTCTCTCTCTCTCTCTCTCTCTCTCTCTCTCTCTCTGCCAATTTGTTATTTTCTCTTTTTGTTTCATTTCACGTTAAGGAATATAGTACTTGCTGTTAAAATCAGAACTTTTTCTCAAATGCATGAAGTAATCACGGGGATATATATTGACTATTGCGCAAAATTTGTTCTGCTAATTTTTCTTCTTCGCAGCTCTCACCGCCAGGGTGGCCGAGATCGTTAAGGCGCGGACTCGTGAGCAGGAGGACTGGGGTTCGAGTCCCGCCAGGACCGTCCTCCCTGACTGAGGTTTTTTCCAGATTTTCCTCAGTCCTCATAACTGGAAAATGCCGGGGAGGTACCCTAACTTAGGCCTGGAACGTTTCCTTCCTTAAAAATTGCTTTCCCAATATATCATTTCATTTCATGTATCATCAGTGTTCACCGCCTGTGGTACCTCAGTAGTAAAAACGGGCGTTAAACACCATTAAAAAAAAAGTTCTTAACAGCTCAAGGAATGGCCACTGCATGTTACCAGTCTTCCATTTATTCATAAGTAAGACCCAGAGATTTGTATTAAAGAGCAAGTGGTGTTATCGCGATCATTTAAGAAATTAACGATAGAATAAACATTAAACTTGTATTTTTCTCTGTAGTTAGCTTGCAATTAACTGCATAATGGGGGAAAAATGTCCAAGATTGCGAACTGATTTGTAAATATAAATAAATGAAACTTTTCCGTTCATGCGCCGAATGGAAAAAAATTGCATTTGCAAAATTCTGCCATTGATTGTGACATCATTACCGAATGTCACGTGCTTATAGAAAATGCCTGGCATAAAGCAATTGAAGTTCTACAATGACATACGCATAATGTCACTAAAAACAAGCGCAGTATTTGTAGCATAACATCAGACCTGTTTCACTTCCTAATAGTAGCAATAAACACACCTTAGAACTGTAACAAAACGTATACTATTGCTTTCAAACCTATTTCGTTTACAAATTATACTTCCCTCGTAGTATCCTTACCTTGTACTAGAACCGAAAAAGAAAAGCATATCATTAATTCCTCTCACAACATAAAACGCCTAACTTTTGTAAAAACTTAATTGGGTTTGAGTTTGATATAACGGGATAGATGAAACGTCGGTCCTAGTGGTGGTGTGGTAACCATACTTGCTTCCTATGGGGCAAGTATGGTTACCATGGCAAAATCCATCGGGTTCCATCGATAGATTTTTTTCAGGCGTAAAATTCCTAAGAATGGCTTCCTTCGGAAGGGAAGTAAAGCCGTAGGTCCCGTTTCGTACATTTACGGCACGATAAAGAACCTCAAGCCTGAAAAAAGCTTCTGAGCAAAATTTGTCGGCCCTTTGACGCACTGAATTGAATGGGACGCTGATGACTTGAGATGTTAAAGAGCGTCCGTAAATAATAATAATAATAATAATAATAATAATAATAATAATAATAATAATAATAATAATAATAATAATAATAATGGATAGGTGGAAAGGTACCACCAAGGAAGAGATTCCCGAAAAGGTTCTCAGACAGAACCCCCCAGAAAGAAATGAGAGAGTGGAATATTCGTGGGATGTAGATATCCCAATAAGTGACCAAGGGCAGGATAATCAGTGTCAAGGAAAATGAACCCGGGGTCTTCCGAACGCGAGTCTCAAATGTTACCGACTGAGACACCCCGCTCGGTGATTAAGCGTAAATCAAAGAAAAGCAAAAGAGCCGTGTCGTACAAAAGTACGTAGCTGATTACATCGCACATACATGACTATGTACGAATCTATTACAGGCTTAAAAACTAAAGATATTGCTCGCTCCCACATCTAAACTTGCCACTTATTCGAAAACAATGTTGCATGGAGATCCCGCCTCAAGACCAGGGGATTATACACAGAGGTCTGTGCATCGCAGTAGTTTTTTTACATTTAGGACGGTACCTAGAAGCTACACCGACCTGCCTTTCAGCCGCAGACGATTTCGTCGCCTTAGCTACCAGGTTCTCAATAGTTGATGGGTCACGTCTAGCATAGACCTACTCAATTGAAGAGGTGAGTCACCCCAGCATTAAGGTAGCCACCACTCTCCTCACAAAAAAAAAAAAGCGATTCAGAAAGCTTCCTGTCCCCAAGGTACACGCCTGAGACACTCTCATGGGACACACTGCCACCGCTGGTACTCATTTTCCCGTGATTTCCGGAACCATTCCTAAACCCAGTCCAACCCAATCCAGACAACTCCCAACGGAAGGGGCTCGAAAAAAGCCCGGCCCGGCTGCTTCTAGTAATGTCAGAAGTACCATGGGTACTCAGGGTCCTCACAGTCCGCACCAGGAGCATCTGAAGAGCAAAGACCGAAGTCGACTTATTCGAAAACACAAAGAATGTGATATTAAACTTTACATACAGGATAAAGTTTAAGGCCGAGCTGTGGAGAGACACTTGATATATTTGACCTGATACCGAAAAAGAGAATATTATAAAATTCTTGGAAGAAACACAATATTGACGAAAGGAAACCTTTTTCTCCAAATACTCTATGTTCAGAAGACACCAAAGATGTGTATTTTCACATTTGCATTCATTTTGTTTTAATTGTCACCCATTTATTCATGGTTCTAGGATGAGTTGAAATATCTATCTTCAGCTGTACGTAAAATAAAGACTTTAAAGGATATGCAAAGGAAAAGAAGTTCTGCACAAAACAAACATTTCCATGGGAGGTGAGGGATGAGATGGTAAGAAATTCGATTCGTCTCACAATGAATAACTTATCAATACACCCCAGTGTTCGATATAAAATCTGATCTATTGCAAGTAGCATAGACTTTGCTCCAAAATGTACTACCGTTTATTGCAATTGTGCAATTTCTGTCGCGCAATTAAAAATACCTGTATTTATCCGACACGTTCGTACAGGATAAACGGTGACGCAGCAGTTAACATTTTTTATACTGGTGTGAATGAAAGATTGTTTTAATTCAAGTTTTATCGGCGTCTAGAGTGAGGCCTATGCTGCTATAGAACTCATTTTAAAATGTATTTAAACCAAGCTTTTCAATGTATCATTAAAATGCAAATGATGTTTATTGGTATTTAAATTAAAGCTAAATGTTCAATGGAATGAGATAAATTTATATTTCGTTCAATGACGTCTACAACATTCTTCAGAAAAAAAGGAAGTTTTGTATACTTCTTTCTCAACTTTTTAAACAGTATCTCAATGCAGCACCAAAATAAATAAGTTGAGAAAAACGGGAAACAAAAAGCCCAGTAAAGCCAACTGGACACTGAGTGGTTTAGCACCTCAATCGAACTGTAAAAGAAAGGTAAGACGAAGAAAAATAAAATTTGTTCATCCTTAATGGAGCTATTTCGTGACAATAATCAAGATACAGAAAATGTTACTTAGGTACATTTTAAAATGTTGAATAAAGTAATTAAATTAATCAGAATTTAGGAACTATTAACAAAGGACTCATATCCAGAAGGATTTGTTTACAATTAAGTGTTTAATTCTGTTGTTATAAATATTAATTAGATACTTTCTATGAACATTTTAAAAAAAATAAAGCTCAACACTTAATCTCCGTATTCGTTATGTGTACTATTTTTAAATCGTTAATGGTCACATCAACGCCCAATACGCACACAAACTTACTTCCCTGATATTTCCATGCGAACGTCTTTCACTCAATGAACTTGATTGATCACGAGAATCGAGTTATATGCATGGTGCTCAAGCCTAGACCGATTCCAGTCCACCACCCAGGACTACAATGCAGAAAAAAATGACGGCCAATGTCGCCCTGCTACTGCCACTAGCAAACGCTAAGTAGTAGTATTTTACAAGATGACATTATTTTTATCATTAGAAAATATTTCGATTGATTTTAAAAATCTGAGATTGTATGCAAACAATATTTCTCATATGTAAACGAAATATAAACAAATATGAATTGGGCTTATATAAAATCATTCATGTACAAAAAAAATGGTAAATCAGCTACTGGCTACATTTTACTGCATTGCAATATGTAATGAAATAATAATAATAATAATAATAATAATAATAATAATAATAATAATAATAATAAACAATAATTATAACACCACAAAATGCATAAATAAGAATGACTTAATTGTGTATTTTTCATTGGTGTAACATGCAAAAAAGTATTTTGAGCAAATTTAGTGCGGTGAAAAATTAATGCATCTTTATAATACACATGCATCTATATACAAATTTGACCTTTCGGCTTTTGTAAAGCCATACATAATATAAAAGGCTTAGTCGTCCATGTCTAATTACAATGTTCTGTATAAATGGAACAAATTTTAACCAATCCACTGGAAATGAAAATGTAATGCAAAATACAATTTACTTTGTATATAATGACACACGCACGCACGCGCGCGCGCACACACACAATGACTGAAAATTTTAAACTCTTTGCGCTTCTTGATTTTCGTTCCATGTTTTTTAATAACACCCTTATTAATCTTATTGCTTAGTAATTTTTAATTTAAAAAAACTCAACCAATAATAATAATAACAATAATAATAATAATAATAGTTTTATCCCTCAAATAATACCTATTTGTGTATTAATATTAATACATAAGTATTAATATTGTTACTCTTTAATACAAAATACCCAATGCTATTTTCAGATTAAAAAAATAATTTTCCTAACTGCTGTAATCACCACTTACATAAGGTGATAAATTTCACAACACAAATATATTATGGTGGCCACTTTAGTTCACCTTATTTAATTCCCTAAAGTAAGAAAGAAAGGTATCCATTCCCTGTTAGAATCAATATTCACATCTTCCTGAATTTGTAGCAGTTTCTTACACTCTAGGCACTTTTCGGTTTTACTTAACTTTTCTAAAACCTTATTTGTGTAATATTTGTATATAATTATTTTTGAGTCTCAAGAGGAACTGATATAAATTTTGTTTCTTTCAGTGCAAATTGTAATTTTAACTACCGGATCTTCCAGAGTAAATATTCCTAAGTTAGAAGTTGCAGAAAACTTTTCTTTTAGATTCAAGTATTTCGAACCAGGAAAATATCCTCCCTAACCAAAAATGTTGATTCGAAATGTTTAATACACACTATATTTGTATCATTAACTTCAAAATATGCATAGTGCTTACTCTATTCACTTTTCCTTTAATGGAAATTTAAATATGATTTAGTATGTGATACACTGCCATAATTAGCGGTGCAAATGGGCACACAAGAGCCACCCATGTCGTATTAACACTTTCTATTACACAAGTTTCTTGTATTTTCATTACACCAATATTAACTTAATATAAAAACAAACAAAAGAACTAAGGTGCTATTGCCGATTTACTTTTCAACTATAAATCACAGTAATAAACCGCTTAACTGCAATGAATAAACTAAGCAAACCCATGTGCTTGATAGCAGCATCATGCTTGAACCTCGATCGTCGCCATGTTGTGCACTATCGATACTCACATTATGGTCTCGGGATGGAACTGGTTTTGCACAAACGCTAACATCGCTTCTCTCAATATCCGCATGGAACAGTAATGAATTGCAATAATGTACAATTTTTATAATTAAAAAAGTTCACAGTGAAATTAAATATGCTTCAATATAGGTAAGCGGCGATACAATAGCCCCAAATAAGCCTTTATTATCACCTTAAATTATAAAAGAATTCACAATAAAATATTATTATAAACTCAAATGTTCAGCTCTTTTTATTCATTCCTTTCATCTTTGCTTCGATTGGATTATTTTCCTCGATCTTGTTATTACTTATTGTTCGATTATGTTCGTAGAACTTATTATAATAACCTCAAATATTTATGTGTTTATACAAAAAAGTAAAGACAAATGACATTTTTCTATGATTATCTTGCCGAATACAACTTGTACACACTGATAGTTTTCCTGAGTAATTTAATAGCTTTTAAATTAAAGTTAAGCTCAATTACATCACCGGAAAGCTATCAGGCCTTGCACTATAGAAGATAATTTTATTTATCTTTAGATATAAATTTACTGGAAATACGTACATTTTGAAATATAAAAGTAAAAAAGCATAATAATAATAATAATAATAATAATAATAATAATAATAATAATAATAATAATACATGTATTGTCGTATAATAGCACCTTCTTACTTTTTAATTAATCTGGTATCTTTAATAATAATTTGCTGGTTAGTAAAAAAAGACTTGCAAAATATGTAAAAATTAATGGTAATTGAAATTCTTCATGAGTTGGAGTGAACAAAACACTTATTTTTCATTTACAGAAACTTAAAAAAAAAAGTTATAAACGAAATTGGGGCCCGATAATACTATCGGATTATAAAGTAGTCAAATCCACGTATTTTCATAACCTAAATAGCAAGGGCAATGCAATCAACTGCTTTCACTTATTATAATCGTGTTATCAACACACTTTGTTACTGTGACTATTTTTCGTCGGTTCTTTGAACAGCTTGCGCCAGTTTTAAAAAGAAGGAAAAATAAGGGTTGAATTAAGAAATAAAAAAGTTAGTATTGAAAAAACTGAAGAATACGGGAAAACTTTAATTCCAAGCCAGCAGCTATTTTCCACCTCAATGACGTGTAAGAGAGCACTAATCCGGTGCTAGACAAGTTGCGCATGCGAAAATGCAAACCTCTCTCTCTCTGCGTGGACAACTGAGGGAGCATATGTAAAGCAGTTAGCTGGATCCAGAGAGAGGAGGAAGCTTCACTTTTTCTCCGACAGATCTTCCTACCGTCCTCAGAAAACCTTGTTACTGAGAAGTTGCCATTGATTTTCACCCGCTCAGAAAGAGGCAGTGTGGGCGAGGTTTGCGAGCTCATTTTGGCGAGGGGAGTGAGGGAAGAAGCTTTTGGTAGAAAAGGGAGGTTAGAACGGGTGCGGAGAAAAAACCAAGAGAATGGCAGATGAAGGGCATCGAGGGGGAGAAGCGAATCAACCACACCGGATGTCTCTACGACGTTTCTTCCAAGTGCCGGACCAGAAGTCTGCTTTCAAGTGGCCATATACTTAAAACCAGAGCCGATACTGAGTGTAGGATTAAAGGGACCAAAAGTGCCATTTATTTATAGTCTCGAGTACGCATAATGGGTACCTACTATTAATTGGTCTATATTCCGAGATATATATAACAAGGTCTGTATTCCGACACACACACACATATACAAGGCATATGAATGCAGTGTTGACGAAACTGCTACGTGGTACGTATTAACAATTACTATTATTATTACAAAGATATGGAGCATAATTCCTTTTCTTCTTGCAGATATTAAATACACAATGCATAAGAAAATACTTTGAATAAATGAAAAGCAACTAATCGGGAAGCATTAGAGGAAAGTGTTGCTGCAACTCTGGCTAAATCGTTATCTTTTCTGCTTGCACTGCTGAAATGTCTGATTATGGTCAAATTCACACGCTGTGGAAGTACTTAAACGTTTTCTGAGCTTCAGAGATTGAGTGCTTCCTAAAATAATTTCTATAATTTAACTATACTTATGAACAGCTTTATAAATATATTGCAGTAAAAGTTTTAAAAAGTACTAGGAATGGTATTTTGATGCGGATGAATGCGACATAAGAAACCTTGAAAGAACAGACGTAAGAAACTAGATACTCTGCCAGAAAGGCAAATGTAATATTCAACAAATGAAATTTGTTACAAAAAATAAGGATATATTCCAAAAAGCTTTCCAACAATTACACAAATAAATGAGTTGCTAATATCAAAGGAGGAATGAAAGTACTTGGTAGCATCAAGTCAGAACAGGCAACAGTCTATTCGCTGACGTGAAGAAGTAGAATAACAAACTGCTTTAAAGCCATGCAAATGCAGTAAAACCTCTCTCTAACTTGGACGCCTATGCTCATTAAACAAGTGTCCAGGCTAATGTGTCGTTCAATCTAACGAGTTGTTAAAAGAGAAACCAACCAACCATTGCCGGCTGAAAACAGTTATTCAACTGATTAGCGATGTTTTTAATTTTTTCTTGCGGAAGCGCCTCATTCACTACAATATTCCTGTTCCGACAAAAGCAAAAATGTTGAAAAATTTTATTCTTCAGTTCTTCATTAACTGTTATACACATTCTCTTTCTTTCTGCGCTGCAATTTTCTTTCCCTTTGCATTTATATGTTGGAAACTGGTGATTTAAAAACCCAAACACCTCTGCAGTTTCCCTACAGCTCACACAGTTAAGACATAAGATCAGCAACTTTCTTCTTATTTTCAATGGTTAATTCCACTAACTTACGCTTACTAATGTTTATCAACAATTACAACGTTTGCACCCCACCCTTCAACAATAGCAGATTGAGAAACAAGATGCAAGCAAAGAGTAGTTCTAACCAAGTGCTAACTATAACCTTGCTCATATACATATAAAGTAAGAAATTCAATAGCATTCAGCTCTAAACAGATAGCGCAACTGTAGGTGATGCCCAAGTTACGTAAGAGATGTCCAACATCCAGGATACCGAGGTGTCCAACACAAGCAGGGTATAGGGGTATCCAACTAGAGAGGTTTTACTGTACTGTTCAATCGAATTTGATTTGAAGTACACTTACGTAAGATTAAGAGAATTAAATGTTTGCGTTAAGAAACGCGATGTCGTAATTCTACAACTTGAAGCAGTAACATCACGAATTTGGTATGCAAGAACCTGAGATAATCCATTATTTGCTGGGGAGGGGGGAAATGAGTCTGAACATGTCTAATTAAAGAATAACTAAATCAGTTTAAGTTGAATGGTACAATATGTTTATGGGGTATTTTATAACCATTAAATTTTGTAATGTTTAAGGCTCATTCAGACCTGCGGTTCTAAGGAGCAACAAACTCGTTCTGTGGCTGTAATAGGCATCTCTCCAGTAACTTTGAATTTTGAAAACCGCCTCTATAATTTCCAAAGAATATTTCTTTTTCACATCTATCGATTTCTACTCTTTTTACTATGATGTTACAATTTAGAGCAGGGCTACCCAACGTTCTTTTGTACTCGGGCACATTTGCAAGATAGCTATGGGGGTATGCGGGAGCCAGGTTACCATTTCACTACTTCAACACTACTGCTCCGTTACTACGACTAATGATGATGGTGATGATGATGATGTAGAATTAACACATACGAAAGTATATTTACTCGCATAAGTACAAAATTTGGTACTGCATATTCTATGCAAGTTCAGGAAAATCTGGTAACTGGAACAGGCAGTTCTTATTCAGATGTGAGTCTGCCAGACTGGATCAGTATTTGTTCTTATATGTTCTTAGTCGAAAAGTAACTTCACAAAGATATATTGAACCAAATCAAGAGTACATTTTCTGAGCAACACTACGGACAACGGGATATTTTTTACTGTCCACCAGAGTACAGAAATTGTCACATATTGCGTAGGAAGATTTCAACGAAAGGTCTGAATGAAGACTTAAAATTCTATTTCTAATTCTTCAGGATTATAATTTCTGAATGTTTCGCACACCGTACCTCCAAGTCCACAAACGTAAACAGAAGCGAAGGTATTATTGATAAATATTATCACTGGTTCAAGCATTTTGTTTTAGGAAGCACTCAATCTCTGAAATTGAGGAAACTTTCACAGCCTGTGAATTTGACCACAATCAGACATTACACCAGTACAAGCAGAACAGATAACGGATTTAGTCAGAGACAGAGCGCTTTTATCATATTGCAGCATTACATTTTTACGATCTCAAAAAATGATGGCTTTCGACACTTTTTTCCAAGATAGATCAGTCCATAACATTGTAAATCAATTTCTAAACTTCTAAATTGTATGACCCAAGTTACCTTATACGTGATGCACTTATCTACAGTTTTCGTAACTTTAATGAAGAACAATATGTGAAATTTAGAGGCAATCTCAGAAGTATGAAATCACGCATATGTTATCTAAACCTCCGAGTTCATTGTTATAAAAAGTGAATGTTCGGTAGAGCACTCAGTACCGGCTTCTTTCATGCACTGCTAAGAAATGAATTCTTGGGTAGTTTAAAATTGAGAAAGATTTTGCTATAAACTGAAATTACAAGGTAATACCTGCCCAGTTTCTATGCAATTTGCACACCGATTTGGATTAATTTACTCTACTTATCTGAAGTAATCCACATACAAACAACTTACAGGACAATCACAATTTGAAATTATAGTTTTAAACAATAATTAATATAATAATCAATGTTTAATAGTTGATGCCAAATAATCTGTTCCATTAATATTTAACTTGTGAGTTGCTGGCTCTTCCCACCTTGTTTCACCAGGTTCAGTTCTCTTCACTTCGATCAACAAGCTATTCCGTTTTTAGCATACTTTACCCTCTATAGCTAATACATTCTGTTGGTAATTCCTGTAAAGTCAAAGTATAAAAATATGAAAAATGACAATTAACATTTTCTTCCAGCTGTTTGTCACTCTGTGCATTTTTCTTGTTTGTCATTCCAGTTTTACTTTCGTAACATCTCGTTTCCAAAAATAAATTTAACCGCACGGTTCATTTCTTAGTATACTTACGATTTGCATCAAGCACCTTTAAATCTCTTCCTTCCAATAGTATGTAATTGTCTAAATTCTAACGTCCGTATTTCTATATTGCAATTAATGTTGAACTAGGTAACGTTTTATAGTTCAGCATACCGCTTAACTGCTATGTTTGATTGAAATACATTCATATAACATACAATGCACGTTAGCCATTAATAAAATGAAATTAGTCATGAAAGTGGGTATTTAATTTATTCTTAAAGATGGGAGAACATTCTCGAAGTCTAAATGGTTGCTTTAATAAAGTACAAGTGGAATAAGGCCCAGAAGTCTTTCTTCACTTTAAAACATACCTATGTGAACAAACGTGCAGTTTTTTTTTTTTTTTTTTTTTTTGAGTAGTGTTTAACGCCGTTTTTACTACAGAGGCACCACAGGCGGTGAACACTGGTGATACATGAAATGAAATGATAAATTGGGAAAGAATATTTTTAAGGAAACGTTCCAGGCCTAAGTTTAGAGTACCTCCCCGGCATTTTCCATTTATGAGGACTGAGTAAAACCTGGAAAAAACCCCAGTCAGGGAGTTGGGTCCTGTGGGATTCGACCCCAGACCTCCCGCTCACGAGTCCGCGCCTTAACGACCTCGTGTTACAAGCAGTGATCATCATTAGGCTTGTATCATTAGGTTTAAGTATTTATTTATTCAAGTTTCCATCTCTAAGGAAAGTCAAGTTCACGCTGAAATTTGTTACTTATGTTTACTGGATTTTCCTCAATAAATTAAGAGAGATAGGGAAGAGAGAGGTCTCACGACATCTTTGAATTTTCTGACATGTCTCATTGCCATCGAAAATCTGGAATTACAGAAGCGCTCTAAGCTAATGAATTAAAAATAGTTTATTTTCATTAAAAGCCTATAATAATCCAATGGCAATTACAATTCGATGAATTGAGTCATCCATTCTCATGCATAAACACCCAAACAGAAGAGGAATTTGGGAGGCCTTCAGAGCAGATATACCAAGCAGGGGACCCTTTTCACCTCCACGAGGGCAAAACAACATTAACTATGTATTTTATCGCGAAAAGCATAGTCTTGTGTTATCACCGAATTCACTTTGTTCATAAGTCTGCCGTTTATTCATCATTTGAGGCAGATATTTTTATTTGCAGACTATTCTATTTATTTCAGTCATCGATCTAGCTTTTAATTCTCACAAATACTAATGAATTCTAGAACCTTTCATTTAAGCTATTGTTTCGCAAGGTAAGAGAAAGTTTTACTATGGTTTTCATACTGTTCGAGTTGGTTACACCATAATGCGAGTTAATTAATACCTACTTGTTTTGCAGTTTGTATTTAATAAAGGCACTAAAATAGTTGTCATTTGCAATTAGGTGTTTACTGCTATGTTGCCTTCCAAACCATCTAGAAAAAGAAAAGTTGGCGAGGAGGGGAGAAAGTTCCAAGAAGCACAATTTAAAATGATGTATTATTTGCCTACTACTGCTGTCAAAGGGTATATTCTTTATCGACACTAAGGTAAATTTCCCACAATGAGGGTAAAATAAGAGAAGAAAATCTAAAGGAAATTAAGAATAAATTGCATGGACAGAGTTTTTAAAATAATAAAAAAAGATCCAATAAAACGATGATTTATTGGATTGACGCCGGCCGTGAAAGCCTAAGTTTGTAAATAAAAAAAGAGTTCGTAAATCAGTAATAGATGCTTGTAAAAATGAGCCGTTAACTGCTGATAACCTTAGAGCAAATTTTCCTTCGTTAAGGAATGCTTGAAAATGTAAAAGCATTTAAAGAAATGTCCTTATTAAGAAGAAACGGCGACTCAAGGAGTAACAAAGATAGCTGACGACTAAAGAAATTATTCTCTATGTTCCAACAACACTTGATTTGCGCTGTTTCTTCAGTTTGAAAGTAACCGAATAGCATCTACAAAGAACTACTACTTGTGACGCTATATGGAGAATTGTACAAAAATACAAACTTCATGTCCAGATACTTGGGTCTGTGTCTACGAAGGTGCTCCAGCTATGACAGATTTTCAGAAAAAAATTAAACGAAAAGCTGAAAGATAAGTGTCTAGCGAAACTAAACTCAAACACTTCATGTGCATCAGCAGTGCCTTTCTACATCGCTGATGGGTAGTCGATGTGTCCAAGAAAAAAGGGAAATTCGTTCGAATCCAGAGCGCTTTAGCACCACCAGTATTTATACTTTAGGATTTTTGTAATGAATATGAAGGTCCGTTGTTTGTCTTGCCAGAGCTTTTGTTGTTGATTTGGTTTATTTACGGACGCTCTTTAATATCTCAGGTCATCAGCGTCCCATTCTATTCAGGGCGTGAAACGACAGATAACTTTTGCTCAGAGGCCTCTTCTTTCAGGCTTGAGGTTCTTTTTGGTGCCGTAAACATACGGCACGGGACCCATGGCTTTACTTCCTTTCCGAAGGAAGCCATACTTAGGATTTTTATGCCCGAAAAATCCTTCGATCCTGGCCGGGTTTGAACCCTCGATTTTGGGTTAGAAGGCAAGTATGGTTACTATGACACCACCAGAACCGAAAATCTCTTTTGGTATTTCTAATGCATTTTGTCTTGTTTCTCCATAGATGAATAACATGAGTCAATGAGGAAACTTTGTGTTGTGACCATTACTTGTACCTAGAGATGAAGTGCGGGCAGTGCATACAGATAACGTAACATGTTTTCAATCGATGGGATGCTCAGCTGTGCCTTTGTACGACGTATCTGTGAATAAATTTTATAAAGACGTTTTCCAATCCAATGTCCACAGCCAATATCTTTCAGGGTGGTGAATAACGCTAATAGGCAACAGAATTACTCTGTAGGACCTGTTAGAGATGTTGCAGTGATATCTGGTCGTCATGAAGAAGTAAAAATATAAAAACCTCTTTAGTACGCTCTGGCAAGACAAACAACAACCTCCATATTCTTTACCAAAATTCTAAAGGATAAATACTGGTGGTGGTAAAACGCTCTGGATTCGAATGAATTTCCCTTCTTTCTTCGACACATCGACAATTTTCAGCGATGTAGAAAGGTGCTACTGATGCAAGTGTAATGTTTGCACTTTAGTTTCGCTAGACACTTATCTTTCAGCTTTTCGTTTAATTTTTTCTGAATATCTGTCATAGCTGGCGCACTATATATATACACAGTGTGTGTGTCTTTGGTAGGTCTCAATGCTCCAATCTAACCACGTCTTATAGCGTGACAGCAAACATATTGACTCAAAAAAATGTAATAGTGTTTTAACGCCCGTTTTTACTGCTCAGGCATCATAGGCTGTGGGCTCTGATAATACTGAGATGAAATGATAACTTAGGAAAGGATTTTTCTAAGAAAGGAAATATTCTAGGCCAAGTTTAGAATACCTTCCTGGCATCTGCCATTCATGAGGACTAAAGAATACCTGGGAGGGGGGAAGAAACCTCAGATAGGGAGGACAGTCCTGGCGAGAATTGAACTCTAGACATCCAGCTCACGAGTTCGTGCCTTAACGACCTCAGCCACCTATAGCGGTACCTCAGTCAAGTTGGAAATTTCATGTCATCTATTTGAAGGTCTAGGTACATTTAATATCCCTGTCGTATCTTTGATTCACAGTTTCGCGTTTCAACATTCCAACATAACGGATCATTCGATAAAACCTATTACTTCCGTCAGGTTACAATCACAGCAGGTTAATTTAATATTTTTAGAACGACCTTTTCCTTCTGGCGCGAGATCGCATAAAGATATTTTCATGTAAGGGGGGGGGGGTACGTTGCTATCATGTGGGTGGCAAGTAGAGGAATATCACCTGATGATATTGCAGTGCAATGCAGTATTACATTTTCAAGAATTAAAAATCTAGTGGAGCAGGCTGTATAGTATATTGTTAGGTACGGATGACCACATACATACATCAGTCCGTAACGCTACTCAAGCTATACAATGTTTGTGACGCGACCATACTGTGCCTCGTCTCGTTTCTAGCAATCACACTCGTTTTCTTGTCAATTATACAGCTTTATTACGGTAAAGTCACTTGAAACGGGTAATAGATCACACAAAATTAATAACCAATATTCGTAAAATTGAAAGCCGTAGTAAAATTTGAAAAGCTCTTTGTGCAACACAACTTTACGTTTGGTTTGCTTACGAACCTTTGAAAAAAGTGCACATTGGAATAGTGTTTCGATTAATTCAAAAAATGCTCCGATATCTAAAACATGTTACAATCTTAACGCAATTGTAATTCTCAATAACGTTTATAAGAGGGGAGCTGAGGAACTTTTTAGAAGCAGAAAAACGAAATATTTTGTAATAACATCAGTCAAACAGAAAGCAGTGCCACAGATTACTTGAGTAACATACAAGTATGTAATAATCTATCTAAAATACCTAGACCGCCCCTGTGGTCTACTAGTAGAGTTTGTGGCTTCTAATCCGGAGGTCCTGGGTTCGATTTCCAATCAGATCAAGCTGCCTGGGTAAGGTTTTCTCGGAGTTTTTCCCTACCCTGAGAAAGTGAATGTCAGATGGCTTAAGATGCCAAGGATCCGAGCTCATTTGCGCCATCATTAATTCATTTAATTTTCATTCATCTCTACAGACTTACACCTATATTATTAGACGTCGCGAGATCAACGCAATGGCATCGTCAATAAATAAAACTATCTAGCAACAAATTGAAACTTAGCGAGTATACAGAAGAATCGCCCCGCAGAGCAAACGAATCGAGGTTTCGGCCCCTTTCTCTTTATGCAGAAGCTTGTAATTCATAACTGAGTAAAATAAACTTCTGCGCATTTCAATAGTTAATAAAGATACTGTCCATGTATTTTAACTTAGCTGTTTGACAATGATTCTTAACATTCTCTCTTTTCAAACATGAAAATTGAGAATCATAAGTTAATATTAAACCCCTCAAAACGCCAACATGTTTACCTCTCCAGTAAGAAAAATATCATTTCGCGTGATTTTAACACAGTTCTTTGTTTGCCAGGATTTCCAGTGAAATCAATTAATACTTATTAACCCACAATTTCAGTATTTAAGGTTCGATTAGGAATGGGGCATTCGAATGCTTGAATTCTGAAATTCCACGAATCTTGAAAAAGATCCGAGATTGGAAAACTCGAATTTTGATGCCTTTTCGTCAATCGAATCTTTCGCTAATACTTTGGAAGGATTATTTTTAACTCTATTCAAGTCCAATAGAAGTGTGCACAACAAAAAACGGCGATTTTCGGTGCGGCCCGATCAATATCACCTAATGAATGAGTGTATTTTATTCAAATTAACATACATACTAATAACTTTGCCACCTTCGTACCGGTCGATGTGCCTTTCATAATACACAAAAAATACATCACTTAAATAAATAGCTAAATAAAGCATACCTCCATTGCTTAACGCAGTTAAAATAATGATAGTAATAATAGTAATAATAATAATAATAATAATAATAATAATAATAATAATAATAATAATAATAATAATATAATCTCAATATTAGCTTAATATACATATCCAGAATTTGGGACCCCTTTCCCCTTTTCAGTGAAACAAGTAAACACAATATCATCAAATCATACTTTTTTTTTAATTAAGTTTTAAATTTAGTTTAGTTCCCCCCGACCCTCCCGGGTTTTCAGCCTTTTCAAACCTGAATTGTCTTACCTTCGACATAATTTGCTTACCTGCTCCTCACCTTGCCGACCAGCAGAGCCCAGCATGCCCCTTGCCCTCTGTTATCACCTGTGGCGACGCTAAGCGCTACGCTTATGTTTTCATATGGCATCTGACAAATTTTTTGGGAACGTTTCTAGTAGTGAGAATACCTTGCGTTGCGCTCTCTCGAAAATTCTCAAAACGAACCCTTGATAGTTGTGATTTCCACCAACTCCTGCTGAGGTATAGACATGCTGAATTAATCAGCGCTACACCTCAGCACTTCTAGCTCTGCTCAATTCTCTCCCATATTTCATTTGCACAGCTATTAGTCAGGGATATCAACAATGTATTTTTGTCGCAACCTCAGCGTTTCTCGCGTTTTATTCCTACATTATTTCTATTGCTAACCACAACATTTACGCATATTTAGCAGAATTTATCTAGTGTCTCTCACACAACCACTGAATTTTGTATAGTCTGCAATTAACGTCAACTTATGATATGGCATGGTTCTCAAGAATGTTCTAATATATGGAACTGTTTCCAAAGTTCGGATACTGAAAATTATGGAACGGTAATCCAAATCCAAATTGAAATCCAAATATTATCCAAGTTGCAAGTTCATCATTGCCAGTTTCACCCTTTAAGCCCTTTAACGGTCACAGTTGAATCAAAGACAACGATGAACCATGTGTTCCAGCTATTACTGGGAGTCCTGTTCTGCGTTTAACAGCTGATGCAGGTTCAGTAGCTTCTTCTAACGGAGAAAGAAATAATTTCCAAGCAGCCCCAATTAAACGCAAAGCCGTATTCCAGCCGGCTATGAATAAATTAACGTTAAACGTTGACAAACTACCTTGAACTAATATATACCAGCCCAAGCAGAAAACACTCTGCCCAAAAGGCAATGCCAGAGATGTATGAACAAAATAATGAGTTCAACTTCTGTTAGAAAAAAGGGAGCTCTGGAGTCACAAAAGATTTAGGAACATCAAAATCTTGTGTTCGCTTCATATATAAAACTTAGAATATCATAATTTGTTTGAAATGCATTTTATTTGCAGAATGTCACATATAGCATCTGCAGTAGAAAGTTTCAGTACTAACCTATGAAAGAATGGAATTTGTTACAAAACGTTGTGTGCTTCATTAGAGACAACGGGCCTGATAGAGTTGAGATTTAACCGCTTGACATGTTTGGCTTTAAGCTTTCAATTAATTAACAAATATGGTTTACTGGACTAGAGTAAAATTAAGGAAATAATGTCAGTGTTTCGTGGAACATTCAAGTATTCTTCTAGAGTCATGAAAGTCTTTCAAGCTTCTCAAGATAAGTCTTAAAACCTCATCCTTTAAGACGGGATTATCCATCTTTACTTCTGCTTAATAAAAATTGCACATCTTTCAATTATGAAAATTATGAACAATTTTATCCATGCTTGAATTTTTGTACTCTTTTCTGCATTGTTCCTAATATAACACTGAGAGCATGTTTGAGAAATATAAACGTTGTTGTTTCTCATCCTGCTCCCAAAAATGTGCATTCTTTCGACATAGTTTGGAACATTTGCTTGATTTAGAGAATGTTATAAATCCGGCATTCCTACACTTTCTAACAGCAAGTCAATGAGTGAAAGACAGGTCTGCTTGACGGTCTGTAGCTATGGATTGTAATCACGACATCCTGAATGACCTGGTGTAGCACATCAAGCGGAATGAAGAGAGGTTTCTCTCCGCTGCTACGAGAGTAACTTCCTGGCAGCAAATGTTACTCGTTCATGAAAAATGAGGTGAGGGGGGGGGGGGAGAGGAAAAACATGAAAGAGTAGCGGAACGCTCTTCCTGCCTTCTTGCTTTCTCACCTAATGTGAACATTTCAATCCCTCAATAAACGAACCTGCTCAACTATTGGCGTTCTATGCGGATTAGCTGATTATGGATAGCGAAGTTTATTTGTATTACTGCAGAACCGAACCTCCACATTTTCAGACAAGCAAAAGCCTGTTCATTCCTGTTTAATTCTGCATCTACCGCCAACTCCTGCGAAAAACCCAGCTACTTTTTAAAGGAATTTGCCTTCTTTTTTAATTAATAAAATGCAAACAGGATCGAAGAAGGGTAAAAATGTTGAGAAAGAATAAAAATGAAGTTCAGAAAAAATATGCATAACAATAAAATAACATACGAACCATAAGTAGTAGTTTTTATGCAAATTACCTTGGTTTTAAAACCTGAGTCCACGATGGCGGCACTATTATACGGCAGATCTGTTACGTTACATATTAGAACATTCCGAAAATGTTATTAATTTTAAACTGTAAAATATGAATACATAACAAAAAAAAAAATAACTTTTCTTTTCGACAACTACAAACGACAGACACAATGTCTGAATCTCAATGAGGAGGGTTATGACGACTGCAGCTGATTTATACATTCGGATCATCTGCTACTTGTCTAAACAATTACTTCGGGGCATTGTCAAGATATTATAAATGGATCAGATGCTGCAAGAAAAAACAGCCAGCTTAGAAGGCTATCCTTCTTTGTGATAACGCCCGGCCACACAAAAACACTCTAGAAGTTGAATGAACTAATCTGCTAAAATTTACTTCACTCAACATATTGAGACGGGAACTCCCCGGACTCGAACACTTTAGGCAATTATCGTTGCCGTCTGAATTAAGTGTATGCATATTATGTATTGTTTTATTTTGTTGGGGTGAGGAAGTCATAAGAATTCTTATAAAGTAGCAAACCAGCCATCATATCCTATGTTTTGAAGGTTGCATCGGAAAGTAGCATTGCTTGTTAGAGAGACGGTACACGACAATAGAGAAAAAGACGTGAGAACAGAGCAGCCATAGACGACAATACAGGAAAACAGTTGGGGCGATAAAACGGAGTAGCCGTGGACGACAATAGAGAAAAACAGTTGGCCGCGAGACTGATAGCGAGCTAGCAGCAAAAGTAACCTAAGGGAAGAATTTTTTGTAATAATTAAGTACTGTCCATCTGTGCTCGGTTATTAGGTTATGTCCATTGATAATCGTTTTAAGTAGAAAGGACGAAAATTTGATGCGGAGAACTTTCCTTATATAAAAAAACTATTGGAGTAGTGAGAGAAAAAAGTACGTGTGAGCTGTTTCGGCACTTCGAAGAACTTCTTAAGACTTTCTCAATAAGTTCAGATTGGGAATCCTGAGCCACATAGCAATTGAATAAATCAAGGCTGTTATCACCAAAACAAGTGCATTATATCCACAGCCACTTTTCCATCTCCTTTTCCCTCGAGACAAGAAATTTGTTTCCAAAATACCAGCTTAACATTAGCCGGAGCATTGAGAAAACCCCAGCATTAAGAAGGAGCCGTGAGTGGGCAGAGAAGAAAGTCTACACGTCATCCATTAAGATTAACCGAATTCTTGGTTAATCCAACACGTCATCCATACTTCCGCATCCCCCTACTCACCATTGTTGAATCGCTCCAAAAGGGTTTCCCAACTTGTGGTTGCTTACAACTATAAGAAACTGCCACAATATTCACCAATTGATTCACTTTTTTTAAACATCTGGACATCTTCAACAACCAAGAAAACGCTGAGGAGGCATTCAGAAATTTCATATTCTATAAAAGCCACGAATTTTGTCGAAATTATTTCAATAAATACATTATTATTTGGCAAAAATTTATGGTTGCCTAGATGCCGATTGTGGTTTTTTTCGGTTAAAGAAATTAATTTTCAAAATATTTACCCTTAATTGAAGTTTAAACCATTAATTTCCGAACAACTTACGAGGGACGAGGTTCTAAAAGTTCTCGGCCTCACAAAAAACAAATAAATAAATAAATAAAAAAAGAGAAAAAATGTTTGTTTTCCCCTACATAATCACCTTGTACATCAATACAATTAGCCCAACGACTTTCTAACTTTATAATATCCTCGGTAAAATAAAATTTATCCAACTGAAAAATTAGGGCGTCTCCGTTTCAACCTCATCATTTGATGTGGATCTTCGTCCAGCCGGTCATTTCTTCAGATTTGGGAACAATCATGCAGTTTTACAGCAATAATCCCAGACGCGTGTGAAGGTACATTATCGTGATGAAAGAGAAATTTCTTTTTCGCAAGATGTGGTCTTTTAGCCTGAATAGCATCTTTCTGTTAGTCCAGTAGCGAAGAGCAATACTTCCCGGTAATGGTTCTGCCCTTCTGGAGGTAGTCTATGAGCACAAGATCATGAGAAACTCAGAAAACGTAGTCATGTTTTATTTCTGCAAATCGAACCGTTTTTGCTTTCTTTAGTATACTTTCACCTATTGCCAATCCCTACCATTTCGTCTCTGGCATTTAGCGATGGATTCATGTTTTATCTCTGTTATGAAACGTCACAAAACCTCACTGGATTGCATTTAAACAAGGTTAAACACTCTTGCAAAATGTCCATTCGAATGAGTTATTGTTCCATTGTTAACAAACACGGCACCCATTGAGCGGGAAGTTTTTCTCATATCCAAAAATTCGTGTAAAATGTAATGGACACGACCTATGGAGGTATTTACAAGATCAGCCAACTCGCGTACCTTCAATCTGCGATCAATGAGTTCGGCATTTTGAATTTTTGTCACAATCTCGTTGGTTGTAACAGTTTTGGAACGCCCTGAGCGCTCATCATCTTGAATAGATGTCAAACCACGCTTAAATTCAGCAGCCCACTTTATAACCATCGAAAACGAAGTAAAAAAAATCCTTTAAAGTTGAATCAAATTCTTTTTATGTTTCTGTTAGGTGAAACCCTTTAAAGATGTTAAGCATGGATCAGAAACAGTTTCACAGGCACCATCCACGCTGCTATGATCTTAAGAGACATGTCTTTAAGAAGTTCTCGGCCAAGATGTTAAACATGAGTCAGAAATTTAATAATGTAGTAGTTTCAAAATCGCTACCCATGCTGCTAAGATTTCCGAGGAATGGATAGCAATGATTCTCCTAGTCCAAAAATATTTCGAACATAAAAGTCAGTCTTGAAAGTTACAGAATATTTTTAGGATAAATATGAGTTCGTAATAAAGGATTGCATCAGATAAATTTTACAATCAAAAGAGAGCAGTTGCATTGCACTTTTGAACGGACTAGAACTAATACTGTTTCTAAAACGAGCGCTACTTCGCTGAGAAAAAAGGCATCTGGTATCACACGGAAGAAACTATTTAATTTTATAATGTTCTACTTACTATCTGCAACTGGTCCATCGTTTTATTATTTGTTGTCAACCGTGAAAGATATCAAATAGTGAGGGTGTGCTTAGTATTGTAAATGTGGACGGATCTTTCAGTATGAGAAAGTATTGGAGAATATGAGCAGCAGTCTGCTGGGAAGCTGTTTCATTAACGGCAGAGCGACATATCGGAAAATGTATGAGGACAGCCTTCGATCAGGGACGAGGGAGAAACTCTTTGTCGGTAGCTCCTGGACGGCCACGGAGGCTAGAACAGAGCCTTGCTCCCGCCCCGAGAAGGAAGGAGCAACAAGGATCCATCTTGGCCGACAGAAATCAATACGGACGACCTAGTACGGTATGGTATATGTACCTAACCCCTTTCGTCTCTCGCAGTACGCATTAATGTGGTGGGACTTGCAGAGTTGCGCTCAAAGAGTTCGGAGTCCCGCACCTCCCTCGTGTATGCACAGTCCGAGAGAGGGGGAGATTTGTACGTACATGCGTCATGATTCCGCTAGCACCCACCCAATTGCCGTATTATCTTGTGAAACCTGCCCAGGACATCGTTTTTCTTCATTAGCTCCATACCGCATTACGCAAAGCGGTTTGAAAAGTTTACCTAATGAACTAAAAACAGCAGTGTTTCGCGTGTACCTACATATCTGTAAACATAGCAGTGACTATAGGAAACTCTTCGTGTTAGGAGGGAAACTGTTGCAAAACAGTGCATGTATATTACCGCAAGTTAAATACAGAAAGAAGCAATTAATGAGCTTCTATCGGCCGTAGAGAATGTCCTAATGCTCTTACTATGGAAAAACGATACAAATGAGTGTTAACTTCATGCACCTAAACCTTGGGATATTTCATTGCAAGGTTTTATTAACTTAAATAATGGACGAGTGCGCATTTTCAGTTTCTGGCACGTATTGTTAATCCCTAATATCCGGAATGAGAAAGACGCGTTTGTTAACTGAATGTGCTGATATATTTTGTTTCACACTATATCCAACATTCACTTCTTTTCGTTCTTGTACTCCGGTTTTACCTACATATGTATAAAACATGAGAAATCTAATTCAAAGATAATCACCTAACAGATAAAACAATTACCTTACAGCTGTTAGGGTGCTTTGATTGCACATTGATGCTCCCTCTTTCAACTGTTTGTTGAACCTTTACTGAGTGTAATGTCAATGTACATCTTCAACTTACATTATAATTGTTAATAAAAATAAATTATTTCGACATTGTATGAAAAAGTTCCTTTAGCGTACTTGTTTCAAAACTCCTATGGCTCAGCCGTAAAACCTCAGTCGTACAATAAAGGGTAGTGTAAATAAGTATTAGTAAACAAAAAAGAACATCGCTTTACTTCAGTAATTATTAACGATTATAAAATGTGTATTGTAATTTTTTTCCTCGACTTCATATATATATATTCTTATTGATAAAAAGCACAGAATCGCTTAATACCGATACGATAAAAGTTTAAGTTGAGATTTCTGCTGTTTCCCTTGATCACTTTGGGATGGATATTTTCTTTTCCGCTCTCTAGTGTATGTAATTTCATTCCATAGTTCTGGTTGCAGTGCCAGGCAAGGTGACGAGTGTTGTGCGAGGTGACAATGGAGTTTCCTTCTGGCATCTTGTGGGTTCTGCTTGGAGGCCTTCCCCGACTGCCATCGGGTGATACCGTCGTGGCTCTCACAATCCTGTCAATGTCTATGATTTGCTATGTGTGATCAGTTACGAACCCGCCCTTCCCCGGATCTATCCGTCAGGTGTATTCCCTCATTTCATTCCTTTCTCCTAGAGATGCCTCCCTTGGGAGGCGCAGGTAAAATAGTGTGGCCGCGAAACAATTTCCTTCGTCCCCATACTACCCAATATCACGTATTTTGGAAAACGAATCTGAATTGCCCGTTAGTCATGAATGCAATATCAGTTTCTATTCTGTTGCACACACTGAATAGTTCAAGTTTTGACTTGTAAACTGAGTACGGTGCGGGTCACCTTGTTCATTTGTTTTACCAATTTGTAACAATGCAGCAAATGCAGTTTTAATGACATGCAACATCCCATCGCTTTGCAACAGTTCCCAACCCTTCTTTGAAATCAGAAAATTTCTTATGGGAAAAAAAAGCAGACTTCTCTTCATCATTTGCATTATCTTTGAAGATACCTCGTATTTATACCACGCGAAGTAAACAGCAACTGTCAGAAAGGTGCACAAACACTGTAGACAATGCAAGAATTTAACAATTCATACTTTTAATAAGAGAATTTTAAGCTTAAACCAATAAAAGAGAGTATGTCTGGTTTTAATCAATGTTTTGTGATAATTATATACAAAATATTCATCTCAAAAAAAGCAGAGCTGGAGATAAACTAATTATATATTTGTAATAAGCACGCATATTTAAATAAATTCCTCCTAATGTTTTCGTGGTATTTTTTTTTTTCTTTACGCGCGCGCGCGCGCGTGTGTGTGTGTGTGTGTATAGATCAGTGTAGAAATTTGAATATCAATTCATAAATTTAGTCTATAGTGTGTTAAAAAAATATTGCACCGATAAAAAGAGGTACAGCTCACGGTCAACGAAAACGGTAAGGAGGTTAGGGGTTAAATTTTTTCTCACCCCTACTGGTTCTTTTACTATTAACCACTTTCGAGCGTCTCAACTTTAAAAATAAGAAAAATAAGTTCATTTAGCTTTATGCACCTCTGGACAATACACGAACTTCAGCATGTATTGCCTTTCCCCAAAGTAAGAGGAAGGAATGACATCATCACTTCGCCTAATAAAAGGCTTAAGCCGTAACCTCTTGCGATGTCAGCTCTATTCTGTGTAGGTCAACATCAGAATAATACTCTAATGAAATTAACTAGAAATTCAGCTTTGTTTATATAACACTAAATATTTCTTCTATACAAATTTGGCACCGCCATCTCGATCTAATGGCCTTGTGTCCTGCTGCTCCGAGTTTGAATTATTTCTAAGATGTGAATTTAAAAGCTCATGAGGACAGGTAAAGACTGACAATGCGTCGTTACGCTATGTAGCTCTACAGTGCCCCCCTCCCCCCTCCAACGGAAGCTTCCGCACTATGAAGTTATTAGCATTAAAATATCCCCACCTGAATCACCTGGTTAGTATCCTAACGATGTTAACTCCAACCTGTTTTGTTTCACGGAACTAAATTACTAGTGCGAGTTTCATCGATTTTATAATTTTTTTTTATTTCACTCTTTACGCCCCGTTTTTCTCATTCATGTTTGATGTAGCGCACAGCTGAAATACTACATATAATACAAAAGAGAATTTATACAAAAGATAAGTGTTTTAACTGAAATTTCCTAATGATGAAACGCCCCAAATTTATCTTAAAAACAAACAAACAAACACACACACACACACGTGTCTAGCTTCTTGCCATAGAAGAACTCCAGTAGTTCGAAATATACCAATTTCAAGCGTGACTTTATCTAAGTGTTTTATCCTTAGCTACTTTTGTTATTACTTATATATAATTGTCTAATTTTCAAAATACAAAACTTCCGAAATAATAGTCATAATTCAAATCTCTGTAATCTACTAGCTTCTTCAATGTACAGGAATGGGAAAAGAAAAATTGATTGGTTTGTTTTATTTACGGACGCTCTTTAACATCTCAAGTCAGCACCGTCCCTTTCAATTCAGGGCGTGAAACGGCCGACAAATTTTGCTCAGAGGCCTCTCTTTCAGGCTTGAGGTTCTTTATCGTGCTTAAATGTACGACACGGGACCCACGGCTTTACTTCCTTTCCGAAGGAAACCATACTTAGGATTTTTACGTCCGAAAGAAATCCATCGATCCTGGCTGGGTTTGAACCCGCGGTCTATGTGTAGAAGGCAAGTACACCACCAGGAACGACGAAAAACGAAAAAGAAATGTCGAATAGAGGCCTCAATTTATCGCAAACAAACAACAAGCAGAGTGAGTAGATAATCAAATGGGTTTTAAGATATCACTATCCGATCGCCTCACAAAATTACAAAACACAAATAAATGTATATATTTGGTATTCAAGCTTATGCTATAAACAAGATGTAAAAACACCCCAGTTTTTTTAGCAGTTTGAATACGTGATGCTTGCCTATTTCCTATTTCCTATTTTATTTTTGTATTTGTTTAACCTCCAATGCCAACTGCCAAGACCTTCCAGACATTGAAAAGAATGAATTAATGATGACAGGTATAAGTTATCTGGCTGTCGACTTCTTAACCTGGCATTTTGCTTTTCAGGATAAGCGAAAACTAGGGGGAAAACATTATTAGTCAATACGTACCAAGAAGAATTCAAACCTGCGCCTTGCACAAATGCCACAGCCAATTAGCTACAGGTCTAATAACTCTTTGCCTTTTCTATGTACATTCTGCATCATTTTATTTGTGTCTTACATATGCAGTAAGGTACTTACAGTGCACACTCATCTTTCAGTACTTTATCCAATGATTACACAATATGCAGTAAAGAAAAAGCAAGTGGTTACACTGTTCGCCTCTCGCAGAGGCAGCCCGGGCTCCATCTAAGTGGGATGTGTGGCGAACCCAGCGGCGCTGGGCAAGCTTACCCCGGGTACTCCGGCTCCTCCTGCTATTGCTCCATCATTTTAACCTCAATCACCCACTGATTCTCAGTGTGTGTGGTTTGAATGGACTACACTCTTGAGGAATTCCAAAGCCTGGCTGGTAATTATAACAAACCCACACACAGCAAGTAAACATACTATGCACAACAGTTGGACTAAGTTTAGATGTTTTTTTATTCTTTTTTAATTACCCAGATATTCTAAACTAAGCCAGACGTCAGTTATTTTGCTAGGGAGGTCAATTTAACCTTGTGTGGTGTCTAAGAATCTTTGCAATACCGTAGCTGCGGATATAGAACATCTTAGCAATAAATATAAAAGGAATGTGCAGCACTTTTAGAGAGAGCCCTTCAACTGTTTAGAGCTGCGGTTCTTTGAACATGGAACCCTTTAAAGATCTCTTGCTGTCGCCTTCAATTTTATTCAATTTACTTCACCTTCAATAAATACACCCCATTCATTGCTATTATCTTTCCTGTTATTATTAATAACAGTTGAAGAATAAATGTTATTAATAATATTTGAATGTTTCATGAACTCCCAGGGTTTCGCGTACCACAGTTTCAGAACCATTGTTTGTCGGATTACAGCAAAGCAAATTTTCCTTGCACCGCGAATAACTGGTATCTTTTTATACCCGTGGTATTTACTGAATACTGAACACATGCTAGATTTTTTGTTTTCTTCCAGAAAGACAGATGTTGAAGAAATGTGCTCTTACTGATACTTTCTTGCCTGCATTTTAATGTTTTGTTTTTCTTTAGAAATAGCAGAATGTGCAAAAAGTGCTGCATCAAAGATAAACGCGGCATCTACTTCACATGCAAGTGTACACTATAATAACAAGAGTTACGGCTTAGGTCGGTATACCGCTATTCGTTGATGATTTGTTTTATTTACGGACGCTCTTTAACATTTCAAACCATCAGCGTCCCATTCAATTCAGGGCGTGAAACATCGATCAATTTTGCTCAGAGACCTCTTCTTTAAGGCTTGAGGTTCTTTTTCATGCCGTAAATGTACACACGGGACTCACGGCTTTACTTCTCTTCCTAAGAAAGCCATACTTAAAAATGTTACGCCCGAAAAAAATCCATCAACACTGACCGGGATTGAACAAGCGACCTTGGGTCTATGAGGTAAGTATGGTTACCACTAGACCACCAGGAGCTACCGCCGTTCGTGTTCATACTCCTCGGGTTCCCCTTCTGTAGACGGAATCGCTCCTTTGGCGACAACTGTTCTACTCTCAACTAATCAAAGATAATGTGTGTCCCAAAAGCCAAAGAAGTGAGTCTTGTTTCTCCTTTCTATAAGTGTTTTTTTTTTTTCCTTTCAAAATAATGTTATCTCCTTGAGCTATAATAGAAGTGTGCAGAATTCCAAATAAATAGGTCTAATTTCTGTAAGTGGGCGAGCCCTGATTATTCCTAGAACAAAATAAAAGAGGTGGAAGAGGAATGAAGAAAGTGGAGACAAAAGGTAGGCAGAAAGGCGGTAAGTGAAGCGTATTACACGTCGGGTCAGGAAAGCTTGCGCTTCTCTGCACAGCACAGCAGAGGATTTGAAATGAACCGAATAGTTGCGGAGCCGAGTCGGCGAGGAAGGCAAGGGAGGGCAGTGTTGGAGCCAGGGAACGACATCCACAAAGACGTCAATAACAAGCAACGGAAGGAGGAGCTTGGCTCGCCCGACCGGTCAGTCCGTATCATTGATCAGTCTCCCGCCCCACCTTCTACACCTACCTACACACCGGTGTCACGAAATGGGGCTGACTCCATCCAACATCCCTCAGGGGATACCAGTCCTCCCAAAAGCATTCGTCAGGATTGAAAAATGAACTTCATATTACACAAAGAGAGTTTGTTGATGACGACTGCTGTTTGTGCTATTCTAATAAGTTATGTGAATATGACGGTTTCCATTATTTACTGCAACTAATATCACTTTGGCAGGCGCCACCCGAAGCGAAGAGACGGGAAACTGCTTTACCTTATTCCTTTGCACAAGATGAAACTTATTCAATGAGAAAGTGCAACATAACATTAACCACCTGGAGCAATATTTCAGCTATGTTCTCTATCAAGCACATCTCCACATTTGCCGCAGTTACTCGATGCGCTGGAACCGATTGATGTTGACGGAATTTATCCGTTCCTAAAGTTACCTGTTGGTTCTGGTAGTGTAGTGGTAATCATACTTGCCTTCTAAACCCAAGGTTGCGGGTTAGAACCCGGCCAGGATCGATGAATTTTTTCGGGCTAAAAATCCTAAGTATGGCTTCCTTCCTTCGGATGGGAAAGCCACGAGTCCCGTGTCGTGCATTTACGGCACGAAAAACAACTTCAAGCCTGAAAGAATAGGCCTATGAGCAAAATTTGTCGGTCGTTTCACGCCGAGTGAATGGGACGCTGATGACCTGAGATGCAAAAGAGCGTCCATAAATAAACAAAATAAAAAACTAAAGTTACCTGTAGGTATTGTGAAAGCTCAACCCGCGCCATTTATCCCTATCAGGAGCAGAACTAGAAAATCCTGTGGATGCTGCTCTCATGCGTCATTTTTAATGTATTTAATTTTCCTCCTGAAGATCTATGGAGTCAGCGTTGGATAAAAAATAAAAAGTTACCTTTAGGTAACAAAGACGTGCTCCGTCGGACATTTGAATGTTATAGGCATATCCTTTTCTTTCTCTCTCACCAAAGAGAAGCAAATGATGATTAACATGATGATAAAGATGACAACATTCCAAACTATGTCGCTTTTATGGTATGAGGAGAAAAAATAAGCAAATTGGCAATTCTACAGCTACATCATACTCCGATAATTAGGTTCGAACTCATCCTAGAAACAGTGTTATATATCATACTTTAAATCAATTTTGAAGTAATTTATTGGAATGGCCTTCAGAACTGTCATCGCATTACCCTTGATGCCGATGGCACCAAAAATTCTCTTCTTTGTTTCCATTATCTTCGGTTAAAGAATAAGTAACTGGGGCTCAGATCAGATGAGTAGGGAAGGTGTTTCACTACAGTTATTCGTTTACTGAAGAAAAAACCACTCACAACAGTAGCATGTGAGCTCCTTCGGAAACAATTTTGCGCAAACCTTTCTTATGCCATTTTCAGTTAAGATCTTCTTGTTTCTCTAAACATGTTTACTTGGTCTGCTACACTTCTTACAATTAGCTCATGATTTTGAGCACAATGGATGAAAAATTTAATTCATTTACTCACTGCCGTTTTCTTCATAGCATTATTCCTAAAAACTTGAATTAGCATATCATTTGGTTTCGCTTCTACTTTAGCGAAGTTTAAGAAGAGCTGGAAAGCAAAGTATTGAATTTTTTGAGATTTTTCAAAAAGTGAATTACTATAAATTTCCCACTTTCTTTTCTTTGATAGTGATTTTCTCAAAACTACATTTTTCCTATATGTGTGTACCTCTAAAGAAAAAAACTAATAAACCAAATGCCTTAAAATTATTAGTGATGTTTTTATAAATAACAATGAATTTACTGAAGCAGAACTATTACGAACTTTTTCATAAACCTAGGAATTATGGAAGCTTTTGTGCAAAATGTTTAACAAACAATGGGTTTCACATAAAAAAAGTTTAATTCTTGTCCCAACGCTTCATTTCTAATAATTCTGCTACAGTACAAGATAAATTGTGTTAAAATAAGCTGTCTAAATGTCAATGTTGTAGCCCTAATGGTTCTGCCCCAGTTAGGAGCATACAGTTTAATGTTGTAAGACAGGACCTTCTGACTCACTTTGACAATACACTCGATATTTGTTCGTTGCTCTAATTTTCAAGCTCCGACATTCTGGTGATGCCATATAAAAACATAAAATAATAATGAGCGCCACTCAGCAACAGACCGCCGAACACAGCTGTGACACACACTGTTTGTGCAGTGCTGCCGTCAGTGCACGGTAGCAAGTTCGCGAACTTAATTGTTAACATGAATCTGTTTATGATCGTCTAGCGTAAAACTTACCTATGTAGGGAACTAACTACGATTATTGACTCAGATAATTGATAATGATAATCTTTTATGAATTAACTTCACTCTTCCAATCTGAAAACTGGACGGAAGCTAAAGTTATCCGCTTAGTTGTATTAGCTTACGTAGAATACTGGAAACTGAAATGCTGAAGGGCTTGGCTCCTTGCGTTTAGCAATAAAATAACTGAAAATTGGTTACACATGCTATATAAGGTCTAAGAAAGTGACTATAAATGTTTTTCTATTTTACAGGTGATGTACAGGGCAACTCTAATTACAAAGTTAATCCAGTAAAATTTTTGCAAAGTGCAATAAGTTAAATCAAGGTTCAGAAGAAGTTGTTTTCATTGGTTGAAACACGAAGAAATTATGCTTTGCTCAACGAACTGTTGGTCACTGTTGGTCCTGGTAGTTAAGTAATAACCATATTTGCCTCGTAAACCCAAGATTGCGAGTTCAAAATAGGCCAGGGTTGATAGATTTCTTTTTAGTGCGTAAAACTCCAAGTTTGGCTTACTTCGAAAGGGAAGTATAGCCATTGGCCCCGTATCGTAGATTTATGGCACTTAAAAGAACCTCAGGTCTAAAAGAATAGATCTTTGAGCAAAATTTATCAGGATACTAATGACCAGAGATGTTAAAGAGCGTCCTGAAAATAAAATAAAACAAAACTAAAATACTTCAACGAACTGTTCCCAGTAGCGGCGTTTCTTCGTTGTGTTTATATCTCTTTATGCTGAATATTTTACAAAAACCTATATAATATACCAAATAATAAACAAATAAATATTGTTTTTCGTTCTTATCGTGTAAAAAGTTGACTACTGATCCGCGAACTATAAAACCAACGTTTAAATAAGTAGATAATTTCACTCGTAAAAAATAAACCCAGAACCGAATGGGAAACTGAATAAGCAAGTATTACCTATACACTGCTGGCATTAAAATTGCAACTCCCATAATAGAAGCGTTAAACCAACCCCGCATTTTCTCAGAAGGAGCAATAGCGATACCAGCCGAGGTCAAAATTTGATCGCGGGAGAATTGTGACATAACGAGCGTGCAAAAAATTGGTGCTCTTGTTGGACGAAATGCGTGCACAGCGAAACGAATATGAGATCAGTGGATCGAGGTAGGACAAACACATAGACGAGAAAGATCCCAACGCTCCCGTCAAACAAAATTATCATGAACACGAACCATGCGTTGCAATTTAAATGGCAACAGTATGTATAGAAACAATGACGTAATTATTACTTTATTGTAATTTTATGCAACTAGTATAAATGGAGCATTTTATTAGCGACTCTGACCAATATTTAGGACTGTTTATAATTGTGGTACACACAGAGCGTTCCATTTATAGTATATATATTGATAGTGTATATATTGTATATAGTGTATATATTGATATTTGTTTCTTATTTCTTTCGTCATTTTTGCTTGCATTCTGTGGTAATATGTAGATATAGTAGCACTTCTTAAATGAAATCGCTAATAATAATAATAATAATAATAATAATAATAATAATAATAATAATAATAATAATAATAATAACCTAGAAGGTAAAAAATAGCTATTAAAAGTAGGTTGAATCCTAAAATGTGTATTAGAAAAGCAACTATTAATCACTGTAAGAAGTGACGGACAGAAATATCGTGCTGCTATCAGTACGCCTAACGTCCTGTTATCGATTAATCGCAGGGGGCTACACAAACCAAGCGGCAGCAGCTAGGAGCGAATCGTCCAGACTTTTTCTTTCTTTTTCTTTTCCTCTTGCTGCGTCTCCACTTCCGGCTGACTGGTGAGCCCGGTTCGAGTTGCAAGGCTCGACTCAGATACCCCATCAATAATTTAATGGGCAGCACATTGCACCGCGGTGTCTGGGCTGTGGTGATAGATGATGGGATCAATAGCTGGGCGCAACGGTCGAGCGGCCAGCAGGAGCTTACACACAGTTTAGACATCGACACAAAAAAAACCAACGTCCACTAATAGTGAGCAGTGTCAGAATTGCGAGCCACTTGGCGTGTTTTTAATTAAGCTCTCTCAGGGCGAACGATAATTAAAACACAGACCTTTTGGCGAAGAAACGCGTTTTTAATTCTCCAACCACTGTCAGCAAACCAACATCTTGTGATTTACAAGCAAACCGTTTAACATTTCAATATGACTGTCGCGAATAAATGAGCTAGATTCTAAAACAGGGTTGCCTCAAATGTAACTGTTAAAAATTGCTCATATTCTAAAAACATGCCTTGCTTGGTATTCGTCTAAATATTCTTTCGGCTGCTTTGTTCCTCCTATCAAAATGATACCATTTAATTTATATATTTATTGTAAGCGCTTAACGTTCCGTCCCGCCCACTGCAAAAGTTTTTTCGAGAGGAATGAATGGAATAATGAGCCCGGAGCCCTCAACGCTTAATGTCACCTACCATTTTAATTAGCGAGAAGATATTTCTTTTGCCAACAAAAAATCACTTAGAAACAGGTAGTGAGAAAAATGAATTGGAATACAGTGTAAAAGCGTAAAGGATTTATGATTTGCAAGACCTACTCAGGTAAGTTGACTAATTAGAAATGTGTCCCTCAAGTACAAAAGATGAGTGCTAAATTAAGAAATTCGGATTTAATTGCTGTAATGGGTTCTAAGTGTCCAAAAATCGATATGGGACGTTAAGCGCTACAAAATCAAAGTAATAACAATAATTACTTTAAATATTACATTTACTCATAGGAAAGTTTTATTTTTGATAATACCTTATTACTGTCGAAGAAAACGACCAAGCAACAGCAACATACTGATGTAACAGTGTAAAATTAAATATTCAGAAATTTGAAATGTTGATGCTTGTTTTTAAAAAACACTTTTACCATCACGCTCTTTTAGACTGCTACCGTAATTACATTACAAATGCTTTAGCCTACAAGATTTAAAATATAAAAAAAAAGAAAGAAAGAAAGAAAGAAAGAAAGAGAAAAGAAAGAAAAAGGAAAGAAAAAGAAAAGAAAAGAAAGAAAGAAAAAGAAAAGAAAAGAAAGAAAGAAAGAAAGAAAGAAAGAAAGGAAAAGAAAACACGCAAAACTAACCGTGACATTAATTAAATTATTACATATTACAACTTAAAATTACAGTTTGGTCTACGCTATTCTTGTTTGCAACTTTCCTATAGCTTCCTAAAGGTAAAACCTGAAAAATTATGTTTTTCCATATCCATGCTTATGCTATTTGTATTTCGCAACACATTCAAAAAGAGTCGTGAACATGTTGCGGATATAAGGAGAACTAAATCAACATGCTTCGGTGGTGGCTTATCCAATGCAATCCATGCCAGATCGCGTATTGTACGCATAGGGAGAACTTGAAATTGAAAGAGAGCCGTTATCCACGAGCAGCGAAGTATATTGGTATACAATGTAATTAATATTAAACATAACCACATATTACACGTTTGCCGCCGACCAAGGAAAACGTTATCATTGTTTTGAAGTGCTGACGACAACACACGAGCATGAGCGTTACGGAACTGGCCGACATCAAGAGAGGAGGGAGGGGGGAATTCATCTGCTTAACGGGAGCCGTAATTGGCGATAGCTTTATTTTGTTTATGCTCATTAATACAACCCCGTTATAGTTGTTTATGTTTTGGGGCCTTCAGTTAACATTCCTACACGGTTGCACCAACATCATGTCAGGATAGTGCGGAAGGCAACAATAGGAGCAGATGCAAACATTTGCAGCGCTTCCACCAAAATCGGCAAACGTAAAACATATGGGTAATGCATTAATACATATTTAGATTTTTTTTATATCAATTGTGCAGAGAGGCCCAGCTTGTTTTTCAAAATGAATGTACACCCATAGACTATTGATGCGTAAGTAAACAACAACAGCCCGGAATCCTCACGGATGTGTCGCGTAATATTTCTCCAAACTGTAGCAAAGAAATACATAATGTTTTCTCTGTTCATTACTGCCGCGATAAAATAAATAACCTACATTTACTATGACATTACAGTATCGCAGCAGAAAACCACAAATAAACAACGATAAAGTTCAAGCTTGGCGGTGTTCAAAAGCAATTAACAATACAAAGAGCGATTCCTGATCACAACGCGGACTGAAGAAGCTAAGATTCTTGAAACGAGTACAGAAAGAAACGATATTATTGGAATTTCAGTTGCAGAGCCGGTTTTGAAATTCCTAAGAATTGACGTTAGTGAGGTTAGATTTAAATTAAAAAATTCTGCTATGTAAAATGTGTCGAACAGACCAAAAACATGGAATAAAATGTCTAAATGGTTTTTTTTATTTATTGTTTTTTTTATTTTTGCATTCTTTAAGTATTAAAATAATTTAATATTGACACCCTGCTGCTTCCTTTATCTAGTGGCTAGCGTTGCTGACTGCCGGCCAGAAAGGACGTGGTTCGATCCCCGGTACCTACATAGAAAATTGTCTAAGTTTGAGAAGTCTAGAACGAGGTCCGGTCTCATGAACATAATTGGGAAGCTGATCAAACCGCCGCTTATGGCGACCGGCAGGATGCAGTTTATCGATCACATGCCCTCTTGCAATACTGTTGCAGTACAAGTGATGTCGCAAGACGGAGTTAGAGAACGCAGGAGATATCCATGCTAGGTGACGACTTCATTTCGCACCTCTTCCTCTGACACAGCAAGGAGACCTAGGCCCAGGTGAGATGCAGAAATTTTCGGATCTTCAATTTTAAATTGTTAGGCCCGGGGCCTTCTTTGTTAATTACTCTCAGTGACAAGGTAGAGTGCATCTATAAAATATTTTATTTATTGTATTGGCTTACGATTTTGATGTAATAAAGTTTCTTCGCAAGGAATGTATCTTTGGTAGACCAACATATCAAATTATTGAAATTAAGGCACGTCGTTTAAAGTCTTTTATTCTTTGTTGAAGCAGAACATTTTAGTATTTGTTTGCCAATGACTGGATTGAATATTATGTGATAAAAGTGGAAAGATTTAAAGATATAAATTTAAATATTTAAAAATTCAAAATTTCAGACTTGTTACTTCAACTGTGTTATAATGGTCTCTATGTATTGTTGAATTACATTTACTATGTGAAAGTTCTTTACTACGATTTTCTGTTATTCAAATCTACTGTACATGTGATATATATACACACTTGTTTTTGTTCAGCAACTTATATTGGATTTTCCGGTGTTAGAAATTGAAAATTATCCTTCTTCTCCCGTACTACAAAGTTACCATTTCATAGCCATTTCCTGTTCCCACCCCCTCTCCCTTTCGCCCCCGCATACTCCCAAAGTTAAAACTTGCCTGACATCAAGGGAGGGTGTTTAACTGAAGCTTGTAAGGCGAAGCTAGTACGGCCATTTGCTTGAAACATGGAACATCATCCAACATCTCAGAAAGTTCATAGCATTATTCAGATTTTATGTAAAGCATCTGTTTCGGCTGACATACTGATCTCAAAAGTTTCTTGTACGAAATTCTGGCGATTACTCCACCCTTAGGAAAAATTATCACAAGTAACATCACAAGAGGATCGTCTGAGATTGCCGATAAATTCACAAATGTTGTGAACTTAGGTTACAATATTGTAATAATTGTACATTTGTATTATGAATGCTTGAACTTTTCAAGCCATCCAGCAACAGACGAATGTCGATTGTCAATAATGCCAATAGAGAAGAGTCAAATATGAGGTTGGGACTATTTCATTACAATACAATAAAAGTTATACATATATTTTGAAATTTGGGCAACGGGTTATTAACATTGTATAACATATTATACTTGCCTATTGTTCAGAAACCGTGAGAATGAAATAGACGAAAGTCAACTATTACAGTCGCCATCGTTAGTCGCTAATACCAACTGAGAAAAACAAAAACAGAGAAAATACTTTACCATTCTGAACAACGTGTTTATTAAGATTTGTGGTTCCTTAGGCAGATATTGTTACATAATTTATAAAATAATTTCAGACTGGCTGAATAAGTAACAACAATTGCTTGAATATACATTAAGTTAGTTAAATTTATAATTACTGAAAACAGAAAAGTGGTCAGTGATGCATGCTCAGGAATTATACAGTGGAGGTATGGAGTTGGCTACAAGCAAATGCACATCGCGTGATAAAACGATTTGATAAAACTTTTCGATAATTTCATTGCAATATCCGGCTGTGATTGGTCAAAATTCAAAATTTTGTTTCGTATCATTGGTCGATATTAAGATGATGTCACACAAGTGAAATAGCCCTCGAAAAAACATTACGACACTTCAGGTCAATATGTAAAAATCTCTACATCTCTCAATTGGATTAATAGAAATACTGACACTAGTAGTAGAAAAGTACAAAATGTTATAGTAGGAGTAACGAAAACTGAGGAAACAATTTCTAAACCCATTCCTTGCTAGCCTGTAAAGAAATTTCAGTTACAAGTCATATAACTATTCATTCAGTATTTGCAGACCTTATGGCCGAATGGTGTGAAATATGACAATGAGTTGTTTCTGCTAACATATATGAGATGAAATGATATATTGGGAAAGGATTTTTTTTTTAAAGGAAGTAAACGTTTCAGGCCTAAGTTTAGGGTACTTCCCCGGCATTTGCCTTTAATGAGGACTGAGGAAAACCTGGGAAAAAACCTGTCAGGAAGGACGGTCCTGGCGGGATTCGAACCCCACACCTCCCGCTCACAAATCCGCGTCTTAACGACCTCGGCCACCCGTGGCGGTAATCTGTATATAAGAAAGCTGTATTACCCTAAGATGATTCACATGAGGTGTATACATAGATTGTGTGAAACAATCCGAACCCATTACCCTAGTGTGGAAAGTTAGTTTAACGTGAAAAATTGCTCTTTTCAGAAAAAATAATTGCGAAATGCAATGCCTCCTACGTCTGTTAAATATTGATTTTCCAGGATTAATATCGTAATGTACTCATATATATATATATATATATATATATATATAATTTTGAAATATTTAAATCTGTAGCAACGGAATTGACAAAAATAATGCTTATTCAAAATGTAACAAGTTAAACTAATTTAATATGCGACGTGACTTTCATGTGTGTCAATTTCGGTTTCTTGATTCATTTTATAAAGAAACCGAAAACTGCGGCAAACTTATTCAGTAATTCGAAAGTAAAAGCTATAAAGAAAAAAAATTGAGGTTAAGTTTGAGGAAAACAGTGACTATACATTCCTTTGTAAATCTATTCAAACTTTGAAAGGTCAAAACAGAAGTGAAATTGAGTGTGTGAGTGTTAGTGATATGCCTCCCTTCAAATTTGCGAGGTTGACATCGTGAACGATCCCATTCTTAATACAAGACATTCTGTGAAAATAGGAAAGAATTTGTAATGGACAATTTGGATATTGCGTTTGTTGTTCACTACGATTCCAATTAACTTTCTGCATTTTTGATTGCAACTCATGATTACTGATATTTATTTTTCTGGTAAGTTAAGCGCTTTCTCATATATTTGGTTTAATTTGTGTTAAAAATCAGTTTTAGCAAATCTTTTAAAAATACTAGTACTTATAAAATATTTTAAATCTCTTTAGCTCATAAATAACCGGGCACTACTACACATAACATGAAATAATAAATTGGGAAGGAAGAGTTCCAGACCTAGTTTAGATCCCAATAATGAGTACTGAGGAAAATCTAGCATAAACTTCAGTCAAGGAGGGTGGCTGGGTTTGAACCTCGGACCTCGTTCATGGGCCTTTGCTTTAACGATCTCGGTCAACCGTGGAGATTATAGTTATGAGTATGACAGGGATTTTTAAATAATTAAGTAATTCCAAACACATCCTGAAAATACGGCCACAAGAAAAAAGTTCGATACACGCTTATATGCTTAAACAAGAATATCGCTAACGCACGTTCGTGTTGTGTTTTGAAGATTTATTTGTTAAACGTTTCAGGCTTTCCTGCACTCTCCTTAGCTCATTCGAGTCCTTAGTAAAAGAAAAGAAAATACGACAGTGCTGGGATAAGTTTAGAGACAGAATAAACAAGAAGCCAGCGATGAAAAGAAGATCCATTGTCGCCTAAGATTCCTAGCACTTATCTTTTTAAAAGATAAAGCAAAAGAAAGAAAGGGAGCAAGAAAACATGAATGCCCAGCAGCTCGAGTGTTTTCTGTTTCTTTAATGGAATTTGAAGTAATAAACATAGTTTGCCTCTCAGCATCTACAGCTGAGCCTGCGAGGGATTAGAACTAATACGTTTCTCAATTTTATTCGCAATGTATCTTCAGATATACAATTAACGTTTATTTCTAAATTTGAGATGCAAAGAGGCGAACTTACTTTTTGGCAAAAACGAGCTAAACTTCTGTCAACCTTCGCCAGTATTATACATCCATAGTTCTTTACTAATAAACACATAAAATAGAGAAAGGAAGAAACTGCTTATCTCCAAGTTATATTTGTGCAGAAAGGGTGCATGTCCCTACTTCCGCCTTTATATCACGAACGTGTCCCATTTCCGCTTTCCTACTATCCAGTAAGGAGAAAAAAAATCTCTTCATTTTCTCCAAAAATGTTTGGTGACAATAGTGCTCATAAAAAGCATGATTAACTTTATGTCCCGAACATAAACATTCTTTATATATCTGCATGAAGGGTTTATGTTTACCACTGCTACCAACATTACTTCATTGTTTTGCTCATGCCGCAGCAAAATTCTCCATTTTCTACAGCAAAACTGCAACTAAGCAAATCTCATGAACTCCTTTATATAAAATTGAAGGAACAAAATTCTTTCAAAGAAATGTTACAAATCAGTGTAAATTTCGCTTGAGACATTGTTTTCCTAACGCTTTATTAAACTTCGTCGAGAAGAGATGCAATTCGTAATTGAAGTTATCAACATTCATAAGGGATTTTAACGAAGTGTAGACATATTTCATGTTTGTTGTATTAATATGCTTTCATGCTCATTATAATGAAGTTTACGCAACGAACCGGTGAACTTTAAGTAAAAATTGCGACTGTTTAAATGGCATTTTATTATGTTCAGACCGTGAAGTTTCAGGCTGCACTTTCACTTTTCGGATTCCTTGCATATTTATATTTATTTGTTGCAAAACTACAGTCCATAGACCTTCTCTTCTCTCTGCCAGTCTTATAATACTTACACTAAGTTTCAATGAAATACCAAAGTAACTATACTCCTAAATAAACAAATCTATATAAAACATGAAAGTGTAAATAAATATTGTAATAAACACGAATAATGAAAAATATTCAAAGCAAAGAAGTCGGCTTGAGAATGAATGCGTGAAAAACGAAACATATCCACGGAGAATGTGGAACCAGTAACAATAGATGGCGAAACAACAGAACAAGTAGAAGAATACACGACACATACCTGGGCCAGTTCCTAACAGTAAAACTGAACAGAGAAAAAGAGATTCCACATGCATGGAGCAAATTCCTCTGTCAGAACCTCATTCTTCAAGACAAATCTCAAAGGCTAAAATTCGAAATACTGGAAAGTTGTGTTAGCCCAGTGGATGCCAGACTTGAGCATGCACACAAAGACAGATGGAAAGATTGAGAATATGCCAGCGAAAAACAGAGAGGCGAGTTTTGAACCTTAAAGTTGTTGACAGAATTCCAAACTCAGAAGTAAGAGCAAGATCCAAAGTGAAAGATGTGGGAAATCAGGCGAAAGAGCTGAAGTGTAAATGGGGAATCATTCTGCTAGACTGCAACAGGACACATGGACGTACGCTACAACAGTGTGGGACGTCCGAAATGGGACGTCCGAAATGTTGATGGGCAGATGACTTTCAGACAGTAGCAGGATTGGCAGAATAGAGTGCAGTGGAAAACCCTAGGAAAGGTAATAAGATACTGTGCAGTGCAGTGAAGTGCTTGAAACCCAAAGTGGAAAGCGTAGGCTAGGAGGCAAACATGCAGACCAAGAATAAAAGACAAATATAATATTAGTATTATTATGAACTGTGTCAGGTTTCACGGGAGCTACCTAGAATGTGATTAGGTAAATAGGCCATGCTAAGGAAACGAAATATAAAGGGACGAATCACTCAAACTCACATGAACTGGCTGACCATGCAAGTGTTGTTGATTTAGTTTATTTAAGGACGCTCTTTAACAGCTCAGGTCATCAGCGTCCCATTCAATTCAGGGTGTGAAACGACCGATAAATTTTGCTCATAGGACTCTTCTTTCAGGCTTGAGGTTCTTTATCGTCCCGCAAATGTACGACACGGGACCCACGGCTTTACTTCCCTTCCGAAGGAAGTCATACGTAGGATTTTTATGCCCGAAAAAATTTCATCGATCTTGGGTTTAGAAGGCAAGTATGGTCCACCAGGTCCGGCATGCGAGTGAAAAACTAAGCTAAACCCACGCAAGTAGGAGATCCTTGCCCTACAGGGATTGCGTGGGCTGATTATTATTATTATTATTATTATTATTATTAATGAAAATATTATTAATAATAATAATAGCACAAGCAGTAACAATGACAATTCACACATAAAAACCAATATTAACCTGAAGCAAAGTATAAATTAAGATACTAGTAAAATATATACAGCAAAAACACTAACGTTAATATAAGGTGCTAAGAAAATTAACGAGATGAATTGGAATAAAAAGTCTACGGAAATAAACAACATGTGCGTGTTTGTGTGTGTATTGCAACATAAGGAATTTAGGTTGAAGGCAATCACATTAAACAATTTCTTATGAAATGCTCCTTAAGTTCAACTGTCTCTGATGAAAAATAGGTGGTGTTCTGCACTATGCGGTGATAGATACCAGGTGCCGGCTTTCAGAGAGTGTGTTCAGGCTGTGAGAGGAAGATAGATAAGATGGAGAAGATGTATGAATAATTTTTAAACTTCTTCGGTGTTTCGGGCAGATGTAAGACAGCATATCGTGGGAGGCTATTATAGCGCACATTGCGGATGTAACGTACGCACATATGAACACGCTGTATTTTTGCGTTTAGGCTAGAGTTTAATTTTGCTTGGAAGAAAATCGCAATAGTCGAAGTAAGCAATTAGGTCTTTTTTAAGGTTCTGGGTAGACACACATTTAATACTTTAATGGTGTGAATTAGATAGGTTGCAGGTTTCAGTAACATGGTTTTTTCAGCAGAGATCTGTCTATACCGACTCCAAGATTGTCGCGGAATCATTGAGTCTAACTGGAGGAAGATTGCCTATGTCTATGATACTTAGCCGGTGCACCATTACCATTGCCCGCGATTTTAAGGGATTAGGACCAAGGCCCGGTTTATGCGTTCATGAATAAATTGAGTCAACATCCTGGCCGATAATGGTTATTGCACTACGGATGTTGTTCGAAACTGTATGCAAAGTTGTTAAGTCTCAGCAGCATAGAGGTGATATTTACTGTGGTAATAGCACAAGAAATTCATGGATGTACAGTGAAAATAATAACGGGTTCAGAAACGCCCGCCATTAGGGGGTTAATGGCATAATGTGACTATCCTTCTTTAAAGGCCGATGCTCTATTTCTTACAAGAATTCTGATTTCTGAGGTTACTATTTTAAAATTTACGCGTCTCTGAGTCCTACAGAGCGGATAATGATGACACCTCTGGAAAACAATTGAAGGATGTGAATCGTCAATGAGAGAAAATTGTGGTTGGAGATTTTGGCTTTATTGTGTTTAATAACATATCCGGGTGTTTTTACAGTTTAAGTATTACAAATTGTGTATAAGTGTGATATACTATTATTTGCAGCACATATAGCTCGGGAGTTTAAAAAAAAGTATGCAAATAGGCTAGGTTGTTAAATATGAATGGAATTAACTATCATCGTACCAAAGTAAAGATGTCCAGTAAATGTGTAAATTAAAATAGCCATGCATTACTGCAAAACGGGGGGGGGGGGGGGGTTTCGAAAGGCAGTCTTGCAGAGCATATAAAGAAGTTTTAACAGATACTTGTGTTCTCGATTTCCGTTAGAAGTTGTCTAATGTTAGTTGTTCATTAGGTAAAGGACAATTATGGTAATTACATAATGGTTCGTAGTAGTATGTGAAATGAAATGTTCAAAGGATGGGTATGTGCATTTTGTGGATCTGATAAAGTATTTAGATAAACAAAATTCAATGGATTTTGTCCATAGACATTTAATAACTGTTTTCAGATAGTGGGAAATGGTTGGTCAGTCAGTACATGTGAAAGGGTATAAAGTCCTTGTATTTCATTTAGTGAATTACTTAGACCATATTTCAATTTAAACTATGGTGGTAAATTCATTTCTTCTCACGGGCAAAGGAACCTCTGTTATTGAACATTTACAATGTGATGTGTTCATTGTCAACTTGCAGTGCTCATATAAAAAGTAGAAAATATAAATTTAAAGAGTGAAGTGTTCAAAGTATCTCACTGCCATACAGCAGGCTAACATTGACACATCAATTTGGCATAAATGTGGCCGTCACACAACAAATTTGAGCTAGGAATTCTCATGTGTTGACAGTGTGGTATATTGTCATGGTACTTTGCAAAATGTGAACAAAGGCGAGAGAGTATGATTGAAAAAAGTGATGAAGTCATAACATTGCTACAAATATCACGTGGAAGATCAATGAGGCCGCCATGGGTGACCGAAGTCTTTAAGGCGCGGCTTCGAGAGTGGGAAGTCTGGGGTTCGATTCCCACCTGGACCGTCCTCCCTGACTGAGGGTTTTTTTTTTTCCCTCAGTGTTCGTAAATGCCAAATGCCGGGAAGGTATTCTAAACTTAGGCCTGGAACTCTTCCTTCCGTTAAAATAAAATAATCCTTTCCCAGTTTTTCACTTCATCTCATGTATCACCACTGCCTTCCGCCTGTGACGTTTCAGTAGTTAAAACGGGTGTTAAACACCATTAAAAAACGTGACATGGAAAAGATCAGTAGATGAGGTATACTGTAATGCTGGAGATGTGAAGATATTACAAAAAATCTCAGTATAGGAACCTGCTATTATGAATGACAAAGAAGAGTACATCAATCTGACGCTAAGAAATTGAAATTTGTTTGAAAAATGTGGTGGCTGAGTGGAAAGTTAAAGGAGTAACATTAGGTAGTGGTAAGTCACACAGCTGCCTGAAAGAAAAAGCAATAACACGATATGAGGACTCGTGGGCCACGTTACTGGAGATGATAATCCTCAGCCCAATACTGCTACCATGAAAACTGTTTTTAACACCACACGGTATACACAATGAACTGTTGGAATGCTGCTCTGTGGGAAAAGCTACAGAAGCTTTGGTCTAAGTGCCCTAGGAAGTTTTTGATTCAAGTAGAAATTACAAGCAGTTCCCATGTCTGAAATTTCGGAATTCCATTAGAATGTGAGGTTGGTGAAAAATTAAATGATATCTTAGTGCATTAGTGTTGTGAAGGACAAACGTCGGTTGTAACGAAGTGATCTTTCAGCACATTGAGGGCGTAGGACATGATGCAGAAAGCTGGATATGTTGGGCTGGGCCGTTTTAGGCCAACAAGGTGATCGTAAGGTACTTTTGTTTAAAAGGTGAATATTCAATTTGCTTTTATTCAATACATTTCCGTAATGTTTACATCACTCATATGGGAATAAATCAGTGAAATAATACATTCAACTGGACCTTTTAATAACCAGTAATTATTTAAGTAAAAGTTTTGTATTACATTTAACTAAAAAGGAAAGAAAATGAAAAGTATGTACCTTAAAAACCCAAGCTAGTTTCTTTACAATGATCTTGTGAGGTAAAATAAAAATTTGAGCTAGAAATGCCTTAGCAATTTTTAATGAAATACAATTGGAATCACTAAATATTCACTTAAAAATTGTAATCTGAATGAAGATCGGTATAAGGCCACGAAATTTGACATATGGTATTCTTTGGCATTCAAAATTAAAACAAAACTTAGTTCTCAGCTTAAGAACTGCATTCCCCACCCCTATCTCTATTTTCACAGATTCAAATTACTGAGTCTAGTGAGGCGTCATTTAAAAGGAAAAAAAAAAGCGACAAAAAATTAAAATATAAACATAATATATTTCCCATTTTTTTTTAAGTAGATACCTATTCAACGACACTATTTACATTCATAGCAATCACAAGAAAGGAGGAATTCATACGCACTTTTTCAATAAAATAAGTTCCAGCGAATATTTGCAAATCTGTTGCTGAAATGTACATAATATTTGGTTTATTTACGAACGTTAATATTTCAGATCATCAGCGTCCCATTCAAATAAGGGACGGGCGAGACAGCCGATAAATTTTGCTCAGAAGGATCTTCTTTCAAGCTTGAGGTTCTTTATCGTGCCGTAAATGTACGACACGGGACCCACGGCTTTACTTCACTTCCGAAGGAAGCCATACTTAGGATTTTTACGCCTAAAAAAAATCAATCGATTCTGTACGGAACTGAACCCGCGATCTTGGGTCTATAAGGCAAGTATGGCTACCACCAGACACCCAACTGAATTGTAGATGAGTTAATAATATATTTCCTTAGGTATGGGCTAGGAAAGGTTAATTACTACTTTCGTTATCATAGCGTACTACAAGCCAATCAGTCTTAACTGGGAATGAACAGGAGAGAGAGAGAGAGAGAGGGAGGGAGAGAATGAATGAATAAATGAATGAAAGACAAAAAAAGAAAAAAAGTAAATTGAATCGTAGCAAATGTGAGGATCTTGGAGATATAAATGTGCTTCACTAACATAGCTAGAAAGATAAAAATATAATATAAAAAATTTGGGATTTTTTCCTTTGTCACTGAGGTTTTGGCTTATTCACTCTCAGCTTATACTTCCCTCAAATGGAAAAGCTGTCGCAGATCATCAATTCATTATGGAGCGGAGATTTACTCACCGAAAAGGCTGGCGGCATCCAGGAGGCTGGTGGCGTCTGGCGGGGCGCCCGTCGCAGCACCACCTTTCTCCCCACCGCCGCCCCGTTCCGCCGTCTCGCCATTTTCCTTGTCCATGGCCACCTGAAATACAGCAACAGAAATGTCAACTGAAAATATACGAAGCAGATACAGCGACAAAATGCGCTAACTCTGTGATATTCACTACTTAGACAATGTGATTAAATAAGTACAGTCGACGTCGTTATATTCACTATCATTAAATAAATACTTGGTTTCGCTTTTCAGGTCAACAAAGTCACTTTTTATTTCCGTTCAAAGAAGAATATATCAATATCCATACTTTTTTACGGGCCGTGGGAATTCTTTCTTCTCTTCCGGATCCAATTAGTATGACAGCACAGATAAATGAAATATATTCTTGGCAGAGATTTCCGTGATGATTTAAGTCTACATTTTCCTTCCACATAAAGGAAAAAGAAATCATAAAACTATAAAATGCTTGCATGTTGCTGCTGAAGGTGTTTCGATTGCAATTTAAAACGTTCCAGTTATTTTAAATACCTGTTATCTTTTAATATTTTGACCTCTCCCCTCCCCGCTTTGTGTGTGTGTGTGTGTGTGTGTGTGTGAGAGAGAGAGAGAGAGAGAGAGAGGTAAACTTTGGAGGTTAGTCGGGGAATTAATTAGGCTTTGCAGATATTGTATGCAGTTTATCTGACATTCTAAATTGCACAATTTTAAACTGAGCACATTTCAATCTCAGACGATAATACAAGCTAATGTAAACTAAAAGAATACGTAAATATGGTGGAGAAAGTTTTATTTCGAACTCCGCTATAAAGAATAAAATTTACGATGAACGAAGGGACTTAAATTTTCGTGTTGCCGAATACTATAAGAGAAAAGCAACAATTGTTTCGTTTTCCCATTCAGTTTATGAACTTCTGGAGAAAGGTTCAAATTTGCAAACATGTGAAGATCATAGCGAAAAGTCTTCTCAGTCACATTCTTTAAAATATATATGCATGCGTATTGAAGTTAATTTTATATGAATAAAAATGCGAAGTACATACATTTTTAGTCATTAAAATTGAGACAAAAAAGACTGTGCCAATAGGGAACCAATATCATGATGAAATATTGGTTGGAGCTGGTAAACCATTTAATGCGTTATTAGCAATTTTAATTAATGGATGAGTTTTTCGTAAGGGTTTATTCATAAGAGACATACCGTAAAGGTCCTTTGTAAATATACATGATTTTAATAATTGCAAAGAAAAGTATTTTTACTTCTCTATTACAGAAAAAAAAGTCCAACTATATGCTGCGATGAAATAACATTCTATATTTCTCTTATCAATGATAGAATTTGCTTGTTATCTTTGTTCAAATGAGTGAAGGGAGATTTATTGCTGCTAAACCAAGTAAGAATGTTGAAACTAAGTAAAATGTAAGTAACAACCCTTCAAAGTGCTGAAGTGTGATATTCAGCAAATGGCAAAAGTATTTTCGGAAAAATGGGTGCAGAAGAAAGACAAGTCGGAGCATGGTCTATTAAGAGAAAATGAAGTTTACTTATCCACATGCTCAGATGTACCAATATCGACAGCATTTCAAGTGCTTGGGTATCTGCCATCCATAATATCAAAAGAATAAGAGGACTTACGAATTCATCAATTTGTAACCATCACTTTTCCAATTACTGTTGCTAAATACAAAATTTTACAGATTTTCAAGAAATGTTGTGGCCTTAAAACTTAAATCTCTTCAAATCAACCGTAAAAGTAACTAAGTTAACTTTAGTAATTAACAAAACCAAGACCCAAAACAATTAACATCCTGTGAAAACAGTAACTTGCGAAACTTCTTATACTCTCACAAATATTCCAATATTACAGCTTTATTCACAGTTTATTATATAACTTAGAATTCTGTTTAGTTTTAAAATGTACAAAACAAAAGGAAAAAAATAACACATTACGTTTAAAATATATTTATTGCCCTGTTCTTTCAATTTTAAATCCTTCTTTTCACAATGTTTTGGCACTAACATTTATACAAATAAATTTGAATTGTGAACCGGCAGAGCGCGGCTTTAATGCATGTCCAGGTAGAAGCTTGTAGTTAGTTTGAGGGAGGCTTTGTCAAAGAGTGGTTGTGTTTTTGTGTGTTCGATGTTTCATTATATGATAAATATTCTTCCGTTAGTTATGCCACTACATGAATACTCTTGAAAAACGGGTTTTTATGTAGAATGCATTTGTGAAAACGGATTCTTGCAGAGAAGTGGAAAGGCGAGGAAAGGTTGCAAGAAAATATTCTGGCAACCAAATTCCAGGTAGAGAAACTGATCGCAAACTTGTTAAAAAGTTACAAGAGACAGGATAACTCAATGATAACAAACATATTTCGAACCGCCGTGTTCTTACGGGAAAAAAGTCATATGAAATTGAGGAGTTTTCTAGGCAGATGCCGCTGAGGGACATTATTTTCAACAGTTCTTATAACGCAGGATAGTGCTAAATAATTAATAGTTTTAAATACAGCAACGTGCCTATAGTAAAAATACACATTTTACGCGCGGCGAATCTACCCAGTTAGCAGCCGTGCTAATGCGACCAATAACATCACTGTCTAAGTTTAATGAATTAGTGTAATTTGCTTTCTAAGCGAAAAATACTAATATCTCAAAGTAATTTTTGTGACTTCTTGCTTATGGTCTTCATGTGATATTGTTATCCCAATAACTTACAATGCTTGTTCTCACGAGAGATTCGGTTATTTACAAGTGCGCCTATTTAACACAGTAGCTATATTGCCTATTGAAGTGAATGTGAGAAAATGTATTTCACAAAATTCGCTTATTAATATCGAACAGTAGTAGAGTTAAAATCGCGATGCACGTGTTCGAGAGGAAGTGTGCAACGCCGCGGTTAGCTATCTCCATAAAGAGCTCGCTCGCTTTAGATAACCGGTTTCCAACACTTCAATCCGGACATGGTATTCTTTTATGCATATAAAGCATGTCATTTGAACGTGTTTTTGAATGAGTAACTCTGTTGAAGGTTTCCTTACAGATGCGCGTTTTTATTGCTAGGGCTTGCAATGCATGACATGTCGTATTGCTTGAGCCTGTTCGTTTCCGTTGCACAGTTGAAATACGGTCTTGAGTTTCCAGTCGCATTAGTTCCATTTTCTTTTATTGCACATTGATACTTTATCTGTCCTCTTCTGTTTATAGTATATTCTTTTATGCTTATGGGCTAAAGTTTTTCTTTTATAGAGAAAACTATTTTTCTAGCTTCTACGTTATAAAAAAGTTGAAGGGCTAGAAAAATGAAGCAAATGAAAAGCAATAACAAAATGGAACTGCATTATCTTAGGATAGCCAGTGCCTTTTGAAAATAGGTTAAGTCCCTAGGACGGTCCCACGCATGCACCCAGCGACCTTCTGATTAATAATTGCTCACCTTAAACAGCATAAGTGCTTGGTCGGCTTCAACAATGTTACCAACTGCTATATAGAGCGTTTTGAGAACTAACGCAAGAATGCACTCATAAACTATAATTGCACGAATTTAAATATTAATTGATTCAATTTAAAATAAGGAATTGCATTTTAATGCAATATATCAGAACTTTAAATAGACTCACCAGTACCTAATTAACTGTATAGTTCAGAGGTTCTGTGCGCAAGTTATTATAAAATATGGAAGTTTATTTTGCATAATGCTTTCATTGCTACCTTTTTGATAAACGAAGCATATCTTAATTAAAATAATCAGTTGGCATATATGATGAATGCTAATTGGTTTATTATTCAGGTATTAAGAGTTCCGCAGAAAGCAGTGTGTTACTTCAACATCAAGAAGTACACGGGAAATCGGTCGCAATACACAATGTTTCTTAAATTGTATCCGCGGACCATATGTGCAATCGAGCATTAGACCAAGAAGAAAAATCAATTCAAATGAATTGAGGAGCATAATGCAATTCTACGGACAAGGATTTTCACTGCAAAAAGTGTCTATTTTTTTTCCGGAGAAACAGTTGTTCTGTATATTTATGGGATTTGGAAAGAAATATTGAACGACTGGGCAAGGATTGGCAGACTTTTATTTTATTTTCTCGTTTAATAATATAGAAGATAAAATTCTATTCTAGAACATGACGCTGTTATAAAATAGCTATTAGACGGAACGGGATGCCCTGGCTTGACAACGTTAAATTATAACATATTTAAGTAACGTTTTCACAAAATCTGTGTAAATAAGAAACTGAAAAAAGTTACAGCGATAACTTCAATGTTTAAATATAAGTTGAAATAGCACTGTTTACAGTACAGATAAAGTGATTAAAAGTGTACAATTTATAAATTTGTTATTTTAGCTTCTTGGTACAAGATGAAAATGATCCTTATACATCGAAAAATGAAACTTGGAAAATATGCTTTAAAGCTGAGATTTAAAAAAAAAAAAAAAAACTGTGATTCATACGCTGGATCACAAAATTATAATACAGATATTGAAATAAACCAAACACCCTTTTAAGGAGATGATTGTTTATTTACGGACGCTCTTTAACATCTCAGATCATCAGCGTGCCATTCAATTCAGGGCGTGAAACAGCCCATAAATTTTGCTCAGAGGCCTCTTCTTTCAGGCTTGCCTTAAATCTACGACATAGGACCCACGGCTTTCTTTCCAAAGGAAGCCATACTTAGAATGTTTAAGCCCCCAAAAAATTCATCGATCCTGGCCGGGATTGAACCCGCGAATCCTGGGTTTAGGAGGCAGGTGTGATTAACACTACACCATGAGGAGCGACATTTAAAGGGAATTTTTTAATTATCCAAAAAAGTTAAATACAGAAAAATCATTTTTTGACTCCAAATTCCGTTAAATATCCTATTAATAGCCTTAAAAACAATTCCTTCTACTGTTAATCCTACTATAAGACGAGGAGAATTGTAATTAATATTGTTTTAAACATTGGCATTATAAATATATTATATATATAATACATGTTACATAGAACTTAAAACGTGAAAAAGCATTTGAAAAATTTGCTTTTGAACAAGACCTCGGAACCTTTTAACTTAAAAAAGTCGTCTGCACCTGAAAATAATTTGAGAACAAATGACAACGGGTCTTATTCATAGTCAACATTTATGACTGAGTGTAACGCTGAAGTAAATCATTTATATTTCATACATCCTGTTTGTCACAAAGCAAGAAAGGTTCCATATGTAGCATTTGGTATTTAAATGTGAATACATAATATGAAACAAACTGATATAAGAGGAAAAAAAGAAACGGAAATAAAAAAGAAATGCGGGTAAATGTTTGCATTGATTTCAAAGCCAATTCTTAAAGTGATGAAGTGAGCTATTTTTACTATTTACTGTGCGCTTTCTTTGTTTATTTGCAGAACTACTTTTCTTTCATTTTCTCTCTTTCTTTCTTTCTTTCTTTCTTTCAACATGTTAAACTTATGGGAAAAAATCCAAAACTGGATTACCGCAGCTATTTAATACAAAACTGCAGGCTGTTGTCAGTGATACATAAAACATAATAAGGCACACTTGACTGATTCCATACACTATATAAATCCGCACAAACCAAATGTAAAATAGCCATATAAATAACAAATAAATTGTAAAAAGTTTACATTTTTAGTAATACAAATCGTTGTAAGTACTCATCTGAAACGGAGAGCAATGGTTATTTTTATAAGAGATGTTGGTCACGTAATTAATGACAATAAAACGTTCACAACAATCCGTTTGTTGAAGCGAAAACATTTCTTGAGCTGCTGTAAGAAATTCGCCATGTTTCTAAAATATCTAATATACAAATGAACATTTCTCATTATTTTACGCTTTTATTTCCTGAAGAGCAGCTAGCCTGGTGGGGAATCGAGAAAGTAACAAATAAGCACCCTAACTCGCTTGTGATGATTGGCAAATCTAAATTGAAAAGGAGTATAAGACGTAATCTTACTCATTTATAGGTGGCAATACGGCCCTAAATGATGGGAATGAAGTAGCTACCAAAACGAATTGCAAGGAAAACTGAACAAGTACACGAAAAAAGAAAAATACACTCCACCACAAACCCCACTTAAGGCTGCTGGGATTAAACCCTTGTCGCATCAGTAAAAAGCCACTATGACGAAAATGTTTTTGAAGTACGGTTTGTACAACTCTGATTCAAAACCATTAACACTGCAATTAGAGAGAATGTTACTTTGCTTATTTCTTACACTTTTCCATTTCTCTAGCAACGAATATGTTATCAATAATCAAATTTGTTCATAGTACCATGTCGCATTTCATATGTCATCATACAACGTCTGCGATATTACGTTTAAACCCTCGTCGGAAAATAATGAAGGCAAATGTTTGCTGTTATTACGGCCATGCAAGCTTCCAATCTAAATCGCATATTTCATGACGATCGGGCTAGGAATTAGCCCTTTATTGACGTTCATATTAACACGTGCGATTTAGGACACAAAACAAATGCACACTATTCGCAACTAGATATTAAACGCTAGCTTTCTAAGTAACGGTACAATGAGTTTGGCTTTAGCATGCAATATAATAATGTTGAGGTTATGTGGCGTGTTCCGAAATTATTTATTAAACACCTTTCTAAACTGGTCAGGTATGGTTCAATGAAAAAATTGTTCAATTTAATGAGGTGTCTATGATAGGGAGAAGTAGGTTTTCATAGAATGCTGTAATTAACCTATACAGATCAATGCTCAATAAAAGTAAAATAAAAGTTATTAACTTACGGCAACTCATGCTGAAACTGCATACAGAATGAAAGTAAACGTTTGCACCTCACTCCTCAAGTGTAACTAAGGATTAATCTGCTTATTTTAGGTACACAACTGTTTGCTTAATTTACAGTTATGTAGGTACGGCGCACTTTATGGGAAATACGTAACAATTTTACATTGTGTAAAGAATGAGTATGCACAACAAAGAATAAAAGAGAAAAACTCACCCATACCACTGCGCTTAAAGACCCATTTCAAAGCAAAGCGATACTCTCAATCAAGCTCAAACAGGTAGCAGAAAGCCAGTTAGGGGAAATCCGTTCCTTTGGTGTTATAGTGCTAAGTTTTATAACATATATTTATCTATATATAGAAAAAAATCTGAAATAATATTTATCGTTACAGTGTAAATAATAAATGTCAATCAAGCTTGAATAAGTTACCAAAAATTCATAACAGAAATCTAAACTGTCCTACTTATGTCGATAAAAGGTGTCCAGCTTCCAGGATTCAGACAGGATATACTGGACATGCTAAAGCATAGATTTTTCCAGTTACAAGAAAATATGTCCAATATAAGGAGATGTCTAACGCACAGAGGTGTCCAAATACCTAGGTTTTACTTAACAAGATTTCATCAGTATCTTGGCCGAGACCACTAAGGCACGGAAGGGAGGTGTGCGGTTTGAATTCCACCAGCACGTTCTCTCTGACTGACAGTTTTTCCAAGTTTCCCTCAGCCTTCATCAATTACAAATGCCGAGGAGTTATTCTACGCTTACGCCTGAAGCGTTTCCCAAAATTTCTTTCTTATTTCACACATATCACTGTCCACAGCTTGTAATAAAAAGGCGCGTTAAAAAAAATATTTCCCCAGAACATTATCTCATTACTATGGACTGATTATGACGCAGAGTCAATGCAGTCATCTTCACGAGAAATGAAGCAACATAGATCAATCACCGGACCCTTTACAATAGTGATCATTTATAGAATAGAAAATCGCCACTCAAGAGATTGTTCTCCTATAAATATCTCTGAAATTCATAATTTAATATTAAATTACATAATAATTAAATAAAATGGGAAATAAAGTTAAAAATTGCAAAGTTTCGCTTTTCACCAGATTTTTCCAACTGTTTGTTTTTTCTGATCTGGCAATAAATCGAATACCAGCACACTTGTTAAATGTTTTTATTTCTACTGCTCTACTTCATTAACAATTTTTAGGTTAATATCGAAGTGTCGCTTCCACAGCTTTACAAAATGTAGGACTTTTCTTACTCAAGTGTTGTGTCAATACATTTTATTCTTTCTAAGCCTTGGTTTCTGGACGAGGAAATTAGTAAATTGAAGATATAGCTTCTTTTATAATTTATACTGAGAATAAATATGAAGTTAACAACAATATTTTTCTATTCAAGGTTTACTAGAACTTAAAAGGGAAAGACGAAAGGAAGTAGAAATGAAGATTTGGAGGAGTGGAGCGAAGTTGTACCACTCGCAAAGGGCTGCCGAGCCAATGATGATATGCTGCTTTTGAATAAGCACAGTATACGTTGTAGCCATTTCGTGTAGATGTGCAACACGGTAAGTATGTATGTATGTTTGCTGCGAGAGCGCATGAAAGCGAGCGAGTGAAGAGGAAAGACCGAGAGAGCAGCTGAGGTTTTTGTTATATCTCTCACAGCTCGGTGGATAGAAGATGATGATGACGAAGCCCGCCCGCCCGTCCGGTTGCTTGTTATTGATTTACTGCAGTTCTGGATATATACATTCAACAACATGGGTCCCCCTGGTTTGGTCTGGCGGGTAGGAATGGGACAGTTCAAAGCAGCAGCAGCGTTGCGGCGCAAACTGCCCCCCCCCCCCTCACCATTCATCAAACTTCCACCCCTACGAGCAGCGCTCACAGACGTGGGGATGAAAAACAACATGGACAAGGTGTGTATGTACTTCCTGTACTTTAAGCTCAAGTAAACTAATGTATCTCATTAACATATGTGCACATCTTTTGCAACCTTGTCGTAGTTCTTTATCTGCAAGACCGACCTCATCTCTCAACGTTCTGCTCTAGTCGGGTCACGTCAGTCAAATTATTTCATTAGTTTCATGCTGAACACACCACTTGAAAAAGTCCACTTCTTTCTTCTCGCTAGTTCGACCTGAACTGCAGACATTTGTAATGAAAGAATGCACAGGAGAATCCATCTCATCAACATAAATATAGGGCGTTTGACATTTCACGATCATTACAATTATTTTGAAATGAATGTTGACATTAAGTATGCAATCATTGTTACGATAAGGGAAGTAAGGGAGAAAGTACTCACTTTCTAAAGTTTAATTTATTGCTACGGAATATAAACTATTATGTGATAAAACCTGGCAGAAAATAAAATTCAGAATAACTACATACAACAGTGATAGGCACACTTGAACTACGAGAGTATAAACCTTGTAATACAAATTATAAATAATAAAATATAAGCTACCAAAGACAAATAACTTGGGTTTGGTAAAATATATATAACTTTTTAAAAAGATTCTCCTTGGGAAAATATTTTTTAAGGATCGCCTCATTGTGAAATGGCTCTTCTTTCAGGCTTTGAGGTTCCTTGGAGTACCATAGAGCTACGATCTTGAGTCTACCTATTATCACGAGGCCACTAGGACCGGAAAAAACACCGGGTATATTAAATTAAATGAACTGGTTAAAACATCGAAACTTGTACAACACAGCACTAGTTACCAAAAATGTAACACTGCCATATTATAAAGTATTCATCATCACCTGACAACATTAGTCTATCTCCCCCCCCCCACGTAGTATTGTTATGACGATATACGAGTACCAAACAGATACTATTTGCTTGCCTTCATATTAAATCTAAATTAATCACAAGGAAAAATTCACATTTCCCAATATTCTTTCTTACCTTAAAACCAAGGTCCCACAAAACATTGATCTCACACTTATTTTCAGCTAGTTGACTGACTGAGTGCATCTTACCCCAACTAATATCCGCTTTTCAACAGTCATAATGCCGAAGTGTGCGGCAGCAGCTTCGACTGGCTGAGGCGCGTCCAGTCTTCAGCAGAGAACCAAAGTTTCACCATGAAGAAAAGTGGTGAAACCCTAAAGAATAAGCAAGATAAGGCACGAAACATTCCGTTACTACGAAATCCCTTAGTTATCAGTTTCTCGTGGTCGAGAAATTGCAAGCTCCGCTCGGAGGAATATTTACTTAATATACCAAGCGGGGTGGCTCAGCGCTTGGAACTAGCATTCATTCGGGAGGTCCTGGGACCAGCCGTACTGAGCTTGAACTTTTTCGTGGTTTCCCCGGGTAGCTTAGGCTTTCTTATCCATCAATTCTCTGATCTACCATTTCGATATCATCTCATCCTGTTGGTGACCACCCCGAAGTCTTGCGGTGTCTGCCTGCAAAACCGGAGGTCCCGGGTTCGAATTCTACAAGGTCTGTTGCCTGGATAAGGTTTTTTTTTTTTCCTCCTTTCTTTTTTACCGTATCCTGAAGAGTGATGCCAGTAACTTTAAGCGTTGCAGGCTTTGGGCTCATTTACGTACTCATTTCATCATTCACTTGTTGCTCCTTTAAACCTTCACCGTTATGAGGGACAAAGTTGCTTCTGTTAAAAGGCCGAAAGTGTCATGTGAGATTGGGCTGCGGCTAAGTACGGTGTGGCGATGACTGGCGCTCTAAAAATTTGACCTCTGGTCTGGAAGCAACTCTTGGGGGAGGGACTCCGCCCGCATCGATGTGTTCTATCTGAAAACAATGTTCACCTCCGTGCCTCAGCGTTCCTCGATCCTGGGCGCCCAGTGTCTCCTTCCCGCAGGTGCTTTCTTTGGAGGCGTAAACCAAAAACGCACACCCTTTTAGCAAGGTTGAAGTATTAAACGTTCCTTCTCCGTCCCTACCATGCCAATCTAATATTTCTTAAAACCCCAAGCACTATCGTCATAATCTGAGACAGAAACGTTGTTAGAAAGGCATATTAAGTGTGTTACATTTATTTTAAATTTATAAGAGAATCTGCACAAATTAAATATTTATGATGGAAAACCTTAATGCACTTTTCTGTCTTTTTGAATATACTTGTAAATATCTTTTATTGTCATAATTTAACTCTTTATTATTTATACTAAAATTACTTTTACCAGTGGTTTAGTAAGTAGCTTGTTTCGCATACTAATAGAAGGCAACAGTAACATGTATAAATGTGGTCATAAAGTTTGATTTCTGTGTATCTAGCGTGGCAGAAGAGCATTACAAGGTGCGCTAAGTCCTGGAGCTCCAAAATCAGCTGTAAGGCCAGAAATCGTCGTTAAAAGTGCAATTGGGTAACAGATGAGTGACAATGCCTGAGCTACCAGAGAACAAGGGTCTCTCAACTGAGCGGGTTCATTTAATTTTGCATAATGACACAGAAAACACATTGCGCAAAATGAGTGCCGCTCTCTCCGGAGCAAAGGTGAAATCGGATGCGAACATCGGTCTAATCCAGTAAATCTCTATGTCGTTTTGTGACTATGGACGAAATATGGAAGTATTACTGTACACCGAAAATGAAATGGACCACATGAGGTGCACACGCTCCAAAAAAGGCGAAATACTTTCCATCCGCTGGAAATGTGATGGCTTCAGATTTCGGGAGACAAGAGGAATTCTCTTGATTAACTACGTGCAGAAGGGAAAAACCACTCAGAACTTTGTCCATACTACCAAATTGCAAACTCCTTTATCAATTCTGCTGCTACTCCTGTGTTCCGTCAGTAGTAAAAGAAGCAATAATTGTTATGTCATTCAGCTCCATTAAATATCAAAAACTTACAGTGGTTCATCATTTTCTGAACCAGTGACATTCATAAACAAATTAAATACCTGCAAACGTTTATCTTGATCATCATCAAAAGCGAATGATACTTCATTCTTTGAGCAGCAACAGAAAAGATCAAGACTTCTGGTGGAGAAATGACCAGCAATAACCTAACAACATGCACAATTTTGTAAGTAGTGCATGTACCAAGGGTAAGTGAAGATGTTGAGTTTTGCAACACAACCTAGCTTTGAGTAACCACACTTTCTCGCGGAATTTTATTTTTTGTTTTTAACATGTCCATGGAAAAGCGATACTCTGATCCTGTCGCGCGCACGCAATACACATACATTCACAACGTAGTAGGGGGGGGGGGCAAAAAGCGCTATAATCCCGTTGGCAACACTGGGTATTCGAATTGGGGATGGCTAACCGGTGGCTTCATAATGCAACTATTGATTCGAGGAATTAGAATGAACTGCATGACGTGTCATGTTGCGCAAACAGACAATACAAACCATGTCGGGTCCGAACACAGTCACTCATATTGATTTATCGATGCTACGTACACCGACGTGGTATCTCATTGAAGTGGCGCCCGTCTCGCACAAGACTCTTGTTCCGTTGCGGCACTTCCTTCTGGTCCTCGAGTCTACGCGCTGAACCTTGCTGCGGATAAACGAGAGATGTACAAGTTTCAAATAAGCCTTGAAGGCGGAATTCCCGATATCTCACTACGTTTCATTCGCCACCTTCGCTTCCGCTAGAATCTGACACATCACTTAAACAAATTACGAATCCAGTTTTCAGTCGTTCACGCATTATCTGTCACAAGTTGTTTGGTTACCGTATTATAAGTCGCAACATTTCTTTTAATTGTTTAACGCAATATTCCTAGAATATATTGCGGCAATAGAAACAAAATAAATTATATACACGCAAATGAATATGAAAAATTTAATACAACTTTTTGATACACACAATACGTTTCAATAAATGTCGCATATTTTCTCAAAGCTAGCAGAAAGTTCCTGTAAACGTTTATATCCAGAAAAAAATTATTTTAAAAAATGGGCCAAGTTCTCTTCCTAAATTGTTCGTTGAGTACTCACACTCTATGCAGTTAGCATGTCATGTATTCCTCAATTGTTCGTTGAGTACTCACACTCTATGCAGTTAACATGTCATGAATTCCTCAATTGTTCGTTGAGTACTCACACTCTATGCAGTTAACATGTCATGTATTCCTCAATTGTTCGTTGAGTACTCACACTCTATGCAGTTAACATGTCATGTATTCCTCAATTGTTCGTTGAGTACTCACACTCTATGCAGTTAACATGTCATGTATTCCTCAATTGTTCGTTGAGTAGTTACTATGTTATATTTTCGTCCGCCGCACATTTCAGAAGTTTGCGTGCACTTATGCTCGAACACACCTGACTGCTGCCATGCATGCAGTGTACACAAAACCGTAAATTGGCTTTATACAGTTCACGAGTTGTCATGTGCTAAAGTATTTAAGTGTCTCATAGCCAAAAATGCAAAGAACTCAGGTTAGGTAACGGAGAAGCAATACAATCGAACCAATCCATCGCCAAAATAGAGGTCTGGGTTAGATATTATCGCATGATGTGTAGAAAGTGAAATGATGTTTCATCGTGCATGAACCACATTGTACTGACACGTACAACTCAACTAACTGGTGTATGAATAACTACGCGTCACCGTTTGTGCATGCACTGCAGATAGTTTTTTGATTTCTTTATTTACGAACGCTCTTCAGCATTTCAGGTCATCAGCATCCTATTCAATTCAGGACGTAAAACGGCCAATATATTTTGCTCAATGTTCAATGAGCACAAGTGGAGAGAACACAAACTGCTATCTTGGAACAGAATTTACTAGGGTTGTTTGGCTATAATATCTCAACAGATACTTGTTTCCGATATACATCAATGGGAACCCTTTTGCTACTATCGACCAACTCTGTCTGCTGTGAAAACATGCCTCACTTTTATTTAAACACGGATATCAGCTACTGTTCACTTTTGATTCAACAAAAGGCTGGTTACTGGGTCTATTTCTTGCAGGGCAGATTTATTTACAAAACGCTAGGGATGATATCCAAGAGATATGTGCTGGTTCAAGCTGCTACATTAAATCCTTTGAAATAAAGATCGGTCATGAATTTTGTCTTTGGATAACCGAAATACAATGTATTTACTTTAAAAAGGTTTATTACGACTGTCTTAAAAGATCACTGGAAATTAAACAAGTGTCAACTCCACAAGCCTGTCCTCTTCAACAGAGCAGATGGTTAAATTTCTTGCTCAAGTGCAATCAGTATTATTTAAATCTTGCATATGTATAGCTTTTGTACAATAACTTAACCGTAATTATATATTGCTATTCTGCGCGATGTACCCATAAGGCTTCCTTTCCTCCGATATAAAACAAACAAATACGCTGAGCTAGTTTTCCAGATCGGAATTACACGACCATGAAAAACATAAATTACTTATGACTCTGTTTCTTTTCAGCATAAAACTTATTTGGAATGAGTCAAGTTAACCTGACAACCGAGGATACAATAAATAAATTCATTTTTTTTATTTAAAAGCGCTACTTTTATGAAACCGTAGTAAGTTTACACAACACAAGCAATATTGAAAACTTACTTCTTTTCATGGAGAATTATCTTTTATAATATAAGTACTTATATTCTTATTTAATTTACTTTAACGAATGCTTTTCAGTGAGCAAGTATTAATGTCAACTACTTGCCGGCAGACAGTGGAGTTCCACCTACAGCGTCAGCATGTGTAATGCGGGAACCGAGAATCGGCGGACTACATTACGCTGAATGATGAAGGTGAAGATGACCCAGGCGCCGCTTCTTTCGCCACAAATCCCACTTAAGATCACTGGGATGGAACCCGGGACGCCTCGAAGGGAAGCGAGTAATCTAACCTTTTGGTCACGGCACCGCCCTTGTCTTGGTAATCATTTTGAGACTTAAGGCCTCGACAACAAACATGAGTTTAAAAGCGAAATTAAATCAATTCCGAAAAACAATCAGCTTTGTGTTTAGCAACATAATTCCAGAAGAACGATCTTGACCGTTAAATTTATTATATACATCTAAACATTGAGGCATTATAATAAGTTGAAGAAAAATATTTGAATTGCATCAAAGGTAACAGAAATGTATTCCTCCATGGAATAAAAACAATTGAAAGTTTGAGATATTAACCACTTTAGCTTTAAAATTGTGGCTTGCTTTTAGACTAGCATTGCTGTGTCCGTACTGGATGCTGTGCTAGCGTTTTCCTAAAGTGATGTACAGTTCCAAAGTGTTTTTTTTTTTTTTTTTTTTTTTTTTTGAGAATACACCGTGAAAGAAAATCTTTTTTACAAAGGAAAGCGTTTCTGCTATCGCCGTTGTACGAGTTATATTATCGTTATCATCTGTTTCACTTAGCACATCATAAAACATACATATTTCTGTAACGAGATACAATACTTAATTTGACTGCTGTGTTCTAGTGGTAGTGTTTGCAACAACTAATTTGCACGTTCTAAATTTGAAACCCATCAGGTCAAGGCTGTATGGATAAGGTTTTCCCCCTGCAGTTTTCTTTACCCTCAGAAGATATATGTCAATTAGCTTTAAAGCCCCAAAGACTCCGAGCTTATTTGTGCCTTCTTTAATTCATTTCATATCCCTAAAGACTCACAACTACAATCTACAGACGTTACGAGAACACTAATGCAATCAAAGTGACATTCAATAAAGCATTAAATAAAACAAACAAACAAAATTAATTTGCTTTACAAAAGCTGGTGTTCATAATATTAACAACTTCAGAAAAACGCTATATTAAGTTAAAGGAGCATAAAAGCGCTTTGGTTACCTTCACAACGCGAACAACAATAGCTGCAAATATGTTTTGGCTTCATTTATTTAAAAAAAAAATCATAGGGAACGCATTGAAGTGTCCGAAGGACTTCTTAAATGCTCCTCTATTCAAATGTACTTAACTTCTGTGTTACAAATGGAAAGCCTATACCACAAGTACTACGAGGAAAACGACGGAACATATAACGAGGTGGCTTCAAGAGTTTTGGATGCTAGGCTGTCACAAAGCTAACGGTAAAACTGTTAGGTGCAGCGGAATGTAGACAATTTTAAATACCAAATTATGTGATATACAAAGATGTTCGAAGCTTGAGCTTAGAAAGATACATCTACTATCAGGCACTTTGTTGTGTGAAGTAGGTCTTAAGGAGTCAATTGTAAATGAAGCTTGGAAAATAATAATTTTCAAGACAATGTAATATTCAAGTATTTTATTGTGTTTTTCTTTCATTCGTTTATTATTTCTTCAAACTCAGAGGTCATTGTGGCTTAGTTAACTTTTACTAAAATAATTTCATTCCAAAACGTTTTTCTTCTGACAGTCGGGACTATAAAAGAAATCTTCATAACTCGTATCAGTTATTCTATTCATTAGCATTGGTTATGGCCTTATCTCTGCCAGTTAAAATAAAACATTCTATTTTAAATAATGACAATGTGTTATTCTTCATGTCTTCCCATTTAACTACACGTTGATTCTTTTGTTTCCAACGAAGCAGTATTTCATTCTTGAAGTGTAACGCATCCTGAAATATTCTTGGCGCGGGTCCGCAAGTTTACCATCCACTTTCTCCCGCGAGCTACCTAATCATTATCGCCACCACATGATCAACAGAGCATTGTGTCACTGTTTCTGAAGTAGAAAACTCGCTAATAACTTAGGGAGAAGGTGCACATTCTGAAGAAACTACAACTAAGACAACCAGTTTTTATGCTTTATTTTACTGAAATATTGGGGGAACTGAGCCAAATGTCGTACATGTTCCTAATATCGCACCCATAACATCTTTTCAAATACGTTCTGCGCTCTTGTGGTGAGCTACGCGTGCGGCAACAATTCTTCGTTGAGAATCAGAAGCTTCGGTTTGTTGATTTGGTTTATTTACGGACACTGTTTAAAATTTCAGATGATCAGCGTCCCATTCAATTCAGGGCGTGAAACGGCAGACAAATTTTGCTCAGAGGCATCTTCTTTCAGGTTTGAGGTTCTTTATCGTACCGTAAATGTACGACATGGGACCCACGGTTTTACTTCCCTTCCGAAAGAAGCCATACTTAGTAAAAACTCCATCGGCCCTGGCCGGGATCTAACCCGCGATCTTGGATTTAGAAGGCAAGCATGATTACCGCTACACCACCAGGACCGACTCGGAAGCTTCAAGAACGATTTGTGTGATCAGTGATTTAATGAATATTTTCTTGTTCTTTAAATATTTTAAAGAGACTGTTTCAACTAGAAAAGTTATAGTTAAGTAATATTTAAAGAATTAAATATATCAATCGCACCCCTAAATTACACAATTTTCCAACGCCATTGTTTCCAAACCAAAAGAAGTTTTAGTTCTCGTGGTATAATTCGCCATATGCAATGGCATCGTTGTTCCCAATATCGCACGACTTGTCCTAAAATCACGCGGTGCGAATTAAGAGCTGTAAAAGTAGTGATTATAGATTGGTAAGTGAAGCAATCTTTTGTTGTAGATTCCGCCCAGAAAGAGAAAACAATGGTCTTCAGAAAATACAAAGAAAGCTATATTGGCTTTCAGGGTGAAAGAAATGAAATTGCAAATATGCATCAACGATCTTTGAAGTTCCAAAATGTCAACTTTAAAATAGAAGGCAAAGAGACGAATCAGTTGGTTGCTACAAAATTTGGCTGGAAACCAATGACTGATGGTGTTTTGGAGCAATCTCTAGTCAGTTAGTTTGAAGATGGAAAGTTGTTTCAATGATTTATCTGCTACAGATTTCAAACAGACATTTCAGTTAGCCGTAAAAAAAAAATGTTATTCCACATCACATTAATGAGCAAGATAACACAGCTGAATGAAAATGGCATGCTCATTAATGAGGAGGCATCTAAGTACCACAGGAAACATCAAGGAAAGCGAATAAGAGGATTCGCTCGAAAATGTTAATTTGTAAAGCAGCTTCTTGAAATGATAAAATATTCTCCAAAAAAAAAAAAAAAAGTGCAACTGTGATGAGAAGATCTGACAAATGTATGGCATAAACAAGTAAGATTTTCCTTAAAAGGAAAACGTCAAGTTCGGTTCATTCGTCCCACAAAAAGAGGTTCTTCGGTGATCATGGTGACGTGTGTGAATGCAAGATCAGCATGTCCACCATTGCTTGTATTTGCTACAGCAAATATGAAATCCAAGCTTCTTGAAATGCCCGAAATGGAACTACTGCAGCATCCCATAAATCTGGATGGATAGAAATGTAGAGTTTACTGAAATGATTTCGGAAATGATTTTTGATTAATATAAAGACACGCAAAGAAGACCCTGTGGTTTTGCTTTTGGATTGCCATTACTCGTAAACCAGAAACGTGTCATTATTAGATTTGGCATTAGAGAACGGAGTGCATATTGTAAATCTGCCACTTCAATGCTCATATTAAATGTAGTCCCTTGACTGAATTTTCATGGTGCCTTGTAAAACAAACTATGCACAAGCAATCAAAACCTGGCTCAAACAAAACGTTGATAGAGTTTTAACTCATACAAATAACACGTCTTTTGGGTCAGTTATATTTGCGACAGCAAAAAGTGGCTTCAGAAACACCGGGTTGTTTCCTCTCAACTATGATACTGTTCAGCCTGAACAGTTTGTGGCTCAGGACATGAGTGACCAATACACCTGCTGCTGTACTTACAAGTTTACTATATACAAATAGTTTGTCACACGAACTTGAGACCGCCATGGGTGGTCGAAGTCGTTAAAGCGCAAACTCGTGAGCGCGAGATCTGGGGTTCGAATACTACCAGAACGTCCTCCCTGATATGTTTTTTACAGGTTTCCCTCAGTCCTCATAAATGACAAATGCCGTGGACATAACCTCGGCCTGGGACGCTTCCTTCTTTAAAAAATATCCTTTCCAAATTTATCGTTTCATTTCATGTGTCATCGGTGTTCATCGTCTGTGGTGCCTCAGTAGTAAAAACGGGCATTAAACACTATTTAAAAAACTTGAACTTGAAAAAATAAAACAGTAAGCAAATGCAACAGCTTCAAAAGACAACTGCGACCAGGGATGAAACAAACACCGCAGGAGCAAAAAAGGATTGGGAAGAAAGACATCTAACCAAAAGAAAGTATATGGAAAACAAAGAAGACGATAGAGGCTCTTCATATTCAATTGAAGAAGAGTTCGCTGTTTCCAATGAAGAAGATTGTCACTATTCGTACTGGGACCCGTTGTATTCAACAGATAAGAGAGGAGACAAATTATTATTTGAGCACTTGGAGTCCTGAGTAATGGTAAGGAACAAATTACTATAAAGCTTTTTTTGTGATTTCTGTTTGAAAGGTTAAATGCCCAAATAGAAAAATAAGAAGCATAAGATTTCACACAATTATAATATTTACATGTACGTTTAAATTTTTTTAAGTCCCATAATGTTATTTATAACAGTAGATATATTTTAAAACAACACTTTACTTAAAAGTTCTCTGCTGTTCTTAATTTAGGATGTGGAATCTATTAAAAGAAAGTTGCGGAAAAACGTGAACAAATGTTTTCATTTGCCAAAAATGCATCCTTTTAAATGTTTTGCTGTTTCTCGCAGTTATGTTCTTGTCTATTCATCCATGCACATTAGGCCTACCATTGCACAACAGTATTTTCATATTGACAGCTGAAATCCCCTTCACACCAAAAGATCTATCCCTGTTGCTCTTTCAATCCGCGACCATCATCTTTGTGGCAGCTTTTCATCTCTTGATAACTATATTAAAACCTAGCTCAGAAGTTCCAAGATCAAAAATATCCCTCCTACCTTTTACAGTACCGTATCATCCCAGCGCACAAAATTTTTGATTCCAAACACAAAACTTCCAATAACAAATTAATTCACTTTGTAACTATTTACGTTCCTGGAATTGAGAGCATCGAACCAATTTTGCAAGAACGCCACGCGTCTTTATTAATGCATTTGCCGTTGAGTGATTTTTCTAAATGTGTATCCAACCTACTTTAAGAACACCCCTCAATCTTAAAAACATATTTTGCCGCAGCTTAATTCCATCCAAATTACGCCATCTGATCACAGGCTCATGTCTTGCCAATGCCTTAAATGCAAAATCTTTGCGTTAATTATGCCGTATCACACGTTCCACAGTCCCAAATTATCAAATGACTCGATTTGCTAACTGTGCTTCTAAGAACGTAGCATATACAATGGTAGGTCCATAAGTTTCCGGCCTAGTCGATAAGGATTATAGCCTTCACAAAAGCCTTATCTGATGGCATATCTTATGTGTTAAGTAAATAATTGCAGCTGTAACTTCCGCTCCGCTGTGTTAAGTTGCTCACATATAGTTGCATAAAGAAGCCTATGTGTAGAAGATTGTGACATGTTCAAAATGAAGTTTCGAGCTGTTATTAAGTTCTTCCCAAAAGAAGGACTTACTCTAAATGAAACTAAACAGCGATTGAACGGTATATATGCGGAAGCATCCCCTTCATATTCTATAGTAAAAAAATGGGCCAACTTTTTCGAATAGGACGAGAAAGCATTGAAGACTAAGAGCGTGTAGGTCGGTCCTTGGAGGTGCTCAATCCTGAAAACATCGCTTTTGTGGAAGGAGAAATTATGCAAGACCGGCGGCTCACAGTTACAGAAATAGCAGCAAGGTTGGGCCTTCTAAAACAACAGTTCTTCGAATTATTCATGAACATTTGAACATGAATAAGGTTAAGCAGTTGGGTGCCTAGACTTTTTTTCTTCAATCCAAAAGCAACAACGAGTCATCTGTTGCCAGGCATTTTTAGGGCTCTGCCGTGGCAATGAGAGAGAAGTTCTGCAAACCATTGTTACAGGAGATGAAACTATGGTCCTCTAATATCATCCCTTGTCCCAAGGAGGAATAGATCGTAAAATGGCATAAGCAAATAAAAAATATCATTCTGGCTGAATGAATGGGAGAGGCGTAAATCTGGCAAAGCACCGCCTCTAAAGGCCTAGGTCACTCAACCAACCAAGAAGATCATGGCCACAATCTTTTGGCACTGTGAAGTAATTCTCTTCATTGACTTTAAGGAGAGGAACACCACAGTAAATGCGGAGTACTATACTGGCCTAATGCACAGACTACGTGCTTCCATCAAAGAGAAAATGCGAGAAAGCTGAGTGGTGGTGTGCCTTCTTCACGACAACGCGCATGTGCACACAAATCTTGTTGCAAAGGAAGCTGTGAAGAAGGTTGCTTCAAGGAGATCGACCATCCACCCTACAGCCCAGATTTAGCTCCCAGTGACTATTTGCTCTTTTGAAAACTCGAGAAGGACCTTGAAGGAAGGATATTTATGTGTAACGAAGAAGCGATGGATGCTATTATGCCCATTTTGCAGGCAAGACTTCTATTTGGGGGGGGGGGGAGTTGAAATATTAATTCAAAGATGTGAGAAATGTATTGCAATAAAAGGTAACTATATTTGCTCCGCATAAGCGTCCTGTTTTAACCCCGTAGCCCTTTCCCTCTTGTTATTGTTAATCGGTTTCCACATAGGCATAGCGTGTAAGACGGTCTAGCATCGATTTCCCCAACTCTGAAGATAGTAATGGGCGTTTAAGGTAACTCAACGTCCTATCGTTGCCGACATACTCAATATCCCACCGAAGTCAACTCACCCGGAGGACTCCCGAAGACAGGGACTGGAATGTACTTCTAGTAACGTACCACGGGGTGCTCTGGGTCCGCAGAGCTCAATATACAGGTCAGTAATGTCTACTACAAGGAAGTTTCATGAACACAGCTATGTCTCATTCAACCATCTGCCAATAGATAGATAACGACATGATTTATCCAGCGGCTAGAACATGGTTGATTGGAACTCGTGATACATGCCTGATATTTTCAATATTACCCACTGCTTGCAAAATAAATGTACAAATTAGAAATAAAAAGGGAATTTCTGGTACTAAACTTACTCTTGTACTTTGTTTCTTTTACATCATAACAAAATTAAACACATTCTATTCTGAAAACGTACAAACAGATTCACAATGAAATCTCATTTCCTCAAACAACGTTCTTTTCTTTTAAATCGTTGACAGTGGGTATATATTGTTATATATTTATATTTCACTGTCAATTCTTTGATATTATTTACGTATGTTCAATTAAACCGCATATTTAAAATATATATTGTAAGTAAATTACTTAATGGTTCTTTTACTGTCATTAAAAAATGTATAAAACAAAGCGCAAAATAAGACTCGAGCAAAACGTGCGTGTTCTTTCCGATTACGCAGTTTATATTCTGTGTATGTCCTCCGTATTATCGACAAACGCAGTTATTCCATTTTTGCATGAAGCTTTCTTAATTGTTCACATTTGAAATAGGTGAATTTTTAGGAGAATTTGGAATATGCAACTCTATCCGCTTTCGTGTGTGCGTTTGTAGGTGGATGATATGCGAGCGTGGGGAGGAAAGCGTATTCATCGGTTGTTAACGTAGGGATGTATGTGTGCACGGGAGAAAGGACGCCACCCACCCCCGCTTTCTCCTCATCTATATACACGCACGTACTCTACAGGGCAATATTGATATATTATGGGGTGGGGGAACATCCGAAAATCCCTGCACCGCTCTGCCAACAACGGGCAATCCATCACCAGAAAGAGAAGGAAGAAAGAGGCAGATAGTGAAAACAATGGATGGTTTTCATACGATTGCGCTCTGCCGGGATATAGCATGCTTTGCAACAGCTCCGCCGCTGGACTGGTTGGCTGGATGTCGATTAATTGGAGCAGTTAATCGGAATAAGGGGAGGGGGTAAAAACGAGTACAGTAGAGGGGAGGTAGGGTGGAAATGCTGGAAGCTGTTTATTCTCTACGACCTCGCGTATGCAATGCGCAATGGCTGTAGAAAATTTAGTCGGAAGAAACAGCAGAACTGTCGTGCAAAACTCTGTGATCAGCCTTTCAAATGGATTAAACTTTTATAGATGTGCTTCGGGCTTTTGCATTGTAATTTTTCTATAAAATCACGTTTCATTCATTCCTACAATCTGCAAATATTTAATTAAAAATTAGCGTGCGCATTTGATAGTCAAACACACTTTCCTATCTCTACAAAGTAATAACTGAATAATTTTCTCAAGGTAACTGCCATGATAGGTGGGTTTTACAACCGAAGATTAAAATACGAATACAAGTACAAAGCGATTAAGGTGCAGAGCTGACCAAGACACTGAAAGCCAGTGAAACTTACTAATCAAATTACGTAAATAATTTTCACAAGGATAACAGACATTGTTACACTCCTAGCAACTCTGAGCAAGTGCTACCTCTTGTTACGCAGTGTAAAACACTGAATGAATGTTGCTAATGCCTTGTTTTGGTTTAATAATGCTTTTTAAATTAACTGTCATGTTCCCTTGTGGGAGATGTTTCCCTGGGTATTAACCCGGTTTTTCCTTATAGCATTCAGACTAGTGCACGTAATTTTACAAAATTAGATACAAGAAATGCCTTTGTTGCATGAGAAACATGATTAAAGAGGGACACGAAAGGCGGCGCTACTCCCTAGCCTTCATGTCTGTGAAGGCTTATAGCATGTTCGCTGCCATCGAAAGTAGTGTGATATTGTTACGGGAGCAACAGTTATGCTTTTTTATATTAAGAACATTTCAGTACGTATATGCAGAAATTAGATGTTCTGTATTACTATGGTCGAATGGGGCAGGTTGCTGCAGTTGTTCCAGACGTTTCGCCGATTACAATGTTCGGCACCTTTGGTGGCAATGGTCTCTGCGAAGTATTCTCTTCTCTATCTTCTCAGCACCTGTCTGGAATAACGAGCTGCATTCGGCCTGGAAGACCGCAATTCTACATCTGACACCGACCTTGAAAGCCTACGCATTACACAGTACGTACACTGCGGTATGAACCAGTATAGCTGTTTTTATTATTCGCACTCATTGAAAAAATGTGTCAGAAACTTTATTGTGTTCGGAAACCAGCGGGAAAAGCCTCCGTTCAGCATCTGGCGAAGAATCCGAATGAAATGAATGAATAGTGTTAACGCCCGTTTTTGCTTCAGAGGCACCATAGGCGGTCGACACTGATGATACATGAAATGAAATGATATATTGGGAAAGGATTTTTTTAAAGGAAGGAAACGTTCCAGGCCTAAGTTTAGGACACCTCCCCGGGATTTGCCATTTATGAGAAAACCTGGAAAAAATCTCAGTCAGGGAGGACAATCCTGGAGGGATTCGAACCCCAGAACTCCCGCTCACGAGTCCGCGCCTTAATGACCTAGCCAACCGTGGCGGTGGGAAGAATCCGGAAAATATAGGAACATTGTGAAAGGTACACCAGAAACTGCTAGAGCAACGGTGTAGCAAGTGGAAAACACACTGCAGGTTTCCTCAGAGAAGTCGCAGGAGTGGGGGTTTCTACAAACACATGTCAACAAGCTGCCCCCCCCCCCAAATCCCACAGTTGCATGCATGTGTATTATTTCGGTGCAAGGACCAAAATCCCTAGGGGAACACAAGACACTCAATTGGTTTCAGCAGTGGAGAATGCTGGACTAAACGCGATTTTCCCCCTAAGTGTGCACGTCAATTTCTGAATGTTCTCTTCGAGCTAGTGGGAATCCGACACCGAGTGCGACATACTTTCAAGAGGATATATATATATATATATATATAGTAAATAAGGCACGGTATGCTCAATCACGGCACAGAATTTTATTAGCCTCATTTTCTTTCACAAAGTGGACACCACAGATAAAGTGGACATCTTCTATGAGTTTGTAAATCAGTTGGACGACGAGGAAATCCGTACTATCCCTTTTCAGCAGAATGATACCACCTTGTTACATCTCCATTGTCAACTTGGCTGGAAGATTTTCCTCTCTGAAAGTCGGTACCCTGGGCTTAACTCATTACATTTCTTACTAAAGGATACCGCGACATGTCACGGACCTGATGAAACTGCAAGAAAATTTCCGCTCATACCTTCCGTAACATTGAGGCGTGTGAAGTCATGTCTTGATGACAATGCAACCACTTTCCACATCTGTTATGAACGTCATGCTTCCAAAAACACTAAGGCATGTCCGTATCAAATGTACCTGGATGATGTCTTTATTTAAAACCTTTTTTAAGGAAAACTACATTTGCAAAGTACATTAATGTTTTGTGTACACAAATACAGTATTAGGCAACGAATATATAGAAAATCAATTTATGAAGTTTGAAAAGATTTCACGGAAGTTACCCGAGTTTAATGTTTTAGATGTTTTAGCACTCGACAACCTTTCACTTAATGAAACAAGAGACAAAATGCTGTACAACCGTATATTAACAGAATATATATATATATATATATATATATATACATACAGACAGTTGCTTAGTTACTGGTTCCACAATTAATATAAAATCAAATGGGCTAAAATCACACAATTAAAGGTAAGCAAAGTGGAAAACAGTGCGACGAAATAAATAGCATGGGGCAAGGTTAACATTTTCTCAAAATCAGCAGCATTTCATTAAAATAGTAAAAATCAGCTTTCTAAGAAAATAAAAAATAAAAACAGTAACATAATAACAATATTAAAAACCCCTGATGCAGACTGGAGTATGACCAGTGCTCTGCGCAAGTTAACTATAGCCCCTATTGGCAAGGCTTTCTGTGGGAAATGAATAAAAACTAAGGAACCGGAAGTAGCGGTAGTTTAGAAGCTGAAAGGATATAGCAGCATTTAGCTATACCAAAATTCTACACTGCTTGAGAGAAAAGGCAGTAAGCTATATCGTCACTAGAGAATGCCTCCCCCCCAACACCATTTCCTGGTTCCGACCAGATGCAAAACAGTGTAGTTGCATCTTAGTTTGTGCATGCTATATCAATCTGATTGAGCTACAATCTCGGGGGGGGGGGGGGGGGGGGTCTGCATAGCCATTATCTAAACGGGCATTAAAGCATTGAAGACTGTAATCAAAAGCATTATAACTAAAGACATAATTAAGAAAATCGGTACATACAGGCTGGTACATGCGATCTTAGTAGGTTAAGTCGTCATTTGCCGACTATGGACTGCATTCTTTACTTTCTCACCTTCCTTCTAAGAAGGGCAGACAAACAGCTACTGTAAAGCGTTGACGCTACAACTGCAACTCAGGGTAGCCACGGTAAAATTTCAGTTACACGTTTCATTTGGACTTCCTCCCTATAAAATGATCTGGTCAGCTTTCGTAGGAAATACTACGCATTCTACCAACAGATGGGCTGATAAAAATACTTAGGAAATACCTTCTATATGTCTCAAGCGATAATGCAGCGAGCGCTGTGTAGTTTCAAAAGCAGACTTTGGAACAAAATTTAGGGTTTTTTAAATGGTGTTTAACGCTCGTTTTTACTACTGAGGCACCAAAGGGGAGCACACTGTTGATACATAAGGTGAAACGATATATTGGAGAGGATATTTTGAAGGAGGGAAACGTTCCAAGCCTAAGTTTAGGGTACCTCCCCGGCATTTACCATTTATGAGGACTGAGGAAAACCTGAAAAAACCTCCTGTTGGGATTCGAACCCCAGAGCTCCCGTCCACGAGTCCGCGCCTTAACGACCTCGGCCACCCATGGCGGCACAAAATTCCCAGCTATTCTTTTCTTGATATGAGTAGAAAGCATTTTAACCTAAATTTGGGGTTTGAGACGGCCTGCGCCTAGTGCAGTGGCCTCAAGTGTGCGGTGCCTTACCGCCACTCGTTCCTAAGGGATGTCTAACATACATACATAAAGTACTTAAGAAACATATCTTAGCTATTTAATAATATTTTACGTTAATAATGAACATGACCGAATGCTTAGGATACTCCGCTCTCACCAAAGTCCATCTGAGTACCATACGTGTGATTTGACAAGCACGGCTGAAAGCGCTAGGAATCTCCTGCTGCAGTGGAATCATGGAATCTCCGAGCGGCTGACCAGCCCCAAGCGTCAGCGGAGTTCACGCCAAGCGTTTGTGTCTCATGTTGAATGTTTTTTTTTAATATAATTTAACCCATGAGTTGCCCTGTGAAAAATGAATTATTAATGCATTGGTACGCGGGTAAAATATTAGGGCTTGACGGCCTACGCTCGCCTCCTTTTCGTAAATATAAATTGATAGGGGCGGGTAAATCACTGTAATAAAGGCATTGTTAGGCAGTGAAATATTGTAACGGTTGAAAATGTGCTCTTATTTCAATTCGCAACGAATTCATATGTATATATATATATATATATATATATATATATATATATACACATACTAACGCTAACCTCAGGTAAATCGTAGAAACCAAAGGATCCAGTGGTTTGCTGCGGCTCGCTACGGCCTGACGGTCTACGCCGCCTTCTTTTCGTAAATATAAATTCATAAGGGCCGATAAATCTCTGTAATGCTGGCAAATTTCCTTTAATTGTAGCAGGGAAAAAAAGGTCTACATTAATTTATAGGCCATTCTGTGCTTGATACTATATTACTAAGTAAATCATTACAATTGTGCAAAATCTCCTTTATTCAGAAAAAAAAAAACAATCGGAATGGTAGGATTCGTTCTAAACCACCATCTTCACAACTATAGCGTGACACCTGTTATTTTTTAATTGTGTTTAACTCCCGTTTTAACTACTGTGGCACCACAAGCGGTGAACACTGAAAATACATGAGATGAAATATTGGGAAAGGATTTTTTTTTTTTTTTTAAAGAAAGGAAACGTTCCAGGCCTAAGTTTAGAATATCTCCCCCGCATTTGTCACTTGTGGGGACTGAGGAAATCGTGGAAAAAACCTCAGTCATGGAGAACGGTCCTGGTGGATTCGAACTCCAGACCTCCATCTCACGAGTCCGCGCCTTAACGACCACGGCCACCATGGCGGCCTGAGCAATCGTACCACTACTTGTGAAGCCTTATTATCTAGCTATCTCACTACCTTCGGCTCTCTCGGCTCTATCCGCTGTCGCTCGGGGCTGGCTAGCCACTCGGAGATTCCATGATTTCACTGTAGCAGGAGATTCCCAGTGCTTTCAGCCCTGCTTGTGATTTGTTGTGAACGAAGTGGCTTCTGGGAAGGACTTTCCCCCTATTAATTCATTCCTCCGATGCTGCACCTTTACCTTTATTGCCATACCTACTATCACCCTATCATTCCGTTTAAGAAAGCAGCATACTAACGACAGTCGATGACTTAACCGTACAGAAAGCACAATCCTATGCTGCAGTTCCGAGCGGTACCTGAGAAAGCCGAGCCCATTTCCAGGTAGAGCGACATCAACAGATGTATGTGGATAATTAGCTAGATGAGCACATAGGCATTATATCTCAATTAATTGGAACGTCGTGCTAATAATGGGAAGGTCGTGAGTTCGAGCCCCCAAGAGCCAGTCCATTTTTCCCTCCCTCTCATAAGTTTCATAATTTGTCTACACTCTTATTAATAGAATAAATGTTATTTTTAGAGATGTTACTTTTTAGGGAGGACAATGCATATGTTGCATTAGGTTAAGTTTAATATACACACAAAGATGTAAAACTTACTTAAAAGCCTATGCCTTTTTCATTTTGGTTGCGGCTCCAGTCCCGCTTCTGCTGCCGTTCGGGACTGCGATATTCGGCTTTCTCCGCTGCCGTTCCGGACTGAAGTACCAGGAAGGTGCTGTCTGTACGGGGTAAGTCAGTCGATGTGCTGAACACATATTCCTATAATTTCGCGAGGAAGGTGAAGTGGTGGCCGTGCAGTAAGCCTTGTCCATCTGCGATTTGGTGTCTCGGTTCCTGTTCCGTTATTTATCACAGTGCGCGAGTCCTAACTTCTGCCGCATCATTGACTTCTGTGCCCGAGCTTAGCAGGTTTCTTATCGTAAACAGGTCATACTGAAAACAAGGCTGCTAAACTTCTAAATTTGTTTCATTGTATTACAAATGTATTTGAAGCTTTTCTCGCATACACGAGGATGACTAAAATTAAAACCTTAAAAATGTCATAAAAATCGAAATTTTGCGCAACTGTCCTGTAAGTTGGTCGTGCTGTTACAAATGCTCTAAGAAATTTCCTACGATTGGCAGGACAACGCAGGCATGCAAATGTATCAATATAACGGTAGCCCCCTCATTCCAAAATAGCACCAAAAACAGCGTTCTATCATTCGGCTTTTTGATGGTGTGAAACCTATTGAAATTCATCGACAAATGAGTACGATGCACAGCAACAAGTTTAACGACGCAGTAGGAAATTCAGAAAGTCTTGACGTTAGTCATGTCAACACACGATATCATTCAGCTGAAGAGGTGGTGCACGAGACAACCAATAGAATTATTTCTAGAGGATCCATGCACATTGTATTCACTGGCCTTGCATCGTAACGGAAACTGCGTGCATAGAAAATGATAAGGTTATGTAGCACTATTGTTGAATACATTAAAATTAAAGTTTTCATTTGACTCGCCCTCTTATTAATAATGCAAGCAGCTCGGCCATAAATTATTCATTTCGTGTATTTATGATAGTCAACGTAAGGTGTTGGCGGTTCTAATTGCACCTTTCACCTTTTAGCAAATGCTCTTAAATAGTTTTTGAACATGAAATACTGTATGCACGTAAATTGGTGTTAAATATTTCAAGGACATGCTCCTAACAATAAAACAGATCCATATAAAATACTGAAAATTTGCTTTTTCAGTTATTATGGAATTTTCCGTACATTTGCCCTTGATGAGTAGTCAACTTAAAGGGCCTTCATTAATGTAATCACTTTCATTTATAAAGTAGGCAATGACATTTGTTTTCTTTCTACCTTTATTTTGTTGTCTTTGCATACTTCCAGAATGCATTCGATTAGTGAAATGACAGATATGCACTACATTGCAGATGAGAAGGATCAGGAACACTTGAACTTTATGCAGAAAGTATCCCGATAGAATATTTTCACCAATTCACCAACGTTACGGGAAAAGGTTCATTTGGGAGAAGGATTTTAGATGCTGGAAGATCAAAAGGGGTATGAAACTGTAAGCTTGAGAATCGCATTCTGGAAGTTTCGGGTTGAAATCCCTTGAATGAGTTTTTTTTTTTCTTTCTTTCTTTCCCAAAGTCGCTTAGGCGACGGCTGCGATAGATATTTACATTTCACGAATTTACCAATTGTCCCATTTTATCTCATTTCATTCCGTTAATTCTGTTAAAAGTCGAAAATGATAGGAGACGCCGGCTATGTGCGGTGTTAAAAGTGACTTGTGCTTTAGAAATATTTCTGTCCCGGCGTCTCTAAAAGAAGCGACCCTTCTGAGCGGCTCGAACTCCTTGAAAAGGACACTGCCCTCGTCGGGGTGTTATACTTGGAAACATTACAAACCCCTATGTTCGCACCTTACCACCCCGAATCCTTGCCGCTTGGTGTTTCTATTTCATTCCTTTATACTGGAAGAGACCAACTGGAGGCGTAGCACAAACGGACAGCCTTTGAACAAGGCTCAAGTGACCAAAATCTCTATGCCTCCTCGGCCCCTAACAATCCAAATCCAACTGATAAACACCAGAGTCAGTTCCATCGCAACAATGTTATTTAAACCGATTGTAACCTGCTTACTCTTTGATTCAGGCTTGAAACATAAAACAGCTACACTAACTGGGATGTCATAAAACAGCTCTCAGCAATTTATAACCGCAGCCGGTTGTTGGAAGCTTATGTTTTGCCTGTATCGAGTTTCACTTTCGCTTTAATGTTGCTTAAATGATCCGCCGTTTGATATCTCAGGCAGTTCAAAGTAGAAAAGTATTTAAAAACTAAATATTAAGTATAAACAGCAATTGTTCAGCTGAAACGCGCTAGAAACAGCACCTAATTTCAGGAACTAACATTATTAGACAAAAGCTTAACACCCAGGGTCAGTCACTCTCAATTCCGTTGGTAGCCCCTGCAGTCAATTCGCTGACATGCTAGCAACATTCGGGGAATTGATTTCATGCCTCTCCGGACAACGATCTACCAAACCTCAGCGCCAGTACTACTACAAAATGTCCCTAACTCCTGTTTCTGCTACAGAGCTAGTAAACATACTCGTATGTCTTGATTCCTTTCTCTACATAGCTAAATTATCCTCTAAACATGGAATCTCGTTGTAAGTAATATTGCTGTTTAAAAAGCTTATTTGAAAAAGTTTCAGGGTGACCCACAGATGGCAATAGAAGCTCCAAAACTGTTATGTCAAACTCCGCTATCTTCCCTTAGAATATTCCATTTTGCGAAGAGTTGTAACAATGCTGCTGTAACAACTTACAACAGTGAATTTAGCACGGAGAGCTCGGTAGCTCGCTTTCATAGTGGTCGCCCAAAACATCCGAAACTACAGAAAAAGTACGCTATGTTGCTAGAAGAACGGTGATTAAAGATGACTCACACTGCAGAAACTACAGACGTTTCTTACATTTTGACGGAGAAATTGTCTGCCACTGTGCCGTGATTTTTGAAAGCTGATTAAAAGCTAATCAGAATTAACTTTTCTGAGCAAAGTTTAGCACGTTGCCAGAAAATTCATAGATTGAATGTCATGGCGGCTCGTGGCCCCCGTAGAAGGGTAGGCCATGGGCATTCCCAAATGGGGTGGGGAAGGGTCTCTTCTATTAAGATTTAACATTCCTCTCAGATATTATCTCATAACTGCAGCGCCATTGTACGTTTGAGCTATAAATTTCTGGTTTATATGAACCTTTTTCCAATTCAGCTGTTAAATATGCATTAAGCCTTCTGCAAGCCTTCTGCAAGCAATTCAGAAATACCACTAAATGTTACGATTCTTTCAACCGGTTTACATGTAAGATCTGTCCTTTCGTTGACTGTATATAAAAGGAATTTGCCCTTTCTATTTCTTTTATAAGCTCATTCGTAGAGATAAGAACGTTTCTCACTTCATACGCTGTCAGCCAATATCCTATGATTTTCCAAACTACCTAATAATAATAATAATAATAATAATAATAATAATATTATTATTATTATTATTATTTTGTGCCATTTTGCTGATTAAGCTCCTATAGCTTTCCTTGATTACATCCAAATCGTTTCACTTCCAGCTTAAAAGTTAAACTTAGATGCGAAATGGAGCCTTCAATAAAAGGTCCACTTTATTCATTGCCACAAAACAGATATATGCTTTTTTTTGTAACTTAACAGTAAATTCTGTGAAAGTCAACTTTTCACTGGCAAAGAGTGAGGAAGCCATCCAGTTTCAAACAAAGTGCTTAAACAGCCCTTAGTCAGTTATGTGGTGTCAATAAACCCTCAACATCTGGTTCCTAAGAAAAGAGAATACCGAGCATTAGGCACAGACCCTCTACTAGCTGGTCCAAAGAACGCAGAAATAAGCAGAAGGCTAACCCATTCAGGAAGAAGACAAATATAAGTCCTTGTAATTCTTTTTGCTCACCCATGAAGGTATAAGTTAAAGAGTAAAAATTTTAAGCCTAGGCCAAAAGCTTCCCTCTCTAACGGAGGACCCGAAAGCTACCGCTACCACACAAGAGGGGAAAAGTGCTTATTGTGTGACACAATTAAGAACTAATCGGTTATACATCGCTGTTTTCGTGCAATTTTTGTTTTAAACGTTTACCGTTAGCTGAGAAATCGGTAAATTATGACATAATCTTTAGGGGGAGAAGGCAATTTGGTCCCTATTGACGGGCCGCCCCTAGTATGCTGGGGATTTGAAGCAAAACAGCAGTCGAAATTTGGAAAGGAAATATCTTGATTCTCCATCATCAAAAAACTCAAGCAAGTAAAGTCGGTCGCTATGAAAGGGCTCATGCTGATTACTTTTCACCGATACAAATATTATTGAAAGCTTTTATGCTAACATTTTCGACCAAGACTAGAAGTAGATGTGAAAGAAAAGCTGGCTTTAACGAAAGAGGAAGTTATATTTCGCCCAGACAATGCTCTTCTCCACAAGTTGGCCAAGCTATGAATTAAGAATCATTTGCTGCCTGATTAGTTTATTCACCTGATTCAAACTAGACTTCTTTAAATTGCTTAGTGATGAGAAATGTTTGATAAATGAAGAACCTTGACATGCGTCAAGAAATCGACACGCATATTGTATACAGTGAATTAGCTTTGAGGAGATTGTATTGAAAAATAAGAACGTCGTTTACTTTTATTGTACTTTATTCTTTCAAGCTACCCTGACATTTTAGCACTGATCATGCATTATATATCTAATAACATACTTGATAATTGTAATGTTAGTACGTACACATAGCAAAATTACATCCCATAAATAAAAGAAATTTATGCATCATTACTTTCTACAATATTAACTCATATTTTTCTGAAGATTTAAAATACATTTTTGCATTTCCAAATTTTTAAGTGAATACTCAAAAGTTTGTACTGGTCACCCGTTTGGTTTTTCGTTTGCTCAATATATCCCCTCAGTGTATTAGGCCCCATTCACAATGAAAATTAAACATAAAGCTAGATGCTATATATTGAAATGGAATCACTCACAGTGAATCACGTAAACATAAAAATAAATGTACAATAGACGCAAACTTGGAAGCTTGCTAGGTACAGGGTTTTGCGTTAACGTCTAACTTAAAACTTAAGAAATCAGCCAATCAGAACGCAGCTGCTCTGTTTGTAGAACTCTGTGGTAGAGAGAGAGCTGAGAATCTGTGGCTCTGTACACAGAATGGCGTCAGTGAACAAAAAATTAATTGCATTATACGAAAGCTATCCTTACTTATTTTACTCCGTGCAAATAGGTGGTGCACTTTGCATATGCATAAGCGCTACCGCCGCCTGCTAAGCAGCAGCCATTTTCAATCAGCTGTTAGTTGATCTTCGTTGCTTTTTTTTTTTTTTTTTTTTTTTTTTTTTTTTTTTTTTTTTCCCTCCCAGTGTGAATGCCTACATACTACTAAGTTTACGTGTTACGTCTTGTTTTATTAATTTTAATTTTCATTGTGAATGGGGCCTTAAAATGTTCAACTTTGGACGAGCTAACAAATGAAAGTACAAATGCTTCATTCATAAGTAAAATCATATTTGTAGAAAGCGATCGCTGGAGAACTGATTTTTTTTAAATCGTGTTTAGCACCAGTTTCCACTTCTGAGGCAACACAGGCATTGGACGCTGATGATACACAAAATGAAATGATAAACTGCGAAAGGATTTTTGGGGATGGGTGAAGGAAGTATTCCTGGCCTAAGTTTAAGATGCCTTCAACAATCAAGGTTTGCACTGATGATCTGTTAATTTTTCGTTCCCTCGGTAGATTCTCAAGTTACAGGTTCACCTTTAGATGAATATTATATGAAAGCACAAATGCTTCATTCGTACGTAAAAGCAACTTTCTAATGTGCCGTTTTTGCACGCGGTTCCTAGGCTCCCAATGCCTTTCTGCCCCTTTCCCATTCTTTCTACCTGGTCAGGAGAGCTCGGTGACTAGCACTTGTTTGCTAATGGCTGTCAAGCCTATTGAACGTTCTGGAAGTCGGTGACGTAACTGTCCTGACTGGCGTGTTCACTGCCCCTTGTTCTGAATATTGAATTGACTTCGGGTTGTCGGGTGTTGGCTCCAAAGAGTAGACCAGGTAAAATGAGGTTTTATTACATTCGGTTGTAACGTTATGAATTGCACATTGGAATATAATCTGTTGAATTAGAAGGGAACTTGTATTTTCAAAAGCAATGTGTTAAATTAATTGTAAATTAGGGATAACATTTAAAGTGTTTTATTCATTACCTAATTGGAGATGTTATGAAATGCTTGTGTCCGAATAATTGTCAAGGATTTGATAAATTATTGCACACTTACTGTGGATTTTTTATATTTATTTTCTGATAGATGTCTGTGTTACGGTTCATACAAGTTGAGTTTTTAAAACTGACATTTATTTAACCTATGCATTATACACTAATATTGCCCAATAAAATGGATTAAAATTGTAAACTTCTGTATTGCAAAGTTAGCTTTCTCCGGACAGTCCCCCCTCCCCAATATAATGCCAAGCTTACTAATGAGACATCAACTGATGATACACGAGATGGAATGATAAACTGGAAAAGGCGTTTTTGTTTGGGAGAAAGCGTTCTAGGCTTAAATTTAGGTTATTTCTCCGGCATTTGCCATTGAGGAAAATCTGAAAAAAACCTAGAAAGGACGGTCCAGATGGTAATGGAATCATAAGCCTTAGCAACCCCGGACACCTATGTTGTATTCCGGAGGGCTGTTCGCTTGTGCAGTAGAATAGATAACCAGCTTATATGTCTATATAACAGCCTTTCTCAAATTATATTCGAACGCGCGTATTGATTTATATAAATGTTGCCGTAAAACTACAAAACACACTATTGTGAACTATTATCGGAAAATGTAAACATGTCCAAACAGAGTAATAAGTAAATCTTGGAAATATTTTTAGTTTTATCATTTTTAGTACGTTATTAACAGTTACTATTTGTCTTTTGTGGAAGTTGGAAATGTTCCCTTGAGCTTGATAGTTTACATGTTCTCCCGCTGAGCAGCGCTAGTGAACTATATGTGCACAAGGTTGCACATGATTAAAGAATGATATACGTACTTTCAATTAAATATGTAAGTGAGAGACTTATTCATCAATAATAACTTCTCAATGATTATGGTGTTTAAGAATTGATCAAGTGATGATAAGTGTTTGTTTCCTTGCGAAATTTATTTGAATGAGAAAGAAATGTGATTGTCCAGTGAATTTTTATTTTATTTTAGTAATTGTTTCTTGGTGTCTTCAAAAACATTTAACTGAGTCACCTTAATTTGAACAAAATCAAGTTGAAAGTTGGCACTAATGTACAGTACTGTTTATATTGTCATAATGTAAAAGCTGTAAGGCAACGCAGATGTTGCCTCTCATATAAAATGAATTAACAATCTTCAGAAATATCAAAGCGCCTTTACCCAAACACAGAAGCAATGCAACAATATCATTTGCAGGGAGATATACCAACATTTACCACACTGACTTGGTAAATGTGAACAATTTTGCAAAAGTGGACAAATATACAATGCTTTTTTTCTTTCCGTTTCTTACAAAGCAAACGTTTACAGTAACCAATAATTACACACTTAGTGCATATCTCCTTAGATCATCACATATCTACGTATTTATAACTATATTTTTAAACAGCTTTATTTACATTTATCTTTATTTTTATTAGGATCAATAATTAGAAAAAGAAATATACTCGTTTTTTTTAATAGCTGAAGGATATAATGGTTATTTTATAATAATGTAGTCTCTAAGTAATGTATTTTAAAATAAACTTATATATCATCTATATATTATAAAGTTAGAAAATGGAATAAAACTGTTGGGTAATGTCGACTATTGCACAGAGTTCATATTTGTTTGTAAATTCCATAAACGTGCTCAAACAAACGTTTTTATAAAAGAAATCTTGTTTCTTATTAGATCTCCACTGAGCAGTGTGATCCGAGATTCATTTTAATCCCTGTACCTTTTTCTCATTTATGATATTAGAATGCAATTCTAAAGGTATAAAGTTTACAGATTTATTAGGAATTAGACAATGTTTCATTTTACCAACATATAGTAAAATTTTAATACATTTGGTCCAATGATTAATATAACCATTGATAGGATATAAACAATTCTTTTAGGCATTTATTTTACTTTATTACAATTATATAAATATTATAATGTTCACTAGATTCTAGACGAACACTAGTACGGAATTTTTGAAACGCTGGCGTAGAGAATAACATTTTATTTTGAATGATGTTCAACTTTAACTCTTTACAATGTTTCGTTGGATAAAGTAGAGAATTAAATGCGCAGATATAAACACTAAGGTTTTATTTAGAAAGGCGCCCATGTTTGGCACAGTTGCTCTCAATATAAACAACACTTCCTTAATAGTGAAAATGATGGGATATGTTATAGCGGTGTTTTCTGGATGCTGGTCATTGCTTGTACGACAATTAGCGTAAGTAATGCTATTACTCTGTGACGGGAAGGGACGCAATGCGACCCTGGTAAATGATGCATTGACATGGACAATGGTCATCGCGGCCCTTTGAGGCACCCAATTACGAGGAGAACATCATAATTTAATAGGGTTGGACGATAACACTGTTGCGCCACCATCGCGCCCCTTCCCTTCCATTGTGCACCGTGAACATTATTTCTGTTCCTATTGCCTCGCACAGTGCACAGCACTCAGATTAACAAAAAATTAAAACCTTCACGTTTTGGAGTATTGGACGTTAACTTCACCTTCACAGAATCACAAAGCTCCAGCACGCATATTTATAAATTCGAGAGTTAGTGAGCGTATGGTATGTAAATAGAAACAGGCACATGCGTTTGCTTTTCAATGTTTCTAATATATTATGATTCACCATTACCGGGCCCTATATTGTTCCTCCAACGCCCACAGACCCTTTTGAAATGTGCATTTGTGCTGCCCATGCCACCATGCTCACTTATTATGACTTCATCGTTAAACTGTTAACCAACAGAATGTAATATAAAAATTGTGCAAGTAACTTTGATGCCTAAAACTGTTGATTCTTATATTGATAATAATTTTCAAAAAACGATATTCGTCTTTGGAAATTTTTTACCTGATAAACATTCTTCCTCAGTTTAACATCGTTCTGTAAGAGTTAAACCCACAAGGAGACACTGTCAAGCGATGTCATGAATCAACAGGGATTTTTGTGATGAACGTGAATAGAAAATAGAAATATCTTAAGATCAACTTTCTCTCCCATAAGGTGGAAATATAATTATTTTCTAATATGGAACAATTTGCTCACATTTGCATACTTCTTCATTTTCGCTGCTGCTTCAAATATTTTGGGGCGAAAGACCGTGTAAGATGAGGGGATTGTATTCTTCCGCGTTTTTTCTCTTAAGCGTGCCCAATTGGAAGAAAAAACTTTAATGGGTAGATCATGGGATTCTTGATCTTCCATCACAAATAGCATTCTTACAAACAGATCGTGCTGACTGGCGCGCATTACACTTTGCTGCTCAGTCGCTGTGCAGTCATGAATATACTTCTGTTGTTCTTGAATGTTATAACCCAGGAGTCTTCATTGACGGCCCGCGGGCCAAAGGAGCCCGCGTCACTATAAGATTTAAATACCTGAAACTGGATTCAGTAAAAAAAAATAATTTCAATGAATGTATTTTCATAAGCAAATAAATAAACAAACAAAGATTGCAAACAATTAACAAAGAAAACGTTTTTCACAGTGCCAAAGAGAAATTGTTTTTTCCTGATTAACTTGATGATGTGAGCACCAACATGGGAAGTTTTTAGGTCCGGAGCATTCTCCAGATGATGTTTCGTAAATCGATTTCTTGTATTGGACTTCACATGCTTAATCCTCAAATAAGCAGGTGCTTCCTAACCGTGCTTGCCTACATGGCAAGATTGGGGAATGTATCTCGGAATTGCAGTCTTTGTGAAATATAAGCAAGAGCACAATGAAGTTAGTTTCTCTCTCTCTCTCTCTTTCCTCTCTCAAAGAAGAGTTGTTCAGTAGCTCACATCGACACAAGAAGATTTTTTAAAATAATCTAAAGAACACTGCACCTTTCGAAAATTAGTTAAACACTTCTTTGAACATGCTGATTATATAGCGTATTCCTTAAGAGATGAAGAGATGCACTCAGCGAGACTCCGATTCTGAATTGTTGTTATTGTTGTTATTATTATTATTATTATTATTATTATTATTATTATTTCTTTTTTTCAAAGTTTGCTTGGCCACAAAAGCTTTGATATGATCATTGTTTGCTTTTTGGATTATAGCGCTTATTTGGGTCATTCAAAAACAACGAGATGTCGGTCATGAAGGCAAATATTGCCATTCCTACAAATCTATAAGTACAGTAATGAGAAACCTTCGCTTTGCAAGAATTGCTGTATTTCAGTGCTTTAGTCAAAAACACTTACTACCTTCTACCTACTCAACTAACGAACTTCCCTGTAATAAAAACAGCTGTAATCGGTGATTCTGGACATTGTAAATATATGAAACAACCATGCGCAGCCCGATAGGTTGGGCAATGGGTGGGGATGGAAGAACTGTGCGAATGTAATTGGCTGCAATGAAAATGCTGAGAGACGATGTTAAGCGATACAGTAACAGATGTTCAGTTTTGCAAATTTAAAGAGCGCATCTTTACGTTAGTAAACCTGGTATCAACGTTACATGTAATGTATATAAGTAGGGCCGGAGTTTATGACCTTAAATGTTAGAAATGTTCAAGCATGTATGACCTGAAACTGTGAAAATATGCCAATATTATTATATAAAAACAAATTTTTCGGATCCAAATTATGCAGCAAGAATCCAATTTAAATATTTAATTAAACTTTGAATATATTTAATTAATCATGAGATAACACTAAACATTACATACAACGAAAGAAAAGTTACAATCTGACAATCGCTTGAAGAAATGGGTGATTTGGCACCTATTAGTAAAGTTTCTCAGCCAATTATTGATCAAGCAAGCGATAAAACCGGTTTTAAAAAAAATGAATTCATTATTTTTAAATCCCATCAAGACAAGAAAATATCATGATGACATGAACTTCGAACGTTTTAATAAATTATTTCTTATCCTCCAGTACATTTTGGTTTTGGATAACGCCTGTTAACATAACGCCCAGTTTAAGTAGAAATCAATTTCAACACATATAAAATTGCAAATACTTGATGGTTTAGAACAAATGCAAAAGATTTCACTTTGATTCTCGTGTGTTCCTCCTAGTCAAACAAACCCACACAGAAAAATCTGACATTATAGACGAAACTCTCCGTGACAATAACATTCTCTCTTTGCGCCTCTCACCATACCATGCAGATCTTTAATCCATTAGAATTAGAATTATGTCTAGAAATTCATTAGAGCAGAAGCGTAAGAGGATAGTGGAGCTTTTCAACAACTGCACCACACTAAAGGACTGACGATGTCGTGGACAGCTTGATTATTAGAGCTAATAAAATCAGCAGCAACCGACACGAATTCCGATATGGGCATCGTGTAACATGTACCTTTCGGAGCAAGAGAAGATGATGTACCGCCCACTTCAGCCCAAGGGAAGAGGGTAGTAACCCAACAAGATGTTCAGTTAAATACAGTTATAATTCAATCCTCTTGCCCTAATAAGGTTGTCGATAATCACAATAACTTGCATTATATTATCAAATACACTGTTGTTGCAAACAATCTCTTCTAGCGGCTTAAACAATGGTAATGGAAAAAAAAAATCGGCTCTTTCCGTAGCAGCGCTATTACCACAGCAGAGGCACAATCAGTTTCCACACACCCTGAAGGTTGGTTAAGCGAGATCGAAAAGTTTTCTGGGCAGTTCAAGAACAGCAGTGCCTACCAGTTCTTCTGACACAAAATTGTTTATCACAATTGTGCTAAATATTTTAACACTTTGAATGCAAGTGAAGATGTAAATTCAGACAACCGTTTTTTTACAGTTCCTTCAATATCAATTGCAAGTTCTTCGACACGACATGCAACAGTTACCCCGGATACAGTTTTTCTTTAAACACATTTTTATTATTTGGGCATAGTCAATAATGAGACGGTCTTTCACGAACTCGCCCTTCACGAATGCTTTTGATATTTTAGCACTTTTTTCCACCTATTACATAACTTACTTTGATGCACGCTTCGGTCTTTGTAACAAACTCTGCTGACATTTTAAATCACTTTGGGGGCTGTACACTTTGTCCGGTCGAAACAGCCCTGAATCAGATGCATGCTTTGTCCCACAGTTTTATATTTTATTCTTTTGATACTGATACTGGCTAAAGGTAAATTAGACACGCAGCATTTATTGGCACAAGAAAGTACAAAGTGGTGCACTTTGCATTAAAAATCCGGCACAAGTGATTTGACTTATACTTTTTTTAGTATGCGCCTTAGTGATATAGTTGAGTCTTTAGTCATTCACAGTTATTATCTACTGAATATGTTACATAGTAATAACAAAAAACTTGGTAATATAAAATAATAATAATAATAATAATAATAATAATAATAATAATAATAATAATAATAATAATACCGGCGTACATGACGGAAATGCTTTACAACTGAATTACTGTGGATGGGATCCTTTTGTGTTATTATATGAAAATGACGACTGCTATAGATGCCACAGTATGGCTTATGGCCCGCGAGCGTCATTGACATTGTTAATGCGGCACAAACTGTCTGACGACTTGAAGACCTTGTTGTGACCTGTGGCGGTTTGGTTGTGCATCATTCTTGATATTTTTTAGGAAATGCAGTAACCTGATGAACAATAACCCAGTCGAAACATTAGGACGAGCACAAACGGGAGAAGAAAAGGTGCAGCAGCGCAGACAAGTGCGCTATTTTCAAGACGATCTTTCCTTCCCATTTTTGCTTGTTAATAATTTAAAGAACGCATTTATTTTATTTATTTTGTGTATTTACGGATGCTCTTTAACATCCCAGATCTAGCGTTTCTTTTATTTCAGGACGTGAAAACGCCGATAAAGTTTGCTCAGAGGCTTCTTCTTTCAAGCCTTGAGGTTCTTTTACGTGCCGTAAACCTATGACATGAGATCCACGGATAAAGAAGTAAAATAATAACCCATTCCTTTTGCAATTATACTAAATTATAATAGCTCACAGTTCGTCAGGGAGAAACTTGTTAATATACGAATTCATGGACTTTTCTTTTTAATTTGTTTATTTGCGGACGCTCTTTAACATCTCAGGTCATCAGCGTCCCATTCAACTCAGGGCGTGAAACGACCGACAAATTTTGCTCAGAGGTCTCTTCTTTCAGGTTTGAGGTTCTTTTTCGTGCCGTAAATGTACGACACGGGACCCACGGCTTTACTTCCCTTCCGAAGGAAGCCATACTTAGGATTTTTACGTCCGAAAAATGTGACTTAGTTAATAAACGTTGTCAAGGAAAGGTTACCATTAGATTATGTTTTTTTTATATAGAGAAAGCTGGTAAATTAAATTTTGCATTAGAATAATTAAAGCTTTCTTATGCAAATCATATTAAATATTTAGCAGAGCTCTTGATATGGGCTACCGCTTTTATTACGCATATAAGGGTGAGGCATTTATTGTGTCGCGGCCGCTTTACTAAGAAACGAAGGGGGAAATAAAAAAAAAATGCTTCAGACAAATTTGAAGTGCTCTTAGGGAGACATAAGATAGCGACCTTAATTTTTCCTTGAAATTCCATTCCCAAAGACATTTCAAGGTCAAATAGAATGGAAAGAGCATCCAATTTTCAGCATAAAAGTTCTAGTACATCCAGCAACTAGGGGTTATAGATGATGAGATATTGGACAAATAAGACAGCAAATATTATTCACTTACTTTCATTTCTCTCTCTTTTGTTTTGCTGTTACTAGGAATGAAACTCTTGTTTATACGCAGATGTTCATTTGTTGACATCGGTACATAAACGAGTGCTCATCATTGCCAATTCAAACCCAAAAGAACATAATTCTCAGTCAGTTCCACTTCGATTTCAATTATGGGTGTTCGATACACGATCAATGAGAGAATCGATATGGTTTACATGTATGACGAAACTCATAAGAACGCTAGAAAAGCTTGTAACTTACACGAAGATCGATATCCTGAAAGGAGGCAGCCATCTGTTAGAAATTTTCAACGACTTTCGAACTTATTCTCGGAAAGGGGAGGTGTCGCATCAAGAAAACACTATCGAATGACAAGTGCTACTGGGGAAAATTCGGAAGTCGCTGTATTAGCTGCAGTTGCCGCTACTACTCACGCATTTTCCCGTCAACTGGGACATGATTCGGGAATCTCTCAAAGGAGTGCTCTTCGATACTTCAGCGTTACAGTTACCAGCCATATCACATTAGCATATACCAAGCACTTCATGGGGATGATTTTCAGAAGCATCTTGAATTTGCCAATAGGCTCTACTACATATTCAAAACTGTAAATTTTCCAATTTTCTGATGAGGCGACATTCATCAATCATGCTCAAGTGAACCGATATAACACGCATTGTTGGGCAGTGGAACATCCAAAATGATTACTGGAAGTAGAGCATCAGCGGCAATGGAGCATGAACGTTTGGTATGGCATTTTGGATTCCGTATAATTGGAATACTAAATTGAAGGCAAACTTAATGGACAGAAATATAGAATTTTTGGACCAAGAACTTTCAGTGTTGCTTGAAAACGTGCCCTTTGTGGACTGGGCTGCAATATGGTATCAACACGATGGTTGTCCATCTCATTATTCAGCTGTGGCTCGAGAAATATTAATCAGAGAGTATCCTGGATTGGATAGGATAGGACGCAGAGGACTTGTCCATTGGCCTGCCCGTTCCCCTGATCTCATTTTTTAAGAATTTTTATTATGGGGATAAATTAAAGATAAAGTTTATGAAGAAGTACCAACTCACCTGGTAAACTACGTGAACCAATTAGGAATGCCTGTGCAAGAATCAGTGAAGAAATGTTGAGAAGAGGCCAAGCAATGGGCATAAGGCCAGCATGAAGCGTTCCTTTTTGCATCAGTTTTCTCTGAGCATTCATCAAAAAGAAGGAAAAAAAGAAATGGATCCAATATAAGGAGAAAGCTCGTAGATGTATATGTTATTCATTTATAAATGCTGGCTGATGTCCAGAAATAATTCCATCTCTTTTAGCATAGCTTAAAGTTCGAGTGAAATACTTCTGCTTTAAAAAAAAATACATATAACGTTAGTGGAAATTAAATGGCTATGATGTTATGAAAAATACATAGATGCCCCAAATAAAAGTATGTACATTATAAGTATAACAAAAGTTGAACGAATTTACTAAAAGAAAACTAGAACAACTGTCAAAGGTTTTCACGCAGTTCAACATTAATAACATTAGCAAACAGTAAACGCTTTCTTGCTTGGTAAGTTCGATTTACAACAGAATGGCTATACAACAAGAAACGCAATGATAATTACACGTAACAGAACTGCTAACAAAGCAACAGTCAGTGTATAAGTTCAACTAACTACAGGTGAGAGGAGATAAAGACAAAATCAAGTCATTCAGCATTCTTTTTTCATCAGCAACTGCCAATAACTAAGTCAGTGTAAACTCTCGTTAAATGTCACTGCAGTACTTTTGAAATTTTTTTCGAAATGCTGCATTAAAAATAATTATTTTAGGCATTTATTTTCCCTTATCTCTGCTCTAATGTCACATTTAAGTATTAACAAAATGTGTACAAATGTTTATTTCAAAGTAAAAACAAAAATGAATTTGTAAATCTTAAAAGACAGTATTGGTACAAATATTTGACATTTTGATGATTTTATTTAAAAATTAAACAACTATATTGAAATAAGCATTTTTCTTATTCCCTTTAATTTTATTTTATATGTATAAAATATATCCAGAGTAGCGAAGGCGCGAAACTTGGGGAGGAAAGGAAATTCAAAGAAACGGTAAAGTACAAGGAGACTAACCAAAACTCATACTGCATGTCAGTAAACACACGATTAATTAGAAAATAAATTTTTGGAATTTTCGTAATACTGTTACGTGAATTCAGGTGTGCCAACCCCGAAGGTGCCTGCGATGTTGCATGCTTCTGGTATTTTATCCGTACTGGGGCTTCTGTTTAGTGATATTTTAAATTTAATTTAAATGTAACAAAGGAATAACAACACTTTTATAATTCTTTATTGATATGAACAAAAATAAAAATCCTAAATTTAATAATTACCCAATGAGGGGGTGTTAAAATTTTCGGGATTTTCCCCCCTGAAAGCTGTAAACTTAGCTATATACACAGAAAATTGGTTTTGTTATTTCATTTCCATCCTGAATATACATTCAGATAAGGAGGCACGAGTTTTTAGCAGCTTGGAAGATGAACGAAAACAAAGTTCCCATTTGCTCATTACAGGTAGCAATTTCAACATGATAAAATGCTATTTAAACTACAGTTTTTGTGAAATCGCACATAGTTTACACCCCGCAATCCACTAAAAATATCATAAACTAATATATGTTCAGATTGTGTATGTTGCACTATGAAAAATACATTAGAAGTTCTAGCATTGCTGGTTGTATATGATACAAATGGCATTAGTTTCGATTTAATTTAATATTAAAGAGGTATACATGAAATTTCCGCATCTGTATCTGCATAACAAATTATAAAAATTTGTCTAATTGTATTGCATAAAATTATATAACTTTATAAGGGGAACATGTTTAAAACCTACTATAGTTTTCCTCGTGATTTTCATTTTTATTTATGCCTGAATCTGTTAGGACATAGGAACTTTTATCCTAGTAATTAGGATTCGTCCGCTGCTCATTTCATTAAATGATCATTCATCATTTTAGCATTAAGTAACTCCATTAAAAATGTACCATGTCACTACTATTTATCCAGCACGTCAAAATCGAATGTTGGCAGGGTACACCAATCTGCAGCTGATTTGAGCGGATATAAGTGTTAAACGTGTTTATATAAGCTTATCCAATGATTTTATTTTAATTTGTTATGGTGCGTTTGCTCTGTTTTATATTCTTCACAGCAGTGTGTAAAAAGTGAAACTTTTTAATAGTGTTTATTGAGGCACCACAGGCGGTGGACACTGATGGTACATGAAATGAAATGATAAAGGATTTTTAAGGAAGTAAACGTTTCAGGACTAAGTTTAGTGTACCTCCCCGGCATTTGCCATTTATGAGGACTGAGCTGGAAAAAACCCTCAGTCAGAGAGGACAGTCCTGGCGGGATTCGAACCGTAAACCTATCGCTCACAAGTCCGCGCCGTAACGACATTGGCCACCCGTGGCGGTACTTCTATAGATGACTAATTAATGAAGTGTTTGGTGCTGAAAAAAAGGAATTGACGAACATTTGGTCTAAAAATATTCCTAAATATAGTCTATTAAAAATGGTGATTTGCCTGGACATATTGTAGCATAATATGTAAAGCGCAAACTTAAGTGCTCAAATAAATGAGCAAATATTGTGACCATTTAAGTTTTCTTCTTTAGTTCATGGTCACATAATTAGATGAGCGAGTATGCATTAGTCAATTTGTACATTATGTCACGGCATTTCTCGGAACGCACTGCAGGAACCTAGCAAGACGACATTTGGAAGAAGCGGAAGTTAATGTTGGCCGGGACCAAGGTCCAGTAGCAGATCTCCAACACACCGTGTATTGATTGCTCTCATTTCTACCTCTCCTGCTTTTCTTCCTTCCTTCCTCTTCACATCATCCTGCAGGTCATGGCCAAACAAAGGATTAACATACTAGTTCTCTAGGCCAGTTAATTAATTACAGACGGTATAAACTTAAAACATTCTAAAAAATGTTCAAGGTTAACGAATATATGCCAATGTCAACAAACGACATTTGCACTTATAATACCTCGTATCAACCTAATTACATTCCTTGATGAGCTTTGTTGATTTCCAGGGTCTTTTGATGACACGACTTGAGGTAGCTAGTAGTATTGTTATTCTAACCGACTACCAAAGTTAAAGCTAATCAGCTGAATTAATGTCTGTCGTATATCTTGCAATTATTATTGTTGTTATTTGTTGTGTAAATGAATTAACAAATACAGCTCATTTTATTTTATGATTTTGTTCATGCTCACAATAGAGCTTTCCTAAAATATAATTATCGCCGCGAAAGTGCAATCAAGAGCAAAAATATAGCGAGAAATGCATTGAAGATGTGTATCTTACAATTTACTCTAGCTCAACTCTGATATGAATTTTAGATTACATTTCAAAACATTATACTTAACAAAATGTTGTACAAGACAGCAAAAAAAAACTAAGTAATACTTTTTTTTATAAATGTGTGAATCATTGAACAACCTTTATGCATTATCACTGACTACACTTTCCCCTAACCTCAATTTGATTACCTTTGGTACACAATTTTAGATTCGTAAAAAATATTTTTATTCGTTGTTTAAAACTCCAATACTTTATAATCCGTAATGTTCATATAATTTTGCTTAAAAATGTGGAAACATGAATAATTCTGCATGTAAAATATTTACAAGTTTTTGTGCTTTACTTATATAAGTATGTACATTAATAAAATAGATGGAATGTGTCAAGTGCTTCACATGTAACAAAGTTATAACGCATTGTAACAGATTATGAGAAATGCATGCCTATATTTTATGCTAAAATTTAAACATATTTCTCTATGGTAGTATTGTGTGCATTAATAATATTAAATATAAGTAATCAAAAGTGCACTAATTATATACACTGTTATACATTGTGCCAATAGTCCATTAATTTAATGATAATTGTAATAGAAAAAGTTATAAATAAATATCCTTCTCACACCCGCTATTAGAACAGCTTGCTGAGTACTTGTGCTCTTACAAGAGAGCTGAACATGTTGACAGCATTCCTTATTTGTAGTACTTAAATTGAATATTTAAAATATATGCTAAAGTAACATATGTAAAAATATAAGATAGCATTTATGAAAGGAAGTGATAATATAGGGTAAAAAACATGTCATTGAATGCTTATGCTTAAAACATAACAGAAAAATATCGACATGTTTCGGCGATATTTCAAGAAACTGAAGCCCAGTGCTCGATATATCCTGCGAAGATTTGCATTTTATAGGAAAACATAAGGAATCTTTTAAATGTGAATTTATATTTTAGCTAAGTAACCGCTAACTCGCAATTATTTATATTAAAGAAAACTAACTTGCAAAACCAAAAGCGAAAACAGATTTTATTACAAAACTTACGGTTTTTAAGCTTTTTCCCACGAGACAGAGAACGAGAAGGTTGCAGGCAGCGCTGTTTCTTGCTTGTTGAGATGGAAAAAACTAGTTTATCAGGAACGCTGGTCTGCCGAGCTGTTCGTACCTGGGAAAATTCCTCCTCCCCAAAACTTTGCTCTCACCTGCTCCTACTTCCAACTCCAATGAATATTTAAGTTTCATTCATTCGAACACGCCTTTTATCAATAAGGCAACACATATGAATGAATTGAAGGTACCTTTGTAAGGATGATACGAGTTCTCAAAAATTCATTCGAACAAAGGGCTAAACGGTCTATAAAACAATAAACTTTAACTTCACGTCCCACGAACATGCAGCTATTTCATGTCATTGTTAAGTATATTTGTTGAGCGTACATGTACCAGACTTATGCATAGAAAAGAATGCAACAACTAATTGCCGACCGACAATTGCCTGATGCATTAGCCATTTGCTGTAAGCAATAAAGCTGCACTAAAACTAACAGAATGATAGCAGAAATTTTTTTAAAAATTGTTCAAATTTGTATTAATTTTGTTATTATTTTCTTCCAGATAATGACAATGTCTCATATGTTTAGATATTTGTCTTTTCGTTTCTAAGGTATAAAGCGATAAAGTAGAAACTGAGAATTTTATGAATTACAATGTAACAAAAGTCACTAGAGAAATGTATAAAAATACAGTATTTACAGCTAAAAGTTCAGCAGCATCACTGTAAGATGAAATATGACCACAAACTATGCATTTCAATCTTATGTCTCAAGAATATGATTAGATTTAGTTTGAAAATGGTAGTTGTTAATAGTGAACCAGACTTTCTGTGCGTTCCCTTACTTGCCTTCATAGTTACAGATCAATTGCTTCAAAGAGTTTTCTCGCATTCCTTCCATAAGGATCGTGTTCCTTCGAAGATTATAAATCTATGACTTTCCACACTCCAGCAATGACGAATGATATATGAAGATATGACAGGAAAATTTACGGCTTTGAACGTAAATGCAAATTAGATTATTTAGTACACAGTGGGTCAGAAACAAACACAAAATTTAAATGTTCATGTTCCAGTTGCTAATTATTACACTTGAGTGCTTATTTCACAGACGAATTTCCCTGTTCCTCTACCTTAGAAAAACTATGGTACAATTTACTACACGATTTTCAATTGTTATGCAGTTAAAAAGCACACGTTTTTGCCCAAACTCTTATAATTATAAAAAAGTCAATAGTCGTTGTCCTCCTTGAGTATTCGTTTTATTTCTTACTCATGGGGTTCTCATTCAAAGAATGATGGATATCTCAAGAATTGAAGAAAAGACTTTCATTAAGCATTTGCATGAATATGACAACCTGTTTGCCTATTTCATAGCATCCTGTGATTATATACTCTGAACATATATTCATACACTTAGGGCTACAACGTTATTATTTGTTGTTTATATCATCTTTATGCGGCATCACTTGCAACACTATATGAAACAATGCAAAACAATTACCAAATTGCGTTCTCCCATTGTTCTGTCCACATATTTTAAACGTGTAATGTCCACTACAAATTCAAGATCCTAAAACACTGGAACACTTTATCGCGAAGAAAAGTGTATGTACTTACTGCAAGGTTCCCACAAGAGCACACTCTTATGATAACAGAATGGAAGAAACTGCCTGACCTAGGCCACAAGCAAGGCTGTGGAAGAGGTCATGTCTGCTTTCCGCCCTTCTTTGTGTTCCTCCGCCTTTTGTTAACCGTAATCTCGAACTGGTTCTGGCTTTGCAGGCCTCAGGAAATATGCCACATCAACCAAACCCTAAGTGTCCCGCAGATCAAGTATCTGGTTTTTAATACATCTCAAAATTAATGCAGTCTAGAAAATTCATTGCAAAACACTCCCGCATCATTAACACATATTTTACCGCTCAGGCAAAGCAAGGGCTTTTATTCAGTGTGCACCTGTTAGCATTATTCCATTTTGGCATTGGAAGTGTTTATAATGATTATTTCTCGCTTACTATGTCATCATACCAAAGAAACGCAACAAATCATATCATCAATATATTATGTGAATGTGTACAGAGAGAGAGCTTCGGTTTTACAGTTAAAATTTTATCGCATCTCATTAGTATCTTTAGATTAATTCCAATTCAAATGACGAAGAAAAGGAAAATACAACAAATAGCACAGATACACAAGAAATACGTAATCTGCAACGTTGCGACATGTGCATAAAGAAACAGCACAATAATAATTACTGACATTTTATTGTGTTTTTTGTTTGTTTGTGTTTTACATAATCTCATTTCCTCAATTATAAAGAAGTAATAATAATAATAATAATAATAATAATAATAATAATTATGCGTTTGTATTTTGTTTCATATGTTATCCATACTGTTTAATTGTGTGTTTTTAATTTTTCGAAACGAATTTTGGGAAGCTCCATCGTTACTGATGTTTTGAAAAAGTTTACATTTTAATGTAATGTGTTCTAATTCTGCGATTTGCAGACATAAACTAGCGAAATAGTGGCATTTAATATCGCTCGAGGCGTTTACCTTTCATTGAATATACCCGTCAGATTCTGGATCGTAAATAGATTGGTGAAATCAAAACATCTCGTGCTACTTATGAAAATATAATGAAATATATTTTATGTTTTATCAAACTGCTTGTTTGATTTGGTTTATTTGTGTACGTTCTTTAATATCCCGTCATCAGCGTCCCATTTAATTCAGGGCGTGAAACGGCCGATCAATTTTGCTCAGAGGTCTCTTTTTTCAGGCTTGAGGTTTGTTTCGTGCCGCAAATCTACGACATGGCACCCACAGCTTTACTTCCCTACCGAAGAAAGCCATACTTAGGATTTTTACGCCCGAAAAAATCCATCGATCCTGGCCGGGTTTGATGTACACTGCGATAACGCTACTGCAAAGCAAGTTGTAAGTAACACTTTCAACGAAAAGCTTGGCCTGCAAAACACGCGATATTTGAACTATGAGCATTTTTTGCTTTTGCTTTCGACGAACCCAGTGCAAAAATTATCAATAGCAATTCTATTCAAACAAGTTAAAAATTAAATAAAGGCCTGATGCTGAAAACCGATATTGATTAGATTTTAGGTTTCACCCTCTAGCCCTCAGCCACCTTTACTTTCAAATTTAAATGATACCGCTGCCTTTTGTTAATTTACATTTTAAAGGGGATTCATTTCTTTACACACATTTTGTTTTCTATCATTGATTGTTTGAATTTTCGAGTAAAAAATAAATTATAGTACGAAACAAAACTTTTGAGTAAAACTACAATTATCAGCACTACAGCTATGCCCTATTTACAGAAATAGGCCATCACTAATATCAAAGCATGATTATTACTCTGTCCAAATTCAAAGAACAATAACAACAGTCTAAGTTGCCAAATAACGAATAATAATAATAATAATAATAATAATAATAATAATAATGAAACGCGACAATTGCATCTTCTTATAATGCATTAAAAAGTGGGGGAGGAAATTTTGAATGTGAAACTGAATGCGACTAGGAGTGAGGGTGCGAAGGCTAAAATTGAATATTGGATTTAAACTTCCCCTTCAATATTTCTAACATATGTTTTTGTTTAAATTAATTTATATTAAATAGGTAATTATTCAGACTGGGTAATTTTGAAATGAAAGACTGCATAGTGCATATTACTAATTTTAATTCCAGGTGTTAATACACTTCTAATTCTATACGTCTTGATTTTGAACATATAATTTTTTTATTGTATGTATAATATACTCTGCGGTGTAAATTGTTATGAGCTTATAATTATTGTAATTGCATTGTATATATTTATTATTGGTTGGAAGAGAGGGCCTTAATGCCTTAATTCCCTAATTCTGCCAGTAAAATAAAATATTATGTTTTAAATTACCTAAGGCACACCACTGACTCGATTCGACTTCCGGTAGGAATGTTCTACCTTTAACGAGGTTGTTTCTGGGTTTTCAGCCCTCATCAATGGCAAATACCACGAGGTCCTAAACTTAAATCTGGAACGTTTTCTGACCTTTGCCATGTTCATAGTGTTCACCGCCCAATGCCTCGGTAGTCAAAACTGATATTAAACACCGCCACGGATGGCCGAGGTCATTAAGGCGATGACTCGTGAGCTGGAGGTCTAGGGTTCGAATTCCACCTGGACCGTTCTCCCTAACTGAGATTTTTTCCACGCTTTCCTCAGTCATAAATAGAAAATGCTGGGAAAGTATCCTAATTTTAGGCCTGGAACGTTTCCTTCCTTAACAAAATCCTTTCCCAGTATATCATTTCATCTCATGATCATCAGTGTCCACCGCCTGTAGTGCCCCAGTAGTATAAAGTTAAACATCATTCCAAAAAACGCTATTTAAAAAAGTACACAATTGTTTTTCGACAACATTCACTCTGTAAAATAAATACAACGCAATACATCAGAGAAACAAAATGAATGTAGTGTTTTTCTTATATACATGAAGCTATTACAGAGCAAAACGTAATTTTGTTCTATAGATAAGCGATCGCTGAAGACGAGGGGGCGCAGCAGTGATGCCAATGGAATGATACCGCAAATAACAGTTTAGAAATTGCTGCAATGCTTTTGATGAACTGCGTGTGGCGGTTTAAGTTTCTCTCTCCATAGAAACCAATCATGGAACAAAGCAGTGTGGATATGCGTGGGGCAGGAATAAGCCTACGTCCATATTGCCTCCCCCCTTGTGCCCTGGGAATCCGCCCAGGTGCGCGGCGCAGGGCTCTCGTTTGTCCACTCTCTTCCTGGCACCTTCCCTCCCTCCTCACAATTCGTTATTTCACTCCATTTATTAGTGCTTTCAAACATTTCTCCCTCTGCCTAGCCTGATGAAATATGCTGCAAACTCTTTCAGCTTTAGAAACTGAAGCGTGGGGCGTTTCGATTTCCGATTGGTCCCGCCAAATTTGCAGGGAAAACTACGCAATCCCTTCCCATTTCGTCGTACTTCATTCTTTTCTCTAGATCGGAAAACTGCGTCTGTGACTTATGTGTCTGCAGTCTGAGAATTAGATTCGGGATGAGCGGAAATTTCTGGAAAATTCTTTCAGAAAACAAGAATTAGAATCCATGTCTACGGAAATGGACGTGATTCGATGTAACGCGCAAAAAGGTGCATCACTAAGAGAAATGAGTGCTAGGCGTACTGACTACCCTTTGGGTGGTGCTAAAATGTCGCCTTTATCTGAAACGGGGATGGCAAATCATTTCTGGAGTTGCATTTTCCATGCCTTACAGCCTAGGGGCCTTGCCTGTAAAAAAGGAGATATTCAAATTCATCGACTAAAACCTAGAGAAATGAATATTTTAATAAACCAGATATGGGTTACCAGAAGATAATATAACAAAGAAAAAAATTAATTGTAATTTAAACTATACCGAATAGTGACTCACGCGGAAACTTCACATTCGCGAGGTCCCGGATTCAAGTCCCTTAAAGAAGGTCTGCCCTTCTGACCTTGCAATTTCTTCGTCATTTTTCCTGGTTGCTTAGGTGAATTCCTTCCCACGAACTTCATTCCATTGGTTCTGATTGCAGGGTCGAAAGGGTTCCGGTACTGTGGCTTCGCGCTTTAGGAAGATTTCTGCCCATCTGGAGGTCTCGCGGTCTTGCGTTCCTTTAAGGGGACCCCGCCAGCGTCGCCCGGAGAGCTAAATATGGAGATTATGTTACGTACTCCGTCTATATTCCTGTTCCTGGCCGCCCTCTGTACTTCTAGTGCACAGCAGGAGATGGCAAAACAAAAGAAAAGTCTTTAGAGTAAAGCTATTTAGCAATGGCTGGAGACGAGCGTTGTCCAACTCCGCCAGAAATCGATAAATACTGCAATGATTTCAGTATTGTAAAACTAATCACAGACGTCTGTACAACAAAACATTTAATTACTTTAAATGGCTTTTGGAGCCTCAAGGAAAATAGGGTAGAATATTCGAGAAAAGAGAGTCGGTGAGAAAGCTAAGGAAGCAAGGAAAGTACTTATTAGTTGTACAAAACATGAAAAATTTTCTAGCATCTACCATTTCCCGTTCTTAAATACTTTGAAGTTAAATTGGTCTATTTAGTTCGTGGATGCCGCTAATTTATGAATAGTTTTACAACTTTGAACTCGACCACTTGGAAATTTGTGACAGACAAAATTAAAAAAGGAACCCAGTGGAATAATTAGAGTAAGAATTTGGCATTTAGTATTATTAACAGACTTTACTTTAAGATTAGACACGTGTTGTTACTTTCGCTGCTCAAACGAACTGGCCGATGGCTTTGGTAGATGTAGTCCGCCGCAGCCGTTGGTCTTTAGATAATTGGATGGTGCGATATTTCATAATAAAAGCAGAAAAAAAGGTGTTAAAAAAACAAGAAATCTATATTATATTCCTGTTTATGATTTTCATACCAATCCAATAGAGAACGAATAATTTCATTAAATTGTCAACTTCTAGATTTTTTAAATGTGCAATAAATCAGCTCACAAGACTAATATCTTTTACAACTGATTAAGTCACGTCAAAATTGTAGCACTGAATGAGCAGCAAGACGAACTTTCCTGTTTTCTCTGCACGCCTACTGCTACTAAGTATGGCCACTTCTGCACGAGCACCCTCCCTCCCCAATTCCCCGTCGTCATCAAAGGACATCGCACACTCTTTCATGTGTCTGGAAGTGGGTAATCAAACAACCCAACTGAACCGTTCAAGTATTTCTTGGCACCAGCCGCAGGCGCGCGTTTTAGTACAGCACATCAAGGAGCTTTCATTAGCTTTCAGACTGCAGGTTTATTTTTCTTTGCCTCGTTGGTTCAACGTCCTAAAGCTACGTGTCTTTCAATTTTGTACAAAACTGATAAAAATTGAAACGTGTCTAGGAGGGATCAACTGAGTGGAATGTAAAACTTGTGAAAACCGTGCTATTTTCCGATTTTTACATCCACTAAAATTATTAACTTTATCTCTGTGAAAGTTTAAGCTTTCTGAAGATGAATCTCTAGGAACCTGTAGCCTCCTTCTGTGTGTGATCAGCAGAGAGAGAGAAGCGAAGAGAGAAGTGGAGGCATGAAGACTGAAATAACTCAGTTCTTATTAGTGACGATGAATCCCAAATACAGTAAATGCGCAGATAGATAACGTAATTTTAAAATATAGTCTTATTTCATTGTTCATTGCATTAATACTGCTTGTTTACACCATATTCTTCTTTCCTGTCGGTCCTGGTGGTGTAATGGTAACCATACTTGCCTTCTAAACCCAAATTCGGGGGTTCAAACCTGGCCGGGATCGATGGATTTTTTCGGGCGTATGACTTCCTTCGGAAGTGGGTCCCGTGTCGTAGATTTATGGCACAATAAAGAACCTCAAGTCTGAAAGAAGAGGCCTCTGAGCAAAATTTGTCGGCCGTTTCACGCCCTGAATTGAATGGGACGCTGATAACCTGAGATGTTAAAAAGAGTCCGTAAATAAATTAAATCATCATCTTTCCTGCTATATACGATGGTCTTGTTTTGAACGTTGCGTAACAAATGCCAGTTTTAAAAAAAAATATGGTTGTGGCTATTGATTGAGTTGATGTACTCCATTTCTCAGTGTTAAACACATAAATAATTATGATAATTTCCGAGCGGTTTTTATAGATCCTTAAGTTATCGTCATGATTCTGTTATGCGCATACCATCTATGGCATTCGTTATACACACTTTCAAGTTTGTACATGAACAATGTGCTGTTCCTTTAGCTCAGCGTCTCTCAAACTATGGTCCGTTGAAAGTGGTTCTCGAGGTTATACCTTTGTGGTACTCTTAGGTTCTATATTGAACATGTTTTTACTAAAAATCCAGCATTAGTCTGTGAAAGAGGGGAATAAAATGAAATTCAAAGGAATTGCGAGTCATGCTGTACAGTCGAGAATCACAAAGAAAGCGGACTTCTATTGCAAATGCTTTCTTTAATGTAGACATATAATGAGCATAGTATATGGAGTTCAGAAATTATTTGCAGCTTGCATTTCAGGACTAGAGCTCACGAACATAAATCAAACAATGGACAACTGTATAGACCTACATTATTACAAAATAATTTTATACCCTTCAATGGTAAATATGTATTTTCTAAGAACTATTAATCCTAATATTAAATGACGGGAGCTGTAATTAATGCTGTTTTAAAAGTATATATATATATATATACCTTAAATATATAAGAGTAGGTTGTTTAATAGAGCCTTTTAAATTAAAAAGTGATACCCATAGTATCAGAAACATTGTTATAGTTTATTATCTCTCCGCCCTTTTGTCGCTGTAGCATTTATGCCAACTTTCCTTGCTTTCTTATTAACTACCCCTCCCTTTCCTGTCTCTCTGTACAGTTTAGCACGGTTCTTGTACATCTGAAATATGGGAGTTTTCAAAGTTTCAACTAAATCGTTCCAGTTGAGCCATCAGAAATATAGTGAAACATCCCCTTCCCTCAAAAGTCACATATTTATTACAAACTCTAACCATAAATTTTCAGAGATTTCCCCCGGATGTTGACTGAATGTTTATATTAGGAATTTGTTGTTTCTGGCACCTTATTACAGGGTTATTTGACGACAGTGTTATGTCCCTTGGGCTGTGATAGAAGGGTTCTGATAGATTACAAAGAAAACGTAATCAACTACACTTATAACCTTCTGACATACGTGAGATAACCAAATAAAGCACAACAATTGGTAAAACGTGATGAGTAATGAAATAATCGTAGGGCCAAACTCGTTTTTCTGTTTTTTACTCTACTGTTCAATACTGCATTGTTTCTTTACAGCAGCTGCTGTACTTTCATACACATTATAGTGAACAAACACTACATTTTTAGTTTAGCGGGAAGAAGTGCAATTGCATGTAGTTGCTTGGAAGTTTGAATGTGATTGGTGGTTTGAACTCTCTCGCCTAAGAGTAGCGTGGTAACCTCCAAACAGACAGACGTATCACTGCCATATTTCCTTCTCACTAAAATGTCACGCTCTACGACATCCAAATACGCGGACGTAGCCCTACGCATATTAAGGAGCTAAAATATCTGCACTGTTATTTTACACTCACAAGTAAAATCCTGTTAGAGAACTTTTGCTAAATTAAAACACATGTCATACATTAGATTGCATTGTACAATTTATTATATTTTAATTTGTTCAAGAAAAGTGAACATAAAACTACTGCAGATTCTGCATTATAACAGAGCCAACGAGGAGGAGATAAGGACACACCCATCTTGTTCCTGTACCTCCTATGCTACTCTTAGGTGAGAATGTTCAAACCCCCAAGCAACGACACCCAAACGCCACTTTCAAGTAGCAAACGTTTTCACTTAACTGACACTTCGTCCCGCTTAACAAAGAATAATAAGTTAAGAAATGCTGTGACAACGTGCATACCATAATATGCAAAGATATTTTAGTCCGAGAAAGCAGTTGAGTTTAAAAAATAAATTACTCAGTAATGATTCACTGGAGATCATGGGTTTCTTATTCATAACACTCAGCCAACAATACTTGAGAACCTCTGAAAGGTTGTTGGCAGAGTTCTTATTCACACTTTATAGCACAGCCTTTTAAAAACTGGATCGACGATTTGTGTACAGGCGTTTTACTTGCTTCACTTATGGCACAGATTTTAATGTTAACATCAACTTATTGTCGTTCAAGAAGACCCTCTCGGTACGATAGCGTTGTTTAAATAAAATATTATTTGAACGCACATACATAATTTATACACACATTTAGAGAGAGATATTGAAACAAACGCAACGTGGGTCGGTCCTGGTGGTGTAGTGGTTACCATACTTGCCTCCTACACCCAAGATCGAGGGTTCGAACCCGGCCAGGACCGATGGATTTTTTCTGGGCATAAAAAGCCTAAGTATGGCTTCCTTCGGAAGGGAAGTAAAGCCGTGGGTCCCGTGTCGTACATTTACAGCACGAAAAAGAACCTCAAGCCTGAAAGAGAGGCCTCTGAGAAAAATTTGTCGGCCGTTTCACGCCCTGAGTTGAATGGGACGCTGATGACCTGAGATGTTAAAGAACGTCCATAAATAAATCAATCAAAAAAAAAAAAAAACGCAACATGGGGGAAAATACTGACATACAACAGAATAAGCCAGGGATGCCACGCCGAGTCATGTTCGAGTTATAACACTCCCACAAAGCACAGCAGCGAGGGGATCGCAGTGCAATGGCGTTAAGTTATGTTTGCCACTTAGTAATGAAGCGACACATGATGTAAATCTCTAAATTTGGTTAAACGTTGGCTATCCCTAAAATAAACAAAAAAGGTGTAACTTTGTGCTGTTTTTTGGTGTCTTAAGGCTTTGGAGAAATTTAATCACAAAATCCATAGGGAGTACCACGCCGCTTGTTGGTAACTTCCGGTTCAGGTGATTGTCATCCTTATTGAGCCCGTTATGTTTAACCTACTGTCGATACAATAAGCCGTAAACAGTATGCTTTGGAGAAACACAAGTTTTCCTTTTTCAGTGCCTGCCGCCGACACGGAAAACTCATAATCTGCCCTTCCTGTAGAGTTTATTTTTTTTAAAGTTTAATAGCATTCAAGCAGCTATAGTTAATGAAGTATTAAAAAAAATTAATACATATAAAAATGGTCGTGAGGCACATTAGCCATCATTAGATGAAAGAAAACCTAACAAGTTTGTGATAACGCGAAACTTCCTCTGAAATTAAATGACCAATATCATGCATGCTAGCGATGGACATAATTGGGAGGACTGCAGCTAGATATGAGACTAAATAGAAAATACGTCATATGATTTATGAAAATTCTCCTTTCCCACTGCTGTGTAGGACATTAGTTGCAAAGGAAGACTTAGATTTGAAAAATTCGGAGAAATTCAAACCACGGTCTTCGGCCTTGCGTGCCATTGTTCCAACTAATTGAGCTACTGTGTCTTTTTTTTCCCCCCCCCAAGTACGATTCGTTCTTTCTTTTCAACTAAATGTTACATGGTGTTGTGAATGCAAGAAATTATCATTAATATCCTCCGAGTGAAAATGATAATTACAATTTCAATGCATGAATCGTGAATTGCAATTAATTTTCTGCTGTGCACTTAAATATTTCATGCATTAAAAGCACGCCTGATGAAATCAATGTATTTTTACGACAGCATCCTATCCCAGTGGTTTGCTTGAGTGCGCATTGCTTGCATAGGGGTGAATCTCTAATTTTTAAATTAATGTAGCTAACATTTATTTACAAATCTTGTAAAGATTTAAGAAAAAAGGAGTTGCTGTTTATATCCTCGACTCACTAATGAGGAAAAGTATTGGCTTTGGTGTGTGTATGTGATTGTCGGTCCTGGTAGCCTAGTGGTAACCATATTTGCCTCGTAGACCCAAGGTCACGGGTTCAAACAAACGCTGCCAGGATCGATGGGTTTTTTTTAAGGTTGTAAAAATCCTAAGCATAGTTTGGAAAGAGAAATAAAGTCAATGATCCTGCGTCGTAGATTTACGGCATGGCATGAGCAATTTTTTTTCAAGCCCTGAATTGAATAGAACGCTAATGACCAAAAATGTTAAAGAGCGTCCTTAACTAAACATCTTAATAATAATAATAATAATAATAATAATAATAATATGCTGTACGTGCTGTTTTTTAAGTTTTGAGAGTAAATGTGAAATAGCAGTATTTTTGCCTGAAGATCTTAAAATAACTACTATTTCAACATACAGGCCTCTCTTTGGTGATTTATATTTTCCTTAACCAAGTGGAAAATGTTTTAGATCATGTAGAACGGTACTGTTAAGACTGTATATCGTGTTCTATTAAATTGCTTAATTCAACTGTATTCAAATGTACCATAGCCACTTTCACCGCAGAAGTAAAAACAGTTTACATACCAAAAGATAGTTTTGTTACAAATGCTGATAATTATAAGCTTACTGGTCGCTCTGCAATGTGGATTGCTTAATTAGGTGAAATAACAAGTTCACGCAATTTTTGTTTCTTTGAATTTCCACAGACGCGTCATTAATTCTGAAATCGTTGGGGAAAGCCCATTTTAGTAAAACATAACATTTCCCGGCGAACTAAATCACACGTGAAATTGTTCACTTTGTCAAATTGTTATGCTAGTTTTCTTCTTCCTCTGCGGTGTTATGTGCACTCCTCTCTTTACAAACCTCTCGCAGTTTTTAACACTTCATTGATTCATTAATTGTGCCATTCTCTGTTTATACATGTTCAGCACTAGACTTTGGCTCTACTAACATAAGGTGCCGGTAACTTTCGCGGTTTTGCCTGTACTAGGCTAATTGCTAGCAATCGGCACATCCACAGCGTTTCCGTTTTCATTTGTTTTTTAGTCATGGTCTCCATATTGTTAATACGTAAACGCAATTGACCGCCTACTAAGACCGCTGCTCGGGTTTCTGCAGGTTTCACTCATTGGGGATGTTTATACGAGTGTTGCTACAATATACAGAGATAACAAAACCCTAATAATAATCTTGGGCACGATGAAAACGAAACCATTTCAACTTATATGCTTCCAACTATCGGGGCTTTTTGAGAAATCCTGGTGGTGATCAGAATTTCTCTCGAGTTTAAGCTGCAGGCCAACATGGTATGAAGTCTCGCGAAAATTCCTAATTGCCACTGGAATATTTTTTTTTCAAATATATTTAAGGAGGAAAAAAATTATTTAATGGCACTGTTTTAAGCTAAAGTATTTAAAAAATTCACTAGTGTGAAGACTGTAAAAGTGTATAGAGAGTTAAAGCACCTTTTCGGAACATTCAACTGTCACATACCGAATGGAAGAAACAAATAAATTTCATGTGTTTGCACCTTGCAGGATGATCATCTTTTCGTTCACTTTGGTTGCTCGTGAACCTTGTAGCAAGAAGGCGATCTACAGTGCTCTTTAGGATCCCCCGGTTGTTATCCTCGTTACCCTTTCACCTCATCTCTTGGAATATAGACCTGCCAGCTAGCGAGCTGTGCTGCTGCACACCCTCGCCCCGTTCCTCCCAGACCGCTCCGCCCTGCTGATGTCTTCCAATGATTAATTGTCGCACAGCCAGCACAAGCGAATCCGACGAACGCACGGAAACGGAGCGGGGAAAAGGGGCACAGAGCTCGCAACCTCCCCATCCCTCAACAAACCCATGCTGCAGCTCTCCAACGCGACCCGGAATATATAACACACAAAGAGGAGACAGAGAGAGATCACACCTCCCTCCTGTTCTCCACGCGAAACCACCTCTACAAGAAATTTCCTAGAAACTGCTAACAGGTCGATCTCTTTCTTTCGGCAGCTTACCCAGATACGAGAACCTCGTCAAAGCATGTAAGCACTTCTCAAAGCAAACGACAGGGCTGGATCAGATATCCGAGTTATATCTTCTATCCAAAATGAGATTCGATCGATACAGGATGTACGTAAATTAGTCAAATATTTCAGGGACATGTTCCTAGTAAAACATTTTACGAGAAAAAGTTAATATAAATATGGACCTGAAACACCTTTGTTTCAAAGTTATTAACGGTTTTGTTACATTTACTTCTGAAAAGCATTTAACTCAAACTGCCATAATTTGGTATTAACTTGCTTTTTTAAAATTGGTCATTACATTTTCTTTGGCTCTTTGATGAGTGAAGAAATCAGAAGAAAATGTATTTGTTGATTTTTTTTTTGATTGATTTATTTACGGACGCTCTTTAACATCTCAGGTCATTAGCGTCCCATTCAACTCAGGGCGTGAAACGGCCGACAAATTTTGCTCAGAGGCCTCTCTTTCAGTCTTGAGGTTCTTTTTCGTGCCGTAAATGTACGAAATGGAAGAAATGCACTACACTAGACGAGAATGCAATAGGAGCACAAAATGGCACCGCGACAAATAAGAATATTCTCATGAATGCTTGCGAGAGTCAGATTCACTTGTGAGCAGGGTTCCCAATGCTTGGAAACCAAGAGAAGTACGAAAGTGAGAGCTTGAGGAACAAGTTGGTAACATTGGTTAAAACCCATAAAGACACCATTATGGAAATGGTCACTTGACCATTTGCAATACTCTGCAATAAAACCTTCTGTGTCTTACGTATCACCTTCAACCAGTGCCATAAAGCACATTCTGCCAATACATTCTACAGCAATGTATTGTGTTAATTGATACTGGTCTTTACCTGTAACGATGTCTTGAATTATTATAACAACAAAAACCCTAATGAAGTAGTATATAAGACAATCATCAGTCAAAACGTTTGGGCTGTATCACTCATTAATAACCATCTTTTAGTTCCGCGTGTGAAAGGAAATATTTATCTGCAGTTTCTCAAAGTTGATTTGCACCAGTTAATTGATGTGACTTATTCCCGGGTGTGTGTTGTACTTTTAGTTTCTAAATTCCAAGTATATACAAAGCATTATGCCTCGTGTGTTTACAACGACACAGCGAGTCTTTGTGTACGATTCATGCGTGTCAACTCAGTGGTGAAAGAAGCATAGCCCTGTTTTTAAAGCATACAGTAGTTGGCATTACTCGTGTGAATACCGTAATCTCCCCCCCCCCATGGAACTAACCGACCGGGAGCGTGACCTTGTGTTTTTTTTTCAACATAAGAGTTATTAATAGGGATTTCCCCAGATTTAATAGTCTGCGATTATTATCTGTGGAGTGAATTAAAAAATTCCGTGCACAAGATGAACCCGCACACCATACAAGAACTCAAAGATAATATTCGTCAGGAAATTGTCCGGATTTCTCAAAATGAGCTACAGCGAGTGATGAATAATTTCCTAAAGAGATGCCAAAAATATGTGGAGAATGAATACGGGCAGTTTCAACACCTCAATTGATAATTTGGTAAGTAATGATCCTCTTAAATTGGTTTGTGTATTGTACGGTTGGTTTGTTTGTTTTGTTTTACCTTCCCGCTAATTATCGAGACCCGGCTAACAAGCGGCAAGCTCGCCGATAGGCAAAACACTACGGGGGAAAACAAAACTGATCACACAGTATTTCGTCATTATTTGAATGTTTTCACAAAGATGGGTTGGTAATGGGGAATTCATTAAATGCCAAGGTTTGACAATAATGGGATTTTATCTGGGCGACTTTACCTATATTATGCAATCCCTGTATCTGACGATAACGTTCGGAGAGAGCGTATCAAAAATGAATTTGAGGAAGAATGAACCATTCACGAACGTTTAAAGTATGTCAAAGTATGGAACGCAAGCTGAATGGAGATTTTAACTGGGAGGTCACTTTGAGAATTTTTGTAACGTATGTTGTTCCTAGTAACAAGTAGTAACTTCTTAGTAACAAGTCATGTATCTCTGTGAAACGAACTATTTTCTGGGCTATATTTACATAAGAGTTTTTAAAAACATTTGCCTGTTAGGAACACATCACTAAATTATTTGGCACCAATAAGCACTCACAGTGTGTATTTTACTGTAGCTGGTTGGTTCATGTGTATGCTGAACAACTACAAATATCCTTTTTGACGAGTTTAGTAATTCAATTAGACATTTCCTATAGAGTCAAAAGTGTGTATTAATATATTGAAATGATCACAGGCAATATTTTGTAATGATAATATATATTATTTTTAAGTTACACTTCTTTTGCTACAATGAATGCTGTTTGAACCAAAAAGGGGATATGTCAGTTATTTTCTACGTGTATTTTCTACTATCTGTATGATATGATTAAAGAAAGTGATATAAGAATACAAACTTCTTAATGAAACATATGAGTAATTATAATGTCCGTTTTTTTTTTAAAAAAATATCTCAAAAGTACTGCTGAGATACTTGACCCGTCTTTCATCTCAGCGCTTCAATGGACTGTTACTATGATGACAGATGCGAGCAATACTACATGAACACTAGGAATACACTGTAGTTCATCTGTGAATCTTTGCATCAGCCACACATCAAGCTGGAAGGAGCACATGCTATGGTTCAGAAGGTGGGACGCGTAAATACAGGCTCAAAGCCTGGGCACTTGTCATTTATTTTTTTTTTTTATTTATTTGTTCACTTAATGATTTGTGTCTACTTATTATTGACACCAATGACGGTCTAGGTAATCCCTGTTTTCGTTAATGTCCATACATGATGCGGTTTCTTGCCAATTCTTTTTTAAAGAATGGCTTTTATTTGCGCTTGAAAGGGCCAGTTTTGATTTATTTTATTTTGTTACATCTATGCAAATGAAACTGTCAATATTTTATTTATTTGTTTATTTATCCCTCCTCCGCTAGTAGGCTAAAACCGCAATCTGACGGGCGACCGATTCAAATGTGCTGATAACTGCAACATTTTAGAAGTACCTTAAGTGCCCTTCTCTCATATCTCTCATTCAGGAGTTTTTTTTTTTTTTTTTTGAGTAGTGTTTAACGCCCGTTTTTACTACTGAGGCACCACAGGCGGTGGACACTGGGCCTACATGAAATGATATATTAGGAAATGATTTTTTTAACGAAGGAAACATTCCAGGCCTAAGTTTAGGGTACCTCCCCGGCATTTGCCAGTTATGTGGACTGAGGAAAACCTGAAAAAAAAAACCTCAGTCAGGGATGATGGTCCTGGTGAGTATCGAACCCCAGACCTCCCGCTCATGAGTGCACGCCTTAACGACCTCAGCTACCCGTGGCGGTGTTTTTAGGAGTTTGAAGCGTTCGTTTTACATTTTCCGGTAATGGGTCACGTGACTCAAGCTATTATTTCCGCCACATTATAACAACCGCTATAACAGTAAGTAATATAATTCTGTTATTGGTGCAAAGGTTGCATTAGGTCTGTTTTCCTCTGTTTTCCTTTAAAAGACAGGCTCGGTTTACGTTACTTCCGCACAGATGGCAATCATAGCATAATATAAACGTTCAAAAAGTATGAGCAACTAATGGAACAGTGTGTGTGTGTGTGTGTATTAGCTATATACTGTTATTGTATTTCCAATTAACTATGATCATTATTTATGAAATACGGCTTGCGAAACAAAAGATATATAAATATTTTAAATGACATGTAGCATATGATGAGAGTTGGTAACACTATTTTGCGTAATGTCATTTGAGGATACTTAACGTTTTTTATAAATAATATGTGAGCTCAATGCTTATGAACCTTATATTTTAAACTCCCCGCCCGAATAAATAATGTGCCATATAACTGGTGGCTTTTCTTGCTTACAATTAGCGCCTGCACGCTTTAAATTGTTTTATCGTTAATACTTTTTACAGGCATCACAGGCAGTGAACACGGTGGTACATGAAATAAAATGATAAATTGAGAAAAATATTTTTTTTAAAGGAAGGAAGCTTTTACAGCTTATGTTTAGGATACCTCCCCGGAATTTTCCATTTATGACTGAGGAAAGCCTGTATAAAACCTCGCGAATCGAACCCCAGACCTCCCGCTCATTAACCTGTGTCTTAACGACCTCGGCCACTCGTGTCGGTTTTCTATGTTTGATATGTACCCGTATAAAGTACCACAACCTTGCGCAGGCTGCAATGTGAGTTCATACACAGTTTTATGGTTTATAGTCTCACGGCAGAAGATAGCTCCTACTCAAAGCAAGGTCTACCGATCAGTTCTGGTAGCCTTAAAGTCATCTTTATGCTGAATGTGGAACACTTTACGACGAACTTTACGATTACGTGCATTTCCGCGTGCCGGTTGTTGCACCCAGGGCAAACGTGACCTGTTGCAGAAGAGTCAGTATATTGCAAAAACAGAAAACCCGGCAAGGAAGCTGCGAAACATTGGAACTACTCGTGTTTCAAATAAGTTGCTGCTTGTTGAACTGAGCTAAGTGTTGAGATGTATTCACTCTTTTGCATTGCTTTCTTTCTGGTCTAAATACCGGCGATCATAACATTGTTAGCTTTACCGCTGAGCATGGAACCACTAGTGTAGTTGTCGACAAGAAAACATAGTGAATGCGGAAAACGAGACTAGCGAACTTGATAGCATGATATAATTACGTCACAATGTATACAGTATTATCGATACTGTGTGCATACCTGAATCATTAGTACCGAAAAATATAGCAAGAATTATGATCTGACAGTATTTGAATGAGGCCGGATGGCTTTATATATTGATTGATGCTAAATAACGAGAAAATGGAATAGAACTAGCTGGTATTATTAAAATAATAGTTAAACATATGCACTCAAAAGTATAAACAACGTTGAAACGTTGTAACATTAAGTCTAATAGATGCAATGCAGAATAAATTATATTTACATATTAAACCCAAAATACATAGAAATAACATTGGCATATTGTACGATCGCACACTTGTCGGTTGCTGGAAGCCTTTAAGATGAAATATTGTAGACAACTGACATAATTAACAAATATCTGCTGTTAAATAGCAAACGCGTGACTCACTTGCGAAAAGCTATTGCATGTGCAAATACTTCCTGTTAAATATAACCTACACGTTCCTTTGAAATGTCTAAAACTTAGCAATTTGACGCTCTTTAACTCGCTAGTCATCTAATTCATATTGTGTATTGTTCAATAAATTCTGCTGTTGTTGCGCTTTTTGTGCCATGTTCAAGATGTTACGGTCATGTTAAATTCAGCGGCTCACTTTAGAAAATGGAGAAAAGAACATACATTTGGTATGAATTATCTTTGTCGTCGTACCATCTGTCACAAAGAACTTATCATTCAATTTTATTCATTTTTGTTTGCTTTAGAAATCTGTGTTAAATGAACAATGACAGTATTTAATATAAATGCCTAAGACAGATGTACCTTAGTAAAAAATGTTCTTGCCATTTGCATAGTCACGTATGGTCGAGGACGAGAGCTTTTCAGACCTCACTGCTATGTTTGTGCTTCTTCCTTAGTCCCACATACGATTAATGTATTTGTTTTTAAGCTTCTTTATTTACTGCATGCTCCATTACTATAATAATCATTTCACTGTTACATGTTATCCTTAATACTATTTCTTTACATTCTTATTGTCATATTTTTAAGATGGTCGAAATTGGCACCACATTACAATTAACTACATCAACATTCTCAGTCAAGTAAGCAGTTATGTTATTTACAAAATTGCAATAGTTAATTATTTACAAATTTATATCAATAATATAGATATTGGAATTTTGTAAATAATGTGGCGTGTGTGGGGGGGGGGGGAGATCCTGTCCGGATATTGCTTGGGTATTTTATCCTAGGTTTTCTGAACTACGAAATTTAGACGTGAATGTCTCCCTCTGACCCTATTCTCATTTGCAGCAAAATTATTTTACTCTTCAAAATCACTAGTTCTTTCATATGTATACGATGTATATTGTAAATCGCTTTTACTCCCCACCTTGTTCTTCTAGCAACTGCCATTTTTTCTAATCTATTGAACAACTTAACTCTTTATTTGGGTTTGGCGCTACTTCTAAATGATTATCATTTTTGTCATCCTTACTCTTGAAGTTATCTCAAGATTCTCAATAGGAGTACCTCTGATGTGGTTCCAGCGCAAGTATAGATTAGGTTTACGTCAATCCTAGTGCAAATATATCACATTTTCGTTAGAGCTAACCACTTTTTCCAGTCCCGTTAGATTTGTAACTGATGTTTTTCCTTTTACACCAATACAGATAGTTATTTTTGGTCAGTGTCCGCTGTTGAGCGCAAGGCGAATGGGAACTAGGGTTGGTTGGTAAATAAATGTCTGTTTTTTTTTTTTGACAAAAGCTTTTAATTAAGATGAAGAGCATACGCAAATTAATCAGTATATTCTGCGCCATTATCTATCACCCTCTCTTTCTCTCAATGCTAATCTTGGATGGGAATGATCGATATTGATCTCGCACTACTAATCGATGACGAGATACAGTTCATAGCATCTGGTAATTCTCAGGTTGATTGACGTGGATAAATGGATTAAAGAGTTCATAAGGTTTTTCTAAACGTGGCGAATCGCTCACGTCAAATGGCCCTCTTTGAAATACAGAACCCTTTCTTTTCGTGTTATCTCCAATGGCATTCTCCCCGTAGACCGCACAAATGATTCCTCCTATAGTTATCATCTATAGTTATTTACCCTTGAAATTTCATCTTCTTTGCTCACAAATAGCGCAAATTTTCTTCAACATACAACGCTCCAAATAACGAATGACCGATGACAAGCGATATAGAATGTCCTAGCAACGCTACTAGCTTATGCATTAACACAGCAAAAATACAGCTAGTTCTCGCTATAGCTGAGACTGTATATGTGCAACTATCAGTGCAGGAAGTGCTTATTATTGTGACAGGCGGCTGGCATGTTCGCTCAGCGAGCGCTACTTCCAGCTGAGGACGCAGGCCAAAAACTCTTGACAGTAGTGCAAGGAGGTTTGATCGTTTCTTGCATACTGAAAACGCCATACCAAATCTTGTTTTATCTATACGTCGTATTGTATTAGAAGGCATGTGAGACGGTACTAGGAGGGACTGGCCTAGTGCTACTAGTCTATCATAGGAGTACAGTGATGCCTAGTTCGAATCCTCACGGCACAAGCGTGAGAAACATTGTTTCTTAGTTTCCTGCGCCCAAAATTACTACTTGAAATTTGTCATTTTAATTTGCCTATTTACATGTGGCAAGAATTTTAGAACTGTCCAAAAGCCACGTTGCTACACCATGTACTTCTGGAGTTAACGTTTCTGGAATAAACAAAGATGATCCCTGTGTTTATGATATGTTCCTAACTTATCCTTGTGTTATGTTGTATACACGTATTTCCCTTGTAAATTAATTCAACTGCAGTCCGGAAGTTCGGTGAAAGACTAAATGCTTAAGGCAAATTAAGCTGTAAGTGTTTTGTATAACTGTGACAAAATTTAAAAAATGCGGTGTATTCTGTGAACTATTAATAATGCACTTCCAAAACCTGGTTCCAGTGGTGCAGGCACTAAGGGCACTCCTAGGCCAGAAATATTATTTTTAAAGTGTACACTTTCTTTAAGGAATTGTCATCAGAGGAGGTGCATGACAAAACAAAATTTTCACAAAGTCGGAATTCACGGCTAAGCACAAGTGGGTGTACATACCAAGCCGCGCATTGTGACACAGGGTCAAACTTCTACCATAGAAATTGGTTGGATCTCCAGGAAAGCATGGCAGAAAGCAAAACAGCGTTTCCAATTTAGATGACTTTGAAAAAGATGCACTTTGCTGCACAACATATGAAATGCATGGCAATGGCGAATACCCCACCATTAAAATGCCCATTCATATTATGAGAGAAAATATTTTCTATAATAGTTCCTCTACTTCCATGGGATTACTGCAACATTTGGGCTTCTCCCCCCCCCTCTCTCTCTCACTCACACACACACCCACACACACAAATGCTGAGTGTAAATTTTCTGTAGAAAGGGGTGACACAATTGCTGCGAGAGTAAACGTTTTAAGAACTATGTTCATACATAGGATATCTGGAGATACGTGCCCCAATTTCTATCTTGATGAGACGTAGATGCATCAGAACCATTGCAAGAATCGACGGTAAGAGGTGGACTCAAGTTTCTTGTAGGAAAAGGTTACAGGTTTAATGTTTGCCATGCAGTTCCACACAACATGCTTCATTCCCGAAAACAAGCGGGTTTTCCGTTCCAAACAGGGGAATAAAAATGTTGACTATCATTCTGAAATGAGTCGGTCCTGGTGGTGTAGTGGTTACCATACTTGCCTCCTAAACCCAAGATCGCGGGTTCGAACCCGGCCAGGACCGATGGATTTTTTCGGGGCGTAAAAATCCTAAGTATGGCTTCCTTCGGAAGAGAAGTAAAGCCGTGGGTCCCGTGTCGTACATTTACGGCACGAAAAAGAACCTCAAGCCTGAAAGAGAGGCCTCTGAGCAAAATTAGTCGGCCGTTTCACGCCCTGAGTTGAATGGGACGCTGATGACCTGAGATGTTAAAGAGCGTCCATAAATAAAATCATTCAAAAAAAAAAAAAAAAATCTGAAATGAATGCAGAAACACAAATTGCTTCAATGATACATTTTTAAACTTTGTAGAAGAGGGGCCAATCATTATCATCATGGATAGTGCTGACTACCATTCTAAAATCATATACAAACTTTCCTCTATAAATTTCCGAAAACAAGATATTCAGGGCTAGTTGTATACGATAACATAGCATTTTATCCTTCTGATAGGAGAGCAAGACTGTTAGAAAAAGTAAATCAACGCAGGGGAAAAAGTACGAGCTAGACCAAATTGTGCATTGAAAAACCAAAGTATTCGCTTGCCTTCCTATCATTGCTAAACGCCATAGAATTATTTTGGGCTAATACCTTGGGGGAAGTCGCTGAAGAGAACCAAACCGTACTTTTCGTCTTGCATATTTTGAAAAGCTTATGCATGCTGCACTTGACAGAGTGACAAAACAAGACTGGGCTGGTCATGTTGCGCACTGCAGGAAGAAATAAAAAAGTGGTCCGATTAACACTGTACGAAATTTAGCTATAAATCTACGGGAAACTGATTCCTAATTAAATGCGGATGAGGTGGGTGACGAGCTTGCAACTGCTCTATAATTTAATCAGGTATGTTGTTTTCAGTAAATAAACACACCAATATGCAGCGTCACACGTTATAATGTTATGTACAAGAATTCAGCACTACCGCATTAGTTTATGTTCGGACTATTCTGAGGCGACGAATGTTATCCCCACCCCACTTGTTCTGAAAGCTTGGCAGTGCAGCGACGTTAGCTCATATTCTTCTATAGTCAAGTCAAGACTGGTGACCAGAATTCAAACCAATTGAAACATTTTGTCAGCCTTGTGCATATTTTTACCTGGTACTGCTTCTAATTTAGTTGTGACATTTTATTAAAATGTTGACGCTTGAAAACTAATTTTTACGAGAAACTTAAATGAAATATATTATATAAAGCATTAACAACATCGCAATATGGGCTACAACGCTAGTGCCTGAAGAAAATTTATGTTATTAAAAGCTGAACAGATGCGTGGAAGGAGTCCTAGGCAAATGATTATTCCATTATTATTATTATTATTATTAATTATTATTATTATTATTATTATTATCGTTGTAAATACCTGAGACATCGTCAATATTCTCTGATAGCGCTCGACCTTCTTTCCTCTATTCCGAATTCAAAGTCAAAGCATCTTCTTCGATATCCTTTGGCCTACGTGCAATTGGTCGTACGCAGTTCTTAACACATCCTAAAAAGTCTACATTTCTCATTTACTTCACTTAATGAATTTACTTTCCCAAAGTATTTGTAGACTTTCGCAATTTTCTTGGAAGAATTGTGTTAGCTTTATATCAATACCTAGTTTTTTTCTAAACTGCAATTAGTTTCACTACATCATTTTTATCACTACTTAATTTCATAGTTACAAGTTTTCCTTACATACTATTACGTTTTCAAGAGATCTGATAAAATGTACCTTTGAAAAGTATCGCTTAACTTATCTAAGCGCTCAACACCTACAGTGATTGTTCAACAAACAACATACCTGAGAGCACATATTTCTAGTTTCAGGGCATGCATTCAACTTGTATTACCGGTTACAGGTACACGGTTTCTTGTTTCCATCATTGACTTGCTTAAGAGATGCTTCCAATGAGAATATTCAGTGACAATTCTCTCGTTATTCCGTTGAACTTACGCAAGAAATATCAGTAAATTTTGTTCTAATCAGCGCAAGAAAACTTAAATTAGTGCCAGGTCCTACATCTATTGAGTAATGAGTAATGTGCTGATTGGGAGCATACCAAGATTTAATTTGAAGTACTCTAAACGTGCAGTCTTATCGTAAACATGAATGAAAAACTACATAAGAAACCAAATAGACGAAGTCGCACAATAATCAGTACTACAACTTCAATATTATATTACATTTTTATTTGATTTTGGATTGGTTTTCAATGCTGCGATTTCCTCATGTCATTACAGGGCCCCCGGGATTATCAAGCAACTGAGAAATTAATAAATTTATTTAAACGCTGTTTGCTGCAAACCACAGAAGTTTTTATGTTGGCAACAGACCCACTAGATGTTCAATTATTTGCTGTTGTTAGATATTATGTTAGCAACATTGTTATACCATTCAACGTCCTTTACATTTCCTCATTGATTTTTTTTTTTATTTGGTTTATTTACCGACTCTCTTTAAAATCGCAGGTCATCAGCGTCCCATTCAATTCAGGGCGCGAAACAACCGACAAATTTTGCTCTGAGGCCTCTCTTTCAGGCTTGAGGTTCTCTTTCGTGCCGTAAATGTACGACACGAGACCCACGGCTTTACTTCCCTTCCGAAGGAAGCCATACTTAGGATTTTTACGCCCGAAAAAATCCATCGATCCCGGCCGGGTTTGAACCCGCTACCTTGGGTTTAGAAGGCAAGTATGATTACCACTACAACATCAGAACCGACTTTCCTCATTGATAAGTTTGCTTTGTATGGTCAAAATGGCATTCACAGAGCAGAAAAGAGTGGATTATTGCCGAATTTAAGATTTTTATTATGGTCGAGAGAAGTTCCGAGAATTAACACCATCCGAGAGGCACACAATAACAGCGTGCTTCAAAATGGCTCATTTGTTTGGTAAGAAAGTGCTTCAATATGAGGTCGAAACAATTCGAGAAGTATGACAACGAAGCCCGACCAAGTCTTTTGGACTTTAATATTTCTAAGTCGACTGTTCATGATGTTTTATAATTGCAAAAAGTTACGCCTTGTATGTATAAAACTCAATTGGTACACTGCAGTTAATATTGCCGAGTCGAAGTTGTTATTTAATAGAAATATTATCGTTATACTAGGACTTCACTTAGGAAACAAAAGACAGCGATATTATAGAAGGCAAGAAGAAAACCCAATACCGTAACATCATTCGATATGCTTTCGATAAACTACACATAAAACACCCATACCTTATACGTCAGAAATGACGCATGGAAGAAAACCACACCGGAAGAAAAAGCAATAGAAATCTTACATTCACACAGAGATGCTCAATTTTTTAAAGCTATAACCAGCATAATTAACACAGTGCTTATTACACTATAACAGATAGTTAGGAACTAGCGCTTCCACGAGCAATGAATATTCAAATTACAAAAAAAATTAGGAACACATCTAGGACTTTAAACACATTTCAGCAGACTTACCTCTCTTTCCAAATCTGCCTGGAGGTTAAAGGGAGGCAACCAGCTCAAATTGTGTATACATCATATGTATCAACTTCTGGTAGTAGAGCGTGGTTAACCACTACAAGTGCTGCAGAATTTTGTGTACTTCAGAAGCATCGCATTTCTGCAAACTTTCTACACTTTGAAAACTAGTTATGTAAAGAGAGTACATTCCCAGTGAAAATTTGCAGAAATTTTCCAAATTTAATTCTAGCATTTTTCATTCACACAAGCCTCCAAAACTTAGGCGCCCTGAACGATGCGAAGTACAAACGCACTGCTTTTCAGAGAGATAAATGCTAGCATACTACCACAACTGAAGCAACATTCCTTAGATTCTATATTTTTCCCAACCGATTTAACTATATATTTTGAAAAGCTATGAAAGTTTCTATAATCCATAGCTTACATAAAAAAATCCTTAATCTGCTCCCAGTGATGGCTGCTCTCTTCAACCGAAGTGCCAGGAATTTAATTACCTTCATCTCAAAACGCAAAAGAACAATGCACTATTCAGTTTATGAGAAATAAAACTGACAAAATTTATTTACAAACCTGAGTATCTTATTAATTTTGGTAAGGCGTTTTGATGCAAGATATGAAAAATAGAATCTGGAACACAGCTATGCTACAATTGCAAATATTCATTGAATTACATATGTTCAGGTATCTAAAGACTAAATCTTTTTCGTTCCTAGGGAATAGGTGTATATTCTCATAGCCTATACTTCCATGAAGCATGCACAAAGATGTCACTTTTGCATTTGTGTACTGAAATTCTGCTTTACTTCACAGTAGATTATTAAAGAAGCAAAAGCATGCACCTGATTGCTAAAATTTGAGTGTGTATGATATTCTTATTTGCATAAAATGTTATTTTACACCGAAATATTAGTTACTGTGTTATTCAACAGTTTTTCTTTTTAAACACCCAAATTTCATATTATTTCTATATAAATTTTTAAGAGCATTATCATTCCACTATCAGCAATTTCTTGTCCATCATACATTTAACATTTTAAATATTTATAATATAAATATTGTTTTTCACTGAGTTCAAAAATATTTCGTAAATAGCGAACAACATATGACAAATTAATTTAAAATGTTAAGATCTAATTTCAAAAATAACGAAATTGCCACTGGCAAATTGAAAGATCATAACCTGCATTAATATATATAAATCAATGCAGGTTTATAACAGAGATGAAAAAGGTAACTAAGTAAATGTAGTTGGCCAGAATCCTAAAGGTATAACTAACAGTACAAAGATTAAAAGTAATTCATTTGTGTGTTCTATGAATGCAAGAAAATACAATTATTCTATAATACTCTTTCATGCAACGATTGTCTGTTATATTATGCATATGAAAATTGACAGATCTGGAATACATCATTTCTGCACTCTCAGCATTTCGATTAAGAACTCTTTCGGGTCCAGGTGAGATGAACTAAACTAGACCATCACTAATTGGTGGTAATGTATTCACCGCATGCATAGCACAAACACTAAATATCACCTATGCTCGAACCCGTGGCGATCTGTTTAGCAGCAAGTATAGCTATTGGTTGGCACTTGGAATCTCAAAAATTAACATCTCCGACGATGCCGAACGAGTTCAATACCCCTGCAGTGGAACATGTAAATCTAAATGCAATTACCGTATCTGACTACAGAACCTACTTCCAAGCCCCGCTGCTGTAAACGTGCACTACAGTAAATGTGATTAATGCTCAGGACTCACGGTTAGGGTCTTGTCTTGTGATGAGCGTACGCCCTCGTTGGTGCTGCTAAGTTATCCTGAAACAAGAGAATCAAAGTTAAATCCACAGGGTAGACGCTCGTAAAACAGAACAGCATAACAAATGAAATAAGCAACGCTTAGTTTCTATTACTTAGAACAGAGTTATACTTGCAAAGCAATCAGTGATGCCTAAAATGCTCTAAAATACAACAAATGATAACTCTTGATGCTATACAACACTCAGCAGACGTAATAAACTTCAGAGGCGTCGAACGTTCCGTGTTGCTGACGTTAAATTTGCCACGCATGCCCTTATCTACGTAATTCACACCGACTATAAAGCTGTACAAGTCTCCGTAATGTATTTACCTCACATGACTCTTATTCCTATACAGCTGCGACTGCCAATAGCATCCTAAAGTAGAATTCCTAATCTCAACCTAAGAACATTCCCCAGTCATAGAGTTCTGAACAGCGAAATCTCTGCGCGGCCCTACAAAAATCAAATGCCATACATATGAAGTACTTCTGGTGTAAAATGCCTCAAATATAAATTTTAGAATACGTAAAAGCGAATCAACTTAGCCGGTGCACTGTGTGAGTATTACGAAAGCATTTTATTGCACTTGCTTTGATAGTTTATTAATCATGAAAACTCTATCGAGAGAAACACTCATGAAATGATATTTAACTCGTTAAGCATGACCGCAAAGCAAAAATAATTCCATATACTTACTGAAAATAAATAAAATGAACTGTAGCTTTGTAACATATTGTCACCGTTTAACACTGTATTAAAAAGTTTAATTGGAAATTTCGAAGATTTTAATGCAATTAATTTTCAAACAAATATGTAAAATATTTGTAATATAGGTAATTACAAGTCATATGAATGGAAGTATTATTTAGTGTAAAAAAAAAAAAAGAAAAGAAAGGAAAAAAAAAAGAAAAGAAAAGAAACTTCCCTTAATTAGCTGCAGTGTACATACTCTCTAAGAATTCGTAATTAAACTAATCTCTCATTATCCGTTAGCCAAATGATGTTATGCTCTCACATACCTCGCTTATATTACCCGTTTCAGCTAACATTACAGCTGAAGAAGGCCGCTAGTGCAGTTGCTGGCAAGAAAACGTAGGTGACTGCGGGAAGAGACGAGCGGTATAATCGGGTCACAATATTATGGAAATAAGTTGTACACCCACGAGTAATAGCATTATACAAATGAATTGCCTAAAACTACCACAAAAGGTTTTATTGATGCGCTGCTTTCAACAAAATGAAGTTCAGATATGGACTGATCAATGTAACCCATAAAAAACCGCCACAGGTGGCCGAGGTTGTTAAGGTGTGGACTCCTGAGGGGGAGGTTTGGGGTTCGAATCCCACCATGATCGTCCTCCCTGAGTGAGGTTTTTTCCAAGTTTTCTTAGGTTGTCATAAATGGCAAATGTCGGGGAGTTACCTTAAACTTAAATCTGGAACGTTTACTTCCTTAAAAAAAGATTTTTTTCTCAATATATCATTTCATCTTGTGTATCCCGCCTGTGGTGCCTCAGTAGTAAAAATGTGCGTTAAACACCATTAAATAAATAAAAATAATAATAAATAAAATGTTTCGAACAATTATTACAAAGCGTATTTCTAGTAGAATTACATTTTGTTTTCAAATGGAAAAATGCCTACTGACTTAAGGAAAATAAAACTAGATGAGATTACAATAACCACGTCAATGGAACGATTCTAGATCGGGTAATACAGATTTGTCTATATGAACAGTTTGGACAAACCCTTTGTAGACAATTCCATGGTCATCAAGTTGAAAGCAATGCAATCCAATTATTAGGCAAAATAACTATATGTCTGTTTCGTACTTTGTCTACGATCCAGGGACATTGCAGTTTATCTCGAATATCGGTCCTGGTGGTCAAATGTTAACCATATTTGCCTTTCCACCCAAGGTCACGGGTTCAAACCCAGCCAGAGTAGATTGAGTTTAGGACGTAAATATCCAAACTATGACTTCCTTCGGAAAAGTAAAACTGTTGATTCTGTGTCGCAGATTTACGGCACGTAAAAGAGCCTCAAGTCTGAAAGAAGAGGCCTCTGAGAAAAATTTATAGACAGTTTCACTCCCTGAATTGGATGGGGCGCTAATGGCCAACTGTGTTAAAGAACGTTCTTAAATAAACCAAATAAATAAATTATCCCGATGGGTCTGAAGTTGTAACCTTAGTCACGTGTAACTTTTTGAGAGTTGCCTGCCACATTAGACTGCTAAGTGTTAAATTGGAAATTTTCTACAATATTCCTGCTACCTAGAAGGTCAATGTTCTTTTACTTCTGTCTTGAGAATTCACTGAATTTATGTGCAATACATTTGCAGTCTTAACACCTATGCAGTTAAATGGAGCGAACAACCCCTTAAAAATATCATGGAGATAGGACTCCCATCAGGCACAATGTTGATAATTTCTCTAAATTGTGTACTAAATGCTGTTTTTGCCTAACAATCGGAAGAATGTATTGCTTTTAGCTTAATGGCCATGGGATTTCTCTATAAAGGGCATGAAAGTCCTAACCCCACTAATTTTACCTATATCTCATAAACTACGTGGCCTGGAATAATTAAAAAAAAAAAGCCATGGACTTTCTAATGCCATCTAGTTTTATTTTCTTGAAATCAATAAACTTTGTTACATTTAAAAAAATAACAATAACTTTGTCCTAGAAATAATATTTCAACAATGTTGGAATTTTGTATTGGCATATTATTGAACATTTGTCTGAAATTAATATTGTTGCAAACAGTGCAACAATAGCATTGTATTTGCGTGGCATTATAGGTGATTCGCCCTGTATAACAATTAAAATATATTTGAGCTTGTAGTTATTCCACGCGCCGAAGGAGACAACAGCAAATGAAGTGCTTGCTTCAATAAACTATCTTTCCGCCGCGACTCTACAGAGAATGACGTAGGTAATTAATTGCAGAGTTCGCCACAAGTAGAAACGGAAGTTAACGGCGCTCGAAATAACCAAAGTGCACATAAAAAACCAGGGTATCATAAATTGCTTTAAAACATGCGTTCAAAAACAGGCATTGCTGGGAACTGGAGAGATGGCTAGCAACGTACTTTATCTCCTAAGCAAAACATCATTCATGAACGCTTGCAAACCTATCAGTTATCACTAGGACCCGGATTCTTAGGTTTTGAACTATTTTGTTCCTTGCTAGCTAAGTGTGATATTTTAACATAATTTTCGTTTTTTTACTGGCAGTCACATATTTGAATCTTATGAAACCTAAAAGTGATTAAAATTATAGTTTAAAAAAGTAAACTTAAATTCATTTTAAATTATTAAAATTAAGTTTAATAATATTTACGATAAAATTACTTTTAAAACATGTGTGACCTATGTTTATCTTGATGAACTTCCAAGCAAACTCATTTAATTTTGTAATACCATTGTTGTCTGTCACGTTCTATGCTATTTTTTTCAAATGACTTTCCAACGGACCTCTTCTGTTTCTTTATTGTCAGTTATGTTCTGTTAAAGAAAACTGTCGGATGGTACACTTATTTAGAAGCAAATTGAAGGAATTATTAATAAGTTTACACTTGCAGTTTATTAACAGCTTCAGCAAGATGCCAAAAGGAAAGATTTCTAAAAGTAATTGATTAGATAGTGGTCGGCAACAACTCGCAATTTTACCACAAATGCAAAATTGTATTATAAAAACTTGAAAAATTTAAGTAGGCTTATTACTTTACAAGTTTAAAAAATGCAAATGCTCTGACTTTATAAAGACTTGGAAAATTTAAGTGTTCATGTAGTTTTGTGTTTTAAAACAATGGCAAATACAAATAAAAGTATACAAAAATACATTTATATTATCATATTTGTTTCAATGTGTTTATTGCAAAGAGTATCTTTGTCTTAACATGTAATAAAAACTAATTCAGGGTTTATAAAAACCTAAAAATCTCGGTTGATCCTGGTGGTTTAGTGGTTACCATAATTTGCACCTAAACCCAAGATCGCGGGTTCGATCGATGGCTTTTTTCGGACATAAAAATCCTCATGGGTTCCTTCGGAAGGGAAGCAAAGCCGTGGGTCCCATTTCGTACATTTACGGCGCGAAAAAGAACCCCAAGCCTGAAAGAAGAAACTTCCGAGCAAAATTGATCGGCTACGCCTTGAATTAAATAGGACGCTGCTGACCACACATGTTAACGAGCGTCCGTAAATAAAACATAACAGCTGAAAATGCGGACTGTTAGTTATCACCTATTCAAATCCTTAAAAGGCGATCCATTGTTTCTGAACATCATTTAGTGAATAAGTGCAGTGAAAAGTTGGACGTTTTGCACTGCATGGTTTAGTTAGTGTATAGGTTCACAAATAAATTGCTAGGCTGACACAAACAATGGATTTACTACAAGAAAGAAAGGGAAAACTATACATAGTGAAGCACGAGAAAAGTGATTGTCGAGTGTGAAGAGAATTGAGGCAAGGAAAGCTAAACACAATTTAAAAGAGTCAAACTTGCGTGTATCCCGCCGGTGTTCAAATGAGAACAGGATAAAAAGAGAGGACATTGGAGCCGACGGGTCATATCTGCCTGTTCCAGAAAAACTTGGAAATAGAACCACAGCGTACGAAAGTGAATTTGGGTGATTTTGGCAAGAATGGAATACGCTGCTGCAAAGACGAATTTTATTTAATGAGAAAAGTTCCTAAATGTACAAAATTTCTATGTGCGATACGAGAAAGAATTTCATTTCTCTGGGATGGTCACTCTCTGAGAAGATTCCTTAAAGAAATGGGCTACAAATGAAAAGGTACCAAATTTTAAGAAAAATATTAAATAAAAAGCCAAATATAGTGGAATGGCACTGTAGCTGAGAGCAATTAGCCGCTTTAGGGTGCAGAGTCGTTCTATTGCAGACTTAGGTGGACAGTAATTTAACAATTATGTAATGTTGGCAAAATGAAAGTCAACCACTCATATTGACTAAGCCGAAATACGGTAACAGCCCCATTGTCGTCCACGCAGAATCCGAAGTGGAGTTTGTGAAGAATACACAATTCATTTTCCAAGCAGGCAAAAGCTCGGAAGATTATCATGGTCAAATAAACTTAAAAAAATGTTGAGCCTTGGATTAACAATCAACTTCTTCGCAATCCCCCAGAGAAGAATGTTGTTTTGGATAATGCTTATTTCCTTAAAGTTCAGGAAAACAAATACCCTGTACATACGCTGTAAAACATGAAATGCTGCAAAATACAGACAACAGAATCTGAACTTTACAGATTGATAGTCGGCTAGAACAGTGACGAATGCAAGTATTAAACTTTCATGGCCACGACCCATACGTGTGCCATTGAGTTTGCTAATTAAAGGTAAAACTGTAGCTAAAAGATAAAAGCGTTAGTGGAAAAACGAACATGCAAGCGTTGCTGAAACATTCACTTGACGTATTTTCGTTCCCCCAAGACTGATTCGGATAATGCGAAAACAGTAGAGAAACGACGTTTGGAAAAGGATGGGTTACTGGAGGACGCCATTGACAGTTTCGTTATTTCTTTGGGGGGAAAAACAAGCGAAACGAGTGAATGAAGACTTCTCTGGCAGCGAATAAGCACAGCAGATAGAAATTTCGGAAAGTGAAAAGGTCAAAACTTTAAATTTTCTTAATTCGTCATTACAATAGGAAAATGTAAACATATTAAAATAAGTCTGTAAGTGGTAATTTTTTCTAAATGCATCATAGCACAAGCACAATATATGTTTATGATACGTGCGCTAAATCATGAACAATGCGCTCCAGTGACATTGCGTTATCAGCATATTCCTCTGACTAGCCATCTCTTCAGCTCCCAGTTGCGAAAGCAGTTGCAGAAGGCTTTTTTTCGTAATTTGGTGCAAGTGACCTCTAAAGTCATCGAAGCTTCATTCAGATATTACGCTCAAAAGCTTCAATGACAGTTTAAGCCAGATTTTTAGGAAAGCCTGTTGTGAAATTACGTGTTATTACCAATTCCGATTCCTAATACGCTAAATGAACTGACCTTTGTAGTTTTAACCACATACGCGAACCGAACCGAGCATATGAATTAGATTGAAGCTAGTGGCTGGGTAAGGAAAAAATGTTGAGAATGTTGTACTGTTTTGGGAGATCTGTTATTTTTCCCGTAGGTCTTTGTCAGAGAGGGGCGTGTTCCTCCGGGCGGCGACGCTTTGAGAATATGTGAAGTTATTTAAGAATTTGATTGTTCGTTGACACAATACGTCGGAATTAAAATTATCGCTCTCGTTAACACAAGACAAGTTTGCTCATTCCAATGAGGAAAGTCAATGGGTGACCGAGATGAGATTGGTGAACGGCGGATCGGCAGTTCGATTTCCACCAGGAACCTCCTCCACGACTGAAAAATGTTCCATTGTTCCTCAGTCCTCAATAATTGCAAATGCCAGGGAGGTATTCCGACTTTAGACCTGTAACGCTTCTATTGTTGGGTTATTAGTGTTCACCACAATGACCTTGAGATTGAAGGGAACTGCGTCATCTTCTGGCTGGAAAAGTATCTAGGGATGCGTTCCTGTAAGTCGAGTCGAGAATAATCGCAGCACTTCACAAATCACTCGGGATTTCTCTATCCTTTTTCTCCGACACATTGGAGCTCTTTACGCACATGGCTGCAACTCTCAGCCGTAGAGGATAAGAGACTGCTGTGTCTCCAGAGAGTTTGCATGGGAGAACTTAATAAACAACAGGGGACAGGTAAGTATTAATGCACTACTTTGCCTTTCTATCTAACGTCGTCAAAAACTAAGTATACCGAGACATAGCCCCAGATAATTGCAGATACCTTCTGGGGAGAACAATGAACGGTGTTAACACCAGCCCTGCATGGCGTTGAGCTGCTTACACGGCGGGCAGAGTTGAAGTATGGTGCGACGAATTTGCCATATGAATACAGAGCGTTCAATCAAGACGCAGATTTAGGTGCGCGCGTGTGGTGAAAGCAGTACTGACCCCCACTCTCTTCCTCTCTGAAATTAACGGAGCATTAGGCGCGCTCTATCTACAATAAATTGGAAGTACATTTATTAATGAGCGGTGGGTAGTGGTCATAAAGTGTAGGCGTTGGGCAAAGATTATTTACTATTGACAGTTGCTTCTTTGTTTAATCATTGGGGAGAAGCAAGTTCCAGCTTAAAAATGCATTCTGTAACGTGAGTCCTAAGTAAAAGAAATTTGAAGATATTCCAGCAATGACTGAACTCTCTGCAACAATAGTAAACTTATTTAGTGATAAAATGATCAGCAGAGGAATCTGGCGAGGCAGTACTCCGATATTAATATAGATGCAAGTTTTATCTAAACCAGAAAGACTATAACTCGAATAATTTAGGCTCTGGAAAATGAAATCAGGAAAGTGATGAGTAAAGCAAACGAAACAGTGTTGAAACTGAGGGTCACATGTGTCATATTTCATTGGAGGTGTTAGTTGTGCTTGAACGAAAATACCTTTAGCATTTACTAGTAAATTCAACAGTAATGCACATAGGCAACTTTTTTTTGTTGTTGTCAAAAATTACCTATTGCCTAAATATTTTACATATTTCCCAAAAGGGTACTGATCCCAGAGGGTGAACCAAATAAGTGAAGATAGCATTCTCCTCTACCTCGCTTCTCTGCTTGTGAAGCAAGCATAAACTCTTGGCTGGTCTGATCTGTATTAGGACCAATTACCAGACTCCTTCTTATAAGACATTTTATGGACTTCTTCCCTGCAACCATGAAATAGAAAGTTCTATATTTGAGGTAACTGTGTATAAATAAGGTAGGTTTGGTCAGTGCCAAAAGAAAGTGGGATGTTAATTAAACCACGCACTAGATTTCACAGTAGTTACCTCTAAATTCAGAAACACCGGTATAAAAGAGGTACTTTTAAATCTTAGGAGACAGCCTTCCATGACCCAGTGGAGCTGCTGGGTAGTCCAGGTTGGAAGCAGGTCGGGTGATTTGAACATCTTTCAGCAGTAGGGCAAGCGAAGACGTTACCGAGAATGCTGATAGGTGGACGGGGCTTTTCCCACTCTACACTGATGGGGACTTCGGCGAATCAGAGGCGCGGTATTTTGTCTAGCCAGAAGTCTTCACATCTTCTTTGGTGCTCAAACGTTTCTTATACCAGAGTGCATTAGCTGCCAAATATACAGAGAGTGGATCTCGAAAAATGTGTGAAAGTAAATTGTTTTGCCTGGAACGAAGTTTACTTGAGATAAGACGTATTATCGCCAGAAACTGACCTGACTGGTATCTGTTGGAAAGAAAGAGCACAAACTTTCAGTTTTATGGAATAAGCGACAGTCAGTTGTAATGTGTTTTCTGAATTATCATCTTTAAGCCGCACTGTCCATGGTTACCGGACTTAAAATACATAATGCATATATATCGTATGCCACTTCCCTGACATAAATTTAAGGGAAATATTGGGCCTGAGAGAACGAAAGATTATCATAATTCAAGTAATATAGTAAGATATAAATAGTCTTGAGTATCAGACACTAGAATCTAAGACGTGTTACATTTTCTTATTTTTTTCACACAAATGATACTGAACAATAATGGCATGGTTTGGATTATTAAAAACAATAATCTGCACTGAATGGGAAAAATGAAATAACAGTCACACCTGAGGCAGATTTCACATCCAGATCCCTTTGCTTCAAAAGCCCTTGCCTCAAGAAAGACTTAATTAAGTATAATAACACCATAAACATTTGTTATTGAACGATTTAATGGCATAACCCAAACATAGCTTCCTAACCAAAATAAAAATACTGAAACAAAATCACCCTTTCAGTTAAAGCAGAGGGAAAACGACACGGATACGGTAGGAATTGGAACGGCATGTTTGCTGTTCGAATCCCCTTCAGGACTGTTCTCTCTGACTAGAGTTTTTTTTTTTTTTTTTTTTTTCAAGTCCTAATTACTAAAGAACGAATTTTAAGATGCAAAGTTATGATCACAAAAGGTCTAAATGCCTTTAATCAACTCTAAACTAGTTACATGTCAATGGCATTCTATATTCGTTACAGTTAATTAGATTGCGCATAGCATCTCTATGTTTTCGAATGTAAATCACTGCTGCTTTGAGCTCAGGAGCTCTTTTTTATTTGGAGAAACTCCGCTAAACATTAACAGAAACCAATGGAGCGTAACTTGTAAGTACGCGGAAAGGGAATTCAGTCGAAGTTGCAAAGGCTTGCACATCCCAATTGTTGCTCAAACAGAAATCAAATTCAGCTTTGACAAATTCATCAAGGTTGTCCCTCACGATTGTAAACTTCTTCCTCTGCACCTCTTACTCCATGCGCTGAAGTGCACTGCAAAAGGTTTCAATTTGAATCTACAACATTCATAAAGCATTTGATTTTGTGGAAGTTTCCACACAAGACAGCTGCTCATCTTACTGCAGAAGGTTATAATGAAAAACTGTACAATAATTGCAGCCCAGTGGCTTTCCGGTGCAAAACATGACGACTGGAGACTTTTAGTAAGAATCCTTTTCAGGCAGCAGCGAGGTGTGGCTACATGGTTGAGATTGGATTACATGACCTTCAGCTGTTGGAACGCCAAAAACATGTAGCGTGCTTGATCGCTCAGCATAAGCCTGACTTGTTCGTATTGTATGCCCCTTGGCTACAGTTTCATGCATGCATCATTGAATGACCTGCATTACTGTGCGCACATTTGTCTTGTCGAGTTGATACACGTTATAGAGCAGGGGTATACAAAGTTTATGTATGAATAAAAGAAACATACAAAAGATAGGAAAGTGATAGTTTCACAAAAAAACCTGTTTTATTAGCTTCGTTACATGTCTCAAAATATAAATCTCAACTATTTGTAAGAAATCAGCTATATTTTTGGAAAAGTACTCCATCTCTACTCAACATGTACAAGGTACTTTAAACTTGTCCAGGAACGCTTCGTCCAAAATTTGAATTCCAATTGTTCATTGCATCCCACAATATCCACCGCTTGTGATCCAACAGTAGGTAAAATGGGCGTTAAATACCATTAAAAAAAACGGAGGATGAGAGCTCAAAGAGAATCCTAAAACTGCGTTTTACTAGTTGAAAGCAGATAGCTATTAAATCCGTCAAGGGATAGTCCCTTTTTCTATTAGTAGTTTGAAGGGGTTAATGAAGAATTTGGAAAACACTAAATACTTTTCCAGAAATGATGTACACATAAGGACAATGTCTGGTTTCAAAAGGGAGGAAAGTGCGAAAAAGCTTTGTTTCTGCTTTCTTTCATTGCTAATAGCCCTCCTTCCCTCCGCTAACGCGTGCTTTGGTAAATGCTATAAATCCTGCAGTGGGCTTTTCTTGCTGTTATTGGACATTTTTCTAATTAAAATAGTTCTATGGTTTTTGTTTCTCATTTACCAGCATTTTTATTATAATTTATTACATTCTTGATATATGCCACTAAGAAACCCAATATATGTTCAAAATAATCTTAAATTCGAGCGTACAACAGAACGACAACAATACTTTGCTTCCTGACTTTCCTCTCCCCCACCATGTTCTAAGAAAGCATATTGTCAGAACCCTTCGCTTTATAGTTGGCTGTACGGCACGAGCAATGAAGTAACATCGCGTTGAACATGCATAGCAATTATTAAGCTCCCTCAGATCTAAAATTCCACTTTCCTCTGATGTGAACCAGTTTCTCGTTTTCTGTATATCTAGAGATGGTCCTCAAGAGATATCCATACCCTCTGATTAAAGTGGTTGCAAGAGATACGTTCATAAGCTTATAAACAGCAGGTCACAGCATTGATGATGATTTAGACTATTTACGGGAGCGTCCCATTCAATTCAGTGCGTGAGACGGCCGACAAATTTTACTCGGAGGTCTCTTCTTTTAGGCTTGAGGTTTTTTTATTGTGCCGTGCTATACGACACGGGACCCACAGCTTTACTTCCCTTCCTCAGGAAACCATACTTAGGATTTGTACGCCCAAAAAAATCCATCGGTCCTGGCCGGGTTTGAGCCCGCGATTTTGGGTTTAGGAGGCAAGGGTGCTCATCACTACACCACCAGGACAGACACCAAGAAATTGAGTGGCAGTCTGGAGTAGTGTTTAACGCCCGTTTTTACTACTGAGGCACCACAGGCGGTGGACACTGATGATACATGAGATGAAATGATACATTGGGAAAGGATATTTTTTTTTAAGGAAGGAAGCGTTCCAGGCCTAAGTTTAGGTACCTCCCCGGCATTTGCCAGTTATGAAGACTGAGGAAAACCTGGAAAAAACCCCAGTCAGGGAGGACGGTCCTGGCGGGATTCGAACCGCAGACCTCCCGCTCACGAGTTCGTGCCTTAACGACCTCGGCCACCCGTGGCGGTGTGGCAGTCTGGGGGCAGTATGTATGAGCTACACTTTTCTTTAAAAATACCGTTCCAGGCCAACAAGACGTGCTGAATTTTGAAGTTCATTATTTTCCAACATGATATTGCAATAAGTTTAGCATTTTTTCGCCCTGCTTCTCCCAGTTCTGAATCTGATCAATAATAAGAGACACTTTTGTTAACTGTGTAAAAATAAGTACATTATTGTAACAAAAGCGTATGTACTTCAGCATCCTTAGCATCAAAACTGACTTAGTTGTTATTTTCAAATCAGCTTTATTTTGCTGTGTTTCGCGGATAATGTGTGTGTGTGAAGTTTGGAACTATTTTCTATTGGATCCTGAGAGCGAAAACCGCAAGAGTTTTCCGCGAGATGGAAAATCTCACAACATTTGCACCCTATAATAAACACGCCACTTAAGCTCATAAATTTGTGTTTACTAAAGTGTACTAATTGCTATAGTTAACATTTTCGATAAAGCAACCAACATTCGTCGTAATTTCATCAACAGTAAAAGTGTCTGAGATAATCCCCATAGTGAACAATGGTATCTCTTATCTTCAAAAATCTATCACACGGTGGATGGGGAATTGCAACAGTGCGACAGTTTGGCTGAATGCAATTAATATGCGGTTAAAAGTCACTGAAGAAAACATATGTTTAATTGCAACTGTGTTAAAAGGAAGAGTTTTTCGTAGGTCGAGTGCTATCAGTAAATTATTGGAACTTGCTAATCAATAGGAGGTTCTTGAATTTATAAATGGAGATATAAGACCCTTACTTCGTTTTTAATATGTTGTGTAGTCACCTCTTCAAATATATCGGAAATTATACACTTAAATGCTCGCTAAAGAACTTGGGTAAAGAACTATTAATCCATTTTAGACGAACCAGCCTTCGGAGTCAGAAAAAATTCATGAAATGTACTGCAACATTATGCAAGAAATGAATAATTTATAAAATTCTTCTTACGAAGAAATCACTGTATATCTGAAATATGATTTGTTATCCCCTCTTGCAAGCGTTTTCGATTGCTTGAAAACAAAGATATGAAAATTAGCACTGTACAACTCAAAAAGTAGTGGTCTAGATGCCGAAAGAGAGATGTCGTATTTTTGAACAAAAACTTAAGTTAAATTAATATTTGAACTATCTTCGTAGGTTGGGTTTCCCAAGCGGCGTGTCTGGATTCATGGCTGAGTTAGTTTCCTAAATGAAATATTTTCCCTCAGCTCTTTAAGTGAAAATACCTGGCAAACTTGGACTACAAAATCTCCTAAGTCATTTATCAGCACAACAGATCTTAAGGTCCCGGTGCCAGTATCAATTAAAGAGCGGGGAATTATGTCAAATACTTTTATCATGCGCCTTATGGAAGGACGTGGCAACGATAGAGCACAATATATTTTCATTTAACCTACAGATATATTGAAGTTTTATCATTAATAATTTAATACAGCAAAATGAATTTATTCTAGGGCCTTATCAATATTTGCAAGGAGCCAGATAAAAAACACTCGGTGATTAAGGAAATTTAAATTCTTGTTTGGCATATTAACACTCTCACAAATAATAAAGGTGTATGACGGTATTTTATTTCATAAAAAATATGAAAGTAACGAAACTTAACACGTGCATAGGTATCGAGTATCGAGATATATTGCTTTCCACCTTCTAGTTTTGTACTTTATTGCATACTTCTTTACTGCATGCTCAGCCAACTATTTTCACAACTCCTTATAATGTCTTACGCATTAATATCTACTTTGTTAACTAATCCTTGGTAGCCTCTGCCCATTAGAAACTCAAATTGTAAAAAAATTACATTATAAGCAATTTCCGAGACGTTCCTATAAGCAATACCACTCTTCTTATAGCCCTAAGACTGCACATTAATTCCTTCGAAAGGCAATATGCGCCTCCTAAAACCCCCAGAGTGTAGAGTGTTTATTGGAAAATGCAGCACCACTTTAACCCCACTTCATCCCTAAAAGTCGCTGTGTTGCCACATCTGCAAATGCCTGAGGATTATTACAGCGGCAATTGTTCAATTGACTATTAAGTAAATCTGAGCAGATTCAGAAAATACGCAGCAATATTAATAACGATAGCACTGCAGCGGAGCACGCCTCCTCTTTCTGCCTCCACTCATTAGCAGTGGATCTGGCATTTACATAAATATTTAACCCCGGAATTCTATATACTTTGTGCTCCATTTGTAGCACATTATGAGAATTCACATGGCTTTTACTTAGTGAGCCGTGATTAAGCGCTAAAGGGAACCTCATAATGGTTGTTATTACCCTGCCAAGCGCTGACTAGTTAAGCTTATGGAATTATTGCAACGTACATCGCAACAATTTAAAATAAAAACCGCCCAGTTTTTAAACAGCAACAGCTGAGGAGAAGCGCGCTGTAATGTATTATCTAATGCTATTCTTATTGCGCAAGATATCGAACTGTCGGCTAATGTGTCAATTCATCATTCAAGCTTACACGTTCTATGTGATAGCGATTCTCAAACTTTCCTTGATGCAGAACTCCCGTTGCGGACCCCTAAGATTAACCTTAAAGTTTAAAATCCTAAATTTGCATCTAATATGTTTTAAAGTTGTTCATAATTGTTTCAATATTTACCTTTTTACTGCAGTATATCCTTACACTAAGTAATAATTATAACTATAGATGATAATTCCATTTAAATATATAAATGCGTACTACATTCAGTAAATTTAATAATTTCAATGTTCATGGCATTCTTCATCGAAATAGAAGCAGTTTTTTAATCATTGCAAATATACTTTTTGTTTATGTTAAGAGTATTTCAATTTCTTTATTATTATTATTATTATTATTATTATTATTATTATTATTATTATTATTATTATTATTATTATTATTATTATTATTATAACGCTACGGATGGCCAAGGTCGTTAAGGTGCGAACTCGTGAGCGGGGGGTCTGCGGTTCGCAACCGGTCAAAACCGTCCTCCCTGGTTTTTTTTCCATATTTTCCTGGGTCCTCATTAATGGCAAATGTCGGGGAGGCACCCTAAACTTAGACCTGAAACGTTTCCTTCCTTAAAGAAAATCCTTTCCCATTATATCATTTCATCTAATATATCATCAGTGTCCACCGCCTATGGTGCCTTAGTGGTAAAAACAAGCGTTAAACACTAATAAAAAAACTTCTTTATTGATGACACCGATTGCTCTGGATAATAGAAATTATTTCCTCTATTAGGCGTTTAATTGCAACTGCTAAGTTTGGATTTTAAAACTATTGTGAATGTGTTTAGAGTTGCTTGTATTATGGTTTCGATATGGGGAGATAATGTACTGCTAGTGTATTAATCCAGAGGTAAGTTTAAAAGAGATTAGGAAACTTTATATGAAATACCATTTTCGCACCATTTACCAGAGAGTATATTAATGAAAACATTGCATTTTCTAAAAGAAGCGCAAGGAGAACTAACATCTGCATCGCATACAGCAAAACAATGCAGAAACGGAAATCGAAAGGGATTTGCGAGTTTAGCAGTCAAGAATAAACTAAACACGGTGATTGAATCAAAACCAAATTACAAGTTCCTCTGTACTTTAAAGAACCTTATATGGGGGAAAACTTGATCTGACACTATCACAGACTTCCTATTCAAGAATGCACCCGGAGCGACTTGTGACGTAGACAAATCACATGGTTGCTGCAAACTGGCGAAACAGAATTTAGAGATATAATTAGTTATTAACTGCGCCAAAAGGATGTAAATTAAACTTAGAAAGCAGATAGGAAAAGGTTGATAATACATTTTTTCCTGCTGAATTGTGCATATCTAGTAAATCCATAGTGCATGATTGTATGCATATTTTGAAATGTCATTGTGCATGAAAATCTGTATTTAATCAGAACAATAATATTACATTAAGAAGCACATAAAACTCATAAGCATTATTAATAAATGATACAACATTAATCTCAATGTTAATTTCTGCATTGAATTTACAGGGCGTTATATATCGGCTTTAATAAGATGTTTCTTCTGATTTCTGAATCTCCTTTTCCAAACAGTTTCTATACGTCCAGATAAGGATTTTTCACATATACTTTTACGGCCTTCTTTGACAGACCGGGAAAATCTGAGGTAGGTTAGCCCCAGTCTATAAGTTCACTGCTGAAAGATGTGTGTTGTAGCCAGGAAAACTGTGACGTAAGCGTTCTGCCTAGTACATATTTTCGGATGACTTATTTGTATGTTCCTTCCGGGAAAAAAAATCTTCAATTAGGTTCTAGTTTAAGTTACCTCAATAAAAACACGTCGTATGTTTGTATTAACTTTCGTTTTCTTGTAATATATTGTTTGTATCATGAGAGCTGCTGCTCTAAAATGGGAGGCACATATTTAAATAGCAATCAACACAACGTCAGTCAAATTAGTGAAAATGGGTCCTCAAACAAATACCTGAGTATATGTACAGACACTTCATTTGGACACGTGGCCAGCTTAAAGGGAATTTGCCTCGAGTGTTTCTAACCGGTTCTGTTCCCCCCTCCACTGTCACCCTCTCCGTATGCCGCCTAATCAGCTGACGCGAAGTCTTTGGCTGTACAGGAGTTGAACGTTGTAAGACCACTTGTCTCAGTGTTATAGTATGTTAGTACTGTTATAATGCCAAAAAGGTCCCATACTTTGGCTCACAGAATCTTCATGTATGATTCCTACGTGACAACGAACTCTTTTAAAGTGAGAAGGCAATTTATAGATTTCCTGTTATTCGTGCGCCTCACAGTTCGTAATCTTGTGAACTGATTTAGGGAAACGATCTGATCTTGATAAGAAATCAAAAGTGAAATGCCGTGTAATTACAGAGAAAAAACTCGATGATATCGGAGAAAGTCAGAACAAAGTCCATAGAAATTTCTGAGAAAACTTGCACAGGAATTAAGAGTTTCGCAAACCTCAGTTTCCTCAGCTTGGAATGTCACTAAACATTTAAAATTAAAACCTTATAAGATACTGTACTTCAGGAATACGTAATAATGTGCGTAGAGATAGTTTTTGCAATTGGGTAATGGTAATGTTTGCTCTATTGACTCGCGATTAATTCTTTTTAAGGACGAAACACAGTTTTATTTACAGATACTGGAGTGCAGAAAACCCGATCTTGTACATAAAATGTCATTGAATGATCAAAAAAATTAATAATAATAATAATAATAATAATAATAATAATAATAATAATAATAATAATAATAATAATAATAATAATTGGAGTTTGGTATGTTGTGAATGCAGAATACAGAAATTTATGCGCTTGAGTTTAAGGGGCTACAAATATCCGAATCCGCCGGCAAACAGCTTGCTTCCTGGTGCCAAGCAAATACCCATTAAGCGGCCACATGTCCAAGCGAGGGCTGTGTATATGCGCCAGTCTTTGCACTATAGCGGGATGCTCTATGTGGTTCCCATTCATTACCACGTGCCTTCAGCCCAGCGTCTTCTTGCGAATACTCACCTTCTCTGATTTGCTCAGTGAGTATACGCTCTTACAGAATGTTGTACCTTGTTGAAAGGTCAAGGTGTTCAATTATACGCTATCAAAAAATTGATATCAAGAGATCAGACAGAATGAGCAAACTCCACCTTCTCTGGTTTGCTCAGTGAGTATCCGTTCTTTCACTCTTGTAACTTGTGGACAGGTCAAGGTGTTCAATTGAGATCAAGAGATCAGACAGACTGAGCAATTGAACCTCCTCTTCCAATATATATATTACCTACCTTTTTGGATAAGATACTGTCAAAGTGTAGAAAATGGGGCAATAACCAGCTTGTATGAGGCGCATCCGTTGCCTTTAATGAGGCAAATTATTTTATAAAATACAATGATGAGCAGTTTTTCTTCGTCTATTTCATAGAAGCAAAGTTAGACCTACAATTCCCGCCCACACGTCAATAGAAAATCAATGTCAATACTTCAATTCTACAATCGCGCGTGGATCTGCCCACGCGTGTGTGATAATGAATAGGAACCACACAAAGCACTCGAACCGCGACGGTAAAAGTGGCGCTTATCTGAGCAAGTGTTTGTTTTAGGACTTAATGCTCATTAGACTATTTTCCCCCCCTTTTTATCTCTGCTTGCTGAGGAAATACACCATTTTTAGACCATTTTGGCAGCTTTATGCAGTATTTACAAGGGGCGATGAACTAATTATGAGTCTGCCGTTAGGAAAAAACAGGATCTAATTACCATAATCAGTAGATTTAAGATACCTCTAAATATGGCGACATTATTGAGGTACGCACTTAATGAAATTCATAAAATTCCCAGGGTTTTCTTACTATACGGAGCGTCAAATAAACTACGAACCAACATGCGGTGTACAGCTGACTGGAACAGGTTATGCTAGAAGTATGTGAATGTGAAAGTGGTTGGATTGAGTTCAATAATCACGAATGCTGTCTTTAATCGCGATTATGTTTGCTACTGCACAACGTGTGTTTTAAGATGTTAACTGAGTCACCTCGTCAAGTTCAAAGACGTTTTGAAGAAACATTTCATAACCTTTATAATAAATTTCAGGGTAGTGTTCAGCTTAAGAAACCGAACAGACAGAGGGTCCTCATTGAAGAAACATTAGATAACATCGATAGTCCTTTGGATCCCCCCCCCCAAAATCTTAAACATCTTTCACAACAAACAGAAATTTCTTATAGCTCTGTGCAAAGAACTACTAACTTGTTAAAATTAAAACAACTACGGCATAAGCGAATACAATTTTATACAATTTTTTTTCAAAAATTTTTACCCGCGACGCAAATAGCGTGATTTCGTCTTTTTTCAACAAGTCTGTCACAGCTCATATTTTGACGAGAGAAATTAAAAAATATGTTTCAGAATGGTATAGTTATTAATATTTGTGACTCCCAAGTATTCAGACCTTTGAGTTTCATTTTTGGGGTAAATTGGAAAATGTCGTACATGACACAAAGCCATACGCCCTGTTCGAGGTCTGTGATAGCGTTTGCGACTACTAATCAGGATATCCTGGGTTCGATTTCTGGTCAGATAACGCTGTTTGGTAAGGTTTTTTTTTTTTTTTTCCTTTTTTTCCCCTGAGTCTGTCCTTACCGTGAGGAGGTGAATGCCAGATAGCTTTAAGTCATCAAGAACTACGAGCTCCTTTGCGCTATCAACTCGTTTCATTTCATTCATAACAGACTTACACGCACAGAATTCACATCCAATCTACAAGACGTCGCGAGAAGAGCAATGCAGTCAAAAACGACAATGTCAGATTACTCTACGTGAGCTACAAAAAAATGACAGTTTCTAAAGAAGTACCAAAAATATAAGGCCAATAGTAGTTGCAGTTTCACCACCTCCTTTCATAAATATGATTAAGTAAAAAATGGAAACTGAATGACAATACCAGTAGATAGCAACAAGCGCCGCTCTCGCCGCAAGTTGGCTTATAGCCTATTGGGTCGCTCTGTACTTGCACAATAAAAATCTGAAAAGGGCAATGGAATGGTAGAATCTTTCAAATGGCTCACACTGTTATTTGATAAACAGAAAAGTTGTGTTTTTATTTTTTCTGCTGCACAGGTACGCTTTAAAATTCAAACAGAAATAAACATTCCTGTCATGTCTATTCAATTGATGCATCACTGCAACTCCCAAAGAAGTCCGCCCAAGAATGCAATGGAGAAAGAGACTGTACTTATCATTTCTAAAGAGCGTAAACGATCTGATCTTCTGTGTCAGATGCCGAACAGAACCACACACACACGCCTACTGAAAGGTAAGATGTAATACTTCGGTCATTTTTATTAATGTTTTATTACGTTCAATTTCATGTGAAACCGTGAAAAAGTACAAATGGAAATACGTCTTCAAACAAAAGCTGGTAGTCTTACATCAGAAATGTACGTCGCGCTAAGCAAATAGTATCGCAGCATAAACATTTCAAAGGATCTTAGAATTTCTACTCGTCGTAGTTCACAGAAATGCACTTATTGCAGAATTACGCACGCGTGGTATAGCACTCGGATGGTCACCACTCTTACAACAGCATTTCTACAAATATATATAATAGAGCAGACAGCATTTAAATATATCCCACTTTTTGCAGGGGGTTATAATTCGTTGATAATACTATAATCAGAGGTGGAAAATTAGTTTTAAATATTGAAACTATTGATTTTGCTTTTAATGATCGTTCATTTGCAGTTCTGTTGTACTAAATTTTGCTTACAGGTTAGCATGCACTACGAAACACGGGAACCTATGGTCTGATAATATTAAACCAAACAAGGTAGCCCAGACCGTACCGCTTGGAATCGCATTCGGAAGGTTTTAGGTTCAAAACCCTTGGGCCGCCCAAACTGACTTTGTTTCTCTTGGTCGATTAGGCGAATGTTACAACGAATCTTTCACTTCCATAAAATTTCCGTCCTCCCATTTCAGCTCATTCCATTACGTTTGTTCTACTGCAGGGTCGAAAATGCATTAAAATGGGTTGTTGCTGTGTGCGGCAAGGCGGTGGTTTGTGCTTTGGAGGGAAAAAAATATTTCCCTGCGTTTGGTGTGGTGTGGTGTGGTGACCCTTTTGAAGGCTTCGATTTCCTTGGAGAGGGGGCTCCGCCGGCTTTGGAAGGAACGTTAGAGATGATGTTTACGTCAGTGCCTCACAGTCCCTGGATCCTGGCCGCCCGAACGAGCCCCCATTGGGAACGTAAGCACAAACGGTCAGCCCTTGAAGTACGGAAAATTCTTCCTTCGACCCTATCGAGCAGAGTAGGCGAGGAAACAGGAGGAGGTAAAGAAAGCACATGAAAAAGAAAAGTAAGAAGAGAGCGGGAGAAGTAAAAAGAAGAAGAAGAAATTAAAGGGAAAACGAGAAGCACAACAGAGGACAGATTATGGCATTAAACACATTTTACATATTAACTTAGTGAGAAAAGTAGGCAACTGTTCTTTTTCTCTTTCTTTTGTGTAGATAAAGTTTTAAAGAGAAAATGGCAAGATCATAACCAACAGGAAAACGCATTAACACACATAAAATCGTTTGGATGTGCAATAACAATCGTAAACAGGAATTGCTTTTCACATAGCATTACACTAAATATTATAGAGCACGATTCATGATGGCGTTTACTACGTCCTTCCATTTACTCGTGCAATTTTTTCTATAGACCTGTCATTGTTTTCACACTGAAAAACTTGCAAATAGCTGGCAAACTTCCTTTGAACTCTTAAAAATACCTTGCAAGCTCATGTTTCAACCACATTAATGTTATTGCAAGCATAAGCTTTTGCTCCTTAGATATGAACATAGTGAAACGCGATATTGTTATACCTTTTTCTCTTGCCATTGTATTATTATTTCCTTTTCCCTCCTCAATTCCTCCCGCATGTCTGCTCACGTAAACAAATCACAAAACGTTAATGATTCAAACTTAAAGCTATCTTGAACATTTTACTCTTATGGTGCTACTCTCTTTGAGAAATAAATTTTCTTTTTTCTCGCCCTCACGCTCGCCTTCTTCCTATCAAGATATTTCAGCCACATTATTTCACATTATATATAACTTTTGGATTTCGGATATGTATAAAGTCTTTTGTGTTATTCCACATTTGTTTATTTTTCACATAATAGTTAGGTAATAATACATTACACTTCCTGTTTGTTGTTCCATGAATTACATCTTAGGACTATTTTCATGCTTCCCCAAGCACAAGTTTATGTTATGTGTACTACAATACCTGTTCAGCCCCAACACTAAAGAGCTCACCATCTCCGCTTAGAGAATTACCATGCAATTAATAACAATGATAAATGTTCCATGTTACTGTCCATTTGTATAAACGTGAAGTGGGGAAGGGCAGCAGTTTTTATTAACTGGCTGACAAGGCTTATTTGGTCAGTATCTCTGCACTTCAGTCTTCATTTCGACTCAAGACCGGGACCTTCCCGAATCTGCACTAGGTAGCTACGCCATTGTCTTCATGAGAGTGGTGCACTCAGTTTGGAAGTCGAGGATAGAACGGATTACCGGGCACAAGTCTGACGGTCTTAAATGCTGCGGTTTGTATCGATGATACTAACTTAAGATCCTTTTGATATTTATATATACTTGTATTTAGTACCATTTGATTTTAAACTGGATAAATAAAAACAGGCATTACTATTTTTCATCACAAAGTACTGGATTAACATAATATCCTGTGCGGGCTTCAATGGATATGTTACATAATAATTTTATTAAGTTCTGTGAGATTAAAAGTAATTCTATAATTGCGAAGATTTAGTGCATAAATCCCCAATACAAAGACCTGTTGTATGACAATCATAAAAATATTTTCCATTTGTTGTAGAATTTCTTATTCTATAGTTTACTTCCAGAACTTTCTAATTCCTTCGTTTACTATATCGACAGGCCATAGCCTGCCTCTTTGAATGTTTTTATTCAACATTTACACACGATCAAGGTCCCAAAACTAAACCCAAATAAGATTGGATATTGTCATGCGTTTAAAAACCTTAATCATACATTTATTTGCACTGTTCAATTATTTCAATTTGCTAATACGTTTGTAATCTTCCATCTATATATACAGCCATTCCTTGATGCAATTCATGAGAAACAACTAAAGTATCACACTCCTTTAATCACTTTCTCACTTATTACTATGTGATTCTTATGGGATATTTTACTCTATTAGAGTAAAACTTATCCCGCTGCCAAAGATGCGTGAGGGAGGCAGAAGACGCAGCAGTTAATGCCATGAATTTAAAATGTGTGAAGGGAAATATTTTAATGCTCTTGCTTATTGAAATCATTTCAAGTGCACTTCCTCTTTCTTATTCTTGAATCTCAGAAAGTAATTCTTGAAGCAGCATTAATTTGATAATTTATTGAAGCTTGTGAAATTTAAGCGCATTGTGTTAGAAATTGGTTCTTCTCCCATTATATTCAGTGCTAAAACCTTTCCACAGTCAAATCCTGTGGGCTTATTTCATCAGTTCGCCTACTGAAAGTTGCTGTGTGGCACTGGCGGGAAAGCGTCAGTAATATGTCCCAACAAGAGTTTCTGACACAAAATTGATAGCAATTACTTCATACCTCGGCTTTCATTATTGGAAGGATATTTATAAGGGTAGTTGAATACTTCTATTTACAGCTCGTGGTTATCAACTTGCTTGTAATGCCATGTAAAAGAAGGAAAATATTCCCCTATTATTTTAATGCAAATCTCTTCTGAGAAGGAATACCGAATTATATACCTATACCCACACGTACGCTGCTGTTTAAAAAAGTCAAATTGCAATACATAAAAACGTCTATTTTTGCAAAAATAAAAAGAACTAACGTTTACAAATAAAAAAAACTAAAAAACTAAAAATAAAATCTGCAATACTCCATCCCGGCAGCTTATTGCCTATACCGGGATGTATATTCCAAATTTTATTATTTATTTATTAAAAATGATTTCATTGTATATAATAAATTTACAGATCATAATAAAAAGAAAATAAAATATAATAAACTAAATAGAACACAGAATCAAGCAATTCTTTAAGTAATTTAATAATTGACATGCTACTGGGAACCAGTAGTTACCATTAGCTGGTAACCAGCTAACTACAAGAACTGAATTGACCGTCAGAAACCGAACGGTCACGAACTACTAACCTTACCCTAGCTATCTAACAGAATTATTTTACATTTAGTTCCACATTCTGTATTCACTTCTTATTTAAATCATTATTTATTTTAGGTTTTAATGTTTATGTGTTCTTAAACTTATAATATTAATACATACCTTGAACTCTACCTTTCCTAACTTAGTTCACTAAATATATTGAGCATTCATTTTAAGTAATGTTTCTACTCTTGCTATTCTGTTACTGCTACTATTTGTACATATAATCCTTACTTGCTACTCTTCAATTTACTATTTGTACACAGTTTTCGTCGGTCCTGGTGGTGTAGTGGTTACCATACTTGCCTCCTATACCCAAGATCGCGGGTTCTACCCCGGCCAAAACCGATGGATTTTTTCGGGCGTAAAAATCCTAAGTATGGCTTCCTTCGGAAGGGAAGTAAAGCCGTGGGTCCCGTGTCGTACATTTACGGCACGATAGAGAACCTCAAGCCTGAAAGAAGAGACCTCTGAGCAAACTTTGTCGGCAGTTTCACGCCCTGAGTTGAATGGGACGCTGATGACCTGAGCTGTTAAAGAGCGTTCATAAACAAATCAATCAAAAAAAAAAAAAAAAAAAAAAAAAAAAAAAGAAGAAGATAACAGAGGCAAGATAGGCCAAACATCGGTAGTAACCTTGACTTTCATTTCAGATATCGGTCATCTCCTAAGGTGTTCACTTCAGAACAGAACAATAACAAAGTCTACAACCCAAAGATGTTAATGAATTTTTGTATTTCAAAGGGAATTCACGCGTTTTAGGTGTTCTTATCGTTTGTAGATCCATTGTAGGACCTATCTGCACACAATATGTTAACAATCGTTAAAGCAATATTTGATGTGAAAACTAGCAGTATCGCGGTGCAGTAGTAGTTTGAGGGTGAGTTCAGTTACATAACGATAATTTCGGCTACAGCCATGGACGTCTGCCCATTTTGACTGCTTACTGTTTCGTCAGCGCATGGCACTACCATCGCCGTTTAAAAGCTTCATCTATGTAAAAGAAGCATGCATTACTGTAAGTCAAGCAGTTTTACCTATGTCCAGATGACCGAGTCTATTTTGGGTGAATCGTATTCGGTTTTTTTAATAGCGTTTAACGCCCGTTTTTACTACTGAAGCACCACAGACTTTGGACACTGATGATACATGTGATAAAATGATATATTGGGAATGGATTTTTTTAAAAGAAAGAAACGTTCCGGGCCTAAGTTTAGGATACCTCCCCGGCATTTGCTATTTACGAGGACTGAGGAAAACCTGGAAAAAACCTGTCAGGGAGGACGGTCCTGGGGCTCCCGCTCACGAGTCCGCGTTTTAACGACCTCGGCGAGTCATGGCGGTAAGTACACAGAGTAGAGGGAAATTCAGTGTTATAGAAATGAATAAGGAAGAAAAACAAAAATGTAAAATCTCTTTTTTCTGTTTCTTAGACTTAAAATTTCCTAGAAAATAATACTTTATCCCGAAACATATGGTAACACTTCTTAATGTTCCGCATTGTTAAATTATAAATAACAGATGTGTGTGTATTTGTATAATATTACTGCCAAAACAAGTTCATACAGTTAGCGTTTCTACATTTTTCTCATATTTAACGTCAAACTATGACAATATTAATCCCTCTCTGAGCATGACTCACGTAAAACTCTTCAGACGATATTTACGCTTCGAATTATGAAAATATAGCACAGGGCATTAGTTGCTCTACATCCGTTTTTCTGTCCATAATTGTAATCGGAATGTATGAATTACGACAACACTTGAAAGATAACGCAGAAAATGTTCAGCCAAGCAACACATCAACGATTAAAATGGTATCAGAAAATTCAGTTATAGTATGGAGTCAGTGCCCCATAAAATTATGGCACCTAATTACCTTCCACCCTGAAATAGTACTTATGAAGATACATAATGTAACAACAAATTTAGAAATACTTTAATTTATGCCTTAAGTCACAAGCATCAAGTCGGTCCTGGTGGTGTAGTGTTTACCATACTTGCCTCCTACACCCAAGATCGCGGGTTCGAACCCGGCCAGGACCGATGGATTTCCGGGCGTAAAAATCCTAAGTATGGCTTCCTTCGGAAGGGAATTAAAGCCGTGAGTCCCGTGTCGTACTTTCGTACGGAACGAAAAAGAACCTCAAGCCTGAAAGAAGAGGCCTCTGAGCAAAATTTGTCGGCCGTTTCAAGCCCTAAATTGAATGGGACGCTGATGACCTGAGATGTTAAAGAGCGTCCGTAAATAAATCAATAAAAAAGCATCAACCTATGCTCTCTTTTATGTTAAAAATTAAAAATTTTAATTCATTAGACACAGGAGCCAAATTTAACAATTGTGATGTTATCTAATGGGACGTTGATGACCTGAGATGATAAAGAGCGTCCATAAATAAACCAATAAAAAAACAGGCATCAACCTCTCAGGCTCTCTTTTATGTTAAAAAATGAAAAATTTAATTTATTAGACACAGGAGCCAAATTTAACAATTGTGATATTAGCTGAATTAAAAAAATAAATAAATTGCGTTGCTCTGCATCCAGAAAATGAACTTAAACAAAGCTACACGAACAGTTCTCCAAGCGGCTTAGTGCCAGGTAGAAAGAACATTCTCTTACCTATGCTTAAATATGTTCATATCTGTTCCGCTATTATTTATTGCTAATTTTCATGTCCAATAAACTCAAGACGGTATCTAAAGTGTTAATAAAATATTTAGATTTGTTCTATTACAAGATAGAGATGAAATCATTAACATGGAAAGCTTTTAACTTTTCTATGTTTAATATTTTGATATTTCGTCCAATGCTCTCCACTGCTGAACACCATGCATAAGAATTACTGTACAGCTGCCAAGACCTGTCTAGAGCCAGATCCGGTTCGACGTCCCTACTGCCAGAACGGTGTATGTCCAGGTATTCCATACATGAGCAACCAGAACAATTGGAAATTCAAACACACAAAATTGACAGCAGTTGCCAAATACTCCCTTCAAGGCAAGTAATGTATGCATATTAAAACAAATGTCCCATGGATGAACAATGTGATCGTAATACTGTACACAGCTTTAACTTAACAGCAGTGCAGGTGCTAGCAGAGAGGTAAGCGTTACATTCTCTTACTCAGAACGTTTCCATTTGAATAATCCTTTACGGAATGTGTCAGCAACTTTTTAACAGGTCGGTAGTAAGAGTTCTTTCCCAACACGCCATACACGGCTAACATTAAGCCTCGCTCTAAGGCGCGTAGTGAAGAAAAGAACCAAGACACTCGCTTGCAGTTGTGTTTTGTACATCAGGCTCTCGAAAGACCTCGAACGCCCCTTCTTTCTTTTCTTAAGATTCCAGGGAAAACACTCCAGAAGTACCTGTAACTTCAAGATATAGCATAGGCCTTGCACACTTGTAGTTTGTAATGCTATCTCTTGCTAGCAAAACTTTCACTCCATATTTTAACGCACGCTAGTGTTGTTCCGTCATGGCTCACGTAAAAAGGACATTAATTTTCTAAAGCCCTTCACGCATTAAAAAGGCAGAGGCAATGAAGAAATGGCAATTTTATATAAACATTTAACATTACTACGAGTTCTTGCAAGTACTGACAACGAACAAATACCGCCACGGGTGGCCCAGGTCGTTAAGATGCGGACTCGTGAGCAGTCTGGAGTTCGATTCTACTAGGATCATCCTCCCTGAGGTTTTTATTTCCAGGTTTTTCCTTAGTCCTTATAAATGGTAAATGATGGGGAGGTACCCTTAAACTTTAAAAAAAAAAAATTAAAAATCCAATTTATCATTTCATCTCATATATCATCCATCGCCTATAATGCCTTAGTAGTTAAAACGCTATTAAAAACCAATAAATGTCTTCTAAATTAAATACAACAGCTTAACACAGATTATCAACCCTAAGAATAGCTGTAATATCTTTAAATTCCTTAAAATAAGTAAAATAACTAAAATAAACATATTTTCTGAAGAACGGAAAAATATTTAAAAAGACCAGGGAATACTTTTCCTCCAATTTCTCCAAGTCATTAAAACTATTTTTGTTTATATACAGTGCCTATCAAAGGTTTATGGACACAAGTATATTTTAACTGAATACATTCTGCCCATAAAATATTTCTGTTAACAGCTCCGTTTTTGTTACTCTTTTTAACTTATCAAGAGATATGTTAAAAAGATGTCAAAATCATTGTTTCCCCCCCTTAATTTATGGTCATTTTTTTACTTTTACAATAATGTAGAAATGCCAAATTATAATTATTTGTAGAGATTTGGATGTGAAAATATGTCTGAAAAAATGTCATTTAAACTGAGGAGAAACACACACATATATAAGGAACATTTATAAACACGGCGTTGCAACCAAGTAATCGTTACTATGAACTCTGGGTTCATTTGCGCCATCAATAATTTATTGCACTTATAACTACAGATTATTCAAGTCCTATATATAGAAACATAGGTCGCTAGAAAGCCTATGCAGTCGAAGCAATAATGAATAACACATTAAACATATTTATAAATAATGTGATTCGTGTAAATGGTTACTGTTTCATAGCGAACTCAAGGTAGGGAAAAAAAGCTTTATCTCCTGGGCATCTTTCATATTCACAACAGCAGCTTCGCACACATTGGAAAAATATTAGATGAACTGATGATTTAGAGAGTCATTAACAACATTAATGTCCAATTCAAGCTGCGAAAGAAATATCGTCTTATATCAACATAGTAAAGTACTTGGCTTTAAAGTTGCATGGAACTTTTAGGTTGATTTACAGTCGGTAAGTAATATGATTCACATTATTCCATGCGAACGTCTTTTAACCACAAGCGAACGAGCTTATTGATACTCGACCAACCAATGACAATCGAATAACACTGACTATTTCACTTGTGTGACCTTATAATCAACCAATGTAAGGAAAAGTTTGAATTTTGACCAATCACTGCCGGATATGGCAGTGAAATTCTGAAAAACAGGATTAAATCCGTTTTATCACTGGATGTTCATATTTGTCTTGTGGTCAGTGTAGCCAACTCTATATCTCCAATATACAATAATTCCCAAGAACGCATCACTGATCACTTTTCTGAGTTTTCAGTAATTGTAGATTTAACTAACTTAATATGTATTCATTCAAACAATTGTTTTTGCGTATTTAGTCAGTCTCAAATCATGTTACAAATTATGTAACAATATCAGCCTAAGCAACTACAAATCTTAATAAACACGCTGCTCAGAACGGTAAAATTTTTCTATGTTGTATTTTTCTCATTTTTTCCCCTCGGTTTTGTGTGTGTGTGCGTGCGTGCGTGCGTGTGTGTGTAAATCTAACGGTGGCGACTGTAATAGTTTACTTTCGTCCATTTCATTCTCACGGTTTCTGAATAGGTAGGTATTCATAAGTATAACATTTTATACAATTGTTAATAACCTGTGTGCGAATTTCAAATATATATTACTTTCATTCTTATACTATTTATGAAACAGTCCCAAGCACATATTTGGCTCTTCTTTATTGGCATTACTGACAATCGATATTCACCAGTTGCTAGATAGCTTGAAAAGTTTAAGTATTCATAATACAAATGTACAATTATTACAATGTTGTACGCCAAGTTTACGGGAATAATGTTTAAATTCTTATTTTATTCGTGAAATAGTGCTAATAAATATCACGCGAGAGTCTGTTTTCCACATAAATTCCCAACTAAGTTTGTGAATTTATCGCAATCTCAGACTCTCTTGTGATATGACTTGTGATAGTAAATGGCGTGATGCGAAAAAAACATGCGTGATTTTTTGCCCCCTCTTCCACCATTTATTTGTTTTATTTCTAATGTCTTCGTTCCGATTAAATTGCCGAGCGAAAGAAACGAAACGCATGCAGTTTCCTGTTTATTATTAGCTAATGAGCAAACAGACAAGATTTGGCACAGTAAATATTTCAAATATAGACGAAGTTACCGAGGGATTAACCGCAACAAACAAAAAGAAATAAAGCAAGGTGTGGAATAAACTTTTCAATGAATTTAAACATGCTTAATTAGAGATAAGATTTATGATAAAAGAGTTCACAGTAAGCTACTATACCCTCAGATGTTCAGCTGTTTTTAATCCAAGGAGGTTTACATTCCTATCACCTCTGCTTCGATTCTATTATCTTAATTCAACTTATAACGTACCCTCAAATGTTCAATTATTTTGTTCAAAGCATCTTATCTCTTTCTCTCAATTTAACCCGTTCCGTTTGCTCAACAACAGAAAATCTAATTTACGAACAAAATTATCTTCGCACTAGCAATTTACGTCAAAATGTCCTCAAAGGGCTATTTCTTTCATTGCTAAGAACTAATACTAACTTTTTCGCATGCAGTTCCTTTCTACTTCACTTAGTATGCTAGTCTTAATGCCATTTCTGTAGATTAAGAATTTCTCTCTATTACAGATACTATTCCTTCTTTTACAGCACTCAATCTTCACGCACCCTTTCTTGATATTCTTTAATTAACTCATAACTTATCACTGTTTTAGCACTTCAGTACTTCTCTATCTTTTAGTGTGATATGCTAATAAGATAATTAGTTAGTAATCATATCCTTTAATCTCTCATACAGTGCAGCAAAAAGGTCGGATACCAAACTATACGTTTTATTTTTTCCGCTTCTTTCGAAAGTTTGTCTGTACTTTCAGTTAAAATATTTTGTTTTTACTTTTTCTTACTCACTACTTACTGTAGTGGTAACTATACTTGTCTCCTAAACCGAAGATCGCGGGTTCGAACCCGGCCAGGATCGATGGATTTTTAGGCGTAAAAATCCTAAATATGGCTTCTTTCGAAAGGGAAGTAAAGCCGGGGTCCCATGTCGTACATTACGGCATGTAGAAGAACCTCAAACCCCAAAGAAGAGACCTCTGAGCAAAATTTGTACGCCGTTTCACGTCCTGAATCGAATGGGACACTAATGACCTGAGATGTTAAAGAACGTCCATAAATAAACAATCCAACCAAAAGTTTTACTATTTGGATGAAAGTATCTAATGCAGTTTTTACGGATAGAACTTGAAGCATTGTGTTTAATGGATTAGCCGAACAACACAACCCAATAGCCTTTATAATATATATATATATATATATATATATATATATATAATGTAACAAATTAACACTAATAATAAAAGTAGATAAAGATAAAACAGAGAAAGAGCCACACTATATATATATATATATATATATATATATATATATATATATATCCTGAAAATAATGGTGATCGTTTCGAACGATTCACCACAGAATAACAGTGATGCATGGGCTAGGCCAAAGCGTGCCTCATTCTTCGAACTAGTTGGTGAGCTTCGCTTGAAAGGGCTAGGCCAAAGCGTGCCTCATTCTTCGAACTAGTTGGTGAGCTTCGCTTGGAAGGAATCGTGTTATGACTGTACGGAAGAACAGAATTGGCAACCTCTGTTTGCGCGTTTCCACAGCCGTTTTACAGGTCGAGACGATAGTGGTGTTTATTATGAATAACAAGGTTGAAAATTGAATAAAATAAAACAAACCGCTTAACTCAAGAGTCAATAAAAATCTATAAATGCCACACGGAAGACGAGAACATAAAAGATGTTGAAGAGTGGGAAACTATTAAAGGGTTATTACATAAAACAGTAAAAGAAACATTAAGAAATAAACAACCAATTAAAAGGAATAAAAAATTAAACTAAAATAAAGTAAGATACCATGGAAGAATCTTACGCCAGTTAAATAGAAACCGTTTGGAGAAATGTCTATACGAATGAAATACAACATATCTCGCAAGACAAGCAAAATAACATATACAAATTCACACGGACTTTGAATGTAAAAATAAATAAATAAATAAATAAAGTACTTTGAATATCATCAAAAATGAAACTAAAAACATTATTTTAGATTGCTAAATAATAACGATTAACCACAATCAGAGTAAGAAAATGACCTTTTAAAGTTGGAGGAGTCGTGACTTTCATAGCACGTGTAATGGTCAAATAACAGAATTGGTAAAATGCGACAAAGTATTCCTGAAAAATAAACACAGGAAATAACAGCAGCATTTAAAAACGAAGTTAAAACTGCTTAAACAATTATAGGGACAAAAGTTAACTTAGTTCATTACATAAGATATACACAAAAATAATAGGCAATAAATGTGCCAAAGTATCGCATGTAATAATTTTAGAAGAGCAAACAGATTATGGAGGAAAAGAAATTGCATAGATGATGTATATTTTCAAACACAAATTATAGAAAAATTATAATTTAGAAACGTTTCCCATTCGTTGTTTACACTAAAGCATTTAATAAGTATCGAGACCACATTATGAAAAATCTTTAAGGATAAGTGGCTTAGCAAAATACTTGTTTAAAGTAGACAATAAATGATACAAAGATCAAAATGAAATAAACCAATATGAAGGGACAACGGGGGTGCTGGGGAATAGGTTAGGCAAAATTACCTATTTACGGTTATTTTTAACATTTGGAAAAAAATATAACGATTGTGGGAGGGGGACATGTTATCTGCTGACGATCAGATCGGCTGGCTAAAAGCAAAAAATGTATGCATACTGGATAGAATAATAATAATAATAATAATAATAATAATAATAATAATAATAATAATTAGTAGTAGTAGTGGTAGTGGCAGTGGCGGTGGCGGTGGCGGTGGCGGTGGCGGTGGCGGTGGCGGTAGCGGTAGCGGTAGCGGTAGCGGTAGCGGTAGCGGTAGCAGTAGTAGTAGTAGTAGTAGTAGTAGTAGTAGTAGTAGTAGTAGTAGTAGTAGTAGTAGTAGTATCTAAAATAATGATTTTAAGAGAGGCAAACCCAATCCGTTCAAAAATGTAACATGTATCAGAGTATAGATTTCTTACTTAACATTTCATGTGCAAATGAAATAGATATAATATAAATAAATTCAGCTACATAGAAAAAATAAGGCACAATCATATATAAACTATGGCAGTTGCGGTTTACACACGTAAACCATGACTAAAAAGAACTCCAACAAACAACACTGAAATTCCACCGGGCTATGACATTATTATATCGAACACAATAGAAAAACTGAACATCGACAATCGCAATATATCAAGGTTGAAGAATTGAAAGTTATAACTGAAAAAGAGAATTAACATCGAATGCCCAAAACTATATTTTCGATAGCAATTTCAGATTCTTGATGAAGGAATAACAAATCCCATGGGGTAAAAAATGGGAACAATAATTTAGAACCGAAAAGAGCGAACAAAGCTACTTCTCATTTGAGAAGAAGAACTATTTTAAATTAAACGCAAAGTTTGCCTATCCTATACGGGTCATATTTTATCAAACAATAATTAATTTGTTATAAATGTCTCAATGCTATTAGACCGTTACCAAAATTATTTTCAGCTGCACCAGAGAAACAGAATAGAATATATTGCATACCTGTGGTTACATATTCACGACGAAGCTGTGACTTGATCCAACGTCCTTTACTTTTGGTAATGCAGGTTTGCACCGTTTTCTAGTTAACGCTGGTGCATGTGTGCTTGGTGTAGCGTTGTTTATCCAGGAACCAGTCAGAGCGGTTTTGTCGTACTGTTAACGATATAGTTCGCGGCTCCATTCTCTCTACCCAATGGCAATGATGTGTACTGCCGCACAAATACCAACCTATCCTTAATTAACATATGTGCATTGTACTAGCGCTCTCGATTCAAAACGGCAAACATTCGTGAGAATAAATAATAAAGAATAGGTGAATTCAAACAAATGTGGTTAATGTTTTATAGTGCAATGATGATTATTTTATTCACTGCCCAAATATCCACCTTGCCCAATGCTCATATTAAGAAATAATGTCACACTTACTGGCTTCCAGTTCTAACATAATCATTAATCAGGTGTTTAATCTTACACATCAACAGAGAACATAATACAGATATAACTACAAACTAGCAATTAACAATTATATCGTTAGTTCTATGTAATTTATTGGTTCCATCTTTACGCATTTTTAGATAAAAACTTGCCCATAATTAATCATGTTAACTTAAAATAAGGGACAATATACTTCTTGGCCTCTACCCGACTGATAAAAAAACATTTAGAGAAATCCCATAATCTCAAGTTCTACACAAAATTTCCCTGTCTTTATCCACGTATATCTTCCTACAGAATTGTCTATATCTAAGAGATAAAACTAGAGATGGGTCGAAACCAAAGTTTATCGATACTTCGATACTTTCACATTTCAAAGGCTATTGACATACCAAACAAACAGATCTGAATTTTTTACACAGTTGGAATGTTCAGTCAATGCAAGGTTATGAACCGAGGCGACAATTTTTTATGTTGCTAGTGTTATGAGATTGTCCATCTCGCAAAAAGCTCTTTTTACAAATGAGGCAAATAGCTCACAGGATTGTATATAAAATAATTCAAATTTCACTCAGAATTTCCGAAAAAAAAAAGATAAACCATAAACGTATCGCCTCCCGTCACTTCAAAATAACAACTGGCTTAAAATCAACAAATAAAAAGTAAAATCAGCTTTCATGCCAAAGATACTGAAGTAGGACATTGTTACAATAAGCTACTTATGATTAGTTTAACAAATCACAAGAGAGTTTATAAAAAGAGGTCTCTTTTATAATGAGAACTACGGTTATTTTGTAAGCGGAGTATGGCTTTCCGTGTTCGCGAAAAGTTAAAAACGTGCTAGAAAATAATGCAAAGATAGCTGCAAATTGCAATTCATTAATTGTACCAGTTTTTTCATCATGACAAGGGAGGGGGGGGGGGTTATTTCCCAATCATTTTAGTACATGGCTTAGTGTTAATATATATATAAGTCTGTGTATTTCTGTGTTTTTTCTAAAATTTCTTATGTGTAAAAAAGAGCACGAACTGTTTGCTAGAAAAGTATTTAATTTATGTATTTGGTAAGCATACATAAATAAGCGAATACATACATACTAGTACTAATACTACTACCATTACTACTTACTACTAATACAACGAACTACTACTACTACTATTATTACTACTACTACCACCACCACCACCCCAAACTACTACTATTACTACTAACTACCAACTACTATTGCTACTAACTACTACTACCAATAACTACTATTACCAACTACTTACTATTAATACAATTAACTACTACTACTACTACTACTACTACTACTACTACTACTACTACTACTACTACTACTACTACTACTACTACTACCACCACCACCATCACAACCACCACCACCACCACTAATTACTACTATTACTACTACTTACTACTATTACTACAATTAGCAACTACTACCACTACAATTAACTACTACTATTACAACCACAGCCACTATATTACTACAATGTCCAACTAATACCACTACAATTAACTACTACTACTACTACTACTACTACTACTACTACTACTACTACTACTACTACTACTACTACTACTACTACTACTACTACTACTACTACTACTACTACTACTACTACTACTACTACTACTACTATTACTATTAACTACCAACTATTACTATTAACTACCAACTATTACCAATACAAGCAACTACTACCACTAACTACTAGCACCAATAACTACTAGAATTATTATACTAAAATAATTACTATGTTAGAATTACTATAAGAAAATCTATTTATCTTAAAATCCCCTATTTTCTAGGAATATATCAACTTTATACCCTATTAAGGGATACTGGGGGTAATTTTTTTGTCTTCTTTTTTTCTCGAAATGGTTCTTTCAACCATTGGACACAACAGAGAGTCAACATTTGCATCCCCCCTCCCACTCGCCGCGTGTCCTTTTCCAGCCTGCCACACCCCCTCGATACAGAAGTGTGGAATGAGATACACAACTGTCCTGTCTGATGCAGACGCAAGGACTCGCCTAAGGAAGTGGCGGTATATGCTGCTGTGTGGAGATAGTGAAGGAAGAATGTGTCAGTCGTGTAACAAAGAGCATGACTACAGCTTTGTTCAAGCTAAAGTAATACTGCTGACACCAGATTGCGTGATCGTGATCGTGGTAAGCTGAAGTTAGAAACTATAAAAAGATTAACCAGTTACTACAGACTGGCCATCCAGAAACATCACCATGAAAAATGGCACACTTTGCTATTACAGATCAACATAGCAGAAGCCAGAACATCAGAGGTGCCGCACGTGGACAGGCTCGTGGTGTTTCTATAAAGCAGCATAGTTCTCTGTGAGACTCCGCAGAGCTGCCTGTTCAGTTTGATGATGTATCTACTAGAGACTGGCTTGCACTGAACTACAGGCATGCTGTGCTCGTGGAGGGACACAAAATCCAAATGAAAATGCTCCTTCACTTATTTCGGAAAACTTCCCAAAGAAATGTTTAATTCTAAGAAGCGGCTACAAATTGGGGCATTAGATGATGTTTCTGATTTTAATACGGGTGTTCAGCTTCTTAGGAACGGAGATTTGTGGTAAGGGGTGCGGAATGTTCGACAGCTGTTCCAAAATATAGATCAGTATAACCCGGGCGACTCGGTCTACGAGAGCAGGAAATCAGCTGCCACAAGCAGGAAAAGACCTGCAGGTGGTAAAAGTAGCACAACAGTAGCACAGAAAGGCACAAAGGGAAGTACAGACACATTTAATTATAAATAAGCAGGGTTCTGATATGTAAAGCGTGCAATTCACTGTTTCCTAACGTACTATTTTTTTATAAACAGGCGTTTTTCTCTGAACTTTATTTTCACACTTTCAAAATGTCCCACGCGCCTCAGTTTTAGTTTAAATTCAAATAAAATTTCCAAGAATGTGCAGTACATTACAATATTCTATAAGACAAAATACATGCTAACACCAAAAATAATTTCAAAAACATTTTTCTATAAAAAATGGTCATTTTAAAGATTATGTTTTTATACATATTAAAAATTATTGCAGTTTAGTGATAAATTTTTTTTAAATATATCTTAATAAACGTTTTGTATATGGTTCAAAGCGCCAATTGCAAAAATGCTAACAAATTTTCTCAATTCATGAGACGCAAGGGATTTGATTATGGAACATATTTACTTAATAAAATGTATAATATAATTTAGAGCTCGCAAAGTATTTATCCAATTTGACTGAAATTTGGTATACATATTAATTTAACAGCAATGCAATTATAGGAAACTTTTTAGAAAAGTTCATAAAAATATGGAACTTTGAAAAGTCTTCCAATGTCCTTTAAAACCAAATAAAAGTAATTATTATAATTATAGTATTATATATCTATAATATAAAGCTAAACAAAGTGCCAATACGCCCTTGATAGGAGCAACAAGATCCACACTATGTAGCGTGATGTTTCTGAATGACCAGAGTGTTTAAATTGTAAGTTGCTGTGGTTTCCTTTTCAAAAAAATTAACGTTTAATATTTCAGAACCCGGTTTACAGTATGTGTGTACCATTTTCTTAATGCTGTAGAATATTGCTGAATGAAATTTTAACACCTAGTTCAGCTAGGTAGTAGAATTTTTATAAGTATGCTTCATTGCATTTGCATTAATAGAAAATATATTCCATATTTTAATAATAATTAAAAAGTTTCAGAAAAAAGTAAATTTATACTTATTATTATGACACAATAAGTACAAAACAGTAAATTTGTCAAACACAAAAATTGAAATTGGGGATAGCTTGTATGTTTTCTCATGTAATTGATCTCAAAAATTAATAATGTAACTACGGTAACGTAGACCACACGATTTTTCTTTAATGTGTCTTATAACTGTTTAATTTACATAATAGATGATGTAAGCAAACGAAAATTAACTTAGCGAGATATGAAGATGGTCAAACTATCATCCCAAAATAAACATTTTTTTAAGTATTTGGCTGCTTTTAGGAACTGTTCCAGTCGTACCAATCCTACCTTCCCAAATACACTTTTCATATTAAAGCCCTCTCTCACTCACTTCGAAATAAGCAAAATACATGATAATCAGCTTCGTTAGCAATGTCAGAGAGATCTGCCTTGTAAAGACGCGTTTCTCTCTTGGTTACCGAGGATCCCTTGGAAACCTGTGTCCTGGAGACACACCCAGAAACTCTTCCACCCACTTACCCCCTCTCACACTCCAGATAGCTTTTGTTATTTATCCCCCACTCCTTTTTTGCAAATGGCTGCTGCCGCCCCGCTGTCCGGACCAAGCACGCAATCCATGTATACAACGAAACGCTGCCTCCACTACAGCAAACAATTTTCGTGGAATCCATGATGGCGGGTCTCCGATTAATTTTCTTCTCTCTTTTCTATGTCTGCGTTCGTCAAGGCTCCAGTTTTCGTTACTCATAAAGCCTGGCGGTCGAGAAAGAGAGAAAAGCGATGTAAAGAAGAAAAAACGAAAACGTCCACTAGCAAGGGTTATCTTGACGCGTTTTACAGCAGCCATTACGCTACTTGCCCAGATGCACACGCAACGAGGGTTAAGCTGTGACACGAGCCAAAATGTCTGAGCCGTATGGATTCTTTCCTTTATACTACTTGCGAGTTTGTGTAAGAAAATACCACATTAATCGGAACAAAATAGCCGAAACACGTTTAATATTGCACAGTTTTCAACATAACGCTTAACAATTAGATGCTCCATGTGTTTCGTTCTGGACAACTTCATACACTGCAGCATAACATTACACTCTGGTTATGTTTCCATAAGTAATGATAACATCAACAAATCTTTCTGAAACAGGTCGTATCCTTAGAACTGAGGAAAGCAGCGTAGAAGTTCACGCCAGAAGAATATTTTAAACCTGCAACACAGAACTTATGCTTCTATGGAAACAAGCGTTCTGCGCATCACGGCACCAAAATTGGGGTATTTTTTTTTTTTTTTTTTGTTTATTTATGGAAGCTCTTTAACACCTTAGGTCATCAGCGTCCCATTCAATTCCGGGCGTGAAACTGCCGACAAATTTTGCTCAGAGGCCTCTCCTTTCAGGCTTGAGGTTCTTTTTCGTGCCGTAAATATACGACACGGTACCCACGGCTTTATTTCCCTTCCGAAGGAGATTTTTACGCCCGAAAAAATTCATCGATCCTGGCCGGGTTTGAACCCGCGATCTTGGCTTTAGGAGGCAAGTAAAGTTACCACTACACCCAGCACCCACTAAAATTGCGGTATGCGAAACCTATTCCAACCTACGATTACTAGAATTTATTTTTAACAAGTTTTAAATTCTGAGTAAATGTGGTTTTAGTCTGTTTGTGAAACGGAGGAGGTGCGAGTTGTAGAACATGTTAATAATGAATGAATTGTGGTTCCCGAATAGAGGTTAACTTCCCAGCCCAAAGGCCAAGAATAATGAGGACCTCATCCTACATGCATAACGGCGAAACTTCAGCGGTTATATTATATTATATGTATTATATATGTCGGTGCTGGTGGTGAGTGGTAACCATATTTCTCTCCTAATCAATTTGCGGGTTAAATCCCGGCCAGGATCGATGGACTTTTTCGGGCGTAAAAATCCTTCGGAAGGAAGTAAATACGTGGGTCCCATGTCGTAGATTTACGGCACGAAAAAGAACCTCAAGTCTGAAAAAGAGGCCTCTAAGTAAAATTTGTCGACCGTTTCACGACCTGAATTTAATGGGATGCTGATGACCTAAACAGCTTCCATAAATAACCTCCCCCACCACAAAAAAAAAAAAAAAATCACCCAGCGATTATCGTACAGTAACGGAAAAAAGAATAGCTGCGAGAAAATAAAATGCTGCTTTGAGCAACAGCTTCACAAATCTGACTCTTTAACGTCTTCTGCTTTAGTAAAACTTGAAATGAGATACAAATATATCTAATTATGCGGGCAAACCTGCAACTCTTTTGCAGTAATTTGATAATGTGGTTTATCCAAATGTGTACTGCCTTTTAATTGCAATTTAGTGAAATTACTCGATACAAAACCAAAGAACATTTCCGTGGCACTTTAACCAGTGTGGATCTTGGGAAAAGTCTAGAGACGATTGCAACCGTTTGCAAACTGGATTTGGTTTCACTTTGTTAAAAATTTTTGCATTACTGTTTTATTTTGTGCAATTATATTTTTCGCTCATATTTTAACTCTTCCATTATTGCACCAGTAACTTTTCAACTCTTCATTGTTATCAATGGTTGCTATAAAGCTCGGGTATAGAATATGGCTCGATGTGCATGCTTTTTCCAATATTGCCATATTAACTGAACAACGAACTCCTTTTAGTGGAAGTATGTGTGTGTGTTTGTGGGGCAGGGGGCAGTTTCATACCTGTAAAATCCACACTGACATATCATGTAAATATGCAACAGCAATGTGCTATAACTGTGTATTCCCCGCGCCTATGTTCTTTGAATACTTCACTGCGCCCTCTGCGTTAAAGCAACAAGTTTAGGGCGCTATTTTAATTACATCATCATCTTCTTTACTGTTTGCCCTCCTCCAGTATTCGGACTTACAAGCCGTGCAGATCAGTCGCTGAAGGATAATTTATTATTTCTGAAAGACATTCTGAATGAGTTTTTAATTCCAATCTCACTGTTTCCCCGAGGAAAAACACGGAAAACTTCAGTCAGATTATGAACCTAACACCTCCTGAATACATACACGTACGAACCGTTACCACCTGAGTCATACGAGAGTAAAAGAGATGGCGTGGCTTGAGAAATAAACGTAAATTATCTTAATTTAGAATATTATACTGTAGCAGCAATAAATAACTTCAAACTTTATTCGCAATCAACATTTGCAAAATATTTTTTTTTTGATTGATTTATTTATGGACGATCTTTAACATCTCAGGTCATCAGTGTCCCATTCAACTCAGGGCGTGAAACGGCCGACTAATTTTGCTCAAAGGCCTCTCTTTCAGGCTTGAGGTTGTTTTTCGTGCCTTAAATGTACGACACGAGACCCACGGCTTTACTTCCCTTCTGAAGGAAGCCATACTTAGGATTTTACGCCCGAAAAAAATCCATCGGTCCTGGCGGGATTCGAACCCGCGATCTTGAGTTTCGGAGGCAAGTATGGTAACCACTATACGGCCAGGACCAACTTAGCAAAAGAGAATTGAATGTTTTGAGAAAAATATAGATGAAGTACCTTAGTCAATTTCTGGGTCCACCGCCGGGACTGGTTTCCATCCTCAGTATAGATAACGTTTTTTCCCAGAGTTTTCACTTACTCTTCAGGTGAAATTCAGAGACTCATTTGCATCACCTTTTCATTCATTACTGGAAGGTGGCGGCTATAGAAAAAATGAACTAATATTTATCGTATCGTAAAACATAGGCAAACAATACATTCTTTTATCCTTCGATTACATATTTCTATTAAAATTTACCTTAAGGATACCATGGATCCAACTAATTTCCTTTTTATTAGACATTTGCAAAAATCAAACTGAAAATTCTCATCTTTGTGACTATTTCATTGCCAAAATTAAAACGCAAACTTTCTAAATTGAATGTACTTTAAATCAAATTTTTGTTTTTTAACACATTTCTCAAATTAGGCTGTATACTTTAATATAACGCCGATTATACCCAGAGAAGTTACTTGATCAATAGTGTTACCTCCTAGTAAGCGACAAATTTCATAGGAAGAGGACTATTCTCCATATAAATGAAAATGTACAATTAAATCTAGAATAAAATTTCTATTTTACATTACTGCTTATGTTGACAGTTTTGATTTTCTTTTTGTGGCTTGCTAATTTGGCAACATTTTATTCCTATTGTTAATAGTAAACATATCAACTTTCTAGATGTAATTTATCTTAAAATGCTGTAGTACATAACTGGCTTTTCTCTATGTTCAGGTCCCGAACCTGAGTAAAATAAAGTACTTTAAAGTTTTATTCCACCTAAAGCTTAATGCTCAATTTTTCTGATTAATTTTATAGCATCATCAAAAATCTAAAAGCATTTTATAATTGTACATATTGCGTGTGTGTATATTTGATTAGTTTCAACATTTAGTATTCTTCTTTCACCAATAATTAATAGCCCTTGAGGTGAATTGCCATTAGTAAATGTATTTAAATTCTATGTGTATCCAATAGTTATCAAGTGCATCGCAGTTTCCCCCTTCTAAACCACTTAAGCTGTAATTATCTCCATCACGTATTAGATGAAGATCAAGTCAATCCTCGTGTACACATAATTTTCCCTATATTTTTAGCTAATATTTTAGTTGGCTATAAACAGGTTAAAAATGTTAAGCGTCAAATAATTGGCTGAAAATAAGAGAAAGGCTTTACTACTATTTAAGATTCACTTTCAGTGGAACTAAAAATATATGGCATTATTTGATTCCATCGTCGTTTAAATTGCCCCCAATTCACCTTTTCGCAGCGAATAAAAACTCCAGAAAGGGAAAAAGCTTCAATTATGCCCCCTTTCCATTCGGCCATAGAAAAATCGTTACTGTTTGGTAAGCACTGAACCACGGTGTTCAATGCACTTCTGTATTGAAAGTGTATTTTTAATTTATTAGACAAATTGACTCTTTTATTTCCTCTTTCTCAAAAATGTTTGTGAACTAGCTTTCGTGTAGTTGAACCAGTCACGGGAGTTTATAACTCCACTTAAACTGTAATGTTTTAAAATATGTTTATGATAAAATAAAAAGTGCGAACACCACTGAAAGCATGTGCGCATTTTGTTTGTTAACAATTAGTAAAATATTTTATGAATTTTGTAATTCATTTGAAGAAGTGTATGAAGATTTTCTAAAATTACTTTCACACACACACACACACACACACACACACACACATATATATATAGGTTTAGTCCCGCCTAGTCTAGTTCTTAGTCTAGTACCGCCACGGGTGGCCGAGGTCGTTAAGGCGCGGACTCGTGAGCGGGAGGTCTGGGGTTCGAATCCCGCCAGGACCGTCCTCCCTGACTGAGGTTTTTTCCAGGTTTTCCTTAGTCCTCATAAATGGCAAATGCTGGAGCGGTACCCTAAACTAAGGTCTGGAAAGATTCCTTCCTTAAAAATAAATCCTTTCTCAATATATCATTTCATCTCATGTATCATCAGTGTTCATCGCCTGTGGTGCCTCAGTACCAAAAAGGACGCTAAACACTATTCATTCCTTGGTCTAGTGGTTAGCGTGGCTGACTGCCGGCCAGGAGGCTCGGGTTCATTTCCCGGTAACTAATTAGGCATTTTTCTAAATTAGGGAGATCTGAAACGGAGTCTAACCAGCCTCGTGAGGACAATTGGGAAGCTGCCTGATGGAGAGTTGGCGATCTTCGGTCCAGTAAGCCGCGATATAGCGACTGGCGGGATGTGGCGTGCTGATCATATCCCCCTGCAATTCTGCACTCTAACAATGAAATCACGTGATGGTGGTAGAGGACGCACCACGAGGTAAGCTAAAACCCACATCGGGCTGTAAAAGGTTAAGGAAGATTATATAATTATACATAATATATTAGAGAGCTCACAGTAAAAATGGTTCTTTTAACACAAGGCACTCAAACTAGAAACGGTACCTCTCAATGTTATAACACTCTAGTATTACCATATTTGGTTTAATGCGCAATGCGATTATTATTGGTCTATTTAAGCGCATACAAAATTACATATTTTATAACTTGTCACAACTTCACCACATATAGTAATATCATTTTACAGAATATTATAACTTTTAAATAGATATTTAGTGCAATACAATAATAATAATAAACTAACGTTTCATTTGTAACTATCCCCATTAAAATACGTTTAAAACCACAAATTACTACCGCTGCGCTAATGATTGCATTATCCAGAGATTTAGATTTCTTTTAGACAGCAGTATTTATTTAAAACAAGGAACGTTTCGAAATGACTGGAATTATATAAATTATAATTCTTGACGTATTTCTACAACTAAGGTATGATACACGTCTAAAAGTGATTTTATTTTGTTCGTAGGTTTGCTTAATTTAATCTCCGGCCTCATTTCGCATACACACTGCTCACAAAATAAAATGTCACTTAAAACACTTCTATCATAAATAACTAGCTAATTTTTAATGATATACTGAATTTATATTAGAGTTGCAAACAAGACTTAACTATGAAACCTACAAAAGTCGTTTCATTGTATGAACAATATTTATAATTAAAAAAAAAGTTCGATTTTAGAGTTTTAAAGGAAACCACGTCATTATTCAAAACGCAGTACTACATGGTTAAAAACACATTACTTCGCTCACAAATACAGTTTACAACAAAGCGAAACAAAGGAAGGAGCTGGGTGCCCACTGTACTTGGCTTGATTGGCGTTTCATATTATGAATCGTGTGGAGTTTTACGTAGGAGAAGGGACACAGCTGTGCGGCAGAACACGGGGAGAAGTGGGGAGGCTTGCAGGTCATGTTGCAGAACTACTGCAACAGTGGAATATGGGCCCGGCAAAGCTATGCGTAGATCTTGTTTTTAAAAGGTACCAAACATGAAGTTTTTATTTTTATTCATTAACATTAGTGGGCAGTTTAAATACGGTAGTGTCAGTCTTTTTTATTCATGTTTCACAAAACTTTCTCATGTATTCCAAATTAGATTTACTCTATCTCCTTGCATTTTGCTTCTTATTAGTTTTGATTTTAATAACGATCATAAAGATGCATGTCTTTATATATATATATATATATATATATATATATATATATATATATATCCCTCATTTAACCTATTAGTATCGCGGTTGCATGTTGTACCATTATGAATAGTAAAACAATTGTGTTCTCTGGCTTGCGGCTTCCAAAGAGAACCCGCATACACTTTCTTTTAAATTATTGACGATAACAACAGCTGTATCTACAAAACTGCCTACAATGATGCCATACAAAATGGGGTAGGAAAAAACACTATCGTAAAACTTAAGCATATTTTAGGTTCAAATTATTTACTTACTTTTAAAGTATGAATGTGCCACATAAATAGATTAAAGACATGCCAGAAGGAATGCTAAAAAAGTGATATTATAAAAACCTGCTGATTTTTATAAGCAGGAGAAAGCTGAATTGCGGTAAAAACAAATAAAGTGCGTTTTTTGTTTGTTTTGAGTAGGATGCTACAATAAAAATAAAAGAAAAAAATACGGGATAGTTGTATGTTTATTCCGGATGTACAAAAAGGAACGGGTTAGAAAATTAACTAAATCCATAGTGGTGGTAATTGTGTTGCTCTATGATTTATTATACATTCCTTGGAAGGGAGAATCCTAGATAATAAAACAAAGTGTCTCAATTAGCAACATTGTGTCGTACAGTGCAGTCATGGTAATCACATCTAAATATTCGCGCAGTTCCTGCCAGAACCTGATCTTCCTACAGTTCGCTGACCTCTACTCAGCGGCTATGGTTACCACAGCCAACTTCTCGGGTAAAATTTAAAGCCGCTATTTAGTTGCAATTCTAGAAAGGTATAGGAAAGCGCGAGGGTCTCATTTGAGCTTATTCCCGTTTATAATTGTTTTTTTTTTTTTTTTTTTTTTTTGTTCCAAACCCTTAAATGCAGTATTTCCTTCGACAGTGTATATCTTTTACATTGACACTTTTTTATATGTTATTATACTTAGAAGATTTATCTCTCAGGTCTGACAATGTATTTCTTAACCCGTACTTTCGGCATACAATACTTTGGTCAACGTATTTTCTTCTACTTTTTCTGTGATTCTGCCAAACAGGTTAATGATTGAGATTTTACATAAATACTAGTTAGTTTTAATCTAACTGCGGGCTTTCATTTCAAAATTTCCCAGACTAAATAACTACCCATTTAACATTTAATTGACACAGAAAAGAAACATGCCAATTCGAATATTGAAAGGGAGTTTAGAGCCATATTGATTATATTTTAGGTTTCACTCTCACACCTTCAGTAACCGCTACTTTTTATGTTTGTGTTTTAATGAGGGTCCAATGCTACCATGCTTTTATTTTTTATCCTTGCCTGGCAACCTATACTATTTTGTTGTTTGAATTTGGATAGAACAATAATATAAAAACACCTCGGTATTTAATGTTATAATTGTACAGATTAGTTGGAGTTCTGAAAGAGATTGTAAGAATATTGCTGTAATATTTTTCATCCTGCAACTGGCATTCTGTTGCCAGGTAACGACATAAAATCAAATATAACAGACGCGTCCTCTTTAAAAGTTAAGCATTTAGAAGGTACTGTTTGAAAATTCAAAGTGAGCGTGGCTAGGAAGTGGGAGTGAAATCTAGAATTGAATCAATATTGGTTAATCTCTAAATTGGCGTAATTTTGGTTCTCATTTAATGTACTTGGTAGTTATTTAGAAAAGATTGGAAATGAGAGCTCTGTATATTTTTAAAATTTGCGTATTTAGTGGAGTGAGAGAGTTCTACCTGAAAGTATGTGATTTCACAAGATTTAGGCCTGTATAACAAGAGTGTTTGAAACACGTAAAGCATCTTTGATAATCTTTGTATAAAATGTGAGAATAAAGTCTTTATTTTGCAAAAATAGCTTTCTGCATAACTGACCTTCGCACCACTTGCATCTCGCAAAGTGCTGCGAAATAAATAATGGGTAAAGTGAGCCAAATCGAAGTAGGAATATATTTTTAATTCAGGTGCATTTCATTATAAACACAATGACACAGATAGTCTATGTTCATCAGTTTCGTGCAGCATATGCTATTTGCGCCGCTTTTTAATTTTATATTTTTTCTCGGCTATGTCCTACTGCTCTAGCGTTACTATAACATACAATCAATTGTATCAGATTCATAAGAATCTCAACCATACCAACTGCTGTAGTCATTATACCCTTAAGTACACATCAAAACTATCGAGCACAGAGACAGAATTAATAATGTATCGCAACTTTAGTTGTAATGTCATCCATCAGTTGTAGCAAGTCTCATCATTGCAACATATCACCGACACGTGAGCGGGAGGTTTGGAATTCGATTCCCGCCAGGACCGTCCTCCCGACTGAGAAACTTAGGCCTGGAACCCTTGTTCCTTTCTGAACTTATCATTTCATCTCACGTACCATCTGTGCTCACTGCTTGTGGTGCTCCAATAATAAAAGCAGGCGTTAAAAACGATATTTAAAAAACTGCATCATAAACGCACTCGTCATAACGAAATTACACAAAATATGTTTCTAAACTGCTAAAAAGAAACTGTGGCGCCCAAGTAATACTAAAAGTGCTAATTGGCAGGTAAATAGATAAGGCACTAATAAAGCGCGCATTGGAACCTTTTGCTGCCCTCTTAGAAATACTTAAAAAAGAGATAAGCTCCAGAAACTGGACTAAACTGGGAACAAAATATGTTTGAATCGTTATTACCAAGCTCAAAACGTTCTACTTGGAGTAGGGGGTGTGTGCTGGTCATTGACTTGTGGAACCAACGCACTTTACTTGTTCTCCCTCCCACCAAATCTTGTCACGTGCACATATGAGCTCTCCACAGTTGCCGCAATGTTCGGTTTCTAAATTTATACGCGTAATTTTCCGGCAATAAACAGAATTTGCTTCCTAAACTTATTTGATTCATTAGGTTGGTTTCCTCGCAATTTGTCCTTACTTTTTAAAGAAATCTGGTGTTAACCTCCAAACTAGATATATAATATAACTAGATAAGGGGGGGGGAAGATAAAACACTTGGAAAGTCAGATTTACTATTGCAATATTTCGAACATTTCTTTTTGTCCTAAGGACACGAGCTGTTCGAAATATTGTGATAGTAAATCTGTGTTTTCTTCTAATCCAGTTATTGTTATTTTAGTTACATTTCGTTTTTTTAATTATTATTATTATTATTATTATTATTATTATTATTATTATTCCATTTATATTGTTTGCATCTCTGGTGTTTCTTTTTACTTGGCTTGTTAATTTGAATTTGCTTTTATGTGTTTTGCTATTGACTTCTTCCCTATTTATACCGCCACGGGCGGCCGAGGACGTCAAGGAACGAACTCGTGAGCGGGAGGTCTGGGGTTCGAGTCCCAATAGGACCGTCCTCCCTGATTGAGGTTTTTTCCAGGTTTCCTCAGTACTCATAAATGGTAAATGCCGGAGAGGTACTCTAAATTTAGGCCTTAAACGCTTACTTCCTTAAAAAAAAAATCCTTTCCCAATTTAGTGTTTCATCTCATGTATCATCAGTGTCCTGTGATGCCTCAGTAGTTAAACGGCGTTAAACAATAGTCAACTTTACTATTTGTCTATTCTGTTAATTTTAATTCTTACTCTCTCTGAGTATTTTAATACGTTTTATTATTATTATTATTATTATTATTATTATTATTATTATAATAAATAAGCTTTTGTTATTTACGCTTTCCATTACTTTTTATACTATGGCTAATATTCAAGGTAATTTAACGAAATTTTGGTTTAATAAATGCCTTGTCTTTTTGCCTAAGAAGGACAAGAGCTGTTCGAAATATTGCGATACTAAATCTGTGACTTTCTAAGTGTTTTATCTTTCTAGTTATTGTTATTTTAGTTACATTTCATTGAGTTATTTTATTTTTCATTTATATATTTTATATAGCCGTTAATGCTCTCTGATATATCACAATACAAAGCTTTTTTCTCTTTAATTTCAATATATTTATTTATACCACGGAAATTACTATTAGCCTTGTTATTCAGTCTAGCTGAGTAACTGAAAACTTAGAGATAAGAAAAAAGGATTGTCACGTACTATACACAAATCACACGATGTAGTATCATCGATGGTTTGAATATGCACAAAATGAGATGTTAATTTTACCAAATATTACGTAATGCGTGTCTACTTTCCGTGATTCCTGCTACCTAGCTAACTATGCTCCTATGTCATTTTCTCATTTGTGTATACACAGGATATTCATTTAGCGGATTGATTAGATATTACATGTTAATATAGAGCATATCTCGTATGAATATCTTATGCATTCTATATTAAAACGCCTTCTAAAAAGAAATCCTTCAAAAACAAAACCCTGTCCTCAGCAGCGAACTTTATCAGAGTGTGATACAAGATAATTGACAGTGAATTTGAAGTTTCCTTGCTGTAGCAGATAAAACCGATTTTTTAGAGTGATTTCTCAGCATTTGAAAATGGTAGCTCTGATAGAGCCTTTCAGCACTTGATTCGGATATTCCTAATGCACACTCCGACCGCCTCTGGCAGAAGTCGACAGACTAAGGCTCAGAAATCAGCCAGCCGTATTCCATGTGCTAACGAGCTGTAACCCTCCCTCGAAAAGGAAATACAGGTGTTGTGTTGCACACTCTCGCTTCCGTTCGACATAAGATTCTGCATCAAGGCAACCACAAGATCGTTCTTCAATCTTCTTTCGGGGCCCCCGATGTCTCATCGTCTTAGCCTTGCAGCTGTAACTTATTCTGTTAAAAGTTCTGGATCCACGTGTGATGTATGGTTCTTTAGTTTACTTCGTTTTTACTTTTAAAAACTTCAAAACAGTTTCTAATTTGAGCTTTTGAATTTATTATTCTTTAAGGTCGAGCACAACCTGCAAAATATTTTAGGAATGTCAGTGTGGCAATTGTTTTTAATAGTGTTTAACGCCCGATTTAGTTACCATGAAATACATTGATCAACTGTGAAAGGAATTTTAAAAGAAAGTTAGGCCTAAGTTTTTAGGATGCCCCCCTGACATTATCATAACAGTGGAAAATCTGAAAAAAAAAAAAAATCTTATCAGGAAGATCAGTTCTGGCGGAATTCAAACCCGTACCTTATCCACTCGTTTGCCTTCAACGTGAGCCTATAGAGACATATTTAATTATGGACACTACGATAACTACACTGTTTGCGTGTGCGTACACTTCCTCGTTTTCCATGATAGGGACCATAAGTTTAAACATGTTCAATTCAATTAAAGATTCCTGCTTTTTATTCCCCAAATAATCAACTCTAACGTGTTTTACCGAAATTCCGAACAAGTTGTACTCAGCAGCTATTTTGCATAAATGCTGAATTGTTAATTATTTTCGAAACCAATAAATATCACTTGACTGTTTGAAAACACATTTTACATTTTTATTCCTTAATTTGTCTAAATTAACTTTGCGAGTTACGAGTAAGATATACCTAACACAGGCTGTATCTTCAATATGTCCCATTCAGATTATTTTTTCAGTTCAAGAATAAATCAGAGAATAGGAAAAGTGTTTTAGCACTTTCAATGTTCAGCCAACTTCTTACAGGTTTGCTTGCCACTTGTAAATCGGAATTCTGCCTCAGAATTAATGTGACTGTCGCAGCCTTTTGAAAGCAATCAAGTCATTTAATCCAGAAACTCCGCTATCTTTTGAAGATATGGTTGTCTAATTTCTTCCGTCATTGACAATCACATTAGTTGTTTTGACTATAAACTCAACTCAACTCTTTCATCGACTAATATTCGGTCGAAAGAAATTGTGTAAAATATGTTTTTACAGATCTAAAGTCAATATTACTAACAAGCAGGGCCATATCGATACCAACTTCCTCTTAAGATCCGCTCATTGTGCATTTCGAAGTTTTCTCATTACCTACTAGCTGTCTTCTTTCATTCTCGTTGGCATTCATCGGTTCGCTAAAATAACACGAATAAGCTTCACGTTTTAGAACTGGCTCTTCAGGAATATCCTCTTTGAAATTTTCTGAATTGAACCATGCAACATTTTTAACTCTGTGAATTAGGAAATGTTTTTCTTACTCAATCCAGATATTTTACTTTAATAATTGATCTTTCAAGAAGATTTGTTTTCTGGAGCTTTTTAAATGGTGTTTAACGCCCGCTTTCACTACTGAGGCACCACAGGCGGTTTTGCAGCATTACATAATGATGCATTGGTATCTAAACAGCAATTGCACAATGTTGCACAAAAGCAAAACATTTTGAATATGGAGCAATAATAAATGAAGCACCTATTGTTTTTTCTGAAAATGTAGGACAAGGTGAAACCAAAGATTTACTGGCATCCCTACATGTAAACTTACACCAATGTTGACAAAAAGGTAAACGATTACGTAACGGAGAGTCCTTGACTAGTCTTAAAGAGGGAATCTTGAGGACACTCCTGTCTTTTAGGTTGATAGCCAGCCTACGAAATGATACAGTCGCATCACTGTCCTTGTGTCTTGGAGCTTGATTCGTAATCATGTGACAGCCGTTGACTCCACGTACAGCTGATCGATACGAGAAGGTTTGGCGGTAACAACCTCACATACATTAGATGTAAACTCCGTTACTCGCCTGCTGGTCCAATGGTACAGCCATACCTAATAGTCATTGCTGATACTGAAGCCCTCTTGCTCCTTAAGAAGCCTTCATGCTAATGCTTTTCTGTGAATATAAAGGTGTATAAACATTTAATGGTCTATTTCTAATGTCTAGATCTGAGTTCTAGTTATCAATAGTCCTAAAGAATCATTTTAAAGTTATTATCCAAATAAACTGCTTACTCCGTCTTTTGCAACATCATAAAGCTAGACCACACGCACACACAAAGTGCAGATGAAATATAGATCGATTTATATGAACAGCGTATATTTAATTATTTACTTATCCATTAACTACAAAATAATGCATTCGCTACTTAGCTACTCTGGTTCGAACGAACATAACACCACCAACATGCAATTATAGGTCATTTACTTACCTCTGAATTAAGTGGCGATTTTCTTTTTTTTTTTTTTTTTTTTTTTTTCTGTAAAACGTCGCAGTTAACCTGCAACGGTTTCTTAAAGACAAGTGCCACCTATAGCGTGCGATATAAGTACCTGCACAATATCGACTGTTAGGGAGAGAGATGAGTGACTAAACGGAACCTACTAGTGAGCAACTGCGGCTATAATAGTTTCTTAGTTGGCAATGATAAGCAGAAACAATTTATCCTTACACGGAGGACAGAAACGCTCCGTGCTGCAGGCGAGTCCCGAGCGACAACGGAGAGAGCCGAAGGTATAATTGCTAGATAATTAGACTTTCAGAAGCAACGACATGACAGCTCAGACGGTTAAAGCGTAAGCTACAATTATGAAGATAGTGCTTTCGAATCCTCAAATCTACATGCTTCAGTCCTGTTTTTTTTTTTCTTTCTTTTTCTTTTTCCTGCCGAAGTTAAGGAGATTTGCTACTACAATGATTTACTCGCTAACATAGTACCATGCACATAATGGGCTATAAATTGAAATTTACGGTTTTTTCCCCGCTGGAATCAAATGATATTTGCCACCATAAGTGCATCCTAACTGGTGAAACTTTTAAGTCCTGAACAGGTGATAGTTGATTTTGAGTGCATAATGCAGTGAAACGAATTTGTATAAAGGCGAGCATCGTAGCGCGCAGGTTCAATTTAACCCGAGCTTGGTGGAGGTACATGCAACATGTTGGATTAGCTTCGTATTACAAGGACAGAGATTCTGATTGTGGAAAATGACGGCATTGATGTTTCGGATTGTATATATTGCCTCCCAGCGATGTACTAGATGCATTTACAGAAGACTTGATGTCACAGCTACCAGATTCGACTGCTCCATTTGCCGATTATTTAGTGGAGAATTACTTCGACTCCGAAGGGTGTTTTCCACCGGCGATGTGGGCAGGCCAGTGCTGATCGTTAGATCGGACAACGAACTCCTACGAATCTTTCCACAGCATGTTAGGTAACAGTTTAACAATTCACATCCAACTATTTGTATTTTTATTGACGTTTTAAAAAGTATCAAAGCAGAGATATACCAACAGCCAGCAAGAAATACAAACATCTCAAATCCCTTAAGAGACAAAAGTACCTCAATGAAATTATCCAACAATATCAACTGGGACAAATAACTCGGTTTAATATTCTCAAACGGGCTGCCTACACTACAGTATTCAGTAACATATTGCTCAATGACGTAAAATTATTTTAAATTTGTAATTTATTATTTTAAAATAACAAAGAAGCGATTTTAAACCGCCGAAGTAAATGTTAGCGGTATGTTCCGGTATCATTTCGCCAGTGCTAAACCTAGAAATCCGAAAGTGTGAAGGGAAATTGAATTTCTTTATTCCAGCGAACTTAAATATAAAAGTTCTACATATGCGCAATGTGACATAATATTAGCCTCCCTGTATCTATGGCTACAGGACAAGTTACCCGTCGTGTTGGTTTCTTTGCGACGCGTACAGAGAAACCTCCTGATCGATGGGGTTACTGTCTAAACAATGATACTGACAGTTAAGACACAAACTCGTGAGCGGGAGATCTACGGCTCGAATCCTGATGAGGTTTAGTCCAGGTGTGGCTCAGCTTCCAGCCGGGGAGGTATCCTAAACTCAGGTCGGGAAAACCCTTCTATTCTCGACTTACCATTTCATGTCACGTTTCTTCAGTGATCACTGCCTATTGTGTTTAAGTAGTAAAGACAAATTTTAACCTATATTCAAAATTAAAAAAAAATTATATAAGTTAGGTTCAGTATCTAAATGTCCGGTGAATGCACTTTCTAAGGTAGGTATGAAGCGTATTTTATTTACATGACCCATATATAACCCTTGCGATATGGCAAACATTAAGTACATTTTCCACATTTCGCTTCCACCGTCTTTACGCTAACAATTTTTTGTAATTTTAATTTAAAGAAGAAAGCTCCCGAGACCGTGCAGAAGGCTGAAGTTAAAATAAACAAAATATTAAACAAAAATATTTACTACATTTTTTATACATCTCAACAGAGCATTCTCAGCATCATTGCATTCCATATCTGTTAAAAATGAATTTTATAAAATATGAATATGTTTAACTCAACACCTGCACAATTATTATATACATTTCTTAAGTTTTAATGACATCTTGATACAAAACTAATACCTTGCAGAATAAAATTTACAAACTGCAATTAAAACCAAATTTTCAAATCCGCTATTACGAATGTAAACTACTTATTTAGCATATGATTTAGCATCATTCAACAATTCGCCATACATGTAAAATTATAATTATTTAAAGTTCTGATTTTGTACTGCTTAATATGAGTTCACTAATTAACATCAGAATAAAAAGCATGTGATAAATCCTTTGTACCAATTCATGTCCTGAGTAGAAGGCTTCCAGGACATGTCCTTACCGCTTGCACGGGTTTTGCGTCACGACAGTTGGACAGAGCACAGTTAGGCCCCATTCACAATGAAAACTAAACATACAGCTAGATGCTGTATATTGTAATGGAACCATTCACAATGAAGCACGTAAACATACAAATAAACGCACACTTACATCTAAACTTGCGAGGTCCAAGCTTTTGCATCTTATCTAACTTAAACTTAAGAAAGCAGCCAATCAGAAGACAACTGCTCTGTGGTAGAGAGAGCTGCAGATCAGTGATTCTGTAGACAGAATGGCGTCAATGAACAACAAATTAATTGCATTATACGAGAGATGTCCTTGCTTATATTACTCCAAACAAATTAGTTAGTGCATTTTGCATATACATAAACGCTACCGTTGATCTTCGCTTGTTTTCTTTTCTTCCTCCCCCTCCCCCTCCCCCTTTCCCTTTTTTTTTTTTTTTTTTTTTTTTTTTTTTTTTTTTTTACTGGGGGGACTAATACTTACGTTTGCGTTTTTCACGTGTTACGTCTTATTTAATTTTGTTTACGTTTAATTTTCATTGTGAATGGGGCTTTAGCCGTCCCTTATATATCTTGCTATAATCACACACCTAACTCTAATTTTCCTATCAAAAAGGATTTTCTTGCATACAATTTGGATTTCCAGAACACCAATAGCGAATATTAGAGAGTTCGCACGAATATTTTGGTGGAACTACGCTCCGTTTGAAAAGAACATAAGATTGTGAATCGATTAACCTTTCAGTCACTGATGAAAGAAACCACTTACTATAACGCAAACATGCTACGGGATCGCTTAGTCCTAGATATATGATAACTTTTCTCAACCAGTCCAACTAAAAAAAATGCATGTATATACTACAAGTTATTTTATTTTATATTTATTTATAATTAAAATCATTTTTATGAAATTTAAAATATATTTTTGGTTTGGATATTTATCTTTTAAGTTCGTATTATTAAGATTTTGAATTTACGTGTACACTTTTAATGTTTGAGTTTTAACAAGTTTGTTGCTGTATGTGCTGAAGACACTGAAACACTAACTTGAGTTGGCGAACGTTCAAAATTTGGGCTAATTTTGTTTAATGTGTCTTCTGTTAAAACGTATGTCTCCGCAATTGTTTCTTGTTTTGCACTGAATCAGTTGTATTAAAGTTCTGAAAAGAGACAATTGCCTGGGGAACTTCCGAAAAAATTCCTCACGAACGTGACAAGCTGATTTATATTTATAACAACACTTACTTACAAAAATCCATAGCTCTAAAGTCAGTCGTCTGGCCATCTTCGCGAACGAATGTAAACTTGTGACTTTTCGGAAGTTAAATGTGATTTGGGGGGGGGGGGGTGGCGTGCCTTAGCTGAGACGCAAAACTCCATGCGAGCGGTAAAGACGTATTCTGTACAATGGTGCAAACCTACATCTTCTGACCTACTCTCTCTCTCTCTCTCTCTCTCTCTCTCTCTCTCTCTCGCTGTAAACAACACATAAATACACATTTGGTTACTGTAGGCAGATTTAATATTTCATGCCAATTTTAAAATTCCTGCAGCAGTAAATAAAAGATAGTAATTTATCTGAAAAAATTACGAAGGTTTGGGGGGAGGGTTGATAACACACTTCGCATCCTATTATATTTATGTATTTTTTGTGGAATAGGGGCCATTTTTTCATATTTTTTAATCATGTTTAACGCCCGTTTTTTACTATTGAGGCACCACAGGCGGAGGACACTGGTGATACACGAAAGAAAATTATATATTAGGAAAGGATATTTTAAGGAAGGAAACGTTCCAGGCCTAAGTTTAGGGTACCTCCCCGGCATTTGCTATTTATGAGGATTGAGGAAAACCTGGAAAAAACCTCAGTCAAGGAGGACGGTCCTGGCGGGATTCGGACCCCAGGCCTCCTGCCCACGAGTCCGCGCCTTAACGACCTCGGCCACCCTCCGCCACGGTGGAGGGGTTAGTGAAATGTGTTGGCAGCCGGTACTAAAAATAAATCTTCTTTTCCTTCTGAAGGCTAATAACTAAACTATGCAATCTATTTAGTTCTGCTAATGTTCCTTATTCATTAAAAGAGTTCTATTATTATTATTATTATTATTATTATTATTATTATTATTTGCACATGCTCGTTGTTTCTATCTGAGAATATTATAATTCAGTTCATCTTACTCCCATTTTTATACAATCTGATGGGCCATTCTATGGATATACATTTCATCTCAGCTCCATGTACGCTAAAAACCATAAAGAATGTTCAAGACTTTCATTTGGTACATCTTTTGTGCATTATTTTCGGTAATAATCATGCGGACAATTTCAGTTCTCTCTATGGGGTTCTTTGGCACCGGCAGTAATGCTAAACTTCAATTTCTTCGCTCCAGAATATTAGAGTAACCGTATAGCGAGAAACAACAGAGAGCAAGAGAGCGCCAGGAAGGGGTGGGGAAGAAGACAGTCTTACCGCACCGTTCCATGCGACCGTATCGACTAAAACTTGGCTGTAGTGTGTTGCTAGGGGTGCAGAGTTGAGTGTCAGAAAGAAACTATAGATCCCTTCTCTCCATGCAACCCGCCTTTCTTTCTCCACGAAAAGAATAAAAGAGTGTGGCTATGGGATTCCTCGTGACTAGACCAGGTGGCGCTTCAATACAGTTACACTCTGTGACTACTACTTTTCAGTTGAATTAATTTCAACAGCATTCGGGCAAATTAGGTCGGTGTTTTACTGGGATACTTTTAACTTTCAAGTAACCGAATATAATAATCTGCTAAAGTTATTATTATTATTATTATTATTATTATTATTATTATTATTATTATTATTATTATAATTTAGTTTAACCCTAATACCCATTTCTATACTATCTTATTCCTGTACAAATTAACATCTAAGGCAATGCACTGTTTAATGATTACTCAATAATGATCAATTTTCTAATTAACATGTAACAGTAATGGTATAAATATTTTGCTGCTGTTATACGGCAGAATCCCTCAAACATTACACGCAAGTCTACAAAATTGAAGTAAATGAACATTGTTTCTGAAATTTGATCTGATTTTTGTGTAATTTGGTGTGCTAAATTGAAATATCACCATTTTTCTCCATCACGTAATGTTTCTTCACTAGTTAATTTGAAAAGAAAATTAAAAATAGCACCAAACACATTTTTAATAAGAAAAATCACACCCAATGATTATTTACCTCTACAGTTACTGATAATGCCTTTTTCGTTTTCCCTCAAAGCTCCTTCTGCCATAAAAATCCGATTAATTTGAGCGATTTGCGCGCTACAAACTTATATACGTATTTAATTTCCAGCTTTTAAGTGTTATTACTCTCATATCTTCATATTTACTTAAAAAGCTCAACAACTCTATTGCTCCTAAAGATATATATGCGTTAACACAGATATCAGATGTCAAACGTAATACAAATACAGTGAGTTCTAGCCGGCATAACTGAGAGAAAGATTCAGGTCGCTCGGAACTATAGACGTCAACATGTAACGGATAACTTCTATGTATTGGTGTTTAAAGGAAAATAAAATAAAATTCTGAAACTGCACTTAAAATTTTGAAATCAATTTCACACAGTATCACGTTAATTAAAAAAGGCAAAAACCTTTCTGCAGTTTTTCAAACATAAATAAAAATAGGCATAATATAAAAGAATACAATCTATATGGTGACAATTATATTTAAACAAAACGGTGGTGAGAATTGTAATGAAATGTTTATTTAATGAAAATATCACAAAGGAAATGAGTTACATTTTTACTTATAAGTAAAATCTGTATTCTGCATGAAAGTAAATTACATTGTCAATCCTGCTAAAAAGAATAAACAGTATCATACAATGTGTACTGAAAATGTGCTCCATTTCTGGGAGGCTTTCCACTGATTCGTCATTCCAAAATTGAAGAGTTTTTGAGCGCCCTTCTAGAGACCGAAAAGTGTTAGACGCACTTTACCATCCTTTGGTAAACATAAGGTCCAGTTTCATGCGGCCAGCCTCGCGCGAAACCAGGAATGTCTACAGTACTTAATATTCCGAACATAAAGCTCAGGGAAGCATTTGCAGTTACGTGTTACAAGTTTACAATCATGTTTAACAATACTGCTTTTCAAACTCCAAAGTAATGGTTATACAGATAAAATGAAGGAACAATGAAAATGCGACACTAAGTTCATTTATAGGAAAGTATAAATCGCGAGTTCTTATTTAAATTATCAAATTGTCTCCTCAATGCAGATTTGTGTTATAGTTTTGCTCATCCTCTGCTATCTATTCCTTTTACATGCTCATTGTTTTTTCTGTAATTTCTTCAGTCCAAATAACAGAGAATTTAATATGTTTAACCGGTTTTGAGAATATATTAATGTTTTAAATCTCTCTTTACAAATTTTAAAAATTTGACGGCCAATTCTAAGTCGAAATGATATGAACTAATGGCGCGAAAGACAATAACGCATCATGCAGTAAAAACCATGTCCATGCATTCATTCTTACGCCTCTATCCGTTATCTTATAAACTTTTGTCTTTTTTCTTTTCCTGAGATTATTCTTACGTTGATATTTGCATCCACTGTATTGAGTCTTTAAGTATGAAATATTTAACCCAAAAATATCAAATCGGAGTGAGTGCTTCACTTGTTCGCATTTATTGCTAATATATAAACAAACAGCTCTTACTTTGAATATACTTTTCATGTTTAACGTTGTATACCCCTAATTGATTCAAAGAAATACCGTTTAAATATTTACAAAATAAGTAAATGAAGTTCATTACTGTAGCAAAACAAGCAGCGTTGAATTGAAATAGAATGAATCACAAATGTAAGCAAAAATACTCTTTAGGTCTTTCTATGTCAAGTTAAAGAATAAAGTTCACTTCAAAACAGACAGTGATCACGAGTTACTTAATAGAAAGAATATTTTTATTTTTAAAGGCAGTTTTTCGAACAAGCTAAGCAAACTGTAGTAACTTAAGACTTAAAATCAACGTATTGCTAAATCTTTCATAAAAAGTTATATACGAAATTCCCTTGAGCCAACTTCCTTGTTACATGCACCAAATGTTGGACATTCACAGAAGTAAAGATGGATATAATGGGAAAAAGTTCTGATAAATGGGAACCGTGAGAAAAGTCACAAAGTTTACCAGTTGAGTAATATCAAAGAATTCGGTAAGCATGAATTAATGATAGTGGAATAATCAAATGAACAGAAACATATTTAACCTGCTTTTTAATATTAGATGCTGGCGTATGCTATATCACATGAACATTAATCTATGTCACATTAGTGAATAGTTTTTCTTGCTCTTTTCCTTTCCCTTCTGCTTTCTTCCTTTGAACATTCCGGAATATTCTCTAGAATCATGTCTGGTTAAAGAAAGTGCTGTCGCGAGTATTGAGTAGTTCTAGTTCGTGATATCATCTTCCTTTCCTTGGAATTCCGTTTGCTCTTGAATAGCTAGACGGAGTTGGTCTTTGGACAAGAAACAGACAGGTTGTTTCGTCAAAGGCTTGGCCCACCGGTCGAGCCACCGTCCCATGTTGTAATCGCTTCATGTGGACGGATTCTCTTTGCTGGCCCTGCAGCTAATAAACTGAGGCCGCGATATTGTAATATTTTTATGCTGTGTTACATGTTCTTGTGTATCTGTGTTCCCCCCTCTCCTCTCTCTTTCCCTTTAGACAATTGCAATGTCTCTTATTTTGGGGAAAAATTATCCGTGTACTTTCATTCCATCTTCTTTTGGGGAAATGTACTTCGTTTTACTTGCTCTTAACTTGTAATGTTATTAATTATAACTAATGAAATGCTCTTTGTTGCTTTAATGCTCTTTCTATGTTGCAATTATTTTTTCGCTTCCTTT